>OX453008.1:25112990-26499657 GCA_949699075.1 Asteroscopus sphinx | reverse complement strand
AAACGCGCTTGGCGAGCGGCCCAAGCGCTGGCAGATCGATTCTGGGCAAGATGGATGAAAGAGTATCTACCGACACTGACACCGCGCGGTGACGTCAGATCTAATCACGCTGAACAAATTAAAGAAGGCAATGTCGTCATAATCGCTGACGGCTTATTACCGCGGAATGTGTGGCCGCGGGGCCTTGTTGTGCGCGCGATAGTAGGTACGGACGGTGTTGTGCGGAGTGCGGATGTGCGAACTCGGGGTGGCATTTTTAGAAGGCCAGTAAGAAGGCTTATCGTCCTCGACCAGAAGGGAGAGGCTCGCGAGGCTATGCCGGGGGGAGACTGTTGCGGACGCAAGCCTGAACTTAATTAATGTAACTGAAAACTTGTGCTAACACAGCTGAAACGTTATGCACAAAGTAACAAGGGCATGAAATCTAGCTATAATCACACTATAGCTAGGTACAGATCATCAGCCAATCACAGTTTGATGAGTCATAAACCATGAACCAATCACAGGTCATAAGCCATACATAACTACAACTAGCTTATAATATTTGGTAGTGTTGAAATAAAAGACGGATGATCTTGGATTATTAATGCTGGCTTTAATCCTCGACTTACAGACATGTAGCACAGGCACAGACAGACAGGGACGAGACAAGTGTCAAAACCACTTGACAGATGTCACTTCATAATATAGATAACATATTATATTTTAGCTATGTAACATCTCCCTTTTTTTTTTTTTTTAAAGAAACAAAACAGTTTTAAATCCTTATTACATTATCTCCTTTTTTATATAAACCAAACATTTTATAGTCCTTATAACTTTTTACAGAAGGTAAGTACATTAAATTTATTTAATTTAGATATAACTTAATATTAGACAAATACATCATTACATTTGAAAAGATATTTATAATTTTATCACTGAACGTTACCATAATTTTTTCATACTCTATGGCTCTATTACTGTTATGTGTCAATGTCACAACATCATAATGACATTTTAAGTTTGTAGGTTAGATAACAATAAATAATCACTTTACAAATTTATCAAGACTAAATTACAGAAATAATACATTCAATATCTGTTATTATTCGAAATACAATACAAAATTACGTATAACTTACAACTCCATACCTATTGACTGGTTTATAATCTCGACCATAGCGAGATTTTACATGTGACTGTTGATGTATTTGTGTTTTTTCTAATAAGTTTTTGTTTTCAGATGCTGTTTGTGCTATGTGCTGTTGAGACTGTGCTGTATATTGCTGTGACTGGGAAGTGTGCTGCTGTGATTGTGAAGTGTATATTGGCGATTTCAGAATAAACTGACGATTTCGCCTGAATTTACCTCGTTCACTATCGATAATGTAACTTCTTGGTTCCGGACCTACTTGAGTAATAACTCCTGGCAACCAAGTCTTGTCTTCAGGTTTGTGTTTAAAGACAACATTTTCACCCACATTTAACGGTTTTAATAATTTACTGTGTTTATTATAATATAATTTTGAATATGACTTTTGTTTTTCATTTCTCTCTTGTAGTTTTTGAAAATCACAAAGCCTTGGTTTCAAACTTTCTTTAACTGTAGGTACTACTGTACGCAATTTTCTAGACATACTAAGCTCAGCCGGTGAGTATTGACTCAGTTTTGGTGTATTTCTGTACAATAATAACGCTAAATATATGTCAGACTTATCGGCTTTACACTTTTTTAACATGTTTTTTATGGTTCCAATTGACCTTTCAACTAAACCATTTGACCTGCTTAAATATGGACTTGAAGTTATATGTTCCATGTCCCATTCCTTAGTAAATAAATCAAATTCTTTACTATTGAACGGCGGACCATTATCTGATATGAGAATTCGACAACTACCATGTCTTGCAAATATAGACTTTAATTGTGTTATCACTAGACTAGCTGTGTAACCTGACTTTAACATGGCAAGTTCTATATACTTTGAGTAATAGTCGACAACTGCTAAATATTTTGTACCTTCAAATTCAAAGATATCAACACCTACTTTACACCACGGTAAGTTTTCATATTCATGTTGAATAATAGGCTCTTTACTATTATTTCTACGATAGGTTAGACAAACATTACATTGACTTACATACTTTTCTATGTCAGTATGCATACTTGGCCAGTAAACTGTATTTTTTGCTAGACGAATAGAACTATTGATACCTTGATGACCAGAATGAATTAGCTGTATTATGTATTCTCTCATTGACTCTGGTATTATAATAGAATTAGACTTGAATACTACGTTATCAATTACATATATTTGTTCTTTGAAACTGTAATAACATTTGACTGACTGACTAACTGACTTTTTATGCTCAGGCCATCCATTCTGACAATATTGCATAATTTGACATAAGGTTTGATCCTTGACAGTAGACTCTTGAATCTCTTTTAACTTTTCTGGACTGACTGACAAATTTGACATTATTATATTGACATGTAAATCTATATCTTGATCTACTTCTGACAAACAAGTTTCATGTAATGCTGCTCGTGACAATGTATCTGCAACGTATAAGTACCGACCTGGTTTATACATAACATTTAACTCATATGGTTGTAATCTTAGCATAATTCTTTGCAATCTTGGAGGAACATCATATAATGCTTTTTTAAACAAAGTGATAAGGGGTTTGTGGTCTGTTTCCACTGTTACCTGATGACCATATATGTATTGATGGTACTTAGTACAACCAAATAGTACTGCTAACAATTCTTTCTCAATTTGTGAGTATGATTGTTGACATTTAGTCAGTGAAGCTGACGCATATGCAATAGGTTGTTTGTCATGAGACAAAACTGCACCCATGGCATCTTTTGATGAATCTACAGACAAAATAATTTCTCTTGTTGGATCATAATATGTTAAGACTGGTGTAGAACTAATTATTTTTTTTATATTATTAAATTGTGCCTCATGGTGATCAGACCAATACCATGCACTATCTTTTGACAATAGTGGTCTTAAATGACTTATTTCTTGTGACAAATTTTTAATAAACGGACCAAGATAGTTGACCATACCAAGAAATCTTTGCAACTCAGTGATATTTTTTGGACTTTGCATTTTGCATATAGCTTCTACTTTTGACTTATCAACTAGAACACCTTGTTGATTAAATATATGACCTAAGTACTTAACCTCTTTTTGACAAAACACGGATTTTTCTTTGTTAAATTTTAGGTTAATTTCACGTGCCTTTTCTAGAACTTTTTGTAAACGCTCATTATGTTCTTCTATAGTTCTACCATATACAAGAAAATCATCCATCATAATTTTAACACCTACTATATCACCAAATCTTTTTATCATTTCCCTATGAAAGATTTCTGGGGCCGCGTTGATTCCAAAAGGTAACCTTGTGAATCTAAAACGACCAAAAGGAGTAATAAATGTGCATAGCTTTGAAGAAGCTTCTGTTAATTCTAGCATCCAATAACCTTTATTTGCATCTAAGGTTGAGAAATACTGAGCTCCTGCAAGGCTAGATTTTATCTCGTCTAATGTTGGGAATTGAAAATGGGGACGTAATATAGACTGATTTAGTTTTCTTGGGTCAATGCACAACCGTAATTTTCCATTTTTCTTTGACGTTATGACAAGTGCACTTACCCATTCAGTAGGTTCTTCAACTCGTTGTATGACACTGCTTTTTTCCATCATTTCCAGCTCATGCTTTAAAGGTTGTTGAAGACGAAACGGTACCCTTCTGCATGCCTCTATTGATGGAGTTGCATTAGGTTTGAGGGTTAGTTCACATTTGAAATTTGTAAGACAACCTAAACCTTCAAACAAATCAGTGTTAGCATTCACTATGTCTTGACTATTTTGTCTCTGAAAAGACACACTATTGATTTTTTTAACTAAATTTAGAGTTTTACATGTATCTCTGCCTATAATGTTTTGACTTTTCAGGTCAACAATATGAAAATTAATGGTATTTGTCTTATTTTTAAATGTCACTGCCAACTGACACTGACCTACAATAGGTATAACCTCTCCACTGTATGTAGATAAAGTATTTTGACTTTTCTGAATGTTTTTATGTGGTATATTTAATGTGTTGAATGTGTATATGGATAATATGTTTGTGTCAGCACCAGTATCTAAAAGGAAATTCACACTAATTTGGTTAATTGATAGATCAACATTCCATGGCTTTGATTCAATGTTATGAATACAATAAATAGACCCAATATACAAAGAAGAATCAATATTATTCTCTAGTCCACACATTTCTGCATTTTGAATACATTTGACTTGTTTTGAATTACACATTTGAGCAAAATGGTTGAATTTTTGACATTTTCGACATTTAATACCTTTAGCAGGACATTTAAACCTGTGAACTTGACCACATCGACTACATATATTATTGTTATTCCTGGTTCTTGAGTTTGACGTTGCACGATGATCCCTTGAGTCAGACAATACCTGTTGATATCCAGAGTTTGACTGATATCTTGAGTTACGGTTGGGCCTGGACGGTTCATGGCGGGTTGGAGACCTTGAAACCCTGCCCACAAAGTGGTAGGAAGCATCCTCTAAAGCCTTTGTTTGAATTTTTGTAGCCTCACACCGTTTAGCTATATTGATTGCATCATCAAGAGTTTTTGGACGTTCGATGAGAATTCTTTCCTTGTAGTATGTGTTGTTGCAATTCCAACTAAATATATCCCTAAGTATGTCTTCTCTTAGTGCCCCAAATTCACAAGTGTAGCTTATATTTTTGATTTCTGTCACATATGAGTCTATTGTCTCTTCCTTGCCTTGTTTGCGATTAAACAGCTTGTGTCTCTCAATCGTAACATTAATTTTTGGAGTAAAATACTTAGTAAACTTTTCACACAGTTCGTCAAACTTGATGATGTCAATGTCCAAGTCGTATGAATAAAATATTTCAAGTGCCTCTGCACCAATGAATTGTAGCAATATGGCTACTTTTCTGCTATCTTTTTCATCATCCATGTCGTTAGCCCTTATATAGACTTTCAATCTTGTCAGCCACTTTTTCCACTCCAGTGGCATATTATTTGAGCTCATGTCTATAGGTGTTAACAACATGTCTGGCAATATAGTCCTCTGCGACTTACTTGAAATTTGTTTTCCTCTGGGCATCGTGTTGACATTTTCTTCTCGCGGCATTGTTCTGTTGGTTCTTGTTGAACTTCTGACACCATATAATATTTGGTAGTGTTGAAATAAAAGACGGATGATCTTGGATTATTAATGCTGGCTTTAATCCTCGACTTACAGACATGTAGCACAGGCACAGACAGACAGGGACGAGACAAGTGTCAAAACCACTTGACAGATGTCACTTCATAATATAGATAACATATTATATTTTAGCTATGTAACATAGCTATGACTTGTAAAAATGTTGGAAGAACAGAGCAGCCGCAGGGCGCACTACGCGCCACTTGTGCCCCGCTGAATACTACTTAAGCGGGTGAATAAGCGGCATTGTGTGACGGATTCACGCTCTGACACTCGCCCCGAGAGGTCGTGCTGCTCCTGCTCCGTCCTCTCGTGACGAATTAAGTGCTCGAATATTTTTCGCTACGGCTCACCGTAGCGCCCTCCGCAGTCGCCCCGCCGACTGCAGCCCGATAAGCACATTCGCTGTCTTTTTCAAGACAGCGGGCGCGCTTTTGTCTCTTTAGACAGAGTTTCGTCAAAAACGTAGTGTCCCTTCAGGAAAAAACCCACTTATTTACTGTGGTTCTCGGTGGATACCTAACGGTGATAACAAACCGAGGGGCGTTGACCCGACACGCCAGCTGCGCTCCTTAAGGGCAAAGCAAAATTGGAAGAAGCTAGGGCCAGAAGGCCTTGGGGGATCTCCTAGTCTTCCCTAGCTTACCCCCGTTTCGTCCTATCTAGCATTCTCTAGGGGTTTACACCCATTGCACACTAGAGACTTAGGGACCTGGTTGCACATTAAGACTGGCAATCAGGAGTGCAAGCTTAGGGCTCACCAGTAGGCACACAACCTCCCCGTCTATACCCGACGGGGAGGGTTTGAACACACTCCCGGGAACACCCACCCGAGGAGCAAACCCCCATGTTAGTACGCCACTAATTTTCTCCCCCTCTCGTTGTTGCTAGGCTTGGCTTAGTCACCATCTATATGATGGTGTCTGATGCCGAGTTTCTCAGCATCCTAAAAAACGTCCTCTTCAAGGACCCCACCTTTATCGCCAACTATGGCGACTTGTTTGGCAGCGCTTTTGCCGCCAAACAACCTGACGTCCCCGACTCTCCAGAGTCGCCCGATACCCCCCCGCCCCTAAGGAGGAATAGGCGCCCCGCCCGTTCCGACAGTGATGAGGAGAGGCCGAGGTCTCCGCGTGGTCCACCTAGGCGTTCAGCCAGCCTGGACCATAAGGACCGTACCCCCTCACCTCTCCCCACCCCAGCCCCCACTCAATATCCTGATCGCTCCCCAATCCCATCAGACCAAGAGATGTCTTCGGACAGTGAGGTCAACTCAGACGAGGCCGGTGCCTTTACCACGGTAGTGGGCAAAGGTAAAAAACGCAGCCGGAAAACTAACAAGGCCGAGGCTCTCGCCTCAAAATCTCTAAAACTCTCCGAGGCAAACTCTGCCCCGGCCCCTACCCCCCGTCCCGCCTCTCACTCCTCCTCGCAGGATAACAGGCCCCCCTCCCCTCAGGAACATACCTCACCTTCCCAGAAGAAGGTGCCCATCCCGCCTCCCTTATTCATCCAGGATAAGGAATATTGGACCAGGATATCCGACTGGTGCAATCAAAATAAGATAAATTTCACTAGTGCCCGCCCCACACAGCAGGGCATTAAAGTAGTTGTCCCCACCCCCACTGATTACCGCAACCTTACCAGGTTGCTACGCGAGCGTGGTGTGTCTTTTCACACCTACGCACTCCCAGAGGACCGACTCCTTAGAGTGGTGATCCGAGGGATTCCGTCCGAAGTCAGCTGCACGGAAGTGCACGCCGACCTCGATCGTCAAGGGATCCCGGTTGCAATAACCCACCGTATGTTCCGTGGTAAGCACGGGGAACCCTATAACATGGTCCTTGTCATTTGCCACCCTGGCGAAAACGCCAAAAATATCTATAATATAAAGACCGTATGCAATTTATCAGGCATCACGGTCGAGCGCCCCCACAAGTCGAACCAGCCTGGTCAATGCCACCGTTGCCAGCTGTATGGTCACTCCCAGCGTAACTGCTACGCAAAGCCCAGGTGCGTTAAGTGCCTAGGCGATCACGGGACTACCGAGTGCGAGCGTCCCAAGGAGAGGGACCAGTGCACGGAGCCCCCTAGCTGTGTCCTTTGCCGTAAAGCCGGGCATCCAGCAAACTATCGCGGATGCCCCAAAGCCCCCAAAATGCGCAACGCCAAAACGGCAAAACGCGCCTCCGACCGCGTTGAGAGGGAAGCCCCCTCCTACGCAGCCCCCTTCCATTACCAACCACCAAACCCTAGAGGCCCACTCGGGCCCTCCCCTAATTTCTACGGCCCACTCGGGCCCAACCCCTGGTTTAAGGGTAATCAAAAGCCCCAATACCCACCTCTTCCGACCTCTCGTCTCGCGCCCCCGGCCTCAGAGCCCCCCGCGCTGATGAACTTACCCATCCCCGCACCTTCTCTCAGGCCCAAAACTGCACCAGCAGCTAAAGCCCCCCCCCCCATGAGAACCCCCCCTCCGGTAAACTCCCCCGGCCTTCTGCCGAGAGAATACCTCGAACCCCAATCAGGGGAATCCCGCATTGACGCCTACTCTAGACTTTGGGCCTTTACCCAAGGCATCCACGAGCAGCGCCTTCAGGTACTTACCAAGTACCAAGACATCTATAGAATACTTAATTCCAATTATAATGTATAATACGGCCCCACCCAAAAGATTCAAACCCCGTTCCCTAAATTTAGGCTTCTTTAATGCCAGAGGCATTAGTGGTCAACGCGATGACGTAGCTGTCTTCTTGCGTGAGCACCAACTTGACATATTACTCGTTCAAGAGTCCTTTCTCAAGCCCCACTGTCGTAATCCCAACATAGCCAATTATAGGCTGATTAGAAACGACAGAACGTACACCGCACTAGGCGGAACGCTAATCTATTACCGCAATTCTTTATATTGCATCCCCATTGACCCCCCAGAGCTAGCATGCCTGGAGGCTTCAATCTGTCGCCTAGGCATGACAGGGCACCAGCCCATCACCATAGTTTCGGCCTATAGGTCCTCAAACAAACCCGCGAGTCTGCTCGAGGACGACCTAAAATCCTTACTCGATCTTAGTAATTCTGTAATTATAGCAGGCGATCTAAACGCCAAACATTGCTCATGGAGCTGTGTCTCCAATAACACCGCTGGTGTTCAATTAGAAGCACTTAGCGACAGACTTTCCTTTGACGTCATCGCCCCGATGCGTCCCACTCACTTTCCCGACACAGTAGGGCAACGGCCCGACATCCTAGATATAGCCCTCTTAAAGCGCGTAAACCTCGGTATTCGCTCTATCGAGGTAATTCAAGAATTAGACTCAGATCACCGACCTGTGATCATTCAACTGGGTCCCCGAGGTGGTCCCTCGGATCCCGGTACTCCACCCTTAACTAAAACAATAACCGATTGGAGGAGACTAGAGGACCGCCTCAAATCTACCTCATCCCCCCAACTAGATTCAATCCCTGACTCCATCGAGACAGTCGCGGATACGGTGGCCGCGATCACCTCGCTCACCAACCATGTACAGTCCGTAGTGGGCGAATGCTCACGGCAGGTTCCGATGCTGGATGACCAGCGTCTGAAACTGCCGGACGATGTAAATGAGTTGAGGACCGAGAGGAACGCGGCCATCCGTGCCTATGACGCTTTTCCCAACGAAGCCAACCGTGCCCATATGCGCTCTTTGCAGAATACTGTAAAAAGACGTGTAGCTCAGGTACGGGAGGATCGCTGGGACAAGGAAGTCAGCGAAATCCAACCGTCTCATTTAGCCTTCTGGGCACTTCAACGCAAACTCAAATGCGAGACCACGGCAGCTATGCCCCCCCTAAATCGACCCAATCAAAGGCCGGCCTTTGATGATGACGAAAAAGCCGAATGCTTAGCCGACAGCTTGGAGTCTCAGTGCACTCTCAGTACGCTTCCCGTAAGCCAAACCCACCTTGACAAGGTTAATTCAGAAGTAGAGCGTAGGTCAGCCCTCCCCCCCCCCCCAATAGATGACCCTGATGACCCGCTCCCACCGATCACCCCTGACGAAGTTCTCTCTATAGTCAAGGATCTTAAGCCCAAAAAAGCCCCCGGCGCAGACGGCATCACCAATAAGGTGTTGAAACGTTTCCCTGCCACCTTAATCGCTCTAATGACCGTCATCTTCAATGCGGCATTTAAAAACAACATCTTTCCCCAGGCTTGGAAACAGGCTACGGTAATCGGTATTTCAAAACCGGGCAAACCAAAAGCCGAGCCGAGTAGTTACCGGCCGATTAGTCTCCTCAATGTCTTCGGTAAAATCTACGAGAAGCTTATTTATAAGCGACTCAAAGATTTCGCCGACTCAAATAAACTCCTTCCCGACGAGCAGTTTGGCTTTCGTACAAAGCACTGCTGCGTTAATCAACTGCACCGCATTGTAGAACACATCAGTGCAGGCTTCGTACGCGGTCAAATGACCGGTACTCTCTTTTTCGACGTAGCAAAGGCTTTCGATAAAGTGTGGCACAACGGCTTATTATATAAGCTGTACACTATGAATGTGCCACATCGTCTCGTGCTCATCATCCGAGACTACTTATCGAATCGTACCTTTTGCTATCGCATAGAAGGGGCTCTCTCCTCCCCCCATCCCATTCACGCCGGTGTGCCACAAGGCTCCGTGCTCTCCCCCCTACTGTTCACGCTGTACACCAGCGATATTCCAAAATGCGGTGCAGCCCGTATTGCCCTTTTCGCCGACGACACGGCAATCTATTACTCCGGCAGGAGCCATGTCGCTATTTCTCGTACCCTCCAATCCGCGGCCAACACCCTAGGTGACTGGTTCCGGAAATGGAGAATCGAAGTCAATCCCGAAAAAAGTGCAGCGGTCCTCTTCGATAAGAGACCCCTGTCACAGTATCGTAAAGAATTAAGCGTACCAGTCTCAATGTTCGGAAAACAGATCCCATGGCAACGAGAAGCCAAATACCTTGGCGTGATCCTTGACCGTAGACTGACTTTCAGACCGCATATCCGCAAGGTGAAAAACCGTGCCGCCTTCGTCCTCGGACGTCTCCACCCCCTACTCAATGCGCACAGTAAGTTGCCCACTCCTCTCAAAGTAAGGATATACACCACCTGTATCCGCCCCATACTCGCCTATGCTAGCGTTGTGTTCGCACACGTTAAGCCGGTGAGAATTCACATACTCCAAACCCTCCAAAACCGTTTCATGCGAAGGGCCGTAGGCGCCCCCTGGTACGTACGCAATGTCGACCTCCACCTAGACCTCAAACTGCCGACCATCAAGCAGTTTTTCAAGCGTGTCTCAAAACGCTATTTCGATTCCGCTCCCAAGCACCCCAACCCCTTGGTCGTGGCGGCCACCGTCTACCAGCCATCTGCTATTAGCAAAACCCGACGTCCCAGACACACACTCATTGAGCCCGATGACGCTATTACACTCCTCCAGGAGTCAGATAAAAGTACAAGCACACTCCGACGCCGTCGTCCAAAATATCGTCCCCGCCGGCGAGGACCGACGCGACACACACACAGAATCCGAGAGTCCGACTCTCGAGAAACAGAAACACATGCCGACGCAGCACCGGCTGCTGGGGGGATCAGTGGCGGGGTCCCCCTGCTGCACCCTGAGTCGAGGTCCGAGCTCCCCCCTGGGGACGCCCTCACGGTGTAAGCAACCGGAGATAATCTCGTCACGCGAGACCGGCCCTATGCTCTAGAGTAGTTCCTAGGAGCAGGCTATTGCGTAGCCACTGGTTAGGTTTTCTAGGTAGGTCTTAGCCTCGCCGGCGAGGCTTGCCGCTTCACGGCGTTTAGCACGTCACCCGATAGGGACCGAAAGTCCGCTACTTTCGAGGAAACCAATTCGATGCAGCAACGGCTGCTAGGGGGACATAGGAACTGCGGGGTCCCCCTGCAATGCCCCAGCGAGGTTCGAGCCCCCCCCTCGGGGGGCGCCCGCTTACGCGCGGTATTGATGCCGCGCGCATCTAGTTTGTAAGTATGTAGGGAAAAAACCTTCGGCGAATGGAGTCCCACATGGGACTCTCCGCCAACTAAGTCCGGTTAAGCAGAAATGGGACTTCGGTCCCACCTGCGAGAGCCCATTCGAAAAAAAAAAAAAAAAAAAAAACGGCATTGTGTGTGGGCAATATTTCATTCGATCGTCACTCGTTCTACGCTTCAGATCAAGACCTCAACCTATGAAGAACTGATCCTGACGTCCTGAACCCTGAAGCCTGAAGAAAGAATAACGTATTAGTCGCCTAGAACAGAGCTACGTAGGAACGAGTGTACTTTCATTTTTAATACATATGGCAAGTGCCTTTCAACAGATCGTTCGTTTCTTTTATCATATCCTTGGGTTGTCCTCAACAATCATCATCGTCATTTCAGCCGAAAGACGTCCACTGCTGGACATAGGCACAAGGCATCGCCACAATGCATCGCCACAAGGCATCGCCACAATCATCACCAGGTCATCGGTCCACCTTGTGGAGGGCCTACCCACGCTGCGCAGTCCAGTACGCGGTTGCCACTCTAGAACTTTTTGGTTCCATCGGCCATCCGTTCTGCAAGCAATTTGCCCCACCCAAAATTGATTATGTTGATGTTATAACACCGATTGAATTAAAATCTTAAATTGTATTTTTCGTTGTAAAAACGCATCTACTCAATGATACGTTGTCTGCTATAAAATGAATAAGCAATGAAATTTTTGTCCAACAATGAGAAGTCACAAGTTCACAACTACCTAGAACTTCGAAACGACTTAGTTGTTCTAAATTTTACTTAGCGTCCCAACTTCCTGAGCGAACAAAGCGGTGTTTGTATTCATTACGTGATGTGTTACACTAAAATGATAACTGCACTTTAACCGCAGGAAACTTACTAAGTTGCGTTTCATAGAACACGGAGTATGCACATAACAGCACATAATGTTATTAGTAAGTAAAACTTCCGCGCGGCAAAAGCCGCGGCAAAAGCGGCGGCAAAAGCCGCGGCAAAAGCGTTCGACGCCTTTAAACCTTTAATTTATTTGTTTATTAAAGACAACAATTTTAAGGGGCTCGTAGCGAAGCAACGACTGCGCGGATTGTACGATCTGCAAGGTTAAGCTGCAGTTGCCGCGGTCAGTATGTGGATGGGTGACCGTTCGATACACATCGAGACCCCTCCGTGCCTCGGAGAGCACGTTAAGCTGCCGGTCCCGGTTGTCATACGAATATCTATGGCAGTCGTTACAGGTAGCCAGAAGCCTGAAAGACTGACAACTGGTCTAACCTCCGAATGTCAGTATTACCCAGTAACTGGGTTGCGGGGGTCTGATGGCAGTCGCTCCATGTAAAATACTGATGTTTAGCCGCATCTGGCTAGACTGGAAGCCGACCCCAATATAATTAGGAAAAGGCTCGGAGGATGAATGAATGAATGATTAAAGACAACAATGGATCCAATGTGTTAGTAACATATAACTTAACCTATTTTAGTACTTAATAACTAAAAGGGATTTGGTCCGGTCGACTAGTGCCAACACAAGCGGACTATCAGCCCGGGCGGCTATCATGTGCAGGATGGAGATGTGGCTGCCGCGCAGCCTGCGCAATAGTGAGGCGGACTTCTTACACCAGACGGCGTCGAATCCGTTTGTACGCGCGTTGGCAAACATTGGCGACGAACTACAATAGCGCGGTAGCCACAACAATGCCCTGAACGCATTATTGAACTGGATCCGCAGAGCGCTGTAAGCCTTTTGGATATATCTGAACCACAGGGCTCCCGAGTACAGCGATGTGCTTTAGCTTCACTATTCTTTTCTAGTCCTTCAACCTGCTCCAAGATAACGTGGTTGGCTCTCGAGTTGCGGTGATGTCCTAGGTGTGCCCGGACATCGCCGAAGGACAGTGTAAAGGAAGAAGGTAGAACTGGAAGTGGGCCGCGCTGGATGGGTCGCGAACTTTATGATAACAGTCCTTGTGGCCAATCCACCCAATGTGTGAATAGGCAAATGGGTGCGAGCCCCACATTGCCATACCGCCTTCGCAGTAGTGTGACATGCGATAGGCATTTTCTTTGCATAAAAAAACTAACGTGGTTGACTAAGGCCTTTCTCATTCTGAGAAAAAGCTTCTGCCCAGTAGTGGGACTGTAATGGACTATTTAAAAGATTGTTTCTTTTAAAAGAGGATGAAGAAGGAACGCTAAAACTTTGATTATATACTTGTCTAGATATCGCCCGTGGCAAAGTAATAACTGCAAGGATTGTACAATCTGCGAGGTTAAGCTGCACTTGCCACGGTCAGTCTGTGGATGGGTGACCGTTTCGTTACACATCGAATCCCCTCCGTGCCTCGGAGAGCACGTTAAGCTGTCGGTCCCGGTTCATCATTCATCATTTCAGCCGAAAGACGTCCACTACTGGACATAGGCCATACTGGACATAGGCGGTCCCGGTTGTCAGACGAATATCTATGACAGTCGTTACAGGTAGTCAGAGCCTGAAAGTCTGACAACCGGTCTAATCTCCGAATGTCAGTATTGCCCAGTAACTGGGTTGTGGGGGTCTGATGGCAGTCGCTCCGTTCAAAATCTGGTTAGACTGGAAACCGACCCCAATATAATTGGGAAAAGGCTCGGAGGATGATCTAGATATCGCACCATGCTGTGATTACATTTGCAATAACAAGCCAGAATTGCGCTGGCAGTGTGCGTCTTACACTCGCACCATCAGTCTTAGTGTGTCCGTAAACACATGCACACAAACTGCGGATGCAGTTTGCGTGGACAATAGTCACTAACAGTTAGCGGTTTTCTACGCGTTTTCGCTTGCGTTTTGTATAACTAAATACATAATTCATAATTAAAGCATGGACGAATAAATAAAAAAGGCGGACGGAATCTCGCTAAACAATAAGTGAAGCAGCCATAGTAAGTCGGCTCGCTTGGAGGTACGGGCTGGCACGCACACATTCACACCCATAGTAAGTCTAACAGCCGCGATTATGCAACAAATCTCGTGTGATGGAAGTCGTTGTGGTTGTCACAAATAAAATAAAAATATGCCGTCTGGTGTATTAAAATCCTGTCGAAATAATTGTGGGTTTAAGAAAAAATTAAATTATTCAATCTTTTCTTTGCGCCTGCCTTTTTTTATTCGTCCATGAATTAAAACTCAAAAATACCTTGCTTAAGTGAGAGTTTTGCCTGAACTTAATCTTTCTTGCGGTATTGCGCAGTGATTAAAATTAATCTCGACGTTAGACTTACGAATAATCCTTAAGATAGTGACAGGCTTGCACGCACACCCGTCGTGTAATATAATTCAAGGATTCAGTGATCTCAAGCTCAAGATTATAGGTACCATTTCCATAAAAGGTAGAGTTGTTGTTGTTAGACGTATGGATCAGTACAGGTACGTTAATGGCTCTTAACTCCTACGGGATGCGGGCAGAGAGACTTTTGAAAATTAGGTATTTGAAGAAACTATAGCTGTCGCTTCGGGAGCGCTCGGTCTCAAATAAGTGCGATAAGGACAACTGCAGCTCCAGCTTAATAGCCATAGTAAAAAAGTCATAATTCTTTATTTTCAATAAGCAAACTCATTTTCTATTCTTATTTTTATTAAATTTCTTTAGTAGCTTCGTAAAAGTTGTGCAAAATTATGAGCAGAGATTATGTCTATACAACGTGTTATTGAAATAACTGAAAACCTCGTAAGGGGTCATTGTACTCATCATTATGAACATCTTTTACTATGGGAACAAACCAGAAATCGCGAAAACAAAATCAGCTGATCCCTACATTAAAGTTCACATCGATCCACAAAATGTAGGGATCAGCTGACATTTTTTTCACGATCTTAGGGTTGGTTCGATAGTAAAAGTTGTTCATACTGATGAGTACAATGACCCTTTAAGAGGTTTTCAGTTACTTCAATAACACGTTGTATAAAGTTACTACTACTGTATAAAGTTCGCTTAGTGGTCGAAATTCGACCGTAATTCATTATTTTTTTATGATTGAACTATGCCGAAAAAAGAAACTATTTCCAATTTTTTTACTGATAACACTAAAGCTCTTCAATTGCTACTAAACCAAAAAAATAAGAAGAAAATCGGTTGACAAACAGAAGAGAAACAAGCGTTTTTCCTTTGCCTATTTACCTATATAAAGATAAATTATAGAGCGAAATATAAAGTTTGAATCCAGCTCGTGAGCGTTTCTTTTTTCACAGTTAATATCTTTTTCTTTATAGTATTTATAATAAAACAAGTTTAACCGGATTATATTGCGTATATTATTTGAATTGGTTTTCCTGACGTTTCGAAAGCTTTGCAGCGTTCGTGGTCACAGGTAGACTAAGATGACAAGCGTCTTTACAGATATTTATAAAAAAAAAATACTCTACCGTACAATTTTTATCAATTAAAATCGTTTCGATGCACGCAGTAATCACACACAATATCATTATCTTTATCAGTGTTGCGTGCTGTTTGGAATTTGATTATTTTTAGAACTGAGTTCCAAACAGGTTTATAGTATTTGTTTAGTTATTAAAACATAGGGGTGTACAACACTAGTTTAAAATACTAAACTAGAAAAGGCGTAGGTACTCACTCATCATTATTAACAGCTTTTCAGGTTTTATGAGGTTCATTTTCAATGACCCCTTTCAAGTTTAGTAAAAACTAAAACTAATGTTGGTCATACAATCATCCTTAAACACCTGTACCTATCCTATCCGACTATAGGATTATGGACAAAATAAGTAGTTGTTTTACGGTGACTATAATAGTACATTACTGTCGAGGCCTGAAATGAAGCAATTTACGGCCGAGTAATATTGGAAGTACGAGGCGAAGCCGAGTACTTCCCAAGTGACTTTGAAAGGACGAGGCGCAAGCCGAGTCCTTTTTAACTAAACGAGGCCGTTAATTGCAATTTCGGCCGAAACTTGTATAGTACTTTTCTCTCATTTGCGTGGAAACACAACACAAATTAATTCAACAGTACCTTATTTTCATTCACGATAAATATTTTGTACCTAAAAACACCTAATTTATGTAAGTGTGTACTTAAAAACCTCGGTAGCATAACTTAAAAAATAAAAAGGGTCCAGCTATTTCTATTATTGTCGTGTTGGATATTACCGGCCTGTTATTTCGTTGCGTACGGAAAAGAGCCGATTGTTGTATTCTTTTTTTTGAATAATGAACCAATTTCCGAGCAAGTGGGAGAAAACATACGTAGACTACAATCCTTACTAAACTTGTAGTCCTGTCTTGGGGGCTTGCTAAAGCGCTCCACTAGCTCTTACCATGGTTTACGCAAATTGTACCCTGGCAATAGGCCAAGAAATGTTTAAGTGACAAAGAATTTACTTACAAAGTAAATAAATACATGTCATTCATTTATTGAGGGAATCCTTGGCATTCACGAAATGTACCTTTGTCGAGTTGCTAATTCATGGTAACCATGGGAGGTGATGGTACTTTCCACTTGTAAGTTTCTAATCACATGTAGCATGTCTTTTAGTTCCTGGCAGGGATGTTGTGGAGCTCCGTAACCGTAACCGAAACTATCGGATAGGTTCCGAAATAAAAATCTATCCGTAACCGTAACCGAATCCGATATAAAAGTTTCGAATAATTTTGTTAGGAGAGGAGTCTCAATAAGACCATGTTATGATATGTTTTAGTTTTTGCCCGGCTGAGCCGACACACTAGCCGCGCCCGTCCCTTGCATTGTTTGGTATTTCTATTGGTTTTTTTCTTATACTTTTACGATTCCTTAAAAATCTAATACCCATAACTGAAACTATCCGAAACTAACGGATAATCCGAAATAATTCCATATCCGTAACCGTATCTGAAACCGGTATAATATTATTCCTATATCCGTATCCGTATCCAGATCCGAAATTTCATATCCATAACATCCCTGGTTCCTGGTTGTTTTCCATCGACCATACAGTCCAATAGACGCCTAATGTTAAATACAATGCGTACAATAAGTTCTGCCACCAGCTGATTCAATCCGAATGGCCAAGGAATGGATCAAGGCGGTTATTGGATAATCACTAACGCGGCAGTTTTGACGGCACATGTAGGTAAGTGGTCAAAACTGATTTGATGATTTCAAGTGGCGAATAGTGGCGACCTACATTAGTGAAATTTCATAAATGTGTGACAGACATTGGTCGCCTGTTATGAGGCGTCTATGGGGTGTATGGTTGATATTATTTTCACATGAGTCTGTCACTATGGGCCCCATGGGGGTAAGAGAGACGAAAACCTTCTCTTTCCATGTCTTCATGACATCCAGCTTCCCTAAATATACGTGGGACACTCAGAAAGTTTTGCGAAACTAAAAAAAATTGTTCTATACGTACATATATTTTTATCAAATCTTTTCAAAGTACTTTCCACCAGCCTCTATACAAAGATTCATGCGCCTAAACCAGTTTTCAAAACACTTTTTCCAGTCCGCCGCAGACACCTCGTTTACAGCCTGCTCGAACGCAGCCAGCGCATCTTCCGGCGACGAAAATTGTATCCCTTTGAGCTGATTTTTTATTTTTGGGAATAAAAAGAAGTCACACGGTGCTAGATCAGGGCTGTAAGGAGGGTGACCCAGGAGTTTGACTGGCGTGCTGTCCAGGAAGTCCCTCGTTTTGAGTGCGGTGTGCGCAGGTGCATTGTCGTGGTGGAGCAGTAGCCCGCGGAGCCCTGTGTTTGGTCGCTTGTTGCTTATAACAGAGAAAACTTCTGGCAAACATTTGGTAGTATACCATTCGGCATTAATGCTTCTTTGATCCCGTAAGGGAATTGATACCAAGTGGCCAGTCAAATTAAAAAAGCTAGCGATCAAAATCTTACCCCCGCTTCTAGATCGCTTCACTTTGGTAGGCGTTGGCTCATTTTGAAACACCCAAACAGTCGACTGGCGCTTGGTTTCTGGGTCGTATTGATAAATCCAGGACTCATCACCTGTAACGATGTCGTAAACACGCCGAGACGAGCCTGCTTCAAATTTGTTAAGCATATCACGGCACCATTCCACCCGGGCCTGCTTCTGAGCATCGGTGAGGTTGTGCGGCACCCAGCGTGATACTATCCTCCTCACGCGAAGATGGCTGTGTAGAATCTCGTGAACGCTTCCCGATCCAATCTTCAATATGTGTTGAATCTCCTGATATGTAATTCGCCTATTGTCTTGGATTAAATTTTTCACTGCTAGCACGTTTTCTTCGGTAACAGCCGTCAAAGGGCGACCGCTTCTTTCGTCATCCCCCAAAGTTGGTCGACCGCGCTTGAATTCGTTATACCAACGATACACGGTTGCCTTGGAAGGGCCTTCATCCATGAATGCCATTTGAAGTCTATCGTACGATTCATCCGGTTTCAGGCGACACTTGAAATCGTATAAAATCATAGCTCTAAAATGTTCCCGGCGCAGATCCATATTTCAGTGAGACACAATACTTTGAATTAACTCGCAAAAAATGTGGAGGGAAATTTTGAAATTGGAACTTACTTATTTTTACTTATAAATAATCATATTTTCGAAAAACATTATAACTGGCCAGTCTCCCATATATGAAAACTTTTTTTCGCAATACTTTCTGAGGGGCCTGGTAATGTACAGTTGCATTGCATTGGATTATTTTGACTCTAAAGTCAGGAATCCGTAATTATGAATTTCCAACAAAAGTTTATTTAATTATCCACGAAAGGGTAATTCCGCTTAAGTTACTGCGTTGAATTTTTTGAATAGTCATCGACCTGCTTAGACCATTGACCACGAGTAATTCATCCTTCATAATAGAGGGAGCATCATTTATTGATTTTCGAATGTTTCATTCGACCATTTTTAAACTAAATTATGTGATTTAATTATTAAAAGATTGAATTTTAAGAAACAAAAAATATATTGCTTTTACCAAACAATCGATGTAGAAGAAATAGTACCTACGTTTTTATTTTTCAGGACTTTTTTGGTATCGGTTTTCGGACAAAAATACAGCTTATGCCGAATTTAGGTTTCGTTTTCAGCCGAAATTAAAAATCTATTTTCGGTCGGTCTCTACTTATAGCCACTTTGTTAAGATCATAGAAATAATTCTTCCTATGTTTACAACAAAATCGGCACGCTCAACTCATCTTTATTGAGCGCAACTGATATTGAGTTTCTAGAAAAACGCAATTTATCGACAACACAACAATAATGCACCCTATTTAATTTGTAACATGGAGCATTTAGTACATATTCATATTATTGCTTGCAAATAAAACCCCCTCTATTTGCTTAGGTACGTCAATAAGCCGTCCATTTTGCTTAGTGTTTGTTTAAAAATCAGCGTAAAGAGGAATTTCCTATGTGTGTTCGCAAATACGTGTATTTGCTCACTTTTATTTTGTTTTTAGAAAAATATTTGCTAGGAAATCGTTTGGGCTGTCCAACTGTTTGTATATTTTGGTAGACCAATATTTGTGCTTCGACTACTGTAGCTTTTACACATATTATTAAAAAAATAGTATTCACAGAGTTTTTTGTCGGCTCTTGTCCATAGGATCTACGTTTTTGTAACCTAAATAAATTCTCGACATTTCAAAGAGCAGCATGTAGGTAATAGATCCGTTGGTCGTTTTTATAAGACTCAGGGGTGATCAGTCCCACTTAGGCCATTTTAAAAGCTGTTCACCCCAATTGTTTTTGTTTCTGCAAATTCAAAACAATGAGTAGGTATTTAAAACATACAATATTATGAATTCTGAATCTTACGGAGCTGGAGTTTTTTTTATTGATCAGCAAAAAATAGATCAATATCGATGTACCACTAAGCTAGCTTTTATCATGAAAAGATAATCAGGAAATTTTCCTAAAATCCACCACACAAACAACCTTACAATAATAATAATAATGAGTAAAAATTCATATACAACATGTTGATCTATATTCGTGCCATATTTAAATCTTTAAGGAGGTGACTATACCACTGATACTGAACCCGAATCAAGAAAAAACCAATACCAAAAAAATAATTTTTTGTTAAATACTTTGTAAACAAACAAATTCCTCCCGTGTGTCGCGTGCGACACAAAAACGATTCGTGCGACACCACCAAAACAATTTGCAGGTATTTCCACCCTTTGACAATGCCGCCGATGACTTATTTTCCGAGTCGTTCGGGATTTATTCTCGTACCCTCGCTATGTTTCTAAGTGAAAATTTAGGTATTAAATAAACGTTGAATTTTTCAAGTATTTTTAGGTGACTAAGCACATTATTTATCATCAGATCTAGAAATATGGCACGATTACAGATCAACATCTTGTATAATGCATATAGTGACGGTCATAAAAACTTTAATTACGAAGGCATATAAATAGGTACTGATAACGAGCTATAATTTTAGACACTGGTGCCGATTCTCTTGTACACCCACCTAAACCTAACTATAACTAAAATTTACAAATTTTAGTTTAGAAAATCATAAAACTTATTCTGTGATTATCTTTTTCTTATTTTAGAAAACTTGTTGACAGCTCTAATAATTGAGTTTGACGCATCTAAGTTGAATTGGCGGTGTTACCAGTACATTTTAAATTTTTTATTAAAGAGTGAATGGAAAGACCGAAAGTTCACAAAAACAAGGAAATTAAATAATAAATATATTTGGAATTATTAGTTTATCATTAAAATTAAAAAGAAAAAATCATGTCACGAAATAAAGTACATTTTTATTTTATATTTTCAATAAAATATATAAATTGGAATAATGTGATCAGATTAAAGAGCTAGGTTATTATTTTCTACGGCCCGTATTACAGAACGATACTCAAGCGTTGATCACTGTTTAAAACTAGTTTTGAGTTGAGCTTTGATTTTAGAACGTTCCTCTTATTGATCACAGTTCAGCAGAGTTTAGCTTTATTTTATACTGTCACCTGTTTCGGTATTTGAGCAGAGATTTGATCTGTAATCAATCACTCTAGTGTGGTCCAGACCACGCTTGAGTAGAGATTTCTATTTTAATTCAGGTCAAATTCGTGTGTTATGTTGTTGAATTAAAGAGTATAATAATTACCGTTCTGGAATAAGACCGATACTCATGTAACGATTCTATCCTTAAGTAGTGATCAGGTGATTGGAGTTTAAACTGTACTTGAGGAACCTTCTGTAATACGGGCCCAAGAGTACTTAATTACCTATCAAAGGAGATATATATTGTTATTATTGCAGCGTATCATATTGTATATCTTAAACAACGAGAAACAGAGCTATTTGCAAAAAACGCAAGGACCTTTGAATTCCATGGGCAATCACAATAATAAACTATTTCTTTAATTTAAAAAGCTGGAATTTCCCTTTTTAAAGACGTGGTTAAAAAGTTCTAGCACCCAGGACACGAAATTTCTCATAAAAGTTGAATAAATTAGAATATAAGCCAAAAAGTACCACGCAGGATTACAAACATTGTTGCCAGGTATCCCGATTTTCCGGGAAATTCACAGATTTTCCTAAAAATCTCCCGGTCTCCCGATTTTCGACAAAGATCTCCCGATTTTTTACAATCCCTGTATAAAGCTAATAATAGGAATAAGATCAAAACCTAGCAAAAAAACTGCATAAAATGAAACGGACGGATAAGTTGCTGCCCTGAATATTTCCGTCACTTGTTACACAGTGCAGTAAAATATCAAACTGGTTTGATTTTAATATTATAGCTGGAATGTTAGCAAAATTTAATACCGGGATTACTTCAAAAACTTTGATTTTTGTTGAAAAACATAATCTCCATATTATTTCCATTGTTCCTCAATATATCTCCCGCTTTTTTCATAATAAGCCTCCCGGATTTTGAAAATCGGACCTGGCAACACTGATTACAAACTTGGGAGACTTTCTCCCCAAAAGAGGGAAAATTTGTGAATTCAGGCTTTTTAGGGACACATATTAACATAAAATGATAAAATTGAATGTCAAACATAGATTTTTTTTTCCCATTGTATGGATTTATGTACTTCTTAACCTTTATTATATAGGTACCTCTTCTTATCGAAATTATAAATTTCATTGTATATTTCTATGAACAATTTACCTTTCTGCTGAATCTACAACAGCTGCAACCACATAGTAGGCATCCATTATTTATTTTAAACTACCTAAAAACTATAAAAATGAATAAAATAAGCTTTGCAATTTTAGTTGTTGATAACTAATTATAGTCGACATGTATTTTGATGCCTTCTAAAAATAGTCAGATTTAGGTTGACATTTCTAATATTAGGTGAAAAACGTCAATTACAGAATAGCAAAATGTCAATTTTTACTAAGTTGAATAACTAAACTAATTTTGGTCCTGTCAAACCAAAAATTAGTTTTAAAGTGAATTTCAGAATAGAAAACGTCGTTTGACAGGACTAAACTAAATTTAGGTGATTTTTAGTCTAGTTTAGAGAATTTTGTGACAAGAGAATCGGCACCACTGTCTCGTAAAACTTAGAATATTTAACCCTCTCAACGCCAAAGGGGACCTACATGTAACTTTTTTATATTTCACGTTCTAAAACGATCAAAAAGAAGTCAAAAATATATAAATTGTGAAAAGAAAAACCCTCCTGCTCCTGCTCGTGAGCGATTTTTTCTTTCCACAATTTTTATCTTTACATTTCGCTTCGCATGCTTAAATGCGTTAAAAAAAATACAATAAAAAAACAGCTTACTGCTGCGAGAAAAGCAGTATATCTTTCAAAGGGTACAAATAACTTTTAAAATGTCTGAATATAATAAACAACGACTGTTTTTACTTTTGTTTACAGGAGCGGCTTTTACAAAGTAACCTGTGGTTCATTGACTCAAATGTTATTCTTACACCTTGATAGAGTTAGACTATATAAACACGGGGGCGATGCGTTTGTTTACAAGATGCGCCGGCGCAAAGTCTCACACCGATTGATCCACAGTTGAAATGGAATCGACTGACGTTAGATGTTCGTAATGAAAGCTTTACCTTTAACTGATCAATGAATGGCTGCAACATTTTTGAATGTTTTGGTGCAGTGTTCCGGTAAGAAATAAATTGAGATACCAAGAACGTGTATCTGACGTGTATGTCTTGTATCGTTCCTTATTTAAAATTGTACGTTGATTGGATTATTTTCTTCCCTTTGCCACAAGCCGCAAGCAATCCCACAATCACACACACACGCACGTCTTTTTTTTTTTCAGGAAATGCGTCGCCTTTTTTTTTCTGGAAATAGGGACTTTTAGAGAACAAACACAATGTATAACATAAGTATTAAAATATGTTGTGCTCACTTCAGAATGGAGACCTAACATAATTGGCTCATCTCACCATGAATGGGGTTCGCTGTAAACAGGTTAAGTGAATATTTGTAACTAAGCCTTATATTAGTCCATGTTCCTATTCATGTAAAGGTTCCTATTCAAGTACACCAGTTTCTTGTTCGTATTAAATATTAATTTAGAAAGTAATTGAAAACCTATTTAATAAGAAAATTTATGAGGCAATCTTAGAAAATTAAACCTGTGATTTTAAGACCTAAAGATGATTTAGAATCCCATTAACCAGTGAAATAGCAATGTTATTACGTTAGTGCTAGTACTTCAAGAAACTAATAACTTAAGAGTCTTATGATGACTACAGAATTCAATCTTCGTAAGTGAACTTCCACGGGTTTCGTACTCATTTTCGAAAGTCATTTTTGCTAAGCCCATTTCTACATTGCCAAATCTTAACTTCCATATAGAAAAGTGAAATAGAGACATTACTAGGAAATAAAAAAAAATTAGGACCTCCATTTCTAACGATGTAATTCCTGGATGCCTAACATACTTATTTCTCTAGAGAGATTTTTTGGATTTTTCTGCTTGAATTATTTTAAAAACAACGTGACAGTCGACGGGAAAATACATAATCTGCCTACTGCCTACGAGGTAGCTTTCAGAGACTCGTGACTATATTTTAATAAATAAATGTGAACTATATAACTTTTCATTAGGGTTGAAAATGGGAAAGCAACGATTTTGATGCACTATATTTCTTAAAAGCTACCACATATTTTAATGTTTTTCGTTCTACGGCTTTACGTTACGCTACGTTTTCATGCAAAATTCCCGACAAATTTCTTCTACATGTTACAAATATTAATTAATATTGCATTGCAAAAAGTTCCAAGAAAAAAATATAAGATTTTTTCCACCAGCAGAACAGAATATAAAAATAAAACTCTCTATCAAATAGAACTCGTTATTATAACATAGTTCACAATGGCTATTTAAAATTGCATGCATACGACAGACGGAACGCGGAGGTCAGCAAATTTTTGAATTTAGCCAGAACGTGTAGGAAAATAAAAGGGTAAAATTTTCATGTTCAACATAATGCTGAATTTGTGGGCAATATGACGATCTGTTTAACATTTACTGTTATATTGTATAATTTATTGGAGATAAAATATGACTGTATTAGATTAAGATAAATAGATGATTAAAGTTACGGTATAAGTATTTGCGTTGAATATTTTTTGTTGCCCAAATAATAAATTGCAGAAAAGAGCAGTATATCTTAGAATTGTAGTTTCGATACTTGTTAATAGTACATTACTATCGAGGCCTGAAATTAAGCAATTGCCGACCGAGCAATATTGGAAGTACGAGCACAGATTACCCATAAGTTAGGTACTACGTAAGTACGAGGCGAAGCCGAGTACTTCCGAAGTGAATTTTAACTAAACGAGGCCATTAATTGCTATTTCGGCTGAGACTGGTATAGTACTTTTCTCACATTTGCGAGGAAGCAATACACAAATTAACTCATCATCATCATTTCAGCCGAAAGACGTCCACTGCTGGACATAGGCCTCCCCCAAACATCGCCACAACGACCGGTCCTGTGCCTTCCGCATCCAGCGGATTCCCGCGACCTTCACCAGGTCGTCGGTCCACCTTGTGGGGGGCCTACCCACGCTGCGCCTTCCAGTACGCGGTCGCCACTCCAGAACTTTACTGCCCCATCGGCCATCCGTTCTGCGAGCAATGTGCCCCGCCCACTGCCACTTAAGTTTGGCAATTCTTCGGGCTATGTCGGTTACTTTCGTTCTCCTGCGAATCTCCTCATTTCTGATTCGATCACGCAGGGACACTCCGAGCAAAGCCCTCTCCATTGCCCTTTGAGTGACTTTGAGCCTTCTTATCAGGCCCATTGTGAGCGACCACGTTTCAGTACCGTAAGTAATTACTGGCAACACACACTGGTCAAAGACTTTCGTCTTGAGACACTGCGGTATTTTGGACGAGAAGATATTGCGTAGCTTCCCGAACGCTGCCCAACCGAGTCGGATTCGCCGATTGACCTCTTTCTCGAAGTTGGACTTACCTAGCTGGACAGTTTGTCCTAGGTATACATAATCGTCAACAACTTCGAGTGTAGATTCTCCGATGTTTACGGGAATGGGTGCTATATGGGAATTCAACATAACCTTTGTCTTGTCCATATTCATTTTAAGACCCACTCTATCAGAAGCTCTACTGAGGTCATCGAGCATTGTACCGAGGTCCTCCATGGTCTCAGCCATGACTACTATGTCGTCGGCAAACCGAAGGTGAGTGATGTTCTCGCCGTTTATGTTAATGCCTAGCCCCTTCCAGTCCAGAACCTTGAAGACATCCTCCAATGCAGCAGTGAACAGTTTCGGAGAGATCACATCTCCCTGTCTCACACCTCGCTGCAGAAGGATAGGTTTCGAGGCTTGGTCCTGTAATCGGACTGACATAGTGGCGTTTTCATACAAAGACTTTAACACTTCGATGTACCGATAGTCAATCTGGCACCGTTGAAGAGACTGTAGTACTGCCCAAGTCTCGATCGAATCGAAGGCTTTCTCGTAGTCCACAAACGCTAAACAAAGAGGCAAGTTATACTCTTCGGTCTTCTGTATAACCTGCCGCAGCGTATGTATGTGGTCTACGGTGCTAAAGCCTTTTCGGAAACCGGCTTGTTCGGGAGGCTGGAAGTCGTCAAACCTGCGCGAAAGACGGTTCGTAATGACTCTCGAAAACAGCTTGTAGACATGGCTCAGAAGTGAGATGGGCCTATAATTCTTCAATAGAGCATTATCGCCCTTTTTGAAGAAGAGTACCACCACACCTCTGCTCCATGCCTGTGGCGTTCTTCCCTCGAGAATGACGGAATCAAACAGCTTCTGAAGGGCCTTAAGGATCGGTTTTCCACCCGCCTTCAGGAGTTCGGCCGTAATTCCGTCATCACCCGGTGCCTTGTTGTTTTTGAGCTGCTTCAGAGCCATCCTAATCTCGTACAGGCTGACGTCCGGGATATCTTCGGTATAGTGTCGGGTCAATCTAGCTCTTGGATCGTGAGCCCGATTTACAGCGGGTGTCCGGGTGGACGTGTATAACTGTCCATAGAACTTCTCGACCTCCTTCAATAGCTCTGGCTTGGAGGATACGACTCTGCCATCGTCGGTCCTCAGTTTTGCAAGCTGGCTCTGCCCAATAGACAGGTCTCTTGCGAAGACTTTGGAGCCCTTGTTCTTCTCTATCGCGTCTTTAATACGTTCCGTATTAAATTGGCGTAGGTCACTTTGCAAGGACTTTGAGATCTGTCTATTGAGCTGCCGGTACTTAGTCGCATCATCTGAGGACTGCAGAATCATCTCGCGTCTTTCCGCCATAAGCTCAAGGGTGTGGTCAGAGAGCTTTTTGTTTCTATTTGTACGACGGGTCCTAAAGATCCTAGACCCGACCGTATGGACAGTTTCCACAAACCCATCGCTGTAATCGTCCACTGAGCTCCCTAGGCATTCGAAACGATTCTGAAGTTCGAGCTGAAAGCTCTCGGGGTTTTGGATTTGGATCGGTGCTGGACGGAGCGTAGACTTCATCAGTCGAGATCTTTCCAGCTTGATGTTCAGATTCAATGTGCCTCTTACCAAACGGTGATCGCTTCCGGTTTTGACCGCGTTGATCACAGAGACATCATTGAATATTTGCTTCTTCGTCGACATAATGAAGTCAATCTCATTTTTTGTTACACCATCAGGGCCCAACCAGGTCCACTTCCTATGCTCACGCTTTCTGAAGAAAGAGTTCATCATATAGAGTCCCTCCTTCTCCATAAAGCCGGCCAGTAGATGACCCCGGTGGTTCCGATATCCATATCCAAATTGCCCCACTCGCAGCTCATCATCGTAGCGATTGCCCAGTTTCGCGTTGAAGTCTCCCATGACAACAGTGAAGTGAGTTTTAGAGCCATGCATGGCTCTCGAGATATCCTCATACATGGTCTCCACCTCATCGTCGGGGTGATTCGAGGTCGGGGCGTATACCTGTATAACCTTCAACGAATACCTTTCGGTTATTCTGAGTATAAGGTACGCCACCCTGGTCGAAACACTCTCGATCTTCACTATGTTGTTCACAAGAGACTTGTGGACGATAAACCCGACACCGCCCTGGGAAAGTTGATCGCCCTCCCGGAAATAGAGCAAGTTACCGGATTTGAGGATTATCGTGTCCTCCCCCTCTCTTCGGACTTCAGATAACCCTACGATATCCCATCGTAACCTGCTCAATTCTTCCTCGAGTTCGACAAGCTTCTCGTCGGTCCGCAGTGTACGTGTGTTGTATGTTGCCAGGTCCAGTCTTTTTTTGTTATGGTAGCCGGATCTCTGCCGGGGATTCTTAGCACCCCCTGCCCCGCCGTTACCTAGGCCGCTACCGTAACCAGGGCTAGCGGGGCCGCCGGGGACTAGGGGCCGATTTTTTATTGTGCTTTGCATGAGGGGATATGCCATAATCGCCACGCTTGGCAGGCGGGTTGGCGATCGCAGTTGGTTGGTTAAATACTCGGAGGACGCTGCTGCCCATCCTCTGGTGAATCCCTTAGTCGCCTTTTACGACACCCATGAGAAGATATAGGGTGGTGAAATTCTTTGCGTCCGGCACCACACGGACGACAAATTAACTCAACAGTATCTAATTTTCATTCGCGCCAATTCGCCCGCGTGCGGTTCTAGTTCTATTTTCAAAGTTTTGAAAAAAAGTAATGCGCATTCAGCCTTTATAATGATAAATATTTTGTACCTAAAAACACCTAATTTATGTAATTGTGTACTTAAAAACCACGCTAGCATAATTTAAAAAATAAAACTTTCCAGCAATTTATATTACTGTCGTGTTGGATATTGCTGGCGTGTTTCGTTGTGTACGGAAAAGAACCAATAGAGGTATTAAAAAAAAAATGTACAAATTTATGAGCAAGTGGGAGAAAAATATTTTGTGTACTGTTAAGGATTATCTGAAGGATTGGCACCAGATGGCGAAAGACAGGCATAAGTGCAAGAAAGGAAGGGAGGCCTTTTGATTACAGTGAAACGCTACAGGCTGAGAATAATAAATAATAAGTAATTGTTAAGAACCTATTAATTAAAATGTAAACACACAATACTTAAAAAGGACACACAAATAATGAAAATAAAGACACTCGAGTACAAACCTATTATATTTTCAAGAGTATGCTGGTGCCTGCCTATACACTTGATAGCCCTAATACTCCTTCTATCATATCGTCGTCGTCGTGTCGTCGTGGGTTCGATTCCCACAGGGCACAAATATTTGTGTGATGAACATAAGTGTTTGTGTTGGTCTAGGTGTTTCTTATGTATTATAAGTATGTATTTACAAAAAAAAAGTATATAAGTATTATATCCATTGTCTAGTACCCATATCACAAGCTCTGCTTAGTTTGGGACTAGATGGTGCTGTGTAAAAAATGTCCCGTAGATATTTATTTATTTATATCCAAATGAGTGACATTATATACGAAATGATTCTTAATTATACTTCATCATCATCATCATTTCAGCCTAAAGACGTTCACCGCTGGACATAGGCATCCCACGCTTGGCAGGCGGGTTGGCGATCGCAGTTGGTTGGAAGAACGCTGCTGCCCATCCTCTGGTGAATCCCTTTGTCGCCTTTTACGACACCCATGAGAAGAGATAGGGTGGTGCAATTATTTATGTCCGGCACCAAACGGAACAATAACAATAAAACGGAACAGTTATACTTGGTTTAACAAAAAATTTGCTTTATTCTTCAGCACATTCCAAAAACATCACGGGTCCATCTGATATGTAGTCCACACAAGAAAGGATCAGCACTTTGAAGATTAAAACCCACAAATAACTATTATAGAGGCACACAGCCGCGCGCTGGATATTAATGAACATGCCTCTGTTACAAATAAAAATGTACTCAGTACGAGAATCACGATGTAGTTAAAATATGTATGTTCTGAAATTCAGTAGTAGAGGAAAAACATAAAATAAGTCTGTTGGAGCAAATGTAGCCTAACGAGCGAAAGTAGCTGTTACCTTGCACGAGAATGCTGTGCAACTTAATTCCTGTGCCATTGTGTAAGTGAGATGGCGATATTTATTTATGCAAGAATCGTCATGCTTTCTCTGTCAGTCTTTTGCATTTTGGTAAGTGTTGTGGAGCGTGGTACTGTGACTCGTTAACTAGGGCCTCGGGGAGCCGCATTTAAATACTAAGGCACCATACTCTGTTTCAATTTGGTTACCCAAAAATACGGGACCGAAACAGAAATATCAAGTTTTTTTTTGCTACACTAATAGGAATGTGTAAGCGATTATTTTCATGAAAATTATTATCAAAGTACAAGTTATCAGTACAATATCTGGAGTTCTTTATAGAGCTCCTTAGGATAGAGGTCACTCGAGGAAGTACTACCACCGTACCTATTTCTACCGGTTCAGATTAATGTTTGCATTGCATGAATTGCATTACTGTGTTCCGTTGCAAAGTATATGGGTGCAAGGTGAAATTATAACCACATGAGACTTTCCATCTTCATGTCTCAGTTTGGCGAACGCAACTTACATGAAGGCGGTTAAAAACCATCAATTAAAACCGGCCAAGAGCATGTCGGGCCATGCTCAGTATTATAGGGTTCCTTAAGTAGGTGTAATTACAAACGAATCAAATCGAATATTAATCATGGCTATTTTAGTTTTTGCTATAATCGGCAGCATTCGCGACTCAGAGCGTGTTGTTAGTAGCGCCATCTAGCGATAAATTCAAGAAGCCAAATTTAAGACGTTTGTCATTTCAAAGTTACTTTTTGTGATTTTTTCAAATAGAAAGTAGCTAAAGGAGCATTATTTGCTATGATAATTTTTCTCTAAGGTCAATGACCTTTGAACTAGGACGTTTTAAGTATTTTTCAGTTTTCTCTCTATAACTCAAAAAATTATAATCACATTATACTCGAAATAATTTTAAAAGAGAGTTTTTACAAAGGTCTATCAATGTGGAAGATTATAAGTTTCTACATTGCATAGTTTAGAAATGGCAGGGGGGGGGGGACACATTGCAAGCCACTTTGGCGGGCTATATTTCGCAGATGGTACACCTGATAAAAAAGTGGTGTATGAAACATTACCTTCATTTTAGTAGACCTATTCAATGATATCCCACACGAGGGGGTGCAGCGAAAAAAAATTTTTTTTCTCCCTTTCACATGTATGGACGCCACCCCTAAAATACTTAAAAACGAATTTTTTATTCTTTTAAAATTGAGATCTATACGTAGACTATTTTTTTACAAAATTTCATTTACTTATGTTTATAACTGTAGAAGTTATTAAGCTGTAAAAGATTAGGACAGACGGACAGACGGACAGACGGACAGACGGACAGACGGACGGACATGACGAAACTATAAGGGTTCCTTGTAGGACTTCGGAACCCTAAAAACCGAATGTGAATGAATGAACTGAGAGTGAATTTTAGTGTGTGCCGCTAACATCAGATGAGCCTATATCTCGATGCGCCATCATATAAAATAAAAATGTGTCGAAAGTATTCCGTCAACACAGTAGCTAATATAAATTCAAACTAAATCCAATTAAACCCTTTGTTCGCAATACAAACACGAGGCTCAAATTTCGGGGTAGTAGAAGAACTAATATTCAATAAGCTCTTCAGCCCTCCGAACTTTGTATACTGGAACTAATAAAAAATTCAAAGTTCGATTTGTACAACAATAAGTGGGATCCAATTTAAGTTTCTTTGTTTGCGCAGTGAGGGTAGAAGAGTTTTTACCAAAAGTACCGCGCGGGGTACTACGCACCCCACTTGATGATTGACGTGTTAACTCGGTCGCGTGCGTAAATTAGTTTTGGCTTACATGGTGGAAAATCGAGTTCTTTTGTGTCATTTTGGAAATTGATTTACTAGAAATATGTTTTTATTTTAAGTTTTTTGGCAACATTATCAATAATCTACTCGTAGAGTACCTATGAGAGACTAATTAGAACCTGAATAATATTTTTAAATTCTTTCACAATACATTCCCCTAGTGTTTCAGATATCCATGAGCGGTGGAGATTGCTTACCATAACTTGCTCGTTTGCCCCCTTATCACCTGCCGCACATGCTCACACTCGCATTAGTGCGAGTGACAGCGTTTAAAACCTATAGGGTAGTACCAATACTAAATGTGACTACGCTATAGGTTATAAACGCTGCCACTCGCACGTGGCGCGTGATGACCAATGCGAGTGTGAGCATGTGCGGCGGGCGCATGTTATAAAAAAAGGTATTTTTGTCAATAGATTCAAAATAACAAAACAAAGAGTTCAGATGAGCTGCTAGCGGAGGTATTTTGGTTATTATATGAATTCAAGAATTCATTTATATTGTACGTTCTAAATCATCAGTATAAAACCAATTGCTTATCTAGACAAACCTATATTGAACTAAGTTTACGGGACTTGTCGCGCACAATTAAATCAAAATATAACAAACATTTTGACTAACCTCGACGTTTCGGTCAAGTTGCATTGGCCGTGGTCACGAGCAGACTAGACAAACCTTTTCAAAATACTTCAAAAGCGAAAAGGAAAATTCCAAAATGCACCAGAATATCTTAAGTGCCTAGTTATCGAAGCTAGCCGTAAGAGAGCAGCCGGAGTACTTTCGACATCTCTCACGCCTTTTCAAACGCCCAAATCTTTTTTGATACGTGCAAGCTTTTAGAGCATTGTAAAATGTCTATATTTGTACTTAAACGCAATAGGTGTGGCGTAGGGTTGTCGAGTCACTGAGCTGAAGTACCGTATGCATGCAATGTAGTACTTAAGGAGTACACGCACAATGGCAAGCATTTGTATTAAATCCTCCTATTTAAAACAACAATGCCAAGTCTGTTGTGAGAAATAATAATTAAAATCGATTTAACTTAGATCGATTTTAGTTTTCATCTTTGAATATAAAGTTCCACCTTAACATGATTGAAGTAATAAATCGAAAAAAGCATTGCTATTGATAAAATTATACTTTAGATTGCTTCCGAGAAAACCTGCCGTGCCTTCATTATTCAGATTTCTGGCTTCCAAACGGTTTTCCGATATTGTTTCTCTTAAAAGTTTCTTTAGTATCTGAGTTTTTTCAGTCAACATATTGGATAAACTTTGATTCGTTCTTTATTCATGAGAAGTAAAGTAAGTATCTTGGAAAAACCAGACTTAAAATTGCTATATACTTACAAATAGTAAAACAGACTTTATCGTCATCACCTCAGCCAAAAGACGTCCACTGCTGGACATGGGCCTCTCCCAAGTTGCGCCACAACACTCGGTCCTCTGCCTTCCGCATCCAGTCCCCCCCAGCCACGTTCTTCAGGTCTTCGGTCCACCTGGCGGGGGGGGCACCCTACGCTGCGTTTGCCGATTCGCGGTCTCCACTCAAGGACTCATCTGCTCCAGCGGCCATCGGTCCTTCGACAGACAAGGCCAGCCCACTGCCACTTCAGCTTACTTATCTTACAAACTATGTCGGTCACTCCGGTTCTTTTCCGGATAATCTCGTTACGGATTTTATCCTTCAAAGAAACTCTAAGCATAGCTCGCTCCATAGCTCGCTCCATAGCTCGCTGAGCGACTTTGAATTTGTGGACTAGCCCAACTGTCATGTTTTGTCATGGAATTGTAAAGTATTATGTATAAGTCGGGCAAAGTGTTATTGGGTTTTTTCATTAGGAAATTCTCAGTAGCAGCCTCCGCCGTCTGGATTTGTGCCCGGTCAGTGGCAATAGGCTCGCCCCCTATTACATGGGACTATAACATAACTGGCGAAATGTGGGTATACTATACACCTCTGCCTGCCCCTTCGGGGAAATACAGGCGTGATTTTATGTTATGTTATGTATTGTATATACTTATACTTATAGTATTGTAGTATTAGGTTGTTGTGTGCGTCAAATGGAGCGCAAGAATAAAATCTTTTTCTTTCTTTATTTTTTCTTTCAGTGTCCACGTCTCGGCACCGCAAGTCATGACAGGCAGGACGCACTGGTTGAAGACCTTTGTCTTCAAACTTTGCGGTATAGGTGACGAGAAGACTCGACGAGGTTTGCCAAATGCATAAATGCGTAAAAATTTCAACACGAACAAACCCACAATTTGAACCTAGTACATGTACACACGAATCTGGGTTCCCGATCGTAAGCTGTCGCCTGTCACTGTCGAAAAATCCGAATGTAAACACGGCCTAACTATTGTTCCGACTTTTCAATAGTTCCATTGTGGACGCCGACACAGCATTGTGGGGTAGGCAGTAATGGTGCGTGCTGGTCGAAACTATTGTGCGCTGGCAATTTGTTCCTACTGCGATGTTTGAGGGGAAATGTCGCTATGTTTCTACTTGGCGTCTTTGGTACTATAATGGGTGACTATTAATCGCTTGAGTGTTTTTGTTCGGAACATTACATCGAAATTTTTGGGCTATAGGCGTACGTGAAGATAGAAACAGCTTTATTTTTCTTCACTGTGACAAAGCACTAGAAATTATTAATTATAGTCTTCGGTAGTATGTGTTTGGTATAATCATGTGACTATTTCATGCGGTACCCTGGCTTATTGCCAAGGTCCACTTTCCAACTGACTCTCCTCAACTTTGTAGGAGCGCATAATTTATAAATTACATGCTTTGTAAGTTTCGAAGAAAAACATTGTAAAGTGCATTTCTGAGTGCAGATTCTTTAAATATAAGGTCCTTTGTATACAAGTCGAGAAAAGTATCTAATCTGGACGATTTTAGTCTCTTGGTGACTACTGCCGGTTATTTGGCATGTCTTGTCGATGATGAAACCCCGAACAAAGTATTGTTAACGCAATCGCAGAGATACTCGTACGTAGTCGTCAAGTCTCGAATACTCCTTAATTTAATATAAACTTGCCAAAAGTAATTATTTCCATGAATGTGAGATTACATTTCTTAAAAAAAAGCTTACAACATTTGCAGTACAGTCGCCTGCATGACAGTGGTAGCACGTCGATTCGAAAACTGCGCTTACTGCTTACGAAATAAAGATTCTGCTAATGTCAAAGTGTTACCACCGCCTTGCGGTCGACCGTACCTCTGTACATTTTTTTTTTTACTTCCACTGACATCGGTAATATTATGACTGCGTTTCTTTCCAGCCTTGGCCTCCCCGAGGCTCTTCCATAGCTCATAATCATGTGATTTACTTCTCCATGGTACCTGCTGCCATCTTTGAAACGGAAATCCTCTTTTCCTTTTTCCTTCTTTAGGATACTATTCTGTTACATCTCTGGTCCATTTATCTTTTTTACTTCTCATGTGAACTACTCACTTCCATTTCCGTTTTTTACTGTGTACCTAAGTTACTTCTACAATATAGTTTTTTCCTCATTATAACTCTTAGAGAGATATAAAATTATTGCAGTTTAAATATACAACCTGCACGTAGCAATAAACAACTGATAACATCTTTTCTTGTTCCGTGCGTCCAAAACTTCCTAACCGGTTTGTATACAAAGTCATGCAAAAACTTTTCTTAAACATATATCTGGGTAGGTACTAAAAACGTCATACAGAAACAGGACCTAGACATAGAATATAATACTCCTAGCATCCTGAAACGTAAAGCGGAATTTAGTGGTGAGCGTGAAATGAAATTTTAGTATCCAGCGAGGAATATCCTGTATTCCTGTCGCTGAGAGGTTGTAAAAATGATTCGTTCCAACTTGTGGGAGATTCGACACACCTAGGGTTAGTTAGTGCTGCTAATGGGAGGCTCAGTCTATATTCGGCAGAAGACGAGATTTGTATTTTGTGTTTACCAGCTAAATGGTATTGTATTGCTTGCTTACATGCCTACATTTTGTAAGTATGCTGTTGTTACGTATGTGTCCTGTCAACTCCTGTCTGTGAATTTGAAGATAAAAACGTTGAGTTACTTTTATGATTTTCTAAACCAGCGTAAACAATATTACTCTACCTTCCCAATTTGACTATTTGTTAATTTGTGATTTTACAAGCCCGAGTACTTTCCTCGTATGGTGATTATTTTTTTATTTTTTTGTGCGCAGCCTGTTTTGTGTTACGAGCCAAGCCCACAGATAGAGAGAGAGAGTGCAGAGTCAGCACTGTCCGGGTATTGTCGACATTGCGGAATTTTCCCGTTTAGCAATGGGCATTTTCGAAACTGCCCGGTCCACGGTAGGCCAACTTTAATTATTTTATTTATTTGTAAACTTTGCCCAAATTCGATTGGTTGAGCATACCTCGTTGACTTTGCTAATTTAAAGTGATATGTAAATTGTAAGACAGTAATTTATTTATTATTTATTAAAATCGAATGTCATTATATTTTATTAAATACATTAAATCAAATCTCAAAAGTGGCTAAAGCCATCTAGTGCCACTAAACTTAAACCATCATTTTATTGAACCAAGTAAACATGAAAAATTACGTACATTTCACAAATTGAGCAGCCAGACGTTACAAATTGATTAATTAGTGTTCGCGTGACATATTCAATCTGCCGTTTACTTTTGTGGATTTTAATTGGTTAAAGGCGCCAAATATTTTTTGTTGGTCACTATCGGTACTATCTTTGGAGTTTGAGTCAGTTGTATGAACAATTAAGTTGTTGTTAGTCATAAATCGTTTTTAAGGAAAATAAATGATGCTGAGTAAAACACAATAAAAAAATGCAAAAATTAATTGGATGCCTAACGCACGGTGTAGATGGTATTTTAAGGGTATGACGGATCAGATATCCAACCAACTAGAGATACTCATCAGCACCGCACTCCACCAAACAGCTGATCGAAATAAATGGAGATGTCAATTCCATTAGCTTGACAACTGTTGACAAACTTAACCGAAGTCACAATTCTCAGCAATCAGGCTGCGATTAAGAAGATGCGGTTTGAGAAAACAAAAAATCTTAATAATAACATACATACATATAATATAGATACATATTATCACGCCTGTTTCCCATTGGGGTAGGCAGAGACTATGGATTTCAATCCGCTACGACCCTGACACACCTCTTTCGCTTCATCTACGTTCATAAACCTCGTCATGCATGCACCGGTAAAAAAATATTTGTAAGTACAGACTGTACTAATGCAATCGTGCAAAAAAACCCAAAACTTTCATTATCATGTATATCAATTTGGTTATTCTTGTAAATAGTTCCCCAATTCCAATGTCAAAAAGAGACGAATGAATGGGTAAATTTATTAAAAATATACTCAAAATACACAATTCACAATACACTATTTCAGTTCTAATAAGGATTAATTCAATCTTAAAACACTTATTATCAAACCAATTTAGTGCTAATTTTGGATTCAATATTACGGAAATGCCGATTGATCGGAATGAAGGATTAATTTTAACTGGGGTAGCAATCGAGGACAAAACGGCAAAGAGCTATATATTAATCAAAAGAAACTATAAATAATTAACTTATAGTACAAGTTACTTTTACTTTCAACCCAATAATCTTAATAAGAAGAAAACAGCATCAATATAGACTATACATGAACAATGTAGATTAACCGAATGTCCACCCAAAAATTTAATATGGTATCAAACTCAGTCAAAAAAACCAAGCAATGCGATAAAGACTCTTGACTCGAGATTTTTGTGATGCCTATAAGGTACCATGGATTATAATCAAACTTTTTCTACTGGGCATCAATTAAAGCTATTATGACATTCTAGAGATACACTTGACTCTAGACTTTAATAATACTTTGAAAATAAGCTTCTATAGCGTCGCTGCGCGCTCGGCCGCTGCGGGAAGTAAACCGAGAAAAAATGTGGCTGTTAATTTATTTGTGACAAATTATGTAATTATAGATCATCCATACATGAGTTTTAAGATTATAAAATAATATGTATAATGAACTTCAATGATGGGAACACTGGCTCAGGAATGCATTACATGCAGTGCGTGCATTTGCAAATGCGTAGAGAGGCTTTGCTTCTGTCGGTCCCCCGTTTTTTTGTCATGTCAGTGACCCATCCCAAAGTAAGAAGTCTTTCGGTGCTAATTGAAACTCTGCTTAATTTTACCATTTCTTTTGTCCGCTGACATTAAGCACTAACTTTAATCCGTAGCCTTTCATACCGACTTCTACCATATAATTATGTGGCTCTTATATATAGTCAGCTATAATTATTATCTCATCACGGCCAACTGGTCGCAATAATGCCACGGCAGTTAGATGCACACTGCACCCCTCATCCTAATCTCCGTCAAGTGCACACCGCGAAAATTATGCGTTATCGAGTTGATATAGATAGATTGACGATGTTGTCATGGCAATATATCATAACAATGAATAGATGAAAAAAATAATTATTATGAGTGGCGCGTCTACTCGATTTTTAACCGACAAAAATGAGAAGGTTCTCAATTCGACGGGTATCTTTTTTTTTTTTATGTATGACCATGCATAACTTTTTACAGAGTGGTCCGATTTTGATAATTCTTTTTTTTAATGGATAGTGTATATCTCGAAGTTGGTCCCATTTAAATTTCAAAATCAAAATCCACCCCTAAGGGTAGGAAAACATGAGTGCTTGTTCACCCACTGTATTCTTACCTGTTAACCAATTCTGTTGAAATTTTGCACACATAAATGTAGTTCTAAACACTTCAACATAATGGAGACTTGGAGTTAGATTTAAGCCACAAAAAAATTTAAAATAAAACTTTTTAACAAATAATTGAACCGAATTCAGTCTTCGATGATCATTAAATTACTTTAAATAAATAATAAAAACAACGTAACATCAAATACAACGCGAAATTTTCAACGATAACTTTCCAAAAATGCGTTCTCCGCTCGGCCACTTGCAACTTGCACGCACTTTGCTTGTTAAAAGTTTGTTTGGCGCCGACTCATAATTAGTTATTTTTCGCTTTTTAGTTTCTGTTTTCGTCGGTTCAATTTTTTGTTAAAAAGTTTTATCTGTTTTAATGTCTTCAAATTTTTTTTAATTAACCATGGTAGTTTATGGTTTATCTTTGTTTTTTACACGCCTGCCCAAAAACCTGGGCAGGACAAGCAACAACAAAATGGACAAGACAAGGACAAGCAAGCAAGCTTGGACATGTGCAAGCTGTATTTGCACAATAAAAATTCCGTGCCAGAGTTTTTTAATTCAAAATTTTAATATTTTTCAAATCTGTTATTTTTGTTGTGCATTTGGTTAGTGGTGAAGAAAATACCATTTCCCGCAGATGTAGCTATAGGAGTTAGAGTTCCTTCATCATCATCATCTTCCTAGCCTGGTGTCACCCACTGCTGGGCCACCTTTCGTTTTTACCAGTCTCTTCGATCATGTGGGTCCCTCATCCAGATATTTCTTGGGGCTTTGTCGATACCATTAACCCAACGAGTTTTTGAACGGGCCGGGTTTCTCCGACTACACCTTGGCCACCATTCTGTCAATAATTTACTCCATTGGCCATCCCAACACCGAGCCAAAGTTAATACTTAATGAGAATGAAAAGCAACATCCTTATTTGCGCTAAAGACATCACCTATGATCACGAATTAATTTCAGTAGGTAGTAACTTACGATACGAGTTTGACACTTGCGAATATTTTCATCGAATTCGAAGGTTTCATTCAGAAATCAGTAGTTCTACCCATATCCGTTAGGGGCGCTACTGATGTGTTAATAAAAGTGTAACGAGGTCCAACTCGTCATGCTGCTCACCCTATTTGGTTTTCCTGGCCACTTTATTATACTTTAATCAATCCAAATTCAAAATTCAAAATTATTTTCAAAAATGGCTAATTTTCCACTATTTTAGCTCAGTTTCTATATTGTACGCTGAAAGACACTCATGTGTCTGTGACTGTGTCTTATAATCATTATATTATTTTATTAACAATAGTCAATGTATCAATTTACCAGTTGAGTGAGATACAGTATTCCAAAAACGTCCTTTGTTGTGTTTTTATTGTGTCTGTGCCGACCTACCACCTACCTACCTGATTTCCTGAATCCAGCCCGAGCTCGCTGCATGGACATAGCAGCAGCTCAGTCATTTTACAGTCGGAGTTGATTTACCACTCCTCCGGCCCTCCGTACTACTGACCCTCTCTGCCCTCCATACCTCAGAGGAGTTCCATAACTCCATACCACTAGTTCCTGCAGTTCCTGTACCACTAGTTCCTGTTGTTCCTGAGTTCTGTTCCTGTAGTTCCTGTTCTCCTCCTACTTCCGTGTCACCGTGTGCCAAGCCACCGAACCCTCGACCCTGCGAGTCTCCTACCCGAGCCACCCACACCGGCCACGACGTGACACTGGCGCCCAACTGTATTTTGATTATTTTATTCTGATATATTTATTTTCTTTGTTTTTTTATAATCACCCACCATTTATTTATTTTTTCAAAATTCTAAAAGTCACCGGGCGACAACATAATCATTTTTATTGTTCTTATTTGGCCATCATTTAACTTATCATTTTCACCTGTTTTATAACCCATAAATTTCTTGATTTCTTTTTTATACCAATTTGTTAAAAAAATAATCATTACAAAAAAATTACACACATTTTAATCAGACAATTAATACAAATATACAAACATAACTCCATACAAAACTATACAGTATACAAAGCAATAAACATACTGCATTTACATACAAAAATACCGCACCGGTTGCTCAACAGCAACTACACCCACTGAAGGCACTTGAGGTTTAAATCCAACTTGAGAAAACTTGGGTTGGATTACCAAAAGTCGCTGGAAGATAACACATCCTCGTCGAAGGAGAATATCCTTCCACTTGGTACTGCCACATACTCCCAACGGTATATCCATAGGTCTTCGAGACCGACTCTGGTGTACTGTTGCGGAGCACACATTACAATCACTACTCACACCATCAATATTAATTAACCGGTAATAATCAAGTCTTGAAAACGTTTAATTTGATAATTTTATTTTATTGACATATCGCAAACTGTCAATCAATCGTGAATTTTGCAATTTTGAATATAGAAACCTTACTTGACCTATTCTACACTTTTATTCTTCTTCATTCGACAAAGAGTATTTACTACGTATATCTTATTTAATTAAAATGGATTTATCACTGCTAAACAAACCAGAAATTATATACGAACTTAAACTACGAAGTGTTCTATTTAATTCAACAGACACTTCAGACAATTTACGTACTTTATTGATAGAATCAACCTCTTGCTCACAGTTAGAAATTAGCCCATATGAATATAACCAAGACGTACAAGAATTACAAAAATGCTTAGATTTAATTTCAACACTAATCTCTGCATATCCGGTACGTAAAAATAAAATTAATCCATATTTATCTCACGTCAAAAATAGATTAAATCATATAGAAATTACTACGGAACAGTCCGTACAGGATTTAGAAACTTATAAAACTCTTTGGGATAGATATAAAATTTACGAAACAAATTATAGAGATTTAGAAACACCAATACATTCTGCATATCATTCCGCACAATCGTCATCAACAAATTTAAATTCGTTACCAACATTTTTGGACAATCTAACAAACAAATTAAATAACATAGCCGACAAAAAACCGAATAATGAAATAAAAAGATTTACTTACAAAGGCGAAACTTGTCCACGAAATTTTATTTTACAAGTGGAAGAATTCGCAACGGCTAGATCGATTAACCAAATTTCATTATATAATCATATTTATGATATACTTACTGGACCAGCTCTAGATTGGTTCAGAGCCAATAAAGATTCAAACAAAGATTGGCCAACTTTTAAGCAATCATTTATAAAATACTTTGAAATTACAGATTATGATTATAACATGAAAAAACAGATAGATTCACGCAAGCAAAAACTTAATGAACGTGTTATTATTTATTTCGCAACAATGGAATCACTATTTTCTAAATTAAATGAACCATATTCGGAAAAACATAAATTGGAAATTCTACGACGAAATTTAAGACCAGAATTTGGACATAGACTTCAACCAAAAGACTTAGAATCAATTAATAATTTAATAGAATCATGCAAATGGATAGAAAGTTGTTTACAAATATCAAATTCTGATTTGCCATCTACTAGTACACAAAATAATATCACTTCAAAACCAAATACAATAACACAATACTCATTTCATAATATACCTACTTATCCCTATTCTACTCATCAAGCAGTACACACAGTAAACGTTACTCGACCTCCTTCACAAACGAAATTTTTTCAATGTCCGCGCTGTCGTACTGATAGTCATACATTAGCAGACTGCACAAATACTAACAAAGTTTGCTTTCGTTGCGGTAAAAAAGACGTCATATTTACCAATTGTACATCATGTAATAAATACAACCAAAAAAACTAATTACAGAGGATTGTAGAGTTAAAACATTAGCTAAAAATTCAAATTTTGACTCGACAGATTGGCAACAGTGGCTTGATAAAATTAAGTTATTTTTTAAATCATATAATGTTTCTACACTCCTCTTTAATAACTCTACAGATTTTGAACGTACATATTTACAGATTAAAGTAAATAATTTAACTTTAAATGGACTACTCGATAGTGGTAGTGCTATTACTATTTTAGGGAATAATTCACATGAAATTTTATTAAAACATGGTTTCAGTATTGAACGTAACCATATTGTTCATGGTACAGTAGCTAACGGACAATCGATTCACTCGATAGGTACTATTACATTACCAATTATTTATAAAAATCATTTTTCTTTTATAACAGCACATATTATACCAAGTATCACACAACCATTTATTCTTGGAATTGATTTCTGGAAAATATTTAATTTAGCTCCAGATATAATTTCCAACGTTTCCACTCACAGCATTAAAAATCCACCATTATTTTTAGTTAACACTGATCATACACACTTACATATATACGATAATCTCTCTGAATCACAACGTATCATTGCAGATGCTTTAATTGAAAAATTTAAAAACATTTCAACGGAAAAGTTACCATTAGGTAAAACTCATCTTGCAGAACATAGGATAGATACAGGCGATCACCTTCCCATTCGTCAGCGATGTTATAGGTTATCTCCGGAAAAACAAAAAGCTCTTTGTGCTGAAGTTGACAAAATGTTAGAACTCGATGTTATTGAACCTTGCGAAAGCCCGTGGCTTAATCCAGTAATTATTACACCTAAAAAAGACGGTACCTGGCGTTTTTGCGTTGATAGCCGTAAATTAAATGATATTACTAGAAAAGACGCGTATAAATTACCTTTTATTTCGGATATCATAGATCAACTTAAAGATTCTAAATTCTTATCATCAATTGATATAGCAAAAGCTTTTTGGGAGATTCCATTACGTAAAGAAGACCGTCCTAAGACTTCTTTTCACGTTCCAGGCCGTGGAACTTATCAATTTAAAGTCATGCCTTTTGGGCTCACAAATGCACCAGCTACTCAGCAAAGATTTATAGATAATTTACTTTCTAATGATTTTGATAATTCAGTATTCTGTTATTTAGATGACGTAGTCATAGCAACAAAAACCTATGATGAACATGTCATCTTGCTTAATAAAGTTTACGAAAAACTTCAACAAGCTAACATTACCGTAAATTTTCCAAAATGTTCATTTTTCCGCAAAGAACTTAAGTATTTAGGATACGTTATCGATGAAAAAGGTCTTCACACCGATCCTGATAAGGTTAGGGCAATTTTAGAAATCAAACCACCAAAGTCTGCTCGTGAAGTTAAAAAATTTCTAGGCACTGCCAGTTGGTACAGACGTTTTATCCCGAATTTAAGCACTTTAGCAGCTCCATTGACTAAACTAACTTCTACTAGTAAAAAAGCACCACCTTTCAAATGGACCGATAAAGCAAATGAATCTTTTATTCAAATAAAACAAGCTTTAACATCTACTCCTATCCTTGCTTGTCCAGACTTCTCTAAACCTTTTGCAGTTCACTGCGATGCTTCCGCTTATGGATTAGGTGCAATGTTGACCCAAGATTTTGATGGTGTCGAAAAACCAATTGCTTATATGAGCAAATCTCTTACAGGCCCTCAACGAAATTATTCAATAACCGAACGGGAACTTTTAAGCGTCATTACTGCCCTTGAATATTGGCGTTGTTACCTTGATAATGGTCAAAAATTCATTATTTATACAGATCATTCTGCCTTACAATGGTTTTTACACCTAGACAATCCTACTGGTAGACTTGCTAGATGGAGTATTCGTCTATCAATGTTCAATTTTGAAATCAAACATAAACACGGCAAAGATCATTTAGTTCCAGACACTTTGTCTCGTTTTCCACCAGTTAATATAATTAACATTAACCATTTAACTTCACAAGACGATTGGTTTAATTCAGTCTACCGCAAATGTAAATCAAATCCTACTTCCACGCCGGATTATATAATTAAAAATAATAAACTCTATAAATACTCTCGTTCAAATACACAATTTTATTCGGAGTTTAATTGGAAACAAGTTATACCTTTAGAGGCAAGGGAGGAAATTATTTTACGAAATCATTCAACACCAACCTCAGCACATTTCGGTATTTTTAAAACATACAATCGCATAAAGCAATTTTATTTTTGGCCAGGCATGTACAAAGATGTTGCGGCTTTTGTTTCAAATTGTGAAACTTGTTTAGCTTATAAGCATAAAACTCAGCAAACTTTAGGCCTTATGGGTAAACCAAAAAATGTTTCTCGTCCATTTCAATGCATATCTATCGATTTAATAGGTCCATTACCTATGACACGTAAACTTAATAGATTCATATTTGTTGTTACGTGTTGTTTTACTAAATACTGTCTTTTGTTTCCTATCAAAAGAGCTACTTCTAACATATTAAGACATATTTTAGAAAATTTAGTTTTCATGACATATGGAATTCCAGAAACCGTCATCTTAGATAATGGTCCTCAAATGATAAGCAATGAACTTAAAGACTTATTCACTGCTTATAATATACCAAAAATATATTACACTCCATTATACTGTCCACAAGTCAACACAGTAGAACGTTATAACAAAACAATTATTACCGCGGTCGCTTCTTTTGTTAATAATGACCACAGAACATGGGATCTAAATTTAAATAAAATTCAGTTTGCAATAAATTCCGCAGTAAATGAAACTACTAAATATACACCAGCATTTTTAGTTTTTGGTCGAGAACTTGTTCCTTGCGGTTCAGTTTATAATTCTAAAGATAATACTGAAGAATTAATATTTTCACCAAGAGATGAATATGCTGAAAATATGGGACAACTTAGTTCATTATTTTCAAGAGTTCAAGCTCGCTTATTTCACGCTCATCAAACTAATGCTCATCACTATAATAAACATCATAAAAATTTAGAATTTAACAATGGTGATGTCGTTTGGAAAAGAAATCATCCTATCAGCTCTTCAGATAAACATTTTTCGGCAAAATTAGCACCTAAATTCAGTAAATGCGTTATAACAAATAAAATATCACCACTCATTTACGATCTTGCAGATTTCGCAAATAAGTCCCTAGGTCGCTGGCATATCAAAGATATAAAACCAGTACAACGTACATCTAATTAAACTACTCAATTTATTATATACTTATTTTTTTATATTCATACACATTATATTAGGTATCATCATCATCGTGGATGAAAATCCATCATATATTATTAATTATTTTTATCATACTATTTATTCACGAATACAATATAGTACTATTACATTACTATTTAATTAAGTACAAATTATAATTGATTATAATTATAATTATTATATTCATATTTTATTATTCTATTACTTACTGTGATAACAATCACTTACTCTATTACTTACTGTGATAACAATCACTACTTCTATAACTTACCCTATTACTTACTGTGATAACAATCACTCTATTACAAAGACCTCTCTTTGTTTTATAAATATTTTAATATCAAGGCATTAAAACATGCTTTTATTTAAATTGTGTTTAAAGCACATATACTAATAGTAGGTATATAGTTAAGTTTTTAATCATGTTTTTTCTTTATCACCAATTATGCCAGCGGGTAGTGACTGACATAACTGAAAGCCTACACTAATTAAAAAGGCTTGCCTCTTGAGAATACTTAGGGTTTTGTTAAGTACCTATTTCTCTATTTTGTTTGTCTTATTTAATGTAATTTTAAATATAAGACATTTGTGGAAGATATGAAAGAGTGTATGAATGTTATTAATGTTGTTGAGGCTAACCTATTGTAAATAAACATTGTAAATATCACCCACATTTCAAAATTAATCACCCATATCCATTTTTTTTTAACTAATTGTATTTTTTTTTTAATTTTTGTAACTTTTATTTTAAGTTTTGTAAAAAAATCTTTTAAGAGATTTTTTTACACCGGCCCACCCGGGTAGTGTAACGAGGTCCAACTCGTCATGCTGCTCACCCTATTTGGTTTTCCTGGCCACTTTATTATACTTTAATCAATCCAAATTCAAAATTCAAAATTATTTTCAAAAATGGCTAATTTTCCACTATTTTAGCTCAGTTTCTATATTGTACGCTGAAAGACACTCATGTGTCTGTGACTGTGTCTTATAATCATTATATTATTTTATTAACAATAGTCAATGTATCAATTTACCAGTTGAGTGAGATACAGTATTCCAAAAACGTCCTTTGTTGTGTTTTTATTGTGTCTGTGCCGACCTACCACCTACCTACCTGATTTCCTGAATCCAGCCCGAGCTCGCTGCATGGACATAGCAGCAGCTCAGTCATTTTACAGTCGGAGTTGATTTACCACTCCTCCGGCCCTCCGTACTACTGACCCTCTCTGCCCTCCATACCTCAGAGGAGTTCCATAACTCCATACCACTAGTTCCTGCAGTTCCTGTACCACTAGTTCCTGTTGTTCCTGAGTTCTGTTCCTGTAGTTCCTGTTCTCCTCCTACTTCCGTGTCACCGTGTGCCAAGCCACCGAACCCTCGACCCTGCGAGTCTCCTACCCGAGCCACCCACACCGGCCACGACGTGACAAAAGTAATCGAATTCGATGAAAGCATCCATTATTATCAAACTCACTACTAAGCCCCCATTATGGAGATTGCGAAACTTCCTCACGACTGTTAATAATTGTAGCTGATCAGCCATTGATGTTGATAAAATTGAGAATTGGAACGTAGTTCTCTTGGTAGCAACAGCTACCAAAGGCAACACAAACGAAGCTGGTTTGTAGCTACCGCTGGTAGGGGGCAAAATAGGCACGTTAGTGACCGGATCAATCAACTCAGCCTATCGCAGTCCACTGCTGGACATAGGCCTCTCCAAAATTGCACCGCATCCAGTCCCCCCCAGTATCTTTCATCAGGTCGTCGGCCACCTGGCTGGGGGGCGCCCTACACTACGTTTGCCGATTCGCGTGACCTGATGCTCTAAAATAATTTGCTTTTTTTTTTCCAATCCACGATCACATTGAACAATACAAATACAATGAACACCTAAACTTACAATTTCATTACATTGAAGGAGCAGTTATTGCCAGTTATACAGGAATTATGGTATTTCTGTAATGAATGAAAATCAAAGAATACCAAACAGTTCTCCTTTCTGCGGAAGTCATAAATCTAGTGATGAATATCGGTTACTACTACGGTGGACGCGGCCGTTGGCAAGTTTGTACAGTGTTATTTTAAATGTTTTAAATAGTAGTAGTACGCTCTGGTTTTTCTTACTTTTTTATTTAGTAAACAACCTTGGCATGTCTTTTTAATGCAATTCGTCAATAATAATTTATTAAAAGACATTAACAATTAACAATGTTACCAATTTCACACCCAAAATATTTTTTTACCTTATTACATGTGCAGAACTAGTAATTATATTTTAACAGAAAGACTCATGGACGTGTGCATTCTTCCCATCCTCACATATGGATCCCAAACATGGTCTTTGACAAGTCAACTGAGGTCCACGCTTGAGGTTTGCCAAAGAGCGATGGAACGGAGTGTTCTGGGCATTAAACTTGTAGACCGGATAAGAAACACAACGATCCGTTCCAGAACAAAAATAGCCGACGTCACCCGTAAGGCTGTCACTCTAAAGTGGAACTGGGCTGGACATATCTGCCGCATGTCAGACGACCACTAGGCCAAACTAACAACTCAATGGGTCCCTTTACATGGCAGACGTCAACGCGGCAGGCCCAGACGGAGATGGCGGGATGAGCTGGACTCCTTCCAAAAAGACTGGACGCTTGTAGCAATAGACAGGGAGAAGTGGAAGGACAGTAGGGAGGCCTTTGCCCTGCAGTGGGACACTTCAGGCTTATAATAATATAATAACAGAAAGAGAGAAAAACAGACTTTAGGTACCTAAATTTTGTATTAATACATTTGTCAATTAAAATTTCAAAAATCAATGAATTATGTTTAGTTTTTGAGCCCCAAAAATCATCAGATAGCTAGAGAATGTATAGAAATGTTTCATAAGTAAAGCACTTATAATGGACATGGTTAAATTAACAGTCCTATATTTTGCATTCTGTTTTTTGTAGGGGTGCTGGCCATAATTTTTCACCATAAACTAGTAGGTATGACAAAATGAAAAAAGCCGGCCAAGTGTGAGTCGGGCTCACGCAGTGAGGGTTCCGTACCACCCATCGACCTGATACCCCATAAAAACTGATTTAATTTACTAGAAATTATCAAAAGACATCAACGAGCACACGCGAAATGTGAATTTTTGCATCTATTTCTTACGTAGGAACCACCACATTTGCCCTGTTTTTATTATTTTAGTATTTGTTGCTAAACTACATAGTATGCACTATAATCAGGCCAAGTTTGACGCTGGTATGTATTACCGTTTTGAAGATAGAGCAGGAACAAAAACGTTGAAAAAAATGCATGTTTTTCATGGTTGCTTGTATGGGGACCCCTTTTGGTTTTAAACTTTGGTTTATTTTTAGTATTTGTCGTGATAGGCACCATAGTAACACACATTCTGTGAAAATTTCAACTGGTTATCTATTACCGTTACAAAGATACAGCCCTGTGACAGACAGACGGACGGACGGACGGATGGACGGACGGACAGCGTAGCGAGAGTAAATAGGGTCCCGTTAGCACACGTTGGGTACGGAACCCTAAAACATTGCCCAATTCCAAATACAAAATAGCCAGCACAAATCCTCAAGGCAAATTATAGTATAGATCTCCATTTAATACCCAGCACTAAATTGTTTTAGATTACATAAGGGCGAGTGCACATGACGGAAAGCAAGGATCGCGGGGATGGGGTGCAGTGCAACGAGCTATTATTACACCGTTCGACTTAGCACAGATGTATTGACGTTAATCTGTACAATGTAGGTATAGGTACATTTTGTGTAGTTTGTTGGTGTGTTTTAAGCTTTATTTGTTGTGATGAGAATGAAGAGCAATGGCGTACCTATGAGTACATTAAATGAAGCCCGAATATTTTTTGGTTGTTTCTAGTGTTTTTTTGTAAAACTTACTAACGTAACTAATTGCTGAATAATTCGAATAAAAAATAATCTGTTTAGTTGTATTTTATGTATAATAATGTAGTTTTACATCCCTATATCTTATCATGGGTGTCGTAAAAGGCGACTAAGGTATTCACCAGAGGATGGGCAGCAGCATTCTCTGAGTGTTTAACCAACCAACTGCGATCGCCAACCCGCCTGCCAAGCGCGGCTATTATGGCATATCCCCCCTTTTGAGGAGGCCTATGTCCAACAGTGGATGTCTTTCGGCTGAAATGATGATGATGAATTCTGTGGCTTGGTATAAGAAGTGCGTAAGTCCTTATACGCACTTCTTATACCAAGCCACAGAATAACCGGAATAATAATGACCGGAGTGACCGACATAGCTTGTAGAATCAGTAAGCTGAAGTGGCAGTGGGCTGGCCATGTCTGTCGAAGGACCGATGGCCGCTGGAGCAGACGAGTCCTTGAGTGGAGACCGCGAATCGGCAAACGCAGCGTAGGGCGCCCCCCTGCCAGGTGGACCGACGACCTAAAGAACGTGGCTGGGGGGGACTGGATGCAGAAGGCAGAGGACCGAGCATTGTGGCGCAACTTGGGAGAGGCCTATATCCAGCAGTGGACTGCGATAGGCTGAGTTGATTGAAGTCCTTATGCCCTTCTTGTACCAAGCCACAGATTTATGATTTATTTATTTTTTTGTTATGAAAGTTACTAATGCCACCAATAGTAGTTAGTAGGTACTACTTATACTACTGTTCTACTGTGTGTACTACTGTATGCTGACAGAAGGATCCGATTGGGTTGGGCAGCATTTGGAAAACTTTGCCGGGTCTTCTCGTCACCTATACCGCAAAGTTTGAAGACAAAGGTCTTCTACCAGTGCGTCCTGCCTGTCATGCCTAGCGGTGCCGAGACGTGGACACTGACGGTTGGGCTAGTCCACAAATTCAAAGTCGCTCAGCGAGCTATGGAGCGAGCTATGCTTGGAGTTTTTTTAGGGTTCCGTAGTTCCTACAAGGAACCCTTATAGTTTCGTCATATCCGATTGTCTGTCCGTCTGTCCTAATCCTTTACAGCTTAATTACTTCTACAGTTACAAACATAACAACATAACATAAAATAACATAACATCACGGGTAAGCAGAGGTGTAATAGTACACCCACATTTCGCCAGTTATGTTATAGTCCCATGTAATAGGGGGCAAGCCTATTGCCATTTACCGGGCACAAATCCAGACTCCGGGCTGCTAATGAGAATTTCCTAATGAAAAAACCCAATAACACTTTGCCCGACCCGGGAATCGAGCCCAGGACCTCACGCTCAGCAGTCGCGCTTGCAACCACTACATTTTATTTAGTTAAAAACATAAGTAAATGAAATTTTGTTAAAATCTAGTCTAGATATAGATCTCAATTGTAAAAGAATAAAAAATCGTGATTACGTATTTTAGGGGTGGCGCCCATACATGTGAAATGGGGATGACAATTATTTGTTCGCTACACTCCCTCGTGTAGGGTATCATTGAATAGGTCTACTAAAATGAAGGCGACAACAAGACACCCATGAGAAGACATAGGCTGATGCAATTCTTTAAGTCGTGTACCATACGGAACGCCACTGAATTATTGAACCTAAAAAATTACAGGCTAGGTATATCTGTATATCTAATGTCCTCGTAGATACGCCACTGATGAAGGGCAGAGTGACTGATTGAATTAAACGTGTGTGGTCCTCTTTTAATATAAAAGGACAAAGGGTAAGCTGGAACCTGCGTTTATCATTGGACTTGATAGGGAGGGCACAGCAGATAACGAATTTATATTATCAAATGCATTGACAGAAACATCAGTGCGGTCGCTATTTGTAATTTACCGCAACCGGCAGCCGATCTTTACGTAGTTTGAGACAGTGTACGTACAGTGAACCGCATATCGATAGTTAAAACCAGTACAAGCAGAGCCTGTCTTGTATGTAACTTACATACTAAGCCTATAATGGTTTGTTAACATTAATATGCGATTAAGACGCATTTAACAACCAAGTGGCGCCCCCATCAGTAAAATAATTGTTACTCGCTGAATATATAATTTACCGTAAATTCGTTTGTAACAATTCGGTAGTTGACTACTGTTAAAAATTACCAAAAATGTTATATATTTAAAAGAAGGCACAGATAGGACAACATTGTAGAAAGAATAAACAAAATCCATGAAAAAATTAAAGAGATACACGCTTTTTATGTTTTTGGAAGGGGCATTTTCTGTCGGACATTGTTCAGAGAGATGTCAAGTTACTATGAAGGTTTTGTACAATGACGTCATTCTTTAATAGTCCTGTCTCTGTCTAGTGAACAGATTTAAATCGCTTGTAACTTGGACATTTTATTAAACATTTTATTGGTTTTGTCACTGTTGCTTATTTTTCTTGAAAAAGTTTCGAGATTCCTAATAAAAACTAATAAAAAAATATAGTCACCTTCCCTATTGAAGTACATGTACTGTAGTTTAATCAGAAACTATTAACTCTGTTAAATTATAGTTCGCTGTAGTTGTAGTAAAAGAAGTGCCAAAAGTGTCAGTTTTTCGCATTTTTTCTATCTACAACTACAGCGAACTATATTCACAGAATTAATAGTTGACATCATTTCAATTGAAAGTTAACATCAGGTGTGCCTTTAGCTCGTTTCGCCATCAAATGCCAAAAAAAAACTTGGCTTTGGTAGGTACTGTACGTAAATAATAATAAATGAAGAGCCGATAAATAAATTCAATACATGTAATCTACTATTTCTTTTCTTAGCCCAACATAAAAATGTCGAATCAATATGAATGTAGCTCTGAATTCTAAATTGTTTACATGTAGCTAGGGCACGTGGCCACTACAGCGTCCACAAAGGCGAGGGGAGGTACCCGAGATACACTTCAATACCGCCGGATTATTACCGGCCAGGCAACTTGTAAAAACATATTGTGGAATATCTAAATAATCATTTTGGGTCTGGGTTTTAAATTAAGCTACGATTTTACTGTATTTTGATTTTGGCCTAAGAAGAAAGAATATGAAAATCTTAGAAAGAAGAAAGAAAGAAGAAGTTTTTATCTTGAGTTTCTGATTCCCAATTTAGGCGAAATGTTTTATTAGCTTATTTATTTATAGAAAAGCAGCTCAATGATTGTGAGAGTTCATTAGCGATCTTTATTTTTCTTCATTTATGCGTAAATAATGTAAAGATGAAGAAACACGAGTACATAGTTGTGGCGATGCTTTGGGGAGGCCAGCAGTGGACGTCTTTTGGCTGAAATGATGATGATGATAATGAAAGACAGTCTCATTCAGAACTCCACATCGGACAAGACATGATGCTTCACTTAAAGGTGAATTGAACCAAAATAAAATCGTGTAATATCACATTTAAAACGCCTAAGCCCTACAGGGTTTTCCTACAGGTAATAATTACGTTAGGTGCTGAGCAAGTGGGTTGTCCAGTGCAGACTCAGCCGTCCCAGTGCCCACTGCCTAAAATATAAATAAAATAAGTACCGATATTTTTACAGTGTAGTTGTTTATATTACGCTCAGCAAGGGTGCCAGACTGCCCGTGCATCTGACGACCGCAAACGTGGGGGAGATGAATCTCAACACTACCTGCCTTATTTATCAGAGCCAGTGACCTTGTGAAGACATAATATATTAGAATCGTTGGTGTGTCTGTTTAGTAACCGTATAACTTCTGAACGGCTTGACCGATTGAGGTCATATTCATGCAATATATTTGTTTTATCGAGACAATGATTCATATTTATGCTAGGATCCGATAGGTGGCGCTGTGAATGAAGCCGAAGACATCATCTAGTATTGTATAAAAAGTTGCCATTGTATTTGATTAATTGAATAATAGAGAAGATCGGAGTTAAAGAAGATAGAGAACCAAGTGGCGAGTGTCAGCCAGAGAGTTACGGGAACATTACGGTCGCGCTATCGCCTGAAAAACTTCCTCCCACCAAATACTAAAACAAAGCTTCTACAAGCCTTGATTTTCCCAATTGTTGACTATGGTGATGTGTGCTACTTTGACCTGAATGCAGTTCTTCTCAACAAACTTGACCGGCTTCTTAACAACTGCATTCGATTCGTTTTTAATCTTCGTAAATATGACCATGTGTCTGAGTATCGTTTGCTTCTAAAATGGTTGCCTATCCGCCAACGTAGGCATATGAGGGCATTAACTACTCTATTCTCTTTACTTTTCTCTCCCAATTCTCCTTCTTACTTAACTTCTCATTTTCAGTATCTATGTACAAGTCATACTAAATATCTCCGCTCCACTAATAATCGTCTTCTCCAATGTCCTTCTCACCGCTCTGACTTCGTTCACTCTACATTCTTCGTGCAATCTATCCTATTATGGAATGCGCTTCCTCAGGAAATCAGGATGGCTAACAGTCGGCTCGCCTTTAAAAATAAGTTAAGGAAATATTTCCGTGAAAACAATTTAGCAGATTCAGCTCGACTTTGAATTATCTTGATGTTATATATTTATAGTTATATATGTAGGTATGTATAATATATGTATTTTATTATATGTATAATGTATATATGTATTTATCTACTTTTTTTATTTTTTGTTATATGTAATTATAAGTCCGTAGTACGAAACATATTTTACTACTTTACTGGTGCATCTACCCTATTCTTTGTCTCTGCATTACCCTAAGGTTGTCTGGTAGAGAACGCCTATGGCGTTAAGACCGCCTTTGTACCCTGTTGTGCATAAAGAATTAAATAAATAAATAGAGTTGTAAAACAAACCAATGGCAATAATTTTTGTAACAAGTCCATAGGAGTTTTCAAACTTTTTTTTCTCTGTTCGTGACGAAGACAATGCAACTTGGCCGAAACGTCGAGGTTAGTCAAAATGTTTGTTATGTTTTGATTTTATTGTGCGCGAAAAGTCCCGTTGGTTTTATAGGCTTTAATTATTTATTTAATGATTTTATTGATATTTCTGATGTTTATTATCATTACTTTTTATGTGATTCTACCTACTTGACTTTATGTAAATATCTACATATAATAAAATAATCTAATCTAATAAACTCATTTTTACTTTTTTTGGGAGGGCCACAAAAATATACTGAGGTAGGTACATTTAATTGACTTTAAAACCCTATAAAAATCGCCAAACGACTTGAGCGGTGTTGTTTGCTAAGCGACGCTAACTCTTTGCTGAATTTCATTACGACCGGTGCAGAAGTTTAGTCGTGTAAAAAGGTAATAAAAAACAGACAAACAGAGCTACTTTCACATTTTTTAAATAATATTATAATTTAATGTAGTGTTGATTAGTTAGATATCTGAACGGATAGGAATAACTAATTAAGGATTTTGAAAGGCGATAAAAACATCTACGACATTATCAATGAAAATGCGTTTTATTGCGAATAATTGCAATGTACAAAGCAAACATAGAACTTTAATATTGTTTATATTGCACTCGGCGAGGGTGCCTATTATGTGGGGGAGATGGGTCTATTCTCAACCCGCTAACTTATTAGCGAAACAGCTGACCCTGTGAATTAAAAATAGGAAGTCTGTATTGAAATGTATTTACTAGCCTGTACAGAATAAAACTTTTTGACAAAAAATTGAACCGTTAAAACAGAAAATGAAAAGCGAAAAATAAAATGAAGCTTTTAGTCTTAATAACTAATCTCCTAACTAAACTAATGTAAATAACTAATTATGAGTCAGCGCCAAACAAACGTTTTTAATGAGTAACAGATTGCAATAAAAAACAAATAATAATTAGGTAAATATACGAAAGAAATGCTTCTTATTATTTATTTTAGTCTGCTTAAACAGAACCCAACAATAAGCTATACATATCATACATAACCATCCGATTACTATCCCACTGCTGGCCACGGGCCTCTTCTCAGAATGAGAAGGATTTAGGCCTTAGTCCACCACGCTGGCCTATTGCGGTTTGGTCGACTAACTACATACACTATAAAAGTATAACAACATAACAACAACATAACATCACGCCTGATTTTCCCGAAGGGGTAGGCGTATCATCATCATCATCATCATTTCAGCCGAAAGACGTCCACTGCTGGACACAGGCCTCCCCCAAGCATCACCACAACGACCGGTCCAGTGCCTTCCGCATCCAGCGGATTCCCGCGACCTTCACCAGGTCGTCGGTCCACCTTGTGGGGGGCCTACCCACGCTGCGCCTTCCAGTACGCGGTCGCCACTCCAGAACTTTACTGCCCCATCGGCCATCCGTTCTGCGAGCAATGTGCCCCGCCCACTGCCACTTAAGTTTGGCAATTCTTCGGGCTATGTCGGTTACTTTCGTTCTCCTGCGAATCTCCTCATATATAAAGATATATATAGAGATATATATATGAGATATATACATCTCATATATAGAGGTGTATAGTACACCCACATTTCGCCAGTTATGTTATAGTCTCCTGTAATAGGGGGCGAGCCTATTGCCATTGATCGGGCACAAATCCAGACTCCGGGCTGCTACTGAGAATTTCCTAATGAAAAAACCCAATAACACTTTAAATGTATACACCATCAAAATCTGTATAGAGCACTTTTAGGTGTGCAGATTACCACACGATGTTTATAAATGTCAATAAGCCATGTTTACAGGTAAAAACATCAAGCCAGGTAAAAATAAAAATCACTTATGAAGTTTCTTCCCTTTTTAACAAAATTGACATAATTTGCATCGTAAGTAAATTGCGTTCGGAAATCGACTGACAAGATTTTAATCTATGGTAATGATGGTGGTTCGAAGAATTAATTAACTTTTTACCTTCAGGAATAATTATATAATTAAAACATTTCCAGCTTATTGCCAATTATAATAATATTACTATAATAATGTAAGTTTTTCAGTTCATGTTCTTGTTATTCTATGGAGTCAGCTGTACGAAGATGATGCAACTTCACAAAATTAAAACGCAAATTTAAGAAAAACTATCTATTAAATCTTTTATTTCACAAACCTGCTGCCGAATTGCGTAACTCACTCGCGATCGCAATCAATAGGATTTCAATGTTCATTGCTCCGTGTGTTTTGACAATTCGTCTTATCGGCAACTAATACCACGCAATGAATATTGTTGTCATTTCGAAATGAAAGCTAATGTCAATGTGAATGCCTTACACAATTACCTCACAGGTATGTGTATCTATTAGCAGATGCTAAGTGTACAAATATTTCAGTCCCAACATTTTCCAAAATTAAAGTTTTAATTTCGCCAAGTGTATACAGTATGTAACAAAAACCCTGTTATTCCTGTGAACTACGTTATCAGAATCAATATTCATACGTAAGGACACAACTGATTTGGAAAAACTCTTCAATAAAAATAATCAAATTAAATATTAAACTATTATTAATTTTAAATTGAAAGTGATATAATCACATTTAATAACGATTACCTCACAGGAACAACAGGGTTTTTGTTACATACTGTATACACTTTATGCAGCTCATTGCTTCATGGATGTTATTTTTATCTTATCACATTAACATTACTGCGTTTGTGTAATCTTTAAGAAAGTCATCGTTGTGTCCTTAAACTGTTGTCCTTTGTTTGAACTAACTTATTTCTGGTCTCTTCTCAAGCTTAGAAATTATCAAACTGATAATATTGAAATTTTCTCTGATAAGAATACCGTTAGTGTTGATATTTGTTATTCGGGTTTAAAAAAGTTTAAAAAGTAGAAAGTTTAACGCGAAGTTTGATATGTAAAAAGAATACTAAGGCCCATATTACAAAATGAAACTCGAGTTTTGATCCACTGTTTAAAACTAGTTATGAGTTGAGCTTTAATTTTAGATAATCTTGAAGAATAGATTACTTGATCACAGTTCAACTGAGTTTATCTTTATTCCAAACTGTCACCGGCTAAGGTGTTTGAGTAGAGATTTGATCTGTATAATCACTTAAACTCAAGTGTAATCGAGACCATGCTTGAGTACAGATTTCTATGCTATTACAGGTTATATTCGTGTGTTATGTTGTTGAATTGAAGATTATTATGACCGTATTGGAATAAAATTGAAGCTTAAGTAACGATTCTATGCTCAAGTAGTGATTAGGTGATTAAAGATCAAACTGTACTTGAGGAGCGTTCTGTAATACGGACCTTAGCATTGTTTACATGAAAAATTACCACATTCATTTAAAAAACTAGATACTACTTAGAATAATAATAAAAATACCCTTACTTACCTAAAACTGTACGTCCAACAAATAAAAAAGAACACAAAACATCACTCACTTATAAAAACAAAACAAAATTCATAACAATTCTAACTGAACGTTAAACAAAAATTCAAAGTTCGATGTAAGTTCGTTTCGCGGCAATCGATCACGCGGCGAGGGGACGCGCGTACCCGACGGACATCGCACGAACTCTGCCGGGATCGGGGATAACAGACAGGAACACTCGGACGGGGAAAAGCGGGAAAAAAGTGTACGCATTATGGCTTTCCTTTTTTCTTTTCTTTTAATTTCGATAGCGATGCCATTTTATGGAGATTAAAAAGTTGTTTTTGTTACTGGACGGTGCGGCCTATGCATATTGCCTTCTTCCACAGTTTTGTCTGTGAATAGTTAGTGGTTGACATTTTTTTATTCTCATATCTCCAAAGCAGCACTCACTTTTATTTAAAAAAATCAAAACCAATGCACGGCCAATTAGACTACCTACGCAAGTTTCAAAATTTTCCGGAAATCACAGCTTTCATTCCGCTCTTAGGTTGGAGTAAGTAGGAGGTACAGCCTAGGAAAACAGAGAAATTTTATTTTTGAAAATTAACATAGGTAAAGCTAAAGCTGTATGATAATAATAATATTATTAAAAATTTCCGGAAATCATGCCTTTCATTCCGCTCTTAGGTTGGAGTAAGTAGGAGGTACAGCCTAGGAAAACAGAAATTTTACTATTGAAAATTAACATAGGTAAAGCTAAAGCTGTATGATAATAATGATATTATTTAATTATTTTAATTATGACATCTGTTAAATTTGTGACATGCTTATTTTTTGAATTTTTATTATTTTATGACCTTTGAATTTGTCTTGTGACATTTATTTACTATTGTGACTTTCATTTTATTTTTGTACAAGTTTATATTGTGAACTTTATGATTTATGAAACTACTGACGTGTAAATTGACTTTATAAATAAATGAATATGAATATATCTAATTAGCTTCATTTAAGTTTATCGGCTATGTTGTTCAACTTTAGCAAAGAAAAATTCTTCGATCAAAAATTCATCAATTCATTCAAACAATATTTTTAAAAGGAACGGAAACTATATTGCATTTATTAATTTGAGTAATCTTTCTTTCAATTAGGTATACTACATCAAAACATACAATTTACTAATTGATCTTATTTTTTTATTAACTCTATAAAAAGAAAAATAAACTTAACCCTCAAATACGCACGACAATGTCATCTCGTAAGTATGCACGGAACTTAGGTTGAGTTCAGTCAAGTCAACGTGCTGCGTTTCCCGACTTTACCGCTAGGTGGCGCTCTTTAAAAGTTACCGAGATGGCGCTTTAAGTATCGTTTGTACACTAGAATACCGACACTGCGGCATTAGAATTGCAGTACATCTCATAATTAATTAATTAGTGGGAATGTAGCTAACTTCCATATACATCAAGCTTATGTAATGATAAAAATTTGTCATCGTAATAAAACTTTATAACAACATTCTTGAACTTTTTATAGCCCACGTCAGTTTGTTTTTATTGCGATGTGATTTTTATTGCCATCTTTACTATCAAATCTAAATTATCTATAAAAAGCTCAGCATTGATCTGGTCCCTTATCTCCGATTGTGTTGTGATTGGTCGATTCAAAGATTCAAAGATTTATTTTGCTTGATACGATACTTTATATCTGATACTACTTTAGATTTCAGGTTGTGCTTGCATTTTTCTCGGATGTGCCTCGCTCAGCCTAAAAAATTTATGGCGTTATTGCTAAAACTAGTTTATTCTATTGAATAAACTATTACTATTTAGCTATTGCTATAGTAGCTAGCTACTTATAGTACAGTACCATTACAAAATGTAATGTTATGCCTTCAGCACAGTACCTTATAGTTTACTAGCTAACACACGCGGCTTTGCTACTGTGGTAGATAATCTGTGTGCCAAATTTTATTCAAATCCATTCAGCCATTTCAGCGGGATTGAAGGACAAACAAACAAACATCAACACTATCGCATTTACAATAATAACTAGGATCAACAGTGCAGTATTTAAAACTTGTGTGTTTTGAGCTTCGACTGTCTCGGTGGTCTACCGACAACCTGCTCAACCGCAGATCGTGTGGGCCTTGGTTTGATTCCCGGGTCAGGCAAGAAGTGTTATTGAGATTTTACTGTCAAGAAAATTTCTAAATAGCAGCCTAGAGTCAGGAAGTTGGCGGTGCTACCCCACCGTGCCTCGTAGAACACGTAAAGCCTTCGGTTCTGCGCCTGATCTCCCTCCGGTCATTTCGCGGATAATGACAGTGATAGAGAGTGTACCTGTGTTTGCGCACACACTTGTGCACTATAATATGTTCCATGCAGATGACTAGTCTCCGTTCAGATTGGCCGCCGTAACTGAAATTCAGCCGGGAGATTTATTATACAAAACGTCAGGTTAGTGGATCAAACTATTTCATTGAATCAGAATATCTTCGCAAAAGTTATATTAAACGTAGTTAGCTAAATGTGTATATTGTTATTTTTAGTTGTTAAGTTAGTATGGTAAGTAGCATGTAAGTACCTACTTTTTATTGTAATTCTAGGATTATTTGTAATATCTTATTACAGTTGATAGCCACACTATCGCATTAAGTTTAAGACCTGTAAAGATAGATGTAAGGAGGAATAATGAATAAATAAATGAATCTGATAAAGCTAATCCGAAATACGCTACCGGCCGGTCACATTCATACAAGTTCACATTTCATTATAAAATGAACATCATAAATACAAATCTGTCACTTTGATAGCGGGTCACCCACGCATCATGCTATAGTTTAGAGGGCACGGCCCTCATCAACTCTTGTGTAACAGCTACTCAAGGCATACTTCTTATGACATTGAAAACGGTGATATGATAATTGTTGACAATGTTATAGCTAACGTTATTTTATGAACTAAGATACGATAAATAAATAAATAAATATAAATATTTTTGGGACATTTTACACATCACCATGTCCGTCTAGTGTTTGGACAGTTTTCATTTTGTAATTGGTAGCGTAAAGTATACATAGGGTACATTTTACACAAAAGTCGTACAGCGCCCTTCGCGTCCAGTATAATAATGCCTTTAGGGTGCTGATGGGGCTGCTGGGATGTTTGCTGAAATGCATGTAGATCGCTTTTTTGCTACAATGCGAAAAAGGTGTGCATCCTTGGTGCGCCGGGTGCGGGCTAGCTCCAATAGCATCCTGGGCATGATTGCAGGCAGATTAGATTGCTGTCTTTTGAATCGCTGCTCCAGAATTTCTGCTGGAATTCTGAAGCAGTGATTCAAAAATCTTTATTTCTAGTCTTGAATTATATTATAATTGGATTGCATTTTAATTGTTAATACTAACATAGTTTTAAAAAAACGCTTTATTCATTTTCGGAATTTGAACGAAGTTATAGTTCCTGGACCATGGCAATTTAGTACATAATTATATTTTCTTTGTCACAATCCGTAAAAGATATAAATTATGCATGGGTACGCGTACGCATGCGTAAATGCATTAAAAATAATTAAATAACAATCCGTCAAATTTGTCAATGTCAAACGTTCGAAACTTTGAGCACCTATCAATGAGAATTCAGATGGCAAAGTGAGGCAAACTACGTAATGCCGTAAGAATTATTAATGTATTTAGGTACTTTGTATAAGTATAAGGAAAATGTTGGTAGGTATTTGAGGTAGCGATAACAGCCAGGATGATAAAACATTGACCATGAAATGAAACTAGGTGAGGAACGTGGAGATCCGGGTGTCGTGGCAATTTGGGATAATACAGTATTGCGGCATACACCAAATCGCTGATCAGAGAAATGAAATCACGAAAAAGCAGATGTGTAGGAGTTTTCAAACAATGCATACTTGACACTTGTACATTGAAAAATTACGACACTAATACAAACAGTAGAATTACAAATAATTTTACTTTCTGCAGATAAAAGTGGACGCCTGCCAAAAGTTTACACTTCGCAAAATCGCAGATAGAATGAAAATTTGCCAACTCTCATTCCAAGTAATAAAAATAAACTGTCTGTGAACAAAACATACTTTAAAAGTATTATTAAAGATAAATTTCATGCTCTTACCCTTAACGAGGTAAACAGCTTTTAATAAAATTTCAATTTCCGTAATGTTCAAGGCAATCATTGGGTAGAAGATGAGAAACTGCATAGATAGATAACTAGTCAAATAAATATAATAGATGATTTAGAGCTTTTTCTTATCTTCTCAGCAGAAATGGAAAGGAGAGTAAATCTACTGTACGGTTGTAGAGAGTAAGAGTATAGACTGATTTTTTTACAAGATTACGATGTAAGATATCTGTATTAGCAGCTTGAACTGATTGAAGACGCTGATAGGAATGAAATCATAGATGAATACGAATGTACGGATTTCAGGGTTCTTGATATCGAAAGGATTTACACGACTTGTATACTAATCCTTGCAGTTCGTGCTTTCGTAATAAATTCGATTGCACACGCATGTGAACCGGTTTCTGATGTACTGAGCCTAACGTGTTGCCAGGCAGTTACCACGGCTCACGTCTAGACACTGACCAAGGAGAACAATGCAGTGAGAGGGCCACCGTACGCGTTGCACAGTACGTCGATGCCTACCAAACTGTGCAAGTTCTATTTTCGTACGCGGTGTCGAGGACCGATACGCGCATGACCGGCAGCTATCTGTATTATTTTGTGAACTGGGTTCAGTTCAGTCCGCACGCCGCACCACCGAGCGCGGCCGCGCGCGCCGCGTTTCTACCGACAAGTCGACAACACAAATAATAACAAACGCGACGCATGAATCGAACGTGCCCGACAAAATTTGAGTGTGATCCAATCAGTGATACGTTCTTCTTTTGAATTGTTAAAAAAAATACAAAATGCGTCGAAACGTCAAAATCCTGTTCCTAATCGGAGCTGTGTGGATGTGTTTCCTATTTTACTACATGCAGCCAGATTCAGCACAATCTAAGGTATGTTTATGAATTAATGTGTCTTTTGTCTGCATTTGGAATTTTGCCAAATTGGTGGAAGCGTTGTTTATCAATGATCAGCTGTTAGGTTAAGGATCGCTGCAACCTCCGGTGGGGTTGAACTGCGCATGACGCGTACCGCCTACGCGACGTGATAACTGCGGCTACAGAATAAAAATACCATAAATATTAGTCAATATTCTATGAAACTGTGCATAGTTACCTTTTAATTATAGTTAAAAACAGCCTTGACCCGAATCATCTAAAAAAAATGAGCGAAATTGCGTGAGATAGTCGCGGGTTACAAAATGAAACTCGAGGCTAATTAATACTTGCCTAGTTTAGAATTGCACATACACGGTAAAAATTATCTGCGATAATTATACATAACAGGCAGCATGATTTTCTTCTGAAAACTGTTAAAATTATACCTCTACCAGACGCTAATGCTGATACTGCTGCTGGTAAACCTAGAGATAACGTTCTGCAACTACGATATTAATCTGTAGATTCCAATTAACTGATACAAGTTGGCTTGAGCAACGAGTATCAATTACTTAGAACTGTATAAAGTAACTAATTGTAGGTTTCAAATGGTTTCAACGGAAATGCAATCAACAATCGATAACACCTGATTGCTGTTAAAAAATCCCAAAAAGAACAATTGGTGTGACTAGTTTCCGTGCGTTACTGTAAAAGACTAAGAAAAATCGTTGTTTAGTCGTATTCGTACGTGATAAATTGGTTTATTAACTGCTTGATTATTTTGTTTTAACTTATGGAAATTTTAATACACTACATTTTTTTTAATACTGACACCATATTCGGTTTTAACTTGCAAAACTCCTCGTTACTCAAGATTTGCATTCAAAATTCTAGTTTCAAAATTATGAATACATTTTTCTTTCTAGTGCTTGACATTTAAAATTGCCTCTGAATATGGAATATCCGGGTTTTTCTAGTATAATATTATAATTTTGACAATATTTTATTTTAATACGTTACAGTAGATTTTGCATCTCAAAGTCATTGTAATATCGTTTGAAGATTTATTGTAGTAGAACATTGTATCATACGACTTCTGATTGTCTTCTGAAGCAGTGACAAAAATGAATAATGCAACAGTAACAAACGGTATATGATTACCTACTTAGTACATGCAAATAAGCTTCTTTATTAGAGTATGATGGACTCATTTCAAAACAATGTTCACTGTTTAATCGCAAGATAACAAAAGCAAAGCAACAAAAATCTAGTTGAGATGTAAATATCAGAAAGTTGTTTGCCTTCGGATTTTTGCCATAGCTTTTTTTTTTTATTAGCTTCAATGGATATTTGGATTTCTTGGCAGAAAATACTCGAATCTTTACTTTCAACTATAATGTTTCGGTGAATGAAGAATTACATTCAATTCTCATTTTTTCTCTACATCTCGATTTATTTTTCTTTTCTTTTATCACAAATTTCGGTCTTATTCCCCACGTTTTACCCTCAAAACTGGCCATGCACTCGTAGCACAAGCACAAATCTTTGTCTTCATTCATCATTATCATTAATAGGTTTGTCCGCAACTTGTGCCCTGCTTCTCTGATGTATGTCATTTCTATTCCCTATGGTTTAGTAAATAATTTCTGGATCTTCACTAAATTCGCTTCCTAATTTTGGCCTTGTTGTTTTCAGGTATATACATAAAAACATGTTTTTGCACGAAAACCACCTGGTTATTTTTACCTTTATGAGTTTATCTTATTTTAACCAGAAACACTCACGATTTTAATCTTCCTTAAAAATAAAATTTTGACAAGACTAATTGTGGTGTACTTGATGTTTCTACTTTAAAACCTTCCATTTTTTACCACCTGAAAGAGATTTTGAGTAACCAGGGGCCTTATTCCCGACTAGGTCGAGCTCTGAACCAAATTGAGCTTATGTAATTTCCTAGAGGAATGCAGTACGAATTGATACCAACTCGAATTCAAATACGATTGATACAGAACTCCACCCAGTCAGGCCCCAAAAATCACTTACGATTTTCATTTCCCTGAAAATTTTATCCAGGTATTTATTGTAAAGAGAAATGTGCAAACGTCAGTCACTGTCAATGCTAGACTATTATCAGCAATTACCAGATGTCGGAAATGATAGGATGTGGGTATGTTTATGATTGGCAATGTAAAGTCATGTAAGCATTTATGTAACCGGTATGGATTAAGAGGTAAACTTTGTAAACGCCTTTTCGAAGGACTATAGACTGAGCCTTACATTTATGATACGAATAAGGTAAATAAAGTTCGAATAAGTGCCAAATTAGGATATGAATTCACGTCGGATAAAAATAACATTTGGTTTTAAATTATTCAAATAGCTCTTGACACACTGTGATGTGCAAAAATGTTTTGATAGTGATCACTGGTTGCCCTTTCTTGTTTTAGTTTTTTACTGTTGGGTAAACATATGACTTGATGTATAAAGTAAGTAAGTAACTAGTGTTAATAATGGTGTTAAAATTAGCTGCAGTGGTATCTGCTTTGTCATTGAGGGACTGCCACTGCAAAACTTATTAACTAGTTCAGTATCAATACCACAGTTTCTTTCAATCAATTTTACGATTTCCGCAAGAACACGGTCAAGGTCGTCCGCTATAATGTCAGATTTTCGTCATGTGTGTTATTAATAAATGTATTGAGGAAAATTTATATAATGTTATTAATGATTAATCTATTATATTAGCAAAATTGCAAAACTGACAGCATTATTTTTAATAATGCTGTCAGTTTTGCATTTTATTTATACACCGACCAGTAAGCCTCAAGACGCCGCATAAACAAAGTTTTCCATGAGAACGCAGTCGCAAAATGTTGGCGGGGAGCGGGGGCAGACGGCGCGTTATGATTGGTCGGCTCAAAAGTTCGGTCGTATGATTCCGCATGATTGGTGCCGCTCACTGACGGACTGACGTCCTGATTGGTGGCGGGGCGTATTATATGCAATGCTACTGCATATGCGTTGTGACCCAGGGTGTCCGGCTAATCGGCGTCTAGAGGCTAACTGGTCTGTGTATTATTACAGTAACAAACCTGTAACACCATTGATGCAGAAAAAGTGGTTGATTTTTGGATAAAGTTCAATCTATGGACAATCGACTACCACTAAACTACTAGTCAGACTATGAAAACATTAAAAAACTAGTCACGATTCCGACAAAAATACGATTTATTTATCAAAAAACTTGTATCAGCACGAAAACGTACAAGAACTAAAGCGGTATCGATATTATAAATACTGTTACTGTCACCAGCATCATCAGAAAACATTTAGGTACCTATCACTTTTTTCTAAAAATTCAAAAGCCGGATCAAAATCTAAAACATTTTAGATTAAAATAATTTTATTGTAATTTGCATGTTGCATGGTCAACTTTCATTTATATATTTCTATCGTCATATCTAACAATAGCCATAGACTTTGGCGCATAAATTGTTTCCTGTTCGGACCCCAACTGACATAACCTAATGATACGGTGTAGAGGTGAAAACATCGTCAGCTTACGTTGTTATGTCTACTCGATGATCGGTCTCAAAATTATGGGTTGTGTTATTTGATAACACGATTTGTAGTTAAAACGCGAGTAGATAGTGCACTGCATGTCCTTTTGTATCTGAAAATCTGTTGACATTTACAAAAAATAGGCAAGTACAAACTAATATTTTACTATGATTCATTTTAACTTCTAATTCCATCTTACATTAGCTATTAGTTTATAATCTTAAAGTAAATATCATTATATTTATCTAATTATATATATATAATTAATCATGTTATCAGAAATATGCGGGATTGAGGTTGTTCAAAAGAAAACAATACAGCATGTTAATTTAAATGAACCCTAACTTGTTGTCAATTACTTATATAATTCCCGGTCATAATAACATTTTTAGCAAACAAAATCTAGACCATAAAACTGATCATATAAAACACTCGCAGCTGATTCATTACGTCATATTATACATCGTGACGTAAGCTCGTTATGTTAAGTCTTTAATCCAATTACGTTAATGAATTATATTTTTTTATTACTTAGAGGTGCTAGTTTGAAGATTATAACGTACACGTTACGTACTCATCATCATTACAATGATGAGGCTAAAATTGGCTCAGAGGGTAAGTAGAGTGAATAAAAATCTTAACAACGTTTAGAATCAATGCAATAGACTACTTCTTCTTCTTAATCTGTTTTAGTCGTGGTCTCCTTCATTTTTGATCAGGTGGTCCTTAGAGCAAAACGTCCATTATAGCAGGTGGTCCACAAGTCATAATGTCCTCTTAATCAAAACGACCACAGGGCTGAATGACCAGGGAGCAAATCGCCCGCAAACAAAAATGATCTTAAAGCAAATCGTCATTAACGAAGGATGTCAAGAAAACAAAATGTACTTAACTTATCAGATGTTCATTTCTTATTTGAAGTACTATTTGTATCATATCTAAATGTACTATAATACTTACCCGTTATATTGTAGAATCATAGAGAGCAGTAGAATTGGCAAACGCAGCGTAGGGCGCCCCCCCGCCAGGTGGATCGACGACCTGCGGATGGCAGAGGACCGAGCGTCGTGGCGCAACTTGGGAGAGGCCTATGTCCAGCAGTGGACTGCGATAGGCTGAGTTAATGATGTTGATAGGGAGCAGTAAACGATTAGGTTTACCTCGAAAGTTCCCTTTTTTTGGGTGGAAGTCTTCATAGATAGGAGTCTTCATGTCTGGGGAAGGTGGAGGGATGAGTCGTACTCCTACCAACTTAAACCACACGGTGGTCATCCTCAGCACAAAATAGAGGGGCTCCAGGAACCCCATTGGACCACGCCGGTGCCTTTCTAGTGCTACGCCTTTGGCACGTCCCGGGAAAAAATACAACTGCCCTGCCAATTTTCTAAACTAGATGATCAAAAACTCTATATTACCTCATAAGAAAAAAAACAACCACTTTTTACTTTTGCTATAACTCACATCCGTTTAATGAAAGTAACGTTTCAGTGACCTCGATGCAATATAATGTTGAGTAACTAACGTTCTTTTATATAAATAAAAATGATAGTAGAACATGTAGGTAACTGGCACATGAAATTATATTTATTTTATTGTGTGTTCTAGCATTTTGTTCTCGTTAATTATAACGCGGTTCCAATTTATAGGTTTTATGTAACTCCAAAACTACCAAATGGTTTCAATTATAAAAAAAATTGTCTTCAAAAATTATTGTTATCTCTCATCATGTCTTTCGGACATGAAAAACATGATGAAAAGTACAAAAGATGTACTTTTTACATTTGAATTGAAATCCAGGATCTGCTTTCAAAACAAATCAAACAAAACTTTTTATTACATGAAGAAGCTGCGAGGTTAAGAGGCATTAACATTCCTCTTTATCAATCTGCTATTTGAATTCTATATTTCGTAAAGAACCCATGACTCTTTTACTTATCCTTCAAATTCACAACGCTCTACTTATTTTCACCTTTCATTGAACTAGCTTCAACCTGTTAAACCAGTCATAATTATTCAAGCCATATTTGATCACGCGGAATGTGTGAACACATAATCCTTTATAGATGTACTGTGGTACATACAGCATTTTTTCGACTTCCATCGCATTGCAATTATAACTAATTTGCAATTTAACTATATATATGTATATTAATTCTAGCACTTAGTGCAAGATTTTTTCCGGTAGGTACAGCTGTTTGAAAGCTGAAATTGAGGTTATGGAGTTGATGATTGTATACCCAATTTGGTATGAAATGCAACAATACAATTGTATCACACCCATATTTTGTAGAAAATGAAAACAAAAACGCGTTTTAAATATTACAAAACAGCACAAAAACAAGAAAAAACCAACGACGCATGAACAAAAATCAAACTATTTGACTAACTGGCCATTATTAATTTTGCCTTATTTTATGGACAGTTTTAATAGTATTATAATTATGTATGTAGCAGTCCAAAACCCACCATTTATTTCAAAATTGTCTTACAAAAGCTGAGAAATAAAAGAAAATCCAAGGATGTTCGGTGTACCACAAGGAACTACCTTGGGACCCACAAAAAAAAAAGCAGGAACCCTTACAACAATTAATAGTTTGTATTGTCTTAGAACGTATTAGTCTGTTATTTGTCTGTAATGGTAAACTGTTTTGACTTTCTCTAAGTGATGATATAATTTAGTGTGTATCAAATACACTGAAGTGATATCATCTCTCCAATCATGATATGATCACAGTCCGATATTTTCAAAAATTAATATTGATTTTATCAGCATCCGAGCGTTATTATGGTGTGAACTGTAAACATTTCCTATTGCTTTTTGTTCTTTTTTCCTTGAGGAACATTTTGTAGACACGAAATCATAACAATATGGTAAGAAATAGTTATAAGGTTATTGAATGTGATATTTACTATCGCTACTTTTTGAAAATCTAAGAAAATTCGTCGTTGTTTTTGTCCTGAAGTAATTATATTTAAAAGTACAGATAACTATGTTACTTGCACTCGCAATTTGAAGACTCGAAAACGTCCCAATTAAGATGTTTTTGTACTAATCCGCATCAAATAAGGCGCCGAGCGTGACCGGTGACAAAAAATAACTAAAATGCCGTCATGTGTGTACAGAAAGTGTTCTAATTATGACGGAAAAGCAACTTGAAGTAACAAAGTAAGTAGGTACTTACTTCGTACAAGTTTGTGTATTGTGCTGCCCCTGCGTACGGCATATTTTCTTCGTTGTTACTTGTGAAGTAGAAGTAATAATTTTTGCTCTTTGATTTCTATAATCACTAAAAATATATTTCCGGACAATGATACTTAAAAGTAAAAGAAAGAAAGAAAGAAAAATGTTATTTCAGTCTCGGTACAGGCTAGAGAAAAAAATAACTAAAAAGGTAGGTAGGCTTGATTTAAATCATGATTTAAATCAAGTGTTTTTTTTATAAAAATCAGTAATAGTACACCCTCATTTCGCCAGTTATGTTATAGTCCCATGTAATAGGGGGCGAGCCTATTGCCATTGACCCGGCACAAATCCAGACTCCGGGCTGCTACTGAGAATTTCCTGATGAAAAAACCCAATAACACTACCCGACCCGGGAATCGAACCCAGGACCACACGCTCAGCAATCGCGCTTGCAACACTAGACCAACGAGGCAGTCATACACTAACAAAACAAACAAAATAAGAAAGTTCTAGTGAATTATCCTTATTAGCCTTATACAGGGTAATAAGTTGAACGAGACTAACTGAAGGAGGATGCTCAGTACTGCATTCTCATTCCAAATATGTTAAAAATTACACCAAATTTTATGGACATTTATTCCACTCGATTTCATCATACTGTGGACATTGCTTCGCGTTTACAAATCAAAGTTGCATGTGTTAGATAATTCAAAATTATAAACACTGTTTTTATATAAAAATCTGTTTTCGCCAAAAATAAATCGATTACACATCGATTCCTGGTCCGATTTCATTCACTCGTTTAACCACCGACTCGATCAATATTCACTCGTTGGTATTGTACGTGGCGGGGAACTGAGAACCGAGGCATTCGAGCATTCGACCTCCGAGCCGAGTGGTCGTAATAGTAAACTGTTGTAGCAGGAATTCATGTAAGTTAATGTCATTTGGTTATATATTCTTTAAATAATAATCTTACTGTGACCGTTATTTTATTCTATTTTTGTGGATTCGTAGATAATATTTCAAGATATTCATCAGAATGTGCTACGTATTAAAATAATTATAATTATATTATGGACGGCAAAATGTTTATATTCAATTTCCATAACCTACGATCGTACACCCTAATCTGTTGAAAAATAAACGTATTGTTAAAAGAATGCCATAGTTTTACTCCTACCTTCTGATTATTCTTACAAATCAGAACTGGGATTACAACGCTCACTAACTTTCTAATTTCATTGCAACTTTAGTATTTGTCGGATAAAATAACGGTTACAATATAGCAAAGCAATATGTGTTTGAAAAACAAGTGAAAATAAAAACTATTTTAATATTTTACTGTGTACCAACTCATTGAAATCTTAATTTTGTACGGGCATGCGTCTTGCCATAGCTACTCTTTGCAGACGTAGGCAGCTAGTATTGGGGAACCCGTATGTATCTTGCCAGGGCTACTCTCTGGGTGTACACGCGATTTCCCCGTTTATAACTATTCATATGCGCAATCGTCTTGCCATGGCTACTCTATGGAGACGTAGGCGTTAATTGCATTATAACAGTGGTTCCGTATTCGCTTTTCCCTACATACACCAAGCCATGGCTACTCTATGGGGGTGTAGGTAGGAATATGGCTTTGACTGGTTTCCGCACGCATCTTGCCGGGGCTACACTCCGGGGTACGAGCGGGATATTGGTTTGGTTAAACCGCTTTTGTAATACAGTTTGAATTCGGAAGTGTGCACGCTCTTTTCATTCGTAACGATGCACAAATGCATTCGTCTTGCCATGGCTATTCTATGGAGACGCAGGCAGCTAGTATTAGGGGAACCCGTATGTACCTTGCCGGGGCTACTCTCTGGAGGTACATGTGGTTTCCCTGTTTATAACGATTCGTAAGCGCATGCGTCTTGCCATAGCTACTCCATGGAGACGTAGGCGTTAATTGCATTATAATAGCGGTTACATATTTGCTTTTTCTTACACACACCAAGCCATGGCTACTCTATGGGGGTGTAGGTAAGAATATGGCTTTGACGGGTTTTCGTACGCACCTTACCGGGGCTACACTCCGGGGTATGAGCGCGATATTCGTTTTGTCTGGTTAAAGCGCTTTTATAATACGAATTTGTATTCGGAGTTGACGCGCTTTCCCTGTTTATAACAATGCATAAACGCATGCGTCTTTCTATGGCTACTCTATGGAGATGTAGGTGTTAAATGCATATAAGAACGTTTCCGTATTTGCTTTTCCCTACACACACCAAGCCATGGCTACTCTATGGGGGTGTAGATAGGTAGAAGTATAACCTAAGCGTAAGCGTAGTATAGCGTAAGTGTAGCCTTGAGGTGTTTCCGCACGCATCATGCCGGCGCTGCATTCCGGGCTCATAAGCGCCCATATAATAGAATTTTTATTCTGGGTATACATACAGTAATTGAAATTATAGTACAACTATGTTTATAAGCACTATTACATAATCTATGCCTGCCACTTTTAATTGCTTTGCTATTTTAGTTTATAAATAACTTCATATATCTTTTATTTTGTATGCCAGCTGGCTGGCGGTACATGCAGAACTTGCCTTATGTAACACCAGTATGTTCAATGTTTCGTACAAATAAACCGTTTCATTTATGTCTTTCCTTTTCGATCAGACTTTAAAATTACTTTCTGATTAATATGATTCATATAAAATAAATAATAATAATATTAATATATGATTGATATTATCTTGAATAGCAATATCATTCTGTGTATTTTGTTGTGTAAACATTATTCTAATTACATATTACTTTCCTATTACCGACCTATCACTATTCCATATGATTGGGACTTGACTTGACTTTAGTAGACTGTTTGTTTACAACAATGTGTGATCAAGAGAGCTTGACGCCACCATATACTATCGAACAAGCTACGTCGGCCGAATGACGAAAAGTCGATCTAAAGAAACTAAACGGGTACGTACATGTCGGCGCGTAAGCCCAAGGTTTCATCAGGATTCATCACGAAATAAATTTCTCATTACTCCAAATTATGTATTTTCCCGATTATTACATGAACTGACCAGAAGAAAAAGTTTTACAACCAGAATGAGTGCCCGCGCAGTCTCCATCTTGATATTACTAGGTACAACGCAATTAGACCCGACTGAGTCACTAATACATTTTAATGTATAAATGAACACTAAAATAATTAACCAGTCGCCGTGATAAAACTAATATTCATTTAGATAATCTCTAAACATTATATAAACCAACAAATCATGCCAGATATTAAAATATGAAACAATATAAAGCGGAATTATCAGAACTACAAAATTAAATTAACAACATTTAAATGAATCATTTCATTAATCTAATTAGAATATTCGAATTATAATTATCATAATATTAACATTATTTACAACATGGATCTAATTAAACAAAATCTTGTCAATATAAAAGGGTATCTTCTTTGATGATCTTTGCAAAGTACAACAAATACAACAGAAATCAGTATGATTTACACAATTTCATGATTAATAAATTACATAGCAAATTCTGGAAATAAAGGATATTTATTTCAAACAACTTATAATATAAAAGTAATTCATTGTATAAACTGCCGGGCAGTTACTCAAAATGGCAGTAGGTGGCGTTGTAAGCATCGATATAGCATAGACATTAATTATACTCAGTATAGTAACTTTATGCGATTTAGTTAGAAATATAACAATAGTTAGAACTATAACAATTTATGAAACTTACAGGGAACAATAAATATCAAATTGCTATAATTAAACAATAATTGGTCTGAGTCCGAGTATAAATTAATATTTTAATGTTATAAGCTATGGAAAGCTATGTTATTCTAAAATTACAATAGATGGCGCAATGTTCAACCAACACCAGGAAGAAACATTCAATACTGACTATAATGTTGAGTAGGTAGGACACGGTTTTAAAATGAGTTTGTAAGAGTAGCCTTTTTTTTGTAATGAGCCAGTACAATGTCCCACTTCAAAAGAGGCGAGGCGTTTTGAATTTAGACGGTTCGCGGTACAAATGAGGAGAGACTACAAACCTATTCATTTCGTACATGCGAGTTGAATCTTACAATTGTATGACTTTTTTATAATGTACTGAACTTGACTTTGAATTTTTTTTATTATAGAAAACGAATACTAATGCATGAAGACAATTATTTTGAAAAGTGTTTACAGTCCGGAATAACGTCTAAAAACTAAACGTTTTTTAAATCTTAGTCAGTCCCTGTTTTATTATTCTATCAATGAGTCTGAATACGCTTTATTGCATTTAAAATTACTATAACTATACAAAAATCTATAGTGTTCGCTACATGTAAACATTATTATTTTATTCATATTTATTCACGCGCGTCGTTTATCGTCCTGTCCCAGTCATCATGTAGTATTGTAGCGAAATGAACGCAACTGTCGACTGGTGGATAGAACGTGACGCTTTCCTCTTTCGCTCTCATCTACTCACTCACCTTACACACAGAACAGAAGAGCAGCGCGACAAAAATATTGAAGTGGTACATTTTATAAAGTTGAGCCGTCATTACAATTTTCTGTCATGTACGGGACAAATGTACTGCCTCTTGTAAGTCCTACTCAACACTAGTAATAAAGATTAATATATTAAGTCCTGCCAAAAAAAAAAAGTGTAAAGAAATTGATGGCAACATATACACAATTAACCAGATGTAGTAGTAGCTCTAAAAGGCCGTCGGTTTCTTCTAAAGTTATACGTTCGCGTCGCATAGGCACGAGGGATCGAAGCGAAGGAACCGTGCGCGTGTTTCCCGGTTCAGTACGAGTTACGGTAGAAGAACAAACTCGTCACAATCGTCCGAGAGACTTTCTACTCTTAAATTGGAAAACAGGCACGCTTGCCGACACCGCTCACGCGGTAGAGACGGGAAACTAAATGATGGCAGTAGATAACCATCAAGCTATGTATTTACATCAAGTTCCTTTGAATCTTGTGGCAGCAAGCGTAGATCGCGCTGCACGGTGCGGTCTTTAGCCAAATCACGTTGTTCTACATGACGTCGACGAAGTTACAAAGAAAATAATGTCATGCAAAGTTTAATAGACGCGTTAAGTATAATAAAGACTGATTTAATTATTGGTCAAAATTTAACTGAACTACCCGAAGTGCTAGTGTGCAAAACTAGCAGTAGTACGACGCTATACTTGGGAGATGGCCGAGGCGGAAAAACTAAAGTTAATGTTAAATCAGATGTAGATATAGCCGGAATAAGTGGTGGAGATATCTCTTTAGGAACGGATTACACAGGTCTGACTTGTAACTTTTATAACCGAAGTACATTGCGATTCTAGTAAATTAGGGGTAGGCGGCATCCTACTTCATAGGCCCAATAGAAACTCCTGCGGTAATCCTATCACTAAAGTTTCGTATATACCTTATCGGTATTCCATTCAAAGTATTCACCAACTGCAACGCGTTGAGTTTTACAAAACGAGATTTGAAGCCACGTATTGCGCGTTGGTTATTCAAAGTCAAAGTCAAATAATTTATTTCAATTAGACCATTTAACAGGCACTTTTGATAGTCGACAGTGAAAAGTAAATTGTAAATTGCCCATTCCATAATGTAAATTCCTATCGAGAAGAATGGACAGAAGAAACTCCATGGTTAATCTTGTATTAATTGTTTAACAATATTTTGTATATCTACATTAAATCTATTAACTTAATAAAACATAAGTGAATTAAAAAAAAAATGCATATTAAAATATACATATTATATATGCATATATATATATATATATATTATTATAGATGCATATTATTTTGTTTAAATGCATATTCAATGTAATGTTTTTATGGTGTACAATAAAGCATATATAAATAAATAATACATAATAACAGCATATTACAAATTTAGCCATTGCAAGTAATTATAATGATAGTTACATGGTGCTCGCATTTTAAAATTGTAGCAGTAGACGGTATTTCAAATAGGATCAATTGTATAAATTATAACCAGAATAATCACAAAATTGAATAAATGTCATCATTTTTAAATAATCAATTTCACAAAAATAATAAACTAGAACTATATAATAAAATTAGCAACCAGTTTGATTTTGTCTAGAATGTCCTATGGAGCACGATCAGCATATTTACAAACATTCTTATCTTCAATATAGTCAATTAATTCGTAATATGATTGCTTATAAAGTGTACAATATAAGTTTTAAATTTTCTTTCATTTAATTGCAATATGTTAGAAGGTATTTTGTTGTAAAATTGTACACAGTACCTCACGAAAGATGTCTGTACTTTAGATAATCTGAACTGCAACGGAGCTATTTGGTTTTTATTTCTAGTGTTATAATTATGTTTTACGAATTACGAAATTCTTTGAATGGAATTACTTGGTTATCCCTAATCATCATAACCCAGCAAATGACAAGAGTAAAAAGTTATGTCCAAAATTTTGGAGTCCTTTCAAAATAACTGTCGTTCTACAAAATGACCGTTCGTTGTGAAGTCTCTAGTATTAAAGGTTACTCTAAACAAAACAAAAGTATTTATAAAAATACACAAATACGCAAATACAAAAGTATTTATCCCGCAGACTAACTTAAACGATGAATGGACTTTCACTTAAAGTAAAGAGACCGACAGTGAAGACGGTGACTTTCATGAAAACAACACAAATAACGAACATAGTGACAACTTGGATTCTAAACAAGGTCTTCTAATCTAGTCTAGAGTCTAGACAGTGATAATATTTTTAATGACTTTTACACATAGCTGACAATTCCCGACTTTCCTTCCCAAAAACCTTTTCCTGTTTCATTATTGCAGAATTGTCTTGACGTGATCGTAAGACATGATGCTGCCCTGGAGCCACTTGCCAGTATGTGCTCCATTTTGCACAACTGGTGATGCCGATGTACAAGCGGTAGTCAGTAACAATGACAGATTCCGAAGTACAAGCGGTATTCGTCACAATACACAAATATACTGAAATACAATACGTGATGTATAAGCAGTTTTCTATTATTTAATTACTAATTTATTCATTTATACTTTATTCCTTACCTTAGATAAATTAACTTAAAAGCTCGTATGAACGGCAATTTATCAATAAATATTTCTGAATGAAAATCGATTTAATTAAATATAACTTTTCATTTATTGGTTCTATAATCAACTATTTAACTTCATATATTGGCAATTAATTATTTTTATAACTATTTATCAAAAATAAATGTGGTTTATCTTGCATGGAACTAATACCTACTAATACCTACACATTTGTTTTCAGGTAACTACAACATAATCACATGACATGACAAAAGGGGACAACACAGATTATATAAGCTTAATAATAAGGTATAATCAGAGCATTCGGAGCTAAAAAGAAGATATTGTATATTATGTTTTGTAGTTCACAATAGCGTTTATTAACTAGCCTATGCCCGCGACTTCGCCCGCGTGAATATCGTTTGTCGCGCATCCCTCGGGAACTGTTCATCTTCCCGGGATAAAAAGCCTATATGTTAATCCGGGTTATGCTCATCTGTAAGCCAAATTTCATTAAAATCGCTCCAGCCGTTCTCGAGTTATAAATGATGTAACATTTTCATATTTGTATGTAGAAATTATTATTAGGTACTATGAATGTTATTATACTAATTAGTAAGATAGTTTATTAAACTTTACAAATAAATATAAAGCACTGATAGTTAAGGTTAAGTTAAAGTAATTATAAATACAAAGCACTGATAGTTATGGTTTAAGGTTAAGTTAAAGTAATTATGAATATAAAGCACTGATAGTTAAGGTTAAGTAATTACAAATGTAAAGCACTGATGGTTAATTTTAAGTTAAGTAATTATAAATATAAAGCACTTAAGTTAAAGTAATTATAAATGTAAAGCACTGCTGGTTAAGGTTAAGTTAAAGTAGTTATAAATATAAAGCAATGACATTTAAGGTTAAGTTAAGGTAATTAAATTGTATAGAGACATACAAACATGCTCGAATGGCCGGAAAGGAATAGGGACATTCCTCTCTCAGGACGGCCGTCTGTTAGATAATTCAAAATTATAAACACTGTTTTTATATAAAAATCTGTTTTCGCCAAAAATAAATCGATTACACATCGATTCCTGGTCCGATTTCATTCACTCGTTTAACCACCGACTCGATCAATATTCACTCGTTGGTATTGTACGTGGCGGGGAACTGAGAACCGAGGCATTCGAGCATTCGACCTCCGAGCCGAGTGGTCGTAATAGTAAACTGTTGTAGCAGGAATTCATGTAAGTTAATGTCATTTGGTTATATATTCTTTAAATAATAATCTTACTGTGACCGTTATTTTATTCTATTTTTGTGGATTCGTAGATAATATTTCAAGATATTCATCAGAATGTGCTACGTATTAAAATAATTATAATTATATTATGGACGGCAAAATGTTTATATTCAATTTCCATAACCTACGATCGTACACCCTAATCTGTTGAAAAATAAACGTATTGTTAAAAGAATGCCATAGTTTTACTCCTACCTTCTGATTATTCCTACACATGCGGTGAGGTGATGCATTTCACGTGGCAAAGTCCGTCGGTCGCCATTTCTATCTTCTCTGCTTTTTGTACTACTAGTACATCTATAGGCAGTCAGAGCTTCCGCAAGCATTTTTACTTGTAGATCTACGCATGATTTATCGTTTTTTTTTTTCATTATGCTGTATTTTTTTATTTTTTTTATTGTTATTAATTTAAGACTGAAAATGCCAAAGCATTCCACAACATTTTTTGACAAATCCTTTACGGTTCAGGCTGCTCGTTTGTGGAATGCATTGCCAGTGCCTATTAGAAGAGCGCAATCGCTGCCAGTGTTTAAGAGGCTTGTGAAGGAGCATTATTTGTCGCTATGAACATGTTTCTTCTCTTGTATGTGGTCGTTTTTAATTACTTTACCGTTGCTTATTATTTATATGTATATATGCATATAGTATAATATTTATGTATTATGATTTATAGAATATATTTTTGTTGTTATTTTATAGTAGTAGTATAGTATTTTATAATTCAATTATGTATCGAATTTGCACATCTGACAACCCCATTTTCTGTCCAGTTCATTCTTGTCCATCCTAAGGTTGCCTGGAAGAAATCGCTGATCGGGATAAGGCCGCCATTTGTACAATAGTTTAAATGCATATTCAATGTAATGTTTTTTATGGTGTACAATAAAGCATATATAAATAAATAATAATAAATATATTATCCTACTAATATTATAAATGTGAAAGCTTGTGAAGATGTTTCGATGTTTGTTACTCAATCACGGTGTAATGGCTGAACGGATTTGGATTTTTTTTTTTACGTTTTACTAGGAATACTTTATATCTCGGGAATATGAACAGTTCCCGAGGGATGCGCGATGAGCGACATCCACGCGGGCGAAGTCGCAGGCATAGGCTAGTGCTGTATAAACTTCACTACAATACTTTTAACATTGTCTTGTACATACCTCCCTACACATATTAACTTTCAAAGGAATTCCAACAAAGTAAAGTGTAGTTTTTAACCCAGCCGAGCATGTATCAATATTTGGATTAGAAATCGTTTCAACCTTTCAACAGTTCAATGGGGTCAAACTGACTCACAACCTTCGAATCCACAGTCAAAACCTCTGGTATTGTCCTTTCCTTATCACAATTTACTTACTTATGAAGTGTTGACCACCAAAACGTTTGTTACAAAACGTCTGATAGCTTTTATAGGGGTAAAAATAAATTTGAATATTCTTGTATTGTTTTCATATACAACCTGGTTCTTAGATTACACTAAACCTAATAGAGTTAGTTAATTAGTTAGTTAGTTTAATAATGTTATTGGTGTACAATAAAGAATATTCTATCTATCTATCTATCTAAACCTCTTAAGGGGTCACTTTATTCATTATTATAAACTATGGGACCAACGCTGAAATCGCGAAAAAAAAGCAGCCTTTCCCTATTTCTTGTCGTTTTATGTAAACACAAATGTAAGAAGGGATCAGCTGATAAATTTTTTCGCAATTTCAGTGTTGGTCCCATAGTAAAAGTTGTTCATAATGATGAGTACAATGACCCCTAAAGAGGTTTAGTATAAACTAAGAATAAGGTTATATATGTATTAAATGTATGGTGTTACTGTTTCACAATGTTTTTAGAGTTTGTACCTACATGAAAGTGAGTTTTTTTATGACTATCCTCGTAAATTGGTAGGCATACCTACAATATTATCGCATATGCCAGTGATAAGTTTTAACTTAAGATTTTTAGTAGTTTTTGTGAGACCTTATTTTAAAAACCGGCCAAGTGCGAGTCGGACTCACGCAGTAAGGGTTCCGTACCACCCATCGATACTTGTATGGGGACCCCCTTTGATTTTTGTTTTTTTTTTGTTTTTTAGTATTTGTCGTGATATTTACCATAGTACCACATATTCTGTGAAAATTTCAACTGGTTATCCATTACCGTTACAAAGATACAGCGCTGTGACAGATAGACGGACAGACGGACACCGTATCGAGAGTAATAGGTTCCCGTTGGCACCCTTTGGGTACGGAACCCTAAAAACTAGATAGTGAAAACTAAATGATGTTCAGATAAATGACTGGACTTTAAAAGAGACTTTGATCCCGAGTTTGTTTTGGCGTTTCTTGTCGGAGATACTCACATAGGAAATTCCACAGAAATACATAGATATGATTTCCGTGGGAAATTCCGACGCCATCTAGTTTTTAAAAGAACTGACTTTGACACCTCACATAATCTATGTTTAAAAAAATGTAATATTTATGTGTACAATAGTTGTATTATGTGAGGAGAAATAAACGATTTTCATTTTTTATTGTTTATTATTACTTGTAAAAGTGATTTTAACATCCAAATTGCTGAATAAATTATTTCATATCATTTCCAATTTTATGCATTAAAAATACTTTTTTTTCAAAACTTCTTTGACTTTTAGTATTACAAAAGCCGATATGACAGACTGCCAATGTACCCATATTTACTCGTTCCTGTTTTCTGCTATTTTCATGGTTTACAATAAAGCATATTCTATCTATGTACCTTTGCTGATCTAAATCTAGGAGGAACCAGTCGTAATTATTTAATTATTTTTAACGCATTTAGGCATGCGAAGCGAAAACTGAAGATTTAAATTGTGGAAAGAAAAAATCAGGATCAGAGGAGAGGAGGCAGGATCCTGCTCGTGAGCGATTTTTTCTTTCCACAATTTAAACCAGTCAGTCATAACTTAGAGTGTTATTCCACTTTCAACTTAGCATATTGAAAACAACTCGTGGCTTAAATTAGCATTCAGTTGTATGTAACTACTTGTAACCATGCTTGATGCGTTGAGAATCTTAAGCATTTATAGTATGTGATTTCAAAAGCATACATGCCTGAATAAATAAGCTTCTTGGTTTATGCAAAACTTTTCAAGCGGAATTATTTGCCATGATTGGTTGTATCCGCGAAAGCCCGCAAAGGGCCTACATAAATAGGCGAATATTTATCTTCTCTGATAGCGAGGCAGTTCTAATGGTCTTAAAGGAAATCGACTACAAGTTTATCAAAGAGTGTGTCTAGCTACTAAATTCGCTAGGAAAACTAAATTCTGTGACACTGGGATGGGTACCTGGGCACTGCGGAATTAGGGGCAACAAAGCCGCTGATGAACTCGCTAGAGCTGGTGCGAAATGCCCCACTGTAGGGCCGGAGCCAATCTGTAGGGTTCCGAAATGCATCATCTCAGCTAATCTTAAGGACTGGGGAACTCATCAAAGTATTAGACATAATAATTTCTTAGGTTTTCGCGATCACTACACATTATAATAAAACAAAGTTTAACCGGATTAAATCGCGTATATTATTTGAATTGGTTTTCCTGACGTTTCGAAAGCTTTGCAGCGTTCGAGGTCGCAGGTAGACTAAGATGACAAGCGTCTTTACAGATATTTCAAAAAAAAAATTTTAATCTACCGTACAATTTTTTATTAATTAAAATCGTAGACTTTGGGAAAAATCCCCAGGCCAGAAGCACTCGAAAGCGCTTCTAGTAGGCTTCAGGAAGAGATTTACAAAAGAAGCGGTTTCGCTTAACAGGAACCATATAAGGATCCTGACTAGAACCCTTACAGGGCACTGTAAACTGAACAAACATCTGCACAAGAAGGGCGTCAAAAATCCACAGTTTGCAGATTTTGTCGCGAAAAGGATGAAACACCCATTCATATCCTATGCGAATGTGATGCAGTGCACCACATTAGAAGTCAGCATCTTCGAGGCCACACAATCTCAGCTGATGAGATCAGATCCTCAAACTCCAAGGCAATAGTCGACTTTATGGTTGGCCTGCGGCTTGGGGAGGTGCTGTAGTCTACTATTAGAGGCGTTATAATAGATCTTTTAGGTCGCAGTGACATAAGGGGCTTGCAAAGATCTAAGGTACCTCATTTTCCAAAATAATAATAATAAGCAAACTGCTTGATTTGGTTTATTTCCCTAAGTTAGTGTTATAAAACGATTAATTTTCAAAATGCAGGTATGTGTTTTGTTGACTAACTTGGCTTTCCCTGTATGTATGATTTTCCTTCTATTTTTACGTTTGCAAAAACCCGAAAATCCATCTGTTTGGACATTCGAGTCACTTCTACCATATTAATTGGTATAAAGAAGAATTAGTTCATTATGTGTGTGCTCCTAATTTGAAAGGTTAATTTAATTAGAGCATCTGTCTAGCGAATTAATAAAAAAACAATGGGAGAAGCTGGTAATGTAAGTACTGAAACAGCTGTGTGTAATGCGACATTTAGACTCGCGTCACAGAATATCTATAGTACTAACTCGCATGCGAGCTAGCACGAGCTGACGCGAGCCTGGACGAGCGCGGCAGCGGCGTTCGCTTTCGTGGGCGGTTTTACCCTTTCAGTAAATAATTATTCATTATTATTTTTTAAAATTAAATGTAAATTTAATTTAAAAAAATACATTAGATGCTGCAAAAAATTCAACGTTTACGTATGCTGTTTTTGTTATTGTTGAGCTGTCACTGTCCTGTGCCAAATAAAATTTTTCTTTCTTTCTTTTTTTCTTTCTTTACTCTATATCCTACTAGTACCAAATTCTGACCAAATTTTTTCACTGGAGGAAAAAACTGAAACAGTGTCAAATTAATTTAAAACGAATTCCTCTACTAAATAAACTAATCTACAATGATTGTATTTACTATTTAAACATTAAAACTATAATTGCATTGAATGAGAGAGACGAAACTATCGCAATGAGGGAGACGGGTATATTTACTGACTACCCTAAGTTAAAGGAACCGTGGGGCGATCGGATCAATATGGCTGACTATGGCTAGGGGCTAGGGGTGTATTGGAGTAAGTTATAGTAGAAAAAATTGCAGTTCATTGACATAGTAAACAGTTTTTATTTAAATACATCAAAGAAGGAAGAAATGATAAAATAAGGAAAATATGAGTATAAATATATTTACTACAACTTCCTGGTATAAATATTGTCGGATACATCTAAACTCTGTTTTTTCTTACTTGTCTTATTTAGTAAACAATCTTGGCAGATATTTTATTGCAATTCGTTAATAATAATTATTAAAAGACATTATGACGACAATTTCACACACTAAATAACATTTTTTAACTTAATTCCATGTGCAGAACTAGTAATTATATAAAGTAGTTATTTAAAAAAAGAGACGTGCCAGGATTGTTTACTATATAAGACAAAAGAGAAAAACAGAATATACGTCATACACCTGACAAGCTAGAAGAACTTTTCATAGAAACTTAAACCTAAAAAAGCATAAAATAGTATACATTTTCCCTTAACATGTAAGTGAAGCCAAGGGCTAGAGCCTACGATGAAGAGCTAGTAAGTAATAGTAGTAGTAGTTTGTAGGTTTAGTAAACTAATTGAATTCTCACATACAGGTTGTAAGTACCCAATCATGTGCGGATCAGAATTTGATTGCTACTTGCTTTAACGGTCAAGGAAAACATCATGAGGAACCCTGCATCTAAGCCTTACATTCAGAGAAGAATCTAAGCGTGAATGCTTCCAACTGTCAAATAGCACTGCATTTTGACATTAAGAAGCATGAGTTAACGCTTAGATTTGTCTCTGAATATAAGCCTAAGTGCATACCTGCCGAGAGTGGCGTCGCGGAACGTTCGGCTCAATACGCTCGCAGTATATTTTAAGTAACCTATGACACATCAGCCAAAATACGTCGCGTTCGGCGTAGCGCTGAACCTTTCGTTGAGCGTCTATTTCCGCGAGAACGCAATCAATGTATTTTGCATAGTAAGTGACACATCACGCGATACTTTACGCGACCGAAAGTTTGGCGCGTACTTTAAGTGACGACACCGACTGACGACGACACCACGTAGTTTTCCGTCACGTAGCGCGCTGAACAAGACGCCGCGTAATGCCGAACGTTGGGCGCGTTAGGTGTATTATAACAACCGAATACTACGACCGATAGATCAGCCGCTTAAGTGTCGCCGACGACGCTACTCTCGGCAGGTGTGTCGCTACACTAAGAGTGCTCCATACAGTTGTCGATGGTGTTTGGGGTCCGCCAACCTGCACTACGGCATTGTTATGTTCAGTATATATTTATTTATAGATTGTACTTACTACATTTCCTATAGTGCAGTGTTACTGCAATGTCCAAGCTATGAATAATATATGCTGCGCCATGGGGTCTCGGCTACCAATCGACCATGCCATAATAATTTCCCATGGGCCTCATATGGGAAGATTAAAGGATTATATCACGCGAACTGGTAGTAGCTTCCACTTGTATATACCAGTGTTTTAAAAACATTATACCGGTGTAATTAGTTGTCTTGTCCTGTTTATTTCTTTTTTTATCATATCATAATTATATATTTTTTGGTCGTAATGTCTACTCTAATATATCACGGGATACCAACCGTGTAAATAAATAAATAACTTTGGGACATTTTTTACACCGCACCGTCTAGTCCCAAACTAAGCAGAGCTTGTGCTATGGGTACGGTCAACCGCACGTCGGTGGTAACACTTTCACATTAGCAGCATCTTTATTTCGTAAGCAGTAAGGGCGGTTTTCGAATTGACGTGTTACCACTGTCATGCAGGCGACTGTACTAGACAATGGATATAATACTTATATACTTTTTTAATTTATTAATTTTAATTATAATACGTAAACTAAAAATTTTCCATGGTAAATATACCGTGGTATGGTATATTGGTATATCATTATATTTTAATGATATACCAATATTTTACACAGAGCTCCACAAGCAAATGCAAATGGCAATGCCACCGATATTCAAAGGGTAGACCGAAAGTCAAACTTTCGTGCTTCTTACTAACATTAATACCTATTCGTATATGTACTAATCGACTAATCGGTGAAACATACATTTTAATCCTATTCACTGGCGAAAGCTTAGAAGAGACAGTAGGATTAAGAAAAACGGAAATGGTATGCATCTATTATTAAGCTCAACGTCAATGCCGAAGAAACTAAATTGTCTGTTTAGATGACTGGCAGCTCTAGCGGAACCAAACAGGGGGTCTATTCGCAAAATCAACAACGACATACTTAATCGAAACGACACGATAGTGTTCCGAATATATCGGTCGTACCTTACTCTAATAAATGTTCGGATAGTTTGGCGTCATCCAGCGATATAAGCGACGCTTATACTGGATGACGCGAAAATATATCATGTTAAGCCGAAAACCCTTTTTGTTTAGACTATTAAGTATTCTGGAAGGTCGCCATGGTTGTATCTCAATTTTAAATGTTGTTTTTCTCCTATTAAATACAAATAATAATTAAATTTTTCTATGTCGAAAGCTTTAAAAAGCAGATAAATATTGTGATTATTTACGAAGTCGTAGACAGTCTTCGGAGTGCATGAGCCAAAAACAAGGTGTTTGACGGTTGAGAAAAGAGAAATACTGTCAATTTCATTTATAACTAAGAGTAGGGCTACGACAGAAAATTGACAATTAGTATCGTTCGTTGCTTCGTATAAACGATACTTAATTAAATCGACTTACTAGAGTGGGTTTCGCTACGACAAAATGTCACGATAAATCGATTATCAATTTTGTGAGTTGACCCCCAGGCTAGTTAAAGTAATCAGAATCAAGTATACAAGTGTACAATCACCTACTTAAAGCATGTCAGGGTTAAATCTACATCCTGTATACGAATGCTGTATGAGATGATTAATGTCCAGACCATTGCATTGTTTACAAGAGCCATTATAAAGATTTTCACTGGATACTCTAAAATGGATCGTAGCTAAGTAATAATCTCGGATTGCAGGATCTTTGAGGTTAAGCTGCACTAGCCGCGGTCAGTCCTTGGATGGGAGTCCGTTTCGTTGCACATCGAGACCAGCCTCGGAGATAACGTTATGCTTTCAATCTTGGTTGCCATACAAATATCTATAGCAGTCGTTAGTTTGACAAGTGGTCTAACCATAGAAATATAATTTTAGGGTAATAGAAGTGGAAAAAGCGCGTGAACTTGTCGCCACGAACAGGTGTCGGACACCAGTGCGCGAATCATTTGCTTGATCATTAGTGCATATCTAACAGTTTAACAATTTTGCAGCATATCTAACAGCGGATTTTTTAGGATTAATTTATTTTGCATTGAATGCTAGAAACACGGTGGGCGTAATTGCGTATTTAATTGTTGGTAGCGGCAAACCGGCGACACGCGTTCCAGTATTAAAAGACAGTAGATAACATTTCTATTACCTTATTATTCAGATTTCTATGGGTCTAACCGATGTTTAACGAAACGCTCACCCATCCACGGACTGACCGCGGCTAGCGTAGATCTTACAATCACGTGGTTAGCCACGAGCCCTTCAATAATGTCTGAAACATCTAATGAAAATTAAATTTACGAAGAACATTTTCTTGCTTATCACGTGCTTATTTCTCTAACCCACGTGGGCTTTCAGAATTAATTACAGTCGTATTGTAAGTCTCTGTATGCTGAACAAACGGGACACGACAACCATTGATAAATAGTTTGTCTCCTAATTATCATAATTATTGCTATTGAGTTAATTGCCTTAAACGTCTTGTTATGGATGTTATTTAATATTAATAAATGTATTAACATACATACATACATACATATTATCACGCCTGTTTAAATGTATTAAATGAAGTATAATAGATGAATTATTAATATCATAAATGTGAAAGGATGGATGTTTGTTTGTTTATTTGTTTGTTTGTTTGTCCTTCACTCACGCTAAAACGGCTAAACGGATTTGGATGAAAATTAACACACTGATAGACCATAACCTGTATTAAATTACAAGCTAGTTTTTATTCCGAGAAAATAAACATTTCCCGGGAGATGGGATGCGCGATAATTCTTTCTGTAATAAGCCGAATTATACGCCGGCGAAGCCGCGGGCATATTGTCAAGGTGACTGGTAGCAACTGGATGCGAGTGGCCGAAGATCGATGTCAGTGGCGTTCCATTGGAGAGGCCTATGTCCAGCAGTGGACTAATATAGGCTGACGATGATGAAGCCGCGGGCATAGTCTAGATACTATTATAAGTGTGAAAGTAACTCTGTATGTCTGAAGTGGGCGGGGTACATTGCTCGCAGAACGGATGGCCGATGGGACCGTAAAGTTCTGGAGTGGCGACCGCGCACTGAAAGGCACAGCGTGGGTAGGCCCCCCACAAGGTGGACAGACGAGCTGATGCGGAAAGCGCAGGACCGGTCGTTGTGGTGATGCCTGGAGGAGGCCCATGTCCAGCAGTAGATGTCTTTCGGCTGAAATGATGATGATGATGATGATGATGAACCTGATAATATGCTAAAACGATGCATGGGGAAGAGGATCACAAGATATTCATGTTCATGTTAGCCATCTTTGTCTAATGCTGTAATAAATGAAATGTAACTCATTAAATCTTTCATCATCTAAAGAGGCTGTAAGCCGACTAATGTGTGTCTATTTACATAAAATGAGTTCAAACACCTGTTATCAGCAAGCATGGTGTAACGCAACTGATAACAGTGTATTCAGTAGCTTATGTAAACAAACTCAATTTTTTCGTTATCTCGACTTTGTTGGACTTTTTATGCAGTAATCTGTAGTAGATTTAATTACTGTTTTATTACACAAGATTTGTCTTAATTCCTAGATCGGACAAGGCAGTATAAGGCTTTTCAACTGCGTTCGTAATTCTTCCCATCCCCATTCTTCTTTCAGTATATTACAATACAACGAGGCCCGCCAGCGATACGTTCCGTTCCGCCCGCTGTGTCTACAGATTTAGTGTTGGTAGTAACGCAAAGGTTAAAGCTATAGTGCTTTGTTCTAAAAAGTGCCTCTATATTCATTGAGCTTTAAAAAGCTTTTATAAAATCCTAATTGAAATACGACGAGTTATGTTTTTAATCTCCTATGTAAAAACGAACGTTATAAGCCCCTGTTTGGACGTTGAGATAACCAATTTCGATTAAGCTTTTTGATTGAAAATCGACAATTTGTATATTTGAAACATTCATATTGTTACAAAGGTATTCTGGTCACTAGTCCTTTTTTTATCCTGCAGCGTTTCCTCTATTCAATGTAAACAACACACTTCGACGGAAGAGTGGACAATATCTTTGGCTCAGTGGCAGTATATGTATGGCATGTTAAAATTTGTGTCTGTAGACGCTCCCACGTAACAGGTGTCACCTAAGTGGGCCAATGTTAAAAAAAAAACTTAAAATCCCTATTTTAAAACGTCATTAGTTGAAAACATAATTTTCTCATACTATGAAAACATGAAAAATCATTCATAAAAAACGCCACAGTATACCTACGTAAAATATTGACATACTTTATATTTCATCATCATCATCATTTCAGCCGAAACACGTCCACTGCTGGACATAGGCCTCCCCGAAGCATCGCCACAGCGACCGGTCCTGCGCCTTCTGCATCCAGCGGATTCCCGCGACCTTCACCAGGTCGTTGGTCCACCTTGGGAGGGCCTTCTCACGCCGCGACTTCCAGTACGCAGTTTCCAGTACTTTCTGTTTATTACCTCTAAAAGATTTTCCTATACCTTTTTACTATTCTATCTCGTGTGAGCACGTTCGTGTCATATTGCAACCCTTACGTTTCGCACCCTTTGTTAATAACATTCCCTTGCTATAGGACCAAATAATGTTTATTAGAACGCGACAGTGTAAGGCACCCTTCATTTTCTTTGGTCGTAATGTCATTGATCGCAATCTGGATTGGGGATTTTTTGGTAGGCTCGTAGTAATGAGCAAAATAAATTGATTGAAGAGAAAAATATTTTCTATTTAACAGTTGTACGACATTTATTTATTTATGTACACACAACACATTTTATAATAGATAACATACAGAACAAACACTTGAGCACAAAGGTACTGCTTATCTCTAAAAGAAATTTCTTCCAGCAGACCTGCGACAGGAAAGAAGGATAAAAGAAAGACGTAGAAACATTAAATACATACTAAATATAAACATACTTACGATAATAAATTATAAACTACGTAAACATACCTATACCAATAAAAATATATATATAATAAATAAAAAATATGATATTATAATCAACACCGAGAGAATAAACAACTTATTTAATTAGACGATCAATGTACTGAGGAAAGGTAATGTTCTTTGACATTTTTAACCGACGAAAAAAAGGAGGAGGTTCTCAATTCGACGCGTATTTTTTTTTTTTTTTTTTTTTTTTTTTTTTTTTTTTTTTATGTATGACCACGCATAACTTTTTACAGAGTGGTCCAATTTTGATGATTCTTTTTTATAATTCTAGACACTACGTCATAATGGAGACCTGGAGTTAGATTTTAACCACAAAAAAATGAAAAATAAAACTTTTTAACAAAAAATTGAACCGACGAAAACTGAAACTGAAAAGCGAAAAATAACTAATTATGAGTCGGCGCCAAACAACCTATCAACGAAGATCATTAAATTACTTTAAATTAATAATAATAAAAACAACGTCACATCAAATACAACGTGAAATTTTCAACGATAAACAATAACTTTCCAAAAATGGGTTCTCCGCTCGGCCACTTGCAACTTGCACGCACTTTGCTTGTTAAAAGTTCGTTTGGCTCATAATTAGTTAATTTTCGCTTTTCAGTTTCTGTTTTCGTCGGTTCAATTTTTTGTTAAAAAGTTTTATTCTTGAACACAACTATAGTTTTAGAATCACGTATTTTAGGAGGAAGCAAGTTCCACAATCGCATTGCATGGACAGAAAAATAATAGGAATAGAAGTCAGATTTATGGCAAGGGATTTTAAGAATGGTTCTAAGGTGGGATCTGCAGGGAGCATCGAGGTTACGCATGTAGGAAAATCGTTCTCGAAGGTAGTGAGGACACGCAGGGTTGTGAAGAATGTTGTATAACAGACATAAAATTCGAGTATTCCTACGAAGACGGATCGGGAGCCACTTGAGTTGCTTGGGGAAGTGAGAAACATGGTCATACTTTCGCAGACCGAAAACAAAGCGAATACATAAGTTTTGCAGGCGCTCAAGCCAAGTTTATTTTTATTTATCCTACTTTTATGATGAACATTTATTTTTATTAAGCTTATCGTTTTTAGGGTTCCGTACCCAAAGGGTGCAAACGGGACCCTATTACTCTCGCTACGCTGTCCGTCCGTCCGTCCGTCTGTCTGTCACAGGGCTGTATCTTTGTAACGGTAATAGATAACCAGTTGAAATTTTCATAGAAAATGTGTTGCTATGAGGTGTATCACGACAAATACTAAAAACAGTCTCAAACCAAAGGGGGTCCCCATACAAGAAACCTCGAAAAACATGCATTTTTTCAACGTTTTTGTTCCTGTTCTATCTTCAAAACGGTAATACATACCTGCGTCAAACTTGGTTTGATTATAGTGCATACTATCTAGTTTAGCAACAAATAATAAAAACAGGACAAACATAGGCATAAGTGGTGGTACCTACGGAAGAAAGAGATGCAAAAATAAACAAAATAAACACTCGAAAATTAAATCAGTTTCTACGGGATATCAGGTCGATGGGTGGTACGGAACCCTTACTGCGTGAGTCCGACTCACACTTAGCCGGTTTTTTATTTATTTACCGATTCAAACATGGAATAAAAAGTATTTTAATGTATGCTGTAATGTGTTTTTTTATTGTTATCAAATGAATTGAAATGATTTATTTCTATTATTTTGCAATTATACTACTTATACCACTGACTGACCATTATGTACGTGGGACACTCAGAAAGTTTTGCGAAACTAAAAAAAATTGTTCTATACGTACATATATTTTTATCAAATCTTTTCAAAGTACTTTCCACCAGCCTCTATACAAAGATTCATGCGCCTAAACCAGTTTTCAAAACACTTTTTCCAGTCCGCCGCAGACACCTCGTTTACAGCCTGCTTGAACGCAGCCAGCGCATCTTCCGGCGACGAAAATTGTATCCCTTTGAGCTGATTTTTTATTTTTGGGAATAAAAAGAAGTCACACGGTGCTAGATCAGGGCTGTAAGGAGGGTGACCCAGGAGTTTGACTGGCGTGCTGTCCAGGAAGTCCCTCGTTTTGAGTGCGGTGTGCGCAGGTGCATTGTCGTGGTGGAGCAGTAGCCCGCGGAGCCCTGTGTTTGGTCGCTTGTTGCTTATAACAGAGAAAACTTCTGGCAAACATTTGGTAGTATACCATTCGGCATTAATGCTTCTTTGATCCCGTAAGGGAATTGATACCAAGTGGCCAGTCAAATTAAAAAAGCTAGCGATCAAAATCTTACCCCCGCTTCTAGATCGCTTCACTTTGGTAGGCGTTGGCTCATTTTGAAACACCCAAACAGTCGACTGGCGCTTGGTTTCTGGGTCGTATTGATAAATCCAGGACTCATCACCTGTAACGATGTTGTAAACACGCCGAGACGAGCCTGCTTCAAATTTGTTAAGCATATCACGGCACCATTCCACCCGGGCCTGCTTCTGAGCATCGGTGAGGTTGTGCGGCACCCAGCGTGATACTATCCTCCTCACGCGAAGATGGCTGTGTAGAATCTCGTGAACGCTTCCCGATCCAATCTTCAATATGTGTTGAATCTCCTGATATGTAATTCGCCTATTGTCTTGGATTAAATTTTTCACTGCTAGCACGTTTTCTTCGGTAACAGCCGTCAAAGGGCGACCGCTTCTTTCGTCATCCCCCAAAGTTGGTCGACCGCGCTTGAATTCGTTATACCAACGATACACGGTTGCCTTGGAAGGGCCTTCATCCATGAATGCCATTTGAAGTCTATCGTACGATTCATCCGGTTTCAGGCGACACTTGAAATCGTATAAAATCATAGCTCTAAAATGTTCCCGGCGCAGATCCATATTTCAGTGAGACACAATACTTTGAATTAACTCGCAAAAAATGTGGAGGGAAATTTTGAAATTGGAACTTACTTATTTTTACTTATAAATAATCATATTTTCGAAAAACATTATAACTGGCCAGTCTCCCATATATAAAAACTTTTTTTCGCAATACTTTCTGAGGGGCCTGGTATGTACTCGTTGACTTGGCCAATTTTAACATTTTGATTTTTTTTACCAATGACAATAAATAACGTATTTTTTGCATGCTGAAAGGCTGAATGTGGTGAAACAACAAATAATATTATATTGTAACATTTTTGTCACCCATATTATGCGAATAAAAAATTAAATCAAATTGTATTGAATGTGTTTCAAAAACCCACGTCAATATGGTTGCCATCATTATTTTCAGTAGTTGTAAATTATTGCCATAGGTACTTGTCAAAGTAGTTGGACACGAAAAGCCTAAAAACGGGAGGCGTCGGGGGACACCCGACAGAAATATAAAACTCTACGCATTTGTAAAAGAGGACAGAACGCGCGTACGAGTTAACGGTGATGTTTTTTCTCGGTTTACACCCCGATAACCAAGCGTGCAACCACAGTAACTAAATATACAACGTGTTATTGAAATCACCGTAAACCTCTTCAGGGGTCATTGTACTCATCAATAAGAACAACTTTTGTATGGGAACAACCCTGAAATCGCAATAAAAACATCTGATCCCTACGTTTGTGTTCACATACATCGACAAAATATAAGGATCAGCCGTTTTTTTTTTTCGGGATTTCAGGGCTGGTCCTATAGTAAAAGTTGTTCATACTGATGAGTACAATGACCCCTTAAGAAGTTTTCAGGTATTTCAATAACACGTTGTATAGCTAAAGTAGTACCGAAACTACGTATAAACGCTTGATACGATACACTTACACAGACGCGCGCATCAACAAGGTCCTAAGCGAGTTTTTGTACTGGGCTCTAAGCAGACGTCGCAGTGCTGACGTCTGCTTAGAGCCTTGTTGAGGCTTACGTCTGTGTGCGACGTATCGAGAGCTTGTACGTAAGTTTTTTTACTGCTATATAACCTGTTATTCAAATGACTGAAAACCTCCTTAGGGCTCATTGTACTCATCAGTATGAACAACTTTTACTGTGGGACCAAACCTGATATTACGCCAAAAAATGAGCTGTTTCCTTACTTTTTGTCGATTTATGTGAACACAAATGTATGGGAACAGCTGTTTTTTGTCGCGATTTCAGGGTTGGTCCTTTAGTAAAAGTTGTTAATACTGATGAGTCAGAGGTTTTCAGTTATTTTAATAACACTGTATATTTACTGTTGTGCAACGACGTTATAAAAGTTTCGCTTCAAAACTGTCTCATTATCTCTTACCAACCTAAATGGCTAAGCAATAAGACTTTCTATTAATAGTAACATCACGTTATAAAGCAAGCCAAGTACTTAATTCAGATATCATGGTAAATACACCATGCCAGATAGTTCGCCGTGCATTCGTTACAATGAGTTCATAAAAATTATCGTATTAATAAAAGTTTAATAGTGGTCATTAAAATTTATTATACAAGATTCAGATATAAAAACAACGAAATTATTGTTTTATTATTATCATGCGTGCATTTGTAGAATACTGACTTTGTGTAAAAAAATACGTGGAAAATTGGCTATTTTAAATAAATGACCTGTTTTGATTACCCCGGGGGTTGCCAAATATTGCACAAAAAAAAAACGAGTGTGCTTTAGAGCACACGACTGAAGTAAAAAATAAATAAAATAAAATAATTTTATTTCAGGCAAATTCACCCATAGTTATAAGTTAGTTACAAGTTAGTACAGTCTCTTATTTTAAATTAATTCTAACAAGAACATCAAATACGTAATTAGAATAGTATAAATAAAACTTCACTGACGTATATCTCCCTCAATACTATTTCAATGAGAACAAAGAATGGCGGCGCGGCGCGCGTACATCTGCCGGCGCTGTGTGGAAGCCGGTTGTCGCACGCGCCTAGTTCCCCGCGTCCCGCACTACCCCCTCCGTTCGCCACACTTTTCGTAACGCATTCACCAGCTTACCCCCAAGTCAAGCGTGCCTAAAGAAGTTTTACTGTAAAACCATTTCTTAAAAAAGGCCGCTGGACTGCGACACTTCTCGTTGTTTTTTTTTTATCTTAGAAATGGTCATCGTACTATTACTTATTTCCTGTTCCCGTAACATCAGACTATTTTAAGAAATTCATCGAAAACTATCGTGTGCCGAATATATTTTGTAGAAATTCAATTTATTTTCCTATTTATTCTAAGGCGATGCTTTTACTTTTTTCTGATAAAATCAAACCAACCGAATCTTTGGTTTCTCTTATATTTTTTGTTGGAAGCCTCGTTTAACCTTTTTCTGAGAAAATGATGGGATAACGCTTTCCGAAAGTTAAGCTTAAGTAGATTTGGAAGAACATGGATAGGGATCGTTTGTTTAGTTGTAGTGGTTTTTATAACATTGGCTTTCAACCCTCCCGTGTCCTTTAAATAGTTGGTTTCTGTTTTTGTAAAAATACTTAACTTCTCTAAGATTTTGCGATTTCACAAATTTAACCTTTGCATCCAAAGAAACCGACTGACATAGCTTGTAGGATCAGTAAGCTGAAGTAGCAGTGGGCTGGCCATGTCTGTCGAAGGACCGATAGCTGCTGGAGCAGATGAGTCCTTGAGTGGAGACCGCGAGTCGACAAACGCAGCGTAGGACGCCCCCCCTCCTGTTGGACTGACGACCTGAAGAACGTGGCTGGGGGGACTGGCTGCAGAAGGCAGAAGACCGAGTATTGTGGCACAACTTGGGATAGGCATATGTCCAGCAGTGGACTGTGATAGGCTGAGTTGATGATGATGATCCAAAGAAATGTATTTCAAGCTGTACAACCTAATTTATACATAACTTACGCTGAAGTTCTATATATTTATCTTGTACTATCAAAATCGTAAGCAATTTTTATTCCCTTTATTAAAAATTGCAAAAAATCCATTATTATTAAGAGCCTGTGCTGTCCCACTGCAGGGCAAAGGCCTCCCTACTCTTCTTCCACTTCTCTCTATCTGTAGCTGTTGAGGACCAGTCTTTTTGGAATGAGTCCAGTTCACCCCGCCTTCTCCGTCTGGTCTTGCCGCGTGTGTGTTTACCATGTTGTAGAAACCCATTGGGTTGTAAGTTTGGCCCATTGGTCGTCTGGCATGCGGCAGATACGTGGGACACTCAGAAAGTTTTGCGAAACTAAAAAAAATTGTTCTATACGTACATATATTTTTATCAAATCTTTTCAAAGTACTTTCCACCAGCCTCTATACCAAGATTCATGCGCCTAAACCAGTTTTCAAAACACTTTTTCCAGTCCGCCGCAGACACCTCGTTTACAGCCTGCTCGAACGCAGCCAGCGCATCTTCCGGCGACGAAAATTGTATCCCTTTGAGCTGATTTTTTATTTTTGGGAATAAAAAGAAGTCACACGGTGCTAGATCAGGGCTGTAAGGAGGGTGACCCAGGAGTTTGACTGGCGTGCTGTCCAGGAAGTCCCTCGTTTTGAGTGCGGTGTGCGCAGGTGCATTGTCGTGGTGGAGCAGTAGCCCGCGGAGCCCTGTGTTTGGTCGCTTGTTGCTTATAACAGAGAAAACTTCTGGCAAACATTTGGTAGTATACCATTCGGCATTAATGCTTCTTTGATCCCGTAAGGGAATTGATACCAAGTGGCCAGTCAAATTAAAAAAGCTAGCGATCAAAATCTTACCCCCGCTTCTAGATCGCTTCACTTTGGTAGGCGTTGGCTCATTTTGAAACACCCAAACAGTCGACTGGCGCTTGGTTTCTGGGTCGTATTGATAAATCCAGGACTCATCACCTGTAACGATGTCGTAAACACGCCGAGACGAGCCTGCTTCAAATTTGTTAAGCATATCACGGCACCATTCCACCCGGGCCTGCTTCTGAGCATCGGTGAGGTTGTGCGGCACCCAGCGTGATACTATCCTCCTCACGCGAAGATGGCTGTGTAGAATCTCGTGAACGCTTCCCGATCCAATCTTCAATATGTGTTGAATCTCCTGATATGTAATTCGCCTATTGTCTTGGATTAAATTTTTCACTGCTAGCACGTTTTCTTCGGTAACAGCAGTCAAAGGGCGACCGCTTCTTTCGTCATCCCCCAAAGTTGGTCGACCGCGCTTGAATTCGTTATACCAACGATACACGGTTGCCTTGGAAGGGCCTTCATCCATGAATGCCATTTGAAGTCTATCGTACGATTCATCCGGTTTCAGGCGACACTTGAAATCGTATAAAATCATTGCTCTAAAATGTTCCCGGCGCAGATCCATATTTCAGTGAGACACAATACTTTGAATTAACTCGCAAAAAATGTGGAGGGAAATTTTGAAATTGGAACTTACTTATTTTTACTTATAAATAATCATATTTTCGAAAAACATTATAACTGGCCAGTCTCCCATATATAAAAACTTTTTTTCGCAATTCTTTCTGAGGGGCCTGGTATGTCTAGCCCAGTTCTAATTCAGCGTGCCAGCTTAACCGGAGTATCGTCAGTTATTTTCATGGTTAGGTTAGGATTATTAGACTGGGGGTCCATCGTCTGCCTTGCACGGCCCTTGAGTTGCGGTGATGTCCCAGGTGTGCCCGGACATCGCTGAAAGAGAGTCAAGAAGGAAGAGGAAGGCCCTGAAGTGGGCCGCGCTGGATGGGTCGCGAATGCCATGCACTGCAGTCTTCGTGACCCATCCACCCAAGGCGAGAGTAGGCACACGGCGGAGTTTTTAGTGGGTGCGAGTCCCACATACCCACACGCCTTCCCAGGTGGTGTGATATGCATAAGGCATTTTCTCTCAAAAAAAAAGAACATGTCCGTGTGGTGCTGGACGTAAAGAATTGCACCACCCTCTCTTCTCATGGGTGTCGTAAAAAGCGACTCAGGGATTCATCAGAGGATGGGCAGCAGCGTTCTCTGAGTATTTAAACAGCCAACTGCGATCGCCAACCCGCCTGCCAAGCGTGGCGATTATGACATATCCCCCCCCCCCTTTGGGGGAGGCCATCGTCCAGCAGTGGACGTTTTTCAGCTGAAATGAATGACCGAACAGGAACCACTAGTCGCAGGTTCCAATCCTGCTCGTACGCGAATATTTCTCTTCATCATTTATATCTTTACATTTCGCTCCGCGTGCGTTAATGCGTTAGATTAATAAATAATTTGGATGGTTGTATTTTTAACATGTTACTCCCTAACAATAATCCTAACGTGTGTAACGGGTGTGTTGCTTATGTATTATAAGTATGTATTTACAAAAAAAAAAAAGTATATACGTATTATATCCATTGTCTAGTACCCATACCACAAGCTCTGCTTAGTTTGGGACTAGATGGTGCTGTGTAAAAATGTCCCAAAGATATTTATTTATTTTATTTATTTTTAATCCACTACTGTATTCAACTAATCCATCCAACCAATCAGTCCTAACATCAAAAAGCTCAATATTCCAAACACGAATAAGAAAGAAAACATTTTAATCCGAGTCACGACTGTTTTGTCGTAAATAACTATTAATAAAAACGTCATTTTTGTTTTATCCTCTTTTGGGAATATCCTGTATTTCAAGACAATCTCGTAAATTATTGTGTAACGTCGGATTTTATATAAAATTCTCCTTTTGCGACGTTTTTATTTCGGAAGGCGGTTGTGTAAATTTTTATGTCAGTTTTAGTATACACATGGTTTTATTTAAAACCTTGTTGTTGCTATATTTGGCTTTAGGACGTAATAGAGCCTCTTCCTTTTAAGCTGTGATGACCCTGTTAGGACTTTTAAGGCCACATGCAGTATTTTGTCAAAATTTCTAACAGTGGCTGTAGTATCATGTGAATATATGTTTGTAGGTGTGTTCCATTGCTAAATATGTAGATCAAATAACATGTGAATCCTACATTTAAAAGCACTATATCAAAATGAAAACTTTTATTTTCTCAAAGATTGCAGAATTACCTAGTTTTCATCGTGTTTATATTCATAGATGCGTTGTTCATACTATTAATAAAGATAATTTTAAGTTATGGTACAAGTTTAAGTTCCACAGTAACCCACAAGTCTTGCAAATAAAAATGAAGACATTATTTTGTTAATAGACTTAAAATTATTAACTTAAACAATTCATCAAGTCTCTCATTCAAAATAAATAATCGTGATCAAAAGCAATTTTATAATTCAATTATATATTTAACTAAGATTATTTTTAGTTATGTCTTGCACTTTTTGTCGCTATGTTAAGTTAAAATGTCGTCTGAAATTATGAAAAAACTACTGAAACCGTCGGACCGTGAACCCGAGATGTAGCGGAGTTTAAAGTATGACGACATTTTAATGAGATTTCCTTCAGTCATTAATGAGAGTATACAATATTTATATATATACAGTGTGTAAGCAGCTTAAACTGCGCATTAAAAAGGCAAATAGAGTTATATTTGCAAAAAACATGCATTACTTAGTTTGGAACTAGATTATCCCCGCGGATTTGCCCGTGTATAATTCGGAAGTAATGTTTATGTTTTATAATAAAACATAGTATATTTATAAGTATTTTATACAAACTCATTTAGATAAATAGATTTTTTACCTTTAGATAATGACCTGAACATTTTTGGGTTATCATTACTTGTCATATTCCTATTTTAAGCTGTAAAACTGATCTATTCACTGTATAGACTCCATTTTATCGTCTTATTATCTGTCTGTCTATCACTGTTACTGTCGCAATTTAAATAAATAAATTAATTAATTTAATTTTAGAATATTAGAATTACGGCAATATAATAGTCACCAATGCTTCAGAGGGACGAAAACTAGGTCAACAAGCTATCGTAAATTTCTTGTTATTTAAGGCCAAAAAAACTAATCTATCCAAGATTTTTCCTACTAGAGATAAAGACATTTACATGAACTCCTTGCAACTTATTTCTAGTATACACATAGGCGTATCGTAGATAAATAGGTTCATTTTTAATTTTGGCCGTCAATAAATGAAGCATTTTCAATATTTAGCTTTGGTATTCTCTTCCTCATTCAATCCCCTTATTTGGGGTCGATAACATAATATTTCTTCTTCCATTTATCTCTTACCAAAAATACCTATACTCGGATTCGGAAAGTGCTAAAATTCCGACAAGTATTAACACAGTTCAAGTAGCCCTTAGGCCCTAAAAAGAAAAAGTAAAACCACTTTACATGTAAATATTAGGATTATTATTTGACTGTATCTGACACATACGCCTTTATCACATATGTATGTACAGTCAACAAAAGAGTATACACGCAAATGAACATAAATGCACTAGGCAGGCATTTAATTTTTTAATTTTACCGTTATTGTGTGCAACATAGCTTTTTGAAATAATAGCATTAATTAAACCACTCAACACACGCTTCTAAGCTTTCTCCAAACCTTTTCCCAATTATATTGGGGTTAGCTTCCAGTCTAGCCAGATGCGGCTGAACATCAGTATTTTACACGGAGCGACTGCCATCAGACCCCCGCAACCCAGTAACTGGGTAATACCGGCATCATAAGGTTGACTAGTTGTCAGACTTTCGGGCTTTTGACTCCCCGTAACGACTGCCATAGATATTCGTATGGCAACCGGGACCAACTGCTTAACGTGCTCTGCGAGGCACGGAGGGGTATCAACGTGCAACGAAACGGTCACCCATTTAAGGGTTGACAGCGGCAGGCGCACCTTAACCTCGCAGATCTTACAATCTACGTGGTTATTACTTAGCCACGAGCCCCTCCTCTCAACACTCAACACACGCCAAGCTGTGAAAATATCAATGTCATTCTTTGCCTGCGCAGTTATCTCTTTTGTTGACAGTACGTTTAAGCGGCCGTAACCGAATCGTTCAGTGGAGTGGCACTTGTTATTAAGTGGCTGCGACGTTTGCTGTAAAAACACGCATATCGGTCGATAATCGGTGCGTGCCCATCACTGTGTAATCTAAAAGCGGTGTGGTTAGTTTTGCCAGTCAGAGTGTAATCAGCTCATTACCGTCCCACTGCTGGGCAAGGGCCTCTTCTCAATGCAAGAAGGGTCAGACCTTAGTGCACCACGCTGGCCTAGTGCGGGTTGGCGGACTAGACACACCATCGAGAACTGCATGGAATACTCTCAGGTGTGCAGGTTTCCCCACGATGTTTTCCTTCACCGTTAAAGCAAATAATCAAATGATAATCCGCACATGAATTCGAAAAGTCAGTGGTGCTGGCCGGACTTGAACTCAGACCCTCTTGCACGGAAGGCAAGCGTTCAACCAGTAGGCTATCACTGCTACCATTTATCCTATTACTAGCCGTGGAAACCTATAATTGGCTTAATTTAACCTATGCTAGCTGTGTATCAATTCTTATATAGCTGTTGGTTTACCTAGTTATAAAAAAAATTAAAAAAAAAATTGTCAGAACAGTCTATCGAATACTGCAACAAAAATTTCGCCAGACGGTGGTCGTATGTGATTAGTTTCACTGCAGCCGCATAGAGTTGCGTTGCCGCTGCCACAAATTACGTGTAGTTGCGATGTGGCCGATTAGTGGTCAGCCACATGCGCGCGAGTGCCGCGAGTGGTTGAGTTGTGGCCACAATGTCGTCAGTATGTCAATCAATGTCTTTTCATGCAATTTTTTGCCCGGCTGCTTCTTTTGGCGCTGTGGCGTGGCTGTAGTGGAGAAATGTAGGTTTGTCATAAAAATAGTATAGCGATTAATATGAATTTTATCACGCTCTAAAACAAAATAAATTTCATCCAAAACAAATTACAAGTACTTTGATAAATAGATGGTATTTAATATAAAATGATGAAATTACACTTGACGACATATCATTGTAAAATATGATTTCATGATTTTCTAATAATAATCCGGCTCAAAGGACCACTATTTGAATGCAAGCACATAGGAGCTTGTCATTCAAAAAGGTGGCCATAATAAAGAATTCTGACTATTTTAAAGTACAATTGATGGCTGTGTGAAGACCCCGCGCGGCTACGAAATGGCCCTTTCTTCCCTTTTGTATAGTAAAGTATCAACACTTAAGTGTCACGTTATCCAATCCTTTGGTCAGGTGGGGTAATGTCCGTGACGGGTAGCGGGAATGTCCGTGTCATTAGGGTCATCTGATATGACACTATAAACACTCCATCAAGCATTGTTGTACGGTCAACCCTCAGACCAAAAGAATAAGACAGATGGAGCGCGTAGAAGTAGTGACTGAAGCCAGAAAAAAGACTACTAAAAAGCGAAAAAGAATCTACTATTATACCAGTAGTGTTCGCAAGTTGCGATCTGAAGCGTGTATCTAACGATAAGATTAAGATGGACGCACGCTCCCGATTGCGGCTCACGAATAGTAGTTTAACCTTTGCTATTTAGTAATCCTTTTTCTGGCTTCAGTCACCTAGTTTCCAGCGAAGCCAGACGTACGATAATTTCGGCTCTGGTATAGTAAAAGCCCCAGTTACCGACAGTGCCCCATTGTTCGACAAAAAACTTCAGAAACTGAGAGCAAAATTATAATTTGGTATACGGTTAAATATTATCTAATAAACATTGAACTGGCCAGTCTGTGGATGGGTGACCGTTTTGTTACAGATCGAGACCCCTCCGTGTTTCGGAGAGTATTTATGGCAGTCGTTACGGGTAGTCAGAAGCCTGAAAGTCTGACAACTGGTCTAACCTCCGAATGTCAGTATTACCCAGTAACTGGGTTGTGGGAGTCTGATGGTAGTCGCTCCGTGTAAAATACTGATGTTCAGCCGCATCTGGCTAGACTGGAAGCCGACCCCAATATAATTGGGAAAAAGGCTCGGAGGATGATGAAACATTGAACATTGCACTATGTAACAGTTCAAGCTCGTAAAAAATCATCACGAAACCAAATATGTATTTAAAAAAATACTTGTGATCGTCCCTTAAAGTGTCGATAATTGGGGATGTAACGTTACGATGTACGATACAAAATGTATTATCGTACGCAAAAGTACGATAATTTTGAGTAATTTTGACGTCTGAAAGTCATTGCTCGAATTTGTAGAAATATTACAAATTTTGGGTAAACCTAAAATCTGAGGGGCAAATCCGATTAATCCGTCATCACATTGGCTCAGCACTGTGTGCGATCAATTTATTTTTCACTTTATTCCTAATCCTATTATAATTTGTTTACTTATCCTTTAATCACGCTGAAACAGCTGGACCGATTTGGATAAAATTTGGCACACAGAGTCGCTAGTATTGTATAAAGAAAGTAAAGACCTATAAAAAACTTATGTTCAGTACTGGACGTAAAAGTTATAAAGAACCTATATTTATTACGACATTATATTTTATGTCAGCATTTATACACACAGATATCATTTACATAACTAACCATAGTTAACCCTTCACCTTCTAATCTGTGGCCATTTTGCTTTACTTTATTATTCACTTGTCACATTTGTGTGGCTAAAATACACACTTTGTGTCGCCATATTGAAGCGCAATCATGTCCTCACGTATTTCAGTAATATTCTCCGGGAAAGTCATGTGCCAATACCGTGTGACCGGATATAAATATCGTTAAATGTATCGCGACTTGTGCTTTGGTGGCTTATATTGAACATTTTGAAAACAAGCGTAGTCATGGATTTTGCGTATATAATTTTATTATCAGTTTATACTAAACCTCTTAAAGGGTCATTGTACTCATCATTATGAACAACTTTTACTATGGGACCAAACTGTCCCAAATTTTCCTGGGATAAAAATAGCCTGTATACCATGTTAATCCGAGTTATGGTTTATGTACCGAATTTCATCCAAATCCGTTTAGTCGTTTGAGCGTAATTGAGTAACAAACATCCAAACATCAAATCATCTTCACAAACATTCACATATACCTATAATATTATCTGTGGTAGTATTAATTAATTAATTTGAATGTTGTATTAACTTAATAAAATATAATGAAAAATAACTGAACAATATTTTTCGTGACTTGTAACACTTGTAATAAGAACTATAAACAAGTAGGAAGTAATAGGATTACTAGGATTTATGCTTAATATCACCCTTACCCATATAATTACGCAATTAGATGTGCTTGCTGAATCTTACCCATATATCGATATACTAGCTGAACAATTTTTCGAAAACCTTATATCGCCCCAACATTACTAATTTTTTTTTTATGAATGGACTCTCACAGCATTGGTATCCAAGATGGGTGCCCTAACTGCTTAACCGGGCGGATGGCGGAGAATCCTGCTAGGGACTCCATCCGCCGAAAAAAAATCCCTAAACCTAACTTAGAAACTAAAATCGCAGTTGCAAAACCGCTTATGGGCGTTCCCCAAGGAAGGGCTCGGACCTCGGCTTACTGGGGCATTACGGGGGGACCCCGCCGCTATGCCCCCCTGGCTGCCCCGTTGCTGGATCGGGAATAGTTTTCTCCAAAGTGGCGGACTTTCGGTATATCGGGTGGGTGACGCGTTTCGCGAATGGCCGTTAAGCGGCAAGCCTTGCCGGCGAGGGTGAAGACCTACCTAATCCTAGGAACTACTCTAGAGCATAGGGTCGGTCTCGCGTGACGATATTAACCCAACCTTACTCAGTCCCGACGCATATTGAGTACAGTCCAGTCCAGCCGAGTGCCAGACGCTAGACGGCGCGTTTATGTCTTTTGTTCGGAAATCTCACGTGGCAATAGAAGAGATCAATCATTATAATTTATTTAGCATATTCAGTACGGTACATTCATGTGGTGCCCCGACTCCCGAACTAAGAGTCAGTACATTCCCTTATGGATAAAAACCATCAAATAATCTAAGCTAAATATAAACATAAATTTATGTAACCTGATAAATTAAATTAATTGATAATGAATGAATCAACATCATCATCATTACAGCCGAAAGACGTCCATTGCTGGACATAGGCCTCCCCCGAGCATGTGTTGGGGTGATATGCCATAATCGCCACGCTTGGCAGGCGGGTTGGCGAATGAATCATGGAATGCAATTGTATGTAATCTCTGTTTTTAGGGTTCCGTAGTCCTACAAGGAACCCTTATAGTTTCGTAATGTCCGTCCGTCTGTCCGTCTGTCCGTCTGTCCGTCTATCCGTCTGTCCGTCTGTCCGTCTGCCCTAATCCTTTACAGCTTAATAAATTCTACAGTTATAAAAATAAGTAAATGAAATTTTGTTAAAAATAGTTTAGATATAGATCTCAATTTTAAAAGAATAAAAAAATCTTGATAAAGTATTTTAGGGGTGGCGCCCATACATGTGAAATGGGATGACAATATTGTTTTCGCTGCACCCCCTCGAGTGTAGTATTATTGAATAGGTCTACTAAAATGAAGGTAATGTTTCATACATCACTTTTTTATCAGGTGTACCATCAGCGAAATATAGCCCACCAAAGTGGCTTACAATGTGTCCCCCCCCCCTGCCATTTCCAAACTATGCAACGTAGAAACTTGTAATCTTCCACGTTGATAGACTTTTATAAAAACTCTCTTTTAAAATTATTTCGAGTATAATGTGATTATTGATTTTTGAGTTATAGTGAGAAAAATACTTAAGACGTCCTAGTTATATAGTTATAGTGATAAAAATGATGCGTGCATCTAAAGGTGTATCGATTTGTGATCAATATGTATGTGGTATAGCATTATAATACTTAACACTTTAACCAAAAACATCCACGCCGTGTGCTATGCGTGGACTGGGTTCCATGTGTGGCAAGCCTTATTGTTGTCCCAGAAATAGGGCCAATGACCGGTATTTGACCACAAAAAGTGCAGTAGCCGTGTACCGAAAAAAATGATAGCGGTATAAAAATAGAATTTAAAAAATGTGTAGCTAATTTCTATGAAATCACCACGACGTGATGACATGATAAGGTTGAAATGTGAATTACACTGTAGAATTCAGTTTGTCTGTGAAACTAAGCATCCCGATCAAAGACATTTCTATACTGACGTAAGTATAATACCTTTATGATCCCGATTCTGTTATGATAAATAATATAAAATCAACTTATACAACGACCCTACATAATTACAAAAATTGTATTGTATAGTACTATTCAATTAAATTTAAACGACTGCAATACTTGAAAATTTTCGAGATAATATCACATGAGACTTTCCATCTGTCGGTCTCAGTTTGGCGAACGCACCTTGCAAAACCATTTCGGCAACAGCCTAGGTGGTATTGCAGTTGTTATGGGCAAAGGTAACCGCGCCTTTAGCTCGTTTCGCTTTCCTGTGCCATAAAAACGGTAAAATTATAGAAATAGAGAGAGATAAAGACAGAATATACTTTATTGTTTGCACGACATAAAAATAAAGTTACAAGTTATATCAAACATGAGCACAGTAGTAACAAAATATTACCATATACCTCATAGAAATAAAATAGAATAATAGAATAATTCGTAAAATAATAAAAATTAATAAATATATTTTTTATAGAAATATTTAAAAATGTAAATAATATGTATATAGATGAATAAAGAAATGAAATAAAAAAATAAAAATTAATTAATTATATTAAATTAATATAATAATTCATTAATTCATTCTCATAGAATATATTTGATAGCATATTGATTCAAATTTCTCATTTAGATTTTAAATATACATTTGTACGCCTGCTGGCATAACATAGCGGACTCTATATTGTATTATATTATTTTTTGTACCTATGTTACACAAGACTCAGACTTGGTCCTTGACTGAAGCTCAGAAGTCCAAACTTAAGATTTGCCAAAGGGCTATGGAGCGTAGTATATTAAAAATAAGACTCAGTGATCGGATTCGTAACACCACGATACGCTCCAAGACCGGTATTGCCGATGTAGGCAACAAGTCTGCCAGATTAAAGTGGGAATGGGCGGGCCATATCAGCAGAATGCATCCAGAAAGGTGGGCAAGCATCGCTACACATTGGGTGCCTCAGGAAGGAATTCGTCGCCGGGGTAGGCCGAGGAAACGCTGGCGGGATGATCTGGACATGTTTCTGAAGAATTGGACTGAAGAAGCTACTGATAGGGAAGTTTGGAAGAATATGGGGGAGACCTTTGCCCAGCAGTGGGACAGTACAGGTTGACACAAAAAAAATGTTACACAAATGAATAAATGACTTATGTCTTATGAAATCGAAATAAAAAGGTTATAGGGGTGTGAACTTGTCGTCTCGTGCAGTTGTCTTATAGGACACCAATAAGCCAACCGTTTGCTTGATTATCAGTGCTGTTTTAGACGAGGACTCACTAAAATTGTATTTTACGGCACATCTAACAGCAGATTTGTTTAGACCTAATTTATTTTGCATTGAATGCTTGAAACATCATCATCATATTTCAATTTCAATTTCAATGTTTTTTTATTTCAAATAAACCTAATTACAGGCACTTTTGAAAGGTCAGGCTCTAGTTGCACGGTTCCAAATTGTGGGTCCTATGGAGAAGAACCGGCAAGAAACTCCATGGATAAACTCTTTTTAAAATAGGTTATTGTTTATTACATCAAATTTATTCAAATAATGTGAGTATAATGTAGGTTAATGTCAGAAATAAACAAGAGTTTAAAAGTGAGTATATTGCCTTTAGAAATAAACGTAAAACGAGTTGCCATAGTATGTAGAAGCTGACCTGTCCCGACAGACGGCACCCGTTCACGAGCATGACGCGAGCATCAGCCATCGCTTAACTCAACCATATTGAAGGGAACTTAACGACCCGACACTAACGCCACCATCAGCATGACATTTAAGTGAGCATGACAGACTCATACTGCTAAACAACAAATAGGCAGGAATATATAGAATTACTGTAAAAAACATTAATGGCCACATGATACTTACATTTTACATTTTAATCACCTATTAAAAATTGTAAGCAGTTCATACACGTTGCAGTTCTATGTCAGAAATGCAATATTAGAAAAAAAGTGTAAATAAATTGTATAATTCCGAAACAGTAAAGTTAATAAAGTGTAAATAAATTTAATAATAAACAGTTAATAATAACTGAAAAAATGTCAAAATAACATGAGTTGGTAGAAAAATTACCAACAGATCGATACAAAAAATAAAATGTGTCAAAAAAAAAAAAAACAAAAAAAAAACAAATACAAAATGTCAAAGGAAATAATAAAAATAGATCCAATGTCATATTCCTGCCCATGTCCCAATTTATTTGGGGTCGGCGCAGCATGTATTTTTCTTCGATACATCTCTATCCGTCATCTCCGTGTTCACTTTATTTATATTCATATCATCTTTCACACAATCCTTCAATCTTTTCTTCGGTCTCCCTCTTTTCTTATAGCCATCCACGTTCATACTTAAAACTTTCCTCGTGACACGCTCCTCATTCCTCCTCGTCACAAGTTCATACCAAGACAGTCTGTTGCTATTTAATTTCTCTGTCATTGGAGCTATGCTGTGAATGTTAGAAACATGGTGGGCGTAATTGCGTATTTGTCTTGATAACAGCAAACCGGCGACACGCGTTCCGGTAATAAAAGACAATAGATAACACTTATATCACCTTATGATAACAAATTACCAGATTTACCAGGTTTCTATAATATACCTACAGTAGGCTTAGAACGTGTCCTACAATAGTGTATTTTATTTAAGGTGCACAATAAAATAAACTTTTTCTATTATTCCAAGTTTTCTCAAGAAGCTGGAAAAACTGAATTTATTTTTGACATGTGAACACTACTAAATTTGTTATTGAACTTTATAAGTCCGAACGGATACAAAGTAATATTACAAACCTAAATACTCCCTGACAGAATATCTGAATGATTTTTCTAGAAGAATAAGAGTACCTCATTCACTTTACGCTCTCATGCTGGTGAATACTAAACATTCACATAATTCCACGTACTGGCGCCTATATTGTGTACCAGGGATCTACTTACGTTTTACGATATTCGATAAATCGCACCATTGTTCGAAAATCGCATTCGATGATCGTGTTTTAACGTTTGTTTCTCTATTCTCCGATCAATCGCTTACGACTGTAAACTGTAGTCTATCTTTATTGTGCCTTTTTATGTGCCCATTCTTATTGTGCACGTATATATCTCTAGTCGAACCCGGAATTAAAGTTCGTAAATTATTCGTCGATCTTTCTGTACTCCGGTAAATCCCATAAGACTATCGACTATGAATTGTAGTTTGTGATTTTTTTTGGCGCTGTTCCTATAGTGCACGTATCACTAGACGGACTCTGTAATCTAATCTAATACGACTACGACTGTACTCTATCTTTAATGTGCTTTTTTATGTGCCTATCTTTATTGTAGGTATCAATCGGACTCGGAACTAGAGTTCGCATCAGTCGGACTCGGAACTCATGTTCGTAAATGGTTCGTCAATCCATATGTACTCCAGTCAGTCTGATACGACTATGAACTGCAAACTAATTTATTACGACTACGAACTGTAATCATCTTTATTGTGCCTATCTTTATTGTAGTTATGAACTGGACTCGGAACTAGCGTTCGTATTAGTCGGACTCGGTACAAAATTTTGTAAATCGTTCGTCGATCTTTCTGTACTCCGGTCAATCTCATAACGACTATGAACTGTAGTCTATCTTTATTGTGTACGTATTATTCGGAACTAAAGTTCGTAAATCATTCGTCGAACGAAGTAGACCCCCATCGTATATAATATCGTGTTACTTACGATTATATACTCCGTACTGGCAGGCTTCCCTATTGTTGTTTGCGTATACAAAGTATCTTTTTTCAGGCCATACAAACAGCGTAAACAAGTACTCACACTTGACACTGTAAACAAGTTATTATTCTCGATACGACTTTTTTTTATTTAACAGATGGACTTAGCATTATTTTAGACGGAAGTATATAGGTATGTTGTTTTTTTATGAAATGTCAGTATGGGCCAATATTTCAACCGTCAGTAAACGCCTAAATGGGAAATAGATATTTTGACAGCAGCTTTTGTTGTTGTTATATGTGTTTAGAAAATCTGTCAAATTGTCACATTTAATTCCTTAGTTTAAAGTTATCGGATGATTAAAAAACCGGCTAGAAAATTATATTGAGTTAATTCATCAAACTTTCGCTAATTAGTCCCGCCTCATGACGAGTAAAACGTGAGTTACATCAGTTACGTACGTCGACAGCATTATAATTATGTAGGTATTTGGTTTACAGAGTAACACCCGATTTCTAAGCCCAGAAAACGGATTGTTTTAATTACTCATCGCAGTTTTGGTAACTCCTCTATGAAAATACTCTTAAACCGATTTCACATTCACGTTTACAAATTGTGGAAGGACATGAAACACAAATTAAGGCTGGGTCAAACCAACTGCAGCGCATCACATCACAGCGCAGCGCGTCGCGTAGCAGCAGGTGACGTAATAATGTATGTAATCGTATGGGAGATGACACGACCAACTGCAGCGCATCACAGAGCAGCGTGTCTCGTTGCAACAAATGACGTTGTCAAGGTGGGCATTGACGATGTATCCATTCGGACGTCGTGTTATTGACTACTTCCAAAAAAGCATGACTTGTTCTAAAAATAACATACGTTTTCAACATTCACGGACAGATTTTGGAAAGCGGCCACGCCATTCGAACTTTTGGATGCATCGTCAGTGGCACCCTTAATGTATTAAATCGTATGAGAGTATGAAATCGCATACTTTATAACGCAGTTGGATTGACTCAGCCTTATACTTTAAAACAATGACGATATGTAAGACTAGGAATCAGACATAAGCCTACACAATTTGTAAGACGTGTAAAGTCACCATACCTTATAAAAATGTAGGGCAAATACAACCAAATAACAAAAGAATGAGCCGGAAAGTTAACCTTCACTTTTGTACGCAGCTTAGCATTCCTTTCTAATAAAGTGTGGTCACCGAAATTTCTTATGTGAGACGCAATGCTCTTCCAATTTCGTTACCGGTCACGTAACACGCACTTTCCATGTAACATCACACAAAACAACGTTGAGCTTAAATACGTTAACCTACTAAAGAATTTAAGGTTCCTTGAAAACAAAATAGTGAGTTGACAGTTGCTATTGAAATCATCCTATAAGTTTATATTTCGCTGCTTTGTATGAATAACGACACAACTCAATATTTATTTTTCAAAATTTTAACAAGTAATCAAATCACGTGATCGTTCGTTTTGTGTAGGTATTTATTAAAATTTTGTTTTTTTTTAGTTGTTGTTCATGCAGAGCAAACGATTTATGTTTCATAAAATTATTTAAAGATTTAAATTGTGAAAAGAAAAAATCTATTTATGTGTGTGTAGGTATTTGTGTTTCTGTTTCTGTGTGTACTGTTAGTGTAGTCTTTATACTTAGTATAATAAACAAAAATAAATAAATTTGTTTGTTACACTGACTGCCTTGTTGGTCTAGTGCCTCTAGTGGTTGCAAGCGCGACTGCTGAGCGTGAGGTCCTGGGTTCAATTCCCGGGTCGGGCAAAGTGTTATTGGGTTTTTTCATTAGGAAATTCTCAGTAGCAGCCCGGAGGCTGGATTTGTGCCCGGTTAATGGCAATAGGCTCGCCCCCTATTACATGGGACAACATAACTGGCGAAATGTGGGTGTACTATACACCTCTGCCTACCCCTTCGGGGAAATACAGGCGTGATGTTATGTTATTTGTTACAGTACAACTTACAGGAATTTTCATAAAAGAATAAAAAAATAAATGTGTCTCACGGCTGCATCAAATAATTGGGTCTACAAATTATAACGTCCCTCATAAAAATCAATCAAAATTATTATTACAGCAGATGACATCAAATAAAAAAAATTAAACAAGAATGCAACATTCGAATAAACTATTTTACTCTAATAACTTCTTAGGTTTTCGCGATCACTATACATTATAATAAAACAAAGTTTAACCGGATTAAATCGCGTATATTATTTAAATTGGATTCCCTGACGTTTCGAAAGCTTTGCAGCATTTCGTGGTCGCAGGTAGACTAAGATGACAAGCGTCTTTACAAATATTTCTAAAAAAATATTTTAATCTACCGTACAATATTATTAATTAAAATCGTTTCGATGCACGCAGTAATCACTCACAATATAACGGAACGGATGATGTGCGTTTGAACGCATAGGCATAGACAAAAGCATTGATAGTGAAAGAAATGAAAAGGACAAACATTATTATAACAAGAACTTGTTACAAATGAGAAGCTAATGATAAGAAATATGTTTAGAGAACTCTTGGAGTGTGCTCATGATTGGGTTCTATGGGAAAGGAAGCGAGGTTGTTTACATCTCATTCCAAAGATTGCTATGCCCTTTCATACTTTCCATATGTTACAAATGAGAAGCTAATGATAAGAAATATGTTTAGAGAACTCTTGGAGTGTGCTCATGATTGGGTTCTATGGGAAAGGAAGCGAGGCTGTTTACATCTCATTCCAAAGATTGCTATGCCCTTTCATACTTTCCATATCGACCATTGGAGTCTGATTTTCACAACTAATGAAAGAACCCATATGATTATGTGTTATATGTTATGATTTGTTCTTGCTGTTGTCCGAGCAACTGGAGTCGAGCAATCATGGGCTCCAGTGATTGGGTCAGTGTTGATGTAACCTTTGTAGTATTTTCTGTGATTGTAGAAATCCTTGATTTCCAATAGTTGTGAATTGAGTTTAAATTGTTATATATTAATGCCATGTGTTAAAGTGACTAACATGAAAAATACAGAGTTCTCTCGTGGTGGAAAGTGAATATGACTTATTTACCTTCGGTAAATGATAATATATAAATGATATGCAGACATTAGTTTATTGTAAAAAGTGTTGTCTAACAACACTTTTGTTAGACAACACTTTTTACAATAAACTAATGTCTGCATATCGGTGGCAAAACAGTTATACAGAAGGTAAATAAAAGTCATATTCACTTTCCACCACGAGACAACTCGTTATTTTTCATGTTAGTCTCTTTAACACATGGCATTAATATATAACAATTTAAACTCAATTCACAACTATTGGAAATCAAGGATTTCTACAATTCACAGAAAATACTACAAAGGTTACATCAACACTGACCGTTGCAACAATCTGAAAGATTGATTGTGATTGTGGGTTATCATACATAGGGCAAACAAAGCGTAGTATAGCCACTAGAATTAAAGAACATATAGCTGACGTCAAGAACAGACGCTCCACAAAGTCTGCAGTGTGTGAACATGCCCTTGACAAACCCAACCATTTTCTTCGATTTGATAAACCACAAGTTCTGGCGAAGGAAAACCGATATGTACCTAGAATGCTCCGTGAGGCTATTGAAATTAAAAAACATCCTAATTTTAATAGAGAAGATGGTTGGCAGCTACCACCTGTTTGGAACCCAGTCCTAAAAATAATCAAGTCCCAAACAGCACGCAACACTGTAAAAGATAATGATATTGTGAGTGATTACTGCGTGCATCGAAACGATTTTAATTAATAATATTGTACGGTAGATTAAAATAATTTTTTAGAAATATTTGTAAAGACGCTTGTCATCTTAGTCTACCTGCGACCACGAAATGCTGCAAAGCTTTCGAAACGTCAGGGAATCCAATTTAAATAATATACGCGATTTAATCCGGTTAAACTTTGTTTTATTATAATATTTTACTCTACATTGTTAAATGAACGGAACTCTAAAAACAATGGCCGAACGTGCCTTTAAAATTAGGTGATCATTTATACCCAGCGCACGTGGACTGGACTTTACTCGGTGGACCGTACCCACTAACCTAATCTTTCGTGTATAATCTGTGGCCGTTCTAGGAAAACCTCGTGAGAAAATGTCAAGCGTTGTCACGTCATCGCATTGTCATTTGTTTTTTTTTGTGCAAAAGGGCAAAGGAAATGGTCAAGCTAAGGGTAATGAGAATTTGATGGCGTACCTATTTAGCATTGTTTTTGTGAGCAATTTTTAAGAAAGTAATTAGTGTGGGTAATTATTTGGAAACATTTTAGTGGGTAGGTATTTTGGGTACAAATAATAAGTGGCTGCTAAATAAAAAATAAAGCTTTCTGTTTATTAGAGACCCACGAATTTGTTTCAAGCTGCATCTTGTGACTATTTATTTTGTGAGATCAAAGATCTAAAAAAAAACAATTTCCATTGCTAGAATTGGTTTAAATATTATGTCAGTTTTTCTGTTTTGTGACTAAGTAAATACTGCGATACGAGTAGTACTCGTACGGTCGACTGCACGTCGGTGGTAACACTTTGACATTGACAGTATCTTGATTTCATAAGCAGTAAGGACGGTTTTCAAATTGAAGTGTTACCACTGTCATGCAGTCGACTGTACTTACCTACTATCACAACTTTGTACAGTCACTCACACAAAAAAGAATTACGTCTGCCTAATTTTCTCGTTACTTAGAATTGGCGCCCCATTTATCAAAATCATACAGTTATTCGCTACTTTAATAGCATTAGAGGCATAATTACAGCATTCGTATTTAGGATACTAAGACTCCGCTGCCATATCTTATTATTAGGAGTACGCGCGGAGAATTAATTATATGAGCACGCGCATGTAATAATAAATAATAGTACTGTAGTAGTCAGATGGTTCATCTTTACGATCCTAGTTAGTCATGAGCATAAGTCGTAACAATCGAAGATTTTATGTAGGTAATAGGAGAAATTATAATTCGAATCAAATATTTTTATTGTTGTGGAAACGTTATGGGGAGTAATTATATTGAGTAACAGCATGTATGTCAAATAAGTCTGTTTGTTTTTATGTTATTTCCAATAAAGTGGCTAAAGAATGAGCATTGTCATACAATGTGGCAATGTTGCCAGTCTTCTTCTGGGCACGTTACTAATTGACAGCGCTGCGGAAGAATATCTTGATGCTTTCCCCTGTATTTATTAGTTACACTTATTAGTTTTATATTAGGTAGGTTATTTATAAGTTACATGTTAGTTTATTAATACATATGAAGTGGCAGTGGGCTAGCCATGTCTGTCGAAGGACCGATGGCCGTTGGAGCATACGAGTCCTTGAGTGGAGACCGCGAATCGGCAAACGCAGCGTAGGGCGCCCCCCTGCCAGGTGGACCGACGACCTAAAGAACGTGGCTGGGGGGGACTGGATGCGGAAGGCAGAGGACCGAGCGTTGTGGCGCAACTTGGGAGAGGCCTTTGTCCAGCAGTGGACTGCGATAGGCTGAGTTGATTATTAATACATATAGTTCAATAAATGTATGTTCCAAGATTGGAATAACATTTGTTATTTTCTCAGGTACTGGTTTTGTTTGGCATTAGGCTCAGACCTCAATTGAGTTTCACTTTTCTAACTTGTAGGTATAACACGTAAACTTAAAACTAAAACTAAATAAAACTAAAACTAAAACTTCATTATTTTTTATTATATGAGGCTTTTATCTACAATAGCAAGTCAGAATTCATCGTTTTGCCTCATAAAACTACTCATACTATTATTGATGAATAACAAAATGTAAAGTGTTGATTTTTCTCTGCCTTACCTTATCCAAGCGAATTCAAATAGAATATTGTATATTATTGTATGTCACGGAATATTTACCATGTAAATCCTGTTAGCCCTAAGTAGGTGTGGGTTTGAGTTTACCATGTATTCATTTAGTCCTTAGTAAGTGTGGGTTAGAGTTACCATGTAAATCCTTTTAGTTCTTAGTAGGTGTGGGTTTGAGTTTACCATGTAAATCCTTTTAGTTCTTAGTAAGTGTGGGTTTGAGTTTACCATGTAAATCCTTTTAGTTCTTAGTAGGTGTGGGTTTGAGTTACCATGTACATTCTTTTAGTTCTTAGTAGGTGTGGGTTTGAGTTACCATGTAAATTCTTTTAGTTCTTAGTAGGTGTGGGTTTGAGTTCACCATGGAAATCCTTTTAGTTCTTAGTAGGTGTGGGTTTGAGTTACCATATACATTCTTTTAGTTCTTAGTAGGTGTGGGTTTGAGTTACCATGTAAATTCTTTTAGTTCTTAGTAGGTGTGGGTTTGAGTTTACCATGTAAATCCTTTTAGTTCTTAGTAGGTGTGGGTTTGAGTTACCATGTAAATTCTTTTAGTTCTTAGTAGGTGTGGGTTTGAGTTTACCATGGAAATCCTTTTAGTTCTTAGTAGGTGTGGGTTTGAGTTACCATGTATATCCTTTTAGTTCTTAGTAGGTGTGGGTTTGAGTTACCATGTAAATTCTTTTAGTTCTTAGTAGGTGTGGGTTTGAGTTTACCATGTAAATCCTTTTAGTTCTTAGTAGGTGTGGGTTTGAGTTACCATATACATTATTTTAGTTCTTAGTAGGTGTGGGTTTGAGTTACCATGTAAATTCTTTTAGTTCTTAGTAGGTGTGGGTTTGAGTTTACCATGTAAATCCTTTTAGTTCTTAGTAGGTGTGGGTTTGAGTTACCATGTAAATTCTTTTAGTTCTTAGTAGGTTTGGGTTTGAGTTTACCACGTTAATCCTCTTAGTACATAGTGGGTGTGGGTTTTGGTTTTTCTTGGTCTTTTCCTCATAAGAAAGGATTTACATGGTAAACATCCCGTGACATACAATAATATAAGTGTTAGTGATCATGTTAGTTTAAAACTCATATTATAATATTGTTTGTTTGTGAGTTACTACTGTAATGCCAATACCTACAATATGTGCACTTCAAACCAAAACACAAACTGGGATCGTGAACTCGGTGGCATAATTACTCCTTTGATAGTTGATAGCTGTACCAGATAAGCTCTGAAAATAGACCCACTCTGTATGCAATGTCCTTGTAGTTAAATTAAGATAATAATAATGACTATTGTAGTGATTTACGAAGATTCGATTGAGATTAAAATAAATATTGATTTTCGTTTGACAAATTGACACCATTGAATTCCTTTAACCATTAGAATGGGATTGTGATTCTATGAATTTAACTATAGATTTACGGATATCAAAACATTCCTATATAAAATAGGTGTAACCTTAGAATAATAACGGGTGTGACGTTAATTAATATCCAAACGCCACAAATGACTCAGCAAGGAAAACTCAATGCAGACACATCCTCATTATAGGTTACGTATGTCATTAATTTTGTACCACTATTCATTCAATAATCGAGAAGGAAGTTTTGCCTACAAAATACATACATTCTATAGACATTATAGTACATTAATATTGTAACTGCTCGGGGCATAATTTCTCTGCAGTAACTTTCGTTCCTTGTTACAAAGTTCTTTGAAGAACATACAGGGGTAACTTTATATGTTTTAAAGTAAAATGACTTATGTAGTTGGCTAGTAAAAAGAACTTATGTAGTTGTGAAGAGACGTGCTCATGTTATGCTCAAAAGTTTTGATAGCAAGTTAGTAAGCAATAGAGTTACTGCTTATGCACTTCTTCTTCTTCAAAATATTGTCAACATCTGTTTTAACTACTAAACTCATCAGCAAACGTGCAACGAGCTCCTAATACCTATCATTTGTAGTTTTATTCCCTACTAAAAACCTTTATGGGGAAGCTTATGTCCAATTATTTTATTATTTTAAATCATTTACACATGCGAAGCGAAATCTTACGATTTTAATTGTATAAAGAAAAATTCGCTCACGAGCAGGATTTGAACCTGCGACTCCTGGCTCAAAACGCCAGTGCTTTAGCCACTAAGCTACCGTGAACACAGCGGTGTATCGAAATTCTCATCAACTTTGCACGTCTTTGGGTGACGTCAGCGATATCTTATTAAGAAACAGTGTTTCTTAACCGACTCGACAAACTTTGCAGTTAATTCAAAGTCGTATAGATATGTCTACCCTTAATAATCATTTTATTATTTTAACGCATTTACGCATGCCAGCTTATTTCGAGCAACGGTCGTCTTTCGGCTGAAATAATGATGATGATGAAAGACAGTTTACGTACAATAAAACTGTTTTTGCCGCCAAACAGTAACGCTTGCATTGCCATGTTCTGGTGTTCGTGGTACGGGTTCTACTGAAATTACAATCATGAGACCATAGGTATCAGTTTCGTGAACGAGATTTGCAATACCAATTAGACACCAGCTTAGGTGGTATTGCAGTTGTTATGGGCAAAGGTAACCGCTTAACATCAGGTGGACATTTAGCTCATTTTGCCATGAATCGTAAGCCAAATTGTGTAACTCACTCGCGATCTCAATGTTGATTTCAATGTTCATTATTCCATATGTTTTGACAATCTGTCTTATCGGCAACTATGTACTACGCAATGAATATTGCTGTAATGTCAAAATGACAGCAATTATCATTGTGGAAGCGTTACACAATTAACTTGTGGGTCCCAGATTAGTCCGAGTCTACACAATTTTTTTATTAGTTCATCGATTGTAACATAACATAACATAACATCACACCTGTATTTCCTCGAAGGGGTAAGCAGAGGTGTATAGTACACCCACATTTCGCCAGTTATGTTATAAATAAATAAATAATTCTTTATTTCGGATTCAAAGATCCATAAAAACAAAAATAAAAAAACATGATAACATTATAATTTAAACGAATTAAAAATTGTTGAAAGAGAAAAAATTAAGTGGAGTTTAATTTTGATACCACGAGCAGTGTTCACGGTAGCTCAGTGACCAAGGCACTGGCGCACCCAGCCAGGAGTCGCAGGCTCGAATCCTGCTCGTGAGCGTTTTTTTTTCTTTATGAGTCCCATGTAATAGGACTGAGAATTTCCTAATGAAAATACCCAATAACACTTTGCCCTACCCGGGAATCGAACCCAGGACCACATGCTTAGCAGTCGCGCTTGCGCCCACTAGACCAACGAGGCAGTCGATTGATCGATTGTAAGGTGAAACCAACTTGCTTTGGTCGTTAGCCGATCTGGGGACATCAAGTCTCCGCCATGCAATAGACCGATTGACTTGCGAATACATATATAAAAGTTTTTAGAGAAGGTAAGACATAAGGAATCCTTAAGACATCAAAATCTCCCCCGCAATTTGTTGGCAGAGGTACAATAGTCGCTCAAAGTAAACGACTGATATTTATAACTAGCCTAGCTAGGAAGTCCGATCTATTTTATCTTGTTGTCATTCACTTTATGTGCAAAAGTATCTCTAATGTAGTCATTTATTTCGTGTAACATACTAGTAGGTACTCTTTTTTGAAATAAATATTATTTTATATAACACTGCTGACGCATGGGTTCAGTACAAGGCGCTTAATTGTATTAGCACAGCGCAGCAGTCGTCTCCCCGCAGCCATATAGTTAGGTCGTAATTATTAGTAATTATAATGTAGTATATATTTAATCGCAGCGTAGGGCGCCCCCCTGCCAGGTGGACCGACGACCTAAAGAACGTGGCTGGGGGGGACTGGATGCGGAAGGCAGAGGACCGAGTGTTGTGGCGCAACTTGGGAGAGGCCTATGTCCAGCAGTGGACTGCGATAGGCTGAGTTGATTGATATTTAATTGTTTAACATGTCTGGTACCAGAATTAAAGTTCATATATTTCAACAAGTGCTTCATTTCAACGACTTAGACCCCAGCCCCTAAATTTTTTATAATTATCTGGTGAGATTGGAAGTTGACCCAAAGCAAAGACCGAATCTGTCGATACCTCAAAAGATAATTCTACTAAAAGATAGAAATCATCAAAAACGTCTTTGTTTGTTTGTTTACGTCTTGGTTGCGAATGCCAACATTGTTCAGTGGACGTTCTTACATAACTAGCTAGATTTGTTTTGAACACTGCGAATTAGTCAATTTGAAATTATTCGTGGTTATATGAATCTTGTCAAATCAAAGATTTTAGAAATTAACCTACATTTTTGAAAGAGATGTCGTCATTCAATTATAATTTTTTGAAAGATTCTGTTTAAACATTTTTTTTAATGTTTTAAATTTCGTGGTTACAAAAATTCTTATCTGCGGTTAATGCGTTAAAAAATATAAGAATACCTTGATGTTTTTTTCCCCAATAGATTCCAAAAAAGTCAAGGGTGACTTGAAGGTTCAATTGAAGGCCCCATCCATTAATCGTTTTTCATTCCAAATTATTTGAAGAAAGTCGATCTTTTAACTGACCCATTTTTGAAGAAATTTTGTGGGAACGGGAGCTATTTCCCATCATCTTGACATAGTATTATTTTATCTGTGTCTTGACATAATTTCTTAGTCGCCTGTTACTGGGGGAGTGTAGATGACCTATTTTGCTGGAAATCACACTGTCAGTGAATATTAGGTATTTGTCCATCGAGCAAAATGTATCTATTAGTAATATATACCATAAAACATAATCTTTGTTTTTTCTTACTTGTCTTATTCATGTCTTTTTAATGCAATTCGTCAATACTAATTATCAAAAGACATTATAGTAACAATTTCGCTGACTAAATAGCATTTATTAACCTAATTACATGTGCAGAAATAGTAATTATATTTTATCAGTAGTTATTTGAATAAAGAGACGTGCTAAAATTGTTAACTAAATAAGACAAGAGAGAAAAAACAGAATATAGATGTTTCATTCTGGTTTTCTTCATAAATATCAGTAAGGTCCGTATTGAAAAATAGCTCTAATTTGAGCAGCCGAGTGGTTCGACGAACTGAAGAATGTAGCTGGGGTAGTCTGGATGCAGAAAGCGGAGGATTGTTGTGGTGCAACTTGGGAGAGGCCTATGTCCAGCAGTGGACTGCCTTAATCTCGGTTAATTGATTGACTAATTTGTAAATTCCCACACGAGTATAACGTATGTTGTTTTTTCTAGAATTTATATTCTACTTTATGGTCAGCCGCTCCTAAGTCACCATTTTGAGAGGTCTAAGATCCAGTAAGTACTTTAGTACCAACGTGAATATCCAGTATCTTCATTCCAATTTCTTCGACAAACAAGGAAACTGATCAAACATTCATGCCAAATAGAGCGTGACAAATAAAAAGTAAAAGACAAATGTTATACAATCCACTTTGAATAATCAATAAATCGGATACGATCCAGATCCGCTAAGATGCAACCGCTGTAGCCAATCAATTGATAGAACCAAATCAATCGGTGGTAATCAATCGGTTTGTCAATTCATAATGACACGCTTGATTGATCTCTCTTGTAAGACTTGTCAATCTAGGTATTCAAGTTTAATCTTTGTTGATAAAATGAGTAAAAATAAGTCGAGCCATTAATGAGTTTCATATTATAATTATGTTTTCAATATTTTTGTATTCTATCTACTGATTTCGTAAATAAAAATTGTATGTATGTATGTATTGTATTGTATGTTTGTATTGTATTGTATTGTATGTATTTAACTTACCTAATCTCGGAAACTACTGGAGGAATTCTAATTATCACATAATTCTGAAATTCTGTTATATGTATTTCTGGGTTATTCCAGAAATCCACATTGATTTTCCGCATCAAGTGCTCATACATCTCACGATGGGGATTTTTGGACAAGAAGTTGGGGTTATTCCAGGAATCCCGTTGGTGTTCGCCATCAATGGTGATTTATGGAATAGCCCAGAACCAAAAATCCTCATCGTGAGCTTAAAAATAAAAACGGGAGGTGTCGGAGGTGTCACGTCCTACAGAAGCGAAGCTTCTAATCTAAGCATTTGCAAGCGCGATAACACACGCGCGCTATTTAACGGTGATGTTTTTTCTCGGTTTACTCCCCGGTGGCCGAGCGGTCAGCGACGCTATAGAAATTATAAAAACGCAACACAAAGACAAAGCACTTTACACTAAAAATACAGCTGCAATACCAACCCAATTCGAATTCGGTTCCGAAAAAACTTAACATCAGTATAAAAACGTACAAAAAGCGAAGCGGAATAGTATCAGCACTATTTTGTGTGGAATAAAACTGTGTTAGCCGGTTTGCTCTGTGCATCTAGTTTTAATTAACGCTGATTTTCAGCAACTTTGCCCAGAAATTTTCGGGTCTGGTGAAAATGTTTGCAGCTTGGTTATTTATAGCGTAGTAAGTTTATTACGTAACGTGATCATTATTTTAGGGTTTCATAAAATGTAGGTACAGTCTGAAATCTTTCCGGTGAACCACCACTAAGGCTAAAATCGCTTGCGCTCAGTGTTCCACGGCAGCCGTAGTTACGTGTCAGTAGCAGGATTCGTTCAAGCGACTTTGTCGACAAAATGTATCACCGGGAAGGATCATTACCGTACCTACGTCTAAATATTAATTGTTGTGGTTATTATTCTACTTTGCAACTGGTTCCACAAATTTTGGTGAGCCACCGATTTCAGCCTCATTATATCATATTATTCGATTACTCTTGTGAACTTGTGAACTCTTGTGCCACGTTAAACGATCATATGGGAAAACTATTGCCATTATCAATTTGAAACATGGATAGTGCTGGCAATGGCAGCATGACTGTTGCAAGCAGTAGACGCTGTCTGTCCTCTTTTCGTTTACGATAGCCCCGGAAGCTTAAGGAATTTAAAAAATCATAATAGTCGGGAAGCTTAAGGGATTTGGAAAATCATAAGTCATTATTATTATTAAGAGGCTGTACTGTCCCACAGGGCAGAAGCCTTCCTACTTTTCTTCCACTTCTCTCTATCTATGGCTGTTAAAGACCAGTATTTTTGGAAGAGTCCCGTTCATCCCGTTATCTCCATCTCCATTTAGGCCTGCCGCATTTGCATTTGACCTATTAGTCTTTTTTATGGTGTTGGATGAAATAAAACTTTTTAACAAAAAATTGAACCGACGAAAACAGAAACTGAAAAGCGAAAAATAAATAATTATGAGTCGGCGCCAAACGAACTTTCAACAAGCAAAGTGCGTGCAAGTTGCAAGTGGCCGAGCGGAGAACGCATTTTTGGAAAGTAATTGTTTATCGTTGAAAATTTCACGTTGTATTTGATGTGACGTTGTTTTTATTATTTATTTAAAGTAATTTAATGATCTTCGTTGATTGGTTGTTTGGCGCCGACTCATAATTATTTATTTTTCGCTTTTCAGTTTCTGTTTTCGTCGGTTCAATTTTTTGTTAAAAAGTTTTATTTTTCATTTTTTTGTGGTTAAAATCTAACTCCAGGTCTCCATTATGTCGTAGTGTCTAGAACTATATTTATGTGTGTCAAATTTTTTTCAACAGAATCAGTTAACAGGTAAGAATTCAGTGGGTGAACAAACACTCATCCCCTGTTTTACTACCCTTCGGGGTGGATTTTGATTTTGAAATTTAAATGGGACCAACTTCGAGATATACCCTATCCATTAAAAAAAGAATCATTAAAATCGGACCACTCTATAAAAAGTTATGCGTGGTCATCCATAAAAAAAAAAATAAAAATAAAAAAAATATACGCGTCGAATTGAGAACCTCCTCCTTTTTTCGTCGGTTAAAAATTACCTAAAGAGCCACCTGATGTTAGGCGATACTTTAGCCCATAATAACAACACCACCTAGGCTACTGCCTAAACGGTATTGCAATTTGTGTTCGCCAAACTGAGATATGATGATAGAAAGTCTCATGTAATTGAAACTTCACCGGCATCCGTACCGTGCGCACTGGAATACAGCAATACAAGCATTACTGTTTGGCGGTAGAAATAGGTATGGTGGTAGTAGGTACTTCCACGGACGAGCTTTTTCAGAAGGAGATCTACTACTATGAAAGCTGAAGGCCAATACTCGTAATAAAAAGCGTTCAAAATATAGTTCCAAATTAATATCAATGCTTTAAATCTCAACTTCCGCAAAGTGAGGTAAGGTAAGTGTTTCTGATTGCCGTTTATTGGTGACATTTGGTGACATTAATGACCTAAGTGTCACAAATAAACGGCAAACAGCACAGGCAAATAGGGACATCTACTGTCAGGAGATTTAAAGCATTGATATTCGTTTGGAACTATATTTTGAAAGTTTTTAGATTTGGCCTTCTGGTCGAATACAACGTGTATCAGAAATGCGTGGTCATATTTAAGGAGCTCATTCAGGGCATAGCATAGAACAACTTTTACTACGGGACCAACCCTGAAATCGCGAAAAAAATATCAGCTCTTCCCTACTAAATCATCGATGTCGCTCGACAAAATGTTAGGATCAGCTGTTTTTTTTTTCGCGATTTCACGGTTGGTCCCATAGTAAAATTTGTTCGATAGCATCCCCTGAATAAGCTCTTCAAATATGACCATGCATTTCTGATACACGTTGTATAATAAATTCATGAAATCCCAAGAATAATTTTGTTAAGTCTACAAAAAAATTGTCAGCCTTCGCTTTAGCTGCTAACACTTCCAAAACGAATGTGCATGTATGACAAAAAGTTATTTCCACCCCTACTATAAAATTCACCGGACAGGCTTCAGCACTTTGCTTCAGTTAAATAATTTAAATATACCACAATGGGGTCAGTATGTTAAAATTGGGTTAGCTTTGACTCACATAGGTATCATAACGTATGCATGAGTGAAAATTTAAGTAGGTACATACCTTAATTTTGTGTCCGTGAAGGGCTGGTGGCTGGTTGTCTGGAAAAGATTGCCTTGTGCGATAAGACCACCCATTATAATTATATAATAATTCTGTAAACTACTGTCTTTGTTTTCGTTTGGTGTATGTACAATAAAGAATATATAATAAATAAATAAAATTAAAAAAGACAAACTACTACAAGACTTTTTAGGTAAGAAGACATCCAATTATTCATGACAGCTACGTATGTTAGTAAATTGTGCTCAATTTCAACAACCTCTACGTTAAGCGAGTCGTAGTAGCGAAATTAATGAATCTGTGGTATGGTTTTTATGCACATTACTGCACTGACTTCAAGACAAAACCTTGAATAAAACTTGAATGTTTACATGAGATAAAATATAAGTACCAAATTAACATAAGTGTAAGAACGTGAGATCCTACTAACATCGTAAACTAGTCTATGCCCACAGCTTCGCCCACGTTTATTTTGGTTTATCACAGAAAGACTATCACGCATCCCTCGGGAACTGCTTATTTTTCCGAGAAAAAAGTACCCTATATATTAAGCTGGGTTATGGTCTGTCTTTATGCCAAATTTCATCCAAATCCGTTCAACCGTTTCAACATAATAGTAGGATATAGTAGGATTATATAGATAGATAGATAGATAGAGTATACTTTATTGTTTGCACACCATAAAAATAAAAACAAAGTTATAACAAACATGAGCACAGTACTAACAATTGGCGGTCTTATCGCTCAAAGCAATTTCTTCCAGACAACCATATATATTATATAGTAGGAAGTAGGATGCGAAAGTTTGTTTGCCCTTTAATCACGGTGTACGGATTTGGATGACAAAGATGTTCTTTTTTAACTCAGGCCAGGCCAGGCCTAAGTCAGGCCTAGTCTACGGCACTGGCCTACTACAGGTTGGTGCGGACAACACACACCGTCGAGAAGTTTGTGGAGCACTCTCAGGTGTGCAGGATTCCTCACAATGTTTTCCTTCACCATTAAAGCAAATGACAATCAAATTCTGATCCGCACATGGATTGGAGAAGTCAGAGGTTTGAAATAAGCGTTTATTGTGGACTTCTGTGCGTCGCATACATACTGTCGTATCAGCTCAACCCACGAACGGCCATTTTTAACTGCTAGGCTTAGCTATCACTATAACTTCAAATAGTAATACACTGAATTAACGAAGCGTACAAATCTCAGATTTATTTAACGAGTAAAATACAGTAACACTTTCTTACCAATCCACCATAGCCCGACCTTCCATTTTCACTTTAGTTGAAAGCGATCTATGGGGAAAGTGTGGTGAATAGTCATTGTCACCGTGGAATCGAATCCACCCCATGTCGTGAACGACGGTTTCACTTTAATTAATCTATTTAAAACCGTAATGATCAAGGCTTTGAATTGTACGCATCATTGAGCTTCGGTGCTACAGAAATAGGTAGAATGGCCAAGTGGGCGGGGCGCGTGTGCCAACACTCTGCACCGTAGTGCAGGGCATTTCAAAGCCTTTCACAGTACGCCTTATGACTTGTTTCTGTAAATACAGTAACAAAAACCCGCAAAAATGCCTTACTGTGCCGTTTATAACTGCAGAAACAAAAGCTGTAAAGTACATTTGATTAAAGTGAATTTAAAAAAATTAACGATGTCATATGGGAAGTCTGTTCGAAACATCGAAATATACACATAGAGATCGTTGGTTCGAAAGTTGCCACGCATGAATCGCAAGTAAAATTGTGATTAAAACCATTCTATCTATTTCTGTGTTCGGTGGACTTTTGTTTGATCAAAGAATTTTCGACGAAGAAGACAATACGCTTGCTTCAAATGGTTTCGGGATATTTGTGGGGTTAATTCAGGTCAAGTTCAAGGCTTAAGGTAGCCCTATTGATATGAGAGAACGTGTAGGTACTATTTTTATCACTGTAAAAGTGTCACAATAGTACATTACTGCCGCGGCCGGCAACAGGAGCATTAATGGATGAACGTGAAAACGTGGGCCGAGGCAAAGCCAAGGCACACCTACGTGAGTCCATCAATGCCTGGTTGCGGCCAAGGTTTGTATAGTACTTTTCTGAAATAATGCGCGGAAATTCAAACTAAGTAGTACTATAAATTCTAGAATCAAAGACATTTCTATACTGACTCTAGAATCAATGACGAACAACAATAATTTTTCACTCATCTTTAAGTTAATTTGATTCTTTTTAAACAACTCTGCAAGCCAGTTCGAAATATAAATAAATCTTTGATGAGTAGCCTCCTTGGTTGCTATTTTTCGGAGTAAAAAGATCGTTCCATTTTTAAATAACACGACAATTATGAGTTTTCATAGTAATTTATTTGGCCGCTAAACAGGACAGATATGGATTTTCATACTAACTGGCTAACTAATGGATTTTCATTTTGCTGGCCGCTCCTCGCATGTATTTATTTCGAAGAAGGTTGTCAAAATAATGTTCGAATTTACAAGCATGTTTGAGAAAAGCTGTTAATTGAATTAGATTTAAGAATACTTACTAGCAGTTTTGTTATTTTAATTTTAATAATAAACATACTGGGAGCTCAGACTAAAATAATTAGATAGACGGAGTGCATAAATCTAGTGACTGAAGGCAGAAAAAGTAGCCGAATAGCAGGTACTCCTTTGCTGTGTTCCTTTTTCTGGCTTCAATTACTAGTTCTATGCGCTCCGACTATTTTATTATTTTGGTCTGAGACTAATATTGATTTTCGTTTTCCTAAGGTCAACGGAGAACGGACGGATGACGAACGGATGTAACGAAGGGGTTGCTGGAAGTGAACCTTGGTGTGCGGGTTCCCCTGAACCTGGGTGTAGGTAAAGAATGCAGTAATACGAAGCGTCAAGACATGTTGTTTATTCGATGTTTCAATATGAACAGAGGGCGAAATGACAGTTACACGTTATTTTATAATTTCTAGGAATCAGTGTTTAAAATGAGATCGACTAATTGAGGACTTTACTTTTTAACAGCTACTTTTTGTTGTATTAATAAATCTGCTCTCGATTAGTATTTTTCATTTTATTTTCTGCCTTTACTTCATCTTGACAAAGAAGACAAGGTAGGTACCGTTACTTACCGGTCAGAGTGCAATCGTTTTGTTTAATAAAAGCTGATAGTGGGGCACATAGAGCTTACGACTATACTATTACACATTTTTTTAAACCATTTAAATCTTTTATTTTGCCACACACACACATAAAATATACGGGAGCACTACGTTTCACCGAAATACGATCCACCGAAACACGTTTTACCGACAACTATTCGTCGAACGTATCATTCCCCGATGCAACACTTGGTCGAATGTACATTTAGCCGACGCACGTTTCCCCGAATTATTTTTCGTCGATACATATTACGTGAAAAGGTAACAGAAAAAATTATAGAAAACACAACATGTAGGTATATTACATAATATATGTAGCAAGGGATCTAGCTCAGTATTTGCCGTGCATTTTTCAGTAAAGGTAGGCAGATATTATGAATCCTTTGTTCCATCTACGTTCAATAACTTTCTCATGCATACTTCTCGGCTTAGAGTGCTCTGGCCTTTTTTGGGAACACTCATTCTTTTTACTTTTGTTTTGCAATTTCAGATTTGGTGTTCTATTAAAAGTCATTTAAATCGATGAGTACAATCATCCCTTAAAAGGTTACTAATGAATTCGAAATCATCATGTATAAACTCTTTTTCGTTAGAAGCTGATTTAATGCTAGAAGAAAGAATATATAGACAATGCACCGTAACAAAAGCCGAAGGAAGCATAGTACTAACATTATATCGTTCAATTCAATTGACTCTAACTGCGTGCGGGATTGAAATCTGCACACCATTCACATGTACTGAACGACCTAAATAAGGACCTCAGAGCATCGGGCCTTCGGGACTAATGTTTGTAAGGCCTGTAGCTGGCTATTGTTCTTAGTTTGGATGTATGGCCATGTTATTTGTGTTTCATGATAGAAGAAATACAATAATGTATTTTAGTGCATTACCTACATATTAGTTTAGTTGTATCCGATAAAATTATGATAATATTCAGATCAGCAGATCTATACTGGAGTTTTAAAGGGTCCCGAAATCCCGATAATACTACGGAACAAAGAGAAGTAATGGTGTTTAATTAGAAGGATAGTTTCATACATCACGCGCTAGCAATATTGATGCAAAAAAATCATTATCTGTGCTAGCGCTGATACGTTTACACACGCACACCACTATAAAATGGGGCTGCCAGAAAAAATAAAATGTCCCCAAAAATTTTTTTTGGGTTGTTCCTGACATTCTTCCCTACGGATGAGACTTATTATTTATAAACAATTTTTCAGCAATAATTGGGTCAGTAGGACTTCTTTAAACAAGAACAAGTAATAAAAGTTATGATTAAAAAAATATGATACAGTTCGTTTAGAGTTCAACTTTGAAAAAACACATTTTACGTATATAAATGTTTTAACTTACTCACGTACAGGTGACCGCACGTCAGTGGTAGCTGTTTGACCTTGATGGTATCTTTATTGCGTAAGCAGTAAGAGCGTTTTTCGAAATTCAAGTGTTACCATTGAAATGCGGTCGACTGTACGTACATATACGTGTGCGTATTACATACGTAAATATCAGTTACTAATCTATAAAAATGGGAAAATCATTTCTTTAATATCTTGCAACACTGAACTTTTACTAAGTACGAAATGAAACGATTGTTTTTATTTGCTTAAAAGGTAAAAATACTAAAAAATAATCAAAGCTTGATTGTGAAAAGTGATGTTAATACACTTTTTATGTATTTCCGATGTGTTGTGACACCATTTAATCGCACAAATCGTCACATTTAATTATTTTCCGAGAGATGCGTTCGGACCGCGTTAACCTTGAACACTACGGAGCGGCCGGGCGTAGTGTGCCCACCTGGGCGCCCTATTTGTTGCATCAAATTGTGCGCGCGGATTAGGTATCTTTTGTGTTATCAATCTAATTAGTGTTTTAAACTCGGACAAATAAAAAATGGCGGACGGAATATCGCTAAAAAAAGATTGAAGCACTTTGTTTTTTTCCTAAAACCACTATAATTTTGACAGAATTTTAACACACCAGATATATATTGTTGTTTTATTTGTGACACTACGACAATGACTATCGTCACATGAGATTTCGCGGCTTTTTGTCTTACTATGGATGTGAATATGTGCGTGCCAGCCCGTACTTTTAAGCGAGCCATCTTACTATGGGTGCTTCACATTTTTTTGCGAGATTCCGTCCGCCTTTTTTTTTCGTCCAAGGTTTTAAAATGTATCAAAGAATGACAAAAAATGGACTTTGAAATTCAAATTAATAATGTGGTTTCAGGGTCCTTGAAAATAATCCAAAAAGCTTAAAACAATGTTGTATCGATTATCGTGGAAAACTCCAATCAATGAACTAACACTATCATTTAATTAGAGCATACAACGTTACACAATCTTTATCCACTTTGTCAGAGGTTATCTACATAAATGTAATTAATTTAGTAGCACCAGTAGCATAGAATATATACTAACGACAAGAAGCATGTGCGCTTGTAAAATTGCTCGCGGCTATGTGTGCGGGTCTGGGCGAGCGCGGGGGCCGTGCGCGGTGCGCGGCGTGTGGAACGGGCAGTCTCTCGGCTGCCCAAGCCAATATACATATTGCATGTACACGCGCTCGCTCAAGGTCACCAGCGAGCAAGCTCACACGTACAGGGGAGTGTTACCGCTGTGCCAGTAGGCCAGTTCACGTAACTAAAGAAGTGCGGTTGCAATGCAGATACGATTAAGTTTTGATCAAAACAACGCTTTTCGTATTCTCTTATCTTCGGTAGTTGCTGTCATATAGGTACGAACTGCAAAGTCTCTGTGACTTGATCGCCGCGTCATGAAATTACGTGAATTAGGGCCCGGGATATCCATTTTTTTATTAAATACATGTCCTTTCGTCCTCTTATTTGATGTGGTTGGGATTATGTGGGTGATATTTTTTCATAGTATAGAATGGCAAAACGACCACCTTTGTTACTGCCTATAACAACTGCAATACCACAGATGCTGTTGCCTCAATGGTATTGTCATAATACGCGGTTGCCAAACTGAGCTGAGATACTTATTTATTTATTGTGTGGAAGATCAACAGCAATTACTTTAGAGTAACAAAGATAACATAATTATATAAGATACAATTTGAAGATGAAGTCTCGTGATTGAAAGTAATTTTTGGTACCCGTAACCTTCGCACCGTGTATCGTAGGTTTGATAGCTCCACAAATCTTCACACTGTACATCGTAGGTTTGATAGCTCCACAAATCTTCACACTGTACATCGTAGGTTTGATAGCTCCACAAATCTTCACAACATATAAATCTAAATAATAAAGTAACAGAAGTGGTAAAGGCGCGTGAACTTGTCGCCACGTGCATGTGTCACGTCACCATACACCAGGACACCAGTGCGTGAACCGTTTGCTTGATCAGCATGCTGTTTTGGACGCAGAGTCACTAAAATTGTATTTTGCAGCATATATAACAGCGGAGTTTTATCAAGCTTAATTTATTTTGCATTGAATGCTATAAACGGTTGATGACGTTGACGGTTGATGTTGGTAGCGGAAAACCAGTGACATGCCTTCCGGTAGTAAAAGACAGTAGATAATATTTCTATTACCTTATTATTTAGATTTCTATGCTACACCGTACATCGTACGTTTGAGAGTTCCAAAAATATTCACACCGTACATCGTAGGTTTGATAGCTCCACAAATCTTCACACCGTACATAGGCTTCACAAACCTTTTCCTCTATAGTTTTTGTTTCATATATCTTTGTTTTTCTTGTTAAAGGAAATGAAAGGTAAACAGAATGTGGTAAATGTCTGTGCTACGCGAATCGTGAGAAGGAAATGGATTAGTACGGCGTTTGTAGGCGAAAGGTCGGTCAGACGGTCACCTACCGGTTTGCTCAATGTTGTGTGATTACTGTGCAAATTATTCCTTTTTCTGCGAATGCCTTAAGCTCAGCAATGGATAGTGGACTCTGAAGAAAAAGGCTAGCTTAAAACAGTCATAATTAAGGGTCGATTCACATCAAACGTAACGCTCGCTCACAGTCAGCCGCCGATTGTGAGTTGGATGAAAACAGCAGCAGCTGCATAAAAACCCAGAGTAAAGTCGGCGGATGACTATTAGTGTGAACGGGGCCTAATACCAACTATCGTTAACTTATATTAGCACTTATTATGAAAACAGTCTGTCAAAGACTGACTTTAGCACTGCTTGTGTGGCCTTTGCTACCGATCACATGAAATTATTCGTCCATGAATAGAATCTTGAAAACAAAAAGATTATTATGGTAATCAATAGGTATTCCTAATTTGGATTTTCTACGCTGTCGTGAACAAAAAATATGTTTGCTAGTTACCTAGTAGGTATTTTGGCTACAAAATAACATCATTTGAGCACTTAGCATGAGTTTTTTTTTGTTCCAAATACGCACACAATGGCGTTGGTAAAATTCCCATACACAATTTGTTGATAACTATACGACATCGCAAAAACTTATGCTAGGGGCTCTGCTTCTACTTTTAAATCTAACATTTTGAAATTGTCAAGTATATTTACTGCATACTTAATAATGACCATTCTTTCTTTGCAAATATTATGCAAACCACTTTTCTTATTAACATGACAACACAAATGATATGCATTTCACGCCTGTTTCATTTAGTAACCGCATCTGTTTTTGTTAAGTAATTTTGCAAGATGTTGCATTCTGCATTACAAAATATCATATTTTCTATGTTTAAACCTCAGACAGAATAAGACTTTTGGTCTGAGGTATAAGTTAAGAGTATTTTCGTTACAAAACACCTACTTGTATTTTGAAATTGCTTTAAGTTTTATAATTGCAATGTTTTATTTACCTATATTCTCTATTTTACAGGTACAGTAATATTTTTTCAACGCTGTTAAAACTGAAAAAAAAAATACGGAAAATATTAAAAGGTAAGAAAAATACGGAACATCTGCGTAAGTGTTGAACATTGTCTGAGCAAAGAAATGTCTATAATGTCTCCTTGTACTATTTTCTTAGGAGATAAGATTTTTTTTTTTTTTTTTTTTTTTTTTTGGGACATTTTTACACGGCACCATCTAGTCCCAAACTAAGCAGAGCTTGTGCTATGGGTACTAGACAATGGATATAATACTTATATACTTTTTTTTTTGTAAATACATACTTATAATACATAAGAAACACCCAGACCAACACAAATACTTATGTTCATCACACAAATATTTGTGTCCTGTGGGAATCGAACCCACGACCTCGTGATCAGCAGTCCGACACTCGAACCATCAGACCACAGACGTCGTCGAAGATTGTACAATTTAATTCACATTTAGCACTGTGTATACTTATTAGAGAGTCCATGAAAATGGGACACTTGCTTAAATGGCCGGGCACAGCACTAACATTAAATTACAAAAAATAACCTATCTATCTTGGAGTCAAGCGTGCCTAAAGAATTTTTACTTCAAAAGTATGGATACCTAACAGACTCACATCTACTATAAGTACATTCTTCAATCAATCAATCAATCAACTCAGCCTATCGCAGTCCACTGCTGGACATAGGCCTCTCCCAAGTTGCGCCAGTACATTCTTAAACGATGTTAAAACATATAGGTACCATTTATGTTTTTAAAATTTTCTTAACGCTGTAGTAGTAGTATATTCTACGACATTAAGTAACAATTTAATACAAAGAAACTGTAACCAATTTTCACGCGTATACGTGGGACACTCAGAAAGTTTTGCGAAACTAAAAAAAAATGTTCTATACGTACATATATTTTTATCAAATCTTTTCAAAGTACTTTCCACCAGCCTCTATACAAAGATTCATGCGCCTAAACCAGTTTTCAAAACACTTTTTCCAGTCCGCCGCAGACACCTCGTTTACAGCCTGCTCGAACGCAGCCAGCGCATCTTCCGGCGACGAAAATTGTATCCCTTTGAGCTAATTTTTTATTTTTGGGAATAAAAAGAAGTCACACGGTGCTAGATCAGGGCTGTAAGGAGGGTGACCCAGGAGTTTGACTGGCGTGCTGTCCAGGAAGTCCCTCGTTTTGAGTGCGGTGTGCGCAGGTGCATTGTCGTGGTGGAGCAGTAGCCCGCGGAGCCCTGTGTTTGGTCGCTTGTTGCTTATAACAGAGAAAACTTCTGGCAAACATTTGGTAGTATACCATTCGGCATTAATGCTTCTTTGATCCCGTAAGGGAATTGATACCAAGTGGCCAGTCAAATTAAAAAAGCTAGCGATCAAAATCTTACCCCCGCTTCTAGATCGCTTCACTTTGGTAGGCGTTGGCTCATTTTGAATCACCCAAACAGTCGACTGGCGCTTGGTTTCTGGGTCGTATTGATAAATCCAGGACTCATCACCTGTAACGATGTCGTAAACACGCCGAGACGAGCCTGCTTCAAATTTGTTAAGCATATCACGGCACCATTCCACCCGGGCCTGCTTCTGAGCATCGGTGAGGTTGTGCGGCACCCAGCGTGATACTATCCTCCTCACGCGAAGATGGCTGTGTAGAATCTCGTGAACGCTTCCCGATCCAATCTTCAATATGTGTTGAATCTCCTGATATGTAATTCGCCTATTGTCTTGGATTAAATTTTTCACTGCTAGCACGTTTTCTTCGGTAACAGCCGTCAAAGGGCGACCGCTTCTTTCGTCATCCCCCAAAGTTGGTCGACCGCGCTTGAATTCGTTATACCAACGATACACGGTTGCCTTGGAAGGGCCTTCATCCATGAATGCCATTTGAAGTCTATCGTACGATTCATCCGGTTTCAGGCGACACTTGAAATCGTATAAAATCATAGCTCTAAAATGTTCCCGGCGCAGATCCATATTTCAGTGAGACACAATACTTTGAATTAACTCGCAAAAAATGTGGAGGGAAATTTTGAAATTGGAACTTACTTATTTTTACTTATAAATAATCATATTTTCGAAAAACATTATAACTGGCCAGTCTCCCATATATAAAAACTTTTTTTCGCAATACTTTCTGAGGGGCCTGGTATAATTATTTATTTTTGTACTTGAAAACTAACATGAAAATAATTTAAAACCATGACCACATCTGGTGTTTTGTGTATAAGACACGAAAAAATTACTAACAGCCGAAATTCCTATTTATCTATTCACGATTTGCCCTAAAAGAGATTGACGTTTGGTCACAGACAGATAATATAAAACTATATTTGGTATAAGTTCCATAGAACTTTCGAGGACATTTGGGCTCTTCTCCGGCCCCAGATAATACGAATCCTCATATTTGTGATACAACATTACGACAACATGTCTTAATCGACTTTTTTGACCGTCACAAGCCCGACAATTAAATCGCAATGCTGCACTAAACGCGTTTTACCTACTTATTGGTGAAAATGTCGCAAAGTCGTGGGAAACGGGCCAATGCACAGACTATAAAAAAACGCTAAATAATTCTATTGTTCCATTTCGATATAGTGAACAGGGGGTCTACTCGCAAAATCGACAGCGACATAATCGAAACGACACGATACTACTCCTAATATATCGATCGTACGGTCGACCGCAGGTCAGTGGTAAGTTTGACATTGACAGCGCCTTTATTTTGTAAGCAATAAGGGTGGTTTTTTAATTCGAGTGTTACCACTGTCATGCAGTCGACTGTACCCTACTCTAAGGCGGCCCATATACCTACAATATAATTGTGCAATATTGTAATTACATTGCACAATTATTACTGAATCCGTCCCTACCTTCAATACCATTACAATCTTACCCCTAAACGGTCAATATCATTGCGCAATTGCAAAAATTTAACAATTATATTGAAGGGGTATGGGCTGCCTTATAAATGTTCGGATGCTTTTTCGTTTATCGAAATCATAGATATACATTGTATTGTATTTTTTTTTAGAAATCGTATACAACGTTTCCAAACGAATTAGACAAAAACAGGGTTTTTGACGTATAAAAAAAGAAATACTATCAATGACATTTGCAACTAAGATAACCCTACTATGACCGACAATTGTTGATTAGTATTGTTCGTTGCTTCCTGTTTACTTTCAGATTATTGATCACTTCAATCAAATGTGAGCATAGTGTCAGATCGATGGGTTCCCTCCTATTATGGTCGAGCCTGAATATATTATTAGTTAGTTTACTTAACTTAAATTGTATCATTTATTATTTGTAAAAAGTATATCCATGAAGTTTCTTGCCGGCTCTTCTCCATAGGTCCAACTTTTTGGAACCGTGAAACTAGATTCTTAATTAACGTTTTGAAAGTGCATGTAAATGCTTATTTGAAATAAAAAACTTTAGAATTTGAATTTGACTAAGTTTCGACACGACAAATGTCACGATATATCGATTATCGATTTTAAGAGAAGACCCCCTGAATTTGTGGACTAGCCCAACTGTCAGTGTCCACGTCTCGGCACCGTAAGTCATGACTGGCAGGACGCACTGGTTGAAGACCTTTGTCTTCAAACTTTGCGGTATGGGCGACGAGAAGACTCGGCGAAGTTTGCCAAATAGGGAGTTATACGACGTGTAACACATAGAAATCTTAAAAATAAGGTAAAGGCGCGTGAACTTGTCACCGAGTGCAGGTGTCTCGTAGAAAGTGCGTGAACTGTTTGCTTGATCATCAGTGCTGTTTTGGACGTGGACTCACTAAAATTGCATTCTGCAGCAAATCTAACGTCAGTTTTTTTTTGGTTTTTTATTTATTTTGCATTGAATGCTAGAACCATGGTAGGCGTAATTGCGTAGTTGTGTTGGTAGCGGCCATAGAAATCTAAATAAGGGTAATAGAAATGGCAAAATCGCGTGAACTTGTCGCCGCGTGCAGGTGTGTTTTAGGACACCAGTGCGCGAACAGTTTGCTTGATCATCAGTGCTGTTTTGGATGTAGAGTCACTAAAATTGTATTTTGCAAGATATGTAGCAACGGATTTTTTTTGGATTAATTTATTTTGTATATGTTTTAACATATACTTTTTCACCCAGGAAGATAAATAGTTCTCGAAGTATGCGCGATAACATATTTCTGAGATAAGTCGAATTGTATGCAGGCAGGTGAAGCCGCTGACATAGCCTAGTTTGTAATAATTGAGTCTAATTGGTTGTTCAATATTGCTTAACAGTAGGTTATTTAAAATAACAACGCCAATAATCTTTGATTTCTTAACATATAATTGCTACATTAATCAAACTTTCATACAAATGAAACGAAACACGATAATGACGACTTATCGTTATCGATAACAATTTAGTTTCTCTTCCTGAATTCACCAATATTTTGTTAAAACACCCATATTTTAGTAGCAATACGATATAAAGTTAGAAACTTATTCAATCATTACAACAATTTTGATCAATTAGTGCCAACATTTTGAAATTTAACGCATAAAATAGCATTTAATTTTTATAGCATTGTTATTCATGTGATTTTATGTCACAAATTGTTAAGCATTTCCATAAATAATAATGTTAAATGTCAAATTGCTAATAATAGAAATGATGTTTAAGTTTGTGTTCGTTGTTTTCTTATTTTATAAATTAAACGTGAAGTCAGCAAACTTTTGTGTGAAATTGAATAATGTAATGTGTTTCTTTATGTAATGGTTTTTTATTATTATTAGTGAGATAAACTTCATAGTCATATATACTAAATATTTATTGTTCATTCTGTTTTAATTAACTATAAACTTTTTAGGGTTCCGTAGTCCTACAATGAACCCTTATAGTTTCGTCATGTCCGTCCGTCTGTCCGTCTGTCCGTCTGTCCATCTGTCCGTCTGTCCTAATCCTTTACAGCTTAATAACTTCTACAGTTATAAACATAAGTAAATGAAATTTTATTTTATTATTTTTAACGCATTTACGCATGCTAAGCGAAATCTAAAGATTTAAATTGTGAAAAGAAAAAATATCATTTCGATACCACGAGCAGTGTTCACGTTAGCTTAGTGGCTAAAGCACTGGCGTACTGAGCCAGGAGTCGCAGGTTCGAATCCTGCTCGTGAGCGATTTTTTCTTTTCACAATTTAAATCTTTAAATGAAATTTTGTTAAAAAATGGTCTGGATATAGATCTCAATTCTAAAAGAATAAAAAAATCTTGCTTACGTATTTTAGGGGTGGCGCCCATACATGTGAAAAGGGGATGAAAAATATTTTTTCGCTGCACCCCCTCGTGTGGGGTATCATTGAATAGGTCTACTAAAATGAAGGTAATGTTTCATACACAACTTTTTTATCAGGTATACAGGTGGCTTGCAATGTGTCCCCCCCTGCCATTTCTAAGCTATGCAACATAGAAACTTATAATCTTCCACATTGATAGACCTTTATAAAAACTGTCTTTTAAAATTATTTCGAGTATAATGTAATTATAATTTTTTGAGTTATAGTGAGAAAACTGCAAAATACTTAAGACGGCCTAGTTCATAGGTCATTGACCTTAGAGAAAATTATCGTAGCAAATAATGCTCCTTTAGTTACTACCTATTTAAAAAAATCACAAAAAGTAACTTTGTGTTATATTGATATGACACACTTCTTCAATTTAGCTTCTTAAATTCAGCGCTAGGTGGCGCTGATTGTAAAAACTAAAATATAAATGATTAATATTCGATTTGATTCGTTTGTAATTAGGAACCCTATAATACTGAGCATGGCCCGACATGCTCTTGGCCGGTTTTACCTCTGGTCATGTAACTATCCGTTATCCAACCAAAACTATCATTTCGTGTATACTAATACTACATAATATTAACATACCTACATAAGTACTACACAACCTACTTCCTTACGATAAGACCTATCTTTCCGTCTCTCCATCTACTAAGATCTATTTTGTGAGCTTGAGTAAGTTTGAGGCAGTCACCGTTACACAAACAGACTGAATTTAGCTTTTTAGTTACGCATTTTTAGTAATTTATTTTAGCTTCTTTTTAACCGACTTCAAAAAAAGGAGGAGGTTATGTATTCCGCGGGTTTTTTTTTTTTTTTTCATGTATGTACACCGATTACTCCGAGATTTCTGGGCCGATTTGCGTGGTTGTTTTTTTATTTGGTAGAGGAAGTCCGCGCGGTGGTCCCATATATATTTTATTGATTTAGGTCGAGTAGTTTTTTAACCAGCTTCAATACATCAGTTTAATTTAGCTTTGCTTACCTAGATGATCTACTAATAGTTTCGTTTGTCTGTGAATTATTAACTAAAAAGTATGAAATAAAAACTTTTTAACAAAAAATAAAACCGACTTCAAAAACCTTAACTAAAAAGTAAAAAATAATCCTCGTATGTATTTCAAAATCTTAACATAAACCAAAATTTTGAAGGCGGCGCGTGTTTTTCATGTATGTTCGCATAAACTGTTTTTTTTTACTATAGATAAGCGCTCGACAGTACATTATACTTACATGACGCAAAGGGACAGTCACGCGCCGCCTTCAAAATTTTGGTTTATGTTAAGATTTTGAAATACATACGAGGATTATTTTTTACTTTTTAGTTAAGGTTTTTGAAGTCGGTTTTATTTTTTGTTAAAAAGTTTTGTTACGTATTTTTAGTAGTTTAGTGTATCCCTTTTTGGGTATTTTTAATAATTTAATTTAGCTTTTTTAGGTAAGTATAGTAGGTTAATATTTTTTTCTTAGGTAGATATTTTGTACTTAATTTAGTTTAGCTTTTTTTAGCTAGGCATTTTTAGTAATTTACATGTATGATATGCATTTTTACCGTTACTGAACTAAAATTATATTAAATATACTCAACAAAGACCAAGTAAGAGGTACCGAGATTTACTTATTTTCTATGAAATAATATTCAAACAAGAAATAATGATGGCAATTAAAAAGTTATAGGAAAGTTCTGACGAAGTGGAAAACATATAGAGAGCGAATCATTTACAAAAAAGATCTTTTCCGAACGGAAAATGTGTCAAAAAAAAATTATGAATGACTTGTGTGTATGACTTAAAACACTTGAGTATTTTGGTGAAGCTATTCAGGAGTTTTCATTACACTTCAGGCCAAATAATTGATGTCAGCAACCAATTAAAGCACAAATAATATATTAGGCGACGACTGCACTGTGACCTGGATTGCGATTTGGATAATAAAGTCAATGATCGTGATCAAGATCTTTCATCTAGGATAGGATAATTGCTATCCTTAACGATGATCACAATTATTGATTTTTGATCCATATCGCAAACCAGATCACCGTGTAATCATCGCCTTATTTTCATAAAATCTGGACGAAGAAAAAGGGCTAATATAATAACGCTTTCCACTAGCTGAGAAGTTTGCAAATGAGTTTTCAAGTTTGCCAATTCAGGAGAAGAAAGACTGAGTATTGTGTTTCAACTCAAGAGAAGAACTTGCAGAAGCAGATAAAGTAATCTTACAATAATAAAAAAGCATAAGAATACTTTATTATTTATAGAACGTGCATGATATCAAGGCAAAACGAATTAACGCCCTACAACATTCGTGAAGCCTACCTAATCAGAATTAAACTCACACATTTGTCATTGTCAAACCTTTGTTATGTTATTTTATGATTTTAATTTGATAATGCACTATTTTATATCCTATGTATTCGTAACGAATGTAAAATAATAATGAATTCAACACAACCTTTACCCCGATTATATATTTCCCTTCTTTATAAAAGTATTGTACAAAAAAAGATCTCCTGAAGTATATAGGTTCTTTCATCGTAGGCCTACCCTCATTCAAAAGGCTCATATATACACTGTAGCCGCGGCCGGGCCGCGGCTTATCAACGCCAAATAACATGAATATTTTAAACAGTAGGTTTGCTGCCTTCACACATACCTACTATAGATTAAAATACGTACCTATGTATGTATGAATACAAACTTAGGTAATCTGGATTAGGTATAATATGTAGCTGTAGGATTCCGCCTCGAAATAGCTTAACCTCTGCCCCCGGCTCAATACCTATATTATTTTTCTGTGTCCCTAATCTGGGGCAAAGGACAATACTGTGGTTCTCCATTGCACTCTCTCATTGGCAGTAAACCTGACTTCACTTCAGATAAGAGATTTGTCTACGAAAAAGTAAACAAAATAATAATCTTCTTAATTGCACAAAATATAAAACATAATAATCAGTACCGTCTTATCCATAAGGGCACAAAAGGCACAAGCCCAAGGCCCTCGGCCTGGTGGGGGCCTCAAAATGCCTAAACCCAGAGTCTATGTATTTTGCCTATGGACTATTAGGTGTGTAATTTTATTAATTAAAAAAATATATATACGCGTCGAATTGAGAACCTCCTCCTTTTTTTCGGCGGTTAAAAAATCACAATGGTTTCTCAGTTCAACTCATAATTAACAAAACACCCAGATAGTTAGAATCACTCAGCCAAATTTTTCTCAGCATGCGCTTTCTTTGTACCTATTAATACCTATAAAGCTAACGATAATAGCCAATAGAGTCACAAAAGTTTAGTGATAAAACAAAAGTACATGCTGACTTTTTCATTAACCTTTTTTTTGCATTATAAAAGTGCCCCAAAACTGTGGGCTCAAGAGCCCGTGCCGTGCATGGCTTAAGACGGCCCTGTTGATAATTCAAACTAGCTGTAATTATTCAATTGGCGGTCTTATCGCTCCACGACGAACAAAACTATAATATACAACGTAACTTTTTGTTTACGCAATTTGGGTTGCAATATGCAGTTTGTTCAGAATCACGAGGAGAAACCATAGAAATAGGAGAAACGATCGGGATGTTTTTTTTTTTAATCACAAAATTACATACTTTTAGAATCACTGTAAGTCCCCCAGTTGGTAGCAGAAAAAGTGAAGAATGTCATGCAGGGACTACCTGATGCTCGGAAACTAATCGAGACCATTGAGGTAATTTTGTAGTGTTTACTAGAGAAGACGCCTCGAATCGATTGTTTGTAACACGCCTTAGAGCGCGTCCTGCACTCTCACTCACTTACCCCGCTCGCCCCGCGCGTGCCACGCGGCTAGCAAGTTGCACGATATTTTTTGTTCGTAATGTCTACTCTAGTACGTAGTACATTTACCTCAGTGATTGAGACGAACTTCCTGGACCTTAAGGACCTATTCACGATCCGCTGATGTACTGAATTTAACAATAATAACCAAATTAAGTTTCGAAATATATTTTTGGTTAAAATGTAACATGGTATAAAAACTATTCCAATCGAAAAGTAACGTTGTTTAGAACTAAAACTGACAGTTTGTCTATTCTTTCATAGACAAAACTCTTGTCTATGTTTATAATACCTACCTCAGATGAACGACTAACCTACCCTACCCTTAAAAAGTAGCTTCACCACTGCCATATAAACATAAATACCTCATATTCTGAAATATTAGCACCTACTTTCTAGACTTAAGCGTGTGCTGCACGGTGAGCAACCAGCCTCCCCACCAAGGTTGGTGGGAGGTCGGTCGCTGACAGCCGTCGTCAAACAAAATTTGGCGACAAACCACTGTTTACATGGTTGGCAACCAGCAAGGTCACCTTGGTGGGGAGGCTGGTTTGTCACCGTGTAGGTGACGCTAGAGTGTGACGCCACAATTGACATATTTTCTCTGAAATTTTTTATATACGTGCTGATTAAAACACAGCCATATCCATTTTTAGTTTACACAGTACTCTTCCCGGTCTTTTACTGGTCACCAGTACTAAGAAATGAGAACAAAATATTGCCCCACTCCTATCCGCTGGACCACTTAAAAACCATCAAAGAAGTTACTACCTAACATAAGCTATACGTGTTAAACGCCCAAGAGAAATCGGCCATGAGATACTTTTCTAGTACGTTTTAAGTACAACGCAATTTTCCCGACCACGTTTATTTATTTAACTAGCTTCCACCGCGACTCTGCTCGGAAATCTGGTGCTTGTTATAAAATATGTGTGTTTATGTAAGGTCGGTTGCCCTTTCGAACAGTAATAAACAAGTATTTTATTATTTTTAGAACGTGTACGTGGGACACTCAGAAAGTTTTGCGAAACTAAAAAAAATTGTTCTATACGTACATATATTTTTATCAAATCTTTTCAAAGTACTTTCCACCAGCCTCTATACAAAGATTCATGCGCCTAAACCAGTTTTCAAAACACTTTTTCCAGTCCGCCGCAGACACCTCGTTTACAGCCTGCTCGAACGCAGCCAGCGCATCTTCCGGCGACGAAAATTGTATCCCTTTGAGCTGATTTTTTATTTTTGGGAATAAAAAGAAGTCACACGGTGCTAGATCAGGGCTGTAAGGAGGGTGACCCAGGAGTTTGACTGGCGTGCTGTCCAGGAAGTCCCTCGTTTTGAGTGCGGTGTGCGCAGGTGCATTGTCGTGGTGGAGCAGTAGCCCGCGGAGCCCTGTGTTTGGTCGCTTGTTGCTTATAACAGAGAAAACTTCTGGCAAACATTTGGTAGTATACCATTCGGCATTAATGCTTCTTTGATCCCGTAAGGGAATTGATACCAAGTGGCCAGTCAAATTAAAAAAACTAGCGATCAAAATCTTACCCCCGCTTCTAGATCGCTTCACTTTGGTAGGCGTTGGCTCATTTTGAAACACCCAAACAGTCGACTGGCGCTTGGTTTCTGGGTCGTATTGATAAATCCAGGACTCATCACCTGTAACGATGTCGTAAACACGCCGAGACGAGCCTGCTTCAAATTTGTTAAGCATATCACGGCACCATTCCACCCGGGCCTGCTTCTGAGCATCGGTGAGGTTGTGCGGCACCCAGCGTGATACTATCCTCCTCACGCGAAGATGGCTGTGTAGAATCTCGTGAACGCTTCCCGATCCAATCTTCAATATGTGTTGAATCTCCTGATATGTAATTCGCCTATTGTCTTGGATTAAATTTTTCACTGCTAGCACGTTTTCTTCGGTAACAGCCGTCAAAGGGCGACCGCTTCTTTCGTCATCCCCCAAAGTTGGTCGACCGCGCTTGAATTCGTTATACCAACGATACACGGTTGCCTTGGAAGGGCCTTCATCCATGAATGCCATTTGAAGTCTATCGTACGATTCATCCGGTTTCAGGCGACACTTGAAATCGTATAAAATCATAGCTCTAAAATGTTCCCGGCGCAGATCCATATTTCAGTGAGACACAATACTTTGAATTAACTCGCAAAAAATGTGGAGGGAAATTTTGAAATTGGAACTTACTTATTTTTACTTATAAATAATCATATTTTCGAAAAACATTATAACTGGCCAGTCTCCCATATATAAAAACTTTTTTTCGCAATACTTTCTGAGGGGCCTGGTATGTGATCTCGTTAACACTGATCTGATGAAAATTGTACATAAAATAAAAATAAATGCTTTAAAGAAAGTGTGTCGTGTATTGAATGTAATAACTTTAAAGTAAGTCATTCAAAGGGCAATAGAGAGGGCTATGCTCGTAGTGACCCTGCGTGAAGAGATTCGCAGGAGAACGAAAGTAAGCGACATAGCCCGAAAAATTGCCAAACTTAAGTGGCAATGGGCGGAGCACATTGCTCGCAGAACAGATGGCCAATGGGGCAGTAAAGTTCTGGAGTGGCGCCCGCGTACTGAAAGGCGCAGCGTGGGTAGTCCCCCCACAAGGTGAACCGACGACCTGGTGAAGGTCACGGGAATCCGCTGGATGCGGAAAGCGCGGGACCGGTCGTTGTGGCGATGCTTGGGGGAGGCCTGTATCCAGCAGTGAACGTCTTTCGGCTGAAATGGTGATGATGATAACGAAGTCCCTTTCCATGCTTGGGGGAGGCCCGTGTCCGGCCGGCATTGGACGTCTTTCGGCAAAAATGATGATGATGTTGTTGAAGTCCCTTTCGCGATCCGTTTCCCAATTATGTTGGGGTCGGCTTCCAGTCTAACCAGATGCAGCGAAACATCAGTATTTTACACGAAACGACTCTCCCCGACACCCGAAACCTAGTTACTGGGTAATACCGACATCCTACGGTTAGACCAGGTCTACCAGTTGTCAGACTTTCGGGCTTCTGATCATCTGTAACGACTGCTATTGATATTCGTATTCCGGTACCGACGGCTTTGCGTGTTGTCTGAGGCACGAAAGAGTTCCGATGTACATCGAAACGACCACCCATCCAAAGACTAACCGTGGCTTGTGCAGCTTGACCCCGCCGATCTTGCAATCGTCACAGTTATGACATAGCCATGAGCTTCTCAACCTATACCACCAGAATAACTGCACAGTATGTATTAATTACAGTATGTATTAACAGTTAAACAAGCTTCATAATCCAGTTAAAATTGATCGACTCATGTATCATGGTATTCATGGTTAAGGTTAGGTCACTTTTCAGTATTATTATTGTCATCATATTGTCATTTTTTTTTGTTCCGTGTCATGCCAGACATAAAGAATAGCACCACCCTTATCTCATCTCATGGGTGTCGTAAAAGGCGACTAACGGCCAAAATTAATATCCAATCTATCCACGATTTGCCCTACTAGAGTTAGGAATTTGACATAAGCTCCATACAAAATATGTCAAATTTCTATCTCTAGTAGGCCAAATCGTGGATAGATTGGATATTAATTTTGGCCGTAAGGGATTCACCAGAGGATGGGCAGCAGCGTTCTCTGACTACATAACTAACCAACTGTGATCGCCTGTGCCTGCCAAGCGTGGTGATTATGGCATATCCCCCCATTGGGGGAGGCCTATGTCCAGCAGTGGACGTCTTTCGGTTGAAATGATAATGAAGATGATGATTGTCATTTTATCATTTCAAACGCATTTACGCATGCGAAGGGAAAAAATCACTCACAAGTAGGATTCAACTTTCATTTCGCAGAAAACTGTTCCACGAATATTGTTTCACATAAAACATACATACATAAATACATATTATCACGCCTGTTTCCCATTGGGGTAGGCAGAGACTATGGATTTCCACCTGCTACGATCCTGACACACCTCTTTTGCTTCATCTACGTCCAATTAACCTCGTCATGCATGCTCGTCGGTTTAGAGAACTCTTAACCTGGCATTTTTTGAGAACATCCGCGATTTGATCGCGATACGTTCGCCGAGGTCGTCCCTTTCCAACTCTTCCATCCACACTCGCTTCGTATACTTGTTTCATCAATCTCCTCTCGTTCATCCTCTCTATATGTCCAAACCATCTTAACATACTTTTCTCAATCTTTGTCACTACATCTTCTTTCACTCAACATAAACATGATTTACATAATTTTCAATTCATTACTTTTTGTATACCTAATTGGATAGGTTTCATCAAAAAAAAACGATTCGATTAACTTGTCATTATTAAAAGGATCAATTTCAGTAAAACAAATAAAAAAATTCAGTAAATATGTGGAAACTAACTGTGACTCTTTATCCATCTGTCTGTACCCGTATTTTTTGCGAAATAAATTATTCTTATTCTTATTCTTAAAAATTTACATACCATTCCATACTACGTAATAATCATATTTTTTTAATCAAATAATGTCAACGTGAAACAAAAAAGCATTGAACTTTTCAGTCCACCATAGAAAGTGATCCAACATTGGGCTCTAAACAGAGAAAGCAAGGACATTAGGACCACTTTCTGACAACGATGAAGTATTACAACATTTGCGCTAAACGCGTAAGTTACGTGATACGAAACGCCATTAGACGGAGCAGTGTTGCCAACCCTACCGGACTGAAAAACAGTAAATTAACTATAAAAAACCGACAAAAACCGGAAATGTATATTTTTTTGTCCCGTGGGCTTTTGAGGCAGGTCAAAACTATTTATTTTATTTTGCTCCTCAAAATCCTCAAATCCGCTTCTTCAGCTTTTTGTAATTTTTTTATTAATTGATCAAATAACATAAAACATAAAGTTACAAAACAGTAGACACGCGTACTTAACGTGGACTTAGAGATAGTAACAGACTAACAGTTGCCTCCCATGCAGGAGGGTCTGAGTTCAAATCCGGTCCGCACCTCTGAATTTATAATTCATATGGGCATATGAATTTGATTATCACTTCCTTAAACGGTGAAGGTCACGGGAATCCGCTGAAAGCGGGAAGCGCAAGATCGGTCGTTGTGGCGATACTTGGGAGAGGCCTATGTCCAGCAGTGGACGTCTTTCTGCTGAAATGATCATGGCGATGATGAAACGGTGAAGGAAAATGTCGTGAAGAAACATCACACACACACCTACACATCTGAGAGTGCTCCATAAAGTTATTGTGTGTTGTCTGCTATCCTATACTACGCCAGCGTGGTAAAGAGACCTTCGCCTAGCAGTGGGAAAACAGGAATGTCATTAAAAACAGTACATTTACTGTTCAAACAGTAGGGTTGGCAACACTGCAGAGCGGTATCAAGACACGTCTTAACTGCTTGACATTTGGCAAACAACTAATAAGGGAATTATGGAGCTGGCCTAATGTTGTTTTCTTTTTTCGTTGCGTGTTTGAAAGTGGCCGTGGGAAATTAAAATTAAATGACATAATTTCCGTTATTGTTTATGTTTCATAAGCAGATTTCTGGTAAATTTAAGTGTTGAAATAAATAGTACATTATGATGCTCGCAAGCTCGTAAATTGCTTTATCTACACTCGTATCGTAAAATTCGAATTATGAACTCGAAAGTAATGTCATAATGACATACTTTACGCACATGCACCTGTAATGAATTTAAAAAGTTTCATTACGATACAGTTTGCTGAACAAAACAATGCGGTAATTTAATTTTTTTTCCATAACCGCACACTTCAGCCCAACTAAGGAGTTTTTAATGCCACTTCGGCCAAACCAAGGAGTTTTCAAACCTTTTTTTTAGCAGTCGTACAGTTTGGCACCAATGAGTACACAAAATTCAGGGTGGCGCCACTAGTCATACATTGAAAATTTTTATCGTATAAAATCGCGTTTTTGGCAGAACTTTGGATTGTCATATTGCTTTTAATTATATTTAAGTGTTTACAGGCATATTTTTTGTATGATAAAACAGAGATTGACGGAATCCTGACGAGGATAGAAAATTAGTTCCGATTATAATGTTTTCGCCAGACTATATTTTATTATCTGTGTAGGCGCGCACCAGAGCGCGTGCGCGGCCGCGCGCCACGGCCTACTGGATTTGCTCATCGTTACTTGTAAATTTATTGTTATTGTTTACGTTATTATTATGGTTTTGTATGTCGAAAGTTTTATTCTGGGCAAAAATATTTGACTACAGCAGTGATACTGAACTGAAGAGAATATGACCCCGCCTGAATTTCTGGATGCAGCAACGTAAATGACGAACAATCTTTTACCAGAGAAATCAAGAAAAACAACGACAATGTTACCAAGATTTTGACTTTGGTATTTTATTTAAAATTGTATGAGTGTAGATAAAATAGTGTATGAAACTGACATAATTAGGTATTAAAACACTCGTGTGATACTATTAAAAACCTCGCCTACGGCTCGGTTTTTAAACTCACACTCGTGTTTTAATAACCCATATTATGCAACAGTTTCATAAACTACTATTATTTCAGACCTTGACAGTAATGTACTAGGTATTACCGTTCTGTAGTAATAATTTTCCAAGACAATTTGTTTATTTGTATGTTTAGTGATGGAATCGAACTTTCCGTACGCATTAGAAGTTACAGGTGTTACAGTATCTGCCAGTGTTATATTATAGTTTCCTATTCTTGAATAAGAAACATGTTATCTATCAAATCTTCCTCCCCAAATACAAAAAATCATCCATCAAATATACAAGCTGTTGACCTGTAACCGTGACATATTTATAGAGCAAATTATATAAAATGTACCTGATCATATAAAAATACTTAATAAATTCTACGGTTATTTAATAACCAAATTTTCACTTAGAAACATGAGCGAGAGTTTGAGATAAATCCCGAATAAACTCTTATAAGTCACCGGCGGCATTGTAAAAAGGCGGAAAAATCTGACTATTTTTTGATGGTTTTGCCCGCATAGTTTTAGTTTAACACGCAACACACGGGGTAATTCGTTTTTTTACAAATAGGTATTTAAATTAATATTTTTTGGTGTTGATTTTTTATTGCGTCTAGTTCAGTTTCAGCGGTATAGTAACTTCCTTAAATATGGCACGGATACAGATCAACATGTTGAATAAAGTTCTAACTTCTGTAAAAGTTATAAAATATTCAGTTACACCTTTCCAGAACATATGATAATTATTTTTACTACAAAAAAAATGCCACTAGACAAAACAGTAAAATTACAAAAAACTATTCAACATGCGAAAAGGTCACGTTAACAATTGACCGGCTGATCATAATAACTGATATTACAGGAAATGAATATGAGTATTAATCGCTCTCAGCGGTAATAACAAATAGTTACTATTGAGTAGTATTGACGCAGTGGCTTTGTGTTGTCAAGGATGAGCTGTGTTGAACAGTAATAATCTCAATCCACTGTTTGAAGTAAAGATTTTATGCTGATATACATGGTTAAATTGCAATTTGAACATAAATTATAATTATCGAGCAAATGTACCCGCTGTCCCGTAAGCTTTTTACTGCCACTCTCGAGGAAGTTTTTAAAAACTTATCTGACAACTGCCCCTCTAGCTAAGTTGACAATCTACAATCGTCAACGCTATAGAAAACAATCAAAATATATGGGAATGACATATCTCAACGAATGACTTTTTCGCCTGGAAGAGCTATGGTCTATGAAGGAACTCATGAAGGGCGACCTTCTAATGTGCCATAAACGCAAACTAATGGACATGTGCATTCTTCCCATCCTCACACACGGTGCCCAAAGCTGGATCAATATTCTCTATGAGTATTATTCAGTAGATATAGCTATGATGTAGATGACTATAAGAAAATGGAAAGACCCATCGATCTAATAATACATGGATTTCGGGTACGCGCTCAAAAGTGTCCACTAAACATATCTGACAAAACGAAACATAAGCGACAATCCCGCCCCAGTACGCATTTGACCTCGCTACCACTCACGCGTCTTCAATGCCCATATTTCCATGTAAATAAAATAATATGCGTAAATAATATAAATATACTCCAAATAATAATAAAAAAAAAAGAAAAAAAAAGCATATTGTTGTAAGCAAAATTAAAGCCCTGTAGTAATGACATAAATTAAAATGTTTTAGTTTGTTCATGCATTGGAAAGACTAGTGCTGTTCAATTTGTAGACGAAATAACATCTAGGCAATTACAAAGTTTAGGCATCGACGGTTAGTCAATTAGCTCTTACGGCCAAAATTAATATCTAATCTATCCACGATTTACCCTACTAGAGATAGAAATTTGACATATTTTGTATGGAGCTTATGTCAAATTCCTATCTCTAGTATGGCAAATCGTGGATAGATTGGATATTAATTTTGGCCGTTAGTCAATAGGCGTGTTGGGTATGTTTGCAGCAGTGGCATCTTTAATTTTAGGTATTATGCTCATAGCTGAAATCATATGTATTCACGTTTGACTGGGGACACTTTTTCCTTTCATAAAATAGACCCGAGGTCCATTTGTTATGAGGTCGATGGGAAGACAGAAAGATGGAAAAAAAAGCTGGCTGGATTGTGTGAAAGATAATATGGATAAAAATAAAGTGAACACTGAGATGGCATCTGATAGACATGTATGGAAGAACAAGACTTGCTACGCCGATCCCAAATAAATAAAGAATAAATAAATAACTGTAATAAATTGGAATAATAGAAAGATGACGATGTTCAGTAAGGTGTTGTGATTATTTTCGCGAAAAATACTCCGATCAATATACTTATAACGTGAAAAATAGCTATAATTTGAAAAAATGCAAGAAATATTGTATTTTTGCGTCGCAATTACCCTAGGCGGCGCACATTGCTCACAGAACGGATGGCCGTTTGGGCAGTAAAGTTCTGGAGTGGCGACCACGTACTGGAAGGTGCAGCGTGGGTAGGCCCCCCACAAGGTGGACCGACGACCTGGTGAAGGTCGTGGGTATCCGCTGGATGCGGAAAGCGCAGTACCGGTCGTTGTGGCGTTGCTTGGGGGAGGCCTATGTCCAGCAGTGGACGTCTTTCGGCTGACATGATGATGATGATTATGATGAATTACCCTAAGCAAATTGTAACAAGTCAAGTTGCAATTGAAATTTTACCCTGCAGTTAGCTACGCATATGCAGTAACATGAATCCTCGGTACGTAACAACTAATGGCAAATGGTAGCTGTAGCTAGCATGATCAATCACGACGTGGATGTTGCTGTCTATTTAATTTATTATCTGTCAGTCACTTTTATTGCAGCAACTCTAGAAGAGGGGTCTTTGCGTAGCCGGGAACTGGAGTTAAGGATATAGAAGATTTGAAAATAATAGTTCTATCCTTTGTATAGAAGGTCAAACACGCTGAATTTGGTTACACAAAAAATACAAAATTACACTAACACTAACACACTTCACTACATTACACAGAGTGCAATAACGGGGCGATAATGCCACAATTGAGAAAGTCAAATGATACACCTAATAACAGACCTGGAACAGACTTCAGCTTAGCAGCCACATATGCAAGCATTATAATTGTCACTTACACTAAAACCTTACGTGTAAACATGCTGAATAACTCCTTAGTATTAGTGAAACTGCAAGTACGTACAAATTAATAGGAGCCGATCCTATTTACTTAGTGGCAAGCAGAAACGATCAGTACTAATGCCATATAGTAGTCTGTATTACTTCAATAAAATTGTATTGTCATGTCGATGTAATTTTGCAATCCAATTTAATTCGACTTTTTATTTATTTGTAACAAAATTATGTTTTTTTAATTAATTTATTTGATTTGACTTTGGCTTAATGATGGCATGATTACCTATTTATATTTTAACATTCTAATCATTGTGTATTTATAATGAAGTTAATGATTTTTGAATTACTATGTTTTTTTGCAATGTGGTATTGATAAATTATGATAATTAATTTAATGTAACGTTTAGAATAATTGCATGAATACTCGTAATACTAGAAATGGTGTGCATACCTATAAGTGACGTGTTTACACCGTACTAAAGACTTATAAACATTAATTTTAGATTTAAATTGTAAATATGTCGTTGGTGTGCCTTGTTTAAATAAATAAATATATAAATATACCTACCTACTAAGCTCGTGTAAACTTAGCATTATAACTATTATTAATTGCAGTCCCTCGCCCTAATGCCTAATCAAATGAAACAACAATGTACAAACGAAATATGTACTAAGTAAATTGTATGGCCAGGTTAAAATGCATTAAAAAAAACACTAACATGATAGTTCGTCATGGTTTTGATGTAGAAAAAATAAGTCGTCACGGCACATTTATTTAAGCAAAATATGCTTCAATAAGCCAAAAGATCGCACGCTCAAACTTTCATACTAATTGCTCACTACTTTTTCTAATAACTATAACTTTTACATTCCATCACTATCCGTCTCAATTAATCCACCTAGTTTTAACAGAATAGGAATAACTTATCTTGAGGATTCTGTTAAGAACAATTAATTCGCGGACGTTCTCAAAAAAGGCCATATTATAAGCACCCTAAGCCAAGTAGCATGTATGAGAAGGCTTATGAACATAGATAAAGCGAAAGAAGTGCGCCAGGGATCGTAGCAAGTGGAAATCTACAGTTTTATTTTTATTAGAGGAGGGCAAACATAGAAAGTGGGTCACCTCATTTTAAGCAATCACAGCCGCCCAAAGATATCTGCAATACCAGGGGAGTATGAATATTGAATATGGAGTCGCCAATGCATTACTAACCCTTTAAAAACACATGAACAGATGACTTGCATGTTGAATTTGTTCGAAAAAACGCAGACGGATTTGTTTCCACAGTTTTGCTGTACAGTCTCAATTAGTATCCAGGGTCGCCAGACATAGATGAAGATTTCTCAGGAAATTATTATAGAATGGTTTTATTAGGGTTTTGTATAAATACAGTTTACTTTGTCCGTTATTAAAATGTTATTTCACTCGAAAAAATCCTTATTCTTCTGAGAAAACTTCATTTATATCTAGCGACCCTGGATGCTAAGTGCTTTGTTAAACTGTTCGAGGCAATGCCTAGTTGTGTCTGCCTAACTCAATATGGAAACGGGCCCAACAGTATACAACCATATTAGTGATATATTACTATGGAACCAACCCTGAAATCGCGATAAAACAATCATCTGATCCCTACTATTGTGTATCAATCGACAAAATGTAGAGATCAGTTGTTTAAATGTAGAGATCAGTTGTTTTTTTTCGCGATTTCAGGTTTGGTCCCATAGTAAAAGTTGTTCATAATGATGAGTAGGTACAATAACCCCTTGAGAGGTTGAGTATAAACTTCTTCTTCTTTTATCGTGTCGACATGAGCTACATAATGATACATTAGCTGAAGTCGTGGGAAAAAGATTAGCCAGTCAGCTGGTTGGTAGCGGGGCTGACTGCCCAGGATGCACCGAACGATCAATTAAATATCGTCACTCGTGGAGGCTCTTTTAATTCACCCCTAGTATAAACTAAGAATAAGGTTGTATATTTTTGTAGGTAAGTATGTCAAAATAACTGTGAGTTTGCACTGACGAAACATTCACATAAAAAACATGTTGAAAAGTCAGTTTTCTGTCAATGTATCGAATCGCGTTCGCATTATCACACAATTTGTTGAAACGAAACTTGTTTGACATTTCATAGTCTATTGACATGTTTCACAATTAATTTCGATACACTTCAAAGTATCTGCTTTCGGCCATACATGTTTACCGACCTCATTGGATAACACGAAGATATATACAAGTTTTGACACATGATTAAGCATCAGTGCGAACGTCAGCCGTGACAAATCTATAGACAAACATGTCAATGTATAAGTTTTTAGTCAGTGCAAATACAGCCAACAACAAATCTGTCAAAGAATTTACCCAGTTTTCTGCAGTGCGAACGTAACAATCAACAAAACAAGTTGTGACACTAGTTTCATATGACAAGTTTCGAGACATTACATGTTAAATGTTTTTTGGTGCAAACCCACAGTAAGAACATAACTATATGTAAAAACATGTGTGATGTGAAATAATTGATGTACGCACGTACAATATATCATACAAAAAAATAGTTTCACTGAAAGTTGTAATGCTAATGACAAATAGAATTTACCACACATGTGCTAATAAGTTAATGGCATATCTCGGCGAGCGGCAGTACGGGACCAAGTCTAACATCTTTTTACCGTTAAAAAAATGATAGGCAACCTAGCAAAACATTAAGTATGAATGACAAATGTTTAACACTAGATTCTACCTGCTGCTTCGCACTCGTGTTTTTTGATTTTGCACAGAAATACATTATAACGTATCTCTCGGAAAATGTTTATCTTTTCGGAATAAAAAGCAGCTTGTGTCCTTCTCCAAGCTCTAGGCTACCTCTTTGCCAAATTTCATTACGATCGGTTAAGATGTTTAGTCGTGAAAAGATAACAAACAGACTCATTCTCCTCGCTTTTTCCCAATTATATTGGGGTCGGCTTCCAGTCTAACCAGATATGGCTGAAAATCAGTATTTTACACGAAGCGACCGCCATCAGACCACCGCAAACCAGTTACTGGGTAACACTGACATTCGGAGGTTAGACCAGTTGTCAGACTTTCAGGCCTCGACAACCTGTAACGTTTCCACAGATATTGGTATGTCAACCGGGACCGACAGCTTTCTCCGAGGCACGGAGGGCTCTCGATGTGTAACGAAACGGTCACCCATCCACGAACTGACCGCAGCAAGCACAGCTTAACCTCGTAGATCCTATAATCTGCGTGGTTGTTACTCCGCCACGATCCCCTATAATATTAGTGTGGAACTAATTCCATTATTCAAAACCACTGTTACAATAAAATAAACTTTAAAAAAGTAAAAACCGACTTCAAAAATAATAAAATAATTTGTGTGAAACTGTTTAGGAAGTGGTCTAGTGGTGCCAGTAGGTGCCTTTGATTCGGTTTGATATGACGACCTCTGTGGTCTAGTGGTTCGAGTGTGGGACTGCTGATCACGAGGTTGTGGGTTCGATTCCCACACAAATATTTGTGTAATGATCATATAAGTGTTTGTGTTGGTCTGGGTGTTTCTTATGTATTATAAGCGATGATATTTTAAAAAGTACAGATATATTTTTGCCCGCGCAATCTGAAGACTCGAAAACGTCCTAATTGGGACGTTTTGCTACTAGTCTCCGTCAAACAAGGTGCCGAAAGGGACGCGTGACGAAAAAAAAATACAAAAATGCCGTCATGTGTGTACAGAAAGTGTACTAATTATGACGCGAAACTAACTTAAAGTAACTAACTTACTTACTTTGCACTAATTTATATGTATTGTACTGCCGCTGCGTACGGAACATATTTTTCGATGGTTTTGTTAGGGTATGACATATCTATACTTTTAAATATCATTGATTATAAGTATGTATTTACAAAAAAAAAAGTATCGTATCTAAGTATTATATCCATTGTCTAGTACCCATAGTACAAGCTCTGCTTAATTAGGGACTAGATGGTGATGTGTAAAATGTCCTAACAATATTTATGTATTTATATTTATTTATTTATTTAAGAAAAAACAGATACCGACTTCCTAAATTGTTTCACACAATGATATTTACAAGTATAGTAGCCATACCCTAACAAAACCAACGAAAAAAATGTTCCGTATGCAGCGGCAGCACAATACACATAGTACTACACAAGTAGTACAAAGTAAGTAAATTGGTTACTTCCAGATACTTTCGCGTCATAATTGGAACACTTTCTGTACACACACGACGGCATTTTAGTTTTTTTTTGTCACCGGTCACGCTCGGCGTCTTACTTGACATGATAAAAAAGTCCTAATTGGGACGTTTTCGGGTCTTCAGTTCCGAGTGCAAGTAACATATTGTACTTTTAAGTTTCACTCAAATTATTTTATTCTTTTTGAAGTCGGTTTTTACTTTTTTTATAGCTCATTTTATTTTTCTATTTTGATTGGCATATGACAAGCGATTGCTGCAATCCCGGATTATTTGCTGTCATCCATTGAAGACTTCCCCTATTTATCTCCAAAGATCTTTATCAAATCTTCTCCAAATGAGACTTTCTGAATGCAAATGCTTGATTTGTTGATGAAAATATCAAAATCGTTATATGAATGCCTGTAATATTTGAAGAGTTCCCTCAATTCCACATGGATCCGAACTGTATTTTGATAAAAATGGGACCAATCTGGAAGTATATCCTTTCAAATAAAAAAAATCTTCCATATCGGTTTATAAATGACGGAGTTCTGAGGTGACAAACATGAAAATAACAATCACAATTAAATTGAGAACCTCCTCCTTTTTTTAAAGTTGGTTAAAAATTATAATAATATTATCGCCACTTCACCTTTCACGCCATTGTATACCACTCGAGCAATCATATAATTTTACATAACCCACTCAGTTTGTGATATAAAATGTATGTCAGTTCTCAATGACTGAACAAAACAAAGAACAATTTAACAATAAAACAAAAGCAAAGACAATGCGAGTGTCTAATGAAGCAGATGACGTAATAGTAAAAGTGACATGTAATAGAAGAATGTTTGTGAACGAAATTACTGACCTACGCATCGCTAGCGGTAATTGGCTGCGCATGAGTAGAGATTCCGTATGGTTGATTCAGATTGGTTCGGCGTGATTGATAAGCCTGTAACTGTATTTTTGAAGGTTATAAACTTACAATATAATACTGTTGTTATATGCTGACTTAGAATTAAGTAGAGCCAAAACATCAAAAAGAAAAGTTTTATTTCATTGTCACGCATTAGTTTACTTATTTATTATTGTGAGTAAGTAGTACCATAAATCTACTCTTGTAGTGTACATTGTACCTATTTTATTAACCGACTTCAAAAAAAGGAGGAGGTTATGTATTCCGCGGGGTTTTTTTTTTCATGTATGTACACCGATTACTCCGAGATTTGTGGGCCGATTTACGTGGTTGTTTTTTTATTTGGTAGAGTAGGTCCGCGCGGTGGTCCCATATAAATTTTATTGACTTAGGTTGAGTAGTTTTTTAACTAGCTTCAATAAATCAGTTTATTTTAGCTTCGCCTATCTAAATGCTCTGCTCATTGGTTCGTTTTTCTGAGAATTCTTGGCCCGATATGCGTGTTTTTTTTTTCATGATAGTGATTGGACGTTTGGAAGAACATGAGCGAGACCTTTGCCCAGCAGTGGGATAGCAAAGGTTAATAAAAAATATATTCTCAAATTAGTTATATAAACATTTATGAATCAACCCTCAACTAAAAAGTATGAAATAAAAACTTTTTAACAAAAAATAAAACCGACTTCAAAAACCTTAACTAAAAAAACTTTTTAACAAAAAATAAAACCGCCTTCAAAAACCTTAACTAAAAAGTAAAAAATAATCATTGTATGTATTTTAAAATCTTAACATAAACCAAAATTTTGAAGGCGGCGCGTGATTGACCCTTTGCGTAATGTAATGTACAGTCGAGCGCAATATCTATAGTAAAAACAGTTTATGTGAACATACATGAAAATCACGCGCCGCCTTCAAAATTTCGGTTTATGTTAAGATTTTAAAATACATACAATGATTATTTTTTACTTTTTAGTTAAGGTTTTGAAGTCGGTTTTATTTTTTGTTAAAAAGTTTTTTTAGTTAAGGTTTTTGAAGTCGGTTTTATTTTTTGTTAAAAAGTTTTTATTTTTTCTTTATGTTCATATTATATCTTTCTTTCATCCCACGCTTTGTTAATTAACATAGTTTATTACTAATAGAACGATTACATATGCTAAGCTAAACAATGAAATATTGAAGCGAAACCGGTTATCATCGCTTTCAGCAAATCCGATCAATTTAACTATGAATAAAATCAGACTTAATGAGCAAGTCAATTGATACGAAAAACTGCGTAATTATATATTTAAAGTCCTTTTTTTACTTTTCATATTTTGTAAACAATCTGTGGTAGCTCTCTTGAATGTTGATTGTTTATATGTATTAAGTACTGAGAAAATATAATTACTAGTTCCGCACACGTGTTATGGTTATAAAATTACATTTTTTTTGTAAAATTGTTAATATCTTTTAATAATCATTAATTACGATTTGCATTAAAAAAACATGCCAAGAAAACAACCAATTCTAAAGAAACGGATTCTACATAATATAGTAAAAGTTTCAGAGTTTGCATGTAGCGGAGATGAGAATTTTGATATGGATGTGTTGAGTCACGAGAATGGAGTTTCAAAGAGGTGATGGCGCCAGTGACAGAAAAGATAAAAGGAAATCGTTTTTCTTGGTATGAACATATAATTAAAAGGAATGAAACATGTGACTAAGAACGTCGAATATGAATATTGTTGAGTGAAGAGAAAGAGGAAGACCAAAGAAAAGATGGATAGGTTGTATGAAGAATGATATAAATGGTAAGGGAGTGAATGATGAGATGACTGATGATGATGATTCGGATGAGAAGGATTAGGCCTCAGTCCACCACGCTGCACTAGTGCGAGTTGGCGAACTACACACTACATTTAGGAACTATATGGAGCACGGGTGATACTGTGCAGGTTTCTTTACAATTTATTCTTTCACCGTTAACGCAAATGATAATCAAATTGTGATCCGCACATGAATTCGAAAAGTCAGAGGTACAGGCCGAGTTTGAACGACAGAGAAAGATAGAAGAAGAAAACCTATTACACCAACCCCAAGTAATTTAGGACCAGGCCAGGAAGATGGTAAGTTTCAGAGGCACATTCTGCTTACTGACCTAAGACGACTTCCGAGTGACTATTACGGTCGACGAGACGATTAGAAACTGGACTTAGCTGTAATGAGTTTTAAATTATATTACTTAATAAGATTAGCGTGATTCTTAGTAATTATAATTAAATTATAAGAGATACTGGTTTAATGAGCTTTATAAAACTGACTGCGTGCTTGTTATTGAACAGATCACAGCTTAGTAATAGTGAGAGTATTGTAGTAATGGAGATAATTATGTTGTTTTCAAACTAAACTAATTTATTCTCATTAAGTCTCTTTCCAACTAAATAAATTAGAAAAGAATATAAAATTTTTAGTTCTGTCATATTAGTTCACTTGCAATGATATCATTATTCACTTGCTTATTTTCACATCCTCCTTCTAACCTTACATATTGACCTACGCTATTATGTCATCACAACCACATTACAACCGCAGGGCAACTTTATTTTAACTACTCGTATGAGTTACAATACTATTAATAAAAATAACCTTGCATTCATCTATTTCATCATTGTTATCTCCATCGTCATTCCTTATATCAGCTTTCAGAATCTTAACCTACAATATTATTTACATCAAACAACCCATTTCACAAGTCTTTTTTCTTTTATCGAACATTTTTATTGACAAAACCTTCTTTTGTTACAGGTATGAATCTCGAGAATAATGGAAAACCTTTTTGGAACGGAAAGCGCCACTTGTCACGTTGGACATAATCTACAGTCGAGCTGGGTTGGAAGCCAGCCACTCGCCCCAATATAGCCATGATTCAAAGAGAATTCTTTGAGCCAAGTGCAAAAATTTATCAAAAGTAACGAAAGTACTACAGGTACGTGAATTACTGCGGTATAAGATCTCGTACAAATTTAGTAAACTCTTGGCAGTACCTTTTTTATTTTTGATCGACTTCAAAAAGAGTGGTGTTGGTACACACGGCTACACATCAAGCTGTTCATTTCCAGTATTAGCTGACCTCGTATTGTATAGGCTTTCCGTACCTATTTCTATGACGCTTTCTAAGACATTTTATCAAAGTCAAAGTCAAAAGCTTTTATTTCGAATAAGCATTTACTTGCACTTTCAAAACGTTAATTATAAATCTAGTTTCAAGGTTCCAAAAAGTTGGTCCTATGGAAAAGAGCTGGCAAGAAATTCCATGGATATACTCTTTTCATGTTAAATATGTATGGTGCCTTGGGGTAGTTCGGGACATGGAGTACCTTGCAGAGTGTGGTTAAATTTTGATTCGCTGGCAGCAATAGTATGAGACGTCAATAAAAATTCTACCCCTCACTTTAGTGCGCTTCGTAATATTGTTACGATATCCGACAAAAATCCATTTTCACGGAATTACCCTAATTCCGAAATTACCCCTAGGCACCATATTTATAATGTAGGTACCCATGTATTTTGATAGGCATAGGTCCGGGAAATCAACAAACGCATTATAATACGACTGTTTTAATCAAACTTGGCCTGGCGAATGGCTTTCTGGATTTTAGATTTGTTTACTTGTTTTTCTAATAATAATTTAGTGTAATTGTAATATTACGACTTTTGCAATATAATGCAACTGTAACAATGATATTTAAAAGTATAGATATGCCATACCCTAACAAAACCAACGAAAAAAATGTTCCGTATGCAGCGGCAGCACAATACACATAGTACTACACAAGTAGTACAAAGTAAGTAAATTGGTTACTTCAAGATACTTTCGCGTCATAATTGGAACACTTTCTGTACACACGACGGCATTTCAGTTTTTTTTTGTCTTTGGTCACGCTCGGTGCCTTACTTGACGCGGATTAATAGAAAAAACGTCCCAGTTAGGACGATTTCGAGTCTTCAGTTGCGAGTGCAAGTAACATATTGACGACGACTGTTTTTGTTGACGACGTCTGTGGTCTAGTGGTTCGAGGTTCAGACTGCTGATCACGAGGTCGTGGGTTCGACTCCTATATTAGTATAATATCCATTGTCTGTACCCATAGCACAAGCTCTGCTTAGTTAGGGACTAGATGGTGCTGTGTAAAGACGTCCCAAAAATATTTATTTATTTATTATATATCTGTACTTTTAAATATCATTGAACTGTAATAAAAAAAGACGATAAATAACTTCCGGTACATAAATACTTGCTCGCAGAACGGATGGCCGATGGGGCAGTAAAGTTCTGGAGTGGTGACCGCGTACTGGAAGGCGCAGCGTGGGTAGGCCCCCCACAAGGTGGACCGACAACCTGGTGAAGGTCGCGGGAATCCGCTGGATGCGGAAGGCACAGGACCGGTCGTTGTGGCGATGCTTGGGGGAGGCCTATGTCCAGCAGTGGACGTCTTTCGGCTGAAATGATGAATGATGATGATAACATAAATACTTAATTATATTAGATGTAGGTACCTACATCTAACAATTTAATCGCTCCACTCCACACCTTTACGTATATTATTTACTTACAGTTATTATCGTGATTTAATCTTATATAAACAGTAAGCCGCATAATATAATTCTGTAACAGTTACCTTTTATAAGAACATCAGGGGGGCTAAAAAGGCCACTTAGGTGAAAACATAATATTATCCTAATACGATTCATGTTAAAAACCACAAAATGGCCACTTAAGGACAATTCATAATATTTAACGCGAACGAAACATATTCCGCAATACATCTGTTTGACATTTTCCTATGGAAATTCGTAAAATGGTCCACAAAATAGGAATTGCTTATGTGTCAAATTGCTGTTTATTTAGAAGTTACTCAAGAGCAACATCTTGCGGTTCATATCGACGATCTTTTTGAAAAATAAATTAATAATGGCAGATTTAGGCCTTTACGAGAATTTCCTTGAGCAAGCGCGTGTTATGGAGAGAATTATATATAACCGGCGAAGTCTAGCTCTTCGGTAAATGGAACTAACTAACTAACTTTGTGAAGCAGAGTTTGTAGGACTGAATAGATTAACTATAAGAGTGTGTGGGTGGGTTAACCTCATAAGGAGCTTGGAAAATTATTTACACACCCGTTGAGGTGTAACATATCCAAGGTAAGTGAAAGAATCATAATAGTGGATTTATTTATGTTAGGTGCCTAAGTACAAGTTGACCCAGTTCTCCGTTGTGTAAACAAACAAATCTCTATGAAAGGGTTCTAAGTTCCAGCCATCGTTCATTACTATTTGATAAAGATTTAACTACTCTCAATAACAAACGGTTAAATTTTGTTAATACTATACTATAGGCACAGACAAAAAATATAGACGAAGTGCTGTCAACAATCATAATGAATCCAGAAAAACTATGCTCCTTCGTGTACAACCAGCGCTCACGCACACACTATGCACCTGCAGGATATTTTTTTCGCGATACTTACTGGATGCCGCGACATGTGTACTGAGAGGGGTGAGCACGGTTTGAAGTGCACGTGTGTGCGTAAACGCTGGTTGTACATGAAGGAGTATAGTTTTTTTTGGCTTCACTATGATTATTCGCAGCACTTCGTCTATATTTTTTACTGTGTCTGTGACTATAGGTAATACAATATTTTATTTTTGTTTTAGGTGTCAAGTGCATGTATGCCTCTGGTTCGTATCAGGAGGTCTATAGAAGCCACCTCACACCACAAAATGCACCAAGTTAGTGTCTCTTACTGTGTGAGGAGGGCTGTAATAGTAGCTCTTAACAATGACCACTTCAGAAGGAAAAGAAAATATTCATTTTCTACAAACTCTAGAAGAATGAAATGAAATCAAACATAGGTAAGTTACTACAAATAACTAACAGTGTCTAAATGTGGAATCCAAACCTAGCTTGCTTAATGCATATGTATATTCTGTTTTTTCTCTCTTGTCTTATTTCGTAAACAATCTTGGAACGTCTCTTTATTCAAATAAGTACTGATAAAATATAATTACTAGTTCTGCACTTGTATGTTAATAAATTTTATTTGGTGTGTGAAATCGTTAACATAATGTCTTTTGATAATTATTATTGGCGAATTACATTAAAAAGGCATACTAATATTGTTTACTAAATAAGACAAGAAAAAACAGAGATTACATGCATATACCAAAATAAAAAATCCCCTCAAACTCAAACTTTTATTGCATTCATGTGTATCCATAGGTGTTACATTTATAAGTTCTGTAGGTACTTATACTCTCTTTGCTACTAACCATTGGCATAAACAACACTTTTATAATTTCAGGTTTTACCATTGAGAACATTAGCCACCTCCTGCTGAAGTTATGAAACTCTACCCCGGCATCAGTAATTGTATCCTGAGTCCATGCCAGGTTCTCTCCAGGAACTCGAGTAAAATACTCCACTGAGTCTCAGACACACTAGCTACACACCTTTTCTTTCATGCCTACAAAATATAAGGTTTTTGCTTGACAATTAATAATTGCCTACAATACTCATATATAAGAAAAAGTGTTAAAAAAAGCACATCATATAAATAAATAAAGCCTTTATTATTGACAAAATTACAACACTGTTTTTGTTTCACATTAAAGTTCTTTAATTCTCATTTTTGTTTTTATGTACTATTGTAATTTTATTTATTGGATTCCTTCCACTCTCCTTAGATATTGGTGTGATTGTTGTGTCAGTTTTCCTTTTGTCAAATGCCTCCCCTAGAATTCGCCATAATGTTTTGTCCATTGCCTGCCGTCCACAAGATGCTCCAGCCATTTCCCTGACATCATGCTCCCTTCTTTTTCTGTCTTCCCTTTTTACTCTTTCCATTGCGAGGATACCACACAGTGACATCTTTAGACCATTTATTTTTCCTGCTTCGGAGTGTGTGACCAATCCATTTTCACTTCTTTTCTCACTGTATAGTTGACATCCGCCACACGAGTACTCTCTCTAATATCTGACAATTTATTTTGTATTTTAATTAATGTACAACATACTCTTTTATCTTAGTTTGGCACACTTTTAACCCTTACAACAATGCACTTGTTATGAATGAAAAATTTCTAAATAGCACGAAATACACAAGCTAAATAATTAAATGTTTGTTTTGTTTACAACATTCAAGTGCGTGCCACATTCCACAACATCTATGAGTGATTAGTTTTTTTCAACGTGATTCACAAAAACTACTATTTTAAAAGTGTTGAAATCCACTAATAACATTTATTTTTATTACTTATAACTTAATAATGTACCTAGTGTTTATCGAGAAGTGTTGACCTTGACCGTTGACTGACATCTAACTTGTTGCCAGCTTGAGTCCTACATAATATTTAATATAATAATCCCTTTGATTTCCTTTTTGGGCACTTAATTGATATAATTTTAATGGTTTATATGATCTTTTATTATAAAATATGTTTTTATTACACAAATTCATAAAGAAACTTCGTTAAAATGATAAAACATACAAAGAAAACAAAACCGGTAAAGTTCCGATTTTAATTTTATTCGTATGGCAATATTAATACCAAATATGGGCCATATTATGAATTGAATTGAGTATGATGTGTGACCATTTTACGAAAAATAAAGGAATTGCTAATTTTCTGCTGGGAATTCAGGAATGATATTCCTTTCAGAGATATTGCTCTATGTGGCCGTTTTAGACCTCCAGGTTTGATGCGCCAAGATGGCCGTACGTTTAGTGTTGTGTAACAACTAATTTGGAGCGCGCATAATAAATTACACTGTAACTAGATTGAGACAACGAATAAGTCTTGAGATACTTATACGTTGGGTGGTCTGGATAGTTAATATTTAATTTAAAGCTTCGTATAGGTCCTTATAGCTTCCAGTTTTGTGTTTCGTTAATTTATCATAAAAAGCAACCTTTAAACTTTGAACCCACGCCAATTTGCCACGCCTGTAGAAGGCCGCTAAGTTTTAAGTGCCTCATAATGTATTTTACATAAATAAGAACTACAATTGTACACTTAGTTGCAAATAAATGCTTTGAACTTTGAACCCTCCTGAAAAATCATCCGTTTTATAGAAAAAGTTTTGTGTACAGTCTAAGAAAGAGACAAGTAGACGAAGATTTCTCAGGAAATTATGATAGAATAGTTTGAATATGGTTTTGTATGAATACTGTTTGACTTTTCCGTTATTGAAATTATATTCCACTAAAAAAACATATTCTCCTGAGAAAACTTATTTCTACTATACTTATTTCTTTGTTAGATTGTACTGTAAATACTTGACCAAAATGTATCGAACAGTTGTTTTTTTTTTGCTATTTCAAAGTTAGTGTCATACAAGTTATTCTAATTAATGAGTACAATCATACCTTAAAGGGTTGATACTGATACTGATGAATACAATTACAAATAACCCTGTATATAATGTATTTTTTTATGTGTATATGGCAATATAAGTTGTTTATAATAACAGACTGGTTGAAAATTAAGATCCTTTACAAAGTCATTCACTATACTCGATGTATTTATTAGAACTCGTCCCATTTAACAATAAAAATGTAGTATTCGATTGTTTGCTTTCCTTTTGTAATAATAGAATTGAAAAGTACAGTTCGGCATAAAAAAAGACAACAAAATAGGCGTCACTCATACATTACAAAGTTTAAACTTTAAAAATCGCTTTTCTGTCAGAACTTTGTGTGATCCACGGAATACTTGAATAAGAATATTATATTATATTCATTATTCATATATTATATTCATTTCCTCTATGGTGTGATCTAATTCATTTTAATTCAATTTATTTGCGTAAGCCTTAACTCTCAAAGGCATAGGCATATTTTTTCCGTGATAAAACACAGACTGACACAATACTAACGAAGTTAAAAAGTGAGTTCCAATTACATACGTTTTTGCCAGACTAACCCTCAGTTTCTGGAAGGCTGATCAATTTGATATGTTGTCAAATCTAATGTCAGCTCCTGTGATTGGCCGACAAAAATGTTGACAACCAATCACATTGCTTGACCTGAGATTTGATAGATAATTAGTTAATTTTTGCGTTGATCAGCCTTTCGGAAACTGGGGTTACCCCCTTACGGCTAACAGAAAGCAACGAACTTAATTAAGACCAGTGACAAACTAGGTCTAGTACCTACTAGGTATCTACTTAATTCATTTGTGAGAGCGCCCTCCCGAAATAGTTCAAAGGTCTGTCTCGTTTTTGTTGTCAAGTGGTAGTACGAAAGCACTCTTATGTCAAGCCGAGGTCAAGAGTCAACATTGTTCAAAAAGTAATTCCTATAAGGAAGAACCGATGCTTTTTTATGTTTCTTTTTTCAATTCAGTATCATAACATACATTTCAATTTTAATTCCAGAATATTGTTAATAACAGAACAGAGTATACTGTGTTCTGTTTGGGTATATCCAAAAGTGTAAAACGGTTGACTTATTTGCCGAGAACCACACGATTATTTTGCGAACAACTTATATTCAACAAAAAATTTACTCTAACTATGGCAATAAAGGGTGTTAAAAGGCAGCCGTTTTAGGGCTCTCTTGTCGACGTTTAATAAGCGCTAATTGGCTTTAGGCTACATTGAATAAATGTCATTTTAATTTTGATTTAATGATTTAATCATTCTTATTATAAGGATAACATACCGTAACCGCCTTGCCTACAAAGACTTAAATATATTAATATACATAAGAATAAACATGCTTATAGCAATAAATGGCATTTTCTGAAGGGCATCAACGCGTATTTCCCCGTATTTTCTTCGCTGTTTGAAGTGATTATTAAACTGTACACATATTTAAATGACAATAACTTGCACTGTTCCTTCTTTACATAGTAAGAAACCTTTGTCCCGCACTGAGACATTACAGGCTGATTCATATAATAGCCTGCATATACCACACCCTGTAAATTATCGTTGAATTCAACATAACGGAGTTCCCCGTTACAAATAGTTTCTTTAGTCCTTTTGTTTTTCTCGTATGGAAATCCTCATTGACGTGCAGTCTAACAAAGCAATCAGTGTCCAGGATCGCCATGAAGTTTTCTTAGAAGATTATGGACGTTTTCGAGTGAAATATCATTTTAATAACGGACAAAATTAAACTGTATTTATACAAAACCCTAATCTTGCTTTGTTAGACTGGACTCCGTCCGGGGAAGCTGGACCCAGTTTGGCCAGGGGCGTGGGATACGTGCATTCTCTTACCAACCTCGACAAGTGTCGGCACTCCCAGCTCACCACTTAACTAGTAAAAAAGCCCCTTCTCTCCCTGCGGCCTAACGTCAGCCAAGCGGAACACTATATGCCACCGTCTCGGGCCTAAACTAGTTGGTCGCAGACCCACTCCTAAGTTGGCTAGAGGTCGGCGTACGCCCCCTGCGGCGACCGGTTCATCTCCTGGAGGTGTAGAAAAGGGTTTTTGCCTCTCCAACCCTCTCCGCCGCCTCCTTCGCGAGCATCACCTCCTCGCAGGAGATGAAACCTACTCAGATTCCTTAGTCCTTAGTCTACCTCTTTGCCTCCTGAATCAAGCTGATTAACCTGAACAACGTAGACAAATTCCAGAACAACTTCTAGCGGTGGAAGCGATACAACGAAATTACTTTAATAAGACAGGTGTCGGACTCTTACTGACTAAAAACCACCACGGTGTTTCTCTACTGACCCTTGGCCGGGGGCGTAGGAAATACTGCCATATTCGCCCAACCATCCCCGGCAGATCCCGGCTCGCAGGCGAGCCACCTCCCCGTGCGGCAACCACATCGGCCGCACCTCCTCTTGACTGGCGCGTACGGAACACTACGCGTCACCGTCACGGGCCTTGCTGGTCAGGCGGTGGGCCACCCTGAGTCCGCCGCCCGCAGGCCCAAACCTAGGGTGGCTGGAGATCGGCATACCATATCCTACGACAGGTCGTCTCCTGCGGATGGAAAGAGAGGTCATCGGCCCTGCCCTCCACCCACACATACCTTCGAAATATTCCTTATCATCTCTTCCCACTTCTTCAAAAAACATTTTTTTCTTTCTGTGCCTCTTTCTAAAAGGGACTATAAGGCATTCTTATACGGCTCGACAAAAATCCATTAATTTTTCGGGTTAAGCAAAATGATAGCAAGATAAGGTCCGTAGATAACCAAGAAGGTTGTATGTAGTAAGTAACCTACTAACAGCGTATCTTTTAAGATTGCAATACTGCATAAGAAACGTGTTGCAAGTGCAGTCTCAAAGAATTAATACACACAAAAGAACAGCTTGTTGCAAGAAATTCCTGTAATACTGGTTTTCTTTTTTGTTGCTTTGATCTTTATATTATGCGCTTATTAGCCGACGCCTGCAGCTTCGCTCCCGTAGTAAGTGCATAAAAAGTATCCTATATGTTAATCCGGGTTATGATCTATCTGTGTGCCAAATTTCATCCAAATTCTTTCAGCTGATTCAGTATGTTTGAAGGACAAACAAATAAACAAACGTCCATACTTTCGCATTTATAATATTACTATCCCTCATGTATCCAATCTCTATTCTAAATTATAAGATTATACATAGGTATATATTTTGTGATATTTATTTATTTTTGTTTTATAAACAAAAAAAAGGTACGCCACGGACTGCCCCCATGATCTAGATCTTATGTATTCGTTGTCCATCCAAAGATTTTCTGGAAGATATTATATACGCTTTTAGTATTATTTAAATCTGTCATTAAATCATAACACTTATAAATTATAATAAAACAAGGTTTAACCGGATTAAATCGCGTATATTATTTAAATTGGTTTCCCTGACGTTTCGAAAGCTTTGCAGCATTTCGTGGTCGCAGGTAGACTAAGATGACAAGCGTCTTTACAAATATTTCTAAAAAAATATTTTAATCTACCGTACAATATTCAGTCCCCCCCAGCCACGTTCTTTAGGTCGTCGGTCTACCTGGCAGGGGGGTGCCCTACGCTGCGTTTGCCGATACGCGGTCTCCACTCAAGGACTCGTCTGCTCCAACGGCCATCGGTCCTTCGACAGACATGGCCAGCCCACTGGATGCGGAAGGCAGAGGACCGAGCGTTGTGGCGCAACTTGGGAGAGGCCTATGTCCAGCAGTGGACTGCGATAGGCTGAGTTGAAGTTTAAGTACAATATTATTAATTAAAATCGTTTCGATGCACGCAGTAATCACTCACAATATCATTATCTTTTACAGTGTTGCATGCTGTTTGGGACTTGATTATTTTTAGGACTTTGATTATTTTTTGGGAAACCAATTTAAATAATATACGCGATTTAATCCGGTTAAACCTTGTTTTATTATAATGTGTAGTGATCGCGAAAACCTAAGAAGTTATTACACTTATAAATCTTAAGCACTATCACATCAGTTCTATTATGTCATTGTCAATTTTGCGAGTAATAACATAACATAACATCACGCCTGTATTTCCCCGAGGGGGTAGGCAGAGGTGTACCTATAGTACTCCCACATCTCGCCAGTTATGTAATCAGTCCCATGTATTGCCATTAACCGGGCAGAAATCCAGACTCCGGCTGCTACTAAGAATTTCCTACTGAAAAAACCGAATAACACTTTTCCCGACCCGGGCGGGAATCGAACCCAGGACCCCACACTCAGCAGTCGCGCTTGCGACCACTAGACCAGCGAGGCAGTCCCAGTCAGTCAGTTGCGAGTAATGCCCCTGACTTAAATAGATCACATGTTATTTTTGCTGTCCCGTGTCATCACACGAGCAAAAATTACATGAGACATTATTAGAAGAGACATCTCTCGACATGCAATTTTAGACTTTCAAAGCTCATGTCCCGCCTATAGCGGGACGTCTGGCAACGCTACTTTTCATGCAGATCTGTGACCTATTCTTTGCTGAAATCCACGTAGTCAGGCATCATAAGTATCCGAACTATCACTTACTCCCACAGCACTATTTTCCTATCATCTTAAAGACATTAGATCTAAGGCACTTTCATAAAAAAGTCTAATCAATGTGAATTCATTATAAAGATGTGTCAAAATTAATAATTTCGAGTCAAGATAAAAAGGCAATTACATAACTTTTGATGTAATTACTAAAGTGAAGTGCAGCTCTTAAACTCGTTAATTAAATCAGTTTAACGTTTGATTTTCAACTCTAAGTCGCTCGAAACAAGATTTAAATTCCTGCATAAATGTTATATATTTTATGCTTGTTGCCAGTTTGATAAAAAAGAGACAAGTCATATCAAAAGTGAGATGAAATCGTTTGATGGAACATGGAACAGATACTAATGATTAGAGATATACATAATTTGTTTGTGCTTATATTTATGATACAATCTACGTGTAGTATAAGAAGTTCCTATTAGATTTTTTAAATTACAATAATAAACTTACAGCTACTTGATTCATCATCCGACAGTAATAATTGGGAGCATCTGCTGCCGAACTACGTAGGTGGGAAACCTGTATCTCAGCGAGCAACGCCAATTCCCTCAGATAAAGTTTAATTAAATATGTAAGTTATGCCATATACAAATTTATTATAGATTATACAAACATCAAAAAAAATATTTACCATAGGTAGATGTAATAGAAATCATTTGGCAGACAATTTTTTATTTGTAAAGATGCTTGCTGATCATATTATCATAATTAATTGTTGTGTGGTGCATTACTGTAGACATCTCTCTCCATTTCTTCCACTTTTCTCGATCCTGTGCCTCTGTATATATTAATTGTAAAAAAAACTAATTATAGTATTTTTCCATCAGATTTAAAGATCAAAATTGACCAAAATTGGATCGCTGGATTTATGTACCTACGTCTTTTCAATGCTATCGCTAATATAATAGCAAAGCAAGCTTTATTTATATTATCACTCATAGCTATATTTATATTGTAATATGAAACGTACGAATGTACTCAATGAAATTTAGCGTCGTACTGACGCGATTCGTATCGTATACGCGTATGTGTAGTATACGAAAATATGACTAGATAAATATCACGTTAAATATCGCGATACATATCGAGCGTGTAGCATTCGTCTATCAATAGTAAAAAATCCATTGTAAGCGGAACTAGCTTAGTATATAAGTTTCGTATGTACAGGCCAAGTTCTGTTTATACTGGTTTTTAGCCCTTAGTCGCCTTTTACGACACCTTGAGACGAGATAGGGTGGTGCAATTCTTTATGTTCGGCACCATATGGAACACTGGGGGCTATGAGTTTGAGAAACCCTGCACTACAACATCATCATCATCATCATCATTTCAGCCGAAAGACGTCCACTGCTGGACATAGGCCTCCCCCAAACATCGCCACAACGACCGGTCCTGTGCCTTCCGCATCCAGCGGATTCCCGCGACCTTCACCAGGTCGTCGGTCCACCTTGTGGGGGGCCTACCCACGCTGCGCCTTCCAGTACGCGGTCGCCACTCCAGAACTTTACTGCCCCATCGGCCATCCGTTCTGCGAGCAATGTGCCCCGCCCACTGCCACTTAAGTTTGGCAATTCTTCGGGCTATGTCGGTTACTTTCGTTCTCCTGCGAATCTCCTCATTTCTGATTCGATCACGCAGCAACACTCCGAGCATAGCCCTCTCCATTGCCCTTTGAGTGACTTTGAGCCTTCTTATCAGGCCCATTGTGAGCGACCACGTTTCAGTACCGTAAGTAATTACTGGCAACACACACTGGTCAAAGACTTTCGTCTTGAGACACTGCGGTATTTTGGACGAGAAGATATTGCGTAGCTTCCCGAACGCTGCCCAACCGAGTCGAACACTACAACATAAAAAAAATTAATTAACAAAAACAAAAAACCCGACTGCGTCTAAAAATAACAGAAAAGATATAAACAAGACTTATCAACACGCAGTCGGAGGCTACGCATGTTTTTGGTCATGAATTATGTACATAATAGTTCATAGGTAGTCTCCGCCTGCGTGTTGATAAGTCTTGTTTATATCTTTTCTGTTATTTTTAGACGCAGTTGGGTTTTTTGTTTTTGTTAATTAATTTTTTTATTTGAATTTTTTTTGTCATTCTTTATTTATCATAATATTAATGTTTTTTTTGAAAAGTCAAATGCATTTTTAACGTTGAATATTTTGTTGTTTTTTAGCATTTCTCATTCCAAATTACATTTAAACATATAAGTTGTATACTTTTTCGTAAACCATTTATAAAACCCTTTATTTTGATACCCCACTCGATAAGTTTTAAGCAAAAAAAAAATGTTGAAGTCACATAAAATTGCTCCAAAAAGCGGCCATTTTGATTTTTATAATTTTGATATACCCAGTGTCACTCTCATAATTAAGACGAATCCAACGACACCTCTCAAGCTAAGATCCATCAAGCCGTTTAGGCTACAGAGCGTGCCAAAGAAATATACATACATACATACATACATACATACATACATACATACATACATACATACATACATACATACATACATACATACATACATACACTCGAAAAACATACCTCCTTCTGGCGCAGTCGGGTAAAAAGCAATTTTGTCTTTCATGCAACTGCCTTCCTAACGATCTTCTTCAACTAGATATATTATTAAAATAAAAATGTCTAGTTTTTATATCAGTTTACCACGCAATATACGAATGTTTATATAACATAGAATTAGTACATTACATCAGAGATTCCGTGCTCTTGAATGCCAACGGTACCTAGTAATATGTAGCGGGTCGCAAGTCTACTGCATACAAATTATAGATCGTCTCGTAAAGCAAATTTACTGTTACAGCAAGTTACAAGTCACGCATAGGGATCGTAGCTAATAACGAAATAACCAGTAACTCTTCTGCGGATTAGTGAAAGCCAACAAAAAGACATCCCACTAATAGTTTAAATGCGAAAGCATGGATATTTAATAATTTCTTAGGTTTTCGCGATCACTACACATTATAATAAAACAACTGCTCACTGCGTGTATCGAAACGATTTTAATTAATAAAAATTGTATTGAAGTTTTTTTTTTTTTTAATATATATTTTAAGACGCTTGTAATCTAGTCACCACGGTCGGTCTAGTCGGCCACGAACGCTGCAAAGCTTTCGAAACGTCAGGAAACGCAATTTAAATGATATACGCGATGTAATCCGGTTAAACTTGTTTTATTATGTATGTATGGATATTTGTTTGTCCTTCCATCATGCTGAAACGGCTGAAAGAATTTGGATGAAAATCAGCACACACATAGACCATAACCCAGATTAGTATATTGGCTACATAGTTCTCGAGGAATGCGCGATAGTGTAATTCTGTGATAACACAAATTATACGCGAGTAAAGCCGCGGGCAAAAGCTAGTTATACATGTTATCAAAATGAAGTTTAACCAATTGCCCAGTAATAGTAGCCACCAATATTTTAGGCAACTTACTAAGCCAAAGAAGCTGGCCTTAGCCATCCGGTACCCGGGCAAGATATTTTTCAGTACCTAATATAAAGTTCGCGCACGCGAAAATTGTCCATAACGTAAGTTATTTAGATCCGATCCCTCAAATCTAATCCGCTGGTGGATCAGTTTTATTACATATTCCTTTCTTTTCCGATCGGATCCCCCGTGCAAGAGATACGTAGCCATTTTCAGCCCGCACCGGATTCCCCCCCTCCTATCCCGAGGCGCCACATGCACAGGGAATATATACAAAAAATCGCATTACGATCAACTTTTATCGTCAGAGGAGTCACGAGACGTCCTCCCGACGATACCCAAGACATTTCAAATTATTTCTTCACCCAGCAAACTAATTATTACATATTCACATAATACATAACGTGCATCTCCACGATCCAATCTCTTGATTACGTAATCCGAAGTCACAGCGAATCAAGACCAAAGTTTGTGAACCTCGGTGCATGCGATCTTGGTTGACGCTCTACTTATCAGTAAAACTACGCTCATGCGTAACATGATTACGGGTTAATGGCTGAATAAGGCTATGAGGCGGTTCATTTATGGCCAAAGACGTAGTGGAAACATTAATTCTTAATATATCAATGACACGGTTCCAATTCTTGGCTGTCATCAACTCAGCCTATCACAGTCCACTGCTGGACATAAACCTCTCCCAAATTGCGCCACAACACTCAGTCCTCATCCAGTCCCCACCAGCTACTTTCATCAGGTCGTCGGTCCACCTGCAATGGCTGGGGGGCGTCCTACACTACGTTTGCCGATACGCGGTCTCCACTCAAGGATTCTTGGCTATACTTGTAATTCAAATATTTATGCAAGATAGTTAATTAAAAGTCTGAAGTGTCTCATTGCAGGGCAAAAGTCTCCCTACTGCTGGTATTTTTGGAAGGAATTCAGTTCATCCCTCCATCTCCATCTGGGTCTGCCGCGTTGACGTCTGTTATTTAAAAGGACCCATTGAGTTGTCAGTTTGGCCCAGTGGTCGTATGTGCGTGTAGCCCAATTCAACTTTAGAGTGGCAGCCTTCCGAGTGAGTTATGCCCAGAAACATCCCGTTTCATAGCTATCCATAGTGATCTATCAATATTGACAATTCTGCTAATGTCTTCATCAAAATCTTGTCAGATTATTGAAACATAAAACTACACATTGTCAGGCTACGTTGTTTGCAGTGGAAAAGTCCGATGCAATAAAAACTGTTCTTCGAAAATAATCTACACTTAGGTTACGTAGTAATTTATAAGTAATCCGTGACCTAGGTATCTCTTTATAAAAAATGTAGCCGTTATGCCTTTCACTGCACGATAAAAGTTCAGCAGTGAACTATAAAATTACCTATTACGACACTTAAAATAAGTTATCAATACATAACATCTTCTAAGAATTAAATTGTTGTCTACAATCTACAACACAGTGTTCTTATAACACCTTGAACGTACTCGTACAGTCTCAATTCTCAGGCTATCTACATCAGACCTCTAATTACCTTTTGCAATATCTAAACTATAAGGATGCTGTATGCTGTATTAAGCCCATTTTGTAGCGGCGCCGTATGTCGCAACCTCATTGTTGTGCAGACAATGCGGCATTTCGCCACAACACTATCTCAAGTGTATCGTGATTCACATCACTAGTTGCCAAGGCTTATCTACAGCCAAATGTCTGCTTTGAAAGATATACTCGAGTGTTACTGGATTAGAAGTAAATGTGGAATGTATAATGAATTTGTTAACTTTCTATACTGAAATTAAATCTACAAAAAACAAATTGAAGTAACTAAAAGTATTTTTATAGTATAAGATGACTTTGCCATCTAAAGAACCTTTAGGCGCGATTGGTTCAATTAGCGATTAGTCTAATGGTAAAAAAAACTTCTACTTCGCGGTTGGTTCAATTCGCGGTTGGTACAATTCGCGGTTGGTCCATTTCGCGATTAGTCCAATTCGCGGTTGGTTGTTATCTAAATTTTATTGTACTGTAAACTTAAGTGGCAGTGGGCGGGGCACATTGCTCGCAGAACGGATGGCCGATGGGGCAGTAAAGTTCTGGAGTGGCGACCGCGTACTGGAAGGCGCAGCGTGGGTAGGCCCCCCACAAGGTGGACCGACGACCTGATGAAGGTCGCGGGAATCCGCTGGATGCGGAAGGCACAGGACCGGTCGTTGTGGCGATGCTTGGGGGAGGCCTATGTCCAGCAATGGACGTCTTTCGGCTGAAATGATGATGATGAATGATGAAATCACGTTAGCCAAACTGAGACATGAAGATGGAAAGTCTCATGTCATCATCATCATTTCAGCCGACAGACGTCCACTTCTGGACATAGGCCTCCCCCAAGGGCCAATAACAATAATAACCGCGCTTGGCAGGCGGATTGGCGATCGCTGCTACCCACCCTCTGGTGAATCCGTTAGTCACCTTTTACGACTCCCATGAGAAGAGATGGGGTGGTGCAATGCAACTTTACGTGATTGTATTTCTGGTTAAAGTTTTCTATTGGAACACAGTTGCTTGTTCAAATGGCTACATGCCATAATGCCATGGTGGCATTCATCATTTCAGCTGAAAGACGTCCACTGCTGGACCACCATACATATGCCATATGTATGGTGGCATTTCTATTGGGTAAATATCCCATTTCGATAACTTTTACCTACTAAATTGAATTTGAAGTGTATCCGAAATAGCATTTTTGGATGAAATAAAATAAATAAATAAATATTTTTGGGACATTTTTACACATCACCATCTAGTCCCAAACTAAGCAGAGCTTGTGGTATGGGTACTAGACAATGGATATACTTATATACTTTTTTTTTTTATAAATACATACTTATAATACATAAGAAACAACCAGACCAACACAAACACTCATGTTCATCACACAAATATTTGTGTCCTGTGGGAATCGAACCCATGACCTCGTGATCAGCAGTCCGACACTCGAACCACTAGACCACAGAGGTCGTCAAAAATGTTGATTGAATGGGAATAAGCCAATCAAATTTGTCAAAATCAAATGTTAACGCTCCTATCTTAAGTTGTGCCGGATAAGTAGCTTTAAATTTACCACCTCAAACGTACTGGAATGCAATCAAAGAAGAAAATGAATACATACATACCTCTTTCAATTTGTAATATTCAGGGAGCAAAGAAAACCATTTGAAAAATTACATTTTCGCATTCAGAACACGGATAACTTATCCAAATAGCAATAAACTATTCTTAATAGAAATGCTTAAAGTATTACGACACCTACATATGATACCACTTCAAGCTACGAATTCGAACCAAAATGTTGGAGTGATATTAAATTTTCACAAGCAAGACTTCCTTCAATCCGATAACTCGGGTAACTCGAATATTGCCGGTTACAAAGGTAAGCCGTCTAGACGTCATCGTCAACGTGAATATGCCGAGTAAACGTTATGGTACTCGTAGATGCGATTCTCGCCAAACGTGGGTCCGATAGTGCTTTCAAAATGATTGGAACGTAACCAATTCTGAACTGCATGTCAGAAGCACTTTGTTACCTACATATTATGTTCAGATATATAGACAAGCAGTAAAATCCTTGAACCTTTGACGACCTCTGTGGTCTAGTGGTTCGAGTGTCGGATTGCTGTCGTGGGTTCGATTCCTACAGGACACAAATATTTGTGTGATAAACATGTGTTTGTGTTGTACTGGGTGTTGCTTATGTATTATAAGTATGTATTTACAACAACATAAAAGTACGTAAGTATTACATCCATTGTCTAGTACGCATAGCACAAGCTCTGCTTAGTTTGGGACTAGATGGCGCTGTGTAAAAATGTCCAAAATATATTTATTATATTATTATTTATTACCTTGGCTAAAATAAAAGTCAGCGTAAGTTATTCTATGATCCCCATTTTGACGACCCATGTCTGATTTTAAAAATAGGCTTACTAAACCTATGAATACAAATGGAGGTGATCTACTAATGTTCACTAAACTCTAATGTCGTATGATGTAAGTAGGTAAGTATGTAATTTATTCGTAGAAGATATGGTACCTACATAAGTTTAAAAAATATAATATATGTTCAATAGCACATCTCACCTTTAGCAGGCATGCGAAAACTTCAGTTTATTTGTCCAGTGGGGTAATTGTGCAACATACGACGACTTTTGTCGACCTCTGTGGTCTAGTGGTTCGAGTGTCGGACTGCTGATCACGAGGTCATAGGTTCGATTCCCACAGGACACAAATATTTGTGTGATGAACATGAGTGTTTGTGTTGGTCTGGTTGTTTCTTATGTATTATAAGTATGTATTTACCAAAAAAAAGTATATAAGTATTATATCAATTGTCTAGTACCCATAGCACAAGCTCTGCTTGGTTTGGGACTAGATGGTGATGTGTAAAAATTTCCCAAAAATATATATTTTTAGAAGAAGAACAAAACACACAACGCACTGGAAGCATGTTAAAAAAAACTATTTGTGAACTTTTAACCCTAAATATTTTGAGATGCAGACACGAGATTATATAAGACTATAGTAATATATAAAACTTTTCAGCAAGTCTTAACATCATATTTTTTTTATTTTATCATAATTCCACCTGACTATTCTAATCAGCAACTGCATCCTACAGGTACTCCTTTGTCATTTTGTATTCCTTTTTCCGGCTTCATTCGCTAGTTCTGCGCGCCCCGTCTATCTTATTCTTCTTTTGGTCTGAGCTGCATCTATACAAAAGGCGGCAGACTCCAATAATACCATCTAAAATTATGCTTTCTAGGTCTCTTTATCTCTGTGTCCGTAACTTCTAAGTCCAGTCCAGCTGATTGATTGATTGCGCTTCACATTTTTATAGCACACAATATTTCAGCTTTAAAACTCCGCTCCCACAATACCATCAAAGACTATAAAATAAATCAGATGAGTCACTTCTTTGTGTACCTATCATGCAAAGACATTCAAAGACGTCCAGGCGTATGGTCGACCACACATTAATAATAAAAAATCCATTATAAGCGGAACTAGCTTAGTATGTAATTGTAATATCAGACAGGGTCTACTTAAACTGGTTTTTCGCCATTGATATGCGCTTGATGTACAGTCAGAATTTTTTCCGGTGAACCACCACTAAGGCTAACATCGCTTGCACTTAATGTTCAGTGGCAGTGGCAGCTACGTGTAATGTAGCAGGATTCGTTCAAGGGATTTTGTCGACAAAAAGTACCACTGGGATGGATCGTGACTGTACATTTAAATAAAAGCTGCTATTAAACGGATCGAGTTCGATGTAATTGGCTTTCCGTCGTCAATCACTTTCACTGGCACCTGTTATTTGGATTTGCTCTCTAATTGAAGGAATGTGGTCCATAGTTGAATGAGCATGTAATGCCCCTCACGTCTCAGGCTGTAATTTGATAATCTGTAATATTATGAAATGCAATTGTTGTTACCTACCATGTTTACAATTGAATTTTTGGAGCAAACAGATATTTTCTAAAACATTTTCAAAAAGACTGGTCCTTATTAGCCACAGATAGAGAGAGGTGAGAGGAGAGTAGGGGGGCCTTTGCCAACAAAAAGACAATGGGACAGTACAGGCTCTTAATATAAGATTGGCCATCATTATCCCGTTCAAAAAAGTATAAATTAATAATACAGAATAATCAGAACGCCATGAGTTTATCTAGTGAGTTAAACATGTTTATTACGTATTGCCATTTGACTAATTATGGGTTACAAAGAAGACATTCCATTTTTAAGTAACTAATCCACTTGTAAATTTATTATTTCTTAAATTTGGTATATCCATAGAAAAGAGAAATAAAAACTAGGTGTAAATAAGTGTACCTAATAAATCATGTATTTCTACAAAACATCGTCCGAAAAACCGAAAATAAAACAACGAATACCTATTGCATAAAAATATTCCCATCAAATCACACGACCACACTATCGATGCAGGCAGTTTGCACACTGTATCTGCGGTTAGTCCTCACGACTGCGTTTGACTGGTTCCACCACACGCGAGCTTGGAATGGAGCATGAACTTGCGGTAATACACTGAACGAATGACCCCATTCTATCTAGATTCGACGGCATGTCAGCCTGATATTGTTGGCTGGTATTGACATGTGGTTTTGGGTATAAAAGTAGTTACGTTTTGAACTTGTTTTAAAAGGTGTCAATTATTCTCTTGTTCACAAACTTACTTAACTTATTTTAAGCTATCGATCTCTTTTACTAATAAAATATGCAAGAAAGTGATGGCAACAATTTTAGTGAGCTATCAGATTAGTTTACTTTTTCCATTTCTTCGTATTTTTAGTGACCACGTTCCGAGATCACGACTAAACTTGTATGGAAATTTTAATTCTGACTAATTTGACAGCACAAAATTTTTTGCTATCCCTTTCTTGTATCCACTACTAGTAAAAGAGAGCGATAGTTTAAAATATGTTTAGTTTGTGAAAAAGAGAATCAACAATTATATCAGTGTAGCCCCTCTTAAAAATAATTTCGATTCCCATCTCAAAAAATTACAAGAATCAATGGATATTTAAAAAAATGTGGACAGGTACACAGTATACCTCTATTATGAGTTTAAAAAAATGTTAAAATCTACTGGCGCTATCGAATATAATGTTTTTTTTTTTAACTCATAATAAAGGTATAAGTCCACAATTTAAATTCTAAATTAGAATACTCAAGGTTTAAAGTTGAACGCAACGTGACTGAGATCGCAAGGGAGTTACACAGATCGGTAGCTGGTTTATGAAACCTTAGGATATTAATTTGTTGGATCAATTAGGTAAAACCTTTGGCTTCCGAAGCCACATTTTGTATTGTACTAAAACCAATGATATTTAAAAGTATAGATATGCCATACCCTAACAAAACCAACGAAAACAATGTTCCGTAAGCAGCGGCAGCACAATACACATAAACTAGTAAAAAGTAAGTAAATTGGTTACTTCAAGATTCTTTCGCGTCATAATTGGAACACTTTCTGTACACACACGACGGCATTTTAGTTTTTTTTTGTCACCGGTCATACTTGGTGCCTTACTTGACGCGGATTAATAGAAAAAAAATCCTAATTAGGACGTTTACGAGTCTTCAGTTGCGAGTGCAAATAGCATATCTGTACTTTTTAATATCATTGACTAAAACCGATTATATAACTTTACTTCTTGACATTTCTGATTAACGCTGTAGTGTCGCACCGATTAGTTTTTTATTAGAATGGGTTTGCGTTTAACCGGCCACCTTACCTGATGTTAGGCGATGGTGGGGTCGACGATGGTACACGCAAGACCTGTGGTTTTGTGTATAAAAGTATTTTAGTGAGCCGGAAAAATGGGAAAAGTGGCTTAGGAAACCTTATGTAGGTATCTATGTTTAGGATCTATATATGTTTATGTAGGGATCCTTTTGTTTGGTTGTTAAATTAGAGCTGATGGATTTTGGGATTCTCATTGGTTTTCTGTGAGATTTCATTGTGTTGGAGGTTGACTCGGCAATCAGCATAATTTTGAATGATTAAACAGACTTCCATATAAGTATATCTTGCGATATTTAGTACTTTTAAACAAAATAACAGTTTTAATCAGCGGCATTGTAATAGAAGTCGTTATTATTATTTTGATGTTTTATCCTACCAGGAAGAAAATATTATTTCCTACAGTTGTTTTTGTATTTTTGTACCACGTTTAATAAACAAGTTTCATTATATTTATTTAACATATAGATTCATCATCATCATCATCATTTCAGCCGAAAGACGTCCACTGCTGGACATAAGCCTCCCTCAAGCATCGCCACAACGACCGGTCCTGCGCTTTCCGCATCCAGCGGATACCCGCGACCTTCACCAGGTCGTCGGTCCACCTTGTGGGGGGCCTACCCACGCTGCACCTTTCAGTACGCGATCGCCACTTCAGAACTTTACTGCCCCATCGGCCATCCGTTCTGCGAGCAATGTGCCCCGCCCACTGCCAATTCTTCGGGCTATGTCTGTTACTTTCGTTCTCCTGCGAATCTCCTCATATAGATTAAATATTGATAATAATTAACTATTACACGTAGTTGCCGCCCTCCGTTGGCATAGGAATAAAAAAATGCATTATTATTATTACCACGTGCGTGGAAAAGTACAATGGGAACCAATAACATTGATTGTTTTCAACGGCTAAACAATTGCAATGTTATTGGTTCCCATTGTACTTGAGTCAGCGTCCTTCTATGCGCTCGCGCAGTGCCAGCCCAGACAATTAAAACACTCAAATATATGCGTTAGAAAAAACTCCATGAATAAATATAACATTTTAATGTAAAATACTACGATTCGAATGTTTATTGATAACAAGAAAAAGTATGAAGTATTTTTTATACTGTCCCGAGAAAAATGAAAATTTAAAATCACGTATCACAAACACACACAAACAATTTACAAGCAAATACGTACGTCTTGCGTCCAAACATTCCCGTGGACTTTTCTTTTTCTTAGCGGAAATAAAATCACATTACTTCGGCAACTTCCCGATTCATACAAATAATTTTACCGTCTGTGTTTTAGTGATAACAATGAAGTTTTTTGTTTAACAAAAACTACATGGATAGATAGATAGATCATTTATTTTTCAGAATATGGTACAATACAGTTGTTATAAAAAAAATTGGATCCAACATATTCTGCCGTTTCCGGCGTACAAATATTTAAATTTTTTAATGGTATTGGAATAAAGATTTAAATTGTGGAAAGAAAAAATCGCTCACGAGCAGGATTCGTACTGAGCCAGGAGTCGCAGGTTCGAATCCTGCTCGTGAGCGATTTTTTCTTTCCACAATTTAAATCTTTAGAATTCGCTTCGCATGCGTAAAATGCGGTTAAATAATAAAAAATAAGGTATTGGAATAATTTTAGACTACAGAAATTTCATTATAATACAATTATCAGATAATTTATAATTGAATAATCTTAGAAAATTAAAATACTTACTTAAAATACAATTTTTGTTACAACATTACAGGGTATATCAATAATTATTTAACAATAACAATTTATAATAATAATTTTAACATGAAAAAAGATAAAAGTGGATAAAAGTCACAGTAAACATAATTATTCACAAATTAACAAGATTTAAACCGTTAACAAATAAAAAAAAAAATAGACGAGACAAATCACAACATATTGAATCTCACACAGCTGAAAACGACAAAGCGTTAGGCGCAGAAGATGGAAGGAAGAGCTGGACTCCTACTTAAGGGATTGGCCACAAATTACGAAAATAAGTGCAAGAAACTACCACTAGATAGAAATGGATTAAAAACCATTGCACTGCAGTGTAGCAGTTGGATAAAACATGCTCATAAAAATCCGTTCACCGCAGTGTATTACAATGCATTAGGTAATAGATTATATCTAAAGAATTGGAATTCTAATACAAGCTTAAAATGAACCTCTAACAAATATTAATTCTAGGTCGTCGACATTTACCTGGAGCCAAAAGATTTTAATCTATAACTGTACCTACTATCCAGGCGTGCAGCCAAACCCGCCTCTTACTTGTACTTTATTGAGGTTTCACAATTTGTGCAGTTTCGGCCTGTTTCACGTTTTCAGCATTATCTCGATGGGTCCTACGTATATGGGCCAATGCAACAATTTGAGCATTTTCACTTTTTTGTGTTAAATGCTTCCTTTTACTCTAGTTTACTACGTGCACTAAAAAAAAGTACACATTTATAAGTGAAAACACTATTTTTTGTTGCAGTAAATGGGCATATGTAACACAATTTTAAACGTATAAAGGTCAAACGGTTGTTTGAGACTTGTACGCGGGGAGATCCCACGTTTTTGTTTACTTCAACGGCCAATCAGTCATCAGCTGTGTATACGATATTATCAAACTTAAGACTAAAGAAGGCTGTGATGATTTTAATTTTTTTTCAGATAATTGTACTGGCCAAAATAGAAACAGGATAATGTTTTTATGTATATTTATGCAGCTAAACAGCTTCGTATTAATATTAAACATACTTTACTTGAAAAAGGACAAACACAAATTGAGGATGATTCCAGACATGCCATAATTGAGAAAGCTTCAAGACAAGAATATTTATAAACCGTCTGAGTCATGATCATCATCATTTCAGCCGAAAGACGTCCACTGCTGGACATAGGCCTCCCCCAAGTATCGCCACAACGACTTGTCCTGCACCTTCCCCATCCAGCGGATTCCCGCGACCTTCAGTTGTTACCAATACATCCATCCAAAAAAAGACTTAATTGTGTTATGTCGCAATAATATGATTCCACCAGTTTATCATGAGTACTACGATCAAAGACATTAAATATTTACTAGTGCCCTATATTGAATCTCTTTGACTACGATTTAGTAGCATATAATGATAATTCAATCATTATTACTAGGTAGTGATAATGATGACAATGAGTGATGACATGTGACTCCCAAATTCCCCTTAAACTGAAGGGGAAAATCTATAAGATCATGATAAGACCTGCTGTCCTGTATGGATCGGAATGTTGGGTTCCGAAAGGAATTAATGAAAGGCAATTGCATGCAGCTGAGATGAGAATGTTAAGAGGAATGTGTGGTGTAACGAGAATGGATAGGATAAGGAATGAGTATGTAAGAAGGCTCAAAGTCACTCAAAGGGCAATGGAGAGGGCTATGCTCGGAGTGTCCCTGCGTGATCGAATCAGAAATGAGGAGATTCGCAGGAGAACGAAAGTAACCGACATAGCCCGAAGAATTGCCAAACTTAAGTGGCAGTGGGCGGGGCACATTGCTCGCAGAACGGATGGCCGATGGGGCAGTAAAGTTCTGGAGTGGCGACCGCGTACTGGAAGGCGCAGCGTGGGTAGGCCCCCCACAAGGTGGACCGACGACCTGGTGAAGGTCGCGGGAATCCGCTGGATGCGGAAGGCACAGGACCGGTCGTTGTGGCGATGCTTGGGGGAGGCCTATGTCCAGCAGTGGACGTCTTTCGGCTGAAATGATGATGATGATGATGTAAGAGGGAGTCTGAAAGTAGCGCCAGTGACAGAGAAAATAAGTAGCAACAGACTGTCATGGTATGAACATGTGATGAGGAGGAATGAGGAGCATGTTACAAGGAAAGTTCAAGTGTGAATGTGTATGGCTATAAGAAAACAGTCAGACCGAAGAAAACATGGATGGATTGTGTGAAATATGTTATGAATAGAAAGAAACTGAACACAGAAATGACGGCTAATAGAGATGTATATAAGAAAAAGACATGCTGCGCCGACCTCAAATAAATTAGGATAAGGGCAGGACGATGATGATGATGATGAATGAAGACAATGAGTGATTTCGTTTCGTTTTTGAAAATGCTTATTTTTTTGTTAATTTTTACTTTAATTCTAGTTTTTCCTCTTAGATAATGTTTTAAGAATCTTTTATTATGTTTAATAAGTTTCGATTTTATAAAAAAAAATCTTTTTTATTTTTTTAAACTTTTATTACGAACCTAGGTTGAGGTATCTACACAAAAAACTGATTGATCTCAAGTCCAATGTGATTTCAGAAGGTTTTTAACATCAAGTATTGATTATTTGATTGCCTTTCCATTACAGGAACTTCGATAATTATTGAGAAAAAAAATAAAGATATTAAATTGTTTTATTTGTTTTCATTTTTTTTTGACCTAACTGAAGGTTGACAATATTACTTCACCAAGTAAGATAACGTATAAGTGTCAATGTGAGTTATTTCATGAATTAATTATATTATTATTGTTTGTTTAAGTTATTTATTTGTTTTAAATATTTTTTATAAATTTGTATTAGTCAAACATTATAAAATAAACGTTTTTTTCAAAATTAGCTAATGCCAAGTAAATCGTCCAAAGTGACACTTTGGCCTTTTTACCAGTATTTTTCAATGTGATTAAAATGAAATAAATCACGTATATAGGCATATCTACATTAATTAAAAAACTAATATGTATACAAATAAATCGATCTATTTAAAATGGAGAATATATGTGTCATAGTAACTATCCAAAGTTTCACAAACATCTGTTGAAGCATGTAAAAAATATATCAAGTTGAAACTTTGAGAGCCTCTACTGAAAAGTTGTCAATTTGCACATTAGCCCTTATACATAGGACCCATCGACTATTGATTTATCTTCCTGCCCCTAGTGTTATAAAACTATGTACTCACTTATTCTTCACGTGCAAAAAAATTACCCAGTTAACTGGGTCGGATAATTTAGCAGTCTCTTTACTATCCAATATTGGACGACTCTTTCGATATTTATCGCGGGCACAATTCCTACAATCCTGGGCTTCAGCCAACTTTTTTGTTCAATAAAGAAAGCTAATTACGATTTTGCCTGACCCAAATGTTGAACAGAAGGCTGTAAAAGGCTGAGGCTATCAACTCACGCGTCAAATACACAATGAATTGTTAGTCGTTTTGAAAACGAAAACCATAGATTCTAGAATAATAATTGAATCTTTGATGATGATGAAATTGAATTGAGTCTTTTTTTTTTCCAAGAATTGGAGTTATTACCGTTTAACTCGAAGAAATCTTAACTTTTTTGAGCTTAATTGTAACACTACATTATTTATTGTTGTATATAAATGTTATTGCATTACTTACTAAAATTATTATCTACCATTTAACGGCGCGATGATATTGGCAAGATGGCTGGTAGCAACCACAGATTACTATATTAGTAGCTAGCTACAGATGCGACAGTGACTCGCGAGCTTAGTTTCACTAAATTGCCGCCCGGTGTTTTGTCGTTACTATCGCGTGTGGGTAGGTAGCTAGCTATAGCTATATTTGAAGGTCGTCGTAGCTTAAGATTAGTTTAAGGGAAATAAAACAGGTTCATCATCATTTTCATATTATATTTTGTAGGCACAAAGAATGTCAACAACAAAGCTCTAAATTATCATTCTTGGGGATAAGAAATAGCATTAGTTTCCTATGACGAAAAGTTCACGCACAATACTGCACTGAAAACAGAAGCGAAATTTCTTATCATTAAACTGTGTCGGATTTGGAGTCTCGATGAACTAAACTCAAGCTAAAACAGCGAAGATGTTACAAGATAATACGATAATACTGGCACTCGATCAGCTGTTAACACAATAATCAAAGACAATAATAACTAGAACGTCATGGCATCAAACATCCCACAGATAAAAAAAAAACGAAACCGCGACAGGTGGCGACATATGGCAGGAAAACGAACTAACGACTGTCAGGGCCCTGGTAGCAACTGGATGCGAGTGGCCGAGGATCGATGTCAGTGGCGTGCCATTGGAGAAGCCTGTGTCCAGAAGTGGACTAATATAGGCTGATGATGATGATGAACTCTTCACGACTCTCTCCAAAACAACTAAATTTTACTTTTTTTCTTGTAATAATAACGATTTAATTTGTGGAAAGAAAAAATGGAATGAATGAAAAAATGTACGCCAGTGCTTTAGCCACTAAGCTACAGTGAACACTGCTCGTGGTATCGAAATTACCCTCCACTTTTTGTACGTCTTTGGGTGACGTCAGCGATATCTTAACAAGAAACAGTGTTTCTTAACCGACTCTACTAACATTGCAGTTAATTCAAAGTCGTATAGATACCCTTACTAATTATTGTATTATTTTTAACGCATTTCCGCATGCGAAGCGAAATCTAACGATAAAGATATTTTTTTTTCTTTTTTCCTTTCCACAATTTAAATCATTAGATTTCGCTTCGCATGCGTAAATGTGTTAAAAATAATACAATAATTAGTAATAATAATTTAAATAAGATTCTATAGATGTCTGTCTGTTTAAGAAATCTCAAGCCCATGTTTCCCTTCATAACTTAAAGATTCATACATGTACTTACTTGCACCAGACCTTGTCTAGAAATCTGTTATAAAAACCAGTCTCGTACAATCTGCGTGCGTGTAAAGATGATCTCTCGTTGTATCCGTAGCGAACTAGATAGTTATCGGTACCGATACCGATCCCACGGCTCAACACAGCACCGCTCTACTGAGCTTTTACTTATTCTACTAAGATACGGCGCACGTTTGCAGATTTTATGTGCGATTACTTTGTTGGCTGTAAATATAGTTGCGTGCAAGGTCTGTTGATAATAATACAAGATGTTGGTCTGTAACCGTGCATATTTCTAAAGCAAATGATAAATATGCGCTTGATCATGTAAAAATACTTAACCAAGCCTACGATTATTTGTTTGTTTTGTTTTAATGTCCCAAAGATATTTATTATTTATTTATTTAATGACCAAATTTTCACTTAGAAACAATAGCGAGTGTTGAGTATAAATCCCGAACGACTCTAAGAAAAAGTAAACGGCGGCATGTCGCACGCGTCGTTTTTGTTTCGCGCGCGACACACGGGGCGGTATTTCAAATAAGAAATGTAATTTTTTTATTGATTTTTATTATCAATAGTAAAGTAACCTCTTTAAATATGGCACGCATATAGATCAACAGCTTGTATAGTAGAGTTTTTAAAATAAAGATGTGTAGGTATGTTATTTTAAGGAGAATGTAGCAGCCAAGTGCGAAAAACGGCCACTTTTGGCATTTTTAATATCTACAACTACAGCGAACTATATTTTACTAAGTTAATAGTTTCTGATTAAACTTCAATCTTAGAGACTTCAATCGTTAAAAACTAATTTTCGATAAATGATGTATTCAGCGAGTAATCATGTTTTTACTGATGGGTGCGCCACTTGGCTGCTACATTCCCCTTAAACAAAGATTTATTAGACTAACCTTTGTAGAAATGAGGAGATTCGCAGGAGAACGAAAGTAACCGACATAGCCCGAAGAATTGGCAAACTTAAGTGGCAGTGGGCGGGGCACATTGCTCGCAGAACGGACGGCCGATGGGGCAGTAAAGTTGTGGAGTGGCGACCGCGTACTAGAAGGCGCAGCGTGGGTAGGTCCCCCACAAGCTGGACCGACGACCTAGTGAAGGTCGCGGGATGCGGAAGGCGCAGGACCGGTCGTTGTGGCGATGCTTGGGGGAGGCCTATGTCCAGCAGTGGACGTCTTTCGGCTGAAATTATGATGATGATGATGATGATGAACCTCTGTAGTATTATATTATCAGTGCCTTTATAATGGGCTTGCGTTTGCCCGCCACCACAGATAATATAATACTATAGTACCCGCCACCTTACCTGATTAAGTTATTTCTTTTTGACCGTATGAATCGAACATAAAAAGGGGTATGACATTTTATAAAAAAATATATGTGTGAGTACGTAACAGTTAACGAGCAATTAAATAGAGAAAGATTTATTTTATGTAACAGTTTAATGTATCAGACACTCGTTTGTCAGCCGCCCACTAAATAAGTCCAATCAAATACTAACATATTTGCATATAAGGACAATGCACCAGACAAATCTATACTAATAAATCAAGTTTTAATGGCTTTGCTATTGTGGTCTTAATCGTTTGTGCAATAAAGTTTAATTTGTGTTGCTCAAAGTTGAGTGCAGTGTAGGGTCGTCACTATAATAATATCAAATTTTATTTCACTAGCTCAGGAATGGAACATACCTTTGCCCGCAACTTCAATCGCTTACCGTCTTTGATTTACAAGCTACTCTTCGCTATATGGAATGTGTTTGACCAGGATATCTATTATATCATTTACCTTATTTTTATCAAAATTTATTCAGCCGTTCCGACTAAGTTTACAAGAACCAAAAGTGGGCGAGTGATGTCAAATTGTATTTGCGACAATGGCAGCTTAATTCTTTCTACTATTTGTGTACAATCATTAAATGTGAAGGCTTTTATTTAAATAATCCTGACAACAAAGTTCCACAATATTTTTAAGGCTGCAAGGAGTTCAATTGATTATTTTTGAAGTGTTGATAGGTATTAATAAGTTTGATATCTTGAAACTTTTTTAAATCGAGTGTGATACGGGACACCCCTATTGCAGCTTGCCCAAGCTGGATCGTGACTAGCACGGTTGAACAAGTCACTTTCCAAACATGTTTAGTAAATCCGAACCATTTCTAGTAAAACCGGCAGCTTACAAGGAAATAGATATCGATGGCGACGTGAAAATATCCTATAATACGCGCTGGCATGCTTGATATGGACTTGAATGACAATGTTGCGAGCTTTGAGAGTCTATGTAAAGATATGGGTAGAATACTTAGATACAATACTTACAATGCTCAAGATTATTAAAACTAACAGCCTTGTCCACTCGTACCATAAACTTGTTATAGAATAATATGTTTATGTTTCGGACATACTTTTACAGAAAGTTTACTCTTAAAAGTTTGATTTGACGAATTAAGAGCGGCCAACCCGTCATACTTTCCTTACAAACATTCGTACGTGATTATGGCGTTGTAATAAATTATTCTTGAAATATTTTTATCAAAGAAGTATCTTGTGCACTATATCTAGGTTTTTATCGAAACAAAAACCTAATATTTTTAGAAACAAATTCTGTAAAAGCCTGCAAAAATCAGCTTTTTTGCACAAATTTTACCTGAACTTTGGTCGTTCTTAATGTGCTTATAAACAGTAAAAGTAAAGAAAACGTCTAACTAAGAACCTTGCACGTAATGCACGTGTAATAGAGATTCTATGTTAGATTTTTTTTACACATACTTGTAAGGCTTTTTCAAAACAAGTAAAACTCAAACTCAAAACTTTCATTTTATGATACTTTATTGTACACACAAATACACATTAATATTACAATAGGAAAGCTTATGTACATCGGCGAGCTTAACTCAAAAATGAGTTTTCTTACAGCAAACCTTAGAGCGATAGAGAGATGTTGATATATTATTAGAGGATAAAAACAAGTGTACAACAGAATAACAAAAATTTCATTTCATTCATGTGTACATAGGTGTTATATTTATAGTTACGTTTTTTTTTTCCTGGACGTTTTATGGAACCGCGCACTAATTTTGTTCGATGTTATCGCCTTCTCACTTGCTTGCTAGTAAACGGGCATGGCGTTCGATCAAAGTCAAAGTCAAATAGTATCTCTCAATAACGACGTGACATGACGAAACTATAAGGGGAATGTAGGAACTACAGAACTCTAAAAAGAGAGAATTTCAGATAAAGTATAAATTTTGACCGCTCTACTATTGCTCCTCCAGGCTACCATGTTGATGGTTATATGTCACCACGGCTCGTAACAAACATCAATAATCATCTGGTCGAAACTTACTTAGGGTTGACGCAATAAATGTTCTTTTTCCATTTTCCTCTGTCAGCCGTCATTTCATCATTTACTCCCATTTTATTCCTATCATTTTTCAAGCATGCCATATATTTTCTTTGACCTCCCCCTCTCCCTCCATAATATGAATCAAAATCTATGATAACAAAATTTGGTCTTTATAAATATAAAGTCGTCGATATAACTTGTCTACAGACATTGGCAGGAACACTACCATATAACCCATATATGGCCTTACAGACTGCAAGCTAGTCTCTCTTCACCATACTTTTACCTAGGAATGCTGGGATCGGCTTCCAGTTTGACTAGATGTGATTGAGTATCAATATTTTATTCGAAACGACTATCAGGTTTGAAAGATCTCACGTACAATCAAGAGCACATCGATGGTAATAATCCAGTATAAACAGAACTTGTCTTATATAAAACTGACATACTAAGCTGGTTCCGCTTACAATGGTTTTGTTACATTTTGACTATATATGTGAACATAATTTTTTTTCGAGATTTCAAGGTTGGTCCCACAGTAAAAGTTGTTCATACTGATGAGTACAATAACCCCTTAAGAGGTATTTAGCTATTTCAATAACACGTTGTATAGTTTATTGCAAAGCTGCAACCACAGGCTGCAACGATAATTGATTTTATGTATATCGACTTTTTCTGCGGACTGTACTAAGTAAATCAGAAGAAAAAGCTTTAAACACTTCATCAGATATTCATAAACTATACATGTGTAAGTAATTAACTACGTTATTTGAAATACTAATTGCAAAATGTACGAGATTTCTTTTAGTATGCTAATATCCCATAACTGGTGTTAACAGCATCATAAAACTAGAACGTTTATTATATTAGAAAGTAAAACCAAGGTTCAGGAATACTTTGTAACATTCAGAAGATTTTTTATGGCATAGAATGGCAAAACAAGCTAAAGGCCCACCTGATGTCAAGCGGTTACCTGTGTCTATAAAAACTGCAATCTTCTTCTATCGTGTCGACATGAGCTACATAACGATACTAGCTCATGTCATGAGAAAAAGATTAGCAGGTTGGTAGCGGGGCTGACTGCCCAGGGTGCGTCGGACGATCAATTAAATATCGTCACTCGTGGAGGCTGTTTTATTGCACCCCTATACCAAAACTAATACCAAAACTGCAATACCACCCAGGTTGTTGCCTAAATGATATTGCACATCGTGTCCTCCAAACAGAGACCTAAAGATAGAAAGTCTTATATGATAGTTATTTATCCTCACCGTGGTTTGTACCGGACGGAACACAGCAAAGCTATTTGACGGCAGAAATATGTACGGTGCATGTATTGAAGATGTATTGAAAATGTAGTTACCTATTGAGCTTTCCACATGAATTGACATCAGAGTAAGTCATAAAAGTTAAAAATACTGTGGGAGACTGGTGCCCAAACTAAGCTCTAGGCCTGTATTTCAGGACACCAGGTCTCCACCCTATAAATAAAGATTACATTTTTATTTTGCTATGTACTTGTACACTGACAGCCTTAAACAAAATATAGCCTCCTTAATTAGACTAGTGACTCGAGAGTACAATATAAGAAAAAAATTAAATTAGGTAGAATTAGTTAGGTAAGTATTTAGTTTTGTGTGTGAAAGTGTATGTGTGTGGAGTGGTGTTAGTGAGTATGGTGAGTATGTGTGGGTGTGTGGGGAGGGGGGTCAAAACGGAATAATATATAAAAAAAATATATGGAAAAGATAAACAAATAGGTATCACAAAACATTGTGGTAACAACTACATTACAACATAGTGGAAAGTAACTTCTCAGTTTCGTCGTAATTTAATTCCTGTAATAAGGCAGTTACTTTTTTGACATATGGCTAGTCCACATTTAGACTAGAAATTATATTATTATTTAGCCGCAGAAGTAATAAGTTAATGTATAATTAGACAAGTCATTACTTCTGCGAGCAATACTATTTGAAGGAGACTAATACGAAGGCAATACACAGGTAGAAGCGACTCCCGAACCACTTTGCTACAATCCATTAGTCGTCCCTAAAGACCCTTACAGGAAATACAGGCTACACAAAGCTAAGGTCATTACCTACCTACTGAAAATTTATATTTAAACCATAAAGGTATTTAGTATAGAAATGTCTTTGATTTAAACACATGAATTGTTAGTTGACTTCTGGACGTCAGCTAATATTTTACAGGTAAAAATCAGTTATACGTCTTGTACGTCAATTAAAGGATATTATTTTTATCAAGGCAAGCCTCTTATTCCTTATTCCTTTCACTTTGTACTACATATTTAACATACTTAGGTATGCAACCATAGAAATCTAAATAATAAGGTAATAGAAATGATATCTACTATCTTTCACTACGGGAACGCATGTCACCGGTTTTCCGCCACCAGTACATAAATACGCAATCACGCCCGCCATGTTTCTAGCATTCAATTCAAATAAATTAAGCCTAAAAAATTCAGCGTACTGGAAGGCGCAGCGTGGGTAGGCCCCCCACAAGGTGGACCGACGACCTGGTGAAGGTCGCGGGAATCGGCTGGATGCGGAAGGCGCAGGACCGGTGGTTGTGGCGATACTTGGGGGAGGCCTATGTCCTGCAGTGGACGTCTTTCGGCTGAAAAGATGATGATGAAAAAATTCAGCTGCTAGATAAGCTACAAAATACAATTTTAGTGACTGCGTCCAAAACAGCACTGATGATCAAGCAAACGGTTAGCGTACTGGTGTCCTAAAAGACATCTGTACGCGGCGACAAGTTCCCGCGCCTTTGCCACTTCTATTATCTTTATTCAGATTTCTGTGTATATAACCCTATTCTTAGTTTATACAAAACCTCTTAGGTGTCATTGTACTCATTACAAAATATAGGGGAACAGCTGTTTTCTTTTTCGCGATTTCAGGGTTGGTTCCATAGTAAAAGTTGTTCATAATGATGAGTGCAATGGTTCCTAAGAGGTTTAGTATAAACTAAGAATAAGGTTGTATAGGCAAAATCCTCTAAGCTCGTTCCACCATCTTGTCTGGATCTGTCACAATCTTAAAAGCCCGCTACCCATCAACTTTTTTCAAATATCATGTGCAAAGTGTGCAAAGATCTAGAAGCACTTGGTGATCCTAATAAGCTGAAATATGTACTGCTGTCACGTCGTCGTCTTCTGGGTGAGATGTAGTAGAGTAGTAGCAACCCGGAGACAGGGGAAGCACTCAGACACGGACGCTCGGAGGGTCGAAGGCTCGGAGGCTTGAAGACACGGTGACATACGGGAACTTGGTGTTCAGGAACTGGTAGTCAGGAACTGCAGGAACGGAACTCAGAGGTATGGAGGTACGGAACTCTGAGGTACGGAGGGTACAGAGGGTCAGAGGTACGGAGGTACGACGATAAGCTGCTGCTATGATAGTGCAGCAAGCTCTGGCAAGAGGCAGGAACCAGGTTGATAGGTAGGTAGATAGGTAGGTAGGCACAAACAATAAAACAAGCAGAAACGACTTGAAATCTGTATCTTGCAGACTGGGTAACACTGATATAAATATACTGCACTGATTATGTAAAATAATATAAAAAAACTGTGTTAATGGTCGGGCACGTCCATGCTCGGCCGGTTTTGCGATGTAAGTCCATTGTTCAGGTGAAAAATAGACAATTCTGGAATCATTTAAAATTTTGAATTTGGATTGATGAAGCTATAATAAAGTGGCCAGGAAATCCAAATAGGGTGAGCAGCATAACGAGTGTAGCCTCGTTACACTGCTAATTGTACAAGTAGTGAATGATCTTGATTTGGATTCGTCACGAAATCGTGATCGAAAAATAAAACATGTAAGCTTGAAGGCCTGCAACCTTGAAAGTACATGTCGGTGATTTGAGGACCGTTGCTACAACTCTCGGCAAAATACAGCTTTCTAAATGTTACAGAGGTCGTAAAAAGTAAAATCCCTGAAGTACCCTAAATTATACAAGAGGATTAAATCGCATGCGACCGCGCGCTAATACATTAAAACTGGCCATCTCATTAATTCGGTGTACACCACAAATTAACTATATTACTTATAGCCAAAAGGGACGTTATTTCTCAGATAGAAAGCAGCAATATACCTGATTTATCAAATGGCTAAAACGTAACTATACAGGGTAATTGAAAAATGCCCGAAACCTCTTAACACTAACATTTATGATATATATATAACTTATTATGATCCTGAACAACATTTGTTCTACGACTTTTAAGAATTCGAAACTTTTTTTTCATCCAGTATTAAAAAATACTCTATAGTTTGCATATTTCAGACGGCAGATGGGCCGGCCGGCCGCGGCGGGGCTGCGCGGCTAGTACAAACGTATTCGGGCTTACGACATAATATGCTATAGTATACGCAAATTTTACACATTACAAATAAACAAAAAAAATATTTTTTCAGCTTACCTGTTTAGTTTTAGCCAAAGTCATAGAACAAAAATTATTCAGGATCGTGATACGAAGTAAGTACTTGGAGGTTTTGGGTATTTTCTCAATTACCCTGTATATTCCTATAAAACATTGGAAAGCACGCACGGTTTGCTCCATACCTCTTAAAACCGTCAAGCAATGCATCATCCGTAAGTAGACAGATGACTTCCGTGGGATAACAAGTTGCTAATACGCCTCTAACCTTCTCATATATCCCCAAATTAGCCTGTCAGATCAAGAAAATACGGCGGCAAGAACCTTGTACTTGATATCAAGCTAAAAATATACACTGAAGAGCCTTTACTATAAATAGAAGCGGTCACGTCCCGGGAGAAGCTGGGAGTAAAATTTATGACTCGTCTCCATTTTAGGTACTGGATATGACTTTAAAACTAGCCTCTCTTGAGGCCGCCCACATTGGTAGCAATTTTAATTCGAATATTGCAGTGATCTTTGATTTGCAATATGTAGTAGTAGGTTTAAATATTAACCTTTAAGAAGAAATAGAGACTTTTGAAGATTAGGTATTTGGAGAAACTATCTCTGTCGCTTTGTCTCAAGTAAGTGCGATAAGGACAACTGCAATTCCGACTGAATAGCCTTAGTAAAAATCATAATTCGAGGTTTGACTCTCGACTATTTTCTCCTCCGAAACTGGACCAATTTGAAAGATATTTCATAACCCGAATAAGAAGAATGTGTACTGTGCCGTTGTTTTTCGTTTTTCATTATAGTTGTCAAATTTTTTAAACACTAGGCCTCTGTAGACAGCGGTCTAAATACGCAATTTTGAGAATTTTCAAGGGTTTCTAGAAATAATTCATCAACAAAAACGAAACATAGGGCATAGAAAAAGCTGATATTTATTTTACTCTAAAAAATCATTGTTTTGGGATTATAAACCAAAAAGAAAACAGTCGAGAGCGTTTGTATGGAGAAAAGACCACCCGCATTTCCTCTTAAGTGGATTGGATATCAATAAAAAATGCGTGCAATCTGATTTCTGACGTAAACTCCACTTTCATTGAAAAAGTTACGTAGTAGAGGGAGTTTACGGGCTTATACAAAAAAAAAACTTGACTCCTCACTTAAAACCAAAGCGAACAAGCACCTTTTTAGCGAACGTGCTGTATCTAGATTAATAATTCCTTAGCCTACCCTCAAAGAGGTTTTAACCAAACAAGAACCTTCACTGATTAAAAGAGATGTAGTACATTGATCCGAATTTATAATCACTCCAGATTTTAATCCCAGATTCATGAATATTTAGCTGGTTGAGATATAAAATAGGCTTTTTAATGGCATCCCAAAAATGTTAACAAGTTACATTACAAGGCTACTGAAAGCCACAACCATGGAGTAGTAAAAATGGAGTGCTACTAAAATATGCTGATTATACACATACATAACTTCACGCCTGTATTTTCCCGAAGGGGTAGACAGAGGCGTATAGTATACACCCACATTTCGCCAGTTATGTTATAATCCTCCTGCCCTTATCCCAATCTATTTGGGGTCGGCGCAGCATGTTTTTTTCTTCCATACATCTCTATCAGCCGTCATCTCCGTGTTCACTTTCTTTCTATTCATATCTTCTTTCACAAAATCCATCCATATTTTCTTCGGTCTCCCTCTTTTCTTATAACCATCAACATTCATACTTAAAACTTTCCTCGTAACATGCTCCTCATTCCTCCTCATCACATGTCCATACCATGATAGTCTGTTGCTACTTAACAGACTATCATTCGCCAGTTATGTTATAAGACCCATGTAATAGAGAGCGAGCCTATTGCCATTAACCTGGCAAAAATCCAGACTCCAGGCTGCTACTGAGAATTTCCTAATGAAAAAACCCAATAACACTGCCCGATCCGGGAATCTAACGCAGGACTCCACTCTACACTCCTGCTTGTGGCGAGCCGGGACCTGTCGGGGGTGGTTGTGTGAATACTCACGGGTTCCCACACCCCCGGCTAAGGTAGTTGAAGGAACATCGTGGTGGTTGTAGTCGGTAAGAGTCTGACACTCCACCTGCCCCGGGCGGAGTGCGTCCATGAGGATTACCCCACGGAAAAAAAAAAAAAAAAAAAAGTAGTGGTTGTAGTGCGTGATTCACACGGTAAACATTGGCACTCCATTTTTTCATTCTCCATGGCCACCCGTCAACCGTGCACTTTACAAATTCACAACATCCTCTCACATGAAAACGTTAGTCGGCAAACATATTAGCCCGGTAAACGAGTTTTAAATTACCTGCACGTGTTTTGTACGACTTTTTACACAATTTTATGCTTGGCAGCCTTAATTGAACGAATAAATTTTTGAAGAAGTGCATATTTAAAGTAAAGTGAGTATGAAGTGTGGATGAAACTATTTATTAATTTGAGAATAACGATGTTCATGATAGTTTTTTTATCCTGTAAAGAATATTTTATGACAATCCCAAAACTCTAACACAGCTAAAAAAGAAAAAAAAAGAAAAAAAAACTTTATTGTAATTGAATATGAATAAGTAGGTACCTAACAAACAAACACATTTTTAGAATGTTTGCTATAAAATTCATTAATATCTCATATCTAAATATTATAGAATCATGGAATGCAGTAGATTACGGCAGTTGCGAACGTAACGCATCTTGATTCCTGTTGTTATGTAACTAAGTAACATATTCGTGCAAAGTAATCACTTAAGATTGTTTCCCGAGTCTTCCGACATATCCTAGTATTGCTTTGGCCACAGATTAGCTAATAACAGAATTGAAGTTCTTTAACTTCAGTCAATTATGATTATACTGGGGCTCGTAGCGATGCAACGACTGCGCGGATTTTACGATCTGCAAGGTTAAGCTGCACTTGCCGCGGTCAGTCTGTGGATTGGTGACCGTTTCGTTACACATCGAGACCCCTCCGTGCCTCGGAGAGCACGTTAAGCTGTCGGTCCCGGTTGTCATACGAATATCTATGGCAGTCGTTACGGGTATTCAGAAGCCTGAAAGTCTGACAACTGGTCTAACCTCCGAATGTCAGTATTACCCAGTAACTGGGTTGCGGGGGTCTGATGGCAGTCGCTCCGTGTAAAATACTGATGTTCAGCCGCATCTGGCTAGACTGGAAGCCGACCCCAATATAATTGGGAAAAGGCTCGGAGGATGAATTATTATTATACTGTAAGGCAAAAGCCTCATTTCCTTCTTCCACTCTTTGCGGTCAAGTGCAAGTGTGGGCCAGTCTTTCCTATAAGCGTCAAACTCGTCCCGTCACATTTGCCATCGTTGGATTTCGATACCCACTCAGTACTAAAGTTACGTCTTGCAAAAATGCAAGACTGCAAGACCAGTCTTGCGAAAATGCAAAAACACGAGAGCCCAAAGCCTTGGTATTGGTCTTGCGAAAATACAAGACTGCAAAACTGCAAGACTGGTCTTGCGAAAATACAATACCGTTAGACTCCAAGACGTAGACTTTAGGTAATATTACTCGGTACAAATTTTAGCCCAAAAGTTGTCCGACACTCATCAAACGTCCCACATAAGCTTAACTGCTGTTTGTTTGGGTTATGTCGGCAATTTGTGTTCTAGACCGCCTTTGACCAACAATAGTACGGACCGCAGTATTGTGCTCCGGGTCTATTAGTCCCTCTCCCGGGATACTGCACTCCATTGCTCGCTGGTAAACCTCGATCGTGAACCTCTGGTACTGTCATAGTTCTCACAAATAAATCAAGCTTGCATAATCTGAAGAATATTGACACGATACCATCAAAAACAGCAATTAACACATCCAGTTTCTAACTGCATGGCGTGCACCTCAGACTCTCAATCAAGCCTTAAATCCTCATTCAATTAACCATTTAATAAAGCGTCAAGCGGAACTATTTAATACTTATTTGTCATTGTACGAGGTTACAAGGTCAGGTGCATTTGAATTCTGACATGTCAGAAGTAATTTATGTCAGTGTTTCTCAATCGCTCGGGGGCGTACGATAATTTTATTAATTATTTACGCGACACTGAGTTTTAATAGCTTGTTTTAATGCTATTGGTTTATTTGAATTACTTGGACTTATGAATTGTTGGTTGGATGTTTATGGAAGTAATGGATTATAGGGATAAGTTTATTGAACTTTATGTTTTATTTATCTGAAAAATAATTTTTATGTTTTATTATTTAGTACATAGGAGAGTGAAATCAGTAATAATAGTACATTATGATACTCAAGGCTGAATTGCAGCCCGAACCGAAGGCGAGGGCGTAATGGAGCCGAGAGTATAATAGTCAATGCTCACGCGTGCCATACGACGTTTTTCAACACATTTGCGAGGAAAAAAACATAAATTACACATTTTAGACAAATATTTAGTTTGTGAAAAATGATAAAAATGGCGCGCGGATCGCGCGGTGACATACAGCTGCTATGCCTAATATAAAAATATTATAAATTGATTTTTTTTATTTATAACTCAAATTAATATTAATTTGTTGACAAAAATTTAATAATTTGATGAAATGAAATGTTTATATAGCATACTTTAATTAATACAGTTGATTTATTCCCAAAAATGTTTAATTTAGTTCAGGCATTAAAACTCTTTACTGCGATTTAAAAATAAACTGTAAAGTAAAAAGCACTAGTTCGATAATATAATTAAATAAAAAAGCACGCGTGCGTTATAAGCCACATTATGAACCTAAAAGCGATGCAATAAGAGCCACTTTACGAGCAAGTGTGTTGAAAAATTACTTAATTCTAACATTCAGCGAAAGCATTTTCATAAAAGAACAATATAGCAGATTCAGCTCGACTTTGAATTATCTTGATGTTATATATTTATAGTTATATATGTAGGTATGTATAATATATATATTTTATTATATGTATAATGTACATATGTATTTATCTATTTTTTATTATATGTAATTATAAGTCCGTAGTACGAAACATTTTTTACTACTTTATTGGTGCATCTACCCTATTCTTTGTCTCTGCATTACCCTAAGGTTGTCTGGTAGAGAACGCCTATGGCGTTAAGACCGCCTTTGTACCCTGTTGTGCATAAAGAATTAAATAAATAAATAAATAAATATAGTTGACTGGGAGAGAATGCCTAAGGCATTAAGTCCGCCTATGTACACATGTTGCATGAAGTTTAAATAAATAAATATAGGTTTCGAACTATTTACGATCTATTTCTACAAAATGCCTCGCAACCTAGTGACGTCATTGAACATAACTAACAACATACCTGATAGTATTTTCTACAAAATCGTTATAAATTGCATCACACGTAGGCTAGTGCATCTCAGGAACTATTGTGCAACGTGATTGATGTGGACTACTGCACTGACGTAACGGCTAGCCTTTGTGAACTGGGTGCTTATTAAGGCCCATACACACCAAAAGCATGTCAGGAGCGGCACAGGCCATGAGCAGCGCGGGACACGTTACATGAAAAGGTAGACAGTTTTAAGCGTTTTGATTGCAGGCCCGCGATAAAACTGCTTTCAGGAGCAGGTCAGGAGCGGCACAGTTCGCCAGCGGGCCCGCGCCAATATTCGGTATGTCGTGTTTCATATTGTTCCTTGTGTTACGACTTGCACGGGCCTGCTTTTAACTCGCGCTGCTACTCACATGCTTTTGGTGTGTTCCTCCGAGCTCCGACGTAGCCCCAGATCGTACATAAACGTGCGATCATGAAGAGATTGCATTAATTTATTGGGATGGAGTTACTGTTACAAAAACTGAGTAACGTATAATAGAAATGAACGTCTTTGAATAAACAACTATACGGCCATTATAATAAAACAAGTTTAACCGGATAACATCGCGTATATTACTAATAGTTTATTATAGTAATAGTTTATTTTTCATCTTAATGAAACGTCAGGAAAACCAATTTAAATAATATACGCGATGTAATCCGGTTAAACTAGTTTTATTATAACGTGTAGTTATCGCGAAAACCTAAGAAATTATTATTATTAATTATTATTATTAATTATTATTATTTATTATTATTAATTATTATTATTAATTATATAACCTACAAAAGGGAGCAACAATTCGCAACATTTTGAGTACCACTGTAATTTCAATCTAATGCCACGGTCGCGGGCACTTTGTACAATTTAGAAAGTGAAGACTATTAAAAATTATTTGCATTTTAACCTGTTCATGATTGATCGATAGGTACCTAACCTCTAAATTAGAATGGTTCGCGTGACTGTAATTTCTCTGTTTGTTTTATTATTACTCCATCGGGCATCGGTCAAGCACGAACGCGAATCGTGAGTACTTGACCTGAGGTTTTCACCTTTAGATAGCTAACACCTAAATTATATGCAACGAAATCTACCTTAGGTGATTTCAGAAGGGCATCGTGGGCCTTAGAATGGGGGACTCACGTCGTCCATTAAGCGACGCTGGGAACATTAGCACGTGGTTTTCGCGTGCTGCTGTGTTGAACATTGTTTTCTCGGTTCATTCCAATGGCATAGCACCCTAGGATAGTGTCACCGGTGCGGTCCACAGGATTTCCCGGAGCTCCTCTATTTTGAATTGAGAACGGCAGCCGAGTGGTTTTAAGAGGAAATGCGGGCAAAGATACTTTTGAAAATTAGGTATTTGAAGAAACTATCGTTGTCACTTGGCTATCGCTAGGCCTCAAATAAGCGCGATAAGGACAACTGCAGCTTTGACTAACGGCCAAAATTAATATCCAATCTATCCACGATTTACCCTACTAGAGATAGAAATTTGACATATTTTGTATGGAGCTTATGTCAAAATTATATCTCTAGTAGGGTAAAACGTAGATAGATTGGATATAATATAATTAGACTGCAATCAATATTGAAAATATTTACAAAGTACAAAATAAAATGATATAAAAAGGCGCGCCTAGGCGTCAAAAAAAATAATTTTGGCCGTTAGTGAAAAAGTCATAATTCAAGGTTTGACTCTCGAATATTTTCTTATTTGCTTATACGCTTGACCGTACGAAAAAAAAAACGAAATAATGAAGAACCAACACTAAGGAAGTGCTTAGTTAGTTAATGTCTAGCCAAAGCAAACAAGTAATAAATAAACCCAATATTAGCATAACTCCTGATTACTATACATTTTTATTATACCGGATACCTATTAGCAATACTTTCTAGGTATTTACCACATAAAGGTAATTAATTAATTCACATAATGGTTTCCTAGCCATTATTTCGCACTTTGGTATGTGTATGGTTCTAATAACATATTTTTTATTTCGCCAAACTCTCATGGGTCCCATGATCAAGAAATTGACCATGGCATCAATTATGTTCGCGAAATCGTATTCTCTAAAAACTTGTCTTTTTATTGTTTGTTTTACTAGTTTATGAACCGGTGTAGGAAGTAATAATTTCAAGTTTTTTTATATGTAGTCTTAGTATAGGATAGGGACGAACAAAAGGTACACCTGATGCTAAGCCTAGCCTACCTTTGCCCATATTAATAACTGCAATACCACTTAGGCTGTTGCCTAACTAGTATAGCAAATTGCATTCGCCAAAACTGAAACTGTCCGTCGAACCGGTGGTTTCATGTGATTGTAATTTCTCTTATTATACCATGGTGATTTCGATATTGCAAACTTTATTTAAATCTGCGATATATTCTAAATTTAAAAAAATATCTACCACCTACACTTTTTAATCACCAAAAGCAAAGGTTGTTGTCCATGCATATTTCGCCGAAGGAGATAGTCACACAATAAATAATTTTGGTAGTGCAACAACGGGTAGCAATGAACTCTCAAGCATAAAGGGGTTCTAGCAGCAGAACAGCATATATCGATGGTAAAACTAGTATAAGCAGAACCTGTCTGCTATAAAACTTACATACTAAGCCAGTTACGCCTTTAATGGTTAATTTAACATTATTATGTGGTCGACCGTCATTAACAGCTGGCTGATAGGTACGCTTATTTGATACATAGACGGATATTTATTGCCACTTATTGAGCACTATTCCTAACTCTGAGCTTTTACTGAAATATTAATTATTACTAATACACAACACTGCTTAAAAGGACTATTCCGAGCTACGCTGCAGGCTGCAAGTGTAGCGGCTGCATTGCTAGCCTTGCCGACTGCACGTGCCGCTGTCGCGACGCTTGGAACTCATTCCATAGAAATACATACAAACCAGTAGAGCCGCAGTGCCACTGCGCGCAGTCGCTGCACTTGCAGCCTGCAGTTGCAGTCTGCAGCGTAGCTCGGAAAAGTACCTTTTTTTATACATATTTGGGACATTATTACACATCACCATCTAGTTTCAAACTAAGCAGAGCTTGTACTAAGGGTACTAGACAATGGATATAATACTTATATACTTTTTTTTTGTAAATACATTTGTGTTCTGTGGGAATCGAACCCACGACCTCATCAGCAGTCCGACACTCGAACCACTAGACCACATACGTCGTCCTTTACTCAGGAATCAAAACTAATACCATACGATCGACAGCTGCTATTGCGCCCACTACACCAATGAAGCAGTCATAGATCTTGTAAACTAAACTAAACCAGTTCGTTATGTGTTTCCCTTTCATTCAAATGGTATTAACATTAGAAATATAACCGTAGGCGTATTACTAGCTTGTTAGACCATAAAAATCCAATTACGTATAGTTCGGACGCGTGATAGTGAAAGTGGTTGTATCCTTCTGGCCGAATTAACTCTTCAAAGTAACTGAGGTAGTACTTAGTAGGTATGTAAGTAGGCGCAGTAATAGTGTTACATCCTAAGCACGCAGAAGAATGATGCTATTGTTTTCAAAATGTGATTCTACTTACATGACACAAAATCTTCTTAAAACAGTCAACAAGTTAAGAAAAACACGTCACGGTAGCTTAGTGGCTAAAGCATTGGCGTACTGAGCCAGGAGTCGCAGGTTCGAATCCAGGTCATGAGCAATTTTTTCTTTCCACAATTTAAATCGTTAGATTATGCATCGCATGCGTAAATGTGTTAAAAATTATAAAATAATAAAACAAAGTTTAACCTGATTATATCGCGTTTATTAAATTGTGCGGTAGATTAAAATATTATTTAGAAATATCTGTAAAGACGCTTGTCATTTTAGTCTACCTGCGACCACGAAATGCTGCAAAGCTTTCGAAACGTCAGGAAAACCAATTTAAATAATATACGCGATTTAATCCCGTTAAACTTTGTTTTATTATAATGTGTAGTGTCACGTCGTGGTCTCGGTGAGGGTAGCTCAGGCAGGAGACTCGGAGGGTCGAAGGTTCGGAGGCTTGACACGGTGACACACGGGAACTTGGAGAACAGGAACTAGTGGTACAGGAACTGGTAATCAGGAACTGCAGGAACGGAACTCAGAGGTATTGAGGTATGGAACTCTGAGGTACGGAGGGTACAGAGGGTCGGTAGTACGGAGGGGCGGAGGAGTGGTAGGTCAACTCCGACTATAAGACGATTGAGCTGCTGCTATGCCAATGCAGCGAGCTCTGGCTGGAGGCAGGTAGGTAGGTAGGCACAAACAATAAAACAAGCAGGAACGACTTGAATTATCTATCTTGCAGATTGGATAACACTGATAAGATACACTGTACTGATCATGTAAAATTATATAAAAAAACTTTTAATGGGCGGGCTCGTCCATGCTCGGCCGAGTCTGCGATATAAGTCTATTGTTTTTGATGAAAAATAGAAAATTATGGAAGAATTTTAAATTTTGAATTTGGATAGGTGATGTTTAATAAAGTGGCCAGGAAATCCAAATAAGGTGGTGAGCAGCGTAACGAGTTGAACCTCGTTATAGTAGTGATCGCGAAAACCTAAGAAATTATTATAATAAAATAAGTTAAGAAAATTCACTGTTAATAGAACAAGAATGAAGAATCGACATCTCGCTTGTCATATCTCGTAAAATGAATATCATCAATTGAAATAAACATGAACAATAAAGGCCCGTACAAACCAAATATCATGGTATATTTTTTCTTTTAAAACTTTATTCATTTTAGGAAAAAAATGTGTTTAAAAAAACCTATATTACGTATGTATTTTAAAGTCGTCATTTAGGCCTTCAAACACGGAACAAACTTTAGATTTTGAAATTGCAATTCCGCTTAAAAAATAATCGACTCGCCCATCTTCACTAAGACCGTAATTTACTGTACCTACCATACCTATAATTTGAATACAGTCCATCTTCATCATACGTGGGCACACGAGATTAGTCAATAATACTAATCCAATTACTTGCGCGTGATAGTGAAAGCGATAGGCGGCGCGGGCGGCGGTCATCGCGCGTCCTTGACAGCGGTTGCGACACTGCATTACTGAGATCCGGTTATTTAGAGCCGTAAAGCCTTGTTCAGACCACGTTAGTGGACAGTGCTGTTTTTAATCAATTTTTTTTTATTGAGTTGGTTAGTTCTCTTGTCAGTGGCCAAAAATTTTCATACAAGGGATGAAGAACAAAAACTGGTGGGATAGTCTGAGAAATAGGTTTGTCATAAATTTATTCGTGTTCTATTATTTGAAATGAATAGGAAAGAGTATTATTGAGTTCACATTAATAAAATGCACTCATACTATTTCGAGCCTTAAAGGCTTGTTCAGACCACGTAGTACGCATTGCTGTATTTAATCAATATGTTTTTTTCTGAGCTAGTTGTACTTTTGTTAGTGGCCAAATTTTTCATAAAAGGGACGAAGAATAAAAACTGGTGGGATAGTCTGAGAAATCGTTTTGACATCAATTTATTCGTGTTCTATTATTTAAAATGTGATGTAAAAGAGAACAAAATTGAGTTCACATTAATAAAACACACTCAAAAAATTATTCAATCTCGATATAAAAAACCGAATACATAATTTTAATTGTTTATTTGGAAACATTTGCATTCATATATTTGTTATTTAAATATTATAATTTATTCATGACATAATCTTATTTAATGTTAACATGTATTATTTACGATTTTTCTTATTATGAGTCGCTTTTATTCGCCAAAATTTTTAGTAAATGATATTTTTTCCTTATTTGTAGAACTGTAATAATGTAATTGATGATTTCTTTTTCACGAAACAAAACAGTAGCATATTGTTCGATACTCAATCATGTCATGTACACTAGTTATATTACATCTCGTGAGTAATAAATACTTTCCCTATCTAAATAATAATGGACAATTCCCTCAGGGTGTCTCCCTTGTTTCTTAATTAAGTCTCCGAGGAGTCACAACTATGCCAAAACTTGACATGTGATATTCAAGAGAAAAGTGATAAAAAGTTGCCGAATAATAAGTAACTACGGGGTGAAAAATAATAATAATGTATTCTTGCTAATGAATGTCCCATTTTTGGGCTAAAAATATTTTAAAAGGTCCAGTTTTTTCTCAATTACTTAAAGAAAAGCACTTTTGATATTACAGAATACAAAATTTCGATTTAGAGACGCAATGCAATCTTCAACGGAATAAAATTTTATTTCTCTTAAATCCTTCACCGCTTACTTAACTTTTTATCGAGTCGTTAACGGCGTACTAATGTTGTAATATCCTTTGATTGTAATCGAAATCAAATCCAATTTATTTTTTCTTCCAAATAAGGTAAAACCGAAAAGGGAATTACATCACATCTTTACTTATTTATTTTTGAAAAAGGTCGGAAAATATCGTACTTCGTACCTCCAGGTAGCCGCATTTTGGTATTTTTTAAGTTCGGCTGATTCTCGTCGTAAGTGATAAAGGTTGAGCTTTTTTAATTCAAACAACGTCCTGGGTGGTGCAAATCAGGCGAAATGCTGGTGGCAGTCCACGGCGGAGGGCTTGTGACGACCCAGCGGGCAAAGACGTGCCTCCAAACGACCTAGTCGTGTTCCGGTACGATGCCTGGTGTAGCCACTTGAGAGGATGGGTCGAAATATTTCACTGCTATCCTCTCACCTTTGCTGGGCAAACAACAACAACGTGAACGATCGTCGACCGCACCATCGCTTAACATCAGGTGAGGTGGTGGTCAAACGCAAGTCCGTTAAGTATAAAGAAAAACTTAAAGTCATATTTTTCTGGGGATGCCAACAAAATACAGAGCGTAACCTGCGCTCCCAGCTAATGGCAGAAGGAACACCGTGGTGGTTTTATTCGGTTCTGCTTCTTCTTTTATCGTGTCGACATAAGCTATATAATGATGCTCATGCCGTGGGAAAAAGATCAGCCAATGAGCAGGTTGTTAGCGGGGCTAACTGCCCAGGGTGCACCTGACGATCAATAAAATATCGCGACTCGTGAAGGCTCTTTAAAGGCACCCCATGCTTGCATGTAGGAGTACCACTCACAACTCTTTACCTTCCCCGGGCAAAGAGTATACATTCAGATAAATCAGCCGATACCCATAAGGATTTCACCACATTAGAAAAATAGAGCGCTCAGTACACATTATTAACTGAGAACAATGAGGCATTAAATGCAAATTTAATATCAAATGAGCGATAACTTATCAATGTTTAATAACAATAAATGTATAATTACTATCGCCATAACATTTATATTATTAACGAGTCATGCATTTGTTATAATGTGTTTTTTAAATCAATAAAACGGTACCTACTTAGCTACTACTTAACAACTCGTTAATGTTACGTGTATGATTTAGATTCAGTGCACACGCAAATTTTTAGTAGTACTAATTGATAATTATAATTAATAAATGCATACCGAGACCAACTACAATAATATAACGCTTACACAAACATTCATATTCACAAATCATTAACCTACACATCCAGACGCACCACGCATACTCCAATACCTACCAACAGTCTAACAAGTTTTGTGACACAATCTGCTTTCTTCTTTTTCTTTCCTTTAAAAAAAAAAAATTGTCTTCATCTTGTGCTTAGCGTCATCTTAGCGCTTTAGTAAATTTGTTTATTTCAACTTGATGTATTAGATTAAGTATCAACACAGGGAGCCAAGATTGTATGCAGGCAGCCACTGAGTGGGGCCTGGTGACCTGTAACACAGGTTTTTACGAACCCACAACAGGCACCACCAGCTCTCACAATGTGAACTATGTAGTCTTGTACCTATAATAAATGTGTATATAATCCATTGTGAGAGGAATAAATGAATAAATTATTATTATTAACTGGCACCTAAGTAATAAAAACCAAATCATGGTGCCAGCTGGGATTAATAAATAACAAGTAAAATAAAAACATAATAGAGTCAAATGTTGATTATTTCAATATACATTTACATGCACTTTCAAAACGTCAATTATGACTCTAGTTGCACGGTTCCAAAAAGTTGGTCCTATGGAGAAGAGCCGGCAAGAAACACTACTTCAAATCATAAAATAGATTATACATACGATAACCATACCTACCTATGTCCAGCAGTGGACTGCGATAGGCTGAGTTGATTGAACCATACCTACCATGGCCATACCAGGGAGTCTGCCCCAGGACTAAACGCTCTTTACCTCTCAAGCACTGTCCTAGTTTTTACTAACACTGACTTCCTAGCTTTATACGTGTGAACGCACCCTTAATCTTTGAATGACGATGAACTTGTATGGTTTATTGTAAGGCAACGCCTTTGTTAGTCGACAGCTCTGAAGTAGGTGCACTATTATGCTATTATTAATGTTAATAGTCCGTCGTCCGTGTGGTGCCGGACGCAAAGAATGCCACCACCCTATATCTTCTCATGGGTGTCGTAAAAGGCGACTAAGGGATTCACTAGAGGATGGGCAGCAGCGCCCTCTGAGTATTTAACTATCCAACTGCGATCGCCAACCCGCCTGCCAAGCGTGGCGATTATGGCATATCCCCCCAACATTTGCTTGGGGGAGGCCTATGTCCAGCAGTGGACGTCTTAAGGCTGAAATGATGAATGATGAATGTTAATAGTTATTACTTTTACGTTTCATTAGTCAAGAACTTATATTGGCATTATTATTTTATTGCCGTCGGATTATGAACACGTTCATTAAATAAAAACGCCCAAGTGCGAGTGCAAACCGGACTCGCACATTGGGGGTTCCGTACCTTCTTTGTACATGTAAAAAATGTATTTAGTTATATAATTTCAACACAGTTCTAAGTTAGTTTGTGAAAGATTTTTGATGATTTCTAAAAAAACTGTGCTAGTTAGAAACCTTGATCTTTTTTATATGAAAGGGCTTAAAGCCCGTTTTTGAACTACCCACTTTTAAATTTCGACACCCCATTTCAGTCACTTTCGCAAAGAAAATAAGATAAAAAACTGGCCAAGTGCGAGTCGGACTCGCGCAGTAAGGGTTCCGTACCTTCAACGACCTGATACCCCATAAAAACTGGTTTAATTTACGAGAGTTTATCAAAAGACATCAACGCACAGTGCGCGAAATATGAATTTTTGTATGTCTTTCTTACGAGGTACCACCACATATGTCTATGTTTGTCTTATTTTTAGTATTTGTTGCTAAACTACATAATATGCACTATAATCTGACCAAGTTTGACGCTGGTATATATAACCGTTTTGAAGATAGAGCAGGAACAAAAACGTTGAAAAAAATGCATATTTATTGATGTTTCTTGTATGGGGACCCCCTTTGTTTATAGACTTTTTTTTGTTTTTAGTATTTGTCGTGATACACCTCATAGCAACACATATTCTGAGAAAATTTCAACCAGTTACCTATTACTGTTCAAAAGATACAGCCCTGTGACAGACAGACGGACGGACGGACGGACAGCGTAGCGAGAGTAATAGGGTCCCGTTTGTCACCTTTCGGGTACGGAACCCTAAAAATGATCTTTTTTTAGTAATAAGGTTGGGTAAGCAATATTTAGTTATTTATTTATTTGTTAAACTTGGACTAGATTACATGGAAGGATTTTAGCACAGGCTTACAATTTAAGTACTTATTTAATCTAATCTTATTTAAAACTCTTTCAAATCGATAGTATTAATAGTTGCTGAAATATGCCTCTGTGACAGACGGACAGACAAACAGATAGACAAACAGACAGACAAACGGACGGAGTCGCACCATAATGGTCTCTTTTTACTTTTTGGTAAGGAACCCTATAAATTGCATTTGTTACGTCAAACTCATGATCTAGAACAATGTAAAATAGAATAAAATTCAAGTAATTAAGTTAATAGAATTGCATAGAGCCACGGTGCCTACCCATTTAAATTATATTTATCTAAATTCCATGATAATAATTTGTTTCCGGAACAGAGCCAAACTATTATAATATAACAATAAGCATGGAACTGATAAATATCATACTTTAGTATAAATAGGTCAATGACCTCAAGTACATATCTACATGATAATGCAGGTACATTGCAGTATAATTTCCTCACCATAGAAGGAAGTACCGCGATTTATCATAGCACGGTTGCTTGAGCCAAATTGTATACAAAGGAAAATACTTTTTCCTTCCTGTCCTTAGTTTATACTTTATGAACGTCCAAGCATTATTACTGCAAATCTAGATTGAAATCTGCGAGGAAAAGGATAAAGGACATTGCGCATTCTCTTAGGAGCTTTAGGCCCCTCAAAAATAATTGGTATGTCACGGCGGTTTTAGTCTTATTTTGGAGACCAAGAATTATCTTTTATTATTCTGAAAACGATTTTAATTTTTTCACCCTGGTTTAAGAGAAATCTATTTTTTTCCAACTCCTTAACTGATTGATAAGTACGCTCCGTGCATCGTTGGGCGATATAACTGAACGCACCCAGAGACACCATGTATGGTGTGGCAAGATATAATTATTTTATTAATCGATTTTTGAAATCGATTTTGTAGTATTTTTTAAATACTAACATTGCAAGCTTTAAAGTGTTTGAGTGTATTAATTAATATCGATTTTATAAGTAATATTGCAGTTCATTTAAAATGATTATAACAATATTTAAAATAAATGCATAGGTATTTTAAAGCAAAGAATCATCTCGTTTTTCCGTACAAAAATATGTTTTGCAATTTCTTTTGATTTGACGTCATATGAGTATTTTTTTATAATTTTTAACGGATTTACGCATGTGATCCGAAATCTAAAGATATAAATTGTGGAAAGAAAAAATAAGAAATCAATCAATCAAGATAAGTCTAGTATAATAGCATCTGAAACACAGTAAAAGTGAATTCATAGAAGTATCACTATTTAGAATCGATTGCGATTATTTGTTGAAATAGTCTGATATCTGGCAACATTTTCGTTCGGTTTGACTGGAGGATATACTTACGATTCAGTTTAATACATATTTATTATGTTTTTAATGCTAGGGTGAAAGAAATGTTGATAAAGAACACATAAACATGAAAAAATAAGATATAATTTTTGAATAACATACAGTTTTGACATAGCGCCAAAAATGGGCCCATCCGTGGGCATTGTCCTTTTGAGTTGATTTCCATGGCATATTTTATTTTATTAAATTTTTTGGCATGTTTCGGGTACCTGTACACATTTTATTTTAATAGATTTCATGTTTCATTATTATTTATTACGCGTACCTACAGGGGCAGGTGGGTAGAAATCTATTAAAATGAAATGCGCCAGGGGAATCAACTCTTCAAGATCTACTCAAAACATTTAATTTACAAAGCGTTTTGTCCAGAAGGCCAATTTTCGTCGTTTAAAACGTTCAAATATAGTTCCAAACGAATCTACCCCCCTAGCCAAGTTGACAATCTACAATCTTCAACGCTATAGAAAACAATCAAAATGTATGGGATTGAGATATCTCAACGAATGACTTTTTCGTTGAGATATGTCATTCTTATTCATACATTTAATACATAAATTTTTTGTTTTCTATTAGCGTTGACGATTGTAGATTATCAACATGGCTAGGGGGGTTGTGTTTTAAATCTCAATCTCCTAATACAGTAGATTTTCCTGTTTGTCTTTTATTTGTGACACTTAGGTCACTGGCGGCGTAGCATGGGTTGGCCCTTGGCACCCGTGGCGGTTTTCTAATGAGCACCCCCAAAAATAAAACAAATAGAACTAAACGTGCATATACGTGTAGAAGTAGAGCTCCTTTGTGAAAGAGCTCGTCCGAGGAAATACTACCACCGTACCTACTTCTCCGCCAAATAGTGATGCTTGCATTGCTGTGTTTCGGTCTGAAGGGTGCGGGTGCCGGTGAAATTACAATCACGTGAGACTTTCCATCTTCATGTCTCAGTTTGGCGAATCGACTTGCGGTACCATTTAGGCAACAGCCTAGGTGGTATTGCAGTTGTTCTGGGCAAATGGGCCTTTAGCTCGTTTCGCATTCCTTTACTATAAAAAAATAAATACGTGACATTATCAAGGTTGGTCACACTTGGCTCATTGCGGATCTTAAGTACGATTTCATTAACTTTAATTTTGAAAAGCTTTTTTAACATGAAGCCACCGAAGTGCAGCTGTAGGGCAGTTGCAGTTGTTTTGAACAAAACAATGCTTTTCGTATTCTCTTATCTACGGCGATCGCTGTCAGAAACGAACTGCAGCGTCACTGCAACTTGATCGGCGCGTCATGAAATTACGTGAATTAGGGCTCTGGACTCGGAACAGACTCATAATGGTCCCATTTTACATAATAATCTCAGAAGTTTGAAGGTTTGCTGTTAGAAAACTCAGTTCTGAGTTAAGCTCGCCGATGTACATAAACTTTCCTACTGTAATATAAATGTATATCTGTGTGTACAATAAAGAATAAGAAGTAAGAAGTTTCAAGGTAGTCCACTGGACCGCCACTTGGGAAGAAATAGTGGTGGCTTGCAAGTGGCGCCGGCACCAACCCACTTGTCACACCCCTTGGTGCTTGGCACCCGGGGCGGACCGCCCCCATCTCTTTACGCCGCCACTGACTTAGGTCATTCAGATATCATGATAATTATGTCAACGAAGAACCGGAATACTCACGACCATAATAATTGCACCACAATTATAGAATCACACGTTCCGCACACTTGCGGCCACATTAATGCTAAACATTTCACAGTTTACCCAATGATTCGTGTGTTATTCTACAGGGCTGTCAAACATGTCGTAATTATGTGTTTGCTAACATAATAGATATTTTTAACAACCAACCAGACCAAATTTGTATAATTTAATCGGGCCATTACAAACATTTTTAAATTAACGTGTTAGATGATTGTTACTATTTTGTAAACGTTTTCTCCGTATCTCGGTCAATGTAATAATAGTTAAGATGTAGATAAAATAATATAGCAATATGTTTCCTTATAAGTAACTACCGTCTCATTCTTGGCTAATATTGTTAATTGAATATTGAAACAGTTCAAAAGGCCACTAAGTAAGGTACGATAAAGCCACACGAGGTAAAACCACTTAGATAATTGTGATTCGCACCGAAGCATAATTTATAAATATTTACAAAGAAAACTTATTAATTCTTCAACAGTATAAACTCGTGATTCTAATAAGCTTGTTTTCCTAACATACCTTCAACTGTCAGGTATCCGTGACATAACGGTAGCCCTAACTTGACGCCAAGCTTGTCAAGCTCAAACCGCGTCGGTCACGGCCTGCGGAGCGCGACATTACACACGCATTACACTCCAGTGCCACACACTTGTACTTTCAATGCACTGTAGTGTACCGCTTCCTAACTGCCGCTCATTGTTGGAAAATACGGGGTTTTCTGTGAGAGTGTCCCGCCTTCTTGATACGTAATTGTATTTAAATTGCACGGCAATGTTTGCATTATTGTGAGGTAATTTGCAACTAGTTGTAGTTTTACTACACACAATTCAAAACATTGTTGTGATTCCTAATGATTTGGGAATATGCCTTTATTGTGTGTGGGATAGCCTTACATTGTTTAACAATAGATTCTTGAGTCAGTCAGTAGTATTAATTAAAAGGTATCACATATGATACCTTTTAATTAATACTAGTCAAAGAATAATGCAGAAGGAACTAGCCAATCTCTAGCTTGATGTATTTCATAAAACAAGTAATAAGAGATAATAGTTCCGTTCAAAGTTCCGCTCAAAGTTGTTGTACAAAAATAATCGATGTGTGCCCGCAAGCGGTACGTAAAATGTTCACTGACACACACATAGACGCGCGTAAGATGTACTGAACGTAGCCTTTTAAGTTCACCTTCAATTTGCTTCACTCCGCGTGCAACTACTGCGGTTCTAAGCCTAATTATTCTAAGATTAAACCCTATAAATGAAAGATGAATTAGGGACTACAAATCTGAAACTGTTCTATTGATTTGCAGAGATAAATAATGGCCGCGCAATGCCACGCCCTCCTGTTGCATTGGCCAAGCCAATAGGAGCGCGTCATGTGTAGTCGAAAATTGGCGGAATTTATTTCAAACAAATAAAATGTAATTACGTCTTTATGTTCTACTAACATAGTTTCAAGTAAGTACTACTAACGCTATGGGCGTCAATGCCTGATAATAAAATCTTATTATTATATTTTTATAGGATTTAAAGTTTGATGATGTATTCATATAACGAGGCGAGAAAACAATCATTTACATTACTCAAGAATATGTAAAAAGCTTTGGTCGAAAAAACCTGCCCATCTTATCCTCCAGAGAGGCATACATTTTAGTTTCACAAACTAACTTACTACGGCAAAGCCACCTGAGTAACTTTTAAATATTTTATTTATGCCTTCTTACACGCTGGTGTTTTCGAGTTTTCCTCACCAAAAATAAAGAATCTATGTAATGGGTACGGACTGTGCTTTTTACCCCAAGGTTAACAGAATAATATTACACTACAGATTACAGATTATTGCTCACAGATTTAGTAATAGCAGAAATCCTCGTGAAAGGGCTTGTCCAGGGAAGTAGGTACTAGCACTGTACCTATTTCTGCCGCCAAACAGTGGATGCTTGCATTTTTGTGTTCCGGTGTTAAGGGTACGGGTGCCGGTGAAATTGCAATCACATGAGACTCCATCATTAGGTCTGATTGGCAAACGCAATTTGTAATACAGGCAACGACCTAAGTGGTATTGCAATAGGTTTGGGCAAAGGCACAGATAATATAGGTACCGCTTAGCATCAGGTGGGCTTTTAGCTCATATTGAACTAAGTTTACGGGACTTGTCGCGCACAATTAAATCAAAATATAATAAACATTTTGACTAACCTCGACATTTCGGTTAAGTTGCATTGGCCGTGGTCACGAGCAGACCACGAGGCTTTTAGCTCACTTCGTCATACTATGCCATAAAAAAGGATAATCTTCAGAGTTTTTTTTAGGGAAAAGATTCAACCGTATTCATAATGACAGGCATTTCAGATGGCTACAATGAAAGAACTCGGCCATGCCTTACATAGAGAGCTATTTAACTTATCCATAAAACTACGACTTTCTGGTCTATCCTGCACCACCTTTGGAGCAATAAATTCAACATACAACTTAGTTTTATGTATCAAAAACTAAGATACAAGCTAATTTTAAGACCGTCAACGCACTTTCTCTGGTTACACGATTCGCTTGCTAATCTATCGGATGCGTAGAAAGCTTGGCATAATAAACCAGCTTGCCTTATCTCTTGCTGTATTAGAAAACAGGACTTATGCAAGGGTATGCTAAATCAATCGCATTCCTCCCTAATTGCTTGGTCAGGAACTTGGTAAAAGTTTAATCGACTGGAAAATTGTGGGTTGGTTTGATCGCTTGATAGCTTTCAAGTGTATAGGATGTTGGCGAATGCTATATTGAGATAAGTTGATCTTGGAAATGGTTTGTGTATTTTCTAGTCATGTTATCGGACATGGCAAAGTCTGTACAAGTTTCCGAATAAAACAACGTGATCATCATGGCAGATTCGCTAGAGTCAAAATAATTATAATGCTTGACTCAGAAGCACATTGTCCTATCACACATTTGACAGGACAATCAAGTATCATCAAAAATATCATCAAAAATACTGAATAGGTAGTAAGGTGCGTTCATTTGTTAGCACTTGGTCAGATTCGCAAAAGGTCGGATTATCATTTCGCCGGACTCAGTGCAGACGATAAGATAAATAATACATTTAAAATACATTTACTTAGGTAAGTTACGTATCTACGAACAAACTGCTTGAGAGTAGTAACCACAATATCAACAATATGCATTTATATGCATATAAATGCATATTCTTGATATTGTACAAAATAAAATTACCTAATAAATGTATTAACAATAAACAATTTATTGACAACATCTGTGGTCTAGTGATTCGGGTGTCCGACTGTTGATCACGAGGTCGTGGGTTCGATTCCCACAGGACACAAATATTTGTGTGATGAACAAGTGTTTGTGTTGGTCTGGGTGTTTCTTATGTATTATAAGAATGTATTTACAAAAAAAAAAAGTATATAAGTATTATATCCATTGTCTAGTACCCATAGCACAAGCTCTGCTTAGTTTGGAACTAGATGATGCTGTGTAAAAATGTCCCAACAATATTTATTTATTTATTTATTATAAATGTATTATTTATCTTATCGTATGTACTGAATCCGGCGAAATGAGAATCTGACCTTTTGCGAATCCGACCAAGTACTTACAAATGACCGCACCTTACAACCTATTCAGTATTTAAGTAACGTGTCATTACTATAAAGTAACGCATTTTCCTGGATGTCAGTATGACTTGATCTTCTTAGAGGAAACCGGTTATACAGTCTCTTCGAAAGATATTTGTCTTAAAATAACAAAATTGTCACATCATCACGATAGGTGTTGTTCAACAAAGCACCCAATGCATTTTTTTTTTTTCAAAAAATTACAAAATAATTACCTGTAGCCTGTCATTGTAGGTTTTTATTAAACAGGGCCCTAATAACACTCATGAGTATTACGTCAATGGGGGTAAACGTAACTTCCTTCCCATTATTTCATCATAAGAGCGAGGTTTTGATGACTAAGATGGCCATAAGCACAGAAATAGATAGATAGAATGGAAAAGTGGGTGCGGCGCGCCTGCCAACACTCTGCACCATAGTTCAGGGCATTTCAAAACATTTCTCAGTACGCCTCGACTTGTTTCTGTAAATACTGTAACAAAAACCCGCAAAAATTCCTTATTGCGCTGTTTCTATTTGCAGAAACAAAAGCTGTAAAGTAAATAAATGATTTAAGTTAATTTTTAAAAATTAATGATGGCAACATGGGAGGCGTGGTTTGTCCGAAAGTTGCCACGCATGAATCACAAGTAAAATTGTAATTACAACCATTCTATCTATCTATTTCTGTGGCCATAAGCCATCTTAGTCATTAAAACCTCTTGCATCTTGCTCTAAGCATCTTGGTGCTAACAAGTTTGACGATGTAACAAATCAAATCATAATGGTAACTTGTCTTTTTAACGACATCCTCTCTCACATAATAATATAATATGTCATCTAATCATATTAGATAAGACGTCAACATCCTGTGAAAACGTGTCATTACTTTGACGCTGTCTTGTAAAATGACGCATGTTTTCGAGTTATAGAGAAACAATAAAAAATAATAATTGAAACAATTCAATAACCATATCCATTATCTAGTACCCATAGTACGGTCGACCGCACGTCGGTGGTAACACTTTGACATTAGCAGTATCTTTATTTCGTAAGCAGTAAGGGCGGTTTTCGAATTGAAGTGTCACCACTGTCATGCAGTCGACTGTACAAGCTCTGCTTAGTTTGGGATTAGATGGTGCTGTGTAAAAATGTCCCAAAAATATGTATTTTATTTTTATTTATTTATAAGTAGGTAATGAGAGTTTTATAATGTTGCACATAAAAACTATTCAAATATAGTTAATAGTGTTTAGTTAAAGAATGATACCTAAATTATGTTTTATTGGCTCAATTAGATAATAGTTTACTTAATCTAGCGTCAAAAATGTATGTATTTATTACCTGTGTTACATTTTTTTTCTTGTGATAGAATATATAGGTCCAGTGTGTTGATAGAGTCCAACGTCGGCAATAAATAGACACACGATCTCATATGAGCAGCATGTTCCAAATTCAGTTGACGCAACCGTTGATAAAATTTACCTGTCTCCGCGAGACAGCTGTCAAGTGAACTAATGTCAGATGACAGTGTGGTTCCGGAACCATAACTCGTGTAACCATGTTGTTCTTCTAAACAGCGCATGTAGTAGTCTAAAAAAATCACAATAATTCTCAATATAACAGTTTGAATAGATATAAAAAGACATAAATCAAAAAAAGCCTAAAGACAAGTTACAAAGAAAATAAAAATTACTTTATTCCACAAAATAAGCCGACCGTACCTGACAAAAACAAAGAAACTAGCTGTCACATTCTCGCGTCACAATGAGAAACAACGTCCACTATTAGGCCGTCACTGTCAAAATGGTGTCAAAAATAATTCCATACAGCTAATTTCAGAACTCTCTAGCGATAAATTAGCCGATATCAATGGTATTATTCACATAAACTGTACTACATAGATACTAAGCTACTGACATAATTACATAGGTACCTACTGTATTTGTTATTATTTCCGTTACCAACACAAACACAGTAAAGTTGTCATTCTAGTGTGTATTTCAATGTCATAATAGAGACAGAATAATAGTACAAAAAAAGTTCGAACAAAAAGAAAATTCAAGACGAATTGGCTCGTTTTGTTTTCAATTTGAGAACGCGTATGACATTGACATTATTATTACTATACTACAAACGGGGTATTTACCGTATTTTTTTCAGTATCTCATGTTTCCGATATCCCCGTATGTAGTGTTAAAAATAGTGATAGTGACCCTCAGTTTAAAAACTTACATTATATATTATGCGATACGAGTATCTTTGTGATACTTTATTAAAATAACACAAATTACCTTTATTTGCAGGATTAGGGTTGCCAGATGCCCCGTATTTTACGGGTTACCCCGTTTTTCCGGCTATAACAATAAAGGAACCCGTAATTATGAAAATTTAATACGGGGTACACAAAGCTCCCGTATTTTTACGAATTGCAAGCCCTGGCATTTGGACAAAATTTGGACAAAAAAAATTAAAGGTTCATATTTTATATGATTCATATTTTAGAACTGGTTTTATCCATTCCAGCTTCTAATGCCCGGAGCATTAGAAGCTGGAATGGATAAAACCAGTAAAATAATATTTTCCTTGTGCGGCAATGCGTGGGCGAATACCTAGCAGAAACCGACTTAATATTGATACCATCAAGGCGGAGCTACAAGTAAAATTTAACTTCAAGTTAACATGTAAAGATTTTTATACATTTGCTTCACAAAATGAAGTGCTTTTAAAAGCTGTTTCGTCTTACAATTTATATAAATTTAAACATTAAAGTTTTTGTCATAAAACAATGCTGTTTTATGCTCCAGTAAAAAATCTAAAACCCGTATTTTTGATGCTAGTAAACCTTAAATCAAGAAGTGGCAGGCGGTAACCCTATTCAGGATGGTCCGTGTTAACACCACATCCCTATAATATACATTGCTCCATTTGTAAAACATAGAGATAAATAAACTTATAATACAGGGTTTTAGCCCGTCAATTTATGTCAAAAATGCGACATCTTTTTGGTATATCTCTAGGTACTTAGTACTTACCGCAGTCGTTAACTTTAGTAAAGAGACCGTGACAAACACGAGACAGTTTGTTTTCTTTTTATAAAATAGTGATGTAACTAATAACTTAGTGAATGAATAGTGGTTGTAGTGGAATTTTTGTGTGCGATAATAATAGCAATTTCTTAGCTTTTTATAATGTGTTTTACGGTTTTATATCTATCAACACTTTAGAGCCCTTTACATTACCTATGCTAAAACTATCTAACTCTATAAAAATTGAACATTGAAGTCTAAATTTAGAGGCTCTATCATAGAAATCTAAATAATAAGGTAATAGATATATTATCCACTGTATTTCACTACAGGAACGCATGTCGCCGGTTTTCCGCCACCAACACATAAATACACAATCACGCCAACCATGTTTCTAGCATTCAATGCAAAATAAATTAAGCCTAAAAAAATCTAGATATGCTGCAAAATACAATTTTAGTGACTTTGCATTCAAAACAGCACTGATGATCAAGCAAACGGTTTGTGCATTGGTGTATTAAAGGCACCTGTACGCGGCGACAAGTTTACGCACCTTTGCCGCTTCTATTACCTTTATTTAGATTTTTGTGGGCTCTATGAATACTTAATGTAAAGAACCACTAATAACAATAATCACTTTAATAATCTAGCGTGTCCAACAAGTATTATTAAGTAGTAGTATTATTATTAGTAGCAAATTCATAAATCATCATCAGAACAGTTTTGTGACAGATGAATTAATTAAGTCCAAGGCCATAAATCAAATGAATTCTGAATTGAATTTGAGTAAATCAACTGACAAATGAAGACCAATATTTCACGTCGCTAAGTGATGAACTATCGCTTAGAAGTTATATTATCTCCAACTTATTCGTTTTAGTTAATACATAGTTCTCTAGTCTAAGTAATCACTAGGTATTGGTTACTTTAGTATAATACTAGCCTATGTCCGCGGCTTCACCCCCGTGGATGTCGTTTTTCGCGCATCCCTCGGGAACTGTTCAACTTTCCAGGATAAAAAGTAGCCTTTATGTTAATCCGGGTTATGTTCTATCTGTATGCCAAATTTCATTAAAATCCATACAGTAGTTTTTGCGTGAAAGGGTAACTAACATCCATACATTCATACATCCTCACAAACACTCACGTTTATAATATTAGTAGGAAGCAGGATTATTTAGGTCATCGTTGTCGATTATATTAATCGTACTAATATTATAAATGCGAAAGTATGGATATCTGTTTGTTTTCTTGTTCGTTTGTCCTTCAATCACGCTAAAACGGCCGAACCGATTTGGATGAAATTTAACACACAGATAAACCATGCCCTGGATTAATATAGCATACTTTTCATTGACAAAACACAATAGCGAAGCCGCAGCTATCAAGTAGTTATATAATATTTGATGAAATTATTTGCAAGACCTGAGGACATGCCTAATTTGCAATTTTGAATACTATATTTCACTAGCAAACCAACTTTCTTCTCTAAAATTACCATAGGTATCATGATTTTCTTGAATACCTTATGATGTTTTCCATTGCTTCTAAATACTGTAATCATACTTACTAGGTACATACTCTTAAATTTCGAGCTTGTTAAAAAACGATTAGAGCTATACTCTCCATATAATTATACAAGATTATTAGTGACTTAAGACAAAGCCTATTTCAGTGAGGAGTCTTAAAAAGCAGTTAATAGTTGAAATAAACTTTCTAGGAACAAGGAATTTTCACGTTTATGAACATTATAAATTATTATTGTAGGTAAACATAAAATTATGAAAATATAAGGAAAAACCTAAACTACGAATACTACCTAACATCAGATTCAATATGAATGGTAATATAAAGGCAATAGGTACCTATCTTCTTATATAAATTGTGTAAAGATAAAACTTTTTAACAAAAAATTGAACCGACGAAAACAGAAACTGAAAAGCGAAAAATAACTAATTATGAGTCGGCGCCAAACGAACTTTTAACAAGCAAAGTGCGTGTAAGTTGCAAGTGGCCGAGCGGAGAACGCATTTTTGGAAAGTTATTGTTTATCGTTGAAAATTTCACGTTGTATTTGATGTGACGTTGTTTTTATTATTTATTTAAAGTAATTTAATGATCTTCGTTGATTGGTTGTTTGGCGCCGACTCATAATTAGTTATTTTTCAGTTTCTGTTTTCGTCGGTTCAATTTTTTGGTAAAAAGTTTTATTTTTCATTTTTTTGTGGTTAAAATCTAACTCCAGGTCTCCATTATGTCGTAGTGTCTAGAACTATATTTATGTGTGTCAAGTTTCAACAGAATCGATTAACAGGTAAGAATTCAGTGGGTGAACAAACACTCATCCCCTGTTTTATTGCCCTTAGGGGTGGATTTTGATTTTGAAATTTAAATGGGACCAACTTCGAGATATACCCTATCCATTAAAAAAAGGATCATCAAAATCGAACCACTCTGTAAAAAGTTATGCGTGGTCATACATAAAAAAATAAATATACGCGTCGAATTGAGAACCTCCTCCTTTTTTTCATCGGTTAAAAAAATGGCTCATGAGCAGGATTCGTACCTGCAACTCCTGGTTCAGTACACCAGTGCTTTATCTGCTAAGAAACCGTGAACACTGCTCGTGGCAAATAAACTTCATTATTATTGTTAATTTACAATGCTACATAATACTTTATACAATATAAAAACAAATCTTACAACTAAATTACCACCTATTATATTAACACTACATTAATATTACAAAATAAATATGTATAAAATACAGATTGAATAATATTACAAAAGTGGACTTAGGCGTCGAAGAATTCCTCCACATCACTGTCACCCGGAAGGGTGCCCAGAAGACAGGCAGCGTTGCCACGTTGAATGGCAACGCTTAGGTATTCTTTGCCCAAGGAACAAGCCAGCCCTCTGGTCACGCGAAGTGTCAACCAGTCTCTTAGATATTTCGTTGAAAAGGAGCCATACACTCGGACCCCATGGCCCGAACTACAATCTGATAAAAACGTAGAAAAAGTAGATTTCCAAAAGTATAATACCCACAACCACGAGGAACAGATACTAGATACTGTAGTATCGATGATATTTTAAAAAGTACAGATATGTTGTTGTACGCGCAATCTGAAGACTCGAAAACGTCCTAACATAACATAACCAGCCCATTACTGTCCCACTGCTGGGCACGGGCCTCTTCTCAGTACGAGAAGGCTAAGGCCTTAGTCCACCACGCTGGCCTAGTGCGGGTTGGCGGACTACACACCATTGAGAACTGTGTGGAGCACTCTCAGGTGTGCAGGTTTCCTCACTATGTTTTCCTTCACCGTTAAATCAAGTGATAATCGAATATAAATCCGCACATGAATTCGAAAAGTCAGAGGTGCGGGCCGGGATCGAACTCGCACCCTCCTGCTTGGAAGGCAAGCGTTCAACCACTAGGCTATCACTGTTGCTGTATCGCTAGATACCTACATTAACAAAAATAATATATAGCAGTTTAAACATTTACTTGACCAAACGGCAGTAGTGAAGTATATAAACAAAACAGAGAAACGACAACTATCCTTGCCATATAATCGCAAATAACAATTAAAATTCTATTTCTCTATAAAGGTAGCAAAAACTAAGAAATTATGTTACCAAAACTGACGGCATTATACCTTAAACCAGTTATCAGATTACCATATAGATGTGTATTAATAAAGTGTGCTAGAAAGACAATATGTCAAGGTTAGTGAAACGGATAGGCAGTGGAAACTGATTCCAAGGTCAGCTGGCAATGGGTTTTTTAGTTTTAGTCAATATGTATTGATATTATTAATTATCTCTTTATTGCGATATTTTTATACATAAAAGAATGAGGCTTTGTGTGGTTTTGCGTAAAAATTACTCATCCAATTAACATAAAAATAGTAATCTACAGTATAATTTCGTACATCATACCGATCAGTCGGTTAACGTTTCAAAGACTCCATTTTTGAAAAAAAAAACCATTAAAAAAACACAATTGTTCCATTTAAAAAAAAAATACTCAGGTAGAATTTTCGCAGTAAAATAATGTAGGTACCCGAAAGAATTATACACTCTATGTGGTTCTTTTTAGTCGTTCACTCTTGGCAGGCAGGGTGGTCGTTTGTGGGGTGTATGACTCGTGGACCCACCAATTTGACCCACCAGTGGTACAATATTCATTTGTATGTCTCGTAGTCCCACTGGTCAGTCGGTCTACGAGTGGTTACGTCGGGTCTCGAAAGTTGAGTAGGAGCTCTTGCGATGCGTCTCATTGCGTGCGAGAACACTGTATTCATGTTGGAGTGCTTGCGTCTTGATGAGGTCTGACCAGCGCGATGGAGAGTGACCGCGAGGTCTCATCCCTTCAATCATTCTTTCTTTCTTCTGTTTAGTTACTAAGTGGGTAAAGTTAAAGTGGATAAATTTGGGTTTGGTGGGCAAATTATTATCGTTATCAATGAAATGCGGCGGCCGCGGTGGTCGCCAAAATTTTTTTTCTTTCAATTTCAATTTTTAGTCCTGAGTGATAGTAAAACGCGTATTTTGTAAAAGCAAAAGGCGTTTTTTTTTTTTTTTTTTATCTTATATTAAAATGTGGATAGTGATATAAAAAGCTTCCAGTATAGTTTGCTCCTTGTTGTAACACGCTACTGCTCCTTGGTACACCGCTAGTTCTTTATAACAATTAAAAACTAATAACTCAACATTTATTATTCTCTGACATAAAATAAAACAAGGCTTCATCACTATTAGTAACAAAAGAAGCTTTCAGAAGTCTTTTGGTTAGGAATGCGTAAAGAGAGAGGAGCACTATGAATTAAATAGTAGATTTGTTTGTCCAGTGACATTGAAGTATGTACTTACCTACTACTAACTGGATGCGTTGTTCATCTTTGCTGTTTTGCATTGCACGGATATTCTCGATGTGCAACAAAACTGTCAAACAGCCATCATTAGATTGACCGCGGCTAGTACAGCTTAACCTTACAAATCTTGCAATCTAAGTGCTGATAATTACTATCATCATCATCCTCCGAGCCTTTTCCCAATTATATTGGGGTCGGCTTCCAGTCTAGCCAGATGCGGCTGAACATCAGTATATTACACGGAGCGACTGCCATCAGACCCCCGCAACCCAGTTACTGGGTAATACCAACATTCGGAGGTTAGACCAGTTGTCAGACTTTCAGGCTTCTGACTACCCGTAACGACTGCCATAGATATTCGTATGACAACCGGGACCGACAGCTTAACGTGCTCTCCGAGGCAAGGAGGGGTCTCGTTGTGTAACGAAACGGTCACCCATCCACAGACTGACCGCGGCAAGTGCAGCTTAACCTGGTAATTACTAATCTTCCAAAAACGTAACTAACTTAACTTCTTTTTATCTTGTTACAGGAAGAAAACATAGCCCTTCGACTAATCAAACAACATACAGGCATTGAAGAGCCAGAAAGCAGTCCAGCATCACCCGAAGAGGTCTTCAACACTGGCAATACCGGGACCACTGGTCGCTCATACTTCGATGAAGCTGGTTACGTAGCTGGGGGGTCCAAGGACTCCGATCCTTATGTGCGGAACCGGTTCAACCAGGCGGCGTCAGACAACCTGCCCAGTAATAGACCGGTGCCTGATACGAGGAACGCTATGTAAGTTTGACTATGTTTTTATAGAAAGTAATTAGAGTCCACAATGGGCCTGATAAGAAGGCTAAAAGTCACTCAAAGGGCAATGGAGAGGGATATGCTCGGAGTCTCCCTGCGTGATCGAATCAGAAATGAGGAGATTCGCAGGAGAACGAAGGTAACCGACATAGTCCGGAGAATTGCTAAACTTAAGTGCCAGTGGGCGAGGCACTTTACTCCCAGAACGGATAGCCGATGGGGCCGTAAAGTTCTGGAGTGGTGACCGCGTACTAGAAGGCGCAGCGTGGGTAGGTCCCCCACAAGTTGGACCGATGACCTGGTGAAGGTCGCGGGAATCCGCTGGATGCGGAAAGCACAGGACCGGTCATTGTACTCGTTGTGGCGATGCTTGTGTGAGGCCTATGTCCAGCAGTGGACGTCTTTTGGCTGAAATGATGAACTAGAGTCCGTTTAATTTTTTCAGCATATACCTATTTGTTAAAAATATCATCAAAATAATTCCGGGTGATAATTTATTGAAATTGGCACGGAAAAAAGACAGTGGAATTCCTTGGAGTCTGTGTTTCCCGATAGCTTAATTAGATATAATCTGGTGGCTTACAAGGCACGAGTGAATAGGGCGTGCATTGTCAACCGCACGATACGGTCAAACGCAAGGCCATGTAAGATTTAAAAACACTTGTTTTAACTTCAAGACGGTGTAAGATGTAATAGAATAATTTCAATCGGTTTATTGATCTTAAAAGATTCGGAATGTTGTGCTTTATTAAAGTTTTAATCATGACTTTACCACTTTATTATTAATAAGAAATATAGACGTTATTAAACACACATGACTTATCCTATTTGTCAAACATCAAGCTTAGGGTTTTCTTCCATCATTACACGTAAATGTAAATTTTCTAGTAAAAGATTACCATCAGATCACCACATCCTAACAAATGGAGTTGACGAGATCCTACCTAATTCTAGACCAGTTATCAGACATTTTTCAGGCTTCCAACGGTCTGTAATAACCGTCCTAGATATTTGCATGCTAGCCAAGACCGACGGCTTAGCTTTCCAAGGCACGGAGGGATGAGTCTCGATATATTGACCTAATAAATCCCTCAGTAACTAGATCCAGCAATGTCCTTCTTAGTTCAGAAATAATATAGTTTCTTTTCTTAGGATTTTACGTAGTTGTCTTACAACAAATATAGAAAAGACGTATGTCATCTTAGTCTACCTGCGACCACGAAATGCTGCAAAGCTTTCGAAACGTCAGGAAAACCAACCATATAATGTGTAGTGATCGCGAAAACCCAAGAAATTGTTAAATATAGAAAAGTTTTAAATTCCTAGGTTTAGAAAAACAGTAGTTTCTTTTCTAGGATTTTACGTATTATCTTCCTGAACAAAAACTTTAATTTCCTGGATTGTTTGTCCTAAATCTGTCTGCAAAATTGATGGACGGAATGAAAAATAATGTTGTTTAAAATGCTAATCAAATCAAATTTTAATAATTTATTTCAAGCAGGCACACCCATATAAAATAATACAGCAACACAAATACCAATAATCCAAATAATGATACAAATGTAACCAGTTGTATTCAAATAATCCAATTAACGGCCAAAATTAATATCCAATCTATCCACGATTTGCCCTACTAGAGATAGGAATTTGACATAAGCTCCATACAAAATATGACAGATTTCTATCTCTAGTAGGGTAAATCGTGGATAGATTGGATATTAATTTTGGCCGTAAGTCGATAGTTATAATCCAAAATAACAATTATAGTGACAGAATGCGTGTAGCTGGAACATTGTCAATATACGAAGTAGTGGTTAGCATCGATTGTCAGACTTGTATATGTGGCTCATAAAGGAGGCTGAGGCTTTTCTCATGACTGCGTAAAAGTCATGAAAATAGGGTGTTTTTGGCAAACATGCCGGACGCACTACACCGCCACGGCAAACCAAGTATGCATCTAAATACGTTATTGTATTGGACACACAACTTTTTGTAGGTACGCTGCGTATAGTTGTACCATCGGGCCCAGATGTAGACGCCCGACAGAAGTGAAGCCTCTACGCATTTGCAAACGCGGAGAGCTCACGCTTTTCACGGATTACTGGCGCCGCGGCCAAGCACGCAACGAAGTTAAGAAGCTTCGCTTCAAAAATAATTCCATTCAATCAAATTCCTACAGTGGAGTAATACATACTAACCCTGGCTCCACACGCTGGCCCAAACGTTGGCGCCAACGCTATTCGCCAACGCGGATGGCATTTTCAAGACGCGATGACCCTAGGAACAAGCTCATTCGATGCCACATACTGCATGAGTGCTGCGGCAAGTCTGAACAAACAGCGAACGTGTGGATGCATCGCTAACGTTGGCGAATAATACCTTTGATAAAACCGACACGCGACGGCCAACTGCCAACGCTCGCCCCAACGTTCGGGCCAACATGTGGAGCCGGCCTAAGAATAATACTACCCAAATTTAATCTGGTGGGCATACCACCAGATTAACTATTACGCAATTTTAAATCCGAAAACCAAACAACGTCATTCAATATTAGCTGTTCTTAACCCAAATTCTTGTCTTCAATTCTTACGTTAAATAAGTGCAGTGTCAACGTGTGACCCCAATTTTACGCAAGCTCACACATACGTAATAAGAGGCGTATGTGACCTCCCTTGGACCTTGGCGACCTCGCAGCTTCTTCGGGTCAATGTCTGACAATGATGAACTGGAGATGCAATGCTGTTTAATAATGATTATCCATATCAATGTTAATACAGTCAATCGGACATCAACATATTAAAAACTCGTTAACAGAGTAGAAAGAGTGCTCAATGAGGAATTGGAACAGCTTATTTTTGAACACACGGATGTCTCTACAGTCCTTAATGTGATTAGGGATCTTATTATAAATCTTTGGCGCCATAACAAACACACTATTCCCATATAGGGTAGTTTTATATTTCCTACTAAGGTTATTATATAATGTACTTCTGTTACGTGACATATGCTCTAGCACAAATAAGGATGGATGATACCTGATAAAAATGGCAATTTCAAATATGTATAGTGATGGTACGGTAAGTAATTTTAAGTTTATGAAGAAATCTTTACAACTATCAGTTCTCTTTAGACCACACATAGCGCGGATGCACCTCTTCTGACATTTAAACACCCTATCCCAATTAGTGGTGTTACCCCAGAAAATGATTGCATATCTTAGTCTGGAAGCAACATAACCATGATAGGCGTAAGTAACGGAGGGAGGCTGACTTTTTTCGCTAGCATGTACAGGTTATATGATGATTGTACACAGACATAGTAAAATATATAGACTAAGTGCTGCGAACAACCATAGTGAAGCCAACAAAAACCGTGCTCCTTCATGTACAACCAGTGCTCACGTACACACCATGCGCCTGAAGGATATTTGTTTTCGCGATGCTTACTGGAAGATGCCGCGACATGTGAACTGAGAGGGGTGATCATGGTTTAAGGTGCATGTGTGTGCACGTGAGCACTGGTTGTACATGAAGGAGCACGGCTTTTGTTGGCTTCACTATGGTTGTTCGCAGCACTTAGTCTATATTTTTTACTATGTCTGTGTGATTGTAATACTTTTTTACATACAAATTCTATGTGGCTTTGCCATTTTAGGTTGTTATCTATGTGCACGCCGAGAAATTTGGTTGTGGTTGTTAATTCAACTTTTTTTCCATTATATTGTATTTGTGTATTTAAGGTATGATTAGTTTTCTGTTTAAATAGCATTAATTTAGTTTTGTCTATATTTATTAATAGATTATTGTTTTGTAACCAGTCAATTATTGAATTTAAGCTATTACCAGGCCCCTCAGAAAGTATTGCGAAAAAAAGTTTTTATATATGGGAGACTGGCCAGTTATAATGTTTTTCGAAAATATGATTATTTATAAGTAAAAATAAGTAAGTTCCAATTTCAAAATTTCCCTCCACATTTTTTGCGAGTTAATTCAAAGTATTGTGTCTCACTGAAATATGGATCTGCGCCGGGAACATTTTAGAGCTATGATTTTATACGATTTCAAGTGTCGCCTAAAACCGGATGAATCGTACGATAGACTTCAAATGGCATTCATGGATGAAGGCCCTTCCAAGGCAACCGTGTATCGTTGGTATAACGAATTCAAGCGCGGTCGATCAACTTTGGGGGATGACGAAAGAAGCGGTCGCCCTTTGACGGCTGTTACCGAAGAAAACGTGCTAGCAGTGAAAAATTTAATCCAAGACAATAGGCGAATTACATATCAGGAGATTCAACACATATTGAAGATTGGATCGGGAAGTGTTCACGAGATTCTACACAGCCATCTTCGCGTGAGGAGGATAGTATCACGCTGGGTGCCGCACAACCTCACCGATGCTCAGAAGCAGGCCCGGGTGGAATGGTGCCGTGATATGCTTAACAAATTTAAAGCAGGCTAGTCTCGGCGTGTTTACGACATCGTTACAGGTGATGAGTCCTGGATTTATCAATACGACCCAGAAACCAAGCGCCAGTCGACTGTTTGGGTGTTTCAAAATGAGCCAACGCCTACCAAAGTGAAGCGATCTAGAAGCGGGGGTAAGATTTTGATCGCTAGCTTTTTTAATTTGACTGGCCACTTGGTATCAATTCCCTTACGGGATCAAAGAAGCATTAATGCCAAATGGTATACTACCAAATGTTTGCCAGAAGTTTTCTCTGTTATAAGCAACAAGCGACCAAACACAGGGCTCCGCGGGCTACTGCTCCACCACGACAATGCACCTGCGCACACCGCACTCAAAACGAGGGACTTCCTGGACAGCACGCCAGTCAAACTCCTGGGTCACCCTCCTTACAGCCCTGATCTAGCACCGTGTGACTTCTTTTTATTCCCAAAAATAAAAAATCAGCTCAAAGGGATACAATTTTCGTCGCCGGAAGATGCGCTGGCTGCGTTCGAGCAGGCTGTAAACGAGGTGTCTGCGGCGGACTGGAAAAAGTGTTTTGAAAACTGGTTTAGGCGCATGAATCTTTGTATAGACGCTGGTGGAAAGTACTTTGAAAAGATTTGATAAAAATATATGTACGTATAGAACAATTTTTTTTAGTTTCGCAAAACTTTCTGAGTGTCCCACGTATTTATAATATTTTCATTATTATAGACAACTGTACAGTCATCAGCAAACAATATCATCCGATCATTTGTCGATTTAGGTAGGGCGTTAATATAGATAAGAAAAAGGAGTGGCCCCAAAACACTCCCCTGTGGAACTCCATATTTAACTATTCTAGATCTGGATCTAAAATTTAGTTCAATTTTGGTATTAGGACAAATTTTGCTTATGCTAGTGATCATTTCTATTAGTGATGAAAGAGTTTAGTAAATCTAGAGTATTGCCCCTAATGCCATATACTTCAAGTTTTTTTAATAGTGTTATATGATCCACGAAGACAAACGCCTTTGACATATCCATAAATAAGGCATACGTAGGCAGTCTTGCATCAACTCTAGGGTATATCATACTTAAAAATTCATAGATGGCTAAGTTTATAGACATATTTTTCCGGAAACCCTTTTGTTCATCGGAAAAGATGTTGTTTTTTTCAAAGTAATTGTACATATTACTATAAATAGCCTTTTCAAATATTTTTGAAAATGTAGGAGTAATGGCTATTGGTCTATAATTTTCCAGAAAAAGTTTAGCTTCTTTTTTATGAAGGGGTTTAATTATAGTAGTCTTCAATTCTGATGGAAAAATACCTTGTTCAAAACACAAGTTAATAATGTAGCTAAGTATATGTGCAATAGTATGGCAAACACATTTTATTACTAATACGCATATGTCGTCAAAGCATACATACATACTTTTAGTATTTTTTAAATTTCTTATTATAGAATAAATGTCAGAGGCATCAGTTGGACATAAAAAAAGGAGTATGGAGAGTTATATTTGCATGTTTGAATTTTAGAGGGATTCATTAAATAAATAAATATAAATATCTTTGGGACATTTTTACACAGCACCATCTAGTCCCAAACTAAGCAGAGCTTGTGGTATGGGTACTAGACAATGGATATAATACGTATATACTTTTTTTTGTTGTTGTTGTAAATACATACTTATAATACATAAGCAACACACCCAGACCAACACAAACACTTATGTTCATCACACAAATATTTGTGTCCTGTGGGAATCGAACCCACGACCTCGTTATCAGCAGTCCGACACTCGAACCACTAGACCACAGAGGTCGTCAAATTATATTTTGAGGTTTAACCAAATCTGCATAGTAAGTCTCTCTGTCTTATTTAGTAAACAGTCTTGGCACGTCTCTTTATTCAAATAACTACTGATAAAATATAATTACTAGTTCTGCACATATACATACATTATACATTACACATTATACATACTATTATTATTCCATTTATTCATTTCATAAACTTATTAATTACATTTTTAAATATTTTATTAAACAAAAACAAAAAACATTTAAAAATATAAAAAAAATAGTAGCCCACCGGCATCGGGAACAAGGTCCAAGCTACCGGCGGTCAGGGCCTCAGAGAGAGGAACTTCCTCACGATACGCGCCGTGTCCAGAAGAACCGCTTTCTGAATCAAGCCCTTGACCCAGCTGCCTAATGAGAGCCTCTGTAGGTGTTGGTCGAGGCTCTTTGCCATTATGCCATTGGCCGTAACGACAATCGGCACGATGACTGCTGAGTCAACATCCCACATGTCGACAACCTCGTGTGCCAAGTCAAGATATTTTATTTCTTTATCTTTTTCGGCCTTCACGAGATTCCCGTCATGCGGGACGATGACATCAACAATCATCGTGCGGCGCTCCGATCGATCTATCATCACTATATCAGGCTTATTGTGTACAATAGTCCTATCAGTGATGATAGACCGATCCCAGTATAATGTGACATGACCATTTTCGAGAACTGGGTCGGGCACATACCTGTAGTATGGTACTTCTGTATCCACAAGGCTGTATTTCAAGGCAAGTTGCTGGTGTATAATCCTGGCCACCAGGTTGTGTCTGTGCAAGTACTCGCCGTTAGCAAGACGAGAACAACCAGAAATAATATGTCGGATGGATTCCCCGGGACAGTGGCATGCCCGACATATGTCAACTGTGCCGTCCTTTACAATATATTTCCGGTAGTTGTTCGTCATGATAACTTCGTCCATAATCGCACAAACAAAGCCTTCGGTCTCTCCGAAGAGGTCACCGAAACGCAGCCAGGATACGGACGCTTTAAAATCTACATCGGGCCCATGAAGAGCCCGGTAGAAGCGTCCGTGAAGCTCCTTGCTCTGCCATACCTCCCTGCGGTCATTGGTATCCAGTACCACAGGTTTGCGCCAGTTCTCTTTAGCCAAAGAGAGCGGGGTGAGTCCCTTGTCCACTGCAACAACATCTCGGTGCATACCCACGTCCAAGTGAAGGAAATATTCCCTTAGACTGCACACCTCACGGTTGTGGAGGGTCTTAGCATTTAAAAAGCCACGACCCCCACACTTCCGCGGGATGTACAGCCTCATCACCGATGACCGTGGGTGATGCATACGATATGCCGTCAGTAGTGTGCGGACTTTCCGATCCAGGGCGTCAAGACCCGTCTGAGTCCACTTGAGTATACCGAAGGAGTACATCAAGACCGGCATGACCCAACCGTTAAAGGCGCGCACCTTGTTTCCGCCTGATAAAAGACTATTGAGAACCTTTTTCAGGCGGCCAAAGAAGCGCTCCTGCAACGATTGCATCATGTCGGCCTGGTTGATGCCTAACGCCTCCGCCATACCCAAGTATTTGTAGGTGTCGGTTGGGGAGAGGGACCCAAGATGTGTAGAATCCGAGAGTTGAACACCCTCGGATTCCACAATCTCACCATGCTTTACATGCATGACTGCACATTTGTCCACACCGAATTCCATCCTAATAGAATTACTAAAGTTTTCAGTTACCCTTAGTAGCTCCATCAGTTGCAAGTCGGTGGGGGCAAACAATTTAAGGTCATCCATATAGAGCAAGTGAGATATTACTTGACCTCCTCTTCTCAACCGGTAGCCAAGCCCCGACTCCTCCAGCATAGTACTAAGAGGATTCAGGGCCAAGCAAAACCACAGGGGACTCAGACTGTCACCCTGGAATATTCCCCGCTCGATCTTTATCGGTTCTCCGTTACCTTGTGGCTGCCGACACGCTGGATAGCGAAGGACTGTTCTCCATTGCCCCATACATGACCTCAGGAAGGCGCGTAGAGTTGTATTAACTTTGTACAACTCCAGCACCCTCATGAGCATTATTATTATTATTATTTATACATTTCATTTTTTTCCTTAATAATAGCGTTGTATATCATGCTGTGCGATTACGTTAGGGTATCAATCTGTACAACACCTATTATTTTATGACCACCTATACCATGTGATTGTTACTTGTTGTAATTGCCTTATAAAATAAATAAATAAATATAATTAGTTAAAAAAAAAGTGTGTGAAATTGTTTACATAATGTTATTTAATAATAATTATTGACAAATTGCATTAAAAAGACATGCCAAGATTGTTTACTAAATAAGACAAGTAAGAAAAAATAGAGATTACCGACACTGGTTGAATATTGTTATGAAAATCGTGGATATGTGGGATTGTAGGTGCTTGTAAGGCAGACTTTTAAAATTTCTGTTTGCTTTTTTTTGACATAATAATCCCCGAATTTAATCATAATAGGAGATCTAAAGATTTAAATTGTGGAATGAAAAAATCGCTCACGAGCAGGATTCGAACCTGCGACTCCTGGCTCAGTACGCCAGTGCTTTAACCACTAGGCTACCGTGAACACTGCTCGTGGTATCGAAATTATCCTCCACTATACGTCTTTGGGTGACGTCAGCGATATCTAGTTAAGAAACATTGTTTCTTAACCGACTCGACTAACTTTGCAGTTAAATCAAAGTTTTCGCGTAACGTTTCCAGCCGCTACAATGCCTACCCTTACTAATTAGATTTACTCTTTAGATTTCGCTTCGCATGCGTAAATGCGTTAAAAATAATAATAGGAGATGTATGTATTTTCATCATGTGAGAGCTCATCCGAGGAAATACTACCACCGTACCTACTTATTTCTGCCGTCAAACAGTAATGCTTGCATTACTGTGTTCCGGCGCGAAGGGTACGGGTTCCGGTGAAATTACAATCACATGAGACTTTCCATCTCTAAGTCTCAGTTTGGCGAACGCGATTCGCAACACTTAAATAGGCAAAATCCTAGGTGGTATTGCAGTTGTTATGGGCAAAGCATGTAGCTACTTAACATCTAGTAAACCTTTCGCTCATTCGCTATCTTATGCCTTAAAAAAATCACAATAATTTTATTTGTAGGTAAAAATCTTAAGGCACTTATTCGATTAGCAGATTTTTTCCAGTTTCACGAACGTTCGTATCTATTTTGTTAGGTTCTTTGGTTTAGTCGTTTTATTTTTTTAAGAAAACTCAAAATTGGTTGTAAATCTGTAAAATAACTATCGAACAAAAATAAAAAAGAGCACGCTTATTCATTCCTCATTAAAGATTTTTGTTAAGTTTTGTCTTTTCTGATCACTGTCGTATTGTACAAATTATTTATTAAGCTCTTGATTTTCTTTCAGGTGTCGTCTGAAGAAATACGACGATGACTTGCCACAGACGAGCATCATCATCACATTCCACAACGAGGCCAGGTCCACGCTCCTGAGGACAATCGTCAGGTAAGAAGAAATACAGATCTACTTCGATTTTCATCATCATCAACTCAGCCTATCGCAGTCCACTGCTAGACATAGGCCTCTCCCAAATTGCGTGACAACACTCGGTCCTCTGCCTTCCGCATCCAGTCCCCACCAGTTACTTTCATCAGCTCGTCGGTCTACCTGGCTGGGGGGCGTCCTACACTGCGTTTGCCGATTCGCAGTCTCCACTCAAGTACTCGTCTGCTCCAGCGGCAGACATGGCCAGCCCACTGCCACTTCAACTTACTAATCCTTCTAGCTATGTCGGTCACTTCGGTTCTTTTCCGGATAATCTCATTTAGGATATTATCCTTCAAAGAAACTCCAAGCATAGCTCGCTCCATAGCTCGCTGAGCGACTTTGAATTTGATGATATTTATTTTACATAATGATGAAATGATCATTAAACTTTTGGTATATTCTGATTCTCTTTTTCTTCTGGCCTATTCCCAACTACGTTGGGGTCGGCTTCCAATCTAAACAGATACGGCTGAACATCAGTAATTTACACACAGCGATCGCCATCAGACCCCCTTAACCCTGTTACTGGGCAAATACCGATATTCTAAGGTGAGACCAGTTTTCAGACTATTGGGCTTCTTACTACCCGTAACGACTATTATAGATATTCGTACGGCAACCGGGACCGACAGCTAAATGTGCTCTCCGTGGTACGGAGGGGTCTCGGTGTAACAAAATGGTCACCCATCTACGGATAACAGCGGCTACCTCGCCGATCTCGCAGTCCAGGATGCTGTTGTTACCTAGCCACGAGCCCTTCTTTCTTCTTTTATCCCTTTTTTCATTAATAAACGTTCCTATTATCTTCGGCTTTGCTTATTCTTTATCAACTAAACATGACCCCTTTTTCGTTGAAAATAAATGTCACGAGCATCCAGGGAGGTCCAAATTACCATAGAACTACCTATAGCACCAATAGGTAGTGGCAAGAAATATTATCAAATTTTGTTTTATATTCTACTAAAAACACTTTTGCTCTTTATTTAAACAGTCGGATAGAATATCCTTGTTTTCCTTGACCTTTTTAAGAATTCTAAAATAAATGTAAGGTGTTTATTAAACTAGTAGATGATTCAAAAGACCGAAAACTCATTAATATTAATTATGTATTAAAGAACCCTGGCATACTACACACCAAACTGTCGGCCGATAGTTGGGTGATATAATTTTTGTATGGGAAATCGGGTCTGCCGGGGTTTCTTTTCTGTTCTCCATGGCCAGCTGCTCTGCAGGCGTAGCATGACCACTTTAGACAACATCGATATATAAGTACTACGTACTAGATGCGCTGTTTAGAAGAACAACATAGTTACACGAGTTATGGTTCCGGAACCACACTGTCATTCACAAAGAAAAAAATCACTTGCTGTCATTAGTTCACTTGACAGCTGTCTCTTGAACACACGTTTGGAACATGCTGCTTATACGAGATCGCGTGTCTATTTATTGACGTCGTTGGTAGACAACAGATTTGTCTACAGAATAATAGACAAAACTACATTGTATAGAACTTTAACTGTCATTTGTCTATTCTTTCGTAGACAAAACGCTTGTCTACAGTGGTCATGCTACGCCTGCTGTGCACTCCCGTATGTCTCCACGTTTGCTGCCGCCGGGCGGCGAGAAAATATCTTGGGCGAAGCGATAGCTACCGCCTGGTCATAGACATAGACATAGGGTCTAACAACGCCTAATGGCAAGTCTTATCAAGTCTTATCTTATCATCTCTCGCTACAAAACGAAGCCATCTGTCGCTCTTATTTATATGATATATTGTTCAGGAATAACAAGGCTAGCAGTAATTATTGCCTTTGATTTGATTGATTGTTAATAGATGCCTGTGCTTAATGCCTATGTTATGGTGTCGAGTTAAGAAAACGAATTCCGCGAATAAGTTTGACATTACAAAAACTTCAAATCATTTATATTACAATATTTTTTTAGTTTTGGAGCCCGTGGGGGGAAATCTTGGAGCGCGCGGGAATAAGCCATCGATTCAAGCCTAGCAAAATAATCCGCAAAACCAACTAACGGTCAAAATCAATATCCTATCTACCCACGATTTACCCTATTAAAGATAGAAATTTGACATAAGCTCATAAATTTGAGATAAGCTCATAAATTTCTATCTCTAGTAGGGCAAATCGTGGATAGATAGGATTTTAATTATGACCACAAGTGACGTCTATTTCACTAGGTATATTATACAAAGCAAGTTTTTTTTGGCTTCACTAGATTGTTCGCAGCACTTCGTCTATATTTTTACTATATCTGTGATTATAACGGTAGTGATCGCGTAAACTTAAGAAATTATTATGTCAACTATTATTGTGATTGTTGTTACAGTGTCTTAAACAGAAGTCCGGAGTACCTCATCAAAGAAATAATTCTAGTCGACGACTTCAGCGACAATCGTGAGTATAACAAAATACATACTGAATGAAATACATTCGACAATTTTAACGTGTGTTTCTACCAATGAAACTGAAAAGCTTTCCCTAAGAAAAGTAGATAAATATAAATAAATAAATATTATGGGACATTTTACACAGCACCGTCTAGTCCCAAACAAAGCAATATGCGTACTAGACAATAGATATAATACTTATATACTTTTTTTTTTCGTAAATACATACTTATAATACATAAGAAACACCAAATTAAATTGAACACCAATATTTTTAAACTGTTTGATTCCGTCATTCTCGAGGGAAGAACGCCACAGGCATGGAGCAGAGGTGTGGTGGTACTCTTCTTCAAAAAGGGCGATAATGCTCTACTGAAGAATTATAGGCCCATCTCACTTCTGAGCCATGTCTACAAGCTGTTTTCGAGAGTCATTACGAACCGTCTTTCGCGCAGGTTTGACGACTTCCAGCCTCCCGAACAAGCCGGTTTCCGAAAAGGCTTTAGCACCGTAGACCACATACATACGCTGCGGCAGGTTATACAGAAGACCGAAGAGTATAACTTGCCTCTTTGTTTAGCGTTTGTGGACTACGAGAAAGCCTTCGATTCGATCGAGACTTGGGCGGTACTACAGTCTCTTCAACGGTGCCAGATTGACTATCGGTACATCGAAGTGTTAAAGTCTTTGTATGAAAACGCCACTATGTCAGTCCGATTACAGGACCAAGCCTCGAAACCTATCCTTCTGCAGCGAGGTGTGAGACAGGGAGATGTGATCTCTCCGAAACTGTTCACTGCTGCATTGGAGGATGTCTTCAAGGTTCTGGACTGGAAGGGGCTAGGCATTAACATAAACGGCGAGTACATCACTCACCTTCGGTTTGCCGACGACATAGTAGTCATGGCTGAGAACATGGAGGACCTCGGTACAATGCTCGATGACCTCAGTAGAGCTTCTGATAGAGTGGGTCTTAAAATGAATATGGACAAGACAAAGGTTATGTTGAATTCCCATATAGCACCCATTCCCGTAAACATCGGAGAATCTACACTCGAAGTTGTTGACGATTATGTATACCTAGGACAAACTGTCCAGCTAGGTAAGTCCAACTTCGAGAAAGAGGTCAATCGTCGAATCCGACTCGGTTGGGCAGCGTTCGGGAAGCTACGCAATATCTTCTCGTCCAAAATACCGCAGTGTCTCAAGACGAAAGTCTTTGACCAGTGTGTGTTGCCAGTAATTACTTACGGTACTGAAACGTGGTCGCTCACAATGGGCCTGATAAGAAGGCTCAAAGTCACTCAAAGGGCAATGGAGAGGGCTATGCTCGGAGTGTCCCTGCGTGATCGAATCAGAAATGAGGAGATTCGCAGGAGAACGAAAGTAACCGACATAGCCCGAAGAATTGCCAAACTTAAGTGGCAGTGGGCGGGGCACATTGCTCGCAGAACGGATGGCCGATGGGGCAGTAAAGTTCTGGAGTGGCGACCGCGTACTGGAAGGCGCAGCGTGGGTAGGCCCCCCACAAGGTGGACCGACGACCTGGTGAAGGTCGCGGGAATCCGCTGGATGCGGAAGGCACAGGACCGGTCGTTGTGGCGATGTTTGGGGGAGGCCTATGTCCAGCAGTGGACGTCTTTCGGCTGAAATGATGATGATGAATGATATTGAATTTAGATACGATGTCACAAAAAAGTGAAACGTTATAACTTTTCCCAGTTTCATCAGTTTTCAATTGTTAGTTTCTTATCAAAATTATTCTAAATTGCCAGGAAATCTCATCTCTGGCTTTTTGTACTTGTCAGAGCCTAGCAGGGCCTATAGTAATCTACTACACTATTAATTATACACAAAATTGTAACCTATAATAGATGGCAAATAAACGTATTTTTCTTTACCACGAACCCATAGCAGATTAAGGGCCCTTTGAAAGAATTTGCTACGGGCCCCGCGCTTGCTTAATCCGGCACTGGTCTGAGCTCGAACACGGCCTGCACCTGTGACCTTTTGAATTCATGTGCTGATCAGAATTTGATTATCACTTGCTTTAATGGTGAAGGAAACATCCTGAGGAAACCAGCACTCCTGAGAGTTCTCCATACAGTTCTCGATGGTGTGTGTAGTCCACTATCCCGCACCAGGTCAGCGTGAACTCTTTTCATTGCATGGCCACATACTTTTTGAAGGTCGAAATATCTGGATAAATTTAGTCAGACGGATTTTGCAGACATTATACTATCATCACTGTTGGAATCAATTCATAGTGTTTTTTACTTTTTACCCTATAAGATGACTTGGAGTTAGTAAGTCGGGACACGGGGTAAGTCCGTTCAAATGTATTTTATGTATTTGATGCAGAGTGTGGTGACATTTTTATTGGCTGACCGTAATAGCGTATCACGTCAGTTTATCCTACACCCACACAGATGCTTATTAGTCGGATACCCCTGGTCACCAACCATATGCAGTAGCACTGCATATCTTACGCCCTGCCTCTAATCGGGATGTCACTGCGAGTGGAACCAATCATACAACTGAACTTTTGAGCTGACCATTCATAATGCGCCATACGCCCCCTGTACCCCGCCAACATTTTACGACTAAGTTCTCATGCAAAACTTTGTTTATGCACCATCTCGAGGCTTACTGGTCTGTGCCTACACCTCACTTTAGTGCGCGTCGTAATATTGTGACGACACTTTCTGCGGAAAATCCATTTGAATGAACTTACCCTGTGTCCCGACTTACCACAAATCACCATACTCAAAAAAAATTCTTATTGAAATTGCTACTGTACACATAAGACATACGTAAACTGGCACTAAATATTACTACTTTTAATTTAACATATTTATTATTTACTGGGTCATTTTATGACTTAACACTTTGCCACAGCTAATGTTTTCGCATAATGCCGTTGAGGTCATAAGTCTAATATAATTTATGTAATTTACGTAATTATAAGCCCCGAAACTGCACCATCATCTTTATAATCTCTTACATACTTTTTAAACGTAGTAAAAGTAAGGTAATATGATATTTTTTATAAATAGGTATTACACAAGATCGTAAGATCGGACTCAAAATTAAACAAAAAGAATTCTAGTGAAAGGCGTTACAGAAATATGAATATGGATAACTTGCCAAGTTCTAAGGCGTTGTACTATTTACATTATAGTAAATTGCATAATAATAATATCTGCCTATCACACGTTATATTTAAATTATAATAATTGTTAATTCAATGTCGAAGTCATAAAAGAAAGATACATGGTTTATTTTTTATATCAATATTTATTACAACCTAAAAATACAATAACTTACTTTTTAAGAACTTTTTTTTATAAAACACGTTTTTGTCCCTAGTTAAAAAAAACAACAATCAAACGTTTTCAATAACATTACGATTACAATACTATTTTGCTTGAAACTAAAAAAAAAGTTTCCTCTCCGCAGCCGCACAAACACAATATTAACTTACTTACTTATTAACTTACTATAGGTCGGGAAAATGCCAAGCTGAAGTAACCAAAATAATATACATGTATGTCAGCATCTTAATATCAAAGAAGTTTCTAACAGAAATATAGGCCAAGAATATTGTCATACAAACATGCAAGCTCTAACAAATGTGCCAACTTGTCTGGCTCACTTCCAAGCCTAAATATGAAACTAACATTCCGCTCCCACATATCAACATTTTCACATCAACAATAGTATATTATAACCAGTGTTGTGAACTGTATTTAATTGAACAAAACACTTGATTCACGTAATTATTTAGAACAATAGTGCAGTTCACATTCGTTTTCGGATCTCATAATAAATTGTGAAATTCGTACAATTTAATTAGTTTAAAAGCCCTGGTATATTCGCTAATGTTATGGCAATTAATTATCTAAATATGGCAGTTAATTTTACTGTGTGACTGCATGTTACAAAGTAGATTCGTCCACAGTATTTATGTGCGGGATAATCTCGAAGATGACGCAAACTTTAGCATGAGTCTCACTATCACTACTTTTTGAGGAATGTATGATCAAATTCAGTGGCAATGAGCTGGCCATGTATGTCAAAAGACAGATGGCCGCTGGAGCAGACAAGTACTTGAGTGGGGACCGCGAATCGGCAAACGACTGCGTTTAAACCCTACACTGGTAGGGTACCCTCCAGCCAGGTGGACTGACGACCTGATGAAAGTAGCTGGGGGGGACTGGATGCGGAAGGCAGAGGAGAGAGTGTTGTGGCGCAATTTGGGAGAGGCCTATGTGCAGCAGTGGACTGCGATAAGCTGAGTTGATGTTGATGATGATCAAATTCATGAAATTCTTACAACTTTGTCTGATTAATTAGTAAACTGTAAACTTAATTGGAATTCTTTTTAAGACGTTACTTACCTGATCAACTCTGGATGGATGAAATGGCGACAAGCCACAAGAACAACCTGGGACCCACAGATAACATAACATAACCTAACATCACGCCTGTATTTCCCCGAAGGGGTAGGCAGAGGTGTATAGTACACCCACATTTCGCCAGTTATGTTGTGAGTCCCATGTAATACAAACACACACACCCCCACTCACAAAAAAAAAAGGGTAAAATTTACAAATCTGTTAAAAGACCTGTCGTTCTGTATGGATCGAAATGCTGGGCCACGAAGAAGACGGATGAAAGGAGATTGCATGTAGCAGAGATGAGAATGTTGAGATGATTTCTGATGGATGTGTGGGTGACAAGAATGGATAAAGTTAGAAAGGTTATTAAAGAAAGTTATAAAGTAGCGCCAGTGATAGAAAAGTTGAAAGGAAATGGTTTGGGTTAGTATCAGCAAGAGATGAGGAGGGATGCAACGCATGTTATTAAGAGAGTGATGAATATGAATGTTCATGGATGGAGAAGAGAGGACCAGAGAAAAGATTACTGGATTGCGTGATGATATGGATGACAATGAAGTAAAAATTGAAATTGTGAGATGACGGGTGATAGAGGAAAATGGAAAAAAGACGTATTGCGCTGACCTCAAGTAATTTGGGACCAGGGTAGGAAGATGTTGATAAATCGCCTTCCTCGTTCAAATTCAATGGTGGTGTAAGTTATTATCTTTTTTTTTTCAAAGTACGATTATTATTTCTCTTTTAATATTTATTTATTTGTTCAGTGGTATACATAACAAAAACATTCTAAAGATGTAAACATAAACTCATTAGAGTTTTACCGTACATCAGTATCATCGACTATTCAAACAGGTAAACAAAAATATAGTTAACAAGGTAGGATATTAAATAAGTACAATGAGGGTAGATACCAGATAATATTTATCTACATTATGAAGGAGCGAACACCGGTGACTGCGCGATCCGTCTGTCGATAATAGAACTATAAATGCTAAATTAATCTTCCTACATAAAAAAAACAATAACTTACACCACAACAATTAAATTCAAACGAAGTAGGCCAACGCACGCCACTGTGTGGATGTACCTTCTTGTTTTACTTTGGAAATATATTGATGAAGCCACGTTTCAGAAAAACTATTCAGAAAAACTTATTAAAAATGTATTTTATATACCTAGATACTTTCAAAAACTCTTGCCAACAAAGATCGTAATGAATTGGAAAAATACATTATAATAAGGCTCTGAAAAAGCTGAATAAAAGTTATATAACGATATTTGCTACAATGATTGTGCATCTTCATATATTGACCATCTAGCTAGATAACCAATAAATTGATACGTCTAGAAAATATCATATTCAACTTACTTTAACAGCATCAGTTTTATTCATGAGCTGCTAATTATTACGTTTTTAACTCTTGAACCAACATTAATACTTGGTTATGAATCGTTGGATGAAGAGTTTATTTATGCAAATTAACATAATATTTACCGTCTGCCATTTGGAAGAATAAAACATATACACTTCTACGATTATTTAATACCCAAATTTTCACTAAGAAACAAACAACACACCCTGGGCTGTCAGCCCCGCTACCAACCTGCTGACTGGCTAATCTTTTCCCCACGGCATGAGCTGTTATCATTATGTAGCTCATGTCGACACGATAGAAGAAGAACTAAGAAACAGCGAGGCTTTGAGAATAAATCCCGAACGACTCTGAAAATAAGTCATCGGCGGCATTGTCAAAGGGTGGAAATACCTGTAAATTGTTGTGGCGGTTTCGCACGCATTGTTTTTCACACACACACATGACCACGGAGGGAATTTGTTTGTTAACAAATAGGTATTTAAATAATATTGAAAAAATTGGTATTGATTTTTTTATTGATTCGTGTTCAGTATCAGTGGTATAGTCACCTCCTTAAATATGGCACTAATACAGATCAACTCACTTTTCTCTTTACTCACTCACTTCACTCACTTTGTAAATCGCTTAGATTTTATTTTGTTACCAAAGATTGCCCAAAAAAACGTTCTGAAAAACGTGTACTAACATGCAACTTTTTATGTTTGTAATTTAATTTCCTTTTTTTTTCGTACAGCCGATGACGGTGCAGCCCTCCGCGCGATTCGTAAGGTGAAGGTGATAAGGAACACCAAACGCGAGGGTCTGATGAGGTCCCGGGTGAAAGGAGCTGATGCTGCAGTGGCACCGGTGCTGACCTTCCTGGATTCTCACGTGGAGTGCAATGCGCATTGGTTGGAGCCTTTGCTGCAGAGGGTTAAAGAGGTGCGTAGTTTTTGTTGTATATTATTTATACAGTCATATTTTACTGTGTCAACATGAGCTATAGGTATATTAATAATAGCTAATGCCATGGAAAAAAAATCTAGTGTGCCGATTGATAGTGGGACTAGGGTTACCTTATGACAAGCATTTATCGTATTTGACAGGCATTTTCAGGCTTAGAAAGGCGTGCGGCTGCCGAGGCTGGCATTGAATTGACCAAAGAACAAACCAGCCCTCTGGTCACGCAAAGTGTCGACTGGACACCTCACGTGAAAACAAAAGAAACACCTAAAATTATGATTGAAAAAAACTTACATGAAATTCAGATCTTGACAGTTCCTCTTGAAGTTCTTCTCTCAGACCACTATATTAAATCTAGTAATAATAATAAAAGAAAGAAAGAAAAATTGTTTATTTAGTACAGTCAGAGGCAGACAACAACAATAATATACAATTTTATTATATACTAGCTTTTACCCGCGGCTCCGCTCGCGTTAGAGACTGGTATCCCCCCGTGACAGATCCTGTTAATAATTAGATGTTTTCCGGTAACTATTACAAAACTGTAAATGTCTGTTTGTTTGATTATTCAAGCATCACGCAAAAACTACGGGTTAGACTTGTTAACAGGTATGCATTTTATGAAAAAAGAAAACGATTCCTGTAGGATGAATTGAAGAACCAAGGAGTGAAGCCACGGGCAAAGTCCTGTCCAGTCCGTCCAGTCCGATCCAGTCCGATCCAGTCCAATCCAGTCCGATCCAGCCCGATCCAGTCCAATTCAGTCCGATCCAGTCCGATCCAGCCCGATCCAGTCCGATCCAGTCCACTCCATCCCAGTCCCAGTCCCAGTCCACTCACTCACCCACTCACCCACTCGCCCACTCGCCCACTGTCTCGCCCACTCGCCCACTCGTCCACTCTCTCGCCCACTGGCCTGTCACCCACTTGCCCACTCACCCACTCGACCACTCGCCCACCACACGCCCACCTCTCGCCCACTCTCCCACTCGCCCACTCGCCAACCCACCCACACGCCCACTCTCTCACTCGCCACACGCCCACACGCCCACTCACACACTCACCCACCTCTCGCCCTCTCGCCCACTCGCGCACTGGCCCACTCGCCCACTGGCCTGTCACCCACTTGCTAACTTGCCCACATCGCGCCCACCTCGCGCCCACCTCTCACCCACTCGCCCACTCTCTCACTCGCCTACTCACCCACCACTCGCCCAGTCGCCCACTCGTCCGATCGCCCAATCGCCCAACACTCACCCACTCACCCACACGCTCACTCTCCTACGTGCCCACTCGCCCATTGGCCCACTGGCCCACATGCCCACTCGCCCACTCGCTCACTCGCCCATTGACCCACTTGCCCACTGGCCTGTCACCCACTTGCCCACTCGCCCACCAATCGCCCACCTCACGCCCACTCACCCATTCACCTACCTCGCGCCCACCTCTCGCCTACCTCTCGCCCACTCGCCCACTCGCCCACTCACCCACTCACCCACTCACCCACTCGCCTAATCGCCCGCTCGCCCACTCACTCACTCACTCACTCACTCATCCAGCCATCCAGCCATCAATCCATCCATCATCGTACATTACTAACCGCTCGCTCGTGCAAATAAATGCGTAGAAGCTTCGATTCTGTCTGACGCACCGCACGAATTAATTTTATCTGTCTTTCTTTCTTTCTCAAACCCATACCAGTTTTAAGTCATCATCAGCTTTCAAACAAAAAAAGTTTCATCAAAATCGGTCCAGTAGTTTTAGCGTGATGCTGGAACAAACAAACAAACAGACATTTACAATTTTACAATAGTTAAGATTAAGATGGATACAATATAACAATATTTAGGTAATTCTAACATAATTTTATTGCTTTTCATACAAAAAATTTGAGAAATCGCAATTTAGAGGTAGCTTCCAGTCCTTGTCTGTAAGTCGAAAGATTCTAATTTTCGGTTGGCTCAAAATAGTGCATTTTCAAGATGGTGCCACCTACATACGACAGGATTTTTTTTTTCTACACAGTACAATTCGGCCCGACCAAAAAGTTTTTAATGCAATTTCTTTAGCAGCCGTATTTTGTCTATGGAGGCACGCGCTAGAGCGCATGCGTGCGAATGACAGCTGGATATGAGCGCCTTATTGTATGCAAAATGTTGTAGAAAAATATAATTAATAATCACCGGTTCCCGTCATCGTAGCGAGGTAAAATACATACCAGTTTTTAAGTTAACTCGCAAGTTATTAGTTACAAACAGTTTCAACAAAATCGGTCCAGTAGTTTGATCGTGATGCTGGAACAAACAAACAAACAAACAGACAACTGACATTTAACAATTTTATAATAGTAGTAGATAATACATGTGCTAATACAGGCTTCGATCAACATTGTCGATCAAAGAATACAGGCCTGAGCGACTTTTAATTATAAATTCACGCGTGGGCTGCTATTCAGATCCACCGTTCTATATTCCAAATGTCACATTTATATTCTATGGCTCATCTGTAAATCTTACAAATTGCTTATTGCTTTTACATTATGTTCGCGAATCATAGCGAACTCGAAACGAAGCGAAATGTCAAGATGTTGTGTTGAAAATACTGTAATCCTTTACTATAAGCAATGCCCATCCAAACGATATTGTAATTGTCTGAATTGCAATCTTTATTTGATACATTGTTGCAACAAAACAGCGTTCTGGTAATAAAAATACACGATTTTGTTCGTTTTATAATCCTCCGCATCGTTGAAGGTGAATAGGGAAGGTGACTAACTTTTTCTTATTAGATTTTATTAGAAATCTCGAAAGAAAAATAAGCAACAGTGAATAAACCAGTAAAACATTCAATGTCCAAGTTATAAGCGATTTAGTTCACTAGACAGAGACAGAATTATCAAAGTATGTCGTCATTGTTCAAAACTTTCATAGAAACTTGACATCTCTCTGAAGAATGTCCGTTTCGCACGACAAGGACAGAAAATGCCCCCTCCAAAAACTTAAAAAGCGTGTATCTCTTCCATTTTTTCATGGGTTTCTTTTTTCGACAACGTTGTTATTTCTGTACCTTCTTTTAAAATAATTAAGATTTTTGGTATTTTTAAAAGTAGTCAACTAACGGATTGAGGAGAAAGAAAGAACTAGTCAGGCAAACCGTCACTAAAGGATGGAAACGCTTTGTGTGTTCAATCGATTATTTAGACATTTTAAGAGATATTTCAAAAGTTTATAAACTGATAAAAAAGTAATGTCGTTTCATGATTAAAATCACATGAAAAACCTAAAAAATATAGCGCAATTTGTTCCAAATGTTTAGTATTATAACTCCCATAAATTAACTATGGATTTATAGTCGATAATATTAGTGTGGATTACTATAGTATTATATTATTATTATCTGTGGTATGGATTCATAGTTTTATGCTAAAAGATGAAGAAACAACAGAGGAGTGTGTCGTAAGTGTCGTAACGTGGTCTTAAAACATCAACATAGCGTTTATTTTAATAACTAATAATATTATATACTAATATACTAATAATATTTTGCGTTTGATAGATGGTATAAGGAAGCGGCGATAGACTCAATTTATGTTTACTACATAAATTAATATTATACATAATATACTACTAATGGTAGCTCATTAAATAAACGGTTTTGCGTACCAAAACTCATTACATTGGCTTTACCGAAAACTAAATGACAATCAGGGAAAAATATAGTTAATATGAGTACAAAGAAAATAAGTGAAACAGCATTTCACAAGAGCATGTACTGAGCCTATTTGAAACAAAAGATAATAGTTTATTCTGTTTTTGTTCTCACACCAAAGAGAAAAAAAATGTTTTATTATTTTGATTATTATTTGTAGATGTCCGAAGTAAGAAGATGCACGTTTGTGCCAACAAAAGACATTTTAACACAAATTCTCTAAAATATTTTTCTGAAGATTTTTAGGTAGGTACTCAAACATAATTTTATAAGAAAAATACGTAACATATTCCAAACTACGCCAGTTCTGCACCATTTAATCTGAAAATAGACAAGGCGCTGTGACAATCGGCACATACGATTTTGTATGTGAAGGCATGTCACACGCCTTCACATACAATTCAAAATATTCTCATGTCCGCATACGTATTCCTATATTCAACACAGATAAAATATAGTCTGTTTCAAGTTTAAAATATGTCTGCGAACGGCGAGCGACTGGTAAGGTAATGTCAAGGCTTACGCGAACGTGACGGCATTTCGTGGATGTGCTGCAACTACAGAGAGAAATATGTCAATTTCAACTTTGACTAGATTGAATGTGTGTGCGATAGCACTGGAAAAAGGTGTTACGGTAAAGCAGGATTATTGATGTAGGGATGAAATTTTAAATTGCTTTCAGAAAAAGCTATTAAAACTTTTGTTTTACACATACCTAATCGCATTTATTCTAATTACGAATAAAAAAATATTTGTTTGGTAGTCATGCGTTTGGTTATGTTAATTTTAACAGTATCGTTATTTGCGTTATATGCACTTTCTTAAAATAAACTGATTAATAGTTAATAGTTTATGGATTACAACACGTCTTAGGGCAATAAAAACGGCCATGTAACAATTAGACTGAATTAACAACGTATCAATAACATAATAACGGAATGAAGGCGTGGAATTAAAATATAATTCCACTAAACAGATTATATTTGTTGCTAAATGTTATAACATTTGAACTTTTCAATCGTAATTATGTTGTTGTGTGGTCTTTATACAATAACTGTAATTGTATAACTGTTTACAACTAACCGACCGACCGATCGTCTTAACAAGTGTAAGTCATCATCTTTTGTGTGGAATTTGCATGCCTAATTGTGAAGACTCGTGACAAGTCCATTCATCTAGTGACATATCATATATATCATATCATATCATGACAGCAAATATTAATTCTTTTTTTTTCGTGTCATCGTGGTCGATGCGGTATATTAATACCAATGTACCTAATTCATAATAATTAATTATTGCAACTGATCTATTTTTCAACGTTTATTTTGTGCGTTAAATTGTCAGAAAATGTACCTAAAAATTGATCAAACTGAAAATTTCGTAAATTTTGAAGCTTAAAAGTCAAATAATAATAAGTGAAGCGAAGTTATAATTAATGCACTTTAAGTTTTTTCAACCATATGGTATTTTAATGTGAAATTTCCGCTGTAAAGTGGTAACTTTTTCCAACCTTAATGAGTTGCTGCATGGTGATAAAAAGACGATGCTTTATGGAGTTTTTACTAACATATTAGCGACAAAGTATACATTAACTTTCAGCAAATTTCATCAAGAATTTTGGAGTCAGAAAAAAACAAATGATGGCAAATATGTATCCACCAAACTTCTTTTTTTTTATATTCATAACAGTTTTCAATTTTAAACTTTACTAAAACATAAGAATTAGATTACAATAAAATAAAATTACTGAAAGTCACTCATAAAATCAAATAATGTAATAATCATAAAACATTTTTAATTTCATTAAAGCAAATTACGAAAAATGAAGATCGTAAATTCGGCCGGCTGACGTTTACACGTAATCTTTTTATTTTAATTCCAATAATTTTCATAATGGTTTATGTCGGACGAAGTGATATCCATTTTTCCATCATATTTTATAAAAGTATCGCACATTATTTTTAAGTTATCCAACATCGTCTATTTATTCATCAGAGTAATGTTTACGAGATTTTCTAAAAATAAGCTGGCATGCTAGCTTAATCAAAAATAAATAAGTTAATAACAGCACTTCGAGAAATTCCGAAAACAAATTATTAGTTACTTACTAACACGCTAAAACCTCCAAACGTTTTCAATGTTCAAATTATTTTATACTACGAGTACTAACGCTTTTGGTCGAAATTCGACTCTAATTGTTTTTATAAATCTTTTTAATTATCGTTTTATATGAAGAAATCGCTATTTTTACCTGCCTCAACGGCAACATACACACGTAATTTTGTTTTCTTACTATTTTTACTTTTATGGTTGAAACATTTATCTATGCGGCAATAAATTAATGCCAATCATTGCGGTGAACACTTGATATCTAAGTGATATAATTAAATATCCATAATACCGACCACATTTTATCACTCTCATTACGTAAATCTTAGCTAAGCTAAACTAGGCTGTAACTGAACGATTAGAGAGTAACGAGGCTATTCCGTAGCCTATGGAGATCTCAAGTGAATGCGTATTAGGTGTCGTAACTTCTAAGGCCGCGTTCAGATAGAAAGACGGCAGCTGGCACCGATCCACCGGCGCTTATGGGCGTCGATGTCTAGATAGAGGTAGAGGCAGGGAAAAAAAATATCAATCAATCAACTCAGCCTATCGCAGTCCACTGCTGGACATAGGCTTCTCCCAAGTTGCGCCACAACGCTTGGTCCTCTGCCTTCCGTATCCAGTCCCCCCCAGCCACGTTCTTTAGGTCGTCGGTCCACCTGGCAGGGGGGCACCCTACGCTGCGTTTGCCGATACGCGGTCTCCACTCAAGGACTCGTCTGCTCCAACGGCCATCGGTCCTTCGACAGACATGGCCAGCCCACAAAAAAAAATATGCACGGGGTCAACTACCGATGACCAACGGGCATCGGAGCCGATCGTCGGAGCTTATAGGTGCCGATAAGCGCCGGTAGTCGGCGTATCGTAAGACGTAGCAACCACGGACTAAACAAGAACAGTATGCGCCTATAAGCGCTGACAAGCTCCGATCGGCTCCGATGCTTGTTTGCCGTCGGTAGTCGGCCCAGAGTACAAGTTAGCTAGTAGAGGCAGGGAATTGTAAGTTACTGAACTCGACGCCTCTACCAGCTTCCAATAGGTAGCGAAGACGGCTCCAATAAGCGCCGGTGGACGCGGCCTTTTGCACCAATGGTATTGGCTAAAACAGCGCCAATAATTTGCTAAAACGACTTTCATCCATCTTAGTGGTTACTTAACGATTACATTGCAAATCTGATTTATATGGAGATAAGTAACTTTTAGATAAAACCAGTTACAAAACTTGGAAAATGTTGCATTCATATTCATTGTCTTTAAGTTGGTGTTTTTGCTTCATGGCGTGTGTAGTATGAAATTAAAATGCGTTTCGTTTCTGTTCTTTGTGTTGCGAAAGTTGCATGATTACAATGAAAAATCATTTGGTAAGGCGTTATTAAAATTATATTGATATAACAAAACTTTAGTAAAAATTAACAAGAACTGTCCCAAAAAGAACAGAATTTAACAAAAAAATTTAGTTAGTTTTGCTACAATAGTTTTGTAATCATCACTCAGGTTGTTAAAGTTTGACTACATTTTAACATACTATTTTTTTCAGTGTAGTCTTTTCTGTTTAATTAATACGGATATCATAATATCAAGCACAAAAATAATACAATAATACTTACAAAAAGGTTTACTTCCAAAATACAACGCTAAGCTCTTTGATTTTTCATGTTTGCTAATAAAGAAAACACAGCAAAAACAATATATAGTTTGTCCTTGTTTGCTGTGAGATTGTACTCCTCTATGCGATCAAAGACAGGTCTGCAGGTTTGCAGGTCTCTAAAAATATATCCATCTAGACTTGCAGACATGACTATTAGGTCATCTAAATATACTTACAAGAGGCTTGATGTGACTGAGGGACATGCGAAAAGACGCATAAAACATAAGACGACGCTGAAAAGTCGTTGATGGATTTCGTAGACCAAATAGCATTCTCAAAAATTTATTTGTTCCGAAAGGTGTGATGAAGGCTGTCTTTACTTGATCTTAATTCTTAACTTTAACTTCTAAGAAATAAGGCTGTTATTTTTTCAGTTGGAAGTATACTTTTCCAAAACCATTTACTTTTATTTGCTTTATTTTTCTTCAACATCATTTTCAAAAACTTTCCCAAAAACCTGACCGAATAGGCATAAGCCACCATTTATCATTGCTCAAAAAATTTAAAACAAATGGCTCCCAGGGACCATTAATCACGGAATTCTATCGAAAAGTGTCGGTAATAAGATAAAACAAACACGACGACGGTTGCTAAATGTGTAACGTTGGAAAGTAAGTTGCTCCACGTAATGTTACAGATACCGATGCAGTGATTGTGTGGTACAAGGCTTAGGAAAAAAGAGGCCTGGAAATTAGGTTATATGAATAGAAATATATTTAAAAAAAAAGCGGCCAAGTGTGAGTCGGACTCACGCAGTAAGGGTTCCGTACCACCCATCGACCTGATACCCCATATAAACTGATTTAATTTACGAGAGTTCATCAAAAGACATCAACGCACCATGAGTGAAATATGAGTTTTTGCATCTTTTTCTTACGCAGGTACCACCACATATGTCTATGTTTCCCCTATTTTTAGTATTTTTTGCTAAACTATATTCTATGCACTATAATCAGACCAAGTTTGACGCTGGTATGTATTACCGTTTTGAAGATAGTGCAGGAACAAAAACGTTTTAAAGGCATGCTTTTCGAGGTTTCTTGTATGGGGACCCCCTTTGTTTTAGTTTTTTTTTTAAATTTTAGTATTTGTCGTGATAGGCACCATATTAACACATATTTTGTGAGAATTTCAACTGGTTATCTGTTACCATTACAAAGATATAGCCCTGTGACAGACAGAGGGACGGGCGGACGGAAGGACGGTGGGACAGCGTAGCGAGAGTAATAGGGTCCCGTTTGGCACCCTTCGGGTACGGAACCCTAAAAAGATCATCCTTTTTTGGCATGTTTGAACAAGAGCCGGAGGTGAATTCGTTGGATATCTGTCCAGTGCCTGGGCTCAGATGGGATTATTTAAATTAAGTACCTATAGCTCACTTATACTGGTTGACACTAACCCCAGATCATTGTTTGAATAGTATTTTTTTATATAAGTTCCTATCCTATTACATCAGTCTTTATCAAATCTGCTTTGGAGACGTCTTTGGCCTAGTACTCTAGTGGTTATAAATGTTTGTGTTGGTCTGGCTGTTTCTTATGTATTATTAGTATGTATTCCGAAATAATTACATATCCGTTACCGTATCCAAAACCAATATAATTTTATTCCTATATCCATATCCGTATCCAAATCCGAAATATCATATCCATAACATCTCTAGTATGTAGCACTACGTCTATGTTGAAACAGCTCTAACAATTCCATAGCCTCCTAATATTTTCTCATCCTATCTCCCGCTGTCTCTTACACCTTGCTCCGCCTCTTGCTCAAGCGTGGTGAACGGAAGATAGTATGCTGCGTTGTGCAACGCGGATCATCGGGATCCCTTCACCCCCCGTCGCTCCCGGCTCAGTGGGCTACTGAGAACTTCTTGCATATGGCTACGTTACTCAAGCCGGATTAATTACGCACGGACAATTAGACTATTTAGTTAAGAGATTTATTTCGACTTTATCTACACATTTAATCATTTTGAAATAATAAAACGAGAACATTATTATTGTAGTTATAATAACATCCAAACGTATAAGTATTTAAATTATTTTAACATAGATGAGACACACACGCATTTTATGGGCAAGGCCCTTATCAAAGACCAGACTTTGCCCGCGGCTTGGTCCGCGTACTGAATTAAAATATAATCTATGTTACTTCTCGATAAAAGTAGCTTTCTAAGGGTAAAATAATTATTAAAATCGGTTGAGTAGTTTCAGAGTTTATTCATTACAAACACACAAAACATAATATTATAGTATAGATATAATATAAAGTGTGTTTTTGAAATAAAAAGACCTTCATATATCTCAGCCTGAATAGTTGCTTGACCTTAATGATGCTGCGTAGGTTTTCATTTTTACCAGGGGGCGATAGATTGGGGAGTCCATCGTCCGTATTACACGGCCCTCGAGTTGCGATGATGTCCCAAGTGTACCCGGACATCGCCAAAAGAGAGTTTAGGAAGAAAGTGGGAGGCCCTGAAGTGGGCTGCGCTGGATGGGTCGTGAATTTCATTGCAGTTCTCGTGGCCCATCCACCCAAGGCGAGAGTAGGCACATGACGGAGTTTTTAGTGGGAGCGTGTCCTACATAACCACACCGCTGCCCCGGGTGTTGTGGTGTGACATGCAATAGGCATTTACGCCGTCTCAAAAAAAAGGTATTCACTTTTAAATTGATGAAAATAAATAGAACTAAACAATATATTCAACCTCTGTAAAACCAATTTATCTGCAATCATTTCGAGTTTTTAGTGGGTGCGTGTCCTACTGTGGTGTCCTACATAACCACACCACCTCCCCGGGTAGTGTGACATGCGGTAGGCATTTTCTCCGTCTCAAAAAAAGATCTTTACTTTTAAATAGATGAAAATAAATAGAACTAAACAATATAAGTACTCAGTGTAAATCAAATTTATCTGCAACCATTTCAAGTTATTTCACAAATTGTTACTTGGAAATTAATCACTAAAAATATGTAATGTGCAATCATTCTGCAATATATTAACGAGTAGGCCGTAAAATTGGACGCAAGATTCCATTCCTGTTGTAATACATTATATTTAGAGGTTAGTTGTCTAAAGAGATGGTTCCTTGCAAATCCACAATATGGTATATGTGGCGATTGAATGTTGTCTTACATCGTCAATAATACGTAGCAATAGTAGTAGTTAGTGAATGTACATTGCCTTTTATTAAATACCTACTACTCGAATATCTCTCCGATAAACCGGATTAAATCGCGTATATTCTTTAAATTGGTTTTCCTGACGTTTCGAAAGCTTTGCAGCATTTCGTGGTCGCGGGTAGACTAAGATGACAAGCGTCTTTACAGATATTTCTGAAAAAAAAAAAAAAACTACCGTACAATAATAGTACCGTACCGTAATATTTGTTTTATTATAATGTGTAGTGATCGCGAAAACCTAAGAAATTGTTATTTGTTATATTTTTAATATTAGGCTGTTTGTGCGGCTTCCTTGCACCACCTGCGCGATCATAGCTATACGTCACTCAACCACAGGTACGGCGTGCAATTACAGAAATCCGCGCGCCATTTTTGCTTTAATATTTGTCTAAACTAAGTTTATGATTTTTTTCCTCGCAAGTGTGTGTGAAAAACGTCGTATGAAACGCGTGAGCAAAGTTCATTATACTCTCGGCTTTATTACGCCCTCGCCTTCAGCTCGGGCTGCAATCCAGCCTCGAGTATAATGAACATCTTAGCTCACTTGTATCACAATGTACTATTAAAGATTTACAAATTTTTTGTGTACAATATTTTAACCTAAGTACAACATTTTATGACTAGGTAGTAGAATAGTTACTAGAGCACAAGAAAACAAGAAGAGAAGGTGGTGGAAGTACTACGGTCTTCCCTGGACGAGCTCTTTCAGAAGTAGTCTATTCTGCCGCCAAACAGTAACGCTTGCATTGCTGTGTTCTGGAGTTAAAGCTCGTTTAACCACCTTATGCCATGAAAAATATACCACATTACAACTTGCCAGTTTCTACTACCTGGTCAACTTCATTATAATAAAACTGTATATAACATAACCAACAATGATATTTAAAAGTATAGATATGTCATACCCTAACAAAACCAACGAAAAATATGTTCCGCACGCAGCGGCAGCACAATACACATAAACTAGTGCAAAGTAAGTAAATTAGTTACTTTAAGTTAGTTTCGCGTCATAATTAGTACACTTTCTGTACACACATGACGGCATTTTAGTATTTTTTGTGACACGTCACGCTCGGTGCCTTGCTTGACGGAGACTAGTAGCAAAACGTCCCAATTAGGACGTGATAGCTAGCAGTGATAGCCTAGTGGTTGAACGCTTGCCTTCCATGCAGAATGGTCTGAGTTCGATTCCGGCCCGCACCACTGACTTTTCGAATTCATGTGTGGATTTATATTCGATTATCATTTGCTTTAACGGTGAAGGAAAACATCGTGAGGAAACCTGCACACCTGAGAGTGCTCCATACAGTTCTCAATGGTGTGTGTAGTCCGCCAACCTGCACTAGGCCAATGTGGTGGACTAAGGCCTAGATTAGCCTTCTCGTACTGAGAAGAGGCCCGTGCCAGCAGTGGGACAGTAATGGGCTGCTTATGTTATGTTAGGATGTGTTCGAGTCTTCAGATTGCGCGCACAACAACATATCTGTACTTTTTTAAATATCATCGATAACCAATAAAACTGTTACCTCTAAAAATCATAACATACTTCTCAAGTTTATACGGAAGTGTCATAGTCAAACATATAATATTTCAAGTTTCTCTTTACGTAATAACTTGAAACGTTGGAATCAACCTTGACAATACACTTGGCATTGAATTAAAATAATTTAAAAGTCTCTTTCAATGCAGTGAAGACTTGGCCCTAACCCGTGTCGACGCCGGCGGCGACAATTGACCAAAGTCAAAAGTTATGTCAATAGCGCAGACGTCATTATTGTTAGCGAAATGAAAGTATATTTAAAGTACATACATAGTATACGTATAGGCTCTGTCAAAAGTGAATGATCCTTGAAGAAAGCTTCAAATGCGTTTGTTGATGTACTTAGGCATGGCAGGCAGGGCTCGGATACCGGTTAAATTTTGAAACCGTTATTATGTACTTGACACCTTTAAATTCCGGTTTCGTTCGAATAAACCGGTTTTTTAAACCGGTATTTTGAGGGAACTTTACATAAAGGTTTTTTTGGATTAACCGGTTTAGAGCATTAAAAACCGGTTAATACAAACAAACGCCGTTTAGTTTTTATTTTTCTTTAGTAGAAAGACAACTTCTGTTTCGTGACGAACGTTTAATTCACTGCTTCAATCAGATCAGAATCAGATCCGCTACAAAAAATCGAAAAATGGGTAAGTATCTACTTTTCTTTTTTTTATTACTTGGCACTCGTCGATTAAACCGGTTAATTTAGGTTAAATAAAGTTCTTGAAACGTTCACGTTCTCAAGAAAAGTTCCGAGTTAAACCGCAATAAACCGGTACTAACCGGTATTTCTCAAACCGGTTCCGAGCCTTGATGGCAGGTACCTATGTATGGGTCTGTTTTTTTAATCCACTACAGCGCAGCAAATGAAGGGTAATTTATTTATTTAATTTTGATACCGTTATTTTTTTTTTATTATGGGGAAATAAACAGCTATAATACAAGTGCCACGAGATTAGCATTACTCGAAATAAATCACACTTTCAAAGCTTCTTTCAAAAATTATAAAATGTTATACAAATTAAAATTACTTGTTGAAAATAACTTGAAAAGAGCATTCTATGGAGTTTGTTGCCGGCCATAGGACCAACTTTTTGGAACCGTGCAACTAGATTCTTAACGTTTTATTTTTTTTACTTATTCGAAATAAACACTTTTTAACCGACTTCAAAAAAAGGAGGAGGTTATGTATTCCGCGGGTTTTTTTTTTAAACCGACTTCAAAAAAAGGAGGAGGTTATGTATTCCGCGGGTTTTTTTTTTTGTTTTTTTTTTTTTTCATGTATGTACACCGATTACTCCGAGATTTGTGGGCCGATTTACGTGGTTGTTTTTTTATTTGGTAGAGAAAGTCCGCGCGGTGGTCCCATATAAATTTTATTGACTTAGGTTGAGTAGTTTTTTAACTAGCTTCAAGGCGGCGCGTGATTTTCATGTACGTTCACATAAACTGTTTGTACTATAGACATTGCACTCGACTGTACATTACATGACGCAAAGGGTCAACCACGCGCCGCCTTAAAAATGTTGTTTATGTTTAGATTTTAAAATACATACAATGAATATTTTTTACTTTTTAGTTAAGGTTTTTGAAGTCGGTTTTATTTTTTGTTAAAAAGATTTTATTGAATTTTGAATTTTAACTACTGACCTTCACGAATCCTCTCTTAAAGTTGACCTTAGACCTCGTTAATATTTGTTATTCTTAGCTAGACATGTAACAATCTTAAAAAAACACTTAGCAATTTGGCTAGCTTTTAAACATCGCAAAAAAATACAAAATCTGTTATGTACTTACTGCCATCTTCAGTAAAAGTGAATGTTACGTAACGTGGCCTCAAACTTTACAATCTATCACCGGCCTGAAAGTGAACTGATACAACCGCACACGTATATCGGTCAAGGTGATAATTACTAGAATGTTCTTACTTATGTCTTGTTCTTAACCACAATAAAATACAATACCAATCACCGCGGAAAACCTAAGTATTCTGTTCCCGTGATAAACAGATCTAAGTCACGACTTTTAGTTCTAGGGAAAATCTTTAGAATTCGATGTCCCACAGCACCAAAGTTTGATGAAGGAGAGAACAAGGGTAGTTTTTGGTGCACACCTAATCTTAACCTTAACTTAACTAAACTAAATTTAATTTTGATTATAAAAACATTTCGGCCATCATAAAAACTAATTTTATTCAAAAATTGGACTGCGTTGTCGTATTTATTTTTGGTTGTGTGTGACGTCCACAGGCTAGGTGGAATGATGATCTTTACAAGGTGGCTGGATGAGAGTGGCTGAAGATTGAGGTCAGTGATGTGCTATTGGAGAGGCCTATGTCCAGCAGTGGACTAATATAATAGGCTGATGATGATTATGATTTATCTTGGAATATTTCACATACATATCTTCTATGGCTGTACAGGTATCTAATTAAAACTTCAGTGCCTTATATTATATTAGAAGATAAATCTACGGAAGAGCGGTTTCTTCCAAAACAAGCATATTGTTGCTTAAAGGAAGACTCCTAATATTGTAAAGCAAAATATTTATAAGTTACTGAAATAAACATTTTGATTTTTGATTTTTGACATATAGCACATAGCGAACATAATCACGGATGCACTCCACAAGCGCTGTTTCTTCACAAAACCACAGATTACTTTAACAAATCTTGCAGCAATCAATTTCAAAAGTTGCATGTTGTCATAATGTAATTTATTACTTAAATAATTCAAGTCACTTACCCACAGTTTCTGGAAGGCTGATCAATTTGATCTATTGTCAAATCTTATGTCAGCTTCTGTGATTGGCTGGCGAAAATATTAACAACCAATCACATCGCTTGACCTGAGATTTGACAGTCGATTAGTTAATTTTTGCGTTGATCAGCCTTTCAGAAACTGGGGGTTAGTGTGATGTTGACATCATTAAAACCGCAGTTTTTCAAAACTAAGTTTTTGGAAAATACACAGGTACCTATTTAAGAATAAAATATTAAGGATTTTTATTTTTTGTAGTTATTTGTTTTATTTTGTTTATTTAATTTAAGCTACTATTTATTTAAATTGTGGAAAGAAAAAATCGCTCACGAGCAGGATTCGAACCTGCGACTCCTGGCTCAGTACGCCAGTGCTTTAGCCACTAAGCTACCGTGAACACTGCTCGTGGTAACGAAATTCTCATCCACTTGGTACATCTTTGGGTGACGTCAGCGATATCTTATTAAGAAACAGTGTTTCTTAACCGACTCGACTAACTTTGCAGTTAATTCAAAGTCTTTCTTTCTTTCCACAATTTAAATCGTTAGATTTCGTTTCGCATGCGTAAAATGCGTTAAAAATAATAAATAACTATTATTTATTCTTAAGTATATAGTTGTATATGTTGTGTATATATATATAGTTGTGAAAGGCTGTAAATATCATTTATTGTTACTGTTAAATAAATATATCAATGTTTAAGAATAATAATAAGGTTTCTCAGGCGGAAAATACTTTCATTTTCGACGAATGACACAGGATGAAATCATAATAAAATGATATAAGTAATACTCACATCAATTTTAAAATCAGAAGTAGGTATGATGAAATGATTCGTGAAATCGAATATTAACACACGCAAAAAAAAAAACATCGCAAGCTTTTACCATTATATCACATACAATTTCATGAACATTAGATAAATGATAGTAATTTACATAATAATATGTAACACTTACCGGTATTACGGTTTTAGCAACATAGATATGTTTTGCGCCTACGAATCTGCTAGTGCGAAATAACCACGAAGGTAAATTGAGCATGACATTATTTTAGCTATAATTTACGATTTCCTGGCAACACCGTTCTAGCCAATTGCGTCAATAAGGCTTCGTTTAAATTCCAGGAGAATAAATTTACTGAATTGTACTCGTCCTATACACGCAATTTCATGGTATCTAATAAATTTTAATCAAGTTGACGTAAAATGCCCAGTGCGAAATATCTATGGCATAGGCCTATTATAAGGAATAAAATCTTTTTCTTTCTTTTTCTTTCTTAAGGATGATCATGGTTTTTATTATAGTCGTCACAAATATTATTAGGTATTAGTTTACTGTTTTTGTTGCACACAAAAGTTTATATTGCATTAGGGTTGGGATTTAAAACGAGTCCAAGGTGTTTCAGGTAAGGTTGATCACGATTTGAGGCAACCTACCTCATGGGGCACTTACTGTCGAGGCTTGAAATTAAGCAATTGACGGCCGAGTAATACTGGGCGAAGCCGAGTACTTCCGAAGTGATTTTAAAAGGAAGAGTCGCTAGCCGATTCCTTTTTAACTAAACGAGGCCGTTTATTGCTATTTCTGGAATTGTATAGTACTTTTCTCTCATTTGCGAGGAAACAATACACAAATTAATTCAACAGTATCTAATTCTCATTCGCGCCAATTCGTCCGCGCGTGTTTCTTGTTCTATTTTCAAAGTTTTGAACTGTCCAGCAATTTCTATTAGGTATTGTCCTGTTATTTCGATGCGTATGGAAAAGAGCCGATTGATGCAATATCCGAGCAAGTGGGAGAAAAGTTAATTAGTAAAAAATGCACTTGATGGTCTAGTCAATAACAGGGCGAATGATCAACTTGGAGCCAGAACTCGAAAGCAAACTAATTCATTTCACAAATCGCTTCACTACCTACATTGGACGAATCTTGCTTTCACGCGTCCTTATAACTTTATTCTTAGGGCTCAAATTAGATGTTGCATTTTCCTTTTTGATTAACCCTATGATATTTTCCATCCACAGGACCCAACGCGCGTGGTCTGCCCAGTGATCGACGTGATCAGCATGGACACATTCCAGTACATCGGCGCGTCGGCGGACCTGCGCGGCGGGTTCGATTGGAACCTGGTGTTCAAGGTAACCAAGCCGCTCACTGAGCAAGTATAGTTGTAACTAATTAAGAGGTGAAGTGACGGATGTGTGAAAAAAATTGAAGGAATTTGTTGTTATTGTGGTTTGTACGAAATTTTCTGAAACTAAAGATGGAATTTATATTCAATTATCACTTGCTTTAACGGTGAAGGAAAACATCGTGAGGAAACCTGCACGCCAGAGAGTGCTCCATACAGTTCTCAATGGTGTGTGTAACCCGCACTAGGCCAGCGTGGTGGACTAAGGCTCTTAACCTTCTTGTACTGAGAAGAGGCCCGTGCCCAGCAGTGGGACAGTAATGGGCTGGTTATGTATGTATGTATGTTATGTAAAGATGGAAGTAGATTGTGGTCGATCGACGCCGAAAAGTCCATATTGATCACTTCAATAAAGCGCAAACCATATGGGCAGCTGCGTTCTCTGACTATATAACCAACCAACTGCGATCGCCAACCCGCCTGCCAAGCGTGGCGATTATGGCATATCCCCCTTTTTGGAGGCCTATGCCCAGCAGTGGACGTCTTTCGGCTGAAATGATGATAATGATGATAAGACAATGTAACGGAGAGAATGAGTCAAAATCAAAAGAATTACTGTCAATGACATTTACAACTAAAGATGCGGCCACACTGCAGTTATAAAATGTTTAAAAAGGTTATTGAACATATATATAACTATAACATTTACCAATATGTATAAGTATTGTTAACTAACAAATGTTCATTCAGCTTATTCTACTCTACAGTCGATATATTGAGCAACAATTTCGTTTGAACTAAGACTGCTATGCCAGACGGTACTAACATTTAATCTTGAACATTTCAGTGGGAGTACCTCTCTCATGCTGAGCGCAGCGCCCGCCTCAGTGACCCAACCCAGGTCATCAGAACACCCATGATAGCTGGAGGACTGTTCAGCATGGACAGAAAGTATTTCAACAAGCTCGGCAAGTACGACATGAAGATGGACGTCTGGGGAGGAGAGAATCTGGAGATCTCGTTCAGGTAAGGAAATTATTGATGACTTTAAATTCACTACACGGAAAGACACAATAGCATTTGCTGGATATTGACATAATCACAAATGTTGACTGGTACATTGTTGATGTAGTGCTAAGAATGAGTCGAAAAATAAAACTTATTTGCTGTCTCATTTCTCGTAATTTAATTATCAGTTGCTTTAACGGTGAAGGAAAACATCTTGAGGAAACCTGATCTAATAGAGCTCCATAGAATTCTCGATGGTGTGTAGTCTGCCAACCTGCACTTTTTTTTTGAGGCAGAGAAAATGCCTATCGCATGTCACGCCACCCGGAGAGGTAGCGTGGTTATGTGGGGCTTGCACCCACTAAAAACTCCGCCGTGTACCTACTCTCGCCTTGGAATGAGCCACGAGAACTGCAATGCATGACATTCGCAACCCATCCTGCGCGGCTCATTTTTGGGTCCCTCTTCCTGTACAAACGCTCCTTCGGCGATGTCCGGGCACCCACCTACCAACCCGCACTAGGCCAGCGTGGTGGATTAACGCCTGAATCCTTCTCATCCTGAGAAGAGGCTCGTGCCCAGTTGCGGAACAATAATGAGCTGATGATAATGATGATGATGATGTCTTTACTCGACTCATGTCTCGTCTCAAGACTTAATTAATTAAATTAATTAATTATAGTACAAAGATACCCATAAAACCTGCAAGTACTCAAACTGTAATAAAAAGCAATAACACTCCGATCTTTTAAACTAAAAAAAGCAAAAGCGTGTGCGGTCAGGAACGAAGTTATCCTTAAAATTCATGTTTTTTGACCGGTTCATGGTAATGCTAAATTTCGCAACTATAATACAAGCATAGATGGCAGGAAATATGATGCGTCAGACGATCCCCAGGAAAGCATATTTTTTGTATGTTTTATTTAATAGTTAGCTGTAACTCTGACGTTACCCACCAGATGACTTAAAAATGAGGTCAGCTGACAACTCCATGTCCGTATACTTATATTATTCAATGTACTGCGTGGGTATAACGCAAATCTTAGCGTGACGTGACGCTACATTTTCTCGCATATCACACGTACCGCAAGCCCCAATAAGGAACTTCTTTCCAGTAAACAGAATAGGATAGGACATTGATGTGTTACTTACAATGGATTAAGACTACGTTTACCAACTGTTCAATTATATAATTCCAGGGTATGGCAGTGCGGTGGTTCTCTCGAAATAGTCCCTTGCTCCCGAGTGGGCCATGTCTTCAGGAAGCGTCACCCCTACACCTTCCCTGGAGGATCTGGGGCGGTATTCGCGAGGAATACCAGGAGAGCTGCCGAAGTGTGGATGGATGATTACAAGGAACTTTACTATCGGTCCCAGCCGTTGGCCAAGCAAGTTGATTTTGGAGAGTAAGTTCTACTTGATCATTGTAAATTTGCTGATCTGCCTTATGCTGAAATACTTTAATATCAAGTACCTGTAGGTCTTTCGTTTCATAATCTTTAAATAACATCTTACGTAAGAAATATTTTATTGAGTTTTCCAAATTTTAATCAATTGATTCTAAATTCTATTTGACCATAACCATTTTAAATTCTATCATTCAGACTATTGTTTTCCGTAACAGTCGTTCAAATATTTCCTATTTCTTCACCAGCATATCAGAGCGCTCAAACCTCCGTCACAAGCTGCACTGCAAACCGTTCCGCTGGTACCTGGAGCATGTATACCCTGAGCTTCAAGTACCAGCACTCACTGAAGTCTCACATGTCATCAAACAAGGAGTCAGGTGTCTGGATACTATGGGACATCTTGTTGATGGTACCTTAGGTATGTTTTGAAAAGAAATCATGTGGCCTATTCACGTAACTAAAGAAGCGCAGTTGCACTACAGTTGCTGTTAAGTTTAGATCAAAACAAAGCTTTTCGTATTTTCGTATTTTTGGTGGTCGCTGTCAGATTCGAACTGCAGCATCACTGCAACTTGATCGGCGCGTCATGAAATTACGTGAATTGGGACCCTGGGGCCTTACTCCCGACTGTTTCGAGCTCTGAACCCAATCGAGCTTATACAATACAATACAAATACTCTTTATTGTACATAAAATAAAATAGCAACATATATGACTTATATAGAACACATGTACAATCGGCGGTCTTATCGCTCAAGGCGATGGCTTATGTCAATTCCTAGAGGAATGCAGTACGAATTGACACTAACTCGAATTCAAATTCGATTGATACAGAACTCGATCCAGTCGGGAGTAACGCCCTTCTCGCAGATATTTATTTTTCCACTACCACATGAGAAATTAGATTCGAATTTAAAAATAATCAAAATAATAATATTTTTCAGGTATGTACCCCTGTCACTACACAGGTGGCAATCAAGAGTGGCGTTTCGACAAGGGTCTGATCCGTCACCACCGTCTTTGTGTCTCCCTTTCGTCAGAAGACCGTGTGACCGCAGTCCTGGCTGCTTGTGACCCAGCAGATGATGCCCAGATCTGGCGGCGGCAAGGCCTCTTGATCAGACATGCCAAGCTCGACGCATGTCTCGATACAGAACGACCAGCCCTCTACATGGAACAATGTGATGAAGAAAAGCCTAGCCAACAATTCTCTTTCTAAGGTGCCTCAGTAATACTACAAAGAAAAGAAGCTTGAGATTGTGAATCAACATATAAACTTCTCTGTGTAAGGGAAAAGTGATGCTTCCAAACAAAGACAAGTTGACGTGATAAACGGCTTCAAAATGGAAGTTGTTGATACCACGAGCAGGGTTCACGGTAGCTTAGCGGCTAAACCACTGGTGTACTGAACCAGAAGGTTCGAATCCAACAGGATTCACGAACACGTGAACCAATTTTTGTTTCCACAATTTATATATTTAAGAGTAAACGCGTTGGAAGAAATTGTTTCTTCTGCATTAGAAATATCTAGTATTATACTTGATATTAAAATGAGGTATTCAAAGAACATTATAATTTATTCCCGGATTCGTAATTAAACATTCCGATATTATAATATTGTTACTATTACTTTCTATTTCACATTTTACATATTGTATGACAAACATATTTCTAATACAGAAACAATTGTAAACGAAAATAAATTAGAAAAAAGATACTCGAATAACTTCTAGAGAAGTAGGTAAGATAAGGAGAACGAAGATTATGATAGTGATCTAAACATTATCAGGGATATAGTCACAAATAAGACTTGCAACACTTCGCTTTACATCACGTATTAGCTTCGGTACTTATTATGTCAGTACCTTTAGTATTAAGGCACCAAAAACTTCCTTTCACACTTAGAAGGTGCCAAATTAATTTACCATTTTGTAAATATTATTTTAAGATTCACAGTTTTAACATTCCATGTTGTTGTATCTTTAAAAGACAGATCTTTTACTTTTTTATGTTTTTTTATTATAATTTTTCTATTTTAACAATTATTGACTACGGTGTTTTAATTTTAATGATCTGTGAATTATATATTTATTTAAGTTTATCATGTATATTAATTAGTGTAACCAGTAACTAAAATCTTAGTAATAATGTAGTTACCATTATAATAGTTAATTCACTATAAGTGCCGGGAATGTGGAATGTGGATAATATATTTTAAAAGAATAACGTTTAGGAATAACAGATCGAAATTGTCTGGTGTTGGTATTTGCACCGTTTATGTAACTGTTTTATCAATTGTTTTTAAATGATTCTTAGCTAAATTTAGATTTTCTTAATTTATGAGAACAAACTTTAGTGCTCAATTTAAATTCTTAGGCGTTGTTTTACGAGTGAAACTTTCTGTTTTTAATTTTTATATTTTCTTATGATCTACGTTTTTAAAGCAATCTCTTATGTTCGAGTTCTTCATTTATAATTCATTTTATCGTCATGTTATCATGAACATCACAATATTATTTAATAAGAATATTATGTTCTCGCCTTACAGTACAAGCTATGATCACAATTGTTAATTTTAAGCTTTATAGTAAGTTTGATGTCATTTTTATATTAGATACTCAAAAGTTTATTGTAAAAAACAATACAATTCTAGAACACTGATTGATTGTACTTTAAAAATAAACTTTAAAGCATTTTCTCAATAATTTGAAGGAACTTCTTTTTTAAAACAAGTGAAGGCCTAAATATTTTCCATCTAAAATCTCATATCTGTAAAATAAGTTAATCGTTTAATACTCGTTATATTAAGTTAGATATTTTTATTTACAATTGTTACTTTAATTTTTCGAAGAAGTATTAATTTAATGTAAATACGTACTTTTGTATTTTTCTATCTGTTCTTTTGTATTGTAAAAATGATATCGGTGTGTGACCAACCAAAGGGTCTGGAATGAGTGAATGTTTTGTCGAATGATTACCAGCTGTACATAACGATTCATCATCCATACTATAGCTCATCACAAAAACTGCCATGATATTACCATATTGAATTACTTTCACTTAAAATGTTTCAATTATAATACGTATAATTACATAATGTGTGCTCAATATTAATCAGAAACTGAAACTCTACATAAACGAATTTTGTAATAAAAGACAATATCATAGTTACTATAATCACAAAAGACACATATTTATGAATTTTGTAGATACAACTATAGCATCGTCTATGTAGACCTTGTTATTTCATGTATACAAACTATTTATGAGTGATATTAATTCTATATATATGGCTTCTATTGATCAAAAACGTTACACTCAATCTATAATTAGAATCTCTATAGTTTAAAATGTAACTTTTCCTTATTATATTTGTTATTGCTACTTGATAATAATCTTTGCTTGTATCTATAACTATTATGCGGAATTTTAAAAGTTCATACTGATATAAAAACAGATAACTTTTTTGATTAATATTAAATTGTTCAAGGCAATATAGAGATAAATAAAATATTTTAAGGAATATGGGCAGCTTTCACTAGCTATATTCAATTTAGACAAATAACTGATAGATAATTGCACCTAATAAGGAAATCGCGTTTTAAATAACAAAGAAACGAACATTCCCAAATAAAACTAACGTAGTTCAAACACGATTTATGTAAATAATTAAATATTGATATAGCATACTTTGTACTTATAACAAAAATATGACTTACAGTATAACTAGAATCAAAAATATACGATTTATATACTGCATCAAGTGCACGATAGCACCTAGAGCACAATAAGTAGAAGGTAATTCGAAAGTTCTAAACTTTATTGAAATTATTATTTTTGTTAAGTGGCAAATTGACTGCCCTAGTCAGATTTTGTTGAGATGATTTTTTGTTCACTAATAAACAAATGTGTGATTTTATTTTAGTGAGAAATCCATTTGGTAAATAAAATACGTTTGAAGAACAAAATTGGTTTATTTTTATATTTGACGGTTTAAACCTAAACCATACCTTAATTATATTAAAATAATTTACACCATCAGAGTATTTGTATACTTAGTTAGGTAAAAAACCGACACTTGGAAGTATTTCAAGTTATAATACGATATAAATTAGTTACATAATATAGTTATTTTCTACAAAGAAATAATCATTTGTGAAACACATCCGCACATAAGAGCAAATCAGATTTGAGCAACACTAAAAGTAAAACGCGGACCAATAAATTAAAAGAAGGAGGCCAGAAGGCCAATTTTCGTAATTTAAAATGGTCAAATATAGTTCCAAACTAATGCTGTAAATTTCAATCTCAGGAGATTACACGAGAGACGATTACGAGAGGAGATTAGAGATACGGTCAGGACCGTATATGTTTCCGATTGCCATTTATGGTGGCATTAATGGGCTAAATCTAACAAGTAAACGGCAAACTGAACCATCTACTGTCAGTATATAAATATATAGATTGAGATATAAAGCAATGAGATTAGTTTGAAGAACTATATTTTGATCGTTTTTAACTAAAAACGTAGGTAACTACGAGGATTGGCCATCAGATAGCCATACTGTTGACTAAATTAGGCTTTTCCATAAAAGGTGTTTTTTAAAACAGAAATAAGGTCACAGTTTTTGGGTAATTCTCAACAAAAAAACATCGGTTCTTCATTGAATAACAACTTCCGAGTTTTTTTGTTTCAACCTTCCTAATTTTGGTCACGCTACCTTCATAATAAAACGTAGAAAAAGTAGATATGGGTAACTAATTTAAAAATTTAAAATTATTTGATGTGATGTGTATTAATAATTTAACTTAAAAAAAAACAAAAACTAACAAGTTCTTTCATGCACATGCATTATTTTCCATTACTTTCAAGTACAGAAGACAGATTACAATCAGTCTTAAAAATATCCTCATCCTTGAAAATTTTACCCAAGAAATAATCACTACTATAATATTACTCTAATATTTACTACATTGTACCTTTAAAATAATAACATTAAAAAATTATAAGACCTACCTATTCTCTATCACACTGGGATTTCTTTTACTTCCTTTGGTTCAAATTACACATTTAAATTGCCACCCACAGACATTGTAAAAAAATATAGACGAAGTGCTGCGAACAATCATAGTGAAGCCAACAAAACCGTGCTCCTCCACGTGCTCGTACAAACCAGCGCATACGCACACACCATGCACCTGGAAGATATATTTTTTCGCGATGCTTACTGGACGATGCCGCGAAATGTGTACTGAGTGGGGCGAGCACGGTTTGAGGTGCATGTGTGTTCGTGAGCGCTGGTTTGTACACGGAGCAGCACGGTTTTGTTTGCTTCACTATGGTTGTTCGCAGCGCTTCGTCTTGATTTTTTACTATGTCTGTGTTGCCACCTAAGTTACTCAGTAACTGGTTTCTTATGATTTTATCACATCCACTTTCATTACACATTTTAATAATATAATTATCTTTTTAAGTTATAAACCTTAACCAATATATTTTTGAAAATGCAGATGAAATAGGAACCACCTTATACCTATATATCACAGTGGTTTAATCGTACAGCACTTTAAAACATTATCAAAACCACGGAATAAATAAAACGAGTGGAAGTGCCTTTTCGATTACTTAAAACGGAAAAAAGTGTCGCCAAAATCGCACATTTACAACTGAAATCGTACATTATAATGCACAAAAACAATTTTGTGATTCGTTCTATTTAAAATTTAATTGAGCCTAACAATTAGATAATGTTTTTTTTTTCAAGTTAAAATTAAAATTATTATATTGAAATAATTTATCAAAATTTACGATATGTGTGATATGATATACCTCTATGAGAATCATTTTACGTTCTGCTATAATTTTTACACGTTAAAATTGCACAATAATGTATCCTAAGCAGAACGGATGGCCGATGGGGCAGTAAAGTTCTGGAGTGGCGACCGCGTACTGGAAGGCGCAGCGTGGGTAGGCCCCCCACAAGGTGGACCGACAACCTGGTGAAGGTCGGGAATCCGCTGGATGCGGAAGGCACAGGACCGGTCGTTGTGGCGATGCTTGGGGGAGGCCTATGTCCAGCAGTGGACGTCTTTTGGCTAAAATGATGATGATGATGATGATGATACCTAATCTAGTATTTCACGTAAGCGTTCGAGACATCATCGTGCCGCAGCGCGAAACTCAGTGTTTCTCACACATGCGGTAGCCGTTAGTGCCGTAGCACTTCCACCTTGTTTTATATTCCATGAGCAAAACGTTTACCTACTTGACAAAACTGATTGCTAAAATATAATAGTACATTATGATGCAAGTGAGCTAAGATGTTCATTAAACTCGAGGCTGGATTGCAGCCCAAGCAGAAGGCGAGGGCGTAATAAAGCCGAGAGTATAATGAACATTGCTCACGCGTTTCATATGACGTTTTTCAACACACTTGCGAGAACAAAACATCATAAACATAATTTAGACAAATATTAAAGTGAATAATGGCGCGCGGATTTCTGTAATCCCACGCCATGCCTGTCGTTGAGTGACGTATAACTGCGCGCGCAGGTGGTCGAAGGAAGCCGTCAAACAGCCTAATATTAAAAATATAATATATTTTTATTTTTTTATTTATAACACAAATTAATGTTAATTTGTTGACAAAAATAAATAATTTGATGAAATGAAATGTTTATTTATCATATTTTATTTAATACGGCTAATCGGCGTCTAGAGGCTTACTGGTCTGTGTGCATTATGAACCTAAAAGCGGTACAATAAGAGCCACTATACGAGCAAGTGTGTTGAAAAAAATTATCTACCGAGTACATAATCAAATACATATAAAATAATTGTTATAAATTCTATTGTATATATATCACTGCGTAACAACAAAATAGTTAGTTGGTTATTAACAAAATAGTTTTTGGAATTGCATAATATATCTGCGCATAAAACTATACTATGAGTATGAACTCATCTTGGTCTTGATGAAGTTGCCGATGACTTTGATAGCCCTGAAGGCGTAGTTAGGTGAGAGTCGTTGTCTTAGAAGATAGTAACCGATGAGGTTCATGGCAAGCAGGATGAAGAGTAAGGCGCCGAAATCAACCCAGAATGAGACTCCGGACATGCCCATCAGTTTCACGAAGTAGCTGGAAATATAATTAATACCATTAATTAGATACAAGAAGGAGACAGGAGCACTACGTTTCCCCGAAATACGATCCACCGAAACACGTTTTACCTAAAACTATTCGTCGAACGCATCATTCCCCGATGCAACACTTGGTCGAAAGCACGTTTAGCCGACGCACGTTTCCCCGAAAAATTGTTCGTCAAAACACGATTTACCGATGGCTTCTATTACCGACGCACCTTTGGCCGAAAGCTAGTTTCTTGGAATGGTTGTTTGGGTATATCTAGAGTGGGAGCACTACGTTTCACCGAAATACGATCCACCGAAACACGTTTTACCGACAACTATTCGTCGAACGTATCATTCATCCGTCTTTTTATAATTAATGTAGATTTATTACTGTTTCCTATTGATAAAATTATAAAAAGACGGATTTTATTCCCCAGATATATCCAAACCATAATTTGAACAAACTAGCTTTCGGCCAAAGGTGCGTCGGTAAAAGAAGCCATCGTCGGTATATCGTGTTTCGACGAACAATTTTTCGAGGAAACGTGCGTCGGCTAAACGTGCTCGAAAGCAAGTGTTGCATCGGGGAATGATGCGATCGACAAATAGTTTTAGATAAAACGTGTTTCGGTGGATCGTATTTCGGGGAAACGCAATGCTCCGGAAGAAGATAAATGTGAAAATAGGATGAAATTTTGAAATGGATAAAATTACACGCGGAAACGAAGAAGGAACACAGACGAAAAAATTAATTGCATTTAAAAAGACTGAAGAATTTGAAATTGGCTCTTGATACTAAGCGTATTCCGTTGCTATTTGACTTTATTTACGCGATTTTAAAAGTAAAGTAAGTTTCAAAGTTCTGGAGTGGTGACCGCGTACTGGAAGGCGCAGCGTGGTTAGGCCCCCCACAAGGTGGACCGACGACCTGGTGAAGGTTGCGGGAATCCGCTGGATGCGGAAAGCGCAGAACTAGTCGTTGTGGCGATGCTTAGAGGAGGCCTATCAGTGGACGTCTTTCGGCTGAAATGATGATGATGACGCGATTTTGGTTTATTTGCGTGTCTTGATGTATAATGACTACTTTCTCTCCAAAAATGTACATACATATAGTATACACGCTGAAATTTGAATCGCTTATTTCCCGAAAAGGGGTCATTGTACTCATCATTATGAACAACTTTTACTATGGGACCAACCCTCAAATCGTGAAAAAAAAAACACAAGTGGCTCCTACATTTTATTGATTTAAGTGAACACAAATGTAGGGACCAACTGATATTTTTTTCGGGATTTCAGGGTTGGTCCCATAGTAAAAGTTGTTCATAATGATGAGTACAATGACCCCTTTTCGGGAACTAAGCGACTCAAATTTCAGCATGTATGTATGTACTTTTATATATTTTATATGTCATATACTAAGCATATATATACTAATATAGTAGCAACAGGCACGTTTTTAGAATTGAATTGGATAGAAGTGACCATAGTTTTACATTTAGAACTAATGTCTGCTAAGTCACATTAAGACTCTCAAAACCAACCATGAGAGCACTGTATTTTTAGGTTAATAAGTTACATCATCAATAATATAACAAAGTAAAAGGACAAGTCATGTCGGGTTATAGAACGTCCGTCTTGTTCAACGACTTGTAGCAAACAAAGAGAATATAATCACTAGGTACGTTTAGGTTTAGTAGCAAAGTGTGCTTTCCCCGCTCCAACCAACTATCAATATGGCCGACTTTGGTGGGGTCATAGTTCAAAAATGTGGAACGCTTCACGATTTTGCGTGTCATCCTTGCGCAGGGGCCATGCTAATCTTGTCTGTATCGTTCCAATTTTAGTATTTATTTATTTATTCATGAACAATTTTCAATTGTATTTGAATGTGGTAGTTACTACATAATTAGATTATAATACAGAAATTAAATTAGATTTTAGACAATTCAAGGTCAAAGATTATTAAAAATGTCATAATAATGTATTTAAAGTTCATTTATACTCACGCAACATTCTTGTATTCACAATAGTCCACATGGTCGGGGCATATAAGATCGTCTCTGGGAGCGCCGTAGATGGCGGCGACGAGGCCCTCGATGCCGTAGCGCAGGAACGAGCATGCGCGCGCCAGCCGCCACACGATGGGCAGCGGGTCGTCGCCGCTACCAATGCCGTACACAGCCAGCAGCATTAGAGGAACACTCATGGCTGGACCCAAGAATACCGAGTTCTGAAAATTATGATAAAAATTACTTTTCTCCCATTTGCTCGGAAATTCCGTACGCAACGAAATAACAGGGGGTCTACTCGCGTTTGACGATGTTCGATTATTCGTACACACGGCTACACATCAAGCTGTACATTTCCAGTATAAGCTGACTTCGCATTGTATAGGTTTTCCTTACAACGCGAGGTCAGACTTTACTGGATTTGTACAGCTTGATGTGTAGCCGTGTGTACCATTCATCGCACAACTTGCTACTCCGCTCAACCATAGTTCGCATATCGCATGCGATGATTGTGTTTTGACGTTTGTTTTTCTGATCTACGGTCAATCACATACGACAATGAACCGTAGTCTATCTTTATTGTGCCTTTTTATCTCCTTATCTTGATTGTACAGGTAACAGTCGGAACGAAAGTTCGTACTTCGTTTATCGTTCGTCAAACGCGAGTAGACACCCAGGCCAGTAATATCGAACACGACAATAATTAACAGTTTTTACTTTTTGAATTACGATACCGAGGTTTTTAAGTACACACTTACATAAATCATTTATCGAAATTTCGTAGTTTAATCAGAAACTATTAACATAACAGTTAATCACGCCTGTATTTCCCCGAAGGGGTAGGCAGAGGTGTAATAGTACACCCACATTTCACCAGTTATGTTATAGTCCCATGTAATAGGGGGCGAGCCATTGCCATTTACCGGGCACAAATCCAGACTCCGGGCTGCTACTGAGAATTTCCTAATGAAAAAACCCAATAACCCGACCCGGGAATCGAACCCAGGACGCTCAGCAGTCGCGCTTGCAACCACTAGACCAACGAGGCAGAAACTATTAACTCTGTGAATAGGAAACGCGTGTCTATTAACGCGTAGAAAAAGTGGCAAAAAGTGGCCGTTTTTTGCACTTTTTCTATCTACAACTACAGCAAAGTATAATTTACAGAATTAATAGTTTCTGATTAAACTACAGTACCTATATTCAATCATTAAAAACGAATTTTCGATAAATGATGTATTCAGCGAGTAATATTTTTTTACTGATGGGGCGCCACTTGCCTGCTACATTAATTGGCGTAATGTCTAGATTTTTTTTTTGATTATGTACTGTAAGCTGTGAAGTTACCATGAACAAATAAATAAATAAGGCATTGATTTAGATTTAATAGCCAATGGATAAAATGTTTAATTAGTGCTTTTTAACTGTTATTTACACATCAAATACCAAATACAATGTAATGTCACCGTATTGGAAGAAGCAAGGGCAAAGATAACAACTTAAGACTTCAAATAATGTAATGATCCAGTGAGTGGTGTCAGGATGAAGTAGAAATATATGAGTAAATGGAGATAATTGTGTTAAAATTACTTACAACAACACTCAACACAGTGAAATATATAAGTAAATAATAATAATTGTGTTAAAATTACTTACAACAACACTCAACATAGTAGAAATATATAAGTAAATAATAATAATTTTGTTAAAATTACTTACAACAACACTCAACATTGACGAAATGACAGTCCCCATGGATTCTGATATGAGAGCTATCAGGATACACGTAGTACTGAACATGACTATCCTGTCCCACTCCATGGGCTGAGATGTGATGGGATACGTGATGACCAGGTAGATGAGACTGAAGAAGATAGTGGCGGGGGTCCGTGAAATTACGAGAGCGGCATAGTAGGGCTTCAGACCATACCAGCGGTTGAAGTACTCTCTTTTGACCAATTGCACTTCTGTTGGAACTGAAAAAGAGAATTATAATAATAGAATTCTGTTCTTTGCAACATTATTTGCTTAAAATTAATTCAAAGTGGAAGAATCAGTAAAGTCGATAATAAGCTCATATATTTACGTATCTTAGACTTTGGTCAGTTAAAGTTACGTACTATTTAAAGCAGTTGTGCAATGTTAACAGTAGCTTATTTATCTACATAACAGGAGACATTCAAATTTGTATCGAATAGTAATTCGCCCCCGAATCAATTGAAATATCAACAATAGGTACATGATATTTCCACCAAAATAATGATTCACAGCAGAAGAGATAAAATTTGAGTAAGATAGCACAAAGTAAGAACAAACAACAGTTTGGATTTATTGAGCATCTAACCGCCAAAATTAATATCCAATCTATCCACGATTTACCCTACTAGAGATCGAAATTTGACATATTTTGTATGGAGCTTATGTCAGATTCCTATCTCTAGTAGGGCAAATCGTGGATAGATTGAATATTAATTTTGGCCGTAAGAGACTCCAGGTAGTATCTAAACCCTAAACCATAGATTTTCTATTGTCAACTTTACGTCGTTTGGAAAAATAAATAATAATAACTATTAATTGATCACTTACTTAACTCAATAATAAAAACTGAATAAAAAACATTATTATTTATTTTACATCAGAGCTAGTGTATGAATTTTCCGACTATTTGAATTACAGAAAGTGGCTCATTTCTCTGAAAAAATTGTAGCAGACGAAGAGACAGACAGCGAAGGAAGTTTAATAAAAGGTCTTAATAATTTTAAGTAATTAGAAATAAATCAATATGTACATACAGGCAAGTAAGACGGGCATCATAGGAATGTAAAGCATGACAATGGTACAGGCGTAACAGAATCCGAAGTTGAATATAGTCTTGGACGCATCGTAGCCCATCTGCCAGAACAGGCCGCCTATTATGAACCCGATGAACAGATGCAGGCCGACCCGTAACCACAGATAACTCTGGAAGAAGACAAAATCAATTGATCATTAATATTGGATATACTAGCTTTATGTTCATACACTGTCAGTTCCGCAGAAAAACATCTACCTCTACTACTCTGCCAAGAAAGTACTGGAAAAAGATCAATAATACACAAAATGTTAGTTATTCATCCAAATTTATTTTATCGCCTTCAAAGTATGCTCCTTCAAAAACGATACACTTACGCCAAAGAATAATCCAATCATCAAAATTTTAAACGCTTTTTCCGGATATGAGTTCAGTTCTCACCGCGAATTCTCCTTTATGTCTTCTACCGAATGAAAACGGGTGCCACGAAGTGGTAATTTAGGTTTAGGAAAAAGAAAGAAGTCGGCTGGAGCCATATCTGGTGAATAAGGTGGTTGCTCGATGGTATTTGTTGAGTTTTTGGTCAAAAATTCGTTCACAATGATGGCCTTGTGCGAAGGCGCATTATCGTGATGCAAAATCCAAGAATTTTCTTTCCACAAATCTGGCTTTTTTCGTCGAATTTGATCTCTTAAACGCCGCATAACGCTCAAATAATATCTATCTATCTAGGATAATTATCTTAAACTTGAATGAGGATTTTCAGTCACTAGTTCCTTCACTTTCGCGATGTTAACTTTAGTTGTAGTCGTTGATGGCCTACCAGAGCGACGAAAATCTTCCATCACATCTCGACCGCTTTTGAACGCTTAGTACCACTCATAAGTACGTGTTTTTGATAAAGTCGATTCACCGTAAGCCTTTTTTAATATTTTCAGTGACTTATTTTCGTTATCGTTATTTATTTGTTAAACTTGGACTAGATTTCATGGAAGGTTTTTTGACAGAAAAGATTTTATTTTTTATTTTTGTTATTTTTTTTTTATAGCAACATGCTTTTATCATATTTCTGGATTTTCCGCTAAGTGGCTATCTTCTTGCTATTATGATTGATTTGTTTGTACTTATGAGTATATTTTAGTAATAAGATTACCGAGACCATAAAGTCCAAAAATGTTATTTACCTTATTCCTAACAGTTTGTAACAGCATCCTCTTGAGTAACACCAAGAACTGCTCACAAGCTGAACACCCATGCTTATAGTTATGTTTTTCAACCCCTCCAGTGTTTAGTTGTTCTATCTCCATCTCCTCGAATGGCTCTCCTGGTTGTACTTCCTCGATGGCGTAGGTCCTCCACCGATGGTTCTTACCATTTTCAACGGCTGATACCATTCGGTCTACATGAGATCCATACTCGCCACTTGAGACTTCAATTACTGAAATAAAAAGAGGTTTTTTTATTAGTCGTTTTTTTTCACCTTTTCTTTTCAACTTTTTGTTTTTTTATAAGAACGTCAAATCTTTATAGTATATCGTTATTTATATAACTAGACACAGCTTGATAAAAACAGTAACTTTGGTAACAATCATTATTTTGATAGACTCGTTGATCTTATCTAAGATTTTTAATGTTAGTCTTACGGCCAAATTAATAACTTTTCTATCGACGATTTTCCCTACTAGAGATAGGAATTTGACATAAGCTCCATAAAAATTATGTCAAATTTCTATTTCTAATAGGGTAAATTGTGGATAGAAATTATATTTATTTTTGGCCTTTAGTCCGTAGAAGTAACATACATGAGTACTATGTGTGTTTGTTTTTCATGCAAGCTAATTGGTATGTAGGTCAAAACTGGTTCTTTAAAGTAAAAGTAAATAAGTCTAACTCAAATATTCATTATTGAAATTTATTGTAATAAAATATTTATCGTATTGTGGTATATAAGTCAAACTAAAGTTTAATAACTTTCACTATTTCACTATTCACTAAACATTTAAACAATCCACAAAGTAAAATAATTGAAGAAAAGTAGAAAAATTTACCGTCGAATATAACCTTTGAAACCTTATCCTAGGTCAGCTTTGAATCCGGAAGGAGTTAATGTTTATGAAAAATCTACAGATTCCACTTAGAAATGGCAGAATCGCGTTGTAAACTGTAGTCATTCATTACCACTATAATTCAATATACAACTGCGTACAACGTTATTTATTTTTAGTATGTATATAGCAAACCTGAAAATAGTTTGTTTAGAATCGATTAGGATAGTTTTTATAGTGGGTCCTGATGGCTCAGAAAATTTAGATTGATGAGCTTCCGTGCATCAGATAGCCCCTCCATGACATTCTTCACTATCTCCGCTGCCTATTTGAGAATAACTTACTTACTTAACTTACGTCACTCTAAAAGCAAGTCTTTTTTATATGGTTCGCCATTCAACGTGGCAATGCTGCCAGTCTTCTGGGCACTTTTCCAGAGGACAGCGATGTGGACTTTAATTTTAATTTGTACTTTTATTTTATATTTGCTTTGAAAATATTGTATATTTGTATATATGTAGACTTATAGAATGATTAGATGTATTTAAATATGTTCATGAATAATAACTAACTATTAATTTGTAAATTAAAAAAAAAATTGATTTAGAATAAATATATTTCTCAGACAGTTCTGTTGGAATTCTTTTTGGGGTGCTTGAGGTTCCCACTAAACAAAAAATAACATTGTGTAGTATATGCAATGGCATGGCAATTCAGTAATTATTTAATAAATAAAATACAGAAGTAGACCTAATAATAATAATAATTTCTTTTTATAAAAAATATTTAATAATGTATTTAATAAGTTGATAACTGAATAAAGGAGATAATAATAATATAATCTTTATTTTCAGACAGTAAATAGCCCATAGAATTATTACATAAAACACACTAACATAGAAAACACAACAGATCATAAAAATGAGCTATAATATCTAATGAGCTGACGACAAACAAAAAGATATGATCAAAGGTGCAACAAATTATCACTGTTAATAATTAAATATGGCCTTAAGCTATAATAGACTACATACAATATGATTATACACGGTATTCTTGTCATCTCTGACCATAACCCTTGTGTCACGCGTGCTTCCGTTTTTCTTTAATTACAAGATCATTATAGCACAACAAATCATCATCATTATCATTGTCTAAACTATACCAGTGGTGTTCCGGTTCAAATTTCTGTAATCATCATTATTATTAGATTTAAAGGTAGCGTCACGTTGTTGCATTGGTTTTCACAGTCGTACGTGATTGTAATTCCTTACATTATGAACTTATAATGCAAGGAATTACAAACACGGTTATCGGTTATATTTTTACTGTATTTAAGAGTAGGGGGAGTGTTAGTGCCTACACTTATGTATGGTAGTGAAAGTTGGGTATGGCAGAAAAAACATGAAAGCAGAATAAATGCAGTAGAAATGAGAGCTTTGAGAAGTATGTGTGGTGTAACTTTGAAAGATAAAGTAAGGAATAACGTGATAAGGGAGCGTTGTGGAATGAAAGAAGATGTAGTGACAAAGATTGAGAAAGGTATGTTAAGATGGTTTGGACATATAGAGAGGATGGACAAGAGGAGATTGACGAAACAAGTATACGAAGCGAGTGTGGATGGAAGAGTTGGAAGGGGACGACCTCGGCGAACGTATCGCGATCAAATCGCGGATGTTCTCAAAAAATGCCAGGTTAAGAGTTCTCTAAACCGACGAGCATGCATGACGAGGTTAATGGACGTAGATGAAGCGAAAGAGGTGTGTCAGGATCGTAGCAGGTGGAAATCCATAGTCTCTGCCTACCCCAATGGGAAACAGGCGTGATAATATGTATGTATGTATGTTAAGAGTAAATAAATTATCAAAAGTTAATTGTAAAAAACAGAGTTATGGTCATTTATGAAGATCTTGAAAAATTATAGGTAGTTAAATATTATTTTTTATCATAAGATGACGAAACGAGCTCAAGAGTCACCTGTCTTTGCCGGTAACAACTACAATACTACCTAAGTTGTTGCCTAAATGGCATTACAAATTGCGTTCACCAATGATAGACCTAAAATTAGAATGTCTCATGTGATTGTAAAACATAACATCAAGACTCGAGTGAATAGGTTTTTGCTGGGCAAGCGTGTATCATTGTCGACCGCACCATTGCTTAACATCAGGTGAGGTGGTGGTCAAACGCAGGCCCATTAGATATTTAAAAAAAAAAATTACTCAACAATTCACAATCATAACTACCCCTGTTCTCACCTAAAAGTATTGAAGTACCTATCTACAACGTTAAATCGAATTAGCTGGCGAAACCTCACAGACGTGATGGGTATCGATATAGTAATGATAACAAAACAAGAAAAAAAAATATTTTCTTAACTCAGGAACAAAGCATAATTTCAACTAAAGACAGCTGATCACGGGGTCAACGGCCTCGCGACGCCCGAAGGTATTTTTACGTATTTAAGAACAATAATTGTAGTGCTATGGTATCTGATATTTCTTAAAAAGTACATGTAAACCTACAAGGTCACGCATCCCGTGACCGTTGATCCCGTAATCAGCTGATTTGGATGACATTATGAGTCTCATCATCATTTCAGTCGAAAGACGTCCACTGCTGGACATACACCTCCCTCAAAAAGGGGGGACATGCCCTAATCACCACGCTTGGCAGGCGGGTTGGCGATCGCAGTTGGTTGATTAAATACTCAGAGAACGCTGCTGCCCATCCTCTGGTAAATTCCTTAGTTGTCTTTTAAGACACCCATGAGAAGATATAGGGTGGTGCAATTCTTTACGTCCACACGGAACGGAATTATGAGTTTAGAAAATCTTATTTTTTCTTGTTTTATTATCACCTATCACGTCTGTGAAGTTTCGCCAGCTAATTTAATTTAAGCTCAGTATTTTGTTTTATAATTTCCCAATTTTTTTTTGTTGAACTTATAAAACGTTGAAATCTATTCCCGATTTCTAAAGATACAAAACAGTCTTCCAAAACAAAGTAAGCAATACTCACTAAAATCCGCCGGGTTGTAGGTCTTGGGGCATGGCAGTTGCAGTTCTTTCAAGAACGGAACTACTCCAGATGAGGTTCCCTGATAGGCACACCTTCCTGCTGCCACCACATACACGTGGTCAAATTCCGCGAACAGCCGCGCGGAGGGAGTGTGTAAGGAACAGATAACCGTGCGTCCGCCGCGGGCTACCCGCTTGAGTAGTGACACGCAGGTTGAAGAGGCTACGTCGTCCAGACCTCTGAAAATGGTTGAAAGTTGTTCCTGAACAAGATTGTAGAATCTTTTTTGTGGTTTGTAGAATGGCCTTAAATACATTTAAGGGGAATGTATCATCTAACTGGCGCCCCCATCAGTAAAAATATTTTTACTCGCTGAATACATCATGCATCAAAAATTCGTTTGTAACAATTAAAGTACAGTCTAACAAAGATAGATAGATAAAATGTTTATTTAGTACAAAAACAAGACACAGGACATACAAGTAAAAATACAATAAGAATGTGAGATATGTGTCTCAGTATTGTACCAAATGGGTGTCCAGCTCAGCATGTGCCAGGTATTATACCTGACGCTGGTATTCTTCTGGATCCCTGCAGTGACAATCGGACGTCGAGCAGACCAGATACATGAGAAAAATTAAGAAAGCAATTGGTATACAGAGTAGAGAGATATAAATGAAGTTTTCTCAGAAGATTATGGATGTTTTCGAGTGAAATATCATTTTAATAACGGAAAAAGTTAAACTGTATTTATATAAAACTCTAATCAAACCATTCTATAATAACTTCCTGAGAAATTTTCATCTCTATCTGGCGACCCTTTATACTAATTGCTGTTAGACTGTACAGGTACTGTAGTTTAATCACTCTGTAAATTATAGTTCGCTGTAGTTGTAGATAGAAAAAGTGCAAAAAACGGCCACTTTTGTGGATTCGCAATTAAATTAAGGTACGTGGCGACACTTTCACGTGCCTTTGTCACTTCTATTACCTTATATTATTTAGATAATATAAGGTAATAGAAGGGGCTAGTGGCTAAGTAAGAACCGTGTGGATTACACGATCTGCGAGGTTAAGCTGCACTAGCCGCGGTCAGTCTGTGGATGCGTGACCGTTTCGTTACACATCGAGACCCCTTCGTGCCTCGGAGAGCACGTAAAGCCGTCGGTCCTGCGTCTGATCTCTCTCCGGTCGTGTCGAATTGCCGTCCCATCGGATTATGAGAGTGAGGGAATAGAGAGTGCACCTGTGTTGGCGCACACACTTGTGCACTATAATAGACAGAATGGTTGTAATCACATTTCTACTTGCGATTCATCCATGGCAACTTTCGAACAAATACGCCTCCTACATTGACGTCATTAATTTTTTTAAATTAACTTTAATCAAATTTACTTTACAGCTTTTGTTTCTGCAGTTAGAAACAGCACAATAAGGCATTTTTTGTTACAGTATTTACATAAATAAGTCATAAGGCGTACTGAGAAAGGCTTTGAAATGCCCTGCACTATGGTGCAGTGTTGGGACGCGCGCCCTGCCCACTTGGCCATTCTATCTATTTCTGTGATAGTAACACTGGGGCAGTAATGGGATAGTTATTTAATTTATTTATTTATTTATTTAATTCTTTATGCACAACAGGGTACAAAGGCGGTCTTAACGCCATAGGCGTTCTCTACCAGACAACCTTAGGGTAATGTAGGTTTAATAACTTACGTAGTCGGTTCATCCAAGAATATAACTGGGGGGTTGTTGAGCAGCTCCAACGCTATTGATATTCGTTTTCTTTCGCCACCTGACAGCCTTTCTGTTGCAGTGTTCCTAGCTTTCTGTAGCCTTAGCAGTTGAATTATTTCTTCTACCTGCATAATAATAATATAAACTCATTTTAAATCTATCTAGTAATTTGACAGAACAAACAAACTACAGGAACTCCAATCAAAGTCTTATAAAAAAACAGCTGTGTGGTCATTCATACCAGGCAGTGATACCCTAGCCACAGAATATCTAATAGTACTAACGTACCCTAGCGGTTGAAAGCTTGCCTTCCATGCTAGGGTTGCCAGATAAAACCTTATAATTTCCAGGACATTTCTATGCTCGAAAAAATGTATTAAAATACTAAAGTACTAGTTATTTCAATCTCTTCTATCGTGTCAACATGAGCTAATAATAACTCAAGCCGTGAGAAAAAGATTAGCCAGTCAGCAGGTTGGTAGCGTGGCTGACTGCCCAATTATTATTATTTAAATGAAATCGCAATAAGTAACGTTGTTTCTTGTGATATTTTTTTAAAGAACAGATCAATGCAAATTACCTACTATAAAAAAAAAAAAAATGGTAAAATTACGTCACCAACTACATAAAAAACCTTCGAACAAAATTTTTATTGAACAATTTGTTTAAGTAAACTTATGCAGAAAATCTATATCAATCTTATGTCGAATCTTTGTCAAAAAAGAGTAACATCCGGGAAAGTAATGTATAATTACTAGACACGGGATCAGACGCAAAATTCCGAGGCTTTCCCGGATTTCGTGGCCATCTGCATGGTAACACTATTCCATGCAGGAGGGTGTCAGTTAGAAACCGGCGTATCAGAAATTGATTATTACCACTTGCTTTGACGGTGAGGGAAACATCGTGAAGAAACCTGCACACCTGAGAGTGCTCCATACAGTTCTTGATGCTATGTGTAGTCCGCCAACTCGCAGCACCCTGGGGAGGACAGCAGTACGTGGTGGTCGCGTGCTACTGTGGGGGAAACAATATTGTTTTCCCGGGACGTGCCAAAGGCATAACACTAGAGGGGCACCGGCGCGGTCCAATGTAGTTCCCGGAGCTCGTTTATTTTGTGCAGAGGATAGCCACCGTGTGGTTTTAGTCGGTAAGAGTCCGACATACCCCTCCGCCGTCCCCGGACGGAGGGTATCCATGAGGATTTCCACCCGAAAACAAAAATAAAAACCGGCCAAGTGCGAGTCGGACTCGCGCAGTAAGGGTTCCGTACCTCTCAACGACCTGATACCCCATAAAACTGATTTAATTTACGAGAGTTTATCAAAAAATATCAACGCCAGTGCACGAAATATGAATTTTTGCATGTCTTTCTTACGTAGGTACCACCACATATGTCTATGTTTGTCTTATTTTTAGTATTTGTTGCTAAACTACATAATATGCACTATAATCTGACCAAGTTTGACGCTGGTATGTATTACCGTTTTGAAGATAGAGCAGGAACAAAAACGTTGAAAAAAATGCATGTTTTTTTAGGTTTCTTGTATGGGGACCCCCTTTGGTTTTTGTTTTTTTTTTGTTTTTAATATTTGTCGTGATACACCTCATAGCAACATAATTTCTGAGAAAATTTCAACCGGTTACCTATTACCGTTTAAAAGATACAATCATGTCTGTGACAGACAGACGGACGGACGGACGGACGGACAGCGTAGCGAGACTAATAGGGTCCCGTTTGTCACCCTTCGGGTACGGAACCCTAAAAAGGCCAACGTGGTGGAGTAAGGACTGAATCAGCAGAATCCTTTTTCTTCTGAGAAGAGGCCCGTGCCCAGCAGTGGGATAGTAATGGTCTGATTATATATTTTACATTGTGTGGTTATTGTCTTAGACTAGACAATCCATTCTTCCTCAAATATACTTACAATTATAGCCTTCTTTTCCCTCGATATGCCATTACCCAGCTTGAGGTCTGCCGCTATCAACATGGCTTCCTCTACGGTGATGTATGGTTGCAGTAGATCCTCTTGCATGATGTATCGGGACAGCTTCCTGAACTGACGGAGGTCTCGAGGCTCGCCATTGGTGGAGATGACGCCGGATGCACCGGTTACCCTGTAATGAAGGTTCGGTTGGTAAAGATGTGGACTGAATTTCGTATATGGAAAAATCGTGATCGAATCAGAAATAAGGAGATTCGTAGGAGAACGAAAGTAACCGACATAGCTCGAAGAATTTCCAAACATGAAACAGCGCAGTGATCGTTTTAAACGATTCTAATAAAATCAGTAAAGCAATGTGCGTAGTGGCACCATTTTGTTCAAGTTATCCATCGACTACTTTGGCGCCATTGGTCGTTGGAGCAGGCGAGTCCTTGAGTGGAGACTGTGAATCTGAAAACGCAGCGTATACAGGGCGCCCGCGCGCCCGCCAGTCAAGTTGGCCGACGACCTAAAAAACGTAGCTGGGGTGGACTGGGTTCCTACAAAAGGCAGAGGACCGAGTGTTGTGGCGCAACTTGGGAGAGGCCTATGTCCAGCAGTGGACTGCAATAGGCTGAGTTGAAGATGACTTTACTGACTGGACTAAATATCAGCATTTTACTAAAAAAAAACGCTGACACACGTTTGCTATGTAAACATAACATAGCATAACGCCTATTATATCGATTAAAATACTGTTTTTATCATAAAGTACATGTTTCTTATTGTTTACATAAAATAAAGTGATATTAAATAATACGATTACCTTTGTAAATTGTTTTTCAACACACTTGCTCGTAAAGTGGCTCTTATTGCACCGATTTTAGGTTCATAATGTAGCTTATTACGCACGCGTGCTTTTTTCATTATATTATCGCACTAGTGCTTTTTACTTTACAGTTTATTTTTAATTCACAGCAAAGAGTTTTTATGCCTGAACAAAATTAAACATTTTTGGAAATAAATCAACTGTATTACTTAATATATGTTAAATAAACATTTTATTTCATCAAATTATTTATTTTTGTCAACAAATTAATATTAATTTGTGTTTTAAATAAAAAAATCTATTTATAATATTTTTTATATTAGGTTGTATGGCGGTTTCCTTCGACCACCTGCGCGCGCATAGCTGTATGTCACCGTGCGATTACATTACAGTAATCCGCGCGCCATTTTTCACAAATTCAATATTTGTCTAAAATGTGTAATTTATGTTTTTTTCCTCGCAAGTGTGTTGAAAAACGTCGTATGACACGCGTGAGCATTGACTATTATACTCTCGGCTCCATTACGCCCTCGCCTTCGGCTCGGGCTGCAATTCAGCCTCGAGTATGATAGTCAACTTAGCTGACTTGTATCATAATGTACTATTATTATTTATTGTTTATAGACGTTGTAAAGTAACGTATCGTATTATCACATTCATTAAAGTTGATGATAAAATTGTAATATTACCCATTGTGCCAGATGGCTTGCCCGTTATTTAGGTAACAGAATAACGCAATTTTTCCTCAGTTAACACAAACCAAGGTTATTTTTCAATTGACCAACCAATTTTACAGTGATTCATAGTTTAGAAACTTAAGCTGACTCACCATAAAAATTATTGTTTGAGATACCAACATATAAAATTAAATTAGTACTTGAATTATCTGTTATATATGCAATGATATTTAAAAGTATAGATATGTCATACCGTAACAAAACCAACGAAAAATGTGTTCCGTACGCAGCGGCAGCACAATACACATAAACTAGTGCAAAGTTAGTTACTTTATGTTAGTTTCGCGTCATAATAATCAGTACACTTTCTATACGCGCACATCGGCATTTTGGTTTTTTTTTTGTCACACATCACGCTCGGCGCCTTGCTTGACGCAGACTAGTAGCAAAACGTCCCAATTAGGAAGTTTTCGAGTCGTCATATTGCACGCGCAACAACATATCTGTACTTTTTAAAATATCATCGGTTATATGGCAGTAGTTTTTCTAAAATTGGTTTAACTTAACAACATCCAGCTTTTCCAAGGGGTGCATAAAAAGATACTCCCTGGTGACGATACTTCACCCATTCCCTGTCCAATGAGACACACACACAGTACCCCCTGTACTACTATATTTCCACCAAACAGTGTACTGTACTTATATTTCCACCAAACAGTGATGCTTGCGCTTACATCGCTATGTTCCGGTGCGAAAGGTACGGGTGTCGGTGAAATTACAATCACATGAGACTTTCCATCTTCATGTCTCAGTGTGGCGAAAGCGACTTGCAATATCATATAGGCGGCATATAGGCTATAGCTTAGGTTGTATTGCAGTTTTAATGAGCAAAGGTAACCGCTCAATATCAGGTGGGCCTTTAGCTTTACTGCCATCATCATCCTCCTCGCCTTTTCCCAACTATGTTGGGGTCAACTTCCAGTCTAACCAGATGCGGCTGAACATCAGTATTTTACACGGAGTGACTGCTATTAGACCCCCGCCACGAGCCTCTTAGCTTTACCGCCATCCTATACCGTAAAAACCCACATGTAATACATAACCTCGTATATGTTTTTTTTTTGGTATACAACATTGCATTTTTTTTTTTAAATAAACCTCCTTCTTTTTGTAAGTCGGTAAAAAATTGGGTAATTGGTAATTATGAAAGTCTTAAGTATATATCTCCGGCGCACCCTGGGAAGCCAGACTTGTGGCATGAGCTGTTCTTACAGAGCTCATGCGGACAAAAGAAAAGAAGAAGAAGCATTACCATGTCAGGCATGCGGTACACCCAGTCGCTGGTTGATGCTCTAACAAAAGAAAGTGTTCGGAACAGTGTTGCCCAAAGTACTGCACCCTTATTCACGACTTTCGAATTTTTCACAAATTCAGTATTTCGAATCCGAAAGGAAAATTAAAGAACGAGTTCTCTAAACGCTTTTCGCAGATCTGAAATCGAAAACTTTTGAAAGTTCTCGACGGATCAAAGGCATCAATTTACGGAAACTCTTCCGACAGCCATTTATTTTCGGGCGGAAAGCATTCGATGTGAAAATTAAAAAACTATGAACAGCGTTTCCGATTACGTTCGGTTCTCAACTCGTTTTGTTTCATAATTCCTTGAATATAAAGCGTCAATGAGTCATTGTGTACGGTTTTATTCACGTGATTCTATCGGGTGTGACCGATTAGTTTCTTTATTATAAAAAAATATTTGTTTCTTTATAATATAAAAAAGCTACCAGTTTCTTTATTATATAAATTCATTTATGTTTATTTATTACATAAAAAAGCTACAACTACCTGTATCCAGCTAATATGTTGAGGAGCGTACTCTTGCCTGCTCCAGAGGGACCCAAGATGGCGGTCAGTTGACCCGAACGAAAGTCACCGTTGATACTGCGCAGGATTATCTTTGAACCTGAAAAAATAATACGTTAATTTTATTATTCTACCAATATTTTGACGACGTCTGTGGCCTAGTAGTTCGAGAGTCGGACTAATGATCACGAGCTCGTGGGTTCGATTCCCACAGGACACAAATATTTGTGTGATGAACATAAGTGTATGTGTTGGTCTGGGTGTTTCTTATGTATTATAAGTACATATTTACAAAAAAAAAGTATATAAGTATAATATCCATTGTCTACTACCCATAGTACAAGCTCTGCTTAGTTTGGGACTAGATGGTGCTGTGTAAAAATGTCCCAAAAAATATTAATATGTAATTAAGAGCATAATTATTTGTAACAACAAAATTACAAACACGTAGTAAGAATTTCTTTCAGAGAGGTGGTTTACATTATTTATGTTCTTTTTTTTCAGATTTCAGGTGTAATTTCATCTACCTAATTAGCCATTTGAAATGTGCACAACTTTTTCAAGACTAACTCGCACTTCTGACGTCTAGAATTGAGTATATGCAAATAACTAAACTCCAGTTACTGTTACAAAAATATTTTATTTGCATATGAAAACCCGCATTTGTCTGTATTTCTGTTTCTAACAATGGCCTTGGTGTTCTCGATGTTTATCTGCTTAAGAGGGAAAACAATGAAAACTAGACTATAATAAAACAAGTTTAACCGGATTATATCGCGTATATTATTTAAATGGGTTTTCCTGACGTTTCGACAACATCTTTAATCAAATTCCAAACAGCATGCCACATTCTAAAACATAATAGTACTGTGAGTGACTACTGCGTGCATCGAAGCGATTTTAATTAATAAAAATTGTACGGTTGATTAAAATATATTTTTTAGAAATATATGTAAAGACGCTTGTCATCTTAGTCTTCCTGCAACCACGAACGCTGCAACGCTTTCGAAACGTCAGGGAAACCAATTTAAATAAATGAAAAATAGGTTAAGATTGTAGACTAGAAAAACTTTGACAAACAGTTTTAAAATCTCTTTGAAAACGTACGAAAATAACCCAAAAATACGAAGGTACGAACATGACCCAAAAAGTACGAATTTCATACTTTTCGTACCCTTCTGGTAACGCTGCCCACAGCAAGCGCAACTTATGGCCGCCGCATATCGAAACCAGCCCAGCCGAGTGCCAGATGGCGCGTTTATGTCTTTTATTCGCAAACACTTGCCCCTTTGGTGGAATTTGGTCACGTGGGTGGTATACTGTGGGGCATTACTTTACACGGCATAGAAAACTATTCACACCGTGAACCTTGAGGATCGATCAGTCCACACACGTTGTTCTACAAGAAAAGCGCGCGAGCAAATTGGCGCGAATGACAATTAGTTACTGTTGAATTAATTTGTGTAAATGAGAGAAAAGTACTATACAAGTCTCGGCCTAAATAGCAATCAACGGCCTCGTTTAGTTCAAAAGAACTCGGCTGGCTCGTCGTCCTTTTAAAATGATTTCGGAAGTACTCGGCTTAATAATTAATAATAAATTGGGTAGGTGTTTTATCGGTCTCTTTTAAGAACCCAATTTGCCTTGAAGAACTCGTGGTACCTACGATCATGGACAACTAAACTTTAGTTATTAATTTAATAGATCTGAACTTCAAAATCATGATAGCAACAAAGTTTTATAATGTTATCAGAGTACAGGCATCAAAGAGTAAGCGCAACCACAATTTAAAGTTGATCTATACACGCATTTACGAAAGAAGTTTGCTATTGTTTTAATAAGCGGCAAATGCGAGGTTTTTTTACACACTTTAGTTATGAATTTAAAAGATCTGAACTTCAAAATCATGATAGCAAAAAAGTTTTTATAATGGTATCAGAGTACAGGCATCAAAGAGCAAGCGTAACCACATTTTAAAGTAGATCAATATAAGCATCTGCGAAAGAGAAAGTTTGCTATTGTTTTAATAAGCGGCAAAGTGCGAGTCGACATTTGAATCATAAATGTGATTCCAGGAGACACACGTTCAAAGAAAGATCCTTATTATACATAGAAGCCTCTTCAAGTAGAATGCCTTCTCCTTATACACAGTACATCCTCCCTACTCACATGCTTTCTAATTTAAAAGCTTTTATCAGTCTTTAAAATAAGAAAGTTAGTTTTAGTCAATGATATTTTAAATATCATTGGTTTTAGTTTTTTTTTTATATAGTATAGGATGGCGAAACGAGCTAAAGGCCCACCTGATATTAAGAATTAATAGAGTTAATTTAAGCTTGTTTAAAAAAAAAACAAATACAATGTTTGTGTGATGAACATAAGTGTTTGTGATGGTCTGGGTGTTTCTTATGTATTATAAGTATGTATTTACAAAAAAAAAGTATCATCATCATCCTCTTGCCCTTATCCCAGTTTATTTGGGGTCGGCGCAGCATGTTTTTTCCTTCCATACATCTCTATCAACCGTCATCTCCGTGTTCACTTTCTTTCTATTCATATCATCTTTCACACAATCCATCCATATTTTCTTCGGTCTCCCTCTTTTCTTATAGCCATCAACATTCATACTTAAAACTTTCCTCGTAACATGCTCCTCATTCCTCCTCATCACATGTCCATACCATGACAGTCTATTGCTACTTAACTTCTCTGTCACTGGCGCTACTTTCAGACTCCCTCTTACATATTCATTCCTTATCCTATCCATTCTCGTTACACCACACATTCCTCTTAACATTCTCATCTCAGCTGCATGCACTTGCCTTTCATTAATTCCTTTCGTAGCCCAACATTCCGATCCATACAAGACAGCAGGTCTTATCATGGTCTTATAGATTTTCCCCTTCAGTTTAAGAGGAATACGGGAGTCACATGTAGTTCCCGTGACCTGCCGCCATTTCAACCATCCTGTGTTAATTCGGTGCTTGACTTGATACAAAAAAAAAGTATATAAGTATTATATCCATTGTCTAGTACCCATAGTACAGTCTAACAAAGCAATTGGTATACAGGGTAGAGAGATATAAATGAAGTTTTCTCTGAAGATTATGGATGTTTTCGAGTGAAATATAATTTTAATAATGGACAAAGTTAAACTGTATTTATACAAAACCCTAATCAAACCATTCTATAATATCTTCCTGAGAAATCTTCATCTATATCTGGCGACCCTGTATACTAATTGCTTTGTTACACTGTACAAGCTCTGCTTAGTTTGGGACTCGATGGTATTGTGTAAAAATGTCCCAAAAAAAAGTATTATTAAAAAAAGTATTAATATCTATTCTCCAAACAGAACTCCAAGGCGATGGTTTCAATAGCGGAATCACGGTGCAACTATTATCGTCATTAATTATTTCTGCAATATCCAACGGACGAGGGACGAGACAATTTACCGTGCATTTTGCAACCATAATTATTTTGAGTATGAGCTAGATCTGGAATTTTAATTACTGTGATGGTAATCAAATGAGGTCGTTAAGCTTATCACAGCAGGATTACGGACTGTCCAATTCCGAAACTGTTCTATTTATTCGCACAGATAAAGATCAGGCTAAAAGCGCGCTTGCCAATGGGTCGCGTTATATCTAGTTGACAATTATTGGGAGAATTGATCTCAAACAAAGCAGATGTGATTACGGTTCAATAGCTGTAATACTGCATTGACACATGTGTAGTGGCACGCGGTGTGTAACTCTGCTCAGAACCGGTTCAAATACTCAGATCAATAAGCTTGAGCTGTTGAGCTGCAGCTCAATGACAAAATACGCAGCTCACGGCTCCAATAAAAGTATATATCTGTGCGACATCGTTCGTTGCACCAGAGATAAAAGAAGTCCATATCTTAGTTTGACGACCTCTGTGGTCTAGTGGTTCGAGTGTCGGACTGCTGATCACGAGGTCGTGGGTTCGATTCCCACAGGACACAAATATTTGTGTGATGAACATGAGTGTTTGTGTTGGTTTGGTTGTTTCTTATGTATTATAAGTATGTATTTACAAAAAAAAAAAGTATATAAGTATTATATCCATTGTCTAGTACCCATACCACAAGCTCCGCTTAGTTTGGGACTAGATGGTGATGTGTAAAAATGTCCCAAAAATATTTATAATGATAATGATTTATATCAATATAAGCCTGTTTTAACCGGTGAGCGGGAGCGGCTACAGATGCCGACGAGTCGCAGAGTGGGCGAGCGACTTGGACGAATAAAAAAGGGCGAGCGAGTGCAGCTCAAATAGATGGAACTCTGTAAGATCAGCGACTCGCATCACAGATCATAACTCGAAGTAAACAGAGGCACAAATTGAGTTGATCTGTGAGCCGGTTCACACACGTGAACCGTCAGCTGAGCTGCAGCTCACGCATTTTTGTTGAGTTACCCATGTCTACACATGCGTGTTCTCAGTTCGCCTTGCCACTCGACGGAACGTTCGCCGTGCACTCATGTCGTGTCGGGCCCGACACGAGTGCCCGTGTATTCGGGTGTATTAATTTCTTCTCTACTACTATTATTTGTTCTATGCTTCATCTCCCTGAGAAAATAATTAAAATGTAGGGACCACCTGGTTTTTTTTTTCACGATTTCGGGGTTGGTCCCATAGTAAAAGTTGTCCATAATGTTGAGTACAATGACCCCTTTTCGGGAAAGAAGCGATAAAAATTTCAGCATGGTATGAATAATGTGTGTAGTCTGCCAACCCGCACTAGGCCCGCGTGGTGGACTACGGGCTTAGCCTTCTCATATTGAGAAGAGGCCCATGCCCAGCAGTGGGACAGTAATGGGCTGGTTATGTTATGTTATGTTATGCTTCAACTTGCAACAATGGATGACGTCTATGTTGTGTTATGTCTATGTTGTTGTTGTTGTTGTCGTCTTTGTTGCGTTTGCTATGACTATATTATTATCTAAGTATGAAAAAAAAACGTTACCCCAGGTGATGGTGCATACACAAACATACAGACATTACAGTTTTATAATCATTAAGAAGTAAAAAACTAAATTGATTGCTTGTTCATATTGATAAAAACGACAAGTAAAATATGAAGGTAAAAAACCCCTGTTAAGACGCTGACAACAGCCAAATACCCCAAATTGGCTTCTTTTAAAAACATTTTTAGCTGTATCTATTCAGTTTGTGGCAGTGAAAAAAATATATGTTAATCTTGATCGTATTTTCTGAAACTGTATTGTGCCCAAAACACGTTTTCTTGAAGTTTTCTCGATAGAAAATAATTGTAAACTAACCTCTTAAAACATGCTTTAAAGCAAACAATCTCTATTATTTACTAAATATTATAAATAAAATTAAGAAAACATTTGAGAAAGACAATAATCTAAACATTTGTTGTTTCTGTTATTCAAATAAGCTTTTAGTTTTTTATTAAAAAAAAATATTGTTAATTTTCATTCAAGTTGAGCGGCGTATCCGACGTCCCTCGGCTCGTTGCCTCTCTTTCAGTTCTGTACGAAACGACAGTGACCGCAGAGATCTGATTTTTTAGGTGTTGTCAGCCTCTTAAGAAAAACATGACCATTTTTTATACGAAAACTTGATCTTAGCCTTTAGGATTTTTTATCGCAATAACGATTTAAAAATTGAGTTCATCTAGGTACTACCTGACTGCTATCAGAACGCCGTTTTCCCTTCCCGCTCCCTCGTACCGCACCTCAAGCCAGGCCCGGCTAGTACCAATACTGACTAATAGCAACGCTGTAAAGTGCCTTATGTGACGTCATTTTAAGGGTCGGCCGCGGCATTCTCGTAGCAAACAGGTAGGAACAGGAATCCCTTAATTACCTAAGCATAGCAGTTTTATAATACCAAAAAGACAGGGCTACAAAAACAATGCTTGTATAATTTATTTATTTATTTAATTGGCAAAAACAACGTAACAAGTTAGTTAGGTATGGTTATGAGGCGTCACAACAGATCTTACCAGGTCGCAGTGGCTTAGGGGGCGTTCAAGACCCCTACCTCTTTCCTCAAATAATAATAATAATAGTTATGCTTATTATAATTAATTACCTAAATGAAAAGAAAAACCGGCCAAGAGCATGTCGGGCCATGCTCAGTATTATAGGGTTCCTTAAGTAGGTGTAATTTTATTACCAACGAATCAAATCGAATATTAATCATGGCTATTTTAGTTTTTGCAATAATCGGCAGCATTCGCGACTCAGAGCGTGTTGTTAGTAGCGCCATCTAGCGATAAATTCAAGAAGCCAAATTGAAGAAGTGTGTCATGTCAACATAACACAAAGTTACTTTTGGTGATTTTTTCAAATAGAAAGTAACAAAAGGAGCATTATTTGCTATGACCATTTTTCTCTAAGGTCAATGACCTGTGAACTAGGATGTCTTAAGTATTTTTCAGTTTTCTCTCTATAACTCGAAAATTTATAATTACATTATACTCAAAATAATTTAAAAAGAGAGTTTTTACAAAGGTCTATCATTGTGAAAGATTATAAGTTTCTACGTTTCATATTTTAGAAATGGCAGGGGGGGGACACATTGTAAGCCACTTTGGCGGGCTATATTTCGCAGATGATGGTACACCTGATAAAAAATTTATGTATGAAACATTTCCTCAATTTTAGTAGACCTATTCAATGATACCACACACGAGGGGGTGCAGCAAAAAAAAAAAGGTTCATCCCCATTTCACATGTATGGGCTAAAATACGTAATTACGACTTTTTTATTCTTTTAAAATTGAGATCTATATCTAGACTATTTTTTAACAAAATTTCATTTACTTATGTTTATAACTGTAGAAGTTATTAAGCTGTAAAGGATTAGGACAGACGGGCAGACGGACAGACGGATAGACGGACAGACGGACAGACGGACGGACATGACGAAACTATAAGGGTTCCTGGTAGGACTACGGAACCCTAAAAAACACTAGATTATAAATCACAAAAAAACTGCAAATGAAAAATTCTCTGTTTGGTAAATATTTTACATTGGTTTAGATTTAAAATAAGCACTAAAAGACATAGATCAATATATTGCATTATCTTACACCGCACTCTTTAATGAAAAAGGTACTTGCAAAGTTATTCGATAAAGTTACCGTGAGAAGTTAGTATGACAAAAACAAAAGATTTTTTTCACAGATAAGCATACATCAACTCAGCCTATCGCAGTACACTGCTGGACATAGGCCTCTCCCAAGTTGCGCCACAACACTCGGTCCTCTGCCTACCGCATCTAGTCCCCCCTAGCCACGTTTTTCAGGTCGTCAGTCCACCTGGCGGGGGGGCACCCTACGCTGCGTTTGCCGATTCGCGGTCTCCACTCAAGGACTCGTGCTCCAGCGGCCATCGGTCCTTCGACAGACATGGCCAGCCCACTGCCACTTCAGCTTACTGATCCTACAAGCTGTCGGCCACTCCGGTTCTTCTCCGAATAATCTCGTTAGATAAGCATTAAGCTGGCTAATTTTAATTTGGTTTCAGTTTTTTACTGGATGTCTTTTATAGCCTATTTCACAGAAACCCTTTCATTTTTCGGGACAAAAGTTTCAGATGGTGATTTTAACTGGTTAGATTATAACCACAGTAAAACCCGTTATTTAAACACCCGAAAAAAAATTGAAAAACCTATACTCGATTGAGCACTATTTTACTAGTGTGTATCGGAACAATTTTCGTAGATCGAAGTACATCCGTTTAATTGAGAAGTTAATCTAAGCCTTACGAAATCTCAAAATTCAAGGCTCGGCTAGAGAGATTGTCGGCATCTACGATAAAATGGGGCCCAAGGATACGAGCTCCGGCATCGACTATCGCGTTACTTGAATTTACGTCATTAGTAAGAACCATGGAAATCTAAGTAATAAGGTAATAGAAATGTTATCTACTGTATTTTAATACCGGAACGCATGTCGCCGGATTCAACACATAAATACACAATAACGCCTACCATGTAAATGTTAAATGCAAAATAAATTGAGCCCAAAAAATATTCCGCTGTGAGATATGCCGCAAAATCTAATTTTTGTGATTCTGCAACCAAAACAGCACTGATGATTAAGCAAAGGGTTCGCGTACTGGTGTTCTACGAGACACTTGTACGCGGCGACAAGTTCACGCGCCTTTGCCACTTCTATTACCTTATTATTTAGATTTCTATGGTAAGAACATACCTTTAGCAATCTAAACTAATAATATAAAACTGAAGAGTTTGTTTGTTTGTTTGGTAGAATGGTAGGTTGGAATTGAAAAAATATTTTTGTGTTGGATAGAACATTTATCGAAGAAAGCGTATATAACATTACGCTACGACCAATAGGAGAGGAGCATAAATAAAATGTTGCAAAAACGGGAAAAAAATATTTCTTTTGAGAGCTTCCATTGCGTGCGCTGCGTAAATGGTTAAAGTAACGCAAAAATCATGTATTACGGAATTTTAGTTTTTTAAAAGTTCTACAAAAAAATCCGGAGCAGCATAATATGTCTATCTCTTAAGGTGAATGCTTCAGGGTAGGCCGCGAAATTCAAAATTTATTGCGTTTTTTGCTAATTGTGGCTCTGTTTTGAGTTGTATATCAATCAAAATACGATTTGCGGTAGTAATAACAATATATCTACTGAATAATACTTATAAAAAATATACACCTAGCTTTATAAGCTCTAGAAGCTCGATAATCGATAATTTGATCGTAAATTGATATAATCGAGCTTGTACAGTATATAGAGCTAGGTCTATATTTTTTTTTATGAGTATTATTCAGTAGATATATTGTTGTTACTACCGCAAATCATATTTCGAAATAAACACAAGGCGAAATACAACTACAATTTGCAAAAAACGCAAGAAATTTTGAATTTCGCGGGCTACCCTGTAGCATTCACCTTAAGGTTGACTCGATATAACCCTTTTTATGGTAATTAAATTTGTTCTAAAATAATGCATTATATTCGAAGATGTTTTATAGTTCAGTGATACATTTATCGCATGTCAAATAACTTCAGCCTGGTGCGGTTCCGTATGGTGCTGAACGTAAAGAATTGCACCACCCTCTTTGTTCGGGATTTGAATCGAAAATATATGAGGAGTTTAATAAAATACGTGTCTTTGTTCGAGTGAAAACGGTATAATCTCATTTTATCAAAAATGTGAGGTAGGAGGCGCACTATGAATTACTTACAGCTAAACAGTCAATCGCGTCATAGGTTGCGTTCACAATTTGAGTAGGCGTTTTATCCCAACACACCCCCGGGCATTGAAAGCCTGCCTTTCAACCCGAATCTTCAGACTCAAGGTAGTCAGTCACTCTTTCTTACACTCTCTCTTCTCATGGGTGTCGTAAAAGGTAACTAAGAGATTCACCAGAGGATGGGCAGCAGCGTTCTCTGAGTATTTAAACAACCAACTGCGATCGCCAACCCGCCTGCCAAGCGTGGCAATTATGACCCTTCGGGGGAGGCCTTTGTCCAGCAGTGGACGTCTTTCGGCTGAAATGATGATGATGATGAAACATTCAATGTTATAACCATGTCGCCCCGACATGGTTATAACATTGAATGTAACTCAACGTATCTCTATTATATTTTCCACATAGGTAAGCATTACGAAAAAAGTTGTCTCCTAAAGATTACCTATTTTTTGTGTCAAAAAAATTTTTTGTCCCACAAAAAACTAATTTATGCGGATCCGAAAAATCGTCGGCATAACTTTTTTTGTCTCCAACTAGATTTGAGTGTTTATCCACAGTATGAAAAAAACTACGCAGTAATATATACCTAGCAATTGCTAAAACTAGCTACAAAAACGCCTAGATTTCCAGTTGCAAAAAAAAAGTTGAGGTCAAAATTATCAAACCACTATTTTAAAATATTCTCCAGTTGTAAACTGCGTTTTGCATTGAAACAATGGTCAGAGGTTTGAGAGGTCACGTTGGATCACTGGTCGATCTGGCGATAAAAAAAATATGTTGATCTCTACATTTGTGTTCACTTAAATCGATAAAATGTAGGGCCCACCAGATTTTTTTTTCGCGATTTCAGGGTTGGTCCCATAGTAAAAGTTGTTCTTAATTATGAGTACAATTACCCCTTTTTGGGAAATAAACGATTCAAATTTCAACATGTATTGTAGTATTTTTTGTGTATTAGGAATGCCAAAGTTTATGTTCGTTTTTAGTTTGTCGATTTTGACACATTGTTGGTCGTTTTAGACTGTGTTGATTGCACTCAAAATTATATTAAAATGGGTTGATAAAGATAACTTGAGTATACAGAACAAATAATATATATTGTAATGTAAGGTGTTATTGATAAAATAATTATGACCTGCATGTTTTGCTGTAAGGTACGGCGCACAATTTTTTTTTAGAGAGTACCTCTCAAGTACAGTTTAAACTCCAATCACACCTACTTAAGGATAGAATCGTTACTTGAGTATCGGTCTTATTCCAGAACGGTAATTTTAAACTTTAATTCAACAACATAACACACGAATTTGACCTGAAATAGAATAGAAATCTCTATTCAAGCGTAATCTGGACCACACTAGAGTGATTACAGATCAAATCTCAGCTGAAATTCCGAAACAGGTGACAGTATAAAATAAAACTAAACTCAGCTGAATTGTGATCAATAAATCTCTGCTTGAGGAACGTTCTAAAATCAAATCTCAACTCAAAACTAGTTTTAAACAGAGATCAACGCTTGAGTATCGTTCTGTAATATGGGCCTTAAAGTTAATTACATGTCAGATGGAATATTTTTATTGAATATTTAAGTAATTAATATTAAAATTATAGCATAAATAATTGAATAAAATTGAACATAACAAAAACATCATAGTATTAGTAATAGTCATAAATTCATAATAATCATCATAGTATTAGTAACAACTTGAAGGAAGAGTAACAATCATAGTCTTAATAATACAATATTATTGTTATGGAGGGGCTCGTGGCAAAGTAATAACCGCAAGGATTGTATAATCTGCGAGGTTAAGCTGCACTTGCCGGGGTCGGTCTGTGAAAGGGTGACCATTTCGTTACACATCGAGACCCCTCCGTGCGGAGAGCACGGTCCCGGTTGCCATACGAATATCTGTGGCAGTCGTTACGGGTAGTCAGAGCCTGAAAGTCTGACAACTGGTCTAACCTCCGAATGTCAGTATTGCCCAGTAACTGGGTTACGGGGGTCTGATGGCAGTCGCTCCGTGTAAAATACTGGTGTTTCAGCCTTATCTGGTTAGACTGTTTTAGTAGTAGTAGAGCTCCTTTGTGAAAGAGCTCGTCCGGGGAAGTACTATCACCGTGCCTACTTCTCCGCCAAATAGTGATGCTTGCATTGCTGTGTTTCGGTCTGAAGGGTACGGGTGCCGGTGAAATGACAATCACATGAGACTTTCCATCTTTATATCTCAGTTTGGCGAACCGACTTGCGGTACCATTAAGGCAACAGCCTGGGTGGTATTGCAGTTGTTATGGGCAAAGGTAACCGCTTAACATCAGGTGGGCCTTTAGCTCGATTCGGCAATCTATACTATAAAAATAAAAATAAAAGACTGGAAGCCGATCCCAATATAATTGGGAAAAAGTGCGGAGGATGACTATGACCATTGTTATATATATAATAAAAGCAAACAATCCCTAAGGAACAGAAACAGAAATGTGGTAATATTAGGATTAATTTAAAAAATCGATTAATTTATAGTAACATTTACTTGATAAATACATTTTTAGGTGTTCTTTAAATTGTTTTATATTTAATTGTTTGATTGATTTTGGTATTTTGTTGTATATTATTGGTGCCAAACACACAATACTTTGGTGCTTGAATGTTGTGTTTGATCGAACAACGCACAGTCCATCTTTATCCTACGGTTACGAATAACTACATCCGAGAGACGGCTAAATAATTTTGGGTTTGTTTTTACGAAAACTGCTGTCTCATAAATGAATAAAGAAGGAAGGGTTAAAATTTTATATTTTATAAAATAACCCTTACTTATTGACCCTTATTTTAACCGTATTTTGATTGCTGATGCCCCGTTAAATGTGAAATCTCGTCTGGTTAGTGATTACCATACTAAGAGGTCACGTGCCCTTTGCCCACTTAAATAAAAAAACCCTTTCACCTCATTTGCTTTTACAACGTGCATAGAATATAAAACAGCTAATAAATTCTATGTGCATCTTATATTTCCACACCGGTGTGGAAGTCCACAGTACCTCCCTATTGACACGTCATGCATGTAATATGAGGAAAAAAAAAAATCAAGATTTTTTGGTCTCGACTACAAATACGACCACCCAAACTGGAAATAGGGTTGCCAATCGTACTTTAGAATGAAGTATAACGTTATTTTGGGTCTCCGTACCAAACCAATAAAATTCACGAAAATGTTTTATTTCAACCTTAAGTTCAAATAGGTAATACGCAAAGTGAAACATAAACTGACAGCAACACAGCAATCGAGAAATTATATGTTTTAAATTAAAAATAAATAAAACTTTTTTACTAAGCTGAAGCCCACGCCCGTGGCTTCGGGCACGTGTGTTCTTCATACAAACTTTCAACCCCCCTTAGGGGATGAATTTTCATAAATCCTTTCTTAGTGCTCACCTAAGTTATCTAAGGAACTCCTGTGCAAAATTTCATCCTCCTAGACCCACCGGTTTAGGCTGTGCGTCAGTTTCAATAATTTTATTAAGTAGATACTTTTTTTTAATTATTTTTAAAGCATTTACGCATGCGATGCGAAATCTAACGATTTTAATCGTGGAAAGAAAAAAATCCTAAAGCACTGGTGTACTGAGCCAAGAGTCAATCAATCAATCAACTCAGCCTATCGCAGTCCACTGCTGGACATAGGCCTCTCCCAAGTTGCGCCACAACGCTCGGTCCTCTGCCTTCCGCAGAGTCGCAGAGCCAGGAGTCGCCGGGTTCGAATTCTGCTCATGAGCGATTTTTTCTTTTCACAATTTAAATCGTTAGATACTTTTTAATTATTTATTATTTTATCGTATTCAAGCATGCGAAATCTAAAGAATACACTTTTTATTTCATAATCTTCATCGTCAGCCCTAATGGGCCTAATGGTCCCACTGCCGGGCACGGGTCACTTCTCAGAATGAGAAGGTTATGGTGTTGTGTAGACCACGCCGGCCTAGTGCATGTTGGCGAACTACACACATCATCGAGAACTATGGAGCACTCTCAGGTGTGCAGGTTTCCTCACGATGTTTTTCTTCACCGTTAAAGCAAGTCAAATTTTGATTCATACATCGATTAAAAAGTCAGTGGTGCGAGCCTTTTATTTATTACCTAATATTTATTCACCAAAAATACACGTTTATTTAATTAAAAATTGTTTTTTCGAAAAAAAACGTTTGCAACCCTACTAGGAAACCACCCATGAAAGTCGTAAACTGAGTATCTTGGAAGAGTTGTAATAAAAGGATAAAATGCGTCCTGAATATTGATAACATGCTATTGTGAAAACGAATCTTTCATTATCTGTTATTATTGTTATATTAGAATGATAGATTTTTTATTATCTTTGATTACTCTTTGCACTTACAGTTTCCCAACTCGTACAAAGAACTTTTAATAAGTTGAAAAAAATATTGATTTATAAAACCTATCGTACCTCATTCTTACTACGAAGTCTTTTTTTTCTTACTTGTCTTATTATTAAACAATCTTGGCATGTCTCTTTATTCAAATAACTGCTAATAATAGTACAATACTATCCAGGCCTGAAATAAAGCAATTGACGGCCGAGTACTTGTGAAGTTATTTTATTGGTGTAGTGCAGCGGTACTCTAAGTGTGTTCCGCGGAACCCTAGGGTTCCGCGATACCCCTGTAGGGGTTCCGCAAGAATTTAGAAAAAAAAAACAAAACACCTCTCTCTGGTCACTGGTCGAACGTTTTGAATCCGCCCGCCGCGCGTATACTTGTGAGCGCGCAGTCCCTTTGATAAAAGCCGCCTCTGAATTAGACGCTATAGTTGTGAACAAGCGACTTTCGGCTCTATCTTCAAAAGCATAAAGTCGAGATTGTTTACAACGCATTTTTTTGTATTTATATTTTTATTTCCGCTTTTTGTTTATCAAAGGCGGCGACTCTAGTATTTTTGAGAATGTTCGAGTTCGAGTCTAGGACTAAGTATAAAAGCGCTATTATATAAAAAAAGTCGCGCCTCGTCAGTCAGTTGACGATTAGCGTTCGGAGCGATAAGTTCGTACCTACCTACTTACAAGCTGGCTAGCCTGCTGCCTTCTTGTAAGTTCTACTGCCCGCTGTATTCTGATTGTATCAGTTTTTTACATTTCTTCTTTGGACTAAACTTTGTCTCATAAACGCAGTAACGATTGTGCATTATTTTGACCCTACCATCCTGACGTGTAACATTATTAATAAAGAAGAATGGAACGTTGGCTTAAAGGTGTTAAACGTGTTGCAACGACATCTTCTAATGACGCTGAATGTTCAAAAGCAGTACGCGCGGAGAATACAGCAATTACCGATCCAGACGATGATGCCACGACGTCAAGCTCCACGGTTTCAAAGACGAAAAAAAGGAAGTATGATGAATCATATATCAGTTTCGGATTTGTTGATTCCAACGGCTCACCTCTCTGCATGTTATGTAGTAAACTGCTTCCTAATAGTTCCATGGCACCTGCCAAATTACGCAGACATTGAGAAACTGTACACCCCGAGTCTAAAGACAAGAATAAAGAATTTTTTGTTCGTAAAAAAGAACAGTTATTGGAAAGTCAAAAAAATATGATGCATGTAACACAAACTATCAATGAAAAGGCCACGGAGGCATCATATTTAGTTAGCTATCGCATTGCACAAGCAGGTGAAGCGCACACTATCGCTGAGAATTTAATAAAGCCATGTGTGTTAGACATAACAAAATGTATGCTCGATGAAAAATCTGCAAAGCATCTTTCTACTGTACCGCTATCAAACGATACTGTTTCACGGCGAATCCATGATCTGGCAAGCTACGTCAAACAAGAACTAGTTGCACGTCTACAAAAAACACGATTCGCCTTGCAAATGGATGAGTCAACTGATGTCACTGGTCTGGCTATCTTGCTGGTTATCGTGAGATATCCATATGAACGTTCTTTTGAAGAAGACATGCTTATGTGTTCACCGCTGCCCACAAACACTACCGGGGAAGAAATTTTTAATAAAATAAACATCTTTTTTAAAGAAAATAATCTTAGTTGGAACGATTGCATTGACATTTGTACAGATGGGGCCAAGGCGATGACAGGTAAAACAGCAGGAGCAGTATCACGAATAAAAAGTAAAGCGCCTAATTGTAGTTCCAGCCATTGTATTCTGCATAGACAAGCACTTGCGATGAAGCAAATGCCGTCAAATCTAAAATTAGTTATGGATGAAGCGGTAAAAATAATTAATTTTATCAAATCACGACCACTACAATCCCGATTGTTCTCATTATTGTGTGAAGATTATGGCAGCAAACATAAAACACTGCTGCTCCATACAGAAGTGCGATGGCTGTCTCGGGGTAAAACTTTAACAAGGCTATTTGAACTTAGAGCCGAGTTACAAATGTTTCTTTCAGCAGATACAGTTTCTTGTAATTTGAAAGACCGTTTGTATGATAAAACTTGGTTGTTCCGATTGTCTTTTATGGCGGATATCTTTCAAAAACTGAACGAATTGAATTTATCATTGCAAGGTAAACAGACAACAGTGTTCCAGGCCTATAACAAAATAACTGCCTTCAAAAGAAAATTAGATTTTTGGATTATTTGCGTTGGTAAGAGAGAAATAGAAAGCTTTACGTCACTCAGTGAGTTTGTTAGCAATAACGACTCGGAAATGTTTCAAGATGATGTGTTTGAAGAATTGGTCCAATATCTCACTTCGATGCGCGCATCTTTTGTAAAGTATTTTCCCGAAGAACATAATACAAAAATGAAGCTGAATTCATGGATTCATAATCCTTTTTTACCCAACTTGCAAAAGCCCGAAAGTATGTCAAACGAGATATATGAATCTCTTTTAGAAATGTCATCAGACACAAGTATGGAGTCACTGTTCAAAACGACGCCTCTCAACGATTTTTGGTGCAGAATCCGTGATGAATATCCAATGCTTGGCAGAATGGCTCTGAATATTCTTCTCCCGTTCCCAACAACATATTTGTGCGAAACAGGATTCTCAACCTATGCAGCCACGAAAACAAAATATCGCAATAGACTGGACGCCGAACCTGATATGAGACTTCAAATGTCTTCTATCAAACCTGATATCAACCAATTGATGAAAAATAAAAAACAGTTTCATACCTCCCATTAGTTAAGATTTTTTCATTTTTAATATCTTCTATTATTGTACTTGGCATGTGGTTAAAGTAAGTAATAATTAGTAACTGTTACATTGTACTTTTATTATGCTTATATAATAAAGAATACACTTTTAAAAACTATTGTTTTATTGTAGGGTTCCGTCAAGTATTTTGCTTGTCAAAAGGGTTCCGTGACCAAAAAAGTTTGAGAACCGCTGGTGTAGTGTTTTCTCTCGTTTGCAAGGAAACAATAAACATAATAATTCAAAAAACATAATTTTCATTCGCGCCAATTCGCACGCGGTCTTTGTTCTTTTTTAAACGTTCATTGCATTGCATTCAGCCTTTAAAATAATAAATGACATGTACCTAAAAACACTCCAAGAATAATTTTTAATAAAAAAACGGTCTAGCAATTTATCATTATTGTCGAGTTGGTAATTGCTGGCTTGATATTAAGTTGCGTACCTACCGAAAAGGGCCGATTATTGTATTATTTTCTTTAATATTGAAGCTGTTACCGCTGAAGTGGGAGAAATATAAAATGACTAGTTCTGCACATGCATGTCTGTGTTTTAGGTTAAAAAAATGAATTAGTGTCTAATTTTTTTAAACATAATGTTAATAATTACAATTGACGAATTGCAATACAAAGACATGCCATAGTAGATTGTATCATAAGGGAGCAAAATAATATTTTTACGGCGAGGGCGCTTTTTTGAATCCAGAGCGAAGTGAAGGATTCTTTAGTAGAATCCTGAACGTAGCGAGGGATTCAAAGTACGTCGGGCGAGCCAAAAATATATTTTGCGCCCGAGTGATATGTGAGTGATAGAGACACTCTACTTTTCATCACCCTCTATGAGAATGTAAAAGGCGCCTCATATTTTGTTGTAATATTATTATTTAATAAAACATAGAGTAGCAACTAAATTGAAATTAAATAGTATCTAATAATAAAACAACTAAAAACTTATATTTACATTTGAGACATTTTCGCAATTATGAAAATTCTTGGTGCCTCTTGCATTTCTCCATTCAATAAAATTACTATAGGCTTTCATATATTTCTCCCGCTATTTTGCAAGTAATAGATTATCCATCACATTTCTTGCGTCAGTTCTAATACTTTCAGGAGTTTATTCTATACTTTCACTGTCACTTGAAGAATTCATTTTTCAAAACAATACCATGAATTTATAACAATCCGTGAAAATTGACGAAAACGCGGGCTGTAGTTCGCGCGTTTTTAATTTGATTTCTTTTTTTTTTATTCAGCCGGCGGCACGACTATGGGCCGTCTTACCAGCCGGTCTTTATTCAAACCTCAGATGAAAAACCTCCAGATAGTTAATCACTGACATTACGGCCAGTTAGATAGAGAACGTTAAATTACGTAATACCTATGAAAGAAGGAGATGCTAGATTACTATTTTGTCCTTATCGTCCTGGCCGGTTTTTATACCGCTTTATTGTACTAAGTGTCAAATGTGACACATAGTACATAAATAAATATTTACTTTAGGTTATGTTCTGTATATTTTTGTGATTTGTGTGAGTATTTTTGTGTTCCGAGACAAAGACTCAATAAATATAAAAACGCCGTCATCAAGTGAGTGTGTGGATAATGGGATATTGCAGTATCTTGTGCTGCAAAAGTCACAACAAACAAAAAACTGCCGGCGTATCATTTCACTTGTAAGTAGACGAAATTCAATATATTTGGGTTATGGGTAACATAGTAGGTATCAATAAAGATATCGTTAATGCGGATAAAGTTCTCATTGCTGCAAATATTGGGGTTTAATGCATATTTTCTCTTAATATTCGTAACTTTATAATAGCAATTTCAGAATCGGTATTGCTAGTAAATAATTTTATTTACCGTATTAAGGGTGGTACGCCACCGGTCAAATTTCTTTGTTCAATGTTACTTTGATCAAAGAAATTGGATGATTATTTTATTATTTTTAACGCATTTACGCATGCGTAGCGAAATCTAACGATTTAAATTGTGGAAGCCAGGAGTCGCAGGTTCGAATCCTGCTCGTGAGCGATTTTTTCTTTCCACAATTTAAATCGTTAAATTGGATGATTTTCATCAAATGTTGTATGTATTTTAATACTGATCCTCAAAAAAATTCGATTGGATAAAGAAATTGGACGAGTGGCATACCACCCTAGTCGAAATTATTTCTAGTGTTCAAAGGAATTTATTGTTCTTTAAATATTTCAGGTTTCCCTCTGATCCAGTAGTTTAAAAAAAAGGGATTAATGCGAAAATTGGGAGCCAAAAAAAAAACCATGGAACTCAAACAGTTCATTACTTAATAATCGAGATTGTATTTTTCATTATTAAAAATATATGTGTTGGTTGAATGGTGTGTTGTACCTAAGTACTTATTTCTTCATCCCTATATTTTTTGGATTATTAGGTAAACGTTTTAGACGAAGCAGAGATCTCACCTCTGACTTCGAATTTTTGTATGGATCAGAATTTTATCATCATTTAGTTGAAGAAAAACATCGTGAGGAAACCCGCATACCTGAAAGTGCTCCATACAGGCCTCGATGGTATAGGTATGCAGTCCGCCAACCCGCACTAGGCGTGGCCCTAACTAAGACCACAACACTAAGGCCTTAACATTTTCATTCTGAGAAGAGGCCCTTGCCCAGCAGTGGGACAGAAATGGGCTGATTATGTAATCTTTAGCCGTTAAAATATTTATTCTCAGAATCGATTTTATTACCCTAAAGTTAAGAGACATCTGATTTTCTGGCAACCCCTATTCTCCGAGCGAGAGCGCGTATAGTGGCCATGCGTATTGCAAGTCTAGTAGGTCTGTGATTCAAACAATATTTGCGTTAGATTTCTTTGGCGCTGAACACTAAGATGTTCCAAAATCAAAAAGTACGCGGCAGAGATAATTGCGGCGCACTTATAAAGAGGATTATAAACTCTTTACTGCCCGCTAAAAGTTTCTTATGGACGTTTGGGTGCACATAAAGGCGAACCAAGTCGTCCTTTTCGAATAGATGGAATGAAAAGATTGTTTACTAAATAAGACAAGTATGAAGAAATAGTGTGTACATGTAAACTGATATTTTAAAGAAAACTCTAAATTGAAGAAATAGCCGAGCATTAACCAATCTTGTAATTTATAATGTACACCTATGTCATCCAACGTATTTACCAAATTTCGTATTTAACATACATGCATGCATATTATCACGCCTGTTTCCCATTGGGGTATGCAGACTATGGATTTCCATCCGCTACGACCCTGGCACACCTCTTTCACTTTATCTACGTTCATTAACCTCGTCATGCATGCTCGTCGGCTTATACTAAGTACTCTTTTGAGAACGTCCGCGATTTGGCTGCGGTACAGTCGACTGCACGTTAGTGGTTAAACCTAAATTACCAAAACCACCCTTATTGTTTACGAAATAAAGACGCTGTCAAGGTCAAACTATTACCACCACTGATGCCGTATTTGAATCTATGAATATTTAATACGTATACACACAATTGCATCCTAGCACCAACTTTTGTAACGGTACTTATAACTTTCGCAAACAAATGCTATTAACACACATATATCCCGCAATTTCCATTGATTTCCTTACACTCATATGTTTATAATGACGCATTTCAAAATGTATGTCGTCATCTCATTGCTTTGTTCTCATTCGCTGGATACTACTACGCTTAGGTGCTTCGCCATAAAATAAGATATTAAGCTTATTTTACATAGGGAAGATCCTCCGACCAGGCTGAGTCTGCACCTGGCGGGCTACTGACCCACGGTTGATGTTGGGCTCTTGTATATATGCTAATTTGCGTGTAAACTCTGCTTGCGCGATGTAGGATAGTTCTCATGTCACTGGATAGATGTCGCTACAGAAATAACGAACTAGATAGATTTACTCAAATAGTGACAGTACAACCAAATGGCTTTTAGGAATTTTATGTGACATAAAGCTGGCAGAACAAAACGTGGTGGCAGATTTGTTTAACAATAATAAGAACAAAATTAATGTTAGTACATAAAATTAAACGCTATCCTTCATCACTAGAAAAAAAAACATTATTATTATATTATTTGGTAAAACTGTGCTGTCTTCGGAATCATATAAGGCGCAACAGAAGTAGGATTTTTAATCAGACGAAGTAAACTAACAAGAGCTAATGTCACCTTGGATTTAAAATAATAGTGATGCGATGTAGTTCTTTTTAGGGTTCCCAAACGTTCCGTGTGGTGCCGGACGTAAAGAATTGCACCACCGTATATCTTCTCATGGGTGTCGTAAAAGGCGATTAAGGGATTCCCCAGAGGATGGGCAGCAGCGTTCTCTGAGTATTTAACCAACCAACTGCGATCGCCAACCCGCCTGCCAAGCGTGGCGATTATGGCATATATTAATATTGTTGCTAATTAAGTGTTGCATGTTTACGTAAGAGTAAGATAGTATACATATGTATGAGCGCATCTCGCCGTTAAACTTGATAGTTTGGCGAGTTTTCTAGTTAACTAAAACTAAAGATATTGTACCTGTGATAAAATAAATTAAAAAAATATCCCCCCTTTTTGGGGAGGCCTTTGTTCAGCAGTGGACGTCTTTCAGCTGAAATGATGAATGACGAAATGTTGACCCAAACGGTGCCAAACGGGACCCCTCGCTACGCTGTCGGGCCGTCCGTCTGTCTGTCACAGGGTTGTATCTTTTGAGCGGTAATAGGTATCCGGTTGAAATTTTCTCAGAATATGTGTTACTACAGTGCCTATCACGACATATACTAAAAACTAAAAAAAGTCTAAAACCAAAGGGGATCCCCCTCATACAAGAAACCTCGAAAAACGTGCCTTTTTTTTAACGTTTTTTTTCCTCCTCTATCTTCAAAACGGCAATACATACCAGCGTCAAACTTGATCTGATTATAGTGCATACAATGTAGTTTAGCAACAAATACTAAAAATAGTGGTACCTGCGTAAGAAATAGATGCAAAAATTCATATTTCGCGCACGGTGCGTTAATGTCTGTTGATGAACTCTCGTAAATTAAATCAGTTTCTACAGGGTATCAGGTCAAAGGGTGGTACAGAACCCTTTTTGTGTGAGTCCGACTCGCACTTTGCCGGTGTTGTCATTAAGTATGAGTCAATAAATACTCAGTTCCTACTTGTTTAGATTAAGAAGAAGTCAGACCCTAAAAACCTATATCACTCCTATGATCTATTTTCATGGATATAAAAAAATATTCATAGATAGATTCAATAGCTAGGAATAGAGATATTATTGATAAATGTAATTGGATCTGTAAAAATACTTAATCATTATTCTTTGTAGTAAATATCTCCCCTCTCTTTACATGCCCACATTGTCTATCCTAAGGTTGTTTGGAAGAAATCGCCTTGAGTGATAAGACCACATAGAGAATAAGACCGTCCGTTGTACATATCTTCTATAAGTCATGTATATTACTTTTTTTTTGTGTACAATAAAGAGTAATTCTTTTTAAACTTTCGCGAATTTCACTCATATTGAACTATACAATTTGCAGGTATTTCCACCCTTTGACAATGCCGCCGATGACTTATTTTCAGTCGTTCGGGATTTATTCTCGAACCCTCGCTATGTTTCTAAGTGAAAATATAGGTATTAAATCATCGTAGAATTTTTTAAGTATTTTTAGGTGACTATGTACATTATTTGTCATCAGATCTAGAAATATGGCATCTTTATAGATCAACATCTTGTATTTACAATTTACTTTATTTCAGTCTGCTCGTGACCACGGCCAATGCAACTTGGCCGAAACGTCGAGGTTAGTCAAAAATTTTGTTTTAATTTCATTGTGCGCCAAAAGTCCCGCAAATATAGTTCAATAAGAGTACCTATTTGTACTGTATTTTAAATAATTATTACGAGCAAGTCCGGATATTTTATGACATCCTATGATATATCGATGCTGATCGTACTGAGTTAGTATTAATATCGGTTCTTTTACACTATTTATTTTCCCGGTATACTGACAACACTGGAAACGTCAGTTTACTTTGTCTGATTAAAAATCCTACTGTAATACTATTTGACTGGATAGACTTTACCTTTTATCTAATGGACGGCAAAAAATCCCAGTATAACTGCAGGTATTTGCCATCTATTGCATTCTATTTTTGACGTGGGATTCTTCCAATATAATTATCCAAAAGCAGCATGTTTACCAATCGTAAATGTTAATTACTTAAGCGCCCGACAAGCTCTCGGGAGTCTACTGTAAATAATGGTTTTTCTATTGTATTAGGCTATAGGCAGCAACAATAATTTATTATTCTTTATGTATTTTTGAAGTTTCAACAAGAATAACCAAGCAATAAATTTTATTAAAATGTCAATCCTTCTTTTGATAAGTGCGAAGTCTACTAATAACGTAAACAACAAACTATTAACATTCCTACGTAAATAATTAAGTATATCTTATTCAAAATTTACAACCTGAGTCAATTAGTTAAAAAGGTTCAAAGCTTCTTGGAAAATTTTAGAAGCTCATTAACGCAAACAAGTTTACCTAAGTACCTAAGTACCTACTATAGGTCCTCTGCGTCCTTCAACTTACTACCGAATACATTACTACGGTTCAATCTAACTTCGAAATAAGTGTTATACATATAAAAACTTTTTAACAAAAAATAAAACCGCCTTCAAATACCTTAACTAAGAAGTAAAAAATAATCCTTGTATGTATTTCAAAATCGTAACATAAACCAAAATTTTGAAGACGGCGCGTGACTGCCCCTTTGCGTCATGTAAATATAATGTACTGTCGAGCGCTTATCTATGGTAAAAAAAAAAAAACAGTTTATGCGAACATATATGAAAAACACGCGCCGCCTTCAAAATTTTGGTTTATGTTAAGATTTTGAAATACATACAAGGATTATTTTTTACTTTTTAGTTAAGGTTTTTGAAGGCGGTTTTATTTTTTGTTAAAAAGTTTTTATTTCATACTTTTTAGTTGATAATTCACAGAAAAACGAAACTATTAGTAGATCATCTAGGTAAGCAAAGCTAAATTAAACTGATTTATTAAAGCTGGTTAAAAAACTACTTGACCTAAGTCAATAAAATTTATATGGGACCACCGCGCGGACTTCCTCTACCAAATAAAAAAACAACCACGCAAATCGGCCCAGAAATCTCGGAGAAATCGGTGTACATACATGAAAAAAAAAAAAAAAAAAAAAAAACCCGCCTAATGCATAACCTCCTCCATTTTTGAAGTCGGTTAAAAACATAACATAATGCTAAACAGTACATGATGTCTCTATCATTAGATTAATTCCAGGTCTCCATTATGTTGTAGTGTCATCAGAACTACATGTGTGTGCCAAGTTTCAACAGAATCGGTTAACAGGTAAAAATTCAGTGTGTGAACAATCAATCATCCCCTATTTTTAACCGACTCCAAAAAAAGGAGGAGGTTATGTATTCGACGAGTTTTTTTTTCATGTATGTACACCGATCACTCCGAGATTTCTGGGCCGATTTACATGGTTGTTTTTTTATATGGTATAGAAAACCCGCGCGATGGTCCCATATAAATTTTATTGAGTTAAATTGAGCAGTTTTTTAACAAGCTTTAATAATTCAGTTCATATTAACTTCGCCTATCTAGATGATCTTGTAATAGTTGTTTTTTTCTTAGAATGTTTGGACGATTCGGTAGATGTTCGTGGAATACATATTGTGTCAATCACGCGCCGCCTTCAAAATGTTGGTTTATGAAAATATTTTGAAATACATACAAGGATAATTTTTTTTTTTTTTATTTAAGGTTTTTGAAGTCGGTTTTTTTTTGTTAAAAAATTATTATCCTACACTTATAAATTAAGCCTAAAAAAATTCCGCTGCTAGAAATGCTGAAAATTACAATTTTAGTGACTCTGCGTCCAAAACAGCACTGATGATCAAAAAAAGGTTCGCGCACTGGTGTCCTAAAAGACAGCTGTACGCGGCGACAAGTTCTCGCGCCTTTGCCACTTGTATTACCTTTATTTAGATTTCTATGATCCTAACACTTACTGCAATATTTGCAATGTATTGCAACAAATATAAGTACTACTGACCTCGTTAAGAAAACCAGCATGAAGACATAAATAAATTCTATCGGATTTTGTCACTAGCTCAACACGTGCGCAGACGCATAGTGTCTGCTCTCATTTGGGTTACAGGACAGTCACGTGTGAGATTAATGAAGCGAAAATATCGATAGAAGTATTTATTCTAGTTGAATAATGAGAGTGAGAACTTGTTTTAATATGGAACTAGATAATTAGGTGGTTAAACGTTCGCCTTCCATCGGGAGGGCCAGAGTTCGAAACCGGCCCGCAACTCAGACTTTTCGGAAAAATATTTTAGTATGTTTTAGAAGTAGATAAGTTAATTAAGTTTCATAAGTAGATAAGTTTTCCGGCCTTTTGTTTACATTGGTTATTAGAGGTTTTATTTTATTTTGCAGATTTTTTTAGTTTGATTTCTAAGTTGTGATTGTTCTAAGTTGTGCTACCGAGTAACCAAATTCAAAATTTCTTGAGTTTTTTGCAAATAATTGTAGCATTATTTCACGTTGTTTATCGATCGAAATATGATTCGCGGCAATAGTAACAATATATCTACTGAATAATACTAATAGACACGGTTGACGGTTCGAAGGTTTGAGTCTGCTCGTGACCATGGCCAATGCAACTTGGCCGAAACGTCGAGGTTAGTCAAAATGTTTGTTTTGTTTTGAGCGCGAAAATTCCTGTAAATATAGTTCAATATGAGTGAAATTCGCGAAAGTTCAAAAACTTCTAACATTAACTCTGTAAACTCTACAAGAATTATCGATTAGGAAGCTTGTAGAGCTTATAGAGCTGGGTTAAGGTGAATGCTACAGGGTAGCCCGCGAAATTCAAATTTTTCGAGGTTTTTTGCTAATTGCAGCTTTATTTCGCATTTTATATCAGTCAAAATATGATTGGCGGAAATAATAACAATATATCTACTGAATAATACTCATGAAAAATATTAACCTAGCTCTAGAAGCTGTACTTGCTCGATAATATTAATTTACGATCAAATTATCGATTTTCGAGCTTGTAGAGCTTATAGAGCTAGGTTAATATTTTTTATGAGTATTATTCCTTAGATATATTGTTATTATGTCCGCAAATCATATTTTGACCAATATACAACGCGAAATAAAGCTACAAATTGCAAAAAACGCCAAAAAATTTAAATTTCGCGGGCTACCCTGTAGCATTCACCTTAATAGTTTCTTTTTTTGTGGATAGGTGGATATACTACTTGAAATAGAGCTACAATTAGCAAAAACGCGAGATTTTTTTAATTTTGCGGGCTACCCGATACTATACTCCTTGAAGATAGTTAGAAGAAAAAAAGTCTAAAATTATATATAATCCCACGTAATATCGATAATAATTATACAGTTTCTATCCACTTCACTATAGAACGATCACGTGCAGCTTTCTAAAGATTGACCAATACTCATTGGTCTCTGAGCTACACTAATTAAATACGCGGCGCCAGTGCCGGTGCAACTGCAACACGCTATTTTTTTATTTTATATTTTCCTAATTGAGTCTCGCAGGTGGTACCGAAGTACCATGTCTGCTTAACCGGGCTAGTTGGCGGAGAGTCCCATGTGGGACTCCATTCGCCGAAGGTTTTTTCCCTAATCCTACACTTAAAACTAAAGTCGCGGTTTCAATACCGCAATCGGGCGTCCCCCATGGGGGGGGGGGGCTCGAACTTCGCTGGGGCATTGCAGGGGGACCCCGCCGTTCCTATGTCCCCCTAGCAGCCGTTGCTGCACCAGGAATGAGTTTTTCCTCGAAAGTGGCGGACTTTCGGTATATCGGGTGTGTGTGTAACGCGCTAATCGTGAATCGCCGTTAATCGGCAAGCCTCGCCGGCGAGGCTAAGACCTACCTAAACCCTAACCAGTGGCAACGCAATAACCTACTCCTAGGAACTACTCTAGAGCATAGGGCCGGTCTCGCGTGACGAGATTATCTCCGGTTGCGACACCGTGAGGGCGTCCCCAGGAGGGAGCTCGGACCTCGACTCAGGGTGCAGCTGGGGGACCCCGCCACCGGTCCCCCCAGCAGCCGCTGCTGCATCGTGTTGTGTTTCTGTTTCTCGAGAGTCGGACTCTCGGTATCTGTGTGGGTGTCGCGTCGGTCCTCGCCGGCGGGGACGATATTTTGGACAATGGCGTCGGAGTGTACCTACTTGTATTTTTATCTGCAGCACGCTTGCATATCGTATCTCTTTATAGTTTGTGCTGGACTTGCATTCACGTGCTAGCGAACTCCAAGTCATAAGAGAGCGCCGGTGATTCAGCGAATTAGTTCTACATTTTGTTCCATTGAATCTCACTTGTAATACTGCCCATTGGGAAAAATGGGGATTTTAGAAGCAAAATATTTTCAAGTGTGGTTTCGTCGTAGATCTTTTTTTTTTTTTTTTTTTTTATTCTTAACGGGCTTGCGTTTGACCGCATCGCATCGCATAGATCTAATTTATATGTACCTACATAGTAAAATACTGATGTTCAGCCGCATCTGGCTAGACTGGAAGCCGACCCCAATATAATTGGGAAAAGGCTCGGAGGATGATGATGTACCTACATATAAGAATAAGAATAAGAATAATTTATTTCGCAAAAAATACGGGTCCAGACAGATATATAAAGAGTCACAGTTAGTTTCCACATATTTTGCCATAAGTGGCACGCAAAAAATTTATAACAATAATAATTAAAATCAGATTAACATAACGTAACCAGCCCATTACTGTCCCACTGCTGGGCACGGGCCTCTTCGCTTTATGAGAAGGCTAATGCCTTAAAACAAATCCAAAAAAAAAAAACAGATTAGTTTGGTATAAAAGAGTAATACAAGGCGCCACTTGTCATACACTAATTCTGGTCAGTCCTCATCGTTACAATTTAACTGATATATTTTTATGCATATTTTTGCATGATAAAACACAAAGTGACACAATATTAACAAAGATAAAAATTGGTTCCGATTATAGAATTTTTTTCGGGCTATGTATATATACGAATACAATTTCGTCAAAATAATTACAAAAATTATTGAAAACAATTAATTATAGAGATTATTATGTTTTTTTTTTTTTTTAAACTTGTGCAATAAAGAGGATTTGTATTGTATTGTATTGTATTTTTGATGTTATTTACTGCATGCTGGTGTATTAGATAAAACACGATTCAATCTTTGCTCGATAGATTTATTTTCTAAAATAAGGTTTTTGCACATTTCGCTTGGCATATTGTTTTTTTCAGAATAAGATACATCTTGTACAAATCTTAATTCTGGATATAACAGAGTTTTATTTACATGGTTTATTCGCTAAAAAATATGCAAAAAAAAACCCACCAAACAACGCGATTCCGCTCTGTTCTCACACCAAAACCAATGCAGCACAGCATACAGTCATTTCCTGCAATGAATATTGATGTTGACCTGCATCCAGCAGGGTATAGGCGGCTGGTGGTTCTCAGATTAGTCTCGAACTTTAGTTCTAATTTTGTGCTTCTCGTTTTGCTGAATGTATTTAGATGAAATACGCTCCGTATATTCCGGAAACAAAGAATAGCACCACCCCATCTCTTCTCGTGGGTGTCGTAAAAGGCGACTAAGGGATCACCAGAAAATAGGCATCAGCGTTCTCTGAGTAGGTATTTATACAACCAAATGTGATCGCCAACCCGCTTTCCAAGCGTGGCGATTATGGCATATCCCCCCCTTTTGGAGGAGGCCTATGTCCAGCAGTGAACAACTTTCGGCTGAAATAATGATGATGATGACGATTTGGATGAAAATTGGCACACAAATAGACCATAGCCCAGGTTAACATATAGTCTGCTTTTTATTCCGGGAAAATATGGATGTTTGTTTGTTTGACCTTCAATCCCGCTGAAACGACTGAACGCATTTGGATGAAAATTAGCACAGAAACAGACCATAGCTCGGATTATCATATAGGCTACTTTTTATCCCAAAAACATAAACAGTTTCCGAGGGATGCGTGATAACGTCTTTCCGTGATAAACCTAATTATACGCAGTCGAAGCCGCGGTCAATGGCTAGTGTAGCTAACATATACCTAATTACCTACACGTGGAAGAATTCAAAGTATTAGAGGCAAAATCCGATGTTCCATGTAAATATTTATTTGTTTATATAACATTAAAAGTCTGCAATATTTACATATTGTTGTGTTAAGATTCTATTTTAACACTAACCTCGTTTTATTTTAGTGGTATTCATGTGCAAAAAGATTTATAATGCAAATATAACTGTTTGTGCATTTTATGTAATTACATAAGTACCTAATTGTACAAACAGATATACAAATAAACATTTATTAAAAGTGATTAAAATTACCATCTTCTTGTATCATTGCTAATACCAACATTCGCGTACATCACAGATAATATAATACTATACGATTAATCTATGACTAGTACCTACAATAATCATTGCTTGCATGAGAGTGCACCTGTGTTTGCGCACACACTTGTGCACTATAATATGTCCCACGCAGATGGCTAGCAGTGGCAGTTCTAGGGGGGGGGGGGGGTCATAGGGGTCATGACCCCCCCCCCCCAAATCGTATACGTCAAATTGACAAATCTCCTAAAAATAGACAATTTACAAAAATAAATAAATTAAATTATTAACTTCCTGCTTAAACGTCCAAAAGTAAACAACGAAATCAAAACAACGTAAGTACTACCATAGAATAGGTAATAATATCTTCTATTTTCTGGTGGTATATTTTATGGTACTACGTACTTACTAAAACACGACATCTAGTCGTACGTAAAAAAATACCTAACATTACTTTAGAGCTTTGTTTATTTACTGAAGTTCAATTTACAGCATAGGTATTATTTTGCTAAAAATAAAATATGAATGATATTTCCAGTTTATTGACAAATAATATCACATACGACGCCACTGGCAGTAGTTCATTTTGTTGAACGGTTTGCGCTACTTTACATGAGCCTGGTTGTCGAACACTATATCAAAGGCGCAAACGATTGAAGCTTTGGAGGTGAAAAAAATATTCACGCTCGCTTCGCTCGCGCTTCTTTATTAACGTGCATATCGTGCGACTCCAAAAGGTACACTTAAATTGAAGTATACTTTTCGCATAAATATTAAAAATTCGCGCTCGCTTCGCTCGCGATTCTACCCCAAATTCGTTTTCTCTTTTTTGACGTTCATTTTGTAAGTAAATATTCTGTTATATAATAAACTAACTCCAAACTTTACCTTCATCATTTCAGCCGAAAGACGTCCACTGTTGGACATAGGCCTCCCCCAATTAAGGGGGGATATGCCATAATCGCCACGCTTGGCAGGCGGGTTGGCGATCGCAGTTGGTTGGTTAAATACTCAGAGAACGCTGCTGCCCATCCTCTGGTGAATCCCTTAGTCGCCTTTTACGACACCCATGAGAAGAGATAAGGGTGGTGCTATTCTTTAAGTCCGGCACCACACGGACTTAAACTTTACCTTATCTTAGCATAAATAAAAAAATTAAAAAATTGTAAATTTGGACCTTGAAACTATACGTAAGCCAAGTTGACCCCCCCCAAAATCTTGGGCTGCAACCGCGCCTGATGGCTAGTCTCCATTGAGATTGGCCGCCGTGACCGAAATTTGGCCGGGAGGACATTATTATACTAAAAAGCCGCGAAAAATCGCAAACGCAAAAAATCTAATGTGACGGTAGTCATTGTTGTAGTGTCACAAATAAAATAACAGTATAAATCTGGTGTGTTAAAATGCTTTCAAAATTGTAGTGGGTTTAAGAAAAAAAAAAAAACTTCAGTCTTTGTTTAGCGAGATTCCGTCCGCCTTTTTTATTCGTCCGAGGTAAGCCGTTACTGTGGCTTCTATCATAGAAAATAATAAAATATGGTACTAGTGCGCGGTATTTTTGTAGTTCCAATAGTAGTTCAAGGAAGTTGTTAAACTTGTTTGCGTCATTAAAACCCTTTTATTAGTTTAGTTTTAAGCGACAATTACCGTTTTAGACTTCCAAATTAGATAATACATCTACATTAATTATATCAAGTATTTACACCTGTACAGCCAAACCAAATACAATGCAACTCATTGGCAATGATGCGTTGGTCGACGCCAAACTACAAAGCCTTGAGCAACGGCAACATGCTAGCCTATCGGATGCATTTCAGCGAGTGTGAGTGTGTGTTTTGTTGGAATTACACCATTTGGCAATAGGCTCGCCTCCTATTACATGGGACTATAACATAACTGGCGAAATGTGGGTGTACTATTACACCTCTGCCTATCCCTTCGGGGAAATACAGGCGTGATGTTATGTTATGTTATGTTTACACCATTTGATTCCCCCAAGCCGACGTCTGGTTCTCCGATGGTGGGATGCCATCATCGGACAACCAGCCGCAGGGCAATGCGCCACCCTTATTTGGTAGACATTCCACCTTTACGCACGAAGCGTTTTGCTAATAGCTTCATAATGCGCGCCGCTAAGGAGTGATATTCCTTGCGGGGGTGCGCGGCCCCTGGCGTCTGTGTTACCGAAAGTAAAATCTGGTGGTCTTCAAAGCTCTACTGAATAGGTTTTTACTGGGCAAGCGTGTACCATCGTCGACAGCACCATCGCTAAACATCAGGTTAGGTAGCAGTCAAACTCAAACCCTGAATAAAAAAAAACATGAAATTGTGTACAGTGTATGCAAAGGACACTGTACCAGTGCCTACATAAAAAAAATATCAACCTTATCTTACGGCTAGAGTTTCAAACAGGTTTACATATCCCAAGGTCTGCTCAGTTTCCAGATTCCTTTTTTATTTTATTTTACTTTAATTGGGAAACAAGCAGCAAACATAAGTATACAAAGAGGTAAACCAATACCCAGAAACAGATTCAGCGTAATAATAACAACGGACATAAAGATTTAGAATTATTTTATTTTTATTATTTCTAAATCGATTCAACGATTAAACTGTAAAGGTTTTGTTGACTCCATTTTTATTTCCGTGTAACCGTAGTGTATAGTCAAGATGGGTCAGTATAAATGATTAGGGCTTTGTTAAACGGCATAAACTTTAATAATAAACTATAAGACACAACAATACAACGTCCTCCACACGGAATACTTTTATATTCATTTCCTCTATGGTCCTCCATTACAAGTCTTATTAGATCTCTTCACATGATCAGTCAGGCCCAGTGTTGCCAGATCGATGAAACGAAAAAAGGTGCACAGTGGGTCAAAATTACCAGAAATACAGTAAATCAGTTTAAAGAAATACGGCAGATTTACGGTGATAAATTTTCAGAATTTTCTGCCTATAATTGAAGGCAATACTGATGATTGCGACGTAGTAACCATCAAAACTCAAAATTTCTTGCGTTTTTTGCAAGCTGTAGCTATATTTCACGTTATATACCTATTGATCGGAATATTTTTCGCGACAATAATCGCAATATCGTAATAATATAGTGAGTAGTAGTAGGTATTTAGTACTTAGTATAACATCCTATTAGCTTTATAAGCTCCACAATATAAAGTTACTATCAAATTATCGATTATATTATCGAGCTTATAGAGCTAGGTGAATGTTATTATGAGCATTATCCAGTAGATCATCATCATCATTTCAACCAAAAGACGTCCACTGCTGGACATAGGCCTCCCGCACCTCCCCCAAGATTGAGCAGATATATTTCATATATTGTTACAAGTGTTACAACAACCTACAACGTGAATTAGAGCTACAATTTGCAAAAAATACAAGAAATTTTGAATTTCGCATGCTACTAGGTGCCCACTGAATTGAGTAGCACACTAAAGTGATACAAATTTTTATTTTTTTTGGAAAACTACCAGTTCCAGGTTGGATTCTAAAAATTACGGTAACTTTCATACACCGTAATTTACGACTACGGTAGGTGGCAGAAAAAAAAATAAAACCCAAAATTACGGCAGATCTGCCGTAATTACGGTGCATATGGCAACACTGGTCAGGTCTACAGACTACAATAGAAGCGCGACTCCCGGCAACTATCCTAATTGGTCGGCGCGAGGCGCATACCTGGTGCGTTCGGAAACACGTTAGTGTGTAGGAGAATAACGCGTAGGCGTAGGCGCCTTACCTCGGCATATGCGATGGGGGAGCACGCTGTGGTTAACCTTTGCTATAAGTGCCATTTAGCGGATATACAACGTTACTTTTTGTTAACGCAATTTAAGAAACTAGTTTGCTCAGAATCACCAGGAGAATCGATTAGGATAGTTTTTATACCTTATTATATCATAACCAAAAATTTTTTTTTTACTTAATTTGATTATTATGGTTAAATTCAGTACATCAGCGGATCGTGAATAGGTCCTTCAGGTCCAGGAAGTTCGTCTCGATTAGTTTCCGTGCATCAGGTAGTCCCTGCATGACATTCTTCACTTTTTCCGCTACCAACTGGGGGACTTTCAGTAGCAGTAAAAGCGTTTAATTTTATGATTTAGAAAAAAAAATCCCAATCGATTCTACTCGTGATTTTGAACTAACTATTAGGTTCTCAAATTGCGTAAACAAAAAATAGTGTTGTTTATTACTTTTTAATTAGGTTTTGGAAAACTCCTCACTACACATAATATTTTGGTCCATAAATAAGCTTATGACATGAACGCCTAAAAATCTTATATGGACTGCTGCTACTGTTGGACATAGGCCTCCCCCAAGCATCGCCACAACGACCGGTCCTGCGCCTTCCGCATCCAGTGGATTCCCGCGACCTTCACCAGGTCGTCGGTCCACCTTGTGGGGGGCCTACCCACGCTGCGCGGTCGCCACTCCAGTACTTTACTGCCTCATCGGCCATGCGTTCTGCGAGCAATGTGCCCTGCCCACTCTTCGGGCTATGTTACTACTTTCGTTATCCTGGTGATCATTTAGAATATTATTATTATTTTTAATCTAAAACCTGAGACAAAAGTTTACTTTTGCGCCGGGCTTGGGTTCTTTTTGGAACATCTCCTTTTGATGCCAAAATACACACCTTTCTTTCTTAACACCATTTTTTTATTTGGGAAGAGAAAGGTGATACCTTCTGATACCCACTGCTGGGCACAGGTCTCTTCTCAAAATGTGAAAGGTTCCGCCCACCATCACCAAACACACCACGCTACACCACGCTGGCCTACTGCGGGTGGCTAATAGTTTGAATTGAACCAACATCACAACCTGTTCAAAGTATATAAAATTCAAAACTTCATTGCTGGACAAAGTACATTTAGATACATTGCAAGATGTTGAGAGAATTTGCTCCGAATTGAGAATTTGTTCCGTGTGGTGCCGGACGTAAAGAATAGCACCACCCTAAATATTTTCATGGGTGTTATAAAAAGCAACTAAGGGATTCACCAGAGGCAGCAGCGTTCTCCCAACCAACTGCGATCGCCAACCGGCCTGCCAAGCATGGCGATTATGGTATATCCCCCCAACTTATGCTTGGGGGAGGCCTATGTCCAGCATTGGACATCTTTCGGCTGAAATGATGATGATGATGATGATGAGAGAATTTGCAGATCACTTTGTTCTACCAATAAAAAGAGAAAAACATTATTAAAACCTTAAATAATGATAACCTAAAACAAATAAAAACCTAAACAAAACAAATATAACAAGAATGATAGATAACCTTTAATTTTTAAATATGAAATTCCTCATCATCGGCCGGAGGCCTGAACAGCAGTGGACGTATTTCGGCTGAAATGATGATTCATTTTAGGCCTAGACCTTGGTAGTAGACACTTGTCACTTGTCAGTATATTTTCCATCTTTTTCTACATTCCGCCTCTCTTTTCGACTTTCTGATAGGACACGAGTACACGACATTTGTAGAAGACAGAAGAATGGAAGAAGACCGAGATGAACTTTCACGCAACAAGTAAAGGAAATTCCTAAAAATGTTTTTGAATATGCTAAAAGATGAGATATTGAACACAGAAGCTATCAAAAATGTATGAATGTTGAGGCCGACGTAAATAGCCGTCTAACCTAATCGTATGGTAGTAACAGCTGATATAAACTTGCGGCAGCTAAAACGGAAACAATTCGACCCCATTGCTAGGACGATAACAAAACGTACCGTATTACAAACCTATTATTTTTTATTGCAAATATTTATAGAGGTGCATTGTAACACAGACTTTGAAATGTTACAAAAATTGATTATTTTATTATTAAAAGATTTAAATTGTGGAAAGAAAAAAGAAAAAAGAAAAAAAAAATTAAATCTTTAACAAAGCAATAAGCAAGCTATGTTTATCACCTAATGTACATTGTGGAATGAAAATAAATAATATGAATATGAATATATGAATATAAATTTGTCTGTACATTGAAAAAAACCTCTGTGTAAGTCGGGACGGACGAGCACGAGAGTGATGTTATAAGGATTCAGTTTTTTCCTTTTGAGGTACGCTATGGAACCTTAAAATATCTAAAAATAAGCTAATCAACCATTTTTAGGACTCATATTTGTCTAACTGTCTGTCCGTCTGCTTGTTACCTCATCACGTGACTGAACGGATCTCGATGAAATTAACTTTACAGTTGTATAGGAATTATCCTTACTTATAAACTGAGGTATGTTTCGCCTTTATCGGTTTTGTAATTGAGTATAGATTCTATGATCCAGCTTTACACTTGTATTCTTTGATGAATAATCTTGTATTTTATTATTTGCATGATTATCACGCGGACAGAGTCGCACGTACAGCTAGTATTATATACAAGTGCAAAGCAAGGCGCGTGAGTCTATTGTGTTTAAAGCATTTGAGGTCACCTATTGTAACAGAAACTGGTCTTTAGCAGTTAGCTTTTGTAACAGCTGACTCTGAAGAGTATTTATTAAACAGTAGTAGTAGTGGAGTTCTTCGATTTGATAAACCACAAGTCTATGTCCAGCAGTGGACGTTTTTCGGCTGAAATGATAAATGAGTGATGATAATTTACAAAAAAAGGATATAAGTATCATAATTATCCATTGTCTAGTACCCATAGAACAAGCTCTGCTTAGTTTGGGACTAGATGGTGCTGAGTAAAATGTCCCAAAAATATTTATTTTCATCTTCATGTCTCAGTTTAGCGAACCGACTTGCGGTACCATTTAGGCAATAGCCTAGGCGGTATTGCAGTTGTTATGGGCGTAAGTAACCGCCTAAAACTAGGTGGGCCTTTAGCTCGTTTCGCCATAATATACTATAAAAAAGGTATTTTCTTCTATGCCTGTCTATCCACATTATAAGATAATAATCAACCTCGGCCAGGTGGACAGAAGACTGAAAAAAGTAGCTGGGGGGGACTGGATGCGGAAGGCAGAGGGACCGAGTGTTGAATTGCAACCTGGGAAAACCTGTGTCCAGCAGTGGACTGTGATTCTGGATTCAAAATACCGCCCCCGCCATAAAAACATTATTTTTCTTCCACTTGTTCGGAAATTGGTAAATTATTTAAAAAAAAAACCATCAATCGGCTCTTTTCCGTACGCAACGAAATAACACGCCACTCACGCCAGCAATATCCAACACGACAATAATAGAAATTGCTGGACAGTTTTTATATTTTAAATCATGCTAGCGAAGTTTTTAAGTACACACCCACATAAATTAGGTGCTTTTAAGTACAAAATATTATTTATCTAAACTCAGAAAATAGAACAAGAACCACGCGCGGTCGAATTGGCGCGAATGAGAATGAGATACTGTTGAATTAATTTGTGTTTTGTTTCCTCGCAAATGAGAGAAAATTACTATAACAAGTCTCGGCCGAAATATCACAATTAACAGCCTCGTTTAGTTAAAAAGGATTCGACTAGCGCCTCGTCCTTTGAAAATTACTTCGAAAGTACTCCGCTTCGCCTCGCACTTCTAATATTACTCGGCCGTCAATTGTTTCACTTCAGGCCTCGACAGTAATGTACTATTTCTCCCACTTGCTCGAAAATTGGTTCATTAAAAAAAAAAAAGAATACATCAATCGTTTCATTTCCGCACGCAACGAAATAATACGCCAGCAATATCCAACACGACAATAATAGAAATTACTGGACAGTTTTTATTTTTTAAATTATGCTAGTGAGGTTTTTAAGAAAAATTTTGATGATGACGATGTTTAGAAAACTATTTATTTTGTATATCACTTCTTGTATATCAAAAGGAGTGCCTGTTTTCTGGAGTCTAATAAACAAGGAACAGTTTTAAAACAATACTGAAATCTTGTAGTCAAATTATATTCAAAATTCGGTAAAAATGACGATGCGACCGAAATAAAAATGCAACTATTGTTGCACGGGCGCTCGAGTTGATAAAGATCTAAAAGCGCTTACTCTTTCCATTCTGCACAGTGTACGTGAGGTCCTGGAAAGTGAGGTTGACGGGGGGCCGCTGAGGCAGGTGCGAGAGGTGCGCGCGCCCTAGGGCTCGCGAGTTCACCTCCACCGTTGTAGACATTGTTGATCACCCGCGCATCCTCCGAGGGGATAGTTCTGAAAACAAAATAGGAAATTAGCTTGTGAGGAGTGTAAGGGCAGAATGGAGATCATAGATAAATGGTAATGATAACGTTACCTTTTGTTAACGCTATTTGAGAAACAAGTTTGTTTAAGATCACAATTGAATCGAATGGGATAGTTTTTTTTTCTAAATCACAAAATTATATGCTTGAAGAGTAGGTAGCGGAAAAGGGAAGAATATCGTTGACCTGACCTCAGCGACTCCACCATCGACGTCACATCATCTAACGCGCAGCGTCTAAGATAAACAAGCCAGAACCGCTATTCCCATACAAAAAAATGGCATCGTTTAGTTCATCGTAAGCATTACAAACCTTATCAAAACACACTTCCTGATTCAATCACATTCACTGGAAAACCGATATTAAATCACCGCTCATACCTACCAAACGTACACGGAACACAGGGGTCTACTTAGACTGGTACATAGGCATAGAATATATACTAACGAACATAGGTGAGCCAGAACCGCTATATTATATCTACTCAAATGACATACAAATTATGGTGTTAAAATATTTAGAGATAATTCCGCTAAACTAGGTCGTCAAGCTTGGATGCAATACCTATGCAGCACCGGCTCCCGCAATTCCGCTTGCATATATATTCTTAGTTTCTTTAATTCATACATCATCATCCTCCTGCCCTTATCCCAATTTATTTGGGGTCGGCGCAGCATGTTTTTTTTCTTCCATACATCTCTATCAGCTGTCATCTCCGTGTTCACTTTCTTTCTATTCATATCATCTTTCACACAATCCATCCATATTTTCTTCGGTCTCCCTCTTTTCTTATAGCCATCAACATTCATACTTAAAACTTTCCTCGTAACATGCTCCTCATTCCTCCTCATCACATGTCCATACCATGACAGTCTGTTGCTACTTAACTTCTCTGTCACTGGCGCTACTTTCAGACTCCCTCTTACATATTCATTCCTTATCCTATCCATTCTCGTTACACCACACATTCCTCCATCTCAGCTGCATGCACTTGCCTTTCATTAATTCCTTTCGTAGCCCAACATTCCGATCCATACAGGACAGCAGGTCATATCATGGTCTTATAGATTTTCCCCTTCAGTTTAAAAGGAATTCGGGAGTTCTTTAATTCATACAATAAGCACTAAATATATCACCAAATTTGCGCCAGTTTGGCGGTTACTTTGCATTTACAAGTTTGGATTCACATTAGTCCAATGCCGATCGATCGGAATTATTTTCAAGAGTAGGTCATCACTCATCACCGAAACGATTGTGAATGGATACTAGCAGTCAGTACTAAATACCCATTGCAGTATGCATAATCCTACATGTCCCTACCTACATAGACGCGATCTTTCAATTACAGTAATATTGAACTAAGTTTACGGGACTTGTCGCGCACAATTAAATCAAAATATAACAAGCATTTTGACTAACCTCGACGTTTTGGTCAAGTTGCATTGGCCGTGGTCACGAGCAGACAATATGAGTTAAATTCGCGAAAGTTTAAAAACTTCAATTACAGTAATATTGGTAATTTAGTATATTACATTTAAGTTCCGCGTAAAAAACATCTACAAATACAGCTTTGACACAGGGTCACCAGCGACCTACGTGGATCCAAATATTAATTGTCGCCTAATATCTACTCAACATCATATGCCTAAAATCATTTAAAATTAATATCTATCTTCTTCTTCTATACTATAATAAAACTGTAAAGGTCGAAAAGTCTGTACATTGAGTTTTTTTTCGCGAAAACCGGCTAGGGGGACTAGAAATAAGCTATAGAACACGAATCAATCGTTTAAAAAATTTATGTCTGTCTGTCTGTCTGTCTGTCCGTCTGTCTGTCTGTCTGTCTGTCTGTCTGTCTGTTTGTTACCTCATCACGTGAAAACGGCTGAACGGATCGTAATGAAACTTAGCATTTGTATTGGTATTAGTCTAACTTAAAATATAGGGTATGTTTTATCTGAATCGGTTGAGTAGATCCAGCGATACAGCTTGACCCCTCTATTGTATTAAGTTGCACATAAAGTAGAGGTCATGATTGTTGGTTGGATGCAGGTTGCAGGTTCCTAAAAATACAACTGGATTCTATTAGTATTATAGACAATATAGAATAACATAACATAGCCCATCACTGTCCCGCTGCTGGGCATGGCCCTCTTCTTGGAATGAGAAGAGTTAAGGAACTGGATATTGTTAGTGTAATAGATTATCATAACATAATCAGCTCATTACCTACTGCCCCACTGCTGGGCACGGACCTCTTCTCGGAACGAGAAGAGTTAAGAAACTATAAAATATAGAATAACATAACGTAGTCAACCCATTACTGTCCCACTACTGGGCATGGCCCTCTTCCCGCTGCTGGGCATGGCCCTCTTCTTGGAATGAGAAGAGTTAAGGAACTGGATATTGTTAATTTAATAGATTATCATAACATAATCAGCTCATTACCTACTGGCCCACTGCTGAGCACGGACCTCCTCTCGGAACGAGAAGAGTTAAGAAACTAGAAAAAATAGAATAACATAACGTAGTCAACCCATTACTGTCCCACTACTGGGTATGGCCCTCTTCTCAAATTGAAAAGAGTTAATGAACTGGATATTATTAGTATTCTAGAATAACATAACATTACCAGCCCATTACAGTCCCACTGCTGGACACGGGCCTCTTCTCAGCATAAGAAGAGATGTGGTTAGTGTTATAGAATAACATTATCAGCCCAATTACTTCCCACTGCTGGGCACGAGCGTCTTCTCAGAATGAGGGAGTTTAGGGCTAATGATTAATATAAACGGTTTCACTCACGTTATTTCATCGGGTGTGCCCGACCGGTTTCGAGCTCGAACGGAGCCTTTAATCCCTTTTTGTTAATAACGTGAGTGAAACCGTTTATATTAATCAAACTCACGATAGTTATTATATTTAGGGCTAATTCCATGAAATTCCATCACCTTAGCCGGTTGGTTGTAAAAACAAAATATAGTATGGTCGGTAAATAGTGTAATCGTCTGTGTAGGCGCTTATATGTATATATTTGAAGATATTGTGTTCATAATTATGACACGATGTTATTTTCCGACATCCACGCGGACGGAGTCGCGGGCACAGCTAGTACTAAATATATTCACAAGGAAATTTACAAATTTCTACAAACAAAACTAACTCTAGAACTTCTAGATATCTTACTCATCGGGTGATTTTAATAAAATTGGCTACTTTATATGCATGTTGCATATTTTTCGGCCCGAGTTCCGTGTGGCGCCGGCCATAAAGAATTGCACCACCCTTATCTCTTCTCATGGGTGTCGTAAAAGGCGACTAAGGGATTCACCATAGGATGGGCAGCAGCGTTCTCTCAACTGCGATCACCAACCCGCCTGCGAAGCGTGGCGATTATGGCATATCCCCCCCATTGGGGGAGGCCTAGTCCAGCAGTGGACGTCTTTTGGCTGAGATGATGATGATATTTCTCGGCTATCAAAATCTATTTTGCACCTATTTTTTATTATGTCTGTGTTAGTACCTGACTAAATGCTAATTAAAAAAATTCAAACAAATACAAAATTTACCGTAATATACCTATATAACCGGTATAAAATCATTCACGGTCACCCAACAATATATGTTGGTGCAACGAGAATACCTCAACAAAATTTTTTGCCAGTAAAAATTATATTACGTTAATAGAAAACAGATACCTACGACATTGACACAGAAGGGGGTCAAGTTTGTCTGTATGTTTGTTAGATTTCATGTAATGCACATTTTTCGCAAGTCATCTAAGTGCTTAGCAAAGTTTCATAATGAATTTCGTTCAAAATTGCTTGTGTACCGTCACGATAATTGGCGGTGGTACATTTTGTCGATAAAATCCCTTGTACGAATCCTGCTACATTACACGTACCTACCGCTGCCATCACACATCGAGTGCAAGCGATTGTAGCCTTAGTGGTGGTTCACCGGAAATATTTCCGACTGTATCTACACCTTGTGTAAGGATACGACTCTAAGGCCCGTATTCCAGAAGGATACTCAAGCGTTGATCTCTGTTTAAAACTAGTTTTAAGTTGAGCTTTGATTTTAGAACGTTCCTCAAGCAGAGATTTGTTGATCACAGTTCAGCTGAGTTTAGTTTTGTTTTATACCGTCACCTGTTTCGGTATTTGAGCTGAGATTTGATCTGTAATCACTCTAGTGTGGTCCAGACTACGCTTGAGTAGAGATTTCTATTATATTTCAGGTCAAATTCATGTGTTATGTTGTTGAATTAAAGTTTATAATTACCGTTCTGGAATAAGACCGATACTCAAGTAACGATTCTATACTTAAGTAGTTATCAGGTGATTGGAGTTTAAACTGTACTTGAGGAAGCTACTGTAATACGGGCCTAAAACATCCTAACTTTAAATGGAGGTCGTCCTTATCTCAAAATATAAGAAGTAGGTGGTCTTTTTATAAATTCACAAGATGTAGCTGATTCAGGGATTATTTCAGAAATTCTAGAAAAGGTATGCTATCAGCCGGATAAATTAAAACACAGAATAGAATTTATATCATCATCTCAATACTAAATTATCTCTGTTACCCAAAAAGTTGATGGGTTTATGTAAGAGAACACAATTTTAAGGTTAGTTCGCCTGTGGACATCTTATTTCAATGCCAAATGCCAATTAGTGATGTTAACCGGTTCGAATATAACCGGAGAAAAACCGGTTATTTAAAAAACCGATAAACACCGGTTACTTTATTAAAAAACCGGTACTCGTTTGAGCACTAATTTACTAGTGTGTATCGGATACATTTTCGAAGATTTTCGTTTTTTACTACCGTATTGGGCGTGTATCAGGATTAATCTGAACGCAGACTCTTTATTGTCTTTAAATTCGAGAAATACCCGGTAAATATAAATAAAATATAAATACGACGTAAAGCGGACAAGCAAATACGTATAGGCATTTACGCTCTCCACACGATCGCATTCACCTGTATTCTCCGATCATAAGGCATCTTTAAGAAAGCCCTTTAGATATTGGAGCAAATTTGATAAAAAAATAAGGTGTTTATATTTATAGGTTTTAACCGGAGAAAAACCGGTTATTTGTGAAAAAAAACCTAAAATCACCGGAGCATCAATTTGTAATCGGTTAACATCACTAATGCCAATGCAACTTGGCCGAAACGTCGAGGTTAGTCAAAATGTTTGTTATATTTTGATTTAGTTGTGCGCGACAAGTCCCGTAAACATATTATTATTATTATACGTTATTGTACACACATATACACATTTCAATACCATATTTCACATACCTAATAGGTACCTTATTTTAACATAGTTCAATATCTTATTTCTCATCAAACTGAATGATGTCATTTTCACTGGATTAATTATTTTTTTGTTGTTGGTTTTTTTTATTTTTTTTTATAGTATAGGATGGCGAAACGAGCTAAAGGTCCACCAGATGTTAAGTGGTTACCTTTGCTCATAACAACTGCAATACCACCTAGGCTGTTACCTAAATGGTACTGCAAGTCGGTTCGCCAAACTGAAACATGAAGATGAAAAGTCTCATGTGATTGTAATTTCACCGGCACCCGTACCCTTCTGACCGAAACACAGCAATGCAAGCATCACTATTTGTCGGAGAAGTAGGCACGGTGGTAGTACTTCCCCGGACGAGCTCTTTCACAAAGGAGCTCTACTACTACTATTATTTTTCATTATATCGGTATGACTGACATAGCTTGTAGGATCAGCAAGCTGAAGTGGTAATGGGCCGGCCATATTGCCAAAGAACCGATGCTGATTTCCGTTGAGGTAGACGCGTTCTTGAGTGGACACCACGAATCGGCAAACGCAGCGTAGGACACCCCCCAAAACGCAGCGTAGGGCACCCCCCAGCCAGGTGCACCAACGACCTAAATAAGGTAGCTGGAGGGGCTTGTATGCGGAAGATGACTAAGTGGTGTGCCGCAACTTGGGGATGTAATACTTTACAGTTTATTTTTAAAACGCAGCAGAGTTTTTATGTCTTACAAAATTAAACACTTTTGTGAACAAATCAACTGTAATCAAAGAGATTTAATATATATTTAATGTCTTTGACTGTAATAATCAAATTATTTATTTTTGTCAACAAATTAACATAATTTGTATAATAAATAGAAAATCTATTTATTATAGATATTTTTAATATCTGTTTGGCGGTTTCCTTCAACCACCTGCGCGCGCATACTTATACGTCACCTGCTATTACAGTAATCCGCGCGCCATTTTTCACGAATACAATATTTGTCTAAAATATGTTTTTTTCCTCGCAAGTGTGTTGAAAAACGCCGTATGACACGCGTGAGCATTGACTATTATACTCTCGGCTCCATTTCGGCCTTGCCTTCGGCTCGGGCTGCAATCCAGCCTCGAATATAATAGCCAATTTAGCTCACTTGTATCATAATGTACTATTGACTATAGCATAAGCATTATTGTCCCACTGTTGGGTACGGGCCTTTTCTCCAAATCAAAGAAAGAAAGAAATATGATTTATTGCAACAACGAGACGACATGCGGTAGGTGAACATAAAAAATAAGTTCATTAGGTACATTTTAGGAATTACAGTTATACATAGTTGTAATTTGTAATATCATAGGAAGGGTAACTTTACTTTGTGAGAAGGTTAATAAGGCCTTAGTCCACCACGCTGTTCAGTGCGGGTTGGCGGACTGCACACACCATCGAGAACTGTATGAAGCACTCTCATGTGTGCAGGTTTCCTCACGATGTTTTCCTTCACCGTCTTCTTCTTCTTCGTGTCGACATGAGCTACATAATAATAATAGCTCATGTCGTGGGGAAAAGATTAGATTAGATTTTTCACCGTTAAATCAAGTAATAATTCGAAAGCCAGAAGCCGGGTTCCAACGTAGATCCTACTTTGAACTCAGACCCTGCTAATAATATTTAATCTAGTAAAATTATAATAAAACAAGTTTAACCGGATTATATCGCGTATTTTTTTTGTGTAGTTATCGCGAAAACCTAAGAAATTAATAGTGCAATTAATTATTCCTAAACACAATACCACTTCGTCGTGATTTCTCATCAGATTACTACTATGTTTTTTTATAGTGAAAATCTCATTTATTTCAAACTATGCCCGCGGCTTTGTCCGCGTGTAATTTGGCTTATCACAGAAATATGTTATCGAGCATCCCTCGGGAACTGATTATTTTCTCTGGATAAAAATTGTATACGCTAATTCCGGTTATGCTATATCGGTGTGCCAAAGGAGAATAGGCAAAACGTCCCCAGAAGTGTAGCATGATCTCACATACCTTAAGCGAAAGGTCTTAATAATCGTATTATTTTATTCTAGAGCAGCAAATCTCTAACCACTGGGAGAAAAAAGTTACAGCCATTTGAAAATATTAACCAATGAGCAAGTCATCTAGATAGATGACTTACTTAGTAACCCCTCGTATGCCAAAATACCTTTTAAAAACGACTTCCATTGCTTAAATATGTGTTATTTTAATTGGCAGTTGAGCTCTTAAGTGATTTAATGAGAATAAATCAGAAACACAAGTGCAGGCAGGTCGTGGGTATTTGTAAAAAGCCAAGCAACTGATATTAAGTCGGTGTCACTAAGTTTGTTGAACTTAATGAAAATTTTTCGTGTATTGTGTTTTATTATAATGATAAGACCTAGCCTGGTCGGAGGATGCGCAAACGCCTTTTATAATGCAGGTGTTATTGGACACGAGATGAAACATTCAAACACATACATTAGTCACATTGTGACTTATCAAAGTATCCTCATTGGATAAATTGAACATGCATCAGCCCATTTGGTTTCGAAGTCAATTCAGAGATTTCCAGTTAGGCCAAGGCAGTTAGTGGCCCGCTGGGTGCTCTTCTGCATCCTTCTCAATAAGTCGGAATGGAGCAGCAGTTTGTTGGGCTGGTTCACCCTGGATTCGGGCAATAACTCTACTTCGAAGGACCTTATTTTCCGTGGCGAATATTTTGAAACGGGAGGTGCGCGTTCTGGGTCAATAGGGCATTGCTCCGCGTTTCCGTCTGATGTTAGCAGAGGGGACAGTGAAGGACGGGCCAGATTGCACTCACACTTTTTTTTTGCTGTGGGCCTTATGAACGCACTCCGCCCGGGTCAGTATCGGACTCTTACCGACTAAAACCACCACGGTGTTCCTTCAACTACCATAGCCGGGGGCATGGCAACCCTCACGGGTTATTCACACAACCACCCCTGATAGGTACCAGCCCGCCACAAGCAGACGAGCCCCTTCTCCCCGAGCGGCCTAACGCTGGCTGCACTCTCTTAGGTGGCGCACACGTGCCTTTACCAGCTACGCCAGCTTCGCCAACTACGCCAGCTGTGCCAGCTACGCCAGCTGTGCCAGCTACGCCAGCCATGTCAGCTTCGCCAACTGTGCTAGCTACGTCAGCATTTTGCCAGGCCAGCATGCCAGCTACGCCAAATATGCCAGCTACGCCAAATGCGTCAGCTACGCCAGCTGTGCCAGCTACGCCAGCTGCTGGTCAACTAGCAGACTACCCCGAGTCTGCTGCTCGCAGGCCCCACCTCCCGTATTTTTTTATAGAGGTTTTCTTCCTCGCGGTGCGTGCGGTGAAGCCAAGACCCTCGGTCCCAAGAGGCGCGAGAACACTACTCAGCGGGAACTCCTGGGGTTACAAGATTGACGGGGGCAGGGAAGGACAGTCCCCCCGCTGCCTGCCCAGTGGCAGGGTGAGTGCACACCGGGCCCGCCCTGCTCCTCCACTTTGCCATCTGTTGGCATCAGAGGGACACGTGGAGCAACTCCCCACTGGCCCACATCTGGCCCCTCTCGTACCAGTATATTCGCCACAGGCAATAAGGTCCCCCGGTCCAAATGACAGTTATTGCCGTGCCCAGGGTGCACCGGCCCAACAACTGCTGTTCCCTTCAAACGTATCAAGAAGAACCAGAAGCCATCAGGCACACGAGGAGGTTTTCTGGCGTAGCAAATTGCACTCACCATGCCACTATATGAGCAGCGGGGGAACTGTGTACTTCCCTGCTTCCGTCGATTTCGTAACCCCAGAAGTTCTACGGTTGTGTTCTCGCGCCTCCTTCTGGGACCGGCGGACTTTGCTTTATCACTCGGACAGCGAGGTGGCGGACTAGGAGCAGTACGCTGCCTGTCCAGTCAGGGTCCGTGACGGTGGCACGCAGAGTTCCGCGGGAACCATCAAGGAGGGTGTGACCGACGTTAGTCTGCACGGGAGAGGAGGCTCACCTTCTAGTGGCATATCGGGGCCTTTCGAGGTGGTTGGCAAATGCAGAGCCTATTATTCCATGCCCACGCACCGTGGAGGTTTTAGTCAGTAAGAGTCCGACACTAGCTCAGTCTTCCCCGCGCAGAGTGTGTGCCTTTCCAAAACCAGCTTTTTCAAGAGTTTGAAAGTCATTGAACCTGCGTGTTAAACGATTTAAAAAATCTTGTACACGTGGATGCATGTAGGCATGCGGGCCTGTAGTTCTTCAATAACGACTTCACATTTCTAGAACAGCATCGCGTACTACGCCGCGTCAGGCGTAGCACCTTCACATAAGCCAAAATTAAAAATTCTTCTTAGGATTCTTAATACCAGTATTTCAACCAATTTCAGGATTTAACTGTTAGACACAATATCAACCCATAATTAAGCCAAAGTAAATTAAACACGATACACGAAAAATTATCATTAAGTTCCTCAAACTGAGTGACACCAACTTAATATCAGTTGCTTGGCTTTTTACAAATACCCACGACCTGCCTGCACTTGTGTTTCTGATTTATTCTCATTAAATCACTTAAGAGCTCAACTGCCAATTAAAATAACACATATTTAAGCAATAGACGTCGTTTTTGAAAGGTGTTTTGTCATACGAGGGGTTAATAAGTAAGTCATCTACCTAGATGACTTGCTCATTGGTTAATATTTTCAAATGGCTATAACTTTTTTCTCCCAGTGGTTAGAGATTTGCTGCCCTAGAATAAAATAATACGATTGTTAAGACCTTTCGTTTAAGATATGTGAGAACATGTTACAGCTCTGGGGACGGGGTCCATACATTTTGCCCATTGTCCTTTCATCCAAATCCATTTAACGGTTAACGCGTGATTGAGTAACAAACATCCAAACATCTTTACAAACTTTCTTATAATATTATATGTTTATAATATTACTAGCCTATGCCCGTGACTTTGCCCGCGTGAATGTAGTTTATCGCGAATGCCTTGGGAACTGTTCATCTTCCCGGGATAAAAAGTAGCCTATATATTAATCCGGGTTATGTTCTATATATATGCCAAACTACATTAAAATCCATACAGTAGTTTTGCGTGAAAGAATAGCAAGCATGCATACATCCTCGCAAAAATTCACGTTTATAATAATTATTAGTAGGATAGTAGGATAAGGATATCTTAAATTTTCAACTGCAATAGATAAAACTTTCTTTTTTGTTCAATCATACTTAATTGAGTGAGATATAATTTAGAAAACGGGTGTTTACGGCTATCTTTAGCGTGACAACGCAGAGCGTGCCGTTCCAATAGAGTGAATTTGTTCCTTTCACTAAAGTAACAACATTCACGTGTTTGTTCTGAATGCTCCGATACGCAATAATACGCACGTCTTTGGCGGTCAAAAACTATCGCAAACATGTTATTAGTTAGTGGGCATCAGTGGCGAAGGGTCCATATAACACGATTCCCACCGGCTGCCCTTTAGGAATGGCTTGAACACAGTTCAACGACATTTCTATGCTAATTTATTGTTATATAAATAACAAAAAAAAAGAACGTAAAATTAAATTACCAGTTGTTAAATTGTCTTTTTTAGGGTTCCGTACCCGAAGGGTGACAAACGGGACCCTATTACTCTCGCTACGCTGTCCGTCCGTCCGTCCATCCGTCTGTCTGTCACAGGGCTGTATCTTTTGAACGGTAATAGGTAACCGGTTGAAATTTTCTCAGAATATGTGTTGCTATGAGGTGTATCACGACAAATACTAAAAACAAAAAAAAGTCTAAAACCAAAGGGAGTCCCCATACAAGAAACCTCAAAAAACATGCATTTTTTTCAACGTTTTTGTTTTTGCTCTATCTTCAAAACCGTAATAATACCAGCGTCAAACTTGGTCAGATTATAGTGCATACTATGTAGTTTAGCAACAAATACTAAAAATAAGACAAACATAGACATATGTGGTGGTATCTGCGTAAGAAAGACATGCAAAAATTCATATTTCGCGCACTGTGCGTTGATGTCTTTTGATAAACTCTCGTAAATTAAATCAGTTTTTATTGGGTATCAGGTCGTTGAGAGGTACGGAACCCTTACTGTGCGAGTCCGATCGTGTACGATCTTAGCTATTTTAGGATTTTTACGTCTTCCCTTCTGAAAATATTCACTCTTCGCCACTGGTTTAGGTTATACTACTACTATAGGTTTTACTTGTCTAACAAAAGTCAGAGTTGCGAGACAGTGCGCTGGTTATAGTAATATCATTACGCATTTGGAAACAAACAACAGAAACAGTTTTACATCCACGTGGAAGATTGCATAAGATACGTAACAAACGCATATTTTTAGTACTACAATATCAAATAACATACACGGTGGCAACACATACAAGCCTTCATTCAACACATACACACCTTTCATAGGCAGTAACAAACCGAGAACACAGTTAATGTTTACTGTACCGAGAACTCTGGTTGCTAATTAAAACAGCAACTCTTAATTAATTCATGTCTGTGTAGGTCGCACAGATAATATTTTATACAAAATGCTGCGGCCTTGAACGATTTATAGTTCATCGTCCTATTTCTTAAATAGAGAAAATTTTGTATGTTGTATATGGTCAGCAATTATGGGTTATTCCCAACGGCCACCACCAAATCCATCACTGGTGGCCGTTGGGACAAATTCATATATATTTTTCATTAATTAATTTAACGGATCATTCCCAAAGGCTACCACTGGACGGACACTAGTGGTGGCCGTTGCGACAAAATCATTATTTGGTCGCAACGACCACCAGTGATGGTTGTTATATTATTCCCACCGTCCACCACATGATGATGAACAATTCAATATTTGAAAAAATATTGTTTTTAATCAAATCAGGGTGAATTACTCGGAGTATTCTGCTCTTCTTAAAGTTCAGTCTGTTTTAATTATGACCTCAATTTACTCTAGAAATAATCTACTGTCAAATACGTAGTTCATAATTTTATCACTAGAATAGCGAATAATCGTACTGTTTATAGGGTTACCCAAACATGTTTTTTTTTTCAATTCACCGCGCTTTTCAAGTCTCAACTTATACTACTTACTTTAGTTTGTTGTGCTGTCCTGTCACTGTTCTGTGCCACCGGTGGTAAATGTCATGTCTCTGGTGCCAAATAAAACTTTTTCTTTCTTTTTCGTTCAACTTTCAACGGCCAGATTCAAGCAAGGCTAAAAAAACCTCATGTATTAATTTTAAATGTGAACTGCTTATTTGACAGTAGATTTTTCTGATATTTTGAAAATAGAATGAGGTTATAATTACCAGGCCCCTCAGAAAGTATTGCGAAAAAAAGTTTTTATCTATGGGAGACTGGCCAGTTATAATGTATTTCGAAAATATGATTATTTATAAGTAAAAATAAGTAAGTTCCAATTTCAAAATTTCCCTCCACATTTTTTGCGAGTTAATTCAAAGTATTGTGTCTCACTGAAATATGGATCTGTGCCGGGAACATTTTAGAGCTATGATTTTATACGATTTCAAGTGTCGCCTGAAACCGGATGAATCGTACGATAGACTTCAAATGGCATTCATGGATGAAGGCCCTTCCAAGGCAACCGTGTATCGTTGGTATAACGAATTCAAGCGCGGTCGACCAACTTTGGGGGATGACGAAAGAAGCGGTCGCCCTTTGACGGCTGTTACCGAAGAAAACGTGCTAGCAGTGAAAAATTTAATCCAAGACAATAGGCGAATTACATATCAGGAGATTCAACACATATTGAAGATTGGATCGGGAAGCGTTCACGAGATTCTACACAGCCATCTTCGCGTGAGGAGGATAGTATCACGCTGGGTGCCGCACAACCTCACCGATGCTCAGAAGCAGGCCCGGGTGGAATGGTGCCGTGATATGCTTAACAAATTTGAAGCAGGCTCGTCTCGGCGTGTTTACGACATCGTTACAGGTGATGAGTTCTGGATTTATCAATACGACCCAGAAACCAAGCGCCAGTCGACTGTTTGGGTGTTTCAAAATGAGCCAACGCCTACCAAAGTGAAGCGATCTAGAAGCGGGGGTAAGATTTTGATCGCTAGCTTTTTTAATTTGACTGGCCACTTGGTATCAATTCCCTTACGGGATCAAAGAAGCATTAATGCCGAATGGTATACTACCAAATGTTTGCCAGAAGTTTTCTCTGTTATAAGCAACAAGCGACCAAACACAGGGCTCCGCGGGCTACTGCTCCACCACGACAATGCACCTGCGCACACCGCACTCAAAACGAGGGACTTCCTGGACAGCACGCCAGTCAAACTCCTGGGTCACCCTCCTTACAGCCCTGATCTAGCACCGTGTGACTTCTTTTTATTCCCAAAAATAAAAAATCAGCTCAAAGGGATACAATTTTCGTCGCCGGAAGATGCGCTGGCTGCGTTCGAGCAGGCTGTAAACGAGGTGTCTGCGGCGGACTGGAAAAAGTGTTTTGAAAACTGGTTTAGGCGCATGAATCTTTGTATAGAGGCTGGTGGAAAGTACTTTGAAAAGATTTGATAAAAATATATGTACGTATAGAACAATTTTTTTTAGTTTCGCAAAACTTTCTGAGTGTCCCACGTATAGCAGAGAATTCTAGTTTTTGTTCAATTCATATTTTAAACTCGGCTCTGAGCTGTCAACTTTCAATTAACGTATCAAATATGTAATTACGAGGATTGGCCTTCCAGTACAATACTAAAATCGTAGTTATTCTACCAAATAAATGTTGATTTCCGTTGAACAAATTTGCCTTTTTAATGAAGAAAATTCTTTCGCCTAATTGTAATGTGTGTAATAACCCAAAGATGTCCAACACATGCTAATGGATTGTGTTCGGAATGCTTTGGACAGGCACCATTTATGTAAAAGATTAAAATTAAATTCTTTAGATGTAGGTGTCTTCCAATTGGCTAACCTTACAGGTGTTGCGGCTAAGTTAGTGTTTAAATTTATGTTAAATAGTCAAGAAGTTAAGATTGTAATAGGTTAATGATATGATGGGACTGGCATAATTATTAAATGATTGGAAATCCCGAAAAAATAAAGAGAAAAAAAGTTTTTTTATGTTGAAGTATCCATCATCATGTGGTGGTCGATGGGAATAATGTAACTACCATCACTAGTGGTCGTTGGTACGTAAAATTACATTGTTTTATTTCCAACCGCCACCCTGGGTGGCCATTGGAAAAATATATGAATTTGTCACAACGTCCACCAGTGGTGGCGAATTTGGTGGTAGCCGTTAGAAAGTTAGGAATGATCCGCATTTATCAAACGAATACTGACAGTCGTAACAGGCAGTCAAAACCCCGAAATTCTGATAACCTTTGAATAGTTCAGGTCTAATGTCAATCGCTACTTATAAAGCACGATAATAATCAGCTTCATAAAGCTAGACCGGAAGACTGATCCCAATTTGGGAAAAAACAGACTAATGAATATATTTTTGCATCATCTACGTATAAATCTTTGATTAAGTAAATAATCAAAGCGTATAAATATACATATTTAAAAACCAGCCAAGTGTGAGTCCGACTCGCGCAGTCAAAGCTTTGAATATTTGCATTAAACTTTCTTAGCAGATATACCACCACACATGTCTATGTTTGACTTATTTTAATTATTATTGTGCTGTATAGTATGCACTTTTATTATAAAGAGTATGCACTACAATCATCAAAGTTTGACGCTTGTATCTATACCCGTCTTTAAGATAGGGCAGGAACTAAAAACGTTGAGAAAATGCATTTTTTTTTTTCGAAGTTTCTGCATTGGGACTGGGGACCCCCTTTACCTAGACATTTAGATTTTTAGTATTTGAAATGGCAGAAGCCATAATAACACATCTTCCGTGAAAAAATCCACTAGCTACCTATTACGTAAAAAATACAGCTCTGTGACAGACAGATGGACGGATGGACAGACGGCGTAAGCAGAGTAATAGGGTTCCGTTGACACCCTTTGGGTACGCCATCCCAAAAAAGCATTTATTCTAAAACCATAGTCGCTGCTCCTGCTATCAGAAGCAATAACTGATTATTATTATCAAAATTTATATTATTTCGAATTTTATGTAGCGTTCAACATAACATGGCTCAGATTTTTTACCGAAAAGCTGATTGTATGGTAGTAAGTAATTCATCACAGCAATCATATTTTATGTCAAAAGAAAGGAGCCATCACTTTTTTACAACGGTCCCAAGACATGCATAATAAAAACTATACGGTACTGGTACACGGTACAGTATTGGTACGGTACTTATTATGTTAGAAGAAAGTCTTTTGTTTTTTTTATTATTATTAAAAGTTTTTATATAGCTCGCTTCGTTGTTCATCTACTACAAATCTTGCAAATCAATTTTAAGCCAGTTCCTGTTGCAAAAAACAGGCTAAAATTTTGCAAACACGTGTAACCAGTACTGATAACAATAGGTACAATAATTTCGATTGCTTACACAAAACTTTAAGTTCAAATTGATGGCTTAGTAGTTAAGAGGCTTCGTAACTCCGTTTTGACCAATTTTACAGGAGGAATAAAAATACTAAAAAAACCGACCAAGTGTGAGTCGGACTCACGCAGTAAGGGTTCCGTACCACCCATCGACCTGATACCCGTAGAAACTGATTTAATTTACGAGAGTTTATCAAAAGACATGAACGACGTACGCAAAATGTGAATTGTTACATCTCTTTCTTACGTAGGTACCACCACATATCTTTACGTTTGCCCTGTTTTTAGTATTTGTTGCTAAACTACATAGTATGCACTATAATCAGACAAAGTTTGACGCTGGCATGTATTACCGTTTTGAAGATAGAGCAGGAACAAAAACGTTGAAAAAAATGCATGTTTTTCGAGGTTTCTTGTATGGGGACACCCTTTGGATTTAGCCTTTTTTTATTTTTAGTATTTGTTGGGATACACCTCATAGCAACACATATTCTGTGAAAATTTCAACTGGTTATCTATTACCGTTCAAACGATATCATCTATCTATAAGTATGGAAGATAGATAAAAGATAGATATTCCAACAAACCTCATGAAATAATGCCTTCATAAAAAAAAAACTCTGTAAAATTGGTCAAAACGGAGTTACGAAGTCTCATTTAACTAAGCCATCGATTTGAACTTTAATCCCCTTAGTACAAAAGCTTAGACCAAAACGATCGAACGATCAAACGTCAAACTCCATACATAACAAAAAGGTGTTTATGGGTGATATGCCACTTGGCTTTGTCCATTGTGTCTTTGATCAAAGAAATTGGATGATTTTCATCAAATATTGTATGTCATGTACAGATCATCAAATAAATTGGATTGGACAAAGAGATTGAACAAGGCAATTTGACGAATGGCATACCACCCTAAACCTTTTTTATATGCGAAGAAGAAACCTAAGCCTGGCTTAAGCAAAACCTATTTATTATTAAACCCGATTTTGTAATAAAGTGGTGCTACGTTTTGTTTAAAAAAATATCTCTAAGAATTTTATTACATTGAGAAGTTTTTGCATTAGCGTCAAAGTGCAAGGCGACCACTATTTTCAGTACAATGTGACGGCACTGACCGTGAAATCAAATGCGTAATTTTATTAAAATATTCATATTTGTTTTGTATTTGTTTGACGTTAATAATAGTGACAAATGCATTTTATTAATATAAGGAAATCGTCTTCTTCGTACAAAACAACCCAAGCAAGTAACATTTGACATTAATAATTTATGCAGTCTTCTTCTTGGCGAGACGATTGCAAATTTTGTCATAATTCGTTGGCTAAGTGTTCCGCAATACCACTTTATTTATAAAGTGTTTCGAGTGGTGCCGGACGTAAAAAATTCCACCACCCTAAATCTTCTCATGAGTGTCATGAAAGGCGGCTAAGGAATTCATCAGAGAATGGCCAGCAGCGTTCTCCCAACCAACTGCGATCGCCAACCCGCCTGCCAAGCGTGGCGATTATGGCATATACTACTATAGCCAAACTGCTTGGGGAGGCCTATGTCCAGCAGTGGACATCTTTTGGCTGAAATGATGATGATGATGATGACTTTACTTGAAACACTTTTTTTTATTCGCGGTCATAAGCACGTAAACACCTCAAGCTTGCCCCAGTGCCACGTGGGAAACATTTGCGAACAAAAGACTTAAACGAACAATTTGGCCGTGTGCTGAGCTGGGTTGGTTTATTATTCGGTTGGTTTTATTACACCGCTTGGGTACGCCGATGAGCAAATTAAAAATTGATGGTGCTATTCGTCCTGTATAGTTTCATCTCTTTCTTTCCTCGTCGACCACGCTTCGCGCTCTTTTATGATATTATAGGAAAATTTAAGAAATGATATCAAGATACCGACTGATTTTAAAATCGAACGTTCCTTTTCAAGATTAGCCAGCAGCAATTAATTATAAAAAGAAAATAACTAATCGGTGCATTCCTTTAGAAGAAATGTAAATTTAGCTGGTAAAAAGCACTTTTTAAATTATTTATTTTATACTAGCTTATGCTCGCGACTTCGCCCGCGTGAATGTCGTTTACGCGCATCCCTCGGGAACTGTTCATCTTCCCGAGATAAAAAAGTAGCCTATATGTTAATCCGGGCTATGTTTTATCTGTATGCCAAATTTAATTAAAATCGGTCCAGCCGTTCTTGAGTTATAAATGATGTAACTAACACGACTTTGTTTTATATAAGATTTGATTTTGTGAAAATAATTTTACGTTACGATTGTAGCTAACAAAGTCTTCACTTTGTAATTCACATGAAAAATATCATTAAATTTTTCATTGTTCAGGATTCAACGTATATCCTCTCAAAATACCCGTGTAATTTGCGACCTTACTGACCAAGCGCCTTAATGAAACAAAATATTATAATATAGGTAACATGAGTAAAAAATGAACAGACAATAAAATTAATAACCACTCTTGGTTTTACTTACGGTAAACGTAAATAAAATTTCCGCATCCAAAGTTAATAGCATAATTACATTATTTATTAACTTAACTACTAAAATCTTTTTTATTTATCCAACAATTAAAAGAATGCAATTGTATTATTTATTTATTTATTTAATTAATTAATTATGCACAACTGGGTACAAAGGCGGTGAGTGCCAATGAATGCAAAAAAAACAGTTATGTATACATGCTGAAATTTGAGTCGCTTAATTCCCGAAAAGGGGTCATTGTACTCATCATTATGAACCACTTTTACTATGGGACCAACCCTGAAATCGCGAAAAAAAAATCAGTTGGTCCCTACATTTGAGTTCACTTAAATCAATAAAATGTAGGGACCACCTGTTTTTTTTTTCGCGATTTTAGCGTTGGTCCCATAGTAAAAGTTGTTCATAATTATGAGTACAATGACCCCTTTTCGGGAAATAAGCGATTCAAATTTCAGCGTGTATAATAATTTAAATAAAGTTTCTATGGTTTAAAGGAGTTGAATTTTTTTTTTCACAATTAATTACTTGTACCTGCAAAGAATTAAAGTTCTGTAGAAAATGTATCAGTTTTTATTAAGGTTTAACCGCACTTGCGATGCGCGGCGCGCGCGCTACACTGCAGCGGAGCGGCGCGGCACTTTGTAACCGCACTTAGATGCGGGGCGGGGCGTGGCACTTTCTAAACGCACGCGGCATTTTGTGGTTGTTGGCCATCTGGTATTGTTTTTCATCGTCCATCTTTGTAGGTTGCACGCTTTGACTATGGAAAGTAATTCCTTTCACAAAGGTTGAACGTGAACTGACCAAAGACAATGTGATAATTAGGAGAACTGACAAGCTGTCAAGATTGTAACGTAGTGATTATTTTCTCTGTGGTCAAGATGACAAGAGTGGCGCCGCGTCGATCTGCTGCCGCGACGCCGCGCGCCGTAGTCACAGATTAATGATATATTAGCCGTAGTGCGGTTAGGATCAAACAAATCAATACAAAGAATACTTTTGGTGTCGCGCCGCTCCGCTGCAGTGCCGCGCCGCGCATCTCAAGTGCGGTTTAACCTTTATAGGTAATTATATTAGATTGGTATGCTAGATTTGCTGCATTTCCTTTGTTTATCGTCATCTTACGTAAATACCAATTAAACAATTAACATCAACTTGTTTACTATTAACAGTGCTAATTTAGCTTATAATTGTTACTAAATAGTGCTCTCGAGGGATATCAACAAGAGTAACATGAATATCATAGATATGACTTGTACTATTTAAACACTGTAATAGAATTGACAAGATAAATGACGCGGCAGTATTCATTTCCTGCTTATAGCAATAATGCTAAATAAAAATAAAATAATAATAATAATGATAGTCACAAATTCGATTATCATTCATATCTACAACATATTAGGTTAAATCAATCGAGTTGGCGAAACCTCACAAACGATAACCATAAGGGTATCTAATGTAAAAATTATTGGAACCTTAATTTTTTAAATATTTTTCAGTTACATGCTGTGAGGTGATGCACCTAGCACGGCAGTGTCCATTAGTTGCTATTTCATTAAACCCTTGATGTAAATCCCCTTACAAGTCACGAAACAAATAAAAAAGTTAAGATCTAGCTACTGGCACAGGACTACGAAGCAACCGAAATTGTACTGCAATAGAAATAAGTACAATGAAATATTCTTGGTATTCACTCACGAACAAACATACCCCCACCCCACACACGCACACACACCCCACACAAACGTAAAAAACTCTCTTAAGGCACTTGACATCAACTTAGAATTTATTTATTTTTTTTAAATGTGATTCTTATACATTTTAACTTTAATTTAATCTTATATCTTTGTTGCCCAAAACCTTGCAAGTTGTAACTTTGCTGGATGAAGTCACTGACTCCTGAAACACAGGTATAATGCCTAGCTCTGGAGTCAGGGTCATACTATTTTTGTACCAGTTTTATGTCAATAAAGAATTTCTTTATTATTTATTATTTCCGCCCTCTCCACATTTTGTTCTAGCCAGCCAGCACGTGAATCAAAATCCATACAGAAGCCAAGCTAGCCGCTGTGGTACACTCGCACATAGCGCGGCAATGTGTGCGCGCATTCACCATCGGGTTTACGTAGGTTTACGTACGCTCAGCTGTGGTCAAAACTGGCTTGCGCCGGCTTAGCTAGGCTTCTGATAGGTTTATTCATGTGCCAGCAGACCCCTAGACAGTCAAGCATGTGCAATAATTTTTACTCCTGTACCTACACGTGATTTATTGTGCAATATGTTTCTCATCATGTTTTTTTTTAAGTAAAACTTCTTTAGGCTCGCTTGACTTGGGGAGTAATCTGGTGAATGCGTTACGAAAAGTGAGGCGAACGGAGGGGGTAGTGCTGGACGCGGGGAACAAGGCGCGTGCGACGGCCGTCCACGACACAGCGCCGGCAGATGTACGCGCGCCGCGCCGCCATGCCTTTGTTCTCATTGAAATAGTATTGAGGGAGATATAAGTTAGTGAAGTTTTACTTCAGTCGTGTGGTCTAAAGCAGGATGGTCCCAAACCTTTATGGTTTCGGAACCCTAAAAATAAAAGAAAAATATATTTTCATTTTAGGGAACCCCAACACTAACTAAACGAACTCAATTGGATAAAATAAAATAAAAATTAGCTTGTTTGCGGAACCCTGGCTTTCCTTCATCGGAACCCAAAGTTTCCGTGGAACCCACTTTGGGAATCGCTGGTCTAAAGCACACTCGTTTTTTAGGGTTCCGTAGTCCCTTATAGTTTCGTCATGTCCATCCGTCTGTCAGTCTGTCCGTCTGTCCTAATCCTTTACAGCTTAATAACTTCTACAGTTATAAACATAAGCAAATATAATTTTGTTAAAAAATATTCTAGATATAGATCTCAATTTTAAAAGAATCAAAAAATCGTGATTACATATTTTAGGGGTGGCGCCCATACATGTGAAATGGGATGAAATATTTTTTTTCGCTCCGTGTTGGGTATCATTGAATAGGTCTTCTAAAATGAAGGTAATGTTTCATACATCACTTTTTTATCAGATGTACCATCTACGGAATATAGCCCACCAAAGTGGCTTGCAATGTGTGTGTCCCCCTGCCATTTCTAAACTATGCAACGTAGAAACTTATAATCTTCCACATTGATAGAACTTTGTAAAAACTCTCTTTTAAAATTATTTCGAGTATAATGTGATTATAAATTTTCGAGTTATAGAGAGAAAACTGAAAAATACTTAAGACGTCCTAGTTCAACGTTCATTGATCTTAGAGAAAAATTATGTTAGCAAATAATGCTCCTTTAGTTACTTTCTATTTGAAAAAATCACAAAAAGTAACTTTGTGTTATGTTGACATGACTTCAATTTGGCTTCTTGAATTTATCGCTAGATGGCGCTACTAACAACACGCTCTGAGTTGTGAATGCTGCCGATTATTGCAAAAACTAAAATAGCCATGATTAATATTTGATTTGTTTGTTTGTTTTTAAGTTCTGGAGTGGCGACCGCGTACTGGAAGGCGCAGCGTGGGTAGGCCCCCCACAAGCTGGACCGACGACCTGGTGAAGGTCGTGGGAATCCGCTGGATGCGGAAGGCACAGGACCGGTCGTTGTGGCGATGCTTGGGGGAGGCCTATGTCCAGCAGTGGACGTCTTTCGGCTGAAATGATGAATGATGATGATGAATATTTGATTTGATTCGTTTGTAATTACACCTACTTTAGGAACCCTATAATACTGAGCATGGCCCGACATGCTCTTGGCCGGTTTTTTTTTATAATTTTTCATACACACTTCCCACCATATCCTTGAATATTTCCCTCGTTCATCCATAATTTCAATATAGATTTTTTCTATTAACATAATATAAGGTCTTACTTTAATACACAGACATAGTAAAAAAAATATTTTTATCTACACTCGTATCGTAAAATTCGAATTATGAACTCGAAAGTAATGTCATAATGACATACTTTACGCACATGCACCTGTAATGAATTTAAAAAGTTTCATTACGATACAGTTTGCTGAACAAAACAATGCGGTAATTTAATTTTTTTTCCATAACCGCACACTTCAGCCCAACTAAGGAGTTTTTAATGCCACTTCGACCCAACCAAGGAGTTTTCAACCCTTTTCTTTTGCAGTCGTACAGTTTGGCACCAATGAGTACACAAAATTCAGGGTGGCGCCACTTGTCATACATTGAAATTTTTTATCGTTTATAATCACGTTTTTGGCAGAACTTTTAATTGTCATATTGCTTTTAATTATATTTAAGCGTTTACAGGCATATTTTTTGTATGATAAAACAGAGATTGACGGAATCCTGACAAGGATAGAAAATTAGTTCCGATTATAATGTTTTCGCCAGACTATATTTTATTATCTGTGTAGGCACGCATCAGCGCGCGTGCGCGGCCGCGCGCCACGGCCTACTGGATTTGGACATCGTTACTTGTAAATTTATTGTTATTGTTTACGTTATTATTATGGTTTTGTATGTCGAAAGTTTTATTCTGGGCAAAAATATCTGACTACAGCAGTGATACTGAACTGAGGAGAATATGACCCCGCCTGAATTTCTGGATGCAGCAACGTAAATGACGAACAATCTTTTACCAGAGAAATCAAGAAAAACAACGACAATGTTACGAAGATTCTGACTTTGGTATTTTATTTAAAATTGTATGAGTGTAGATAAAATAGTGTATGAAACTGACATAATTAGGTATTAAAACACTCGTGTGATACTATTAAAAACCTCGCCTACGGCTCGGTTTTTAAACTCACACTCGTGTTTTAATAACCCCTATTATGCAACAGTTTCATAAACTACTATTACTACATCTGTGCTTTAATAATAACAAATAAAAAATAATTAATCGGGGATTATACGCGATTTAATCCGGTTAAACTTTGTTTTATTATAATGTGTAGTGATCGCGAAAACCTAAGAAGTTATTAAATAAATAAATATTAAATAATTATTAAATATTTGCCATTATTAAAGTAATCTTAACTATTATAAAATTGTAAACGTCTGTTTGTTTATTTGTTTGTTTGTTCCAGCATCACCGATTTTGATGATTTTTTTTTTGTTTGAAAGCTGATGATCTGACTTAAAAACTGGTATGGGTTTTGAGAAAGAAAGAAAGAAAGAAAAAAAGAAAAAAAATAATTCGTGGGTTGCGTACTCACCCGACAGATCGAAGCTTCTATGTACGATGGAGCGGAGTGGAGTGGAGTGGTCAGGGGATGGGACTGGGGATGGGACTGGGGACGGGACAGGGGACGGGACTGGGGACGGGACAGTGGACGGGACAGGGGACGGACATGGGACGGGACATGAGACGGGACATGGGACAGTACAGTGGGACGGCACATGGGACTAGACATAGGATGGGACATGGGACAGGACATGGGACGGGACGATAGTGATATAGTGGGACAGTGGGATAGTGGGACAGTAGGACAGTGGCAGTGGGACGTTGGGACGGTGGGACAGTGGGGAAGTGGGGCAGTGGGGCAGTGGGACAGCGGGGCAGCGGGACAGTGGGCCAGTGGGGCTGTGGGGCAGTGGGGTATCGGGGTAGCGGTGCATTGGGGCAGTAGGGCAGTGGGGATGTGGGGCAGCGAGGCAGCGAGGCAGCGGGAGTGGGGCAGCGGGGCAGCGGGGCGGGGAAGCGGGGCAGCGTGGCAGTGGGGCAGCGTGCCAGCGGGGCAGCGGGGCAGTGGGGTACCGGGGCAGTGGGGCAGTGGGATAGTGGGGCAGCGGGGTAGTGGGGCAGTTGTGTAACGGGGCAGCGGGCATCGGGGCAGCTGGGCAGTGGGGCAGCGGGGCAGTGGGGTAGCGGGGCAGCGGGGCAGTAGGGGAGTGGGGCAGCGGGGCAGGCAGTGGGGCAGTGAGATAGTGGGGCAGCAGGGCATTGGGGCAGTTGGGTAGCGGGGCAGCGGGGCAGTGGGGCAGCGGGGCTGTGGGGAAGCGGGGCAGTGGGTTACCGGGGCAGCGCGGCAGTGAGGCTGTGGTATAGTGGGGCAGCAGGGCAGTGGGGCAGCGGGGCAGTGGGACAGCGGGGCAGCGGGGCAGTGGGGCAGCGGGGCAGTGGGGAAGCGGGGCAGGCTGTGGGGCAGTAGGATAGTTGGGCAGCGGGGCATTGGGGCAGTGGGGTAGCGGGGCAGCGGGGCATTGGGATAGTGGGGCAGCGGGGCAGTGGAGTAGCGGGGCAGTGGGGCAGTGGGGCAGCGGGGCAGCTGGGCAGTGGGGCAGCGGGGCAGTGGGGCAGTGGGGCAGCGGGGCAGTGGGGCAGTGGGGTAGTGGGGCAGCGGTGCAGAGGGGCAGCGGGAAGTGGGGCAGCGGGACAGTGGGGCTGAGGGGCAGCGGGGCAGTGCGGCGGCGGGGCAGGCTGTGGGGCAGTGGGATAGTGGGGCAGTGGGATAGTGGGGCAGCGGGGCAGTGGGGCAGTGGGGGTATCGGGGCAGTAGGGGGTAGCGGGGCAGGCTGTGGGGCAGGGGATAGTGGGGCAGTGGGGTAGCGGGGCAGCAGGGCAGCAGGGCAGTGGGGCAGAGTGGAGGCGGGGCAGCGGGACAGTGGGGCAGAGGGGTAGTGGGGCAGTGGGGCAGCGGGACAGCGGGGCAGCGGGGCATCTGGACAGCGGGGAGTGGGGCAGCGGGGCAGTGGGGCAACGGAGTAGTGGGGCAGCGGGGCAGTGGGGCAGTGGGGTAGCGGGGCAGTGGGGCAGCGGGGCAGTGGGGCAGCGGGGCAGCTGGGCAGTGGGGCAGCTGGGCAGCGGGGCAGTGGGGCAGCGGGGCTGTGGGGCAGCGGGGCAGTGGGGCAGTGGGGCAGCGGGGCAGCGGGGCCGTGGGGTATCAGGGCAGTGGGGCAGTGGGGCAGCGTGGCAGCGAGGCAGCGGGGCAGTGGGGCAGTGGGGCAGTGGAGCAGCGGGGCAGCGGGACAGCGGGACAGTGGGACAGTGGACTGGACTGGAATGGACTGGACTGGACTGACGTGGGTTAGCAGAATTAAACGCGAGCGGAGCCGCGGGTAAAAGCTAGTACCTTATAAAAAGTCCGTCACAAAAAGTAAAGCTATTGTAAAATATACGCTTGCATTTTAAACAGTAACGTCATCAGTCCAAGAGTCAAGAGGTTAACCAGCTAGGTATTTCAACTTTCCTTGTGTGTTGTAGCGATCAAAGTACATTTTACAAATGAAAATTTTTGCATGGATTTTTTGCTGTCGGATATTTTCAGCTTATTTACCTACCTGATATAGCTTATTTATTTTCCTGGGAATGTCAAATACACTTCCTTATAATGACGACCTAGAGAATATTGCGAAAAATTACATAACCATAATACATAGACCAGTAAGCCTCTAGACGCCGCTTAGCTGGACACCCCCGGTCACAACGCATATGCTCTACCACTGCATATCATACGTCACTCCGCCAATCGGAACGTCACTCAGTCAGCGAGCGGCACCAATCATAAGGAATCATACCACCGAACTTTTGAGCCGGCCGATCATAACGCGCCGTCCGCCCCCCTGACCCCACCAACGTTTTACGACTGCGTTTGAATACAAAACTTTGTTTATGCGGAGTCTTGAAGCTTACTGGTCTGTGCCATAATACAAGGTCCTGCGCTCAAGGACCGGTTGTTGTGGTGGTGCTTGAGGGAAGCCTATCTCCAGCAGTGGACGTCTTTCAGCTGAAATCATGATGATGAATACAAGGTAAAGTATATCCGCTGAAATAGTGGCAACCTTTAAAAACTACCGCGAGGCGCACGCGTTTGAACATCAAAGGAAGCCGCCTCGAAAATAAACGATGCCAACACTGACTTACATTTGCAAGAAATATTGTCGTTTCATACCATTTTACCTTTTATATTATACAAGACATTTATCGCAGAAAGACTCATCGTGAAACCCACTGTAATTGTTTTTTTCCGGAATAAAAAGTAGCCTATATTTCAATCCAAAGTATGGGTCTATCCCCCAGTTTCTGGAAGGCTGATCAATTTGATCTATTGTCAAATCTAATTTCAGCTCCTGTGATTGGTTGTCAAAAATACTAACAACCAATCACATCGCTTGACCTGAGATTTGACAGTCGATTAGTTAATTTTTGTGTCGATCAGCCTTTCGGAAACTGGGGGTGTGTGTCCCAAATTGTATCCAAATCCTTGAGGGGTTTTAGCGTGATTGAACGTTTGTCAACATTTAGAAACGGTGGAGCACCTATGCAAACTACTCCCACACCTGATGTTTCTAAACGTTAACAAACGTTTGTGAACACCACACAACCTTAACAAAAAATCCAAACTTCCAAATATTCAAACATCCATCACACACATCAAGAAACATCATTATCAACATCATCTTCACAAACTTGCACTTAATTAGTATCATTAAATTCCTGCATGCGGTTTGGATGTACCGCCACTATTTGAGCAGTAGGACTATATGGTTATAACAAATTATATCAATGGTAAAAACCATTATAAGCGGAACTAGCTTAGTATGCAAGTTTCATGAAAGACTGGCTCAGCTTACACTGGATTTTTACCAGCGAATACTGCCGTGTCATCTTAGCCGAGGTAAAACCACTCCTTTATTTTCAATGGATTTGCGAAAAGTGCCTTGAAATTAAAAGTTTGAATACGTCACGAATAGAGATTCTAAGTTCATCCAAGCTTTTTGAGACCTAAATAAACCTAAATAGTTGTGGGCATAAATTACTTTCAATAGGGACGCCGAATATGCACTGAGAATAATTTTTTGTGTCAAGTAGCATAAATTTTAGTTGCTAGTAGCATAAAAAGGGGGGGGGGCATACTCCCGTTCGACGATATTCGATAAATCGTACGATTCATCGCACAATTTGCTACTCCGGTCAACCATCGTTCCCTTATCGCATGCGATGATCGTGTTTTGACGTTTGTTTTTCTCATCTCCGGTAAATTGTATACGACTATGAACCGTAGTCTATCTTAATTGTGCCTTTTTTATGTGCCTATCTTTATTATGTAAGTATCAGTCGGAACGAAAGTTCGTACTTCGTTTGTCGTTCGTAAAACGCGAGTAGACCTACAGGTGCGAGTCGGACTCACGCAGTAAGGGTTCCGTACCCACCGGCAGGATACACCATAGAAACTGATTTAATTTACGAGAGTTAATCAAAAGACGCACCGTGCGCGAAATATGATTTTGTGCATCTATTTCTTACGCAGATACCACCACATATGTCTATGTTTGCCCTAGTTTTTGTATTCGTTGCTAAATTACATAGTATGCACTATAATCAGACCAAGTTTGATGCTAATAAGTATTACCGTTTTGAAGATAGAAGATGAAGGAAAAACTTTGAAAAAATGCTTTTTTTGAGGTTTCTTGTATGGGGAATCTTTAGACTTTTTTTCGTTATTTGAAAATTTCATCATATTCTGTGAAAATTTCAACTGGTTATCTATTACCGTTACAAAGATGCAGCCCTGTGACAGACAGACGGACTGACGGACGGACGGACAGCGTAGCGAGAATAATAGGGTCCCGTCAAAACTAATCAGCTATTAAGGTCTGGTCAAACTAGTCGGCTATTTATTTTTTAGTGTGTATCTTTGTAGGTATTTTTTTTACGTTGTGATCGGCTTATAAGTCCATGTCTTATTTATTTATTTATTTCCACAAAGGAAATACATACATTTGGCAGATACAGTGTAGAACATAAACCAGTTTAGGTTTTTCTGTACACCGCTTGATCCGTCGACATTCATTCAACAAGATGTGGGTGGGTGAACACGACGCATTGCGCTCGCTCACTATGCAAAAATTATCAAATACCCTCAACTAATTTTATATTACTTCTCAACAGCAAATTGCTTACAAAAATAAGCATGTTTTTTTTTTCTTAATGTTATAAAATTATAAGTCATTAATAGGTTTTAATTCCTCTAAAAGGTGTTTTTGTCTTAGAATAAATTAGTTCAAGATTATTATGGAACCTTAGGATATATTACATCGAGGACAGCTAGTTCATTGTACAGTAATAGCCAGCTGTACACTCATTTAACATAAGAATACCCAAAAGCTTTAGGTAAAATATTAGCACGGAGCATTCATGCACACAGTGCTATACACAACCTATGTCGGAATTACAGAGCAGAAAGCAAATGGATATCCATATTCCTCTATCTAACTCATCCGACTCTCATTTACTGAATTTATAAAGCGCACAGGGACAAGAGACGACTGTCATATGGGCGAGCACTAGCGTCGCGATTTGCAACTTATCTGCAAATTCAAATCACCCTTGAAATAACAAATTTAAAATTCGCTTCGCATGGGTAAAATGCGTTAAAATAATAAAATAAATTTAAAATTATTTATTTTCATACATAGGTATAATCACAGAAATAGATAGAATGGCCATGTGGGCAGGGCGCGCGTGGCAGCACCATGCACCATAGTGCAGGATATTTCAAAGCCTTCCTCAGCACGCCTTATGACTTGTTTCTATAAATAATGTAACAAAACCCCGCAAAAATGCCTTATTGTGCTGTTTCTAACTGCAGAAACTAAAGCTGTAGAGTACATTTGGTTAAAATTATTTTTTATAAAATAATGACGTCAAAATATAAGGCGTAGTTTGTTCGGAAAGTTGCCAAGCATGAATGGCAAGTAAAATTGTGATTACAACCATTCTATCTATTTCTGTGGGTATGATGTAGAAACGTGGTGTTAATTTATAGATATTCCAGTATCACTATGATTTGCCTTGGTAGACGTATTTTGATAACACTAAAGCGTACCTACATAAATATAGTATTACAAATTTGTGCAAATTAACTGAATGACGTAAAAATTTATATTTAATAAAATCATGTGTGTGAGGTTAATGAATAGTTTAACAAAGTTGATAGGCGTATTTTGATAACACTAACGCGTACCTATGTAAATATAGCATTACAAATTTGTGCAAATTAACAGAATGACTATGCTTGGAGCGAGCTATGCTTGGAGTTTCTTTGAAGGATAAAATCCGTAATGAGATTATCCGGAGAAGAACCGGAGTGACCGACATAGCTTGTAGGATCAGTAAGCTGAAGTGGCAGCGGGCTGGCCATGTCTGTCGAAGGACCGATGGCCGTTGGAGCAGACGAGTCCTTGAGTGCTGACCGCGAATCGGCAAACGCGGAGTAGGGCGCCCCCCTGCCAGGTGGACCGACAACCTAAAGAACGTGGCTGGGGGGGACTGGATGCGGAAGGCAGAAGACCGAGCGTTGTGGCGCAACTTGGGAGAGTCCTATGTCCAGCAGTGGACTGCGATAGGCCGAGTTGATTGATTGAACTGAATGACGTAACAATTTATATTTACTAAAATCATGTGTAGGTAGTTTAATGAATAGCTTAATAAAGAAATCGGACTCTTGTGTGTATGTTTTATTTGTTAGAAAATCATTTACTGAGTAGTAAGCTTTCTGAACAAAAAATAACGGGTTGTCGTCCTTTATCCGACCTTCCGACCCGAACCTTTTTTTTCGACTCGTTTAGCCACATTATTTCTCCATTTGCTAGCTGCTCTGTGGTTGGAATATTTGTTCAATGTTAAGTAACCTGCGACTGCATTTTGCAATCCGTGACTTGCAGAACGCACCGCCTATTCTCCGATGCAACGATAAAGTTTCAACTAATAGCACGGATAGGTTGACTTAAGATGTTTCAACATATACGGCATTCGGCTTTACGATGTACTTGAAAAATATATTCTATGAATGATATGTATTTGTTTAAACAATTCTAGCAGATATGTCACTATTCTTCTATTTTTGTTAACATTTCCAAGTTCATCATCCTCCTGCCCTTATCCCAATTTATTTGGGGTCGGCGCAGCATGTTTTTTTCTTCCATACATCTCTATCAGCCGTCATCTCTGTGTTTACTTTCTTTCTATTCATATCATCTTTCACACAATCCATCCCTATTTTCTTCGGTCTCCCTCTTTTCTTATAGCCATCAACATTCATACTTAAAACTTTCCTCGTAACATGCTCCTCATTCCTCCTCATCACATGTCCATACCATGATAGTCTGTTGCTACTTAACTTCTCTGTCACTGGCGCTACTTTCAGACTCCCTCTTACATATTCATTCCTTATCCTATCCATTCTCGTTACACCACACATTCCTCTTAGCATTCTCATCTCAGCTGCATGCACTTGCCTTTCATTAATTCCTTTCGTAGCCCAACATTCCGATCCATACAGGACAGCAGGTATTATCATGGTCTTATATATTTTCCCCTTCAGTTTAAGAGGAATTCGAGAGTCACATGTAGTTCCCGTGACCTGCCGCCATTTCAACCATCCTGTGTTAATTCGGTGCTTGACTGTCCGGTCAATTTCGCCATCGCTTTGCACAAGTGAACCGAGGTACCGAAAGTCGGAGCAGACTGGCAAGGGCACGCCATCTAGCGCAATAGCAACAAAACCGGAAAGACCGCCGAAATCGCAGAACATGTATTCCGTTTTAGTTCTGCTGATTTTCAAGCCAACGTTTTAACATTTCCAAGTTATCGGACTTAATTTTTCAAAAACATCTAAAACAGGCTCGATTATAAACCTAAAGATTTTAAGAATAAGATTCATTATTAATTCGGGTCGTTAATATTTATACTCTGTTTTTTCACTCTTGTCTTATTTAGTAAACAATCTTGGCATGTCTTTTTAAGGCAATTCGTCAATAACAATTATTAAAAGACATTGCGACAACGATGTCTATGTATATTTCGGTACATTGCGATAACAATTTCACACACTAAATAACATTTTTTATCCTAATTACATATGTAGAACTAGTAATCATATTTTATCAATAGTTATTTGAATAAAGAGAAATGCAAAGATTGTTTACTAAATAAGACAAGTAAGAAAAAACAGACTTTACATATAATAAAACAAAGTTTAACCGGATTAAATCGCGTATATTATTTAAATTGGTTTCCCTGACGTTTCGAAAGCTTTGCAGCATTTCGTGGTCGCAGGTAGACTAAGATGACAATCGTCTTTACAGATATTTCTAAAAAATTATAACTATACTTACTTTACTTTATTTACTTATTAATTCCCCGTTCCTAAAGAAACACATTGTGGGTTTTCATCAATAATTTCGATCAAAAACCAGAATAATAAGCTACCACCACCGTATCTAATTCTGCCACCAAACAGCTTGCTTGCATTGCTGTATTCCAGTGCGAAGGGAACGGATGCCGGTGAAATTACAATCACATGAGACCTTCCATCTTCATGTCTCAGTTTGGCGAACCGACTCGCAATAACATGAAGGTTTTGTAGTTGTTATGGGCATAGGTAGCCGCTTAACATCATGTGGGCCTGATGCTTTTTTCGCCATCCTAATCTTTTTAATATATAAAACAAAGTCGGGTTATTTAAATAATTTATAACTCAAGAACGGCTGAACAGATTTTAATTAAATTTGGCATACAGATAGAACATAACTCGGATTAACATATAGGCTTTTTATCCCGATAAGATGAACTATTCCCGAGGGATACGCGATAAACGACATTCACGCGGGCGAAGTCGTGGGCATAGGCTAGTATACCTATATAAAAAATACCATTTGCCCCTGTTCACCTGGGTGTTTTAGTTCCAAGGTGAACAAATGACACCAATTATGTCGAATCATTTCACCTAGGTGAATTCACCTACGTGCAATGATTCCGAGGTGAAATAAAGACACCATAAATTCCACTTTGTTCACCCAGGTGAACAAAGTGGAATAAACCTCAACTATGTCTAAGTTTCAAAAAAACTAAGTTTACTTAAGACATAACTTACTGACTTAAGTTTTAGTGTGTTAGTTTTAAGTTCTGTAGTAAAGAGCAACATGAAACACAGGCAGATACTAAAATACATTTTTTACCCCCAATTCGACTTCTCTATTAAAAAAACTTTAAAGTCTCCGGTCCAATTTATCGATAAGATAACCATAATTAAACCGAAAAATATAAGAAATTAGGTTAAAAACACCAGTTAGATAGTGAAGAACTGTCTCATGTTGAATGCTCCAATTTGATTACAAACATTAGTTACTATTGCTTCATGAATCGTTTATTTCGTCTAATTTAAAGTTTTAAACAAAGACATTTAAATATATTAATGTCAAACATCATGACATTCTATAAGTATCGGTTTTTGTCGTCGCAAATACGATTGCCTAGCTTGAGGTCATCGGATTCCCAAATCTAGCGAAATGTTTAAGAGTTTTTCTGTTACGACTTTTCAGTAACTTCTCCTGGCTTGTTGTGTAACATAAATTGCAGGAGGCTCGCCCTATATACAACGTGTTATTGAAATAACTGAAAACCTCTTAAGGAGTCATTGTACCTACTATTCATTAAGAACAACTTTTACTATGGGATCAAATACTAAACAATAAACTATCCACTGAACCCTAATTTTTTTTCGATTTACGTAAACAAATGTAGGGATCAGCTGATATTTTTTTCGCGATTTCATAGTTGGTCCCATAGTTAAAGTTGTTCATACTGATGAGTTCAATGACCACTGAGATTTTTAGTTATTTCAATAACACGCTGTATATACCATTAAAAAAAAACATAAGGTCCTAACCTAACTGTCGAATCGATGTTACTACGTCAACTGTTAAAATTCTTCATAAGTTAAGTGTAAGTTAACATCTCAAGGAACACAACCGTTTAAAGCTAATAGTAATGGCCAGTATACCTACATCTCCAAGTCTTACAAAAGAGGTTAGTGGCATCAGCAAAGTATTAAAGCCGTATAACTGTAAGTGTTGAAAAAATCTAGAGAACATCACTAATACTTTGCGCCTGCCATTAAACATCTTTTGTAAAACTTTGAGATGTATATTGGCTTTTTACTTGGGATACAATAATACATAAATCTCGGATGAATAAAAAGGCGGACGGAATCTCGCAAAACAATAAGTAAAGCATCAGTAGTAAGCCGGTTCGCTTAAAAGTACGGGCCGGACGCACACATTCACATCCATAGTATGCCAAAATCCGCACACTTGTCAGTTTGATGTGCTGCCACTTTGTGTAAATAAATTACCCGAGCAAAAGGCATTTTTTCATTTACTTGCTTCTATAAAGAATCACTTGTGAACTATTAATTTTATACAGTTTCTTTCAATAACTAATTAGATGAATAACACGAGATAACAAATAGTTAGGCTAATTAGGAATTTATTTTATTCTTATTCTTATTCTTATTCTTTATTGTACACACAGATATACATTTATATTACAGTAGGAAAGTTTATGTACATCGGCGAGCTTAACTCAGAACTGAGTTTTCTAACAGCAAACCTTAGAGCGATAGAGAGATGTTTATATTCATTATGAACAAAAATCTCCTTAAATATATATCAATCAATGGCAACACTGATCGTGACGTAGCTTGGAGGCATCGCGCTGTCATCGCGGGAAGAGAATACCTGGTGAAACATCTTATTATACCATGTCCTAGGTCAAAGACTTAGCGGCCTGTTGTATTAGAAATCATACGGTTGCGTTTCATATCGGATTCGACGGGGAATGTGGGCGACCTCAGTGTGTTGTCATGATTCATCTATTGCAAAAGTAACATGCAATATTTAGTGTTATCACTCCGAATAATATGTGTCAAACGATAATGAGTGAAATGGACCATTCTATTCTACTCAGTAAAATATAATTGGAATTATTTTCTGATTCATCTAACCATTACTTTTAGTAATTACTAGACATCGGATTATATGCACTAATAAAATAGCAAAATATGCATGCAAATATGCTCAATTATGCACAGAATGGTCAAAATATGCACAAAATATGAACTATAAGAGTACATCGTTTTTGTTTATTTTTACTCATTCATCGAAGTTTTTACTACATGTAATTTAATTGTTTAATTGTTTACATCAATTAAACAAATTTTTTTATTTCAACATAAATTAATGTAAGGTTTTTAATGTAAGAAATTAATATTAAAATAACCTACAATTCTGGTGACAATATACACTGCCACGGTTTTTTTAGATTTTCTAAAGTATATAATTACTTAAAGACTCGTGTTATTATACAGAACAGCATTTAATTTACCATGGACCTTTTCCGATAGTAAATTAGGAAGAGCGTCAGTCTTTCAGACCACATTTTTTTGTATTCTATGGACTTGAACAGAGGTAGGTTTTTGGTTTCCTACACGTCTCGCTACCGAAATAAGCTCGATCGACAAGAAAGTACTAAAATATGCAATAACGCTATAAATATCGAGTTATATGCATTTGCATATGCAAATATATAAATATGCAAATGCATATAATCCGATGTCTAGTTATTACCATACATTAACCATACGATTATGGTCTATGTTGATGTTTGAAGGCGATTACATGGTTTCTTGTTGTAATCATTGTTATTTCGCATAGCTGTGAGTATCTTGCCTGTTATTATGGTAATTTAAACCGTGATATGATCTCGTGATTCATTGAGACCTTCGTCACATTAGAAATGAAAGTCACAAAGCTTATACAAGTGTTTGAGTTTCTTCTATTAATTCTACACATTATTAAAAGAATCACAGCTCTACGTTAATAATCTTAAAAGTTATTGTCACTTAAAAAAGGGTGTGCGCGGGGACGCCCTTCGTTATAAAAATACATAAAATGTTGACTCCGAAACATCCCGATAAAATTGAATTTTTTATCGACAAAATTAAATATATTTATATTTATTAAAGTTTTATCTACAAACCGTGACATTGTACATTCAGATAATATACTACCTAATAATAAACTACATGTCCATTAAAAACATATATAAAAATATTAAATATATATTAGTCTAGTGGTTGCAAGCGCGACTGCTGAGCTGAGGTCCTGGGTTCGATTCCCGGGTCGGGCAAAGTGTTATTGGGTTTTTTCATTAGGAAATTCTCAGTAGCAGCCCGGAGTCTGGATTTGTGCCCGGTTAGTGGCAATAGGCTCGCCTCCTATTACATGGGACTTATAACATAACTGGCGAAATGTGGGTGTACTATCACACCTCTGCCTACCCCTTCTGGGAGATACAGGCGTGATTTTATGTTATGTCCATTAAACACATTATATCGTTTTTGTATTAATCAGAAAAATTGTTCTTCTGTTGTATAATATACCAGTACAAATGTATTTTTTAAACGCATTCGTCACATAATCCTTGCTAATACTATATACAAGAGCAATAGTTTGTTTGTTTGTTGCCCAATAACTTGGCAACTTGTCAAGTAATGACCACGTAAATGTACTTAAGAGGTCGCGACGTCTAAAGAATTACATTATCGTATACTAGAGGTGTACAAGAAATAAAATAATTTCGAGATGATGGATAGAGATACAAAAAATCCTAACGGTTTCAATTTTATTATCGTTCATGTTTTTGGCTTACTTGACGCCTTCTTGGAATTATTTCAATATGGTGAAATACTTTATAGTTCAGAATACAGTTATTTTGATTCTCAGAAGTATAGTTCCTAAATTAAGACATAATTTAGCGTTTATATCTATACTAATCTACACTTCTACACTAATATTATAAATAGGAGATTGACATTGACAAAGATTTGTATTTTTGTGTGTATGTTTGTAATGAATAAACTACTGTGCCGATTTCAAAATTGTTTTCACCATTAGAAAGCTACATTCACCCTGAGTAACATAGGCTATATTTTCATGTCCACCCGTGGCAAGCCGGGACGGGCCGCTCCTAATATTATAAAGAAGAAAGATGATGTCTTTGTTTTTTTGTGTTTCTTTGTAATCGTTAAACTCTGAAACTACTGAACCGAATTCAATAATTATTTCACCATTAGAAAGATATTTTATCCAGTAACAATTAACATAAGCTAAAATTTGTTATATCAGCACGCGAGCAAAGCCGTAGGCAAAGTCTAGTAACTTATATAACCAAAAGTAGGATGCCATTGAAATGCTTCTTTTAGGTTATATTTATATGATCGCATGCATTAATAAAAAAAACAGCCAAGTTTGAGTCGGACTCACGCAGTAATGGTTCCGTGCCACCCATCGACCTGATACCCCGTAGAAACTGATTTAATTTACGAGAGTTTATCAAAAGACATCAACGACCGTACGCGAAATGTGAATTTTTGAATCTCTTTCTTACGTAGGTAACACCACAAATGTCTATGTTTGCCCTGTTTTTAGTATTTTTTGTTAAACTACATAGTACGTACTATAATGAGACCAAGTTTGACGGTGGTATGTATTACGGTTTTGAAGATAGAGCAGGAACAAAAACGTTAAAAGGACCCCCTTTGGTTTTAGACCTTTTTTGTTTTTAGTATTTGTCGTGATAGGCACCATAGTAACACATATTCTGTGAAAATTACAACTGCTTATCTAATACCGTTACAAAGATACAGCCCTGTGACAGTCAGACGGATGGACGGACGGACGGACAGCGTAGCGAGAGTGATAGGGTCCCGTTAGCACCCTTTGGGTACGGACGGAACCCTTAAAACTATGGCATTTCAAACTAATAGGCTGTCATTTTTTGCAATTGAAAATCAATCTGAACAATGGTGCCAAACGGGACCCTATTACTCTCGCTACGCTGTCCGTCCGTCCGTCCGTCCGTCCGTCCGTCCATCCGTCCGTCCGTCCGTCTGTCTGTCACAGGGCTGTATCTTTTGAACGGTAATAGGTAACCCGTTGAAATTTTCTCAGAATATGTATTGCTATGAGGAGTATCACGACAAATACTAAAAACAAAAAAAAGTCTAAAACCAAAGCAGGTCCCCATACAAGAAACCTCAAAAAACATGCATTTTTTTCAACGTTTTTGTTCCTGCTCTATCTTCGAAACGGTATTACATACCAGCGTCAAACTTGGTCAGATTATAGTGCATATTATGTAGTTTTAAAAATAGGACAAACATAGACATATGTGTTGGTACCTGCGTAAGAAAGAGATGCAAAAATTTACATTTCGCGCACTGTGCGTTGATATCTAACAACTATAACATTTTAACCCTCCCTAGCATTTATATATTAGAGACATGTAAATTTGTTCGGAAGCATCAGGAATTCTACTCAAAACGTGGAGATATACAGTTAAATTATGAACTCCGACACAAATCTAGGCTAAATTTACCACATTCCCGCTTAAAAATGCATTCAACTAGTCCTTACGTAATGTCCATAAAAATATATAATAGATTACCTGAGCCAATAAAAAATGAAAGCAAAATAAATATATTTAATAAAAAACTAAAACAACTATTATTAAAAAAATGCTACTACAATATTAATGAATATTTCGATGATAAATCATTACAAAAATATACTAGTTAAAATTATATTAATATAAATCATAGACAATATTTCATCTAACAGTCAGCTTCCTCTCCTACATATTTACTTTGCCGTGCCCGACAGGGTTCACAATGATCTCATAGTTTTAAGTCTACCACCTAAGTAATACATTGTGAATGCAATAAATATATTGAGTATTGAGTATTGAGTATCTTTTGATGAACTCTCGTAAATTGAATCAGTTTCTATGGGGTATCAGGTCGATAGGTGGTACGGAACTCTTACTGCGCGAGTCCGACTCGCACTTGGCCTGTTTTTTTTTACATTTAAATGTACAGTCGACTGCACGTCAGTGTTGACACTTGAATTAGAAAACCGCGCTTACTGCTCACGAAATAAAGACGCTGTCAATTTGCTGTTACTACTGGCATGGGATCGACCATTCCTAGCACTACCTTTGAAACTTGTAAATTATTGAATTATGCGTGTAACCTTGGACGGATAAAAAAGGGGACGGAATCTCGCCAAGAAAATGTTGAAGGACTTCATTTTTTCAGAAACCCACTATAATTTCGACAGCATCTTAACACACCAGATATTATATTGTTATTTTATTTGTGACACTACGACAGTGACTACCTTCACACGAGATTTGTTGCGTCATCGCGGCTTTTTGTCTTACTATGGGTGTGAATGAGTGCGTGCCAGCCCGTACTTTTAAGCGAGCCGTTTTACTATAGGTGCCTCATTTATTGTTTAGTGAGATTCCATCCGCCTTTTTTATTCGTCCAAGCGTGAAAATCCTTAAAATCTATCTTCTTTTAAGCTTTTATTTAGGCTTCGACGCAAGATTTTTAGAACATTACAAGAAGTTTAATAAAATATTAGCTTCTGCCCGCTGCTTCGCCAGCATGTAATTCGGTTTATCACAAAGACGTTATCGCGTATCCCTCGGGAACTGTTTATCTTCCAACAGGCGTAGCCAGGAGACTGTAGACAAGAGATTTGTCTACGGAAGAATAGACAAAACACAATGTATAGAACTAAAACGATCATTTTGTCTACTCTTTCGTAGACAAAACGCTTGTCAACAGTCGTCAAGCTACGCCTGCTGGGATAAAAAGTAGCCTATGCAGGAGACTGTAGACAAAAGATTTGTCTATGGAAGAATACACAAAACACATTGTATAGAAATAAAACGATAATTTTGTCTACGCTTTCGTAGACAAAACGCTTGTCAACAGTCGTTATGCTACGCCTGCTGGGATAAAAGTAGGTTATGTCTTTTTCCAGGTCCCAGGCTACCGTTTTGGCAAATTTTGTTAAGATCGTTTCAGAGGTTTATAGGTAACAAACAGACAGACAAACAGAGTTTCTTTCTCATTTATAATACTAGTATGGATTACCTAGGTCACAGTATATTAATATGATTATACCATGACCTAGGTATTGTTGTTTTTTTTTTTTTGTTAAGGTGAATGCTACAGGGTAGCCCGCGAAATTTAAAATTTCTTGCGTTTTTTGCAAATTGTAGCTCTAGTTTCCGTTGTATATAAATTAAAATATGGTTCGCGGTAGTAATAACAATACATCTACTGAATAATACTCATAAAAAATATAAACCTAGCTCTATAAGCTTTAGAAGCTCGAAAATCGATAATTTGGTCGTATATTAATATTGTCGAGCTTGTACAGCTTATAGAGCTAGGTTAATATTTATTATGAGTATTATTCATTAGATATATTGTTATTACTGCCGCGAATCATAATTCGACCGATATACAACGCGAAATAAAGCTACAATTTGCAAAAAACGCAAGAAATATTGAATTTCGCGGGCTGCCCTGTAGCATTCACCTTAAGGCTAGTTTCACGTATAGACTGTGATGGGTTATTTATGATAATGTTGGTTGAAAGGACATTGAAGTGTTCTAACATGGCGGATTGTAGAGCATGATCGAGGTTGTTATGATTTACCCGCCATGGCACTTTTTATGCAAGGCAACGAATTTATTAATTATCAGCCAATTTTATTCACCAAACCTGCTAGCGTCAATGCTGTTTTGATATTATAAGTAATTTTGTTATACGATGTATTTTTTTCTCACAACATATCGTATCGATTCTCTTGTTCACAAACTAAACTTATTTTAAACTATCGCTCTCTTTTACTATTAGATACAAGAAAGAGATTGCAACAATTTTAGAACTGTCAAATTAGTTTACTTGTTAGGATTTCTTTGTATTTTAGTGGGCACGTTCTGAGATCACGACTAAACTTGTATGGAAATCTAAATTCAGACTAATTTGATAGTTCTAAAATTGTTGCCATCCCTTTCTTGTATGTACTGTTAGTAAAAGAGAGCGATAGTTTAAAATAAGATTAGTTCGTGAGTAGCTTCCCGCCCCGGCTTCGCATCGTTAAATATGAATGTATTAAATGGTATTAAATCTTCCGGAAGAAATTATCTTTTTTTTTTACATGTTAGTCCTGAGTTTAATAATGTTATTGGTGTACAATAAAGAATATTCTATCTATCTATCTTATTTAAAAAAAGGGCTTTTTGACCTCACCCGATGGTAAAAACCGCATCAATATCTAATATCATTACCTCATCCTCCGAGCCTTTTCCCAATTATAATGGGGTCGGCTTCCAGTCTACCCAGATGCGGCTGAACATCAGTATTTTACACGGAGCGACTGCCATCAGACCCCCGCAACCCAGTTACTAGGTAATACTGACATTCGGAGGTTAGACCAGTTGTCAGACTTTCAGGCTGCTGACTACTCGTAACGACTGCCATAGATATTCGTATGACAACCGGGACCGACAGCTTAACGTGCTCTCCGAGGCACGGAGGGGTCTCGATGTGTAACGAAACGGTCAGCTATCCACAGACTGACCGCGGCAAGTGCAGCTTAACCTTGCAGATCGTAGTACAATCTGCGCAGTCGTTGCTTCGCTACAAGCCATCAAAATATAATAATCCTATCTAAATCTGAGCTGATTATGTTATAATAAAACAAAGTTTAACCGGATTAAATCGCGTATATTATTTAAATTGGTTTCCCTGACGTTTCGAAAGCTTTGCAGCATTTCGTGGTCGCAGGTAGACTAAGATGACAATCGTCTTTACAAATATTTCTAAAAAATTATTTTAATCTACCGTACAATATTATTAATTAAAATCGTTTCGATGCACGCAGTAATCACTCACAATATCATTATCTTTTACAGTGTTGCGTGCTGTTTGGGACTTGATTATTTTAAGGACTGGGTTCCAAACAGGTGGTAGCTGCCAACCATCTTCAGAACGATTCGATTCTTAAGAAGTTATTATGATTATGTTATGTTATGTAGGAGCATCAAAAGAGCCTCCACGAGTATCCAAAGATGATCATCCGAAAAAAAATGAGGAAAGCTGTCTTTAAGTTACTATTAAAATAATAACACTGCCAATGATATTTAAAAGTACAGATATGCTACTGAGCTCACAATCTGAAGACTCGAAATCGATCAAATTAGGACGTTTTTCTATCAATCCGCATCAAAAATATATATATAATTATATAAACATTTGCATGGTATGATATAAAGCATATAGCAGAATAAGCGGACTATGAATGAACGTACCAACTACAATGTACCTATTCCTTGCAAATATAGACAGTTTATTATATTCAAGTAAGTGGCAAAAAAAACTAAAATGCCGTTGTGTGTGTACAGAAAGTATTCCAATTATGACACGAAAGTAACTTGAAGTAATCAACTTACTTTTTACTAGTTTATGTGTATTGTGCTGCCGCTGCGTACGGAACATGTTTTCTTTGGTTTTGTTAGGGTATAACATATCTTTATTTTTAAATATCATTGAACACTGCTATTTAAGTTAATTATTTTAAGTTTTTTTAAAGTGAGTTATATTTTAAATTATTACCTTATTGAAGCTTTTCTCGTTAACAATAAATAAAAATCTATTTTAATACATTGTGCCGGGAAAATTGTAGTTGAGTCGGAACCGTACAATTGTGCGTGTTTAATTCGCACGTTACATAGAAGATAATTAATTATCATCTGTAATTATTGTTAAAGGATAGGTATATGCGATGATCATCGATGTTAGAAGTTAAAACATCGATGTTTTAAAATCGGTGTTGCTCTATTCAGCTATACTCAATCTGCGGCCCGCGGGCCGCATGTGGCCCGCCGGGCCTTTGTTGTTGGCCCATCTAAAGTTACAAATTTATTGTAAACCATTTTAAATTTCGCTCCCATCAGAGAATTGGTGTTTCAGAACGGGAATGTGAGCCGAGCGCTATCAGCGATTTTTTGTTCCCCAAAAATATAAAAGCGTCCAAAGATGTGCCCAAATCCTACTAACATTCTTTGGGTCTACGTATGTGTGCGAATCGTCTTTTTCAAAAATGAAATACACAAAGAACGTTTACAGAAACAAACTTACAGATTCTCATCTGGATGATGTGTTATAAGAATAGCATGTAGCGACAAGACAGATCTTAATACAGTTTTGAAAAAGTGTTCACAGTATCAAAAATCGTATTAAAACATGTAAACATCTTTGTTAAAACTTCTTTTTTACATCATTATCTTGGAATTACGTTTAGACCTAAATATTTTTTTCCTGCGGCCCTCGACACCATGACTGAAACGTGTTTGTGGCCCTTATAAAAAAAAGGTTGAGTATGGCTGAGTCTATTTCAATGTTATTATGCAACACTAAAATCGCGAAAAAAAAATTGCTGCTCCCTTCATTTTTGTTCACATAAATCAACAAAATGTAGGGTACAACTACAACTTTTTTTTTTACGATTTTAGTTTTGGTCCCATAGTAAAAGTTGTTCATACTGATGAGTACAATGACCCCTTAACGAGGTTTTCAGTTATTTCAATAACAAGTGGAAAGGGTAACCACCGCTGTATATAAAAATCTTTTTCTCTTTTCCGTGGTAATCACTGAAATATTTTCCTAGCATAGACATATGTTAATTTGAAAGTTGGACTCACACAAAGGAAACCTCTAGGCCTATTGACGTATATAAAGAAGTACAATTCCAGTGCAGTTGCAGGTAAGTTTCGATCAAAACAATGCTTTTCGTATTCACTTATCTACGGCGATCGCTGTCAGAAACGAACTGCAGCGTCATTGCAACTTGATCGGCGCGCGCGTCATGAAGTTACGCGGATTAGGGCCCAGATGTCCTACGGTGGATGTTTACAAATCGATATCATTATTATTAAAAAGGCAAGGAGGATGGTGATGATGGTAATTATTTGTTATCTACTAGCCTGTGCCCGTGGCTTTTCCCACGTATAATTCGGTTTATTATAGAAAGGCGTTATCGCGCATCCCTCGTTTAGGTAGGTATATGGATAAAAAATAGCCTATATTAAGTTAATCCGAGTTATATAAATGCTACTTTTCATTCAAATCCGTTCAACCGTTTCAGCTTGATTGAAAGATAAACAAAGAAATAAACAAATATACGTACTCTCGCATTTATAATATTAAGTACGATTTGTTTTTTCTTTCGTAGTTCATGTACCTACCTACCTGGGTGTTTTTGTTTGTAATCTGTTTATATTTTCTTAATATCTCACTACAATCGCTTTCACTTACAATTCTTAATGTAATTCATAATCATAACTAAACATACCTCCATAATTAATCAGTAATCTATACAAATATTAAGAGAAAAGAAAAGATTTGTTTGTTTGTTTGGATTCGATAAACTCTGAAACTACTGAACCGATTTTAATAATTCTTTCACCATTTGAAAGCTACTTTATCCAGAAGTAACATAAGCTATATTTTATTTCAGTAAGCGGGTAAAGCCGCGTGCATAGCTAGTTAATTATAATGCAACTTAACCAATACTGGTTAAATTAGCAATAATAATAATATTGAATCATTATTTAAATAACAATCTACTCTATTTTCATACTATTCAAGAAACATTATCCAATAGCGTAACATACCTTTAATCTTGCAATCGTTTGATAATAGAAACTGAATTTGGAACAGCAAGAAAGGCACAAAAAGTCCAATGAAACTAAACAGATTTGAACAAAAAACGAATGAATTGTACACTGCTTTATCTGATCTATACAGTTCTGTAATAGTTTTAGAACGAACTCGCGTATTTAGTTCGACGCTTTTACGCATGCGTCGAGTGACCGCAAGCAACGAAAGAGAACTAACTAAAAAGGAAGGTCGAGTTAAGTGTGCAAGCGACAGTAGAATGTTAGCTTGCAGTTGTTTTGATACATAGATAAATAAATGTAGCCGGCGTTTGTATTTTGTGTTTATATCTTTGCCTTTCAATGTTTTTTCACGAAGTAAAATAGGAAAGTTCGAATATTTATTAGCAACTCGATCATGACTGTCATAATTTTTAATTAATAACAAATTTTATTTTTGTTCTGTTTTTGTGAATCCAAAATGTATTCACTAGCAAGTAATTATTCTTTTTATTGTGTGTCGTGCTCAGTGTTGCCAGGTCCGATTTTCAAAATCCGGGAGGCTTATTATGAAAAAAGCGGGAGATGTATTGAAGAAAAATAGAAAAAATCGTGAGATTATATTTTTCAACAAAAATCAAAATTTTTGAAGTTATCCCAGTATTATATTTTGCTACCAATCTAGCTGTAATATTAAAATCAAAGCAGTTTGATATTTTACTGCACTGTGTAACAAGTGACGGAAATATTCAAGGCAGCAACTTATCCGTCTGTTTCATTTTATGCAGTTTTTTTGCCAGGTTATGATCTTATTCATTATATTAGGCTTTATACAGGGATTGTAAAAAATCGGGAGATTTTCGTCGAAAATCGGGAGATCGGAAGATTTTTAGGAAAATCTGTGAATCTCCCGGAAAATCGGGAGACCTGGCAACAGTGGTCATGCTAGAGGAATATTTTCGTATGTTTTCAAAATCTTGGGACCCCACGAAACATGCTGCCTAGGCATGCCTAGTGTGGGAACCACGGCAAATAAACTTTGTAAGCACTGAACATTTTTTACTGAAAAATTACTGGTTTGTATGTTTGAATTTTTTTTATATAAGTATTTGATAACGGTGAAGTAGATTTGAATGACATTAACCGCAGAATAGGCTGGAGGTCAACCGTGGCTTCGCCCGATCGATGTCTCGGTAACTATTTATCATAGGCTAAACCCGCGAAGCGATTTTAATTCGTGCTGTTTTTATTTGCACACTGAGGTCAAGCCCGCACAGTGATTTTTATTCGCGCGATTTTTTGTCGCAAAATCTGTAACACATGGAATCAAATGCTGGTGCCGCACTAGCGATTAAAAAAACATCTCAGTGCGCGAATAAAAAAACGGCACGAATAAAAATCTTACGATTAAAAATTGCTGTGCGATCTCACCTACCACCGCGATTTTAAATCGCCAGTGCGGGTACCTGCATGTGATTTCGTGTGTTACAGATTTAAAAGTAGCGCCAGTGATGGAAAAGTTGAGATACAGTAGATTGTCATGGTATGGACATGTGATGCGGAGAAATGAGGAGCATGTTACGAAAAAAGTTTTATGTATGAATGTGGATGGCTTTGACGACGTCTGTGGTCTAGTGGTTCGAGGGTCCGACTGCTGATCACGAGGTCGTGGGTTCGATTCCCACAGGACACAAATATTTGTGTGATGAACATAAGTGTTTGTGTTGGTCTGGGAGTTTAATAAGTATGTATTTACAAAAAAAAAGTATATATGTATTATATCCATTGTCTAGTACCCATAGCACAAGCTCTGCTTAGTTTAGGTGCTGTGTAAAAATGTCCCAAAAATATTTATTTATAAGAAAAGAGGTAGACCAAAGAAAAGATCGATGGATTGTGTGAAAGATGATATGGACAAAAAGAAAGTGAACACAGAGATGACGGCTGATAGAGATGTATGGAAGAAAAAGACATGCTGAGCCGACCCCAAATAGATTGGGATAAGGGTAGGAGGATGATGATGTTACAGATTTAACAATCAAAATCGCGCCAGTAAAAATCGCAGTGCAGCGTAGGCCTTAGCGGTATAAAAAGTAGCCAATAATCTACTACTATTATAAAATTGTTAAATGTCAGTTGTCTGTTTGTTTGTTTGTTTGTTTGTTTGTTTGTTTGTTCCAGCATCACTATAAAACTACTAGACCGATTTTGTTGAAAGGGTTTGTGACTAAAAACTTATGATTTGACTTAAAAACTGGTATGTATTTTACCTCGCTACGATGACGGGAACCGGTGATTTTTAATTATATTTTTCTACAACATTTTGCATACATCAAGGTAAATAAGGCGCTCATATCCAGCTGTCATTCACACGCATGCGCTCTGGCGCGCGCCTCCATAGAGAAAATACGGCTGCTAAAGAAATTGCATTAAAAACTTTTTGGTCGGGCCGAATTTTATAGAGTAGTAAAAAAAATCCTGTCGTATGTGGGTGGTGCCATCTTGGAAATGCAGTCTTTTGAGCCAACCGAAAATCAGAATCTTTCGACTTACAGACAAGGACCGGAAGCTACCTCTAAATTGCGATTTCTCTAATTTTTTGTATGAAAAGCAATAAAATTTAGAAGTACCTAAACGTTGTTATATTGTATCCATCTTAATATACCTACGAATAAGCATAAAGTTATCTTGGTGTAACTAAAAAAATACTATTTTCAGTCTACAATTTTTAATTACCTTCTTCTTCAAGTATATTATCTTATCTTCTTAATCTTAACTATTATAAAATTGTAAACGTCTGTTTGTTTGTTTGTTCCAGCATCACGCTAAAACTACTGGACCGATTTTGATGTTTTTTTTTTTTGTTTGAAAGCTGATGATCTGACTTAAAAACTGGTATGGGTTTTGAGAAAGAAAGAAAAAAAGAAAAAAAAAATCGTGGGTTGCGTACTCACCCGATCGATCGAAGCTTCTATGCATTTGCACGAGCGGATAGTAATGTACGATGGAGTGGAGTGGAGTGGAGTGGACAGGGGATGGGACTGGGGATGGGACTGGGGACGGGACAGGGGACGGGACTGGGGACGAGACAGTGGACGGGACAGGGGACAGGAAATGGGACGGGACATGAGACGGGACATGGGACAGGACAGTGGGACGGCACATGGGACTGGACATAGGATGGGACATGGGACAGGACATGGGACAGGACATGGGACATGGGACGGGACGATAGTGATTTAGTGATATAGTGAGACAGTGGGACAGTGGGCCGTGGGACAGTGGGATAGTGGGACAATGGGAAAGTAGGACAGTGGCAGCGGGACGGTGGGGCGGTGGGACAGTGGGGCAGTGGGGCAGTGGGGTAGCGGGGCAGCGGGGCAGCGGGGCAGTGGGGCAGTGGGATAGTGGGGCAATGGGGTAGCGGGGCAGTGGGGCAGTGGGGTTGTGGGGCAGCGGGACAGCGAGGCAGCGGGACAGTGGGGCAGCGGGGCAGTGGGGCAGCGGGGCAGCGGGGCAGCGGGGCTGCGTGCCAGGGGGGCAGCGGGGTCGTGTGGTACCGGGGCAGCGGGGCAGCGGGGCAGCGGGGCAGCGGGGCAGTGGGCCAGTGGGATAGTGGGGCAATGGGGTAGCGGAGCAGTGGGGCAGTGGGGTTGTGGGGCAGCGGGACAGCGAGGCAGTGGGACAGTGGGGCACCGGGGCAGTGGGGCAGCGGGGCAGCGGGGCAGCGGGGCTGCGTGCCAGGGGGGAAGCGGGGCCGTGTGGTACCGGGGCAGCGGGGCAGTGGGGCATCGGGATAGTGGGGCAGCGGGGCAGTGGGTCAGTGGGGCAGTGGGGGCGGGGCAGCGGGGCAGCGAGGCAATGGGGCAGCGGGGCAGCGTGCGAGCGGAGCAGCGGGGCAATGGGGTACCGGGGCAGCGGGGCTGTGGGGCAGTGGGATAGTGGGTCAGCGGGGCAGTGGGGTAGCGGGGCAGCGGGGCGGCAGCGGGTGCGGGGCAGCGGGGCAGCGAGGCAGCGGGGCAGCGGGGCTGTGGGGTACCGGGGCAGCGGGGCAGTGGGGCAATGGGATAGAGGGGCAGCGGGTCATTGGGGTAGCGGGGCAGCGGGGCAGTGGGGCAGCTGGGCAGCGGGGCAGTGATGCAGCGGGGCAGTGGGGCAGCGGGGCAGTGGGGTAGCGGGGCTGCGGGGCAGTAGGGGAGTGGGGCAGCGGGGCAGGCAGTGGAATAGTGGGGCAGTGGATTAGCGGGGCAGCGGGGCTGTGGGGCAGCGGAGCAGTGGGTTACCGGGGCAGTCGGGCAGTGGTATAGTAGGCAGCGGGGCTATGGGGCAGCGGGGCAGTGGGGCACCGGGGCAGTGGGGCAGCGTGGCAGCCGGACAGAGTGGCAGCGGGGAAGCGGGGCTGTGGGGCAGCGGGGCAGGCTGTGGGGCTGTGGGACAGTGGGGTAGCGAGGCAGTGGGATATTGGGGCAGCGGGGCAGCGGGGCAGTGTGGCAGTGGGGTAGCGGGGCAGCGGGTCAGTGGGGGGCAGCGGGGCAGGCTGTGGCAGTGGGATAGTGGGCAGCGGGGCAGTGGGGCAGTGGGGTAGCGGGGCATTGGGGCAGTGGGGTAGTGGGGCGGTGGGGCAGCGTGGCAGCGGGGCAGTGGGACAGCGGGGCAGTGGGGCAGCTGGACAGCTGGGCAGCGGGGAACTGGGGCAGCGGGGCAGCGGGGCAGTGGGGCAGCGGGACAGTGGGATAGTGGGGCAGCGGGGCAGTGGTGCAGCGGGGCAGTGGGGTAGCGGGGCATTGGGGCAGTGGGGCAGCGGGGCAGTGGGGCAGCGGGGCAGCGGGGCAGCGGGACAGCGGGACAGTGGGACAGTGGTCTGGACTGGAATGGACTGGACTGGACTGGACTGACGTGGGTTAGCAGAATTTAACGCGAGCGGAGCCGCGGGTAAAAGCTAGTATGTTAATACGTCTCTCCCCACCTCTTCTCATGAGTGTCGTAAAAGGCGAACAAGGGGTTCACCATAGGAAGGGCAGCAGCGTTCTCTGAGTATTTATTCAACTAACTGCAATCGCCAACCCGCCTGCAAAGCGTGATGATTATGGTCTATCCCCCCCCCTTTTGGGAGAGGCCTATGTCCAGCAGTGGACGTTTTTCTGCTTAAATGATGATGATGATGTTAATACGGGTTATGTATACTGGATAACGCGAAAAACATGTTAAGCCGGCAACCCTGTATTATTTTGTACACTATTAAGTATTCTGGAAGGTCGCCATGGTCGTATCTCGACTTTAAATTTTGTTTTTCTCTTACAAAATACAATTAATAATTTAATTTTGCTATGTCGAAAGCATTATAAAACTTTAATAAACATTGTTGGGGATTTCATTTAATGTTTAATCAGGCACGACAGAATATGGGGTAACCGGCTTAACATATATGTTTTCCGGATCATATGTATAAATATATGTAAACAACTTGTTATTGGAATAATTTGTTTAGGACTAGATGGTGCAGTGTAAAAATGTCCAAAAATTAAAAAAAAACTCATAACCTCAGACACCTCAACTAGTTTTTATTATAATAAATTGATATGAAAAGTAATTATTAATTTTCATTTAGTATTGTAGAAGATATTTGAAATTTTTGGTATCACGGTTACTCTAATCGATTCATTACACTAGATTCATTCACGAAGGTGCGACGCTCTCGACTCTACTGTGTCGGGAGGTGAATAACCTCTTAAAATTAAGTTTTAATGGTTTTAGGAAACAAATGTTACCCAAAAGTTTCCTTCACACTTTTTTACTGGGTCTCGCTCACCTTTGCGCTCAGCGCCACGTCGCGTGGTCGTATGAAACTTTTAGACTCGGCATGGTATGAAAATATTTTTTAGGTAAAAATTAACCATGTTAAAAAGTAGTGTAATGGATTCTAATCTCGATTCTGAACAAACTAGTTTCAGGTTTTGAGTTAATTCAATAACACGTTGTATATCTGTGTGTCGACTTTATTCCAAATCCGTTCAACGGCTTACGCGAGGCGTGAGTAACAAACAACAAAACATCTTCACAATCTTTTACATTTATAATATTAGTAGGATTAAGCAATTAGGTTTTTCTCGTTCTGAAAACCCACACGATGTGTCGCTAATGAGCACAAAATTAATGACGATGATAATTAAATTGACATTTTGTTGTGGTTTTTTTATAAAAATATTTAACAAAAAACAACGACCACCAGAAAACGTCATGCTAATGAATTTAAATATCAATTTACGTTTTTGTTAAAAATAAAAATAAAACGTTTAGAGCAATTTAAGCAAAAATGATCCGCAAAAACCATAAAAATATTTTTTGGAAAACTGAAAAAAAAACATCATTTTTAATTTTACGTCATGGGAAATATACTCACGCACTAAGGGTTCCACGTGGGTTCCACCATCGATCTATATAACATATATAGGTATATTTCAATGGGTTCCACCATACCACCACATATTATCAGATAATTTAATGAAAACGTTTTTTTTTTCTTTATAAACCACGCTAAAGCTAGTTAATATTGCATTGTCATCCAGTTCTGAGCTGTTTAAAGTTTCAAGTCATCGGGAAGTTAATTTAAAATCGATTGCAACATTTGTACCGAACAGACAGACAGGAAGGGAAGCGAGTTAGTAATAAAAAACCTGATAAATCGGGCATATAAAAAAATTAATTAACAAAAACAATTAATTAACAAAACCAAAAAACCCAACTGCGTATAAATATAACTGAAAAGATGTAAACAAGACTTGTATAGGTACATGTAGGTATATGTGAAACTATCAAATCAACACGCAGGCGGAGGCTACCTATGAACTACTTTATGTAATTCATGACCAAAAACATACGTAGCCTCCGCCTGCGTGTTGATTTGATAGTTTCACATATACCTACATGTACCTATACAAGTCTTGTTTACATCTTTTCAGTTATATTTATACGCAGTTGGGTTTTTTGGTTTTGTTAATTAACTTTTTTATTTTAAAATTTTTAGTTCTGTCATGTAATTCTTTTTAGCGATGAATATTTTGTTGTTTTTTAGCATTTCTCATTCCAAATTACATTTAAACATGTGAGTTGTATATATTTTTGTAAAGCATTTATAAAGGCCTTTATTTTGATACCCCACTCGATAGGTTTTGAGGGAAAAAAAAAAAAAAAAAAAAAAAAAAATTCTTAAGACTTAAAATGGCGCCAAAAAGCGGCCGTTTTATATTTTATAATTTTGATATACCCAGTGTCACTCTCACAATTAAGACGAATCTAAGGACACCTCTTAAGATAAAATCCATCAAGCCGTTTAGGCTACAGAGCGTGCCAAAGAAATATACATACATACATACATACATACATGCATACATACATACATACACTCGAAAAACATAACCCTCCTTCTGGCGCAGTCGGGTAAAAAACCCGACTGCGTATAAAAATAACAGAAAAGATATAAACAAGATCATTCTCGCTCTGACACTCATTCACGCTCTGACACTCGCCCCGAGAGGTCGTGCTGCTCCGCTCCGTCCTCTCGTGACGAATTAAGTGCTCGAATATTTTTCGCTACGGCTCACCGTAGCGCCCTCCGCAGTCGCCCCGCCGACTGCAGCCCGATAAGCACATTCGCTGTCTTTTTCAAGACAGCGGGCGCGCTTTTGTCTCTTTAGACAGAGTTTCGTCAAAAACGTAGTGTCCCTTCAGGAAAAAACCCACTTATTTACTGTGGTTCTCGGTGGATACCTAACGGTGATAACAAACCGAGGGGCGTTGACCCGACACGCCAGCTGCGCTCCTTAAGGGCAAAGCAAAATTGGAAGAAGCTAGGGCCAGAAGGCCTTGGGGGATCTCCTAGTCTTCCCTAGCTTACCCCCGTTTCGTCCTATCTAGCATTCTCTAGGGGTTTACACCCATTGCACACTAGAGACTTAGGGACCTGGTTGCACATTAAGACTGGCAATCAGGAGTGCAAGCTTAGGGCTCACCAGTAGGCACACAACCTCCCCGTCTATACCCGACGGGGAGGGTTTGAACACACTCCCGGGAACACCCACCCGAGGAGCAAACCCCCATGTTAGTACGCCACTAATTTTCTCCCCCTCTCGTTGTTGCTAGGCTTGGCTTAGTCACCATCTATATGATGGTGTCTGATGCCGAGTTTCTCAGCATCCTAAAAAACGTCCTCTTCAAGGACCCCACCTTTATCGCCAACTATGGCGACTTGTTTGGCAGCGCTTTTGCCGCCAAACAACCTGACGTCCCCGACTCTCCAGAGTCGCCCGATACCCCCCCGCCCCTAAGGAGGAATAGGCGCCCCGCCCGTTCCGACAGTGATGAGGAGAGGCCGAGGTCTCCGCGTGGTCCGCCTAGGCGTTCAGCCAGCCTGGACCATAAGGACCGTACCCCCTCACCTCTCCCCACCCCAGCCCCCACTCAATATCCTGATCGCTCCCCAATCCCATCAGACCAAGAGATGTCTTCGGACAGTGAGGTCAACTCAGACGAGGCCGGTGCCTTTACCACGGTAGTGGGCAAAGGTAAAAAACGCGGCCGAAAAACAAACAAGGCCGAGGCTCTCGCCTCAAAATCTTTAAAACTCTCCGAGGCAAACCCTGCCCCGGCCCCTACCCCCCGTCCCGCCTCTCACTCCTCCTCGCAGGATAACAGGCCCCCCTCCCCTCAGGAACATACCTCACCTTCCCAGAAGAAGGTGCCCATCCCGCCTCCCTTATTCATCCAGGATAAGGAATATTGGACCAGGATATCCGACTGGTGCAATCAAAATAAGATAAATTTCACTAGTGCCCGCCCCACACAGCAGGGCATTAAAGTAGTTGTCCCCACCCCCACTGATTACCGCAACCTTACCAGGTTGCTACGCGAGCGTGGTGTGTCTTTTCACACCTACGCACTCCCAGAGGACCGACTCCTTAGAGTGGTGATCCGAGGGATTCCGTCCGAAGTCAGCTGCACGGAAGTGCACGCCGACCTCGATCGTCAAGGGATCCCGGTTGCAATAACCCACCGTATGTTCCGTGGTAAGCACGGGGAACCCTATAACATGGTCCTTGTCATTTGCCACCCTGGCGAAAACGCCAAAAATATCTATAATATAAAGACCGTATGCAATTTATCAGGCATCACGGTCGAGCGCCCCCACAAGTCGAACCAGCCTGGTCAATGCCACCGTTGCCAGCTGTATGGTCACTCCCAGCGTAACTGCTACGCAAAGCCCAGGTGCGTTAAGTGCCTAGGCGATCACGGGACTACCGAGTGCGAGCGTCCCAAGGAGAGGGACCAGTGCACGGAGCCCCCTAGCTGTGTCCTTTGCCGCAAAGCTGGGCATCCAGCAAACTATCGCGGATGCCCCAAAGCCCCCAAAATGCGCAACGCCAAAATGGCAAAACGCGCCTCCGACCGCGTTGCGAGGGAAGCCCCCTCCTACGCAGCCCCCCTCCATTACCAACCACCCAACCCTAGAGGCCCACTCGGGCCCTCCCCTAATTTCCACGGCCCACTCGGGCCCAACCCCTGGTTTAAGGGTAATCAAAAGCCCCAATACCCACCTCTTCCGACCTCTCGTCTCGCGCCCCCGGCCTCAGAGCCCCCCGCGCTGATGAACTTACCCATCCCCGCACCTTCTCTCAGGCCCAAAACTGCACCAGCAGCTAAAGCCCCCCCCCCTATGAGAACCCCCCCTCCGGTAAACTACCCCGGCCTTCTGCCGAGAGAATACCTCGAACCCCAGTCAGGGGAAACCCGTATTGACGCCTACTCTAGACTCTGGGCCTTTACCCAAGGCATCCACGAGCAGCGCCTTCAGGTACTTACCAAGTACCAAGACATCTATAGAATACTTAATTCCAATTATAATGTATAATACGGCCCCACCCAAAAGATTCAAACCCCGTTCCCTAAATTTAGGCTTCTTTAATGCCCGAGGCATTAGTGGTCAACGCGATGACATAGCTGTCTTCTTGCGTGAGCACCAACTTGACATATTACTCGTTCAAGAGTCCTTTCTCAAGCCCCACTGTCGTAATCCCAACATAGCCAATTATAGGCTGATTAGAAACGACAGAACGTACACCGCACTAGGCGGAACGCTAATCTATTACCGCAATTCTTTATATTGCATCCCCATTGATCCCCCAGAGCTAGCATGCCTGGAGGCTTCAATCTGTCGCCTAGGCATGACAGGGCACCAGCCCATCACCATAGTCTCGGCCTATAGGTCCTCAAACAAACCCGCGAGTCTGCTCGAGGACGACCTAAAATCCTTACTCGATCTTAGTAATTCTGTAATTATAGCAGGCGATCTAAACGCCAAACATTGCTCATGGAGCTGTGTCTCCAATAACACCGCTGGTGTTCAATTAGAAGCACTTAGCGACAGACTTTCCTTTGACGTCATCGCCCCGATGCGTCCCACTCACTTTCCCGACACAGTAGGGCAACGGCCCGACATCCTAGATATAGCCCTCTTAAAGCGCGTAAACCTCGGTATTCGCTCTATCGAGGTAATTCAAGAATTAGACTCAGATCACCGACCTGTGATCATTCAACTGGGTCCCCGAGGTGGTCCCTCGGATCCCGGTACTCCACCCTTAACTAAAACAATAACCGATTGGAGGAGACTAGAGGACCGCCTCAAATCTACCTCATCCCCCCAACTAGATTCAATCCCTGACTCCATCGAGACAGTCGCGGATACGGTGGCCGCGATCACCTCGCTCACCAACCATGTGCAGTCCGTAGTGGGCGAATGCTCACGGCAGGTTCCGATGCTGGATGACCAGCGTCTGAAACTGCCGGACGATGTAAATGAGTTGAGGACCGAGAGGAACGCGGCCATCCGTGCCTATGACGCTTTTCCCAACGAAGCCAACCGTGCCCATATGCGCTCTTTGCAGAATACTGTAAAAAGACGTGTAGCTCAGGTACGGGAGGATCGCTGGGACAAGGAAGTCAGCGAAATCCAACCGTCTCATTTAGCCTTCTGGGCACTTCAACGCAAACTCAAATGCGAGACCACGGCAGCTATGCCCCCCCTAAATCGACCCAATCAAAGGCCGGCCTTTGATGATGACGAAAAAGCCGAATGCTTAGCCGACAGCTTGGAGTCTCAGTGCACTCTCAGTACGCTTCCCGTAAGCCAAACCCACCTTGACAAGGTTAATTCAGAAGTAGAGCGTAGGTCAGCCCTCCCTCCCCCCCCAATAGATGACCCTGATGACCCGCTCCCACCGATCACCCCTGACGAAGTTCTCTCTATAGTCAAGGATCTTAAGCCCAAAAAAGCCCCCGGCGCAGACGGCATCACCAATAAGGTGTTGAAACGTTTCCCTGCCACCCTAATCGCTCTAATGACCGTCATCTTCAATGCGGCATTTAAAAACAACATCTTTCCCCAGGCTTGGAAACAGGCTACGGTAATCGGTATTTCAAAACCGGGCAAACCAAAAGCCGAGCCGAGTAGTTACCGGCCGATTAGTCTCCTCAATGTCTTCGGTAAAATCTACGAGAAGCTTATTTATAAGCGACTCAAAGATTTCGCCGACTCAAATAAACTCCTTCCCGACGAGCAGTTTGGCTTTCGTACAAAGCACTGCTGCGTTAATCAACTGCACCGCATTGTAGAACACATCAGTGCAGGCTTCGTACGCGGTCAAATGACCGGTACTCTCTTTTTCGACGTAGCAAAGGCTTTCGATAAAGTGTGGCACAACGGCTTATTATATAAGCTGTACACTATGAATGTGCCACATCGTCTCGTGCTCATCATCCGAGACTACTTATCGAATCGTACCTTTTGCTATCGCATAGAAGGGGCTCTCTCCTCCCCCCATCCCATTCACGCCGGTGTGCCACAAGGCTCCGTGCTCTCCCCCCTACTGTTCACGCTGTACACCAGCGATATTCCAAAATGCGGTGCAGCCCGTATTGCCCTTTTCGCCGACGACACGGCAATCTATTACTCCGGCAGGAGCCATGTCGCTATTTCTCGTACCCTCCAATCCGCGGCCAACACCCTAGGTGACTGGTTCCGGAAATGGAGAATCGAAGTCAATCCCGAAAAAAGTGCAGCGGTCCTCTTCGATAAGAGACCCCTGTCACAGTATCGTAAAGAATTAAGCGTACCAGTCTCAATGTTCGGAAAACAGATCCCATGGCAACGAGAAGCCAAATACCTTGGCGTGATCCTTGACCGTAGACTGACTTTCAGACCGCATATCCGCAAGGTGAAAAACCGTGCCGCCTTCGTCCTCGGACGTCTCCACCCCCTACTCAATGCGCACAGTAAGTTGCCCACTCCTCTCAAAGTAAGGATATACACCACCTGTATCCGCCCCATACTCGCCTATGCTAGCGTTGTGTTCGCACACGTTAAGCCGGTGAGAATTCACATACTCCAAACCCTCCAAAACCGTTTCATGCGAAGGGCCGTAGGCGCCCCCTGGTACGTACGCAATGTCGACCTCCACCTAGACCTCAAACTGCCGACCATCAAGCAGTTTTTCAAGCGTGTCTCAAAACGCTATTTCGATTCCGCTCCCAAGCACCCCAACCCCTTGGTCGTGGCGGCCACCGTCTACCAGCCATCTGCTATTAGCAAAACCCGACGTCCCAGACACACACTCATTGAGCCCGATGACGCTATTACACTCCTCCAGGAGTCAGATAAAAGTACAAGCACACTCCGACGCCGTCGTCCAAAATATCGTCCCCGCCGGCGAGGACCGACGCGACACACACACAGAATCCGAGAGTCCGACTCTCGAGAAACAGAAACACATGCCGACGCAGCACCGGCTGCTGGGGGGATCAGTGGCGGGGTCCCCCTGCTGCACCCTGAGTCGAGGTCCGAGCTCCCCCCTGGGGACGCCCTCACGGTGTAAGCAACCGGAGATAATCTCGTCACGCGAGACCGGCCCTATGCTCTAGAGTAGTTCCTAGGAGCAGGCTATTGCGTAGCCACTGGTTAGGTTTTCTAGGTAGGTCTTAGCCTCGCCGGCGAGGCTTGCCGCTTCACGGCGTTTAGCACGTCACCCGATAGGGACCGAAAGTCCGCTACTTTCGAGGTAACCAATTCGATGCAGCAACGGCTGCTAGGGGGACATAGGAACTGCGGGGTCCCCCTGCAATGCCCTAGCGAGGTTCGAGCCCCCCCCTTGGGGGGCGCCCGCCCGATTACGCGCGGTATTGATGCCGCGCGCATCTAGTTTGTAAGTATGTAGGGAAAAAACCTTCGGCGAATGGAGTCCCACATGGGACTCTCCGCCAACTAAGTCCGGTTAAGCAGAAATGGGACTTCGGTCCCACCTGCGAGAGCCCATTCGAAAAAAAAAAAAAAAAAAAAAAGCTCTGACACTCGCCCCGAGAGGTCGTGCTGCTCCGCTCCGTCCTCTCGTGACGAATTAAGTGCTCGAATATTTTTCGCTACGGCTCACCGTAGCGTCCTCCGCAGTCGCCCCGCCGACTGCAGCCCGATAAGCACATTCGCTGTCTTTTTCAAGACAGCGGGCGCGCTTTTGTCTCTTTAGACAGAGTTTCGTCAAAAACGTAGTGTCCCTTCAGGAAAAACCCACTTATTTACTGTGGTCCTCAGTGGATACCTAACGGTGCTAACGAACTGAGGGGCGTTGACCCGACACGCCAGCTGCGCTCCTTAAGGGCAAAGCAAAATTGGAAGAAGCTAGGGCCAGAAGGCCTTGGGGGATCTCCTAGTCTTCCCTAGCTTTAACCCCGTTTCGTCCTATCTAGCACTCTCTAGGGGTTTACACCCATTGCACACTAGAGACTTAGGGACCTGGTTGCACATTGAGACTGGCAATCAGGAGTGCAAGCTTAGGGCTCACCAGTAGGCACACAACCTCCCCGTCTATACCCGACGGGGAGGGTTTGAACACACTCCCGGGAACACCCACCCGAGGAGCAAACCCCCATGTTAGTACGCCACTAATTTCTCTCCCTCTCATTTTGCTAGGCTTGGCTTAGTCATCATCTGTACGATGGTGTCTGATGCCAAGTTCCTGAGCATCCTGAAAAACGTCCTCCTCAAGGACCCCAACTTCCTAGCCAATTATGGCAACCTCTTTTGCGACGATGAGGTGATCAAACCTCAAACGTCCGAATCCCCCAACTCTCCTGAGTTGCCCGATACCCCCCCACCCCAAAAGAGGAATAGGCGCCCCGCCCGTTCCGACAGCGATGAGGAGAGGCCGAGGTCTCCGCGTGGTCCGCCTAGGCGTTCAGCCAGCCTGGACCATAAGGACCGCACCCCCTCACCTCTCCCCACCCCAGCCCCCACTCAATACCCCGATCGCTCCCCGATCCCATCAGACCAAGAGATGTCTTCGGACAGTGAGGTCAACTCAGACGAGGCCGACGCCTTTACCACGGTAGTGGGTAAAGGTAAAAAACGCAGCCGAAAGACAAATAAGGCCGAGGCTCTCGCCTCAAAAGCACTTAAACTGTCCGAGGCAAACTCTGCCCCGGCCCCTACCCCCCGTCCCGCCTCTTACTCCTCCTCGCAGGATAACAGGCCTGCCTCCCCTCACGATCATGAACATACCTCATCTTCCCAGAAGAAGGTACCCATCCCGCCTCCCTTATTCATCCAGGATAAGGCATATTGGACCAGAATTTCCGACTGGTGCAATCAAAACAAAATCAATTTTACTAGTGCCCGCCCCACGCAGCAGGGCATTAAAGTAGTTGTCCCCACCCCCACCGATTACCGCAACCTTACCAGGTTGCTACGCGAGCGTGGTGTGTCTTTTCACACCTACGCACTCCCAGAGGACCGACTCCTTAGAGTTGTGATCCGAGGGATTCCGACCGAAGTCAGCTGCACGGAAGTGCACGCCGACCTCGATCGTCAAGGGATCCCGGTTGCAATAACCCACCGAATGTACCGTGGTAAGCACGGTGAACCCTACAATATGGTTCTTGTCATCTGTCACCCTGGCGAAAGCGCCAAAAACATATATAACATAAAGACCGTATGCAACTTATCAGGCATCACGGTCGAGCGCCCCCACAAGTCAAACCAGCCTGGTCAATGTCACCGTTGCCAGCTGTATGGTCACTCCCAGCGTAACTGCTACGCAAAGCCCAGGTGCGTTAAGTGCCTAGGCGATCACGGGACTTCCAATTGCGAGCGTCCCAAGGAGAGGGACCAGTGCACGGAGCCCCCTAGCTGTGTCCTTTGCGGCAAATCCGGGCATCCAGCGAATTATCGCGGATGCCCCAAAGCCCCCAAAATGCGCAACGCCAAATCGGCGAAACGCGCCTCCGACCGCGTTGCGAGGGAAGCCCCCTCCTACGCAGCCCCCTACCAGTACCAACCACCAAACCCTAGAGGCCCACTCGGGCCCTCCCCTAATTTCCGCGGCCCACTCGGGCCCAACCCCTGGTTTAAGGGTAACCAAAAGCCCCATTTCCCACCTCTTCCGCCCTCTCGTCTCGCGCCCCCGGCCTCAGAGCCCCCTGCGCTGATGAACATACCCATCCCCGCACCTTCTCTCAGGCCCAAAACTGCACCAGCAGCTAAAGCCCCCCCCCCCCATGAGAACCCCCCCTCCGGTAAACTCCCCCGGCCTTCTGCCGAGAGAATACCTCGAACCCCAGTCAGGGGAATCCCGCATTGACGCCTACTCTAGACTTTGGGCCTTTACCCAAGGCATCCATGAGCAGCGCCTTCAGGTACTTACCAAGTACCAAGACATCTATAGAATACTTAATTCCAATTATAATGTATAATACGGCCCCACCCAAAAGATTCAAACCCCGTTCCCTAATTTTAGGCTTTTTTAATGCCCGAGGCATTAGTGGTCAACGCGACGACGTAGCCGTCTTCTTGCGTGAGCACCAAATCGATATTTTACTCATTCAAGAGTCTTTCCTCAAACCCCATAGTCGTAATCCCAATATAGCCAACTATAGGCTGATAAGAAACGACAGAGCACACACCGCACTAGGCGGAACGCTCATCTATTACCGAAATTCATTGTATTGCATCCCCATTGATCCCCCAGAGCTAGCATGCCTGGAGGCTTCAATCTGTCGCCTAGGCATGACAGGGCACCAGCCCATCACCATAGTCTCGGCCTATAGATCCGCAAACAAACCCGCGAGTCTGCTCGAGGACGACCTCAAATCCCTACTCGATCTTAGTAACTCTGTAATTATTGCAGGCGACTTAAACGCCAAACACCGTTCATGGAGCTGTGTCTCCAATAACGCCGCTGGCACTCAATTAGGAGCACTTAGCGACAAACTTTCCTTCGACGTCATCGCCCCGATGCGTCCCACTCACTATCCTGACACAGTAGGGCACCGGCCCGACATCCTAGATATAGCCCTCTTAAAGCGCGTAAACCTCGGTATTCGCTCTATCGAGGTAATCCAAGAATTAGACTCAGATCATCGCCCTGTGATCATTCAACTGGGTCCCCGAGGTGGTCCCTCGGATCCCGGTATTCCACCCATAACAAAAACGATAACCGATTGGAGGAGATTAGAGGACCGCCTCAAATCTACCTCATCCCCCCAATTAGATTCAATCCCTGACTCCATTGAGACAGTCGCGGACACGGTGGCCGCGATCACCTCGCTCACCAACCATGTGCAGTCCGTAGTGGGCGAATGCTCACGGCAGGTTCCGATGCTGGATGACCAGCGTCTGAAACTGCCGGACGATGTAAATGAGTTGAGGACCGAGAGGAACGCGGCCATCCGTGCCTATGACGCTTTTCCCAATGAAGCCAATCGTGCCCATATGCGCTCCTTACAGAATTCTGTAAAGAGACGTGTAGCTCAGGTACGGGAGGAGCATTGGGACAAGGAAGTCAGCGCAATCCAACCGTCTCATGTAGCCTTCTGGGCCCTTCAACGCAGACTTAAATGCGAGACCACGGCAACTATGCCCCCCCTAAATCGACCCAATCAAAGGCCGGCCTTTGACGACGACGAAAAAGCCGAATGCTTAGCCGACAGTTTGGAGTCTCAATGCACTCTCAGTACGCTTCCCGTAAGCCAAACCCACCTTGATAAGGTTAATTCAGAAGTAGAGCGTAGGTCAGCCCTCCCCCCCCCCCCAATAGATGACCCTGATGACCCGCTCCCACCGATCACCCCTGACGAAGTTCTCTCTATAGTCAAGGATCTTAAGCCCAAAAAAGCCCCCGGCGCAGACGGCATCACCAATAAGGTGCTGAAACGTTTCCCTGCCACCCTAATCGCTCTAATGACCGTCATCTTCAATGCGGCATTTAAAAACAACATCTTTCCCCAGGCTTGGAAACAGGCTACGGTAATCGGTATTTCCAAACCGGGCAAACCAAAAGCCGAGCCGAGTAGTTACCGGCCGATTAGTCTCCTCAATGTCTTCGGTAAAATCTACGAGAAGCTTATTTATAAGCGACTCAAAGATTTCGCCGACTCAAATAAACTCCTTCCCGACGAGCAGTTTGGCTTCCGTACAAAGCACTGCTGCGTTAACCAACTGCACCGCATTGTAGAACACATCAGTGCAGGCTTCGTACGCGGTCAAATGACCGGCACTCTCTTTTTCGACGTAGCAAAGGCTTTCGATAAAGTGTGGCACAACGGCTTATTATATAAGCTGTACACTATGAATGTGCCACATCGTCTCGTGCTCATCATCCGAGACTACTTGTCGAATCGTACCTTTTGCTATCGCATAGAAGGGGCTCTCTCCTCCCCCCATCCCATTCACGCCGGTGTGCCTCAAGGCTCCGTGCTCTCCCCCCTACTGTTCACGCTGTACACCAGCGATATTCCAAAATGCGGTGCAGCCCGTATGGCCCTTTTCGCCGACGACACGGCAATCTATTACTCCGGCATGACCCATGTCGCTATTTCTCGTACCCTCCAATCCGCGGCCAACACCCTAGGTGAATGGTTCCGGAAATGGAGAATCGAAGTAAATCCCGAAAAAAGTGCAGCGGTCCTCTTCGATAAGAGACCCCTGTCACAGTACCGTAAAGAACTGAGCGTACCAGTCTCAATGTTCGGAAAACAGATCCCATGGCAACGAGAAGCCAAATATCTCGGAGTGATCCTTGACCGTAGACTGACTTTCCGTCCGCATATCCGCAGGGTGAAAAACCGTGCCGCCCTCGTCCTCGCACGTCTCCACCCCCTTCTCAATGCCCACTCATCTCAAAGTAAGGATATTCACCACCTGTATCCGCCCCATACTCGCCTATGCTAGCGTTGTGTTCGCACACGTTAAGCCGGTGAGAATTCACATGCTCCAAACCATCCAAAACCGTTTCATGCGTAGGGCTGTAGACGCCCCCTGGTACGTACGCAACGTCGACCTCCACCTAGACTTCAAACTGCCGACCATCAAGCAGTTTTTCAAGCGTGTCTCAAAACGCTATTTCGATTCCGCTCCCAAGCACCCCAACCCCTTGGTCGTGGCGGCCACCGTCTACCAGCCATCCGCTATCAGCAAAACCCGACGTCCCAGACACACACTCATTGAGCCCGATGACGATATCACACTCCTCCAGGAGTCAGATAAAAGTACAAGCACACTCCGACGCCGTCGTCCAAAATATCGTCCCCGCCGGCGAGGACCGACGCGACACACACACAGAATCCGAGAGTCCGACTCTCGAGAAACAGTAACACATGCCGACGCAGCACCGGCTGCTGGGGGGATCAGTGGCGGGGTCCCCCTGCTGCACCCTGAGTCGAGGTCCGAGCTCCCCCCTGGGGACGCCCTCACGGTGTAAGCAACCGGAGATAATCTCGTCACGCGAGACCGGCCCTATGCTCTAGAGTAGTTCCTAGGAGCAGGCTATTGCGTAGCCACTGGTTAGGTTTTCTAGGTAGGTCTTAGCCTCGCCGGCGAGGCTTGCCGCTTCACGGCGTTTAGCACGTCACCCGATAGGGACCGAAAGTCCGCTACTTTCGAGGTAACCAATTCGATGCAGCAACGGCTGCTAGGGGGACATAGGAACTGCGGGGTCCCCCTGCAATGCCCTAGCGAGGTTCGAGCCCCCCCCTTGGGGGGCGCCCGCCCGATTAAGCGCGGTATTGATGCCGCGCGCATCTAGTTTGTAAGTATGTAGGGAAAAACCTTCGGCGAATGGAGTCCCACATGGGACTCTCCGCCAACTAAGTCCGGTTAAGCAGAAATGGGACTTCGGTCCCACCTGCGAGAGCCCATTCGAAAAAAAAAAAAAAAAAAAAAAAAAAAAAAAAAAAAAAAAATATAAACAAGACTTATCAACACGCAGTCGGAGGCTACGTATGTTTTTAGCCTCCGCCTGCGTGTTGATAAGTCTTGTTTATATCTTTTCTGTTATTTTTATACGCAGTCGGGTTTTTTGTTTATGTTAATTAATTATTTTTATTTTTTTTTAGTTTTGTCATGTTTTATTTATCATACTATTAATGTTTTTTTTGAAAAGTCAAATTCATTTTTAACGTTGAATATTTTGTTGTTTTTTAGCATTTTTCATTCCAAATTACATTTAAACATAAGTTGTATATATTTTTGTAAAGCATTTATAAAACCCTTTATTTTGATACCCCACTCGATAGTTTTTGACGGAAAAAAAAAATTTTGAAGAGGTAATATGGCGCCAAAAAGCGGCCATTTTAATTTTTTAAATTTTGAAGTACCCAGTGTCACTCTCAGAATTAAGACGAATCTAACGACACCTCTCAATCTCAAATCTATCCAGCCGTTTAGGCCACAGAGCGTGCCAAAGAAATATACATACATACATACATACATACATACATACACTCGAAAAACATAACCCTCCTTCTGGCGCAGTCGGGTAAAAATAATTAAACCTCGTAATAAAACATTCCATGGACGGACGGACCGGACGGCGTGTAGGTATAGTACGTACAGCAGACGTTGGCAACCTTTGGTAACATAACCCTAAACAACCCTACGAAACAACAGTTGATATTTTTGTGCAATAAAGATAGATAGATAATAGAGATATGATTATATTATAAATCCAAAAGTATAACTTTACTATAGATGTTTGTTTCTTGGTTTGTCCTTCAATCACGCTGAAACGGCTAATGCCAATAATAATAATGTAATGGCTATGGATTTTGATGAAATTTTGCACACAAATAGACCATGTCCTGAATAATAATAAAAAATATATGTAGGCGCTGGAAGGCCAAGATCAGAATTATTCATGATAATCTTACTGGACGGGCGTGGTTTAGGCTCCAAACAACAACATCACAATTACAACGAAAATTTAATGTAACTTCTAACAATAAGTAATCTCAGAATTGAAACTTAACGGCCAAAATTAATATCCAATCTATCCACGATTTGCCCTACTAGAGATAGGAATTTGACATAAGCTCAATACAAAATATGTCAAATTTCTATCTCTAGTAGGGTAAATCGTGGATAGATTGGATATTAATTTTGGCCGTAAATAAACTCCATAAAACAATATTAAGCGATCCGTCGAGGACGTGGTGCACTGACGTTCCAATTCAATATAAAGATGACGGCGCGGCGACGTTCCGCCAGGATGGACTATTGTCTATGACAAGCCGAGAAAGAAGTCGTTCACCCTCGACGCGCCGTCATAATTATTGTTGAGGACAACCCAAGGATATGATAAAAGAAACGAACGATCTGTTGAAAGGCACTTGCCATATGTATTAAAAATGAAAGTACACTCGTTCCTACGTAGCTCTGTTCTAGGCGACTAATACGTTATTCTTTCTTCAGGCTTCAGGGTTCAGGACGTCAGGATCAGTTCTTCATAGGTTGAGGTCTTGATCTGAAGCGTAGAACGAGTGACGATCGAATGAAATATTGCCCACACAAAATGCCGCTTATTCACCCGCTTAAGTAGTATTCAGCGGGGCACAAGTGGCGCGTAGTGCGCCCTGCGGCTGCTCTGTTCTTCCAACATTTTTACAAGTCATAGCTAGTTGTAGTTATGTATGGCTTATGACCTGTGATTGGTTCATGGTTTATGACTCATCAAACTGTGATTGGCTGATGATCTGTACCTAGCTATAGTGTGATTATAGCTAGATTTCATGCCCTTGTTACTTTGTGCATAACGTTTCAGCTGTGTTAGCACAAGTTTTCAGTTACATTAATTAAGTTCAGGCTTGCGTCCGCATTCACGCTCTGACACTCGCCCCGAGAGGTCGTGCTGCTCCGCTCCGTCCTCTCGTGACGAATTAAGTGCTCGAATATTTTTCGCTACGGCTCACCGTAGCGTCCTCCGCAGTCGCCCCGCCGACTGCAGCCCGATAAGCACATTCGCTGTCTTTTTCAAGACAGCGGGCGCGCTTTTGTCTCTTTAGACAGAGTTTCGTCAAAAACGTAGTGTCCCTTCAGGAAAAACCCACTTATTTACTGTGGTCCTCAGTGGATACCTAACGGTGCTAACGAACTGAGGGGCGTTGACCCGACACGCCAGCTGCGCTCCTTAAGGGCAAAGCAAAATTGGAAGAAGCTAGGGCCAGAAGGCCTTGGGGGATCTCCTAGTCTTCCCTAGCTTTAACCCCGTTTCGTCCTATCTAGCACTCTCTAGGGGTTTACACCCATTGCACACTAGAGACTTAGGGACCTGGTTGCACATTAAGACTGGCAATCAGGAGTGCAAGCTTAGGGCTCACCAGTAGGCACACAACCTCCCCGTCTATACCCGACGGGGAGGGTTTGAACACACTCCCGGGAAAACCCACCCGAGGAGCAAACCCCCATGGTAGTACGCCACTAATTTTTCTCCCCTCTCATTGTTGCTAGGCGCTTGGCTTAGTCACCGTCTCTAAGATGGTGTCTGATGCCGAGTTCCTCAGCATTTTAAAGAACGTCCTCTTCAAGGACCCAGTCTTTATCGCCAATCATGGCGACTTGTTTGGCAGCGCTTTTGCCGCCAATCAATCGGACGTCCCCGACTCTCCAGAGTCGCCCGACACCCCCCCACCCCTAAGGAGGAATAGGCGCCCCGCCCGTTCCGACAGCGATGAGGAGAGGCCGAGGTCTCCACGTGGTCCGCCTAGGCGTTCAGCCAGCCTGGACCATAAGGACCGCACCCCCTCACCTCTCCCCACCCCAGCCCCCACTCAATACCCTGATCGCTCCCCTATCCCGTCAGACCAAGAGATGTCCTCGGACAGTGAGGTCAACTCGGACGCGGCCGATGCCTTTACCACAGTAGTGGGTAAAGGCAAAAAACGCAGCCGCAAAACCAACAAGGCCGAGGCTCTCGCCTCAAAAACTCTTAAACTCTCCGAGGCAAACTCTGCCCCGGCCCCTACCCCCCGTCCCGCCTCTTACTCCTCCTCGCAGGATAACAGGCCCTTCTCCCCTCATGATCACGAACATACCTCATCTTCCCAGAAGAAGGTACCCATTCCGCCTCCCTTATTCATCCAGGATAAGACTTATTGGACCAGGATCTCCGACTGGTGCAACCAAAATAAGATCAATTTTACTAGTGCCCGCCCCACACAGCAGGGCATTAAAGTAGTTGTCCCCACCCCCACTGATTACCGCAACCTTACCAGGTTGTTGCGCGAGCGCGGTGTGTCTTTTCACACCTACGCACTCCCAGAGGACCGACTCCTTAGAGTTGTGATCCGAGGGGTTCCGACCGAAGTCAGCTGCACGGAAGTGCACGCCGACCTCGACCGTCAAGGGATCCCGGTTGCAATTACTCACCGTATGTACCGTGGTAAGCACGGCGAACCCTACAACATGGTCCTCGTCATATGCCACCCTGGCGAAAACGCCAAAAATATCTATAACATTAAGACCGTATGCAAATTGTCAGGCATCACGGTCGAACGCCCCCACAAATCAAACCAGCCTGGACAATGTCACCGTTGCCAGCTGTATGGTCACTCCCAGCGTAACTGCTACGCAAAGCCCAGGTGCGTTAAGTGCCTAGGCGATCACGGGACTACCGAGTGCGAGCGTCCCAAGGAGAGGGACCAGTGCACTGAGCCCCCTAGCTGTGTCCTTTGTGGCCAAGCCGGGCACCCAGCGAATTATCGCGGATGCCCCAAAGCCCCCAAAATGCGCAACGCCAAATCGGCGAAACGCGCCTCCGACCGCGTTGCGAGGGAAGCCCCCTCCTACGCAGCCCCCTACCAGTACCAACCACCAAACCCTAGAGGCCCACTCGGGCCCTCCCCTAATTTCCGCGGCCCACTCGGGCCCAACCCCTGGTTTAAGGGAAACCAAAAGCCCCAATTCCCACCTCTTCCGCCCTCTCGTCTCGCGCCCCCGGCCTCAGAGCCCCCTGCGCTGATGAACATACCCATCCCCGCACCTTCTCTCAGGCCCAAAACTGCACCAGCAGCCAAAGCCCCCCCCCCCATGAGAACCCCCCCTCCGGTAAACTCCCCCGGCCTTCTGCCGAGAGAATACCTCGAACCCCAATCAGGGGAGTCCCGCATTGACGCCTACTCTAGACTTTGGGCCTTTACCCAAGGCATCCATGAGCAGCGCCTTCAGGTACTTACCAAGTACCAAGACATTTATAAAATACTTAATTCCAATTATAATGTATAATACGGCCCCACCCAAAAGATTCAAACCCCGTTCCCTAATTTTAGGCTTTTTTAATGCCCGAGGCATTAGTGGTCAACGCGACGACGTAGCCGTCTTCTTGCGTGAGCACCAAATCGATATTTTACTCATTCAAGAGTCTTTCCTCAAACCCCATAGTCGTAATCCCAATATAGCCAACTATAGGCTGATAAGAAACGACAGAGCACACACCGCACTAGGCGGAACGCTCATCTATTACCGAAATTCATTGTATTGCATCCCCATTGATCCCCCAGAGCTAGCATGCCTGGAGGCTTCAATCTGTCGCCTAGGCATGACAGGGCACCAGCCCATCACCATAGTCTCGGCCTATAGATCCGCAAACAAACCCGCGAGTCTGCTCGAGGACGACCTCAAATCCCTACTCGATCTTAGTAACTCTGTAATTATTGCAGGCGACTTAAACGCCAAACACCGTTCATGGAGCTGTGTCTCCAATAACGCCGCTGGCACTCAATTAGGAGCACTTAGCGACAAACTTTCCTTCGACGTCATCGCCCCGATGCGTCCCACTCACTATCCTGACACAGTAGGGCACAGGCCCGACATCCTAGATATAGCCCTCTTAAAGCGCGTAAACCTCGGTATTCGCTCTATCGAGGTAATCCAAGAATTAGACTCAGATCATCGCCCTGTGATCATTCAACTGGGTCCCCGAGGTGGTCCCTCGGATCCCGGTATTCCACCCATAACAAAAACGATAACCGATTGGAGGAGATTAGAGGACCGCCTCAAATCTACCTCATCCCCCCAATTAGATTCAATCCCTGACTCCATTGAGACAGTCGCGGACACGGTGGCCGCGATCACCTCGCTCACCAACCATGTGCAGTCCGTAGTGGGCGAATGCTCACGGCAGGTTCCGATGCTGGATGACCAGCGTCTGAAACTGCCGGACGATGTAAATGAGTTGAGGACCGAGAGGAACGCGGCCATCCGTGCCTATGACGCTTTTCCCAATGAAGCCAATCGTGCCCATATGCGCTCCTTACAGAATACTGTAAAGAGACGTGTAGCTCAGGTACGGGAGGAGCATTGGGACAAGGAAGTCAGCGCAATCCAACCGTCTCATGTAGCCTTCTGGGCCCTTCAACGCAGACTTAAATGCGAGACCACGGCAACTATGCCCCCCCTAAATCGACCCAATCAAAGGCCGGCCTTTGACGACGACGAAAAAGCCGAATGCTTAGCCGACAGTTTGGAGTCTCAATGCACTCTCAGTACGCTTCCCGTAAGCCAAACCCACCTTGATAAGGTAAATTCAGAAGTAGAGCGTAGGTCAGCCCTCCCCCCCCCCCCAATAGATGACCCTGATGACCCGCTCCCACCGATCACCCCTGACGAAGTTCTCTCTATAGTCAAGGATCTTAAGCCCAAAAAAGCCCCCGGCGCAGACGGCATCACCAATAAGGTGCTGAAACGTTTCCCTGCCACCCTAATCGCTCTAATGACCGTCATCTTCAATGCGGCATTTAAAAACAACATCTTTCCCCAGGCTTGGAAACAGGCTACGGTAATCGGTATTTCCAAACCGGGCAAACCAAAAGCCGAGCCGAGTAGTTACCGGCCGATTAGTCTCCTCAATGTCTTCGGTAAAATCTACGAGAAGCTTATTTATAAGCGACTCAAAGATTTCGCCGACTCAAATAAACTCCTTCCCGACGAGCAGTTTGGCTTTCGTACAAAGCACTGCTGCGTTAATCAACTGCACCGCATTGTAGAACACATCAGTGCAGGCTTCGTACGCGGTCAAATGACCGGCACTCTCTTTTTCGACGTAGCAAAGGCTTTCGATAAAGTGTGGCACAACGGCTTATTATATAAGCTGTACACTATGAATGTGCCACATCGTCTCGTGCTCATCATCCGAGACTACTTGTCGAATCGTACCTTTTGCTATCGCATAGAAGGGGCTCTCTCCTCCCCCCATCCCATTCACGCCGGTGTGCCTCAAGGCTCCGTGCTCTCCCCCCTACTGTTCACGCTGTACACCAGCGATATTCCAAAATGCGGTGCAGCCCGTATGGCCCTTTTCGCCGACGACACGGCAATCTATTACTCCGGCATGACCCATGTCGCTATTTCTCGTACCCTCCAATCCGCGGCCAACACCCTAGGTGAATGGTTCCGGAAATGGAGAATCGAAGTAAATCCCGAAAAAAGTGCAGCGGTCCTCTTCGATAAGAGACCCCTGTCACAGTACCGTAAAGAACTGAGCGTACCAGTCTCAATGTTCGGAAAACAGATCCCATGGCAACGAGAAGCCAAATATCTCGGAGTGATCCTTGACCGTAGACTGACTTTCCGTCCGCATATCCGCAGGGTGAAAAACCGTGCCGCCCTTGTCCTCGCACGTCTCCACCCCCTTCTCAATGCGCACAGTAAGCTGCCCACTCATCTCAAAGTTAGGATATTCACCACCTGTATCCGCCCCATACTCGCCTATGCTAGCGTTGTGTTCGCACACGTTAAGCCGGTGAGAATTCACATGCTCCAAACCATCCAAAACCGTTTCATGCGTAGGGCTGTAGACGCCCCCTGGTACGTACGCAACGTCGACCTCCACCTAGACTTCAAACTGCCGACCATCAAGCAGTTTTTCAAGCGTGCCTCAAAACGCTATTTCGATTCCGCTCCCAAGCACCCCAACCCCTTGGTCGTGGCGGCCACCGTCTACCAACCATCCGCTATCAGCAAAACCCGACGTCCCAGACACACACTCATTGAGCCCGATGACGATATCACACTCCTCCAGGAGTCAGATAAAAGTACTAGCACACTCCGACGCCGTCGTCCAAAATATCGTCCCCGCCGGCGAGGACCGACGCGACACACACACAGAATCCGAGAGTCCGACTCTCGAGAAACAGAAACACATGCCGACGCAGCACCGGCTGCTGGGGGGATCAGTGGCGGGGTCCCCCTGCTGCACCCTGAGTCGAGGTCCGAGCTCCCCCCTGGGGACGCCCTCACGGTGTAAGCAACCGGAGATAATCTCGTCACGCGAGACCGGCCCTATGCTCTAGAGTAGTTCCTAGGAGCAGGCTATTGCGTAGCCACTGGTTAGGTTTTCTAGGTAGGTCTTAGCCTCGCCGGCGAGGCTTGCCGCTTCACGGCGTTTAGCACGTCACCCGATAGGGACCGAAAGTCCGCTACTTTCGAGGTAACCAATTCGATGCAGCAACGGCTGCTAGGGGGACATAGGAACTGCGGGGTCCCCCTGCAATGCCCTAGCGAGGTTCGAGCCCCCCCCTTGGGGGGCGCCCGCCCGATTAAGCGCGGTATTGATGCCGCGCGCATCTAGTTTGTAAGTATGTAGGGAAAAAACCTTCGGCGAATGGAGTCCCACATGGGACTCTCCGCCAACTAAGTCCGGTTAAGCAGAAATGGGACTTCGGTCCCACCTGCGAGAGCCCATTTATAAAAAAAATAAAAAAAAAAAAAAAGCTTGCGTCCGCAACAATTATATAATCATCATCATCATCATTTCTGCCGAAAAACGTCCACTACTGGACATAGGCCTCCTCCAAAAGGGGGGATATGCCATAATCGCCACGGTTGGCAGGCGGGTTGGCGATCGCAGTTGATTGAATAAATACTCAGAGAATGCTGCTGCCCATCCTCTGGTGAACCCCTTAGTCGCCTTTTACGACACCCATGAGAAGAGAAGACGTTCTCAAAAAAGGCCAGGTTAAGAGCACTCTAAGTCAAGGAGGATACATGACGACGTTAATGGACGTTGATAAAGCGAAGGTGTGTCCTGATCATACATAGCAAGGGGAAATCAATAGCCTCTGCCTACCCCAATAGGAAACAGGTGTGATAATATGTATGTGTTATATGCGGCGCGACTATACTATCTTACTTCTTGCAATTTGATTATTTTGGGAGGTTCTCTCTCTATCTATCAGAAATATCATACGATGGATTCTCCTACAGCGACCGACGCCTTATCATGCGTTTCAAGATTGAGAGGAAATCAACCATTTTCTTTCCATCAAAATTTATTTACTTATTCTACTGATGTATTACCCACTAATATTATAAATGGGAAAGTATGGATGTTTGTTTGTTTAATGTTTGTCGTTAAATCACGCCAAATCGGCTGAAATTCATCATCATCATTTCTGCCGAAAGACGTCCACTGCTGGACATAGGCCTCCCCCAATTAAGGGGGGATATGCCATAATCGCTACGCTTGGCAAGCGGGTTGGCGATCGCAGTTGGTTGGTTAAATACTCGGAAAACGCGGCTAAACTTATTTAGATGAAATTTTGCACACAGATAGACCATGTCCTGCATTAACACATAGGATACTTTTTATCGACATATCACGGGGGCAAAGCCGCGGGCATCAGCTAGTATCACAATAAATAGGTAGTCGGCACTTCAAACTTGCAGAAATAAGCTTACCAAGAGTTCATTGTGAAATGCAGAAACTGGTATGCTTGAAGAATACGAGTTATATCTACAGCAGATGGTGTAAGCCGATTTGTACATAGTACTAATGAAATAAACTTATAACAACAACTTGTGATTTCTATAGAAAGGTGGTATAGCTATAAAAGCTATACTACGTATGTCTTTCTATAATCACGGTTTATCTTCCGTCAGGAAGAAGTCCGGACCTTTGGAAGGCTTGCCAGCGGACACAGGTCCGTCTAGCAGTCGCCCCTTTGACAACTTTAATCTAATATGGGATGGGGCACGAACCGAAGACAGTCCACAGCTGCACTTTAGTAGTACAGTCATATTTCGTCTCGGGAGGTTACAGGACTATTGCGAAATATGGAAACTATACTTATTTTGGCTATGGATTTGATATGGGTGTTTGATGGACTACTGCCGAATTGCGTAACTCACTCGCGATCGCAATCAATAGGATTTCAATGTTCATTGCTCCGTGTGTTTTGACAATTCGCCTTATCGGCAACTATGTACAGTCAACCAACTGGAATCATGACCCACCATAAGCTTAATTTTCTACAAACATTCTAATACAATTAGGTCGAGTTTCGCTCAAAGATATTTCCGTGGCAACAAACTTGTTATCAATTTTATTGTACAGTTACAGTTAGTTTCTTCTAATTTGATTGATATTCTTCTGGAATTAAAAGAGTTCGTATAGGTTTTTGAATTTAAAAAAAAATTGTTCTTTTTTATAGATAAACTATGCGGAACGACAGTTAATTCGAAATTCAAAACATTTATTCTAGCTTTATCAAAAACGTAACTTTTTATCCAATTATTAATCTATTGCATTTAATAACAAAGCTCAAAATTTCATAGTCCTCTGACCCGTATTAACGCAGTTTCCTTAATATTCAAAATGTCCTAAGTGCAGTACGATGCTAATAAGAAGAAAATTTTACTGTTTTAACAATATCATACGAATTCTCAGCTGAGTGGGTCATGATTCCGATTTGTTGACTGTACACACGGCTACACATCAAGCTGTACATTTCCAGTATACGCTGACCTCGCATTGTATAGGCTTTCCGTACAATGCGATTTCAGCTTATACTGGAAATGTATAGCTTGATGTGTAGCCGTGTGTACCACGCAATGAATATTGTTACATACATACATACATATTATCACGCCTGTTTCCCATTGGTAGATTGGTAGGCAGAGACTACGGATTTCCACCTGCTACGATCCTGACACACCTCTTTCGCTTCAATATTGTTATCATTTCAAAATGAACGCTAATGTCAATGTCAATGCATTACACAATGACCCCACTGGTTTTACAATCCTACTAATATTATAAACGAGAATGTTTGTGACGATCTATGGATGTGTGGATGTTTGTTACTCTGTCACGCAAAAACTACTGTATGGATTTTAATGAAATTTGGCATACAGATAGAACATAATCCGGTTTAACATATAGGCTACTTTTTATCTTATCTTATCTCATCTTAATCTTCTTATCTTAACTATTATAAAATTGTAAATGTCTTATTGTTTGTTTGTTTGAGCTTCACGCTAGAACTACTGGACCGGTTTTGATGAAACTTTTTGTGTTTGAAAGCTGATGATTAGACTTAAAAACTGGTATGGGTTTCGGGAAAGAAAGAAAGAGAAAAATAAATAATAATTTCGTGGCGTGCGTCACCAATCACAAATCGACAAATCGATTGGTAGATTTGGTAGATTGGTAGATTGATATATTTGGTAGATTGGTAGATTGGTACAATGGTATATATATATATATATTGATTATTTAATTATTTTAACGCATTTTACGCATGCGAAGCGAATTCTAAAGATATAAATTGTGGATAGAAAAAACGCTGACGTCACCCAAAGACGTATAGTGGAGGATAATTTCGATACCACGAGCAGTGTTCACGGTAGCTTAGTGGCTAAAGCACTGGCGTACTGAGCCAGGAGTCGCAGGTTCGAATCCTGCTCGTGAGCGATTTTTTCTTTCCACAATTTATATCTTTATATATATTGATCTTGGAGAAATGCACGGTTCCACCAGGACAAAGCACCACGGGAGCGAAGCCGCGGGTAAAAGCTAGTTTATTTATAATATCATTGTTAAGTCTTTAAAAATATGTCACTGACCTTTACCAAAATTTTTGTTAGTCATTCAATACAATGAACTTGTTTTCGTTGTGTTTTTTTCTTATGAATATTCCTAAAACATATTCTAAAAACAATGAAAGACCAAATCAATTGTTTCATTATTGGAGTTAGACTTTAAAAATCGTTCTGTTAATAAATAGAAAAGTCAAGATAAATCCTTAAATGCTTCAGGGACAGAAGAGGCAGATAAACTAAATAAGAACTTAATCATGATGGGATAATTCTAGGCCAAGAACTGTGTTATTATCATATGCGGAAGGCAAACAACTTTGCGTTATAGCACAGAACAAATAATAGTACTACGTAAAGAATGGCCACTCACCTCTTCCCGCCAATCCGACTTAACTCATCAATATCAGACATCACTAAAGTAATATCAGACAACAACAAAAGAGAAGGAATGTAACCGCCAGCCAATCTGCGCATCCGTCAGTGCATAACGCTCATGTCAGCCAACCAGCTCTCATAACACGATCGGTTTATCGCCACTTACCTAAGATAAGCCGGATTTTTGCAATGATCCAAAAAATATATACGTATTATATCCATTGTCTAGTCCCCATACCACAAGCTCTGCTTAGTTTGGGACTAGATGGTGCTGTGTAAAAATGTCCCGAAGATATTTATTTATTATTTTATTTATAAATAGCTCGGATAATAAAGAAAAACTTTTATAGATATCAATTATTGAGACTTCAGATGCCAGCACATTCAACCATATTCTATGACAAATCCTTCACAGTCCAAGCTGCTCGTTTATGGAATGCGTTACCTGTGCCTATAAGACGTGCTCAGTCCCTAGCTTCTTTTAAAAAACTTGTAAAGGAACATTACCTCTCTGTATAAACTGTTATTTTAGTGAGATGTTGCTACACTGCACAGACCAAGTAGAGATCTACGCATCTACACTGGTATATACACGTATTTTATTTTGTTATTTATTAAAGAATATTATTTGTTGTTACATTTGTATATATTGTATATATTTGGTATATATTTATGGATATATATTAGAATTTATTTTATTTATACATGTAATATTTTCTATGGTAGGTAAATATCTATTTATTTATTATATTAAATATTAGTAAATTTTATGAAAGTGCACCACATACTGCCCCCATCTATTTTTCACGTCTTCCTTGTCCATCCAAAGGTTGTCTGGAAGATATCGCTATTAGCGATAAGACCGCCAATGTACCCTTATTTTACATGTTAGTCCTAAGTTTAATAATGTTATTGGTGTACAATAAAGAATATTCTATCTATCTATCTATCTATCTATCCGGTCCTTTGCAATCATCCTAGGATTTTCGCAATGGTCCGATTTTTACGATTATCCTACAACATATAGTACCTACATAGATTAATTTTGACCGATTTTTTTATCATTCTAATAAAATGGGCTAGCGTTTGACCTCTAAAAATGGTTAATTCAAAAAGTATTTTATACCTACTATAAATGAATATTTTGGTATAAACTGATTGTAATTTATGTGTCAGACTTCGTTCCGTGTGTTGCCGGACATAAAGAATTGCCCTTATCTCTTCTCATGGGTGTCTTAAAAGGCGACTTACGGCCAAAATTAATATCCAATCTATCTACGATTTACCCTGCTAGAGATACAAATTTGACATATTTTGTATGGAGCTTATATCAAATTCCTATCTCTAGTAGGGCAAATCGTGGATAGATTGGATATTAATTTTGGCCGTAAGGGATTCACCAGAGGATAGGCAGCAGCGTTCTCTGAGTATTTAATCAACCAACTGCGATCGCCAACCCGCTAAGATCGAGTAGGGATTTGAGGTCGTCCTCGAGCAGACTCGCGGGTTTGTTTGCGGATCTATAGGCCGAGACTATGGTGATGGGCTGGTGCCCTGTCATGCCTAGGCGACAGATTGAAGCCTCCAGGCATGCTAGCTCTGGGGGATCAATGGGGATGCAATACAATGAATTTCGGTAATAGATGAGCGTTCCGCCTAGTGCGGTGTGTGCTCTGTCGTTTCTTATCAGCCTATAGTTGGCTATATTGGGATTACGACTATGGGGTTTGAGGAAAGACTCTTGAATGAGTAAAATATCGATTTGGTGCTCACGCAAGAAGACGGCTACGTCGTCGCGTTGACCACTAATGCCTCGGGCATTAAAAAAGCCTAAAATTAGGGAACGGGGTTTGAATCTTTTGGGTGGGGCCGTATTATACATTATAATTGGAATTAAGTATTCTATAGATGTCTTGGTACTTGGTAAGTACCTGAAGGCGCTGCTCATGGATGCCTTGGGTAAAGGCCCAAAGTCTAGAGTAGGCGTCAATGCGGGATTCCCCTGACTGGGGTTCGAGGTATTCTCTCGGCAGAAGGCCGGGGGAGTTTACCGGAGGGGGGGTTCTCATGGGGGGGGGGGCTTTAGCTGCTGGTGCAGTTTTGGGCCTGAGAGAAGGTGCGGGGATGGGTATGTTCATCAGCGCAGGGGGCTCTGAGGCCGGGGGCGCGAGACGAGAGGGCGGAAGAGGTGGGAAATGGGGCTTTTGGTTACCCTTAAACCAGGGGTTGGGCCCGAGTGGGCCGCGGAAATTAGGGGAGGGCCCGAGTGGGCCTCTAGGGTTTGGTGGTTGGTACTGGTAGGGGGCTGCGTAGGAGGGGGCTTCCCTCGCAACGCGGTCGGAGGCGCGTTTCGCCGATTTGGCGTTGCGCATTTTGGGGGCTTTGGGGCATCCGCGATAATTCGCTGGATGCCCGGATTTGCCGCAAAGGACACAGCTAGGGGGCTCCGTGCACTGGTCCCTCTCCTTGGGACGCTCGCAATTGGAAGTCCCGTGATCGCCTAGGCACTTAACGCACCTGGGCTTTGCGTAGCAGTTACGCTGGGAGTGACCATACAGCTGGCAACGGTGACATTGACCAGGCTGGTTTGACTTGTGGGGGCGCTCGACCGTGATGCCTGATAAGTTGCATACGGTCTTTATGTTATATATGTTTTTGGCGCTTTCGCCAGGGTGACAGATGACAAGAACCATATTGTAGGGTTCACCGTGCTTACCACGGTACATTCGGTGGGTTATTGCAACCGGGATCCCTTGACGATCGAGGTCGGCGTGCACTTCCGTGCAGCTGACTTCGGTCGGAATCCCTCGGATCACAACTCTAAGGAGTCGGTCCTCTGGGAGTGCGTAGGTGTGAAAAGACACACCACGCTCGCGTAGCAACCTGGTAAGGTTGCGGTAATCGGTGGGGGTGGGGACAACTACTTTAATGCCCTGCTGCGTGGAGCGGGCACTAGTAAAATTGATTTTGTTTTGATTGCACCAGTCGGAAATTCTGGTCCAATATGCCTTATCCTGGATGAATAAGGGAGGCGGGATGGGTACCTTCTTCTGGGAAGATGAGGTATGTTCATGATCGTGAGGGGAGGCAGGCCTGTTATCCTGCGAGGAGGAGTAAGAGGCGGGACGGGGGGTAGGGGCCGGGGCAGAGTTTGACTCGGACAGTTTAAGTGCTTTTGAGGCGAGAGCCTCGGCCTTATTTGTCTTTCGGCTGCGTTTTTTACCTTTACCCACTACCGTGGTAAAGGCGTCGGCCTCGTCTGAGTTGACCTCACTGTCCGAAGACATCTCTTGGTCTGATGGGATCGGGGAGCGATCGGGGTATTGAGTGGGGGCTGGGGTGGGGAGAGGTGAGGGGGTGCGGTCCTTATGGTCCAGGCTGGCTGAACGCCTAGGCGGACCACGCGGAGACCTCGGCCTCTCCTCATCGCTGTCGGAACGGGCGGGGCGCCTATTCCTCTTTTGGGGTGGGGGGGTATCGGGCAACTCAGGAGAGTTGGGGGATTCGGACGTTTGAGGTTTGATCACCTCATCGTCGCAAAAGAGGTTGCCATAATTGGCTAGGAAGTTGGGGTCCTTGAGGAGGACGTTTTTCAGGATGCTCAGGAACTTGGCATCAGACACCATCGTACAGATGATGACTAAGCCAAGCCTAGCAAAATGAGAGGGAGAGAAATTAGTGGCGTACTAACATGGGGGTTTGCTCCTCGGGTGGGTGTTCCCGGGAGTGTGTTCAAACCCTCCCCGTCGGGTATAGACGGGGAGGTTGTGTGCCTACTGGTGAGCCCTAAGCTTGCACTCCTGATTGCCAGTCTTAATGTGCAACCAGGTCCCTAAGTCTCTAGTGTGCAATGGGTGTAAACCCCTAGAGAGTGCTAGATAGGACGAAACGGGGTTAAAGCTAGGGAAGACTAGGAGATCCCCCAAGGCCTTCTGGCCCTAGCTTCTTCCAATTTTGCTTTGCCCTTAAGGAGCGCAGCTGGCGTGTCGGGTCAACGCCCCTCAGTTCGTTAGCACCGTTAGGTATCCACTGAGGACCACAGTAAATAAGTGGGTTTTTCCTGAAGGGACACTACGTTTTTGACGAAACTCTGTCTAAAGAGACAAAAGCGCGCCCGCTGTCTTGAAAAAGACAGCGAATGTGCTTATCGGGCTGCAGTCGGCGGGGCGACTGCGGAGGGCGCTACGGTGAGCCGTAGCGAAAAATATTCGAGCACTTAATTCGTCACGAGAGGACGGAGCGGAGCAGCACGACCTCTCGGGGCGAGTGTCAGAGCGTGAATCCTTGTGCTTCTCGTTTTGCTGAATGTATTTAGATGAAATACGCTCCGTGTAGTCCGGAAACAAAGAATAGCACCGCCCCATCTCTTCTCATGGGTGTCGTAAAAGGCGACTAAGGGATCACCAGAAAATAGGCATCAGCGTTTTCTGAGTATTTATTCAACCAAATGTGATCGCCATAGCGCTTTCCAAGCGTGGCGATTATGGCATATCCCCCCCTTTTGGAGGAGGCCTATGTCCAGCAGTGGACGTCTTTCGGCTGAAATAATGATGATGATGACGATTTGGATGAAAATTGGCACACAAATAGACCATAGCCCAGGTTAACATATAGTCTGCTTTTTATTCCGGGAAAATATGGATGTTTGTTTGTTTGACCTTCAATCCCGCTGAAACGACTGAACGCATTTGGATGAAAATTAGCACAGAAACAGACCATAGCTCGGATTAACATATAGGCTACTTTTTATCCCAAAAACATAAACAGTTTCCGAGGGATGCGTGATAACGTCTTTCCGTGATAAACCTAATTATACGCAGTCGAAGCCGCGGTCAATGGCTAGTGTAGCTAACATATACCTAATTACCTACATGTGGAAGAATTCAAAGTATTAGAGGCAAAATCCGATGTTCCATGTAAGTATTTATTTGTTTATATAACATTAAAAGTCTGCAATATTTACATATTGTTGTGTTAAGATTCTATTTTAAGACTAACCTCGTTTTATTTTAGTGGTATTCATGTGCAAAAAGATTTATAATGCAAATATAACTGTTTGTGCATTTTATGTAATTACATAAGTACCTAATTGTACAAACAGATATACAAATAAACATTTATTAAAAGTGATTAAAATTACCATCTTCTTGTATCATTGCTAATACCAACATTCGCGTACATCACAGATAATATAATACTATACGATTAATCTATGACTAGTACCTACAATAATCATTGCTTGCATGAGAGTGCACCTGTGTTTGCGCACACACTTGTGCACTATAATATGTCCCACGCAGATGGCTAGCAGTGGTGGTTCTAGGGGGGGGGGGGGTCATAGGGGGTCTTTTTTTTTTTTTTTCGAATGGGCTCTCGCAGGTGGGACCGAAGTCCCATTTCTGCTTAACCGGACTTAGTTGGCGGAGAGTCCCATGTGGGACTCCATTCGCCGAAGGTTTTTTCCCTACATACTTACAAACTAGATGCGCGCGGCATCAATACCGCGCGTAAGCGGGCGCCCCCCGAGGGGGGGGCTCGAACCTCGCTGGGGCATTGCAGGGGGACCCCGCAGTTCCTATGTCCCCCTAGCAGCCGTTGCTGCATCGAATTGGTTTCCTCGAAAGTAGCGGACTTTCGGTCCCTATCGGGTGACGTGCTAAACGCCGTGAAGCGGCAAGCCTCGCCGGCGAGGCTAAGACCTACCTAGAAAACCTAACCAGTGGCTACGCAATAGCCTGCTCCTAGGAACTACTCTAGAGCATAGGGCCGGTCTCGCGTGACGAGATTATCTCCGGTTGCTTACACCGTGAGGGCGTCCCCAGGGGGGAGCTCGGACCTCGACTCAGGGTGCAGCAGGGGGACCCCGCCACTGATCCCCCCAGCAGCCGGTGCTGCGTCGGCATGTGTTTCTGTTTCTCGAGAGTCGGACTCTCGGATTCTGTGTGTGTGTCGCGTCGGTCCTCGCCGGCGGGGACGATATTTTGGACGACGGCGTCGGAGTGTGCTTGTACTTTTATCTGACTCCTGGAGGAGTGTAATAGCGTCATCGGGCTCAATGAGTGTGTGTCTGGGACGTCGGGTTTTGCTAATAGCAGATGGCTGGTAGACGGTGGCCGCCACGACCAAGGGGTTGGGGTGCTTGGGAGCGGAATCGAAATAGCGTTTTGAGACACGCTTGAAAAACTGCTTGATGGTCGGCAGTTTGAGGTCTAGGTGGAGGTCGACATTGCGTACGTACCAGGGGGCGCCTACGGCCCTTCGCATGAAACGGTTTTGGAGGGTTTGGAGTATGTGAATTCTCACCGGCTTAACGTGTGCGAACACAACGCTAGCATAGGCGAGTATGGGGCGGATACAGGTGGTGTATATCCTTACTTTGAGAGGAGTGGGCAACTTACTGTGCGCATTGAGTAGGGGGTGGAGACGTCCGAGGACGAAGGCGGCACGGTTTTTCACCTTGCGGATATGCGGTCTGAAAGTCAGTCTACGGTCAAGGATCACGCCAAGGTATTTGGCTTCTCGTTGCCATGGGATCTGTTTTCCGAACATTGAGACTGGTACGCTTAATTCTTTACGATACTGTGACAGGGGTCTCTTATCGAAGAGGACCGCTGCACTTTTTTCGGGATTGACTTCGATTCTCCATTTCCGGAACCAGTCACCTAGGGTGTTGGCCGCGGATTGGAGGGTACGAGAAATAGCGACATGGCTCCTGCCGGAGTAATAGATTGCCGTGTCGTCGGCGAAAAGGGCAATACGGGCTGCACCGCATTTTGGAATATCGCTGGTGTACAGCGTGAACAGTAGGGGGGAGAGCACGGAGCCTTGTGGCACACCGGCGTGAATGGGATGGGGGGAGGAGAGAGCCCCTTCTATGCGATAGCAAAAGGTACGATTCGATAAGTAGTCTCGGATGATGAGCACGAGACGATGTGGCACATTCATAGTGTACAGCTTATATAATAAGCCGTTGTGCCACACTTTATCGAAAGCCTTTGCTACGTCGAAAAAGAGAGTGCCGGTCATTTGACCGCGTACGAAGCCTGCACTGATGTGTTCTACAATGCGGTGCAGTTGGTTAACGCAGCAGTGCTTTGTACGAAAGCCAAACTGCTCGTCGGGAAGGAGTTTATTTGAGTCGGCGAAATCTTTGAGTCGCTTATAAATAAGCTTCTCGTAGATTTTGCCGAAGACATTGAGGAGACTAATCGGCCGGTAACTACTCGGCTCGGCTTTTGGTTTGCCCGGTTTGGAAATACCGATTACCGTAGCCTGTTTCCAAGCCTGGGGAAAGATGTTGTTTTTAAATGCCGCATTGAAGATGACGGTCATTAGAGCGATTAGGGTGGCAGGGAAACGTTTCAACACCTTATTGGTGATGCCGTCTGCGCCGGGGGCTTTTTTGGGCTTAAGATCCTTGACTATAGAGAGAACTTCGTCAGGGGTGATCGGTGGGAGCGGGTCAACAGGGTCATCTATTGGGGGGGGGGGGAGGGCTGACCTACGCTCTACTTCTGAATTAACCTTATCAAGGTGGGTTTGGCTTACGGGAAGCGTACTGAGAGTGCATTGAGACTCCAAACTGTCGGCTAAGCATTCGGCTTTTTCGTCGTCGTCAAAGGCCGGCCTTTGATTGGGTCGATTTAGGGGGGGCATAGTTGCCGTGGTCTCGCATTTAAGTCTGCGTTGAAGGGCCCAGAAGGCTACATGAGACGGTTGGATTGCGCTGACTTCCTTGTCCCAATGATCCTCCCGTACCTGAGCTACACGTCTCTTTACAGTATTCTGTAAGGAGCGCATATGGGCACGATTGGCTTCATTGGGAAAAGCGTCATAGGCACGGATGGCCGCGTTCCTCTCGGTCCTCAACTCATTCACATCGTCCGGCAGTTTCAGACGCTGGTCATCCAGCATCGGAACCTGCCGTGAGCATTCGCCCACTACGGACTGTACATGGTTGGTGAGCGAGGTGATCGCGGCCACCGTGTCCGCGACTGTCTCAATGGAGTCAGGGATTGAATCTAATTGGGGGGATGAGGTAGATTTGAGGCGGTCCTCTAATCTCCTCCAATCGGTTATCGTTTTTGTTACGGGTGGAATACCGGGATCCGAGGGACCACCTCGGGGACCCAGTTGAATGATCACAGGGCGATGATCTGAGTCTAATTCTTGGATTACCTCGATAGAGCGAATACCGAGGTTTACGCGCTTTAAGAGGGCTATATCTAGGATGTCGGGCCGATGCCCTACTGTGTCAGGATAGTGAGTGGGACGCATCGGGGCGATGACGTCGAAGGAAAGTTTGTCGCTAAGTGCTCCTAATTGAATGCCAGCGGCGTTATTGGAGACACAGTTCCATGAACGGTGTTTGGCGTTTAAGTCGCCTGCAATAATTACAGAGTTACTAAGATCAAGTAGGGATTTGTGGTCGTCCTCGAGCAGACTCGCGGGTTTGTTTGAGGATCTATAGGCCGAGACTATGGTGATGGGCTGGTGCCCTGTCATGCCTAGGCGACAGATTGAAGCCTCCAGGCATGCTAGCTCTGGGGGATCAATGGGGATGCAATACAATGAATTTCGGTAATAGATGAGCGTTCCGCCTAGTGCGGTGTATGCTCTGTCGTTTCTTATCAGCCTATAGTTGGCTATATTGGGATTACGACAATGGGGTTTGAGGAAAGACTCTTGAATGAGTAAAATATCGATTTGGTGCTCACGCAAGAAGACGGCTACGTCGTCGCGTTGACCACTAATGCCTCGGGCATTAAAAAAGCCTAAAATTAGGGAACGGGGTTTGAATCTTTTGGGTGGGGCCGTATTATACATTATAATTGGAATTAAGTATTCTATAGATGTCTTGGTACTTGGTAAGTACCTGAAGGCGCTGCTCATGGATGCCTTGGGTAAAGGCCCAAAGTCTAGAGTAGGCGTCAATGCGGGATTCCCCTGACTGGGGTTCGAGGTATTCTCTCGGCAGGAGGCCGGGGGAGTTTACCGGAGGGGGGGTTCTCATGGGGGGGGGGGCTTTAGCTGCTGGTGCAGTTTTGGGCCTGAGAGAAGGTGCGGGGATGGGTATGTTCATCAGCGCAGGGGGCTCTGAGGCCGGGGGCGCGAGACGAGAGGGCGGAAGAGGTGGGAAATGGGGCTTTTGGTTACCCTTAAACCAGGGGTTGGGCCCGAGTGGGCCGCGGAAATTAGGGGAGGGCCCGAGTGGGCCTCTAGGGTTTGGTGGTTGGTACTGGTAGGGGGCTGCGTAGGAGGGGGCTTCCCTCGCAACGCGGTCGGAGGCGCGTTTCGCCGATTTGGCGTTGCGCATTTTGGGGGCTTTGGGGCATCCGCGATAATTCGCTGGGTGCCCGGCTTGGCCACAAAGGACACAGCTAGGGGGCTCAGTGCACTGGTCCCTCTCCTTGGGACGCTCGCACTCGCTTGTCCCATGATCGCCTAGGCACTTTACGCACCTGGGCTTAGCGTAACAGTTACGCTGGGAGTGACCATACAACTGGCAACGGTGGCATTGACCAGGCTGGTTGGACTTGTGGGGGCGCTCGATCGTAATGCCTGATAGGTGGCATACGGTCTTTATATTATATATTGCCTTTGCGTTTTCGCTGGGGTGGCAGATGGCGAGGACCATGTTAAAGGGGTCACCGTGTTTGCCACGGAACATTCGGTGGGTCTCTTTAATAGGGATGCCTTGGGTTTTGAGGTCGTCAAATACTTCTTCGCATTTGACTTCCGTAGGGACTCCTCGGATTACGACTCTGAGGAGTCGGTCCTCCGGGAGGGCGTAGGTGTGGAAGGACACCTTACGTTCGCGTAGCAGCCTGGTAAGGTTGCGGTAATCGGTGGGGGTGGGGACAATTACTTTAATACCCTGCTGTGTGGGGCGGGCACTGGTGAAATTTATTTTGGACTGGTTGCACCAGTCAGAAATTCTCGTCCAGTAAGCCTTATCCTGGATGAATAAGGGAGGCGGGATGGGTACCTTCGTCTGGGAAGACGAGGTATGGACATGAGGGGAGGAGGGCCTGTTATCCTGCGAGGAGGAGTGAGAGGCGGGACGGGGGGTAGGGGCCGGGGCAGTGTTAGCCTCGGAAAGCTTCAAGGACTTAGGGGCGAGAGCCTCGGCCTTATTGGTTTTGCGGCCGCGTTTTTTACCTTTACCCACTACTGTGGTAAAGGCATCGGCCTCGTCAGAGTTGACCTCACTGTCCGAAGACATCTCTTGGTCTGAAGGGATCGGGGAGATCTCGGGGTTTTGAGTGGGGGCTGGGGTGGGGAGAGGTGAGGGGGTACGTTCCTTGAGGTCCAGGCTGGCTGAACGCCTAGATGGACCGCATGGAGACCTCGGTCTCTCCTCATCGCTGTCGGGACGGGCGCGGGCGCGGGCGCGGGATTCGAGGGCGCGGGATTCGAGGGCGCGGGATTCGAGGGCGCGGGATTCGAGGGCGCGGGCTTCAAGGGCGCGGGCTTCGAGGGCGAGGCGCCTAGCCCTTTTTAAGGAATTTATCCTTATGGGTGGGGGGGAATCGGGCGACTTTAGAGAGTCGGGGACATCAGGTGGTGTTTGTTGCTTGGCGGCAAAAGCGCTGCCAAACAAGTCGCCATGATTGGCGATAAAGACGGGGTCCTTGAAGAGGACGTTTTTTAAGATGCTGAGGAACTCGGCATCAGACACCATCATATAGATGATGACTAAGCCAAGCCTAGCAACAATGAGAGGGGGAGAAAATTAGTGGCGTACTAACATGGGGGTTTGCTCCTCGGGTGGGTGTTCCCGGGAGTGTGTTCAAACCCTCCCCGTCGGGTATAGACGGGGAGGTTGTGTGCCTACTGGTGAGCCCTAAGCTTGCACTCCTGATTGCCAGTCTTAATGTGCAACCAGGTCCCTAAGTCTCTAGTGTGCAATGGGTGTAAACCCCTAGAGAGTGCTAGATAGGACGAAACGGGGTTAAAGCTAGGGAAGACTAGGAGATCCCCCAAGGCCTTCTGGCCCTAGCTTCTTCCAATTTTGCTTTGCCCTTAAGGAGCGCAGCTGGCGTGTCGGGTCAACGCCCCTCAGTTCGTTAGCACCGTTAGGTATCCACTGAGGACCACAGTAAATAAGTGGGTTTTTCCTGAAGGGACACTACGTTTTTGACGAAACTCTGTCTAAAGAGACAAAAGCGCGCCCGCTGTTTTGAAAAAGACAGCGAATGTGCTTATCGGGCTGCAGTCGGCGGGGCGACTGCGGAGGGCGCTACGGTGAGCCGTAGCGAAAAATATTCGAGCACGTAATTCGGCACGACAGGACGGAGCAGGAGCAGCACGACCTCTCGGGGCGAGTGTCAGAGCGAGAATGGCCATAGGGGGTCATGACCCCCCCCCCCCAAATCGTATACGTCAAATTGACAAATCTCCTGAAAATAGACAATTTACAAAAATAAATTAATTAAATTATTAACTTCCTGCTTAAACGTCCAAAAGTAAACAACGAAATCTGTACCGGACGGGCGGAACTCGATACCGTGTGTATGAGCCGCTGACGCCCTGTACCTATAGGTTGACTTCCCACGCCGAACTGAAGGATTATTTCGGGAACACCGGGAGAATTTTTCAGGAAATGAAAACACCGACTTGACTGTTCATGAAGAGCTTGAGGCCTCTGCTTACTCCATTTGATTTGAAGGCTTGACTATATGGTAGATTTGCTACGAATTCTGTTGAAAAATGCGTTTACTAACGCGGCACTAAACTTTACCGGCACGAGAGCCGCAGGCGCCTCAAGCCATTTACAACTTTATTTATTCTATTTATTTTTACATTTCTGTCTATATCTATGTATCTATCTGTGTTTGTTTTATGCAACCAAAACCTATGGATAGGCAAAAATCTAGGCTATCTAATGATCTATGACTCATCATTCTAGGTGTCATAGATTATCCATAGATTAAGGTTTTCTATGCAAAATTGGCCGTGTCAGGGGATTTTTATTACTTTCACCCTTAATAACTTTTTTGTTATTGGGGTTGGGACTATTTACTATACGGTATCCCCTGCACGACCATTTTGGCTTTAAATAAAAAACAATAATAAAAGTGTTTATTTGATGTAAACTAGGCTAGGTACACATATTCCACCAAACGGGTGAATTTTTCATACATTTTTTATCGGTTTGTTTACATTTTTCTTATCGAACCCAGACAAAATTTATTGAAGATAATGTTTTTCTATTGATAGTATACTATAGATATATGCATTGTCTAGCCGTAGGTGGCAATACACATACCTACCTATTATTTTACTATGTTTAATTTCACAATTAAAACTTACAAATTTCATGACTCTAAAACATTGTTAAAACTATTAAATAACTTACAAATTTACATAATATTTGCAGTATATAGCGTTATTTACTATGTTCCTTCTATTTACGTTTCATTTACTATAAAAGGTTATGTATTTCTTATAAAAACTGTATTTTTAAATTTAATTTTCTATATAAAACGGTTATTTTACTATGAAACTGCTAAAATGCTACATAAATGGATAAATCTATATAGAACGAACATAAACAACGCTATACCTGAAAGATTACACTGATATTTACTTAAATAATAAAGATATAAGTTTTCATGAAGTGCATAGTTACGATTCTGTACTAGTAATTAAAAAATATACTGGAGGCAGCGCCCTCGCTCGAGACGCGCACTCCGCGCAACTTGTTCCCTGCCATTTGCATGGGTCAAATGCGTTCTACGAAAAACTATGAAATTCACTATTTTGACTATTAAGCACATAAAATATCATGAAAACTTACGTGTTTCAGCACTAACACTGAATTTAGGTTAATAAACACACTGAATCTACTGTATTACGGTACCAATCACTTAAATATTTCTGTATTATTGTCTCTAAATCGTCTTTTGACTTACGAAATTTTCACTCGCGATTTTACTGTCTTTCAGTAGAAAAAACGACACTGAAACAGGGTTGCCGCGCACATTTTTAGGGTTGTCGCGAACATTTCTCCCGCCGTGCAGCAGAGCGTCGACCCGTAGTGGAGCGTGCTGCAGATGACCCGGAGAGCGACATCACTTCGGCAGGGGCACCAGCTTCTTGACGGGGCGTTTGAGGACCCCCGCTGCTGTGCGCAGCTCGACGGTCCTGACTCGTCCGTCGGCGCCTGGGTAGACAGCGGTGATTCTCCCTCGCGGCCATGTATTGCGAGGGAGCTGGCCGTCGGCGATGAGAACGGGGTCGCCGACTTCAAAGTTGAGCCCAGTGTCATGGGGCTCCCGCCGGTACTGCAGCTCGGGTAGGTACTCGCGCACCCAGCGACGCCAAAACATGTCGGCTAGGATTTGGGCGCGCCGCCAATGCTTCTTGCTGTCGAGGTCGGACTCGCTGAACTCGCCGAGGGATGGTAGTCGTGCTGAGCCCCCGAATATAATGTGATTCGGGGTGATGGCTTCGTCGTCTTCTGCTTCTATGGAGACGTGCGTGAGGGGCCGACTGTTTACGGTGTATTCGGCCTCACACAGTAGGGTTGCGAGAACTTCTTCATGCGGATGCTTTTCGTGAAGGACCGTATAGAGAGTGGTCTTCACGCATCTGACGAGGCGCTCCCACGCGCCTCCCATGAAGGGCGCTGTGGGAGTGATGAAACGCCACACGATGCCGCGACGACTTGCTTCTTCTTTCACGGCTTCTCTCATCTCTCTGTCTGCGCCGTGCATGTTGGTACCGTTGTCGGAGTAGATTTCTGTGGGGCTACCTCGGCGCGCTGCGAACCTTCGCAGCGCCAAGATTGCGGAGTCAGCGCTGAGGCTAGCGGCGACCTCGAGATGGACCGCTCTGCTGGTGAGGCATGTGAACAGCGCCACATACCGTTTCTGGTGCTGTCTTCCGACGGTGACGGAGAGCGGCCCGAAATAATCTAGTCCCGTGTAGGTAAAGGGCCTCTGATGATGGGCGAGGCGCGCCTTCGGATGATCACCTGTGGCTGGCTCTGGAGGCTGCGATTTTCGAATGCGACATTGCAGACATTGATGCACTATTTTCTTCGTCGTCGGCCGCAGGCGAAGAACCCAGTAGTGTTGGCGTACTTCGTTTATGACCAACTCTGTCCCGCTGTGATGCAAGTTTCTGTGCGTCCAGTCTATATAGAGCTGTGTGACGCGGTGATCGCCATCCAAGATTGGCGGTCTCTTTGTTTTCTCGGTAATTTCTTCTGTTGCAGCTATGCGACTGCGTAGAGTGATCACGCCGTTGTTTATTTCTACTGGCAGTGATCGTAGGCGGCTGTCATTGGCGACACCTTCCCCGCGCCGAAGCTCCCGGAGGTCGGCGTCGAAGGAGTCCCCTTGTACTGCCTTCACAAGGAGATCCTCGGCGCCGCGGATGTGTTCTGCGGGGAGAAGCACGAAGTCCCGGGAGTCGGCGGCAGGGTGAGGTGCAGCACTTCCCGTCGTGGTGGTCTTCGTCTTCTTTTTCTTGTGACGCCAATCTGGATCCTTTTCTGGATTCTTGATCGTTCTTTTATATAGAACCTGGGCCTTGGGTTTTCGGCACAAGGCTATGAACTGTAGCACTCTCGCTGTAGTTCGTAGGAGTCGTTCCCATTTTGAGAATCTGTTCGGATCTGGGACGGCTTCTGATATCTTCTGTGTTCGACGTGATTCTGTCACTGTCGTTGTCCTTTCTTCCCCTGTTGCCTCATTGACGATGGGTTTCTCTGCGGGCCAAATTGACGGGTCTTCGTACAGGAACGATGGGCCGGCGTACCACTCGTGAGTGGAGCTGAAATTGACGGGAACGTCACGAGTAGCAGCGTCAGCGATGTTCATCTTCGTGGGCACCCAGCGCCAGTCTTCGACTTTACTGTGATCTTCTATTGCCGCCAGACGATGTGCGACAAATGGCTTGTATGTTCTAGACCCTTTTCTCAGCCATGTCAGCACGGTTTTGCTGTCTGTCCAGTACACTGTTGTCTCGGGCTTGACGCGATGTGCTTCAATGACGGCGGCGGCTACGCGACTTCCAAGTACGGCGGCTTGAAGCTCGAGGCGTGGGATGGACGTGACTTTTAGTGGAGCCACTCTCGCCTTGGCCATGACGAGTGACACGTGCACTCGCCCGTCTGTTGTCGTCGTACGCCAGTAAACTGCTGTCGCGTAGGCTGTCTCGCTGGCGTCCGTGAAGACGTGTACTTGAAGCGAGCTGGGGTCACTGAATCCGGGGTAACATCTCGGGACGCTGATCGTCTTCAATTGTTCTAAGTGGCGAATCCATGACGACCATTGTTTCGACAGATTCTCGTCGAATTTTTGATCCCAATCTGTACCGAGTCGCCACGCTTCTTGAAGAATTTGTTTGGCTCGAACTGTTACCGGCGATGCGAGGCCGAGAGGGTCATATAATGACATGACTATCTTCAGCGCTTCCCGCTTGGTCGGCGATTCCTTGTAGATGAGGTTGTCGGGGAGCCGAGCGAGCTTTAAATTGAAGCTCAGCTCGTCTGTACTTGGCTTCCACATGAGGCCGAGAATCTTCTCTTCTTGACCTTTGCTCGCGAGACTGACTGTTTCCGCCTGTTGTCGATTTGGCTCTAGTTCTTCTATGACGTTCGCGGAATTGGAGATCCACTTGGTGAGTTCGAAGCACGCTTCTCTGTGTATATCACGGACCTTTGTTGCTGTGCGCGTCGCTTCTTCCTCGTCTCGGAAACTGTCGAGATAGTCGTCCATGTAGTGGTTTTCTACGATGGCTTCTACTGCTTCTGGATTTTCCTTCAGATGCTTGCGCGCATTCCAATTCTTCGCAAAGATAGCTGTGCACGGTGAGCTAGCTGCACCAAAGATGATCGATTTCATGCGAAATTCTTGAGGGGCGCCCTCCCGCCGGTCTCCTCTCCACAGGTAGCGCAGCGCGTCTCTGTCTTCTTGCCTGACTTGCACTTGCATGAACATCTCTGCAATGTCCGCTGAGACGGCGATGCGGTGACGTCGGAACCTCATCATCACCCCCGGTAATGACTGTAGCAAGTCTGGTCCTGTGAGGAGGAAGTCGTTGAGCGACACTCCTCCTGTTTTCGCGGCAGCATCATGAACTATGCGCATCTTCTCGGGTTTCATGGGATTGTGGACATCGAAATGTGGAAGATACCAGGTCTTTCCTGGCGTGCTATTCTTCGGAGCTTCTTCCGCATATCCCTTTTCAATGAGAGCGTTCATCTGTTCTGTATATTTTGCTTTCAGTTCGGGATTGCGATCGAGCTTCTTTTCTGTTGACGCAAGTCTTCGTGTTGCGTTCTCGTAGCTATCGGGCATGACGAAATCTTCTTTCTTCCAGAGAAGGGCCGTTTCTATATGTCTATCTTCTAACTGTTTTGTATTCTTCTCAAGAATATCTTCAGCTTGCTTCTCTGGATCTGTATTCGGGCGACGTGGGTTGATGACGAGAGACTCGAGTGCAAAGTACTCCTTCAATTGTTTTTCTATGTTCTCTTCGTCCGGTGACAGCTGATTGACGCAGTGTACGCTGTGGCCCAGTGTTCGTGAGTGTGCGCCGTGCAGCACCCATCCTAACGATGTCAGCGATGCGACCGGTTGATGACTGGGACCTTTTCTGATGACACTTGCGATGAGTAGATGCCAATTGTCTTGTCCAATCAGCACCTTCGGGACGCCTATGTTGTAGACGAGCTTCTGTTTGATGTCTTGGAGGTGCCTGCAGTCTCTTAGGTCATCTTCGCTGACCCTCTGTGGCGATAGATGCAGGCCTGGAACGGTGCGCGCGCATAAAGGCACTTGCTTGCCCTCAGCGCTCCTCATAGACAGGTTGACTCGTCTCGAACTGGGCATGTCGAGTGACGTATCCCCGATGGCTCGAATGGTGAAGGGATCTAGATGACCTTCTGCTCCGACTGCGTTAGCGACGTCTTCATCTATGAGCGAAATTGTTGACCCATCATCCAGCAGTGCGAAGGTGTTCGCTTCTCCCGCCGGTCCAACTATCTGCACAGGAACTATCTTTAAGTAGGCTTGAGGCTTCGCGTGTAGACTGGAACTTGCTACTGTTTCTTGGTTCTCAATCTTCGCCTCTTCTCTCGGCTTCCTTTCGTAGTGCAGGAGTTGGTGGTGAGTGGCGGGGCATCCTTCTATGCCACATTTCTTCGCCTTGCATGAGTGCCCGTACGGTCGTGTGCGCAGACAACGAAAGCACAATCCGTACTTCTTTGCGAGCTGCCATCTTCCATCTGAGTCAGCTGTGCGAAACTTCGTGCAGTCCGTTGCATAGTGTCCGACGCGCTCGCATATCCTGCACTTCGGGGCAGGGGCAGAAGCGCCGGCCGCAGCATGCTTTTCGGTAGCGGTGTGTGTCCTCTGGATGGCACGACGAGTCTGCTGACCTTCTTCTGTACGGATGTTCTCAGCTGGCGCGAAGGCACTGCAGTAGCGCGCTTGTTCTGTGACGAAGTTGCTGAAGTTGCTAAGGTCCGGCATCGAATTGTACTTTTCGGTGTACGTTCGATACCACTGTACGCGCAGGGAGTTCGGCAGCTTCTCCGTCAGCACGCGCAGCAGCTCTGCATTGATGAGGTAGTGCTCCTTCTTCAATGCTTGAAGTGTGACGACGCTGGTTCTAATTTTGCTCGCGAAGAAGCAGAGGTCCTTGGGAGCTTCACTGCAGCGCGGTAGGGTTCGCAGCTTGTCTGTTTCGGCTTGAGCGATGGAGTCCGGTCGTCCGAATTGAAGTTCCAATTCTCGCATGATGTCATCTGGTCTTGCGTGCCCGATGAGTTCCGAGCTCACTGTTTCCAGCGCTCTCCCCCTGAGGCATCTTCTAAGCCTCGCTGTATTTTCCACGTCGTTGAAGTATCTTCTTGTGGTGTCGTATATTGCACGAAACGACAACCACTCTGTATGCGCGCCGCCGAAGGTCGGTAGTGACATGATCACTTTTGAAACCGCTGGATGAGGCGACGTGTACGACGAGTCCAACGGCTTCCTTTCGGCGAGCGCAGCTATGGCGGAGGTGAGATCGGTGATGAACGGCTTCAGTGAATCACCTCCCTGTTGATGAGTTTCCTTCTTCTTAGGATCTTCATCTTGATGCTTGACATCCAAAATATTTTTCTGTTCCCCTTCCTTCCCCCCGGGTGGGGGTGCGGCCAAGTCGGTGTTTCTCCCGGTGTCGGCTTCTATAGGGTTGGGCTGTGGTTCCGGTCCTTCTTCCAACCATGAACGAACGTAGTCAGCTTTCGATTGTCCGTCTTCATCATAGTCGTCAGAGTCCGCTTCCTCTTCAGCCTTCTGTAACTGTATCTCTGCTAACTGTAGTTTGATTCTTAGAATCTCTTCACGTGCCTTCAACTGTTTTCTATTGGAGCGATTCGTAGTTACGGAGCGTCCGCCGCGTCCCTTTTTCTGTTTTTCCTGTTCTTCTATACTGTGGGGCGCAGCACGGTCGGTTGGACGCAACGTCTGATCCGAATTTGTTCCTTTTCTATCTTCCGATGTGTCCCGCCTCGAAATAGACGGTACTGTTCCCTCCGCGGGGTGCGGGGGGGGCGGCGGCGCATCGGCGCTGTGTGACGTTGACGTTGACGGTGACCGCGGCGGCTGTTCATGTCGCACGCCGGGTGTACTGGTAGCTGCTGCTTCAACGTCCAACGTCCAGGATTCGGGAGCTCTTCCTTTTGAACGCGTAATCGGCATCTTGATTTTTCAGCTGTAATTCTTCAGGTGATAATTCTTCAGGCACGTGATGAAATCCGGCTCGCGAAGGACCAGCGAATGTACCGGACGGGCGGAACTCGATACCGTGTGTATGAGCCGCTGACGCCCTGTACCTATAGGTTGACTTCCCACGCCGAACTGAAGGATTATTTCGGGAACACCGGGAGAATTTTTCAGGAAATGAAAACACCGACTTGACTGTTCATGAAGAGCTTGAGGCCTCTGCTTACTCCATTTGATTTGAAGGCTTGACTATATGGTAGATTTGCTACGAATTCTGTTGAAAAATGCGTTTACTAACGCGGCACTAAACTTTACCGGCACGAGAGCCGCAGGCGCCTCAAGCCATTTACAACTTTATTTATTCTATTTATTTTTACATTTCTGTCTATATCTATGTATCTATCTGTGTTTGTTTTATGCAACCAAAACCTATGGATAGGCAAAAATCTAGGCTATCTATTGATCTATGACTCATCATTCTAGGTGTCATAGATTATCCATAGATTAAGGTTTTCTATGCAAAATTGGCCGTGTCAGGGGATTTTTATTACTTTCACCCTTAATAACTTTTTTGTTATTGGGGTTGGGACTATTTACTATACGGTATCCCCTGCACGACCATTTTGGCTTTAAATAAAAAACAATAATAAAAGTGTTTATTTGATGTAAACTAGGCTAGGTACACATATTCCACCAAACGGGTGAATTTTTCATACATTTTTTATCGGTTTGTTTATATTTTTCTTATCGAACCCAGACAAAATTTATTGAAGATAATGTTTTTCTATTGATAGTATACTATAGATATATGCATTGTCTAGCCGTAGGTGGCAATACACATACCTACCTATTATTTTACTATGTTTAATTTCACAATTAAAACTTACAAATTTCATGACTCTAAAACATTGTTAAAACTATTAAATAACTTACAAATTTACATAATATTTGCAGTATATAGCGTTATTTACTATGTTCCTTCTATTTACGTTTCATTTACTATAAAAGGTTATGTATTTCTTATAAAAACTGTATTTTTAAATTTAATTTTCTATATAAAACGGTTATTTTACTATGAAACTGCTAAAATGCTACATAAATGGATAAATCTATATAGAACGAACATAAACAACGCTATACCTGAAAGATTACACTGATATTTACTTAAATAATAAAGATATAAGTTTTCATGAAGTGCATAGTTACGATTCTGTACTAGTAATTAAAAAATATACTGGAGGCAGCGCCCTCGCTCGAGACGCGCACTCCGCGCAACTTGTTCCCTGCCATTTGCATGGGTCAAATGCGTTCTACGAAAAACTATGAAATTCACTATTTTGACTATTAAGCACATAAAATATCATGAAAACTTACGTGTTTCAGCACTAACACTGAATTTAGGTTAATAAACACACTGAATCTACTGTATTACGGTACTAATCACTTAAATATTTCTGTATTATTGTCTCTAAATCGTCTTTTGACTTACGAAATTTTCACTCGCGATTTTACTGTCTTTCAGTAGAAAAAACGACACTGAAACAGGGTTGCCGCGCACATTTTTAGGGTTGTCGCGAACAATTATTATCATCTTCCGTATCCGTTGCTCTACGCATCCAATCATTAAAAACAAGGTTTATTGAGTCAATTGCGGGCGAAATTACGTTTAAAAATAATCTATCGTTATTATTATGCGAATAAATGAATTGAATTAATTGTGCAGTATGTAAGTGTGAATAGGTAATATAATGCCCTAAAAAACTTATCTGTACATCCACCGACGTGGATGATTTTGTTAAACGAGTAAATTAATGCAGCATCGCATGTTCCGTGTGGTGCCGGACGTAAAGAATTGCATCACCCTATATCTTCTCGTAAAAGGCGACTAAGGGATTCACCAGAGGATAGGCAGCAGCGTTCTCTGAGTATTTAACGAACCAACTGCGATCGCTAACCCGCCTGCCAAGCGTGGCGATTATGGCATATTCCCCCCTTTTTGGGGGAAGCCTATGTCCAGCAGTGGACGGCTTTTGGCTGAAATGATGATGATGATGAATGCTGCATCGCATATGTTGCATCCAAAGTGGGAAGATGTAACTGTAATCTTGATAAGTGGTGTTACATCAAGAAAATGGTGGCAGGGTGTGGTTGTGGGTATGACCATACAACTATGCCTCACCTCTTATCCTGTCCTTTGTCCCCCTTGAAACCTGCACATCTGAGAGTGCACCATACAGTGCTCGATGCTGTTTATAGTCCGCCAACCTGCTAGGCGTGGTGGATTAAGGACTAACCCTTCTCATACTGACAAGAGGCCTGTGTCCATCAGTGGGGCAGTAATGGGCTGATTATGTATGTATTTACTCATAGCTGCCCGTGGCGTGGCTTTGCTATTGGGTCCTATCCGAAAACCAGTGTTGCTACATTTCCGTGTTGCAGCATCTGAAATGAGGGCCTTTTTGTCTCAGGGTCATGGTCGCATGGATGATGCGACGTCTGTAGTCTAGTGGTTCGAGTGTCGGACTGCTGATCACGAGATCGTGGGTTCGATTCCCACAGGACACAAATATTTGTGTGATCAACATAAGTGTTTGTGTTGGTCTGGGTGTTGCTTATCTATTATAAGTATGTATTTACAAAAATAAGTAAATAAGTATTACATCCATTGTCTAGTACCCATAGTACGGTCGACCGCACGTCGGTGGTAACACTTTGACATTAGCAGCATCTTTATTTCGTAAGCAGTAAGGGCGGTTTTCGAATTGAAGTGTTACCACTGTCATGCAGTTGACTGTACAAGCTCTGCTTAGTTCGGGACGTGTAAAAAGAATTTCACAAAAATATTTATTTACATATTTATTACAATATTTATTACAAAAATAGTTATTTGGCTCTTCAACAACCAGTACACTGTACATGAAAAAATTTACACATTTCAAACTTAATCTAAGTGCCCCATTACTTAAAGAAGAGCATCGCATGCCATACATTAAGCGCAATTAATATGAATACAAAAATTAGTTAGATAAAACAATAAACTTACAGCAATGCAAATAAAGAAAAAAAAAAAAAAAATAATAATTAATAAATAAATAAATGCCTTCGCAACCACATTCCTTTTTCAGTTATCAATGTGTCAGCGCAGCCACCACCGTCGAATGCTGGCGAACATCTCTTTCTCGAAGTCGAATTAAATCATTCTAAATTACTTCTCGGCGTATACTACTGTCACTCGTCAGGTGTAAGCTACTTCTCTTCTTTTGAAAATCTTTTAGAAATGTTAATCCCCTCTTACAGTCACAGTATAATCATGGGTGACTTTAACACCTGCCTTCTTAAAAAAGACTATCGCTCTTCTTCCCTGTGTTCTATTATAGAGTCTAACAATTTAACCATTCTGCCTTTAAATGCCACTCATCATTTTCCTAACTGTATTCCTTCACTTCTTGACTTGATCTTTGTTCCTTCTTCATTCCGCGTCGCGAAGCATGGACAGTGCTCAGCTGACGCCTTTTCCTATCATGATCTTCTTTATATTTCTTACAAAATTCGCCCACCCAAGGCTAAGCCTAAAATCCTTATGCAGCGCAATTTTGGTGGTATGGACATTGACAAACTTTGTGAGGATGCTAGCAATATAGACTGGTCTCGTCTCTTTGCTTCCGTTTCAGTTGATGAACAGGTACAACTTTTTACCGAGAACCTTGTTGCACTGTATGACCGACACGCTCCTGTTCGAGCGGTTAAAGTACGACATTTGACAGCGCCGTGGCTCAATGATGAAATAAAAATGTTAATTCATAAGAAAGCGACGGCAAAATCGAAATATAAATGGCGGTCTACAGATACCAACAAGGAAAAATATGTATCAATCCGTAATCACTGCAGTAAGGTGTGTAGGAATGCACAGCGCCAACATGTCCACAGCTCTGTTCAAAACGGAGACCCAGCAAAAGTCTGGAAATTTTTAAGATCGATGGGGGTCGGGAAATCCCGTCAGGATACAATTCCAAAAGATTTAGACATTAATTCACTTAATAATCATTTCACTGCTTCGTCTAATTTTGATAGGACAACAAAAAATAATACACTGAGTTATCTTTCATCTCTACCCGCTCCCAGTTATTCTCCATTTACTTTTAGTCTTTTCTCCGCATGTGATGTTAGAAAGAGCATTTTATCGATTACTTCCAACGCTGTTGGAAGTGACTGTGTCAGCCGTAATATGATTCTCCCAGTACTTGACACAATCCTTCCCGCTATTTGTCACCTCCTTAACTTTTCCATAAAAAATGGTATATTTCCTTCTGCGTGGAAGGATGCCCAAATAATCCCATTACCAAAAAAACCCAATCCTAGTTCCTTTTCTGAATATCGTCCTATATCCATTTTGCCATTCTTATCCAAAGTCCTCGAACGGCTGATCTATAATCAACTGAGCACTTTCCTTTCCAAAAATAATCTCCTTAATCCCTTCCAATCTGGTTTTCGTTCCGGTCACAGTACTACCACAGCCCTTGTCAATATTACGGATGATATCAGGTCAAACATGGAAATCGGAAATCTAACGGTTCTAGTGTTATTAGATTTTAGCAATGCTTTTAATACCGTTGATTTCGATGTTTTGCTTGGCATACTATGTTCTCTAAACATATCTCCATCGGCGTTAGACTGGTTTCATAGTTACCTGTTCGGTCGTCGGCAACGTGTTTGCATTGAGAAGACTTCGTCTTCTTGGAGCAATACCTTTGCCGGTGTTCCACAGGGTGGCGTTTTATCCCCTTTACTTTTCGCAGTTTTTATAAATTCTATCTCCAATGAACTACTTTCTTCCTACCATCTTTATGCAGATGACTTACAAATTTACTCACGAGCACCTCTTGGTAATCTGTCTGAAGCTGTTCACACTGTTAATAAAGACCTAGCCGTTATATGTGACTGGAGCAAGCGGTACGGACTCACAGTCAATCCTACGAAGACGCAGGCTATTGTGGTTGGCAGCTCCAGGATGATTTCTCGAATCGATTGGACGACTCTTCCTCAAGTTTCCTTTGACAATATTTTGCTCCCATACAGCGAAAAAGTCAAAAACTTGGGGATTTTCGTCGACCGGAACTTTTCCTGGACTGCCCAACTACAGGAAGTTAGTCGCAAGGTCTTTGCATCTGCTGGGTCTTTAAAAAGACTCCAGAATTTCTTACCGACTACCACCAAGACTGCGCTTGCACAATCTCTCCTTCTTCCCATCCTTGATTATGCTGATGTCAGCTATCTCGATCTTACAGAAGACCAACTTAATAAACTTGAGCGGCTTCAAAATTTCTGCATTAGGTTCATATTTGGTTTGCGCAAATATGACCATGTTTCTGATTTCCGCGTTAAGCTCAAGTGGTTACCTATTCGCCTTCGTCGGAATGCTCATATTCTTTATCTTCTCTATAACGTGCTTTTCTCTCCTTCTACTCCCCTTTACCTGAAGAAACGTTTGGAATTCCTCTGCAACACTCACACGCTATTCCTTAGGTCATCAAATAATTTAAGGCTGAAAATGCCAATGCATTCCACAACATTTTTTGACAAATCCTTTACGGTTCAGGCTGCTCGTTTGTGGAATGCATTGCCAGTGCCTATTAGAAGAGCGCAATCGCTGCCAGTGTTTAAGAGGCTTGTGAAGGAGCATTATTTGTCGCTATGAACATGTTTCTTCTCCTGTATGTGGTCGTTTTTAATTACTTTACCGTTGCTTATTATTTATATGTATATATGCATATAGTATTTATGTATTAGGATTTATAGAATATATTTTTGTTGTTATTTTATAGTAGTAGTATAGTATTTTATTTTATTACTAAATTATGTATCGAAATTGCACATCTGACAACCCCATTTTCTGTCCAGTTCATTCTTGTCCATCCTAAGGTTGCCTGGAAGAAATCGCTGATCGCGATAAGGCCGCCATTTGTACAATAGTTTAAATGCATATTCAATGTAATGTCTTTTATGGTGTACAATAAAGCATATATAAATAAATAAATAAATAATAAAGTTGACCGTTTATGGTCTGTATAAAATAAAAACAAATGACTTTACACACAAAAAATTCTTAAATTAAGTCAATTTAAATATGTATGAATATTCAATTTATCATTTACTGAATGTCCATCACATCTTTTTTTAGAGAATTTGTAGATGAATGAAATAAGTCAATGCTCATGTCATGCTTTTTAGGGTTCCGTAGTCCTACAAGGAACCCTTATAGTTTCGTCATGTCCGTCCGTCTGTCCGTCTGTCCTAAATAAGTAAATGAAATTTTGTTAAAAAATGGTTTAGATATAGATCTCAATTTTAAAAGAATAAAAAAATCTTGATTACGTATTTTAGGGGTGGCGCCCATACATGTGAAATGGGATGAACATTTTTTTTTCGCTGCACCCCCTCGTGTTGGGTATCATTGAATAGGTCTACTAAAATGAAGGTAATGTTTCATACACAACTTTTTTATCAGGTATACCATCTGCGAAATACAGCCCGCCAAAGTGGCTTGCAATGTGTCCCCCCCTGCCATTTCTAAGCTATGCAACGTAGAAACTTATAATCTTCCACATTGATAGACCTTTATAAAAACTCTTTTAAAATTATTTTGAGTATTATGTGATTATAAATTTTTGAGTTATAGTGAGAAAACTGCAAAATACATAAGATGTCCTAGTTCATAGGTCATTCACCTTAGAGAAAATTATAATAGCAAATAATGCTCCTTTATTTACTATCTATTTAAAAAAATCACAAAAATAAACTTTGTGTTATATTGATATGACACACTTCTTAAATTTAGCGCTAGGTGGCGCTGTTTGCAAAAACTAAAATAGCAATGATTAATATTCGATTTGATTCGTTTGTAATTAGACCTATTTGAGGAACCCTATAATACTGAGCATAGCCCGACATTATCTTGGCCGGTTTTTTTTTTGTATAAAGCGTACATTCTGGATAATGTAAAAACTGTGAAAAACTGCCTCAAATTTGTACGGCTCTTTGGCTACCAAAAAAGCTTTCTATTAGAACTTCTTGGGAGATTTCGTGGCACATGGAATTACACTTCACCAAGTAACCTGGGACAATCCACAGAGCATGTTACTAATTTCTTAAGGAAAACCAAATCCAACATATCCCTCCGTTTCTCCAAGTAGCCAAGGGCTGTAAGGCATCAATTGCAGCCCGAGATATTTAGGCGCACGAGCGCAGCGAGGGCGCCTATAGATCGAGGGTGCTATTGATGCTTACACCCGAGCTAACTACTCTGCTTTACATCTCGATTGTGAGGTAAGTAGAAAAAACTGGCATTACAAGAATAAAACATTTTATTCGTTTTTCTTTTCGCCACTTCATGAACTCGTCGTCGTAAGTTTTCAAATATCTCTCTTTAGAACTTTCAGGCAAAATATTGTTAATTGCTGCTTCAGCTTCCATTTTCATTGAATCGGGAGTGCAGCTTATATCTTCATCACTTGCAGAACTCATGTTTTTTTCCTAATTAGCACGTAATTATAAAAAATCCCAAAAACAAACAATATTTAAAGTAAAAGTTTTCTATTCCCGCCTTTTTTCATCTTTTTTTAAAATTTTTTTTTTCAAGAACGAAATTGAGCTTCGCCGTTCGATATTTAAAATTGATGACTCATACGAAGGCAAGGCTGAATAGCGAAGCGACCTCTTTTATCATTGGGCTGAATGCATGATGTCTATTGCTAGTATGATGGTTAGATGTACGCGAACTTTTTCAAAGAGTGAAGAGTTTTTTTTAAATTACTTACCGCCCTAGGGCTTTTCTAGCTACATTATTACCCTAGAGCAGCGGTTCTCAAACTTTTTTGGTCACGGAACCCTTTTGACAAGCAAAATACTTGACGGAACCCTACAATAAAACAATAGTTTTTAAAAGTGTATTCTTTATTATATAAGCATAATAAAAGTACAATGTAACAGTTACTAATTATTACTTACTTTAACCACATGCCAAGTACAATAATAGAAGATATTAAAAATGAAAAAATCTTAACTAATGGGAGGTATGAAACTGTTTTTTATTTTTCATCAATTGGTTGATATCAGGTTTGATAGAAGACATTTGAAGTCTCATATCAGGTTCGGCGTCCAGTCTATTGCGATATTTTGTTTTCGTGGCTGCATAGGTTGAGAATCCTGTTTCGCACAAATATGTTGTTGGGAACGGGAGAAGAATATTCAGAGCCATTCTGCCAAGCATTGGATATTCATCACGGATTCTGCACCAAAAATCGTTGAGAGGCGTCGTTTTGAACAGTGACTCCATACTTGTGTCTGATGACATTTCTAAAAGAGATTCATATATCTCGTTTGACATACTTTCGGGCTTTTGCAAGTTGGGTAAAAAAGGATTATGAATCCATGAATTCAGCTTCATTTTTGTATTATGTTCTTCGGGAAAATACTTTACAAAAGATGCGCGCATCGAAGTGAGATATTGGACCAATTCTTCAAACACATCATCTTGAAACATTTCCGAGTCGTTATCGCTAACAAACTCACTGAGTGACGTAAAGCTTTCTATTTCTCTCTTACCAACGCAAATAATCCAAAAATCTAATTTTCTTTTGAAGGCAGTTATTTTGTTATAGGCCTGGAACACTGTTGTCTGTTTACCTTGCAATGATAAATTCAATTCGTTCAGTTTTTGAAAGATATCCGCCATAAAAGACAATCGGAACAACCAAGTTTTATCATACAAACGGTCTTTCAAATTAAAAGAAACTGTATCTGCTGAAAGAAACATTTGTAACTCGGCTCTAAGTTCAAATAGCCTTGTTAAAGTTTTACCCCGAGACAGCCATCGCACTTCTGTATGGAGCAGCAGTGTTTTATGTTTGCTGCCATAATCTTCACACAATAATGAGAACAATCGGGATTGTAGTGGTCGTGATTTGATAAAATTAATTATTTTTACCGCTTCATCCATAACTAATTTTAGATTTGACGGCATTTGCTTCATCGCAAGTGCTTGTCTATGCAGAATACAATGGCTGGAACTACAATTAGGCGCTTTACTTTTTATTCGTGATACTGCTCCTGCTGTTTTACCTGTCATCGCCTTGGCCCCATCTGTACAAATGTCAATGCAATCGTTCCAACTAAGATTATTTTCTTTAAAAAATATGTTTATTTTATTAAAAATTTCTTCCCCGGTAGTGTTTGTGGGCAGCGGTGAACACATAAGCATGTCTTCTTCAAAAGAACGTTCATATGGATATCTCACGATAACCAGCAAGATAGCCAGACCAGTGACATCAGTTGACTCATCCATTTGCAAGGCGAATCGTGTTTTTTGTAGACGTGCAACTAGTTCTTGTTTGACGTAGCTTGCCAGATCATGGATTCGCCGTGAAACAGTATCGTTTGATAGCGGTACAGTAGAAAGATGCTTTGCAGATTTTTCATCGAGCATACATTTTGTTATGTCTAACACACATGGCTTTATTACATTCTCAGCGATAGTGTGCGCTTCACCTGCTTGTGCAATGCGATAGCTAACTAAATATGATGCCTCCGTGGCCTTTTCATTGATAGTTTGTGTTACATGCATCATATTTTTTTGACTTTCCAATAACTGTTCTTTTTTACGAACAAAAAATTCTTTATTCTTGTCTTTAGACTCGGGGTGTACAGTTTCTAAATGTCTGCGTAATTTGGCAGGTGCCATGGAACTATTAGGAAGCAGTTTACTACATAACATGCAGAGAGGTGAGCCGTTGGAATCAACAAATCCGAAACTGATATATGATTCATCATACTTCCTTTTTTTCGTCTTTGAAACCGTGGAGCTTGACGTCGTGGCATCATCGTCTGGATCGGTAATTGCTGTATTCTCCGCGCGTACTGCTTTTGAACATTCAGCGTCATTAGAAGATGTCGTTGCAACACGTTTAACACCTTTAAGCCAACGTTCCATTCTTCTTTATTAATAATGTTACACGTCAGGATGGTAGGGTCAAAATAATGCACAATCGTTACTGCGTTTATGAGACAAAGTTTAGTCCAAAGAAGAAATGTACAAAACTGATACAATCAGAATACAGCGGGCAGTAGAACTTACAAGAAGGCAGCAGGCTAGCCAGCTTGTAAGTAGGTAGGTACGAACTTATCGCTCCGAACGCTAATCGTCAACTGACTGACGAGGCGCGACTTTTTTTATATAATAGCGCTTTTATACTTAGTCCTAGACTCGAACTCGAACATTCTCAAAAATACTCGAGTCGGCGCCTTTGATAAACAAAAAGCGGAAATAAAAATATAAATACAAAAAAATGCGTTGTAAACAATCTCGACTTTATGCATTTGAAGATAGAGCCGAAAGTCGCTTGTTCACAACTATAGCGTCTAATTCAGAGGCGGCTTTTATCAAAGGGATTGCGCGCTCACAAGTATACGCGCGGCGGGCAGATTCAAAACGTTCGACCAGTGACCAGAGAGAGGTGTTTTGTTTTTTTTTTTCTAAATTCTTGCGGAACCCCTACAGGGGTATCGCGGAACCCTAGGGTTCCGCGGAACACACTTAGAGTACCGCTGCTCTAGAGCGCTAATTGGTTACTTACCCCCATACATTACATAGCCCCATTTGAGGGTAATAAGGACCTACTTACCGAATATGAGAGATGTAAAATACTTTAATCTGTCTTGGTATGATTTGAGCTTTCATTTATTTATAATATAATAATAATAATAATCGTTTATTTCAGGAAATCCCATAGAAAGTTTTACATATTTTTTACTTAATCTAATGTTCGCACACATAATCAATATCACAATTAAAATAACATCTTTTATCACACCTTTAAAAATAAAATAAAATAAAATTATATAAAATAAAAATAAAATCAATTAAAATTATTGAATTAAAATTACAATTACAGTCAGGTGGAGGACTCAACCCCAACCTGAACTGATCACCTATCCATGTGCAGGCTTATCCAGTGTGCCAACAGCGGAGAATCCCACCTGTCGGCCCACACACTCAGGATGCTGTTGGGGCTACCACGCACGCGACCCAGTATTGATGCACAACGCTTTCTAATAATAACAATGTGCATCGGCTAGCATGCCTGATGCACTGCAATAGCGAGGCAACCAACAAATTTATTTATGGTTTGGTTTTATTGTTTTGTATGCTTTTTCTTTCTTTCTTTTAAACTACTGTCTCACATACATAGTGGCACAGTTTGGGTAACAATGGCAGCAGTAAGTGGTCAAAAACGGGAACACGTCACTTATGCTTTGTTCACTCTGTCCGATGAACCGCAGAATTGGATTGTTATTGAACTAACCAATAAAGTTTGAGTTGAGTATTTTATGCCCTTGAACTTCTTTACTTGGCACAGTATCTGTAGGATCTCCGCATGATGATGTGGTGTAAAGGGAAGGCGTTTTTGCGGACTGTCTTTGGTTGTCAACGTTCAAAGCACGAATTTCGGCTTTAGCCTAGCGTTGCCAGACGTACCTACGATGATTACCGTAAACGTACAATAATTTCGCCCCTGATACCATGTAAGGTACAAAATATATTGTACGCAATAGTAAGATAATTTTGACGTCTGAAAATCATTGCTCGAATTCATAGAAATATACTACAAATTATATCTACACGCTACATGCCAGAAATACCACAAATCATTTATGGGAGGTGGACCTATGAACCGAAAAAGGTCATCTCAGTGGCTCAGCACTATATACGGAAATTTTTCACCTAATTCCATAATCATCATCATCATCATTCCAGCCGAAAGACGTCCACTGAAAGAAAGAAAGAATATTTATTGCCACAACAAAACATGCAGTAGGTGAACATAAAAAGTAACATCATACGAAAAGTAACTTCGCATGTCGTAGCCGCGGCAAAGAGGTTATATGATTAATGATTGTATTATAACACTCCGCATGGTGCTGTGTTGTCAACCCCAAGTGACGAGCGGGTGCCAAGCCAGTAAAAGAACACTACTGGACATAGGCCTCCCCCAGAAGGTCCGCGTGGCGTGGCATATCCTCCATATGCTATAATCGCCAAACTTGGCAGGCGGGTTCGCGATCGCAGTTGGTTTAATAAATACTCGGAGAACGCTACTGCTCATCCTCTGGTAAACCCCCTTAGTCGCCTTTTACGACACCCACGAGAAGAAATAGGGTGGTGCTATTCTTTGTGTCCGTATAATTTAATTCCATAATATTCCATTATTTTATAACGACAGTATGCAATAACCCACTTGTAGGTACTTACCTGGCTGTGTTACCTGGCAACCATTCTTTAGCTTTCATTGTATAAAAGCTATTTTGATTTTGGTTTTGGATCTTTGTCCAGTAATGTTATAAAAATGTAAGAATATATTTGCGTACATTTTAACACGGAAATATTTTTTTATAGTAATTTATTCACAGCAAAGCCTCTCGTTAATTGCCTATGATAAATTGCCATATACCTATATATTACCTTCCTGCTTACCTACATCACTTGAATTACACACAAAAAAAATAACAAGCTTGACAAGTTTATTAGGTACATAAACCAACCTAATTAATCAACTACCAATATCTTTAAGGGACAAAATAACAACAAAAACATAAAATTTAAATTAAAACAACATTTCTTGCAAGTTACAAATACCCAATAATAAAAATAACCAGTCAATTCAACTAACAACATTAATAATATAAGTATAATATGTATGTATGTATAAATTTTGTCCATCATCATCATTTCAGCCGAAAGACGTCCACAGCTGGACATAGGCCTCCCCTAAAAGGGGAGGATATGCCATAATCACCACGCTGTGCCCACACCTACCGGCTGACGCGTATACTCTCGGGGCATGGTTGCTTCGGAAAGTAACTGTGTCGCATAGGCCGGGAGCCGACGCCCGAGTGTCATCACTGCGAGAACTGCCCAGAGGGCTGATGGCACAGCACACACTGGTGGAGTGCCCAGCTTGAGCTGCGCAGTGCCGTGACCTCATCACGGCAGTAGGTGGCAGCGATCTCTCGCTTCCGGCCGTTGTTCTGTCTATGGTCGGGAGCGATAGCGCTTGAGAAGGCGTCGTCTCCTTCTGCGAGGATGTAATGCTCGCTAAGGAGGTGGTGGAGACGGTTCGAGAGGCGATGACCTCCCTTCCCATCCGCAGGAGATGACCTGGGCGTCGTAGGAGGGCGTATGCCGACCTCTAGCCACCTTAGGTGTAGGCCTGTGGGTGGCGGACTCGGGATGGCCCGCAGCCCGACCAGTCAAGGCCCGTGACTGCGCGCGCGCCAGTCAAGAGGAGGGTGCGGCCGTTGTGGGTGCCGCACGGGGTTAATGAGCTCGCCAGCCAGTGGTCAGCCGAGACCTGCCGGGGATGGTTGGGCGAATACGGGAGTATTATCCACGCTCCCGGCCAAGGGTCGGTAGAGGAACAACGTGGTGGTTTTTAGTCGGTAAAAGCCCGACACTGGCTCCGCCTTCCCCGGGTGGAGTGCGTCCATGAGGATTTTCCCCACGGAAAATAAATAAAAAAACCGGCCAAGAGCATGTCGGGCCATGCTCAGTAATTATTAAGTAGGTCTAATTACAAACGAATTAAATCGAATATTAACCATTGCTATTTTAGTTTTTGCAAACAGCACCACCTAGCGCTGAATTTAAGAACCTAAATTTCAGAAGAAATGTGTCATATCAATATAACACAAATTTACTTTTTGTGAAGTTTTTAAATAGGAATTAACTAAAGGAGCATTATTTGGTAAGATCATTTTTCCCTAAAGTCAATGACCTTTGAACTAGGACGTCTTAAGTATTTTGCAGTTTTCTCACTATAACTCAAAAATTTATTATCACATTATACTCGAAATAATTTTAAAAGATTCCCATTTCACATGTATGGGCGCCACCCCTAAAATACGTTATCAAGATTTTTTTATTCTTTAAAAATTGAGATCTATATCTAAACCATTTTTTTACAAAATTTAATTTATGTTTATAACTGTAGAAGTTAAGGATTAGGACAGACGGACAGACGGACAGACGGCCAGACGGACGGACATGACGAAATTATAAGGGTTCCTTGTAGGACTACAGAACCCTAAAAAAGGGCCTAAGTTCGATCCCCAGTAAAACATGACGTTTTGTATGTTCTACGTGACGTTGCATTTTCAGCCGAATCACGTACGTGATAAGGAACTTCATTCCAAAAAGCTTATCATTATTACACAGACATAGTAAAAATATAGACGAAGTGCTGCGAACAATCATAGTGAAGCCAACAAAACTGTGCTCCTCCGTGTACAAACGTGTGATAATTAAATTCTGGTAAACGAGCCAAATTACTGTCGTCCTTCAAATTGGCAGCATTTAATAATTTATATAATTTGCAGCCGCACTTCAATTATAATGAACAATTGTTGTATGTCTGTATACTATAATTATTATAATGTTAATAGTGCTATAGTTTGCATAGCAAAATTACATATGCGCGGACCTTGGCTAACACAAAATTGACCATAAAGATACATTCGTTATGTATTCTTGCTAGGTTTTATGGTTCCGTCTACTCAGCAAACTGTCCATCTTAACCTCGATCTTAGCTATAAATAAATAAAATGAATATTTTTGGGACATTTTACACAGCACCATCCAGTCCAAACTAAGCTCTGATTAGTTACTACTAGTAGTAAGTACTATGGGTACTTGACAATGGATACAATACTTAGATACTTTTTTTTTGTAAATACATACTTATAATACATAAGAAACACCCAGACCAACACAAACACTCGTGCTCATCACCGAAATATGTGTGTCCTGTGGGAATCGAACCCACGCCCTCGTGATCAGCAGTTCGACACTCGAACCACTAGACTACAGAGGTCGTTGAAGTCTTCGAGCTGTTTACAACAACGAATTGTTCTTTAACTCATAGAAATAACAAGATCAGCTTTTGAAACGCCACTTTCATGCTCGAAAAAGCTCTTTAAAACAATACCTTCATGCTAATGGAAACTATTTGCACACATTTACTATATGGATTATTTGATTATTTCTTACTTAGATTTATGTGGCCTTACATCACAAAACGATATACACATACCCAGAGGGTCTACTCGCGTTTTACGAACGACAAACGAAGTACGAACTTTCGTTCCGACTGACACCTACACAATAAAGAACCGCACATAAAAAAGGCACAATAAATATAAACTAAGGTTTATAGTCGCATACAATTGATCAGAGATCAGAGAAACAAAAGTCAAAACAAGATCATCGCATGCGATATGGGAACGATGGTTGACCGGAGTAGCAAATTGTGCGATGATTCGTACGATTTATCGAATATCGTCAAACGGGAGTAGACCCCCTGGCCCCTTTTTAACATTGGCTCTGGGAAAATGCCCAGGGCCTCGCCATCCCTGGGGCCTCCTAGTTCCCGTCAGATTACCAACAGATAACATTAACGATAAACATATTTATTTTCCGAAAATCAAAGGACAATTATTATGTAGTAATTATGTTTTTTAATTGCTATTAAATTGCAAAATTTTAAGGCTAAATAATGTTAATTGTCTTGGAAGGACACCGCCTCCTAAGATACAGCCTAGTTTAGGAGACAGGGGTTCAAATTATACAGCACAAACAGCCTCCTATTTGCTATGTTGCATGCGATTTAGTTTTAATTGTAATATCATTATCCTAAAGTGCCCAGGGCCTCCAGCAGCTTAAAGACGGCCCTGCACATACGCTCAACACGACTATGAAATACGATATTCCACGCAAGTTGCAACTTCTAACTTAGCGATCAAAATACGGAACCCACGGTGCAACAAGCGTTCAAAATTACACGCTCGCTGACACTGACCCAAAATACAGTTTCTAAACAATATGTAATGTGTGTATTTATTATGTAATGTGTGTATTTATTATGTAATGTGTGTATTTATTATGTAATGTGTGTATTTATTATGTAATGTGTGTATTTATTATGTAATGTGTGTATTTATTATGTAATGTGTGTATTTATTATGTAATGTGTGTATTTATTATGTAATGTGTGTATTTATTATGTAATGTGTGTATTTATTATGTAATGTGTGTATTTATTATGGAGATCATGTCTGGCACTTACTATAGGACTACCTACTTTGAAATCTGAGCTTTATTGTTATTATTTATTCTTTTTGGAGGCAGTAGATTAGATACATAATGTATACGCTGAAACTTTAGTTGTTTCGAAAACGAACAACATTATACTCAACATTACGAACAACGGGATTTAGAAAGAACATGAGGTGTAGAATAAAATCTGTAACGAGATTATCTGGAGAAGAACCGGAGTGACCGACATAGCTTGTAGGACTAGTAAGCTGAAGTGGCAGTGGGCTGGCGATGTCTGTCGAAGGACCGATGGCCATTGGAGCAGTCGTCTGCTATTGCTATACGCTACGCTACGTTCTACGCTGTTCTACGCTGCGTTTGCCGATTCCACTCAAGAACTCGTGTCGTATCCGTATCGTGTTGTGTGTGTGTGTGTGTGTGTGTGTGTAGAAACTGATTTAGTTTATGAGAGTTCATCAAAGGTACAGCACATGCGAACGATGCATGCTACAACTGATCTTATAAGTTAGTGCTTCCCAAATTGTGGAGACGTAAAGGGCGAGGCGAGGCGAGGCGTAAAAAGACTGATATAAGATGTTTGTAAGAACTATAAAATTGCGGCGATGGGGAGAGGGGCGCAGCATTTTCATTTTAAGTAGTAGGAGGGCGTGGTAGAATAAACTTTGGGAACTCCTGCTATAAGGGTTCCGTTTGTTCCTTTTGAGATACGGAACCATAAGAGAATGTTTGTTAGAACAATATTGCATTTTATGTGTCTCTGTTTCCTAGAAATATTATTAGGCAAAATATTATATTTCGTCTCGTGCAGAGTAAAATTCAAGGTTATTCAAATATGATATTCTATGAATTGATTAGGTCTTTTTTTCGTAGAACATTATGCAAGGTTATTGACCGTGTGTATATACGACAGGTGGTAAAAACGTGCATTTGTGACGAGTCACCGGAACTAAGATAAGGTCCATGGTGGGTGCATGTCCTCTAAATCAAATTAAATATGTAACCTTGCGTATAAAATATTTCTTCCGGATTTTTTATAACTCTCCAATGGCACGCCACTGACATCGATCCTCGGCCTAGCTACCTTGCCAATAAATTGTTGTAGAAAATTGGTTTTAAAAATGATACATTTATGAATAATTGTGTGTTTTTGTAATTGTTATTGTATGGATTTGTGCCCGGTTAATGGCAATAGGCTCGCCTCCTATTACATGGGACTATAACATAACTGGCGAAATGTGGGTGTACTATACACCTCTGCCTACCCCCCTTGCGGGAAATACAGGCGTGATGTTATGTTATGTTATGAATAATTGTTTGCGAAGTGTATGTTTGTAAAAAGATTTTTACGAAACGGCGGGCGCCCAAATTTTCCCGAACCAGTTACCTACCTATTATTTTTGGATCGCAACGAAAACAAATGGTGACAGGTAGTTTTTTTACCAAAATTGACAGGTCACTCACAAAACAATCTACTAAGCAAATAATTTCGAAGGTGTATTGTCATTTTATAACATTAGGTGCGTATGTAAGTTGACCAAGGTCGTTACTTGGACAAAACTATATTTTAAATAAATTATTTATCGGTACGCATATTATTCACTGAATAGACATTAGGTACCTAGGCTACTAATGATGATAAAATAAAAGAAAGAAAGAAATAATTTATTTTAGTCTCGTTGATGGAACAAACATATAATTAAAAACATCACAACGCGGGAAATATAACAAAATTAATGATGTAGTTGCCATCGTTTTTCATTCCTAATCACTAATCACTACAAATTATGTTCACTAGCATTAAACCCACGGCTACGCCCGAGTCCCGAGGTTGTTCTAATAACTGTTTTACAGACTGCATGAACTTCTGCTTGGCCAAATTCATGTGCTAAAAGTATATAAAACACTTACTTTTAAACAATAAAATATTTTTTCAATCGTTTCGGAGGCTTCCAGAACAGTTTATTTATTATTTAGTTATAACATTTAGTAGTACTATACACCTCTGCCTACCCCTTCGGGGAAATACAGGCGTGATGTTATGTTATGTTGTTATGTTAACATTTAGTAAAGTTTTAACTACTTAAGTATAACTCATTCAGTTGAGTACTTATTTCATTCACGCTCTGACACTCGCCCCGAGAGGTCGTGCTGCTCCGCTCCGTCCTCTCGTGACGAATTAAGTGCTCGAATATTTTTCGCTACGGCTCACCGTAGCGCCCTCCGCAGTCGCCCCGCCGACTGCAGCCCGATAAGCACATTCGCTGTCTTTTTCAAGACAGCGGGCGCGCTTTTGTCTCTTTAGACAGAGTTTCGTCAAAAACGTAGTGTCCCTTCAGGAAAAAACCCACTTATTTACTGTGGTTCTCGGTGGATACCTAACGGTGATAACAAACCGAGGGGCGTTGACCCGACACGCCAGCTGCGCTCCTTAAGGGCAAAGCAAAATTGGAAGAAGCTAGGGCCAGAAGGCCTTGGGGGATCTCCTAGTCTTCCCTAGCTTACCCCCGTTTCGTCCTATCTAGCATTCTCTAGGGGTTTACACCCATTGCACACTAGAGACTTAGGGACCTGGTTGCACATTAAGACTGGCAATCAGGAGTGCAAGCTTAGGGCTCACCAGTAGGCACACAACCTCCCCGTCTATACCCGACGGGGAGGGTTTGAACACACTCCCGGGAACACCCACCCGAGGAGCAAACCCCCATGTTAGTACGCCACTAATTTTCTCCCCCTCTCGTTGTTGCTAGGCTTGGCTTAGTCACCATCTATATGATGGTGTCTGATGCCGAGTTTCTCAGCATCCTAAAAAACGTCCTCTTCAAGGACCCCACCTTTATCGCCAACTATGGCGACTTGTTTGGCAGCGCTTTTGCCGCCAAACAACCTGACGTCCCCGACTCTCCAGAGTCGCCCGATACCCCCCCGCCCCTAAGGAGGAATAGGCGCCCCGCCCGTTCCGACAGTGATGAGGAGAGGCCGAGGTCTCCGCGTGGTCCGCCTAGGCGTTCAGCCAGCCTGGACCATAAGGACCGTACCCCCTCACCTCTCCCCACCCCAGCCCCCACTCAATATCCTGATCGCTCCCCAATCCCATCAGACCAAGAGATGTCTTCGGACAGTGAGGTCAACTCAGACGAGGCCGGTGCCTTTACCACGGTAGTGGGCAAAGGTAAAAAACGCGGCCGAAAAACAAACAAGGCCGAGGCTCTCGCCTCAAAATCTTTAAAACTCTCCGAGGCAAACCCTGCCCCGGCCCCTACCCCCCGTCCCGCCTCTCACTCCTCCTCGCAGGATAACAGGCCCCCCTCCCCTCAGGAACATACCTCACCTTCCCAGAAGAAGGTGCCCATCCCGCCTCCCTTATTCATCCAGGATAAGGAATATTGGACCAGGATATCCGACTGGTGCAATCAAAATAAGATAAATTTCACTAGTGCCCGCCCCACACAGCAGGGCATTAAAGTAGTTGTCCCCACCCCCACTGATTACCGCAACCTTACCAGGTTGCTACGCGAGCGTGGTGTGTCTTTTCACACCTACGCACTCCCAGAGGACCGACTCCTTAGAGTTGTGATCCGAGGGATTCCGTCCGAAGTCAGCTGCACGGAAGTGCACGCCGACCTCGATCGTCAAGGGATCCCGGTTGCAATAACCCACCGTATGTTCCGTGGTAAGCACGGGGAACCCTATAACATGGTCCTTGTCATTTGCCACCCTGGCGAAAACGCCAAAAACATCTATAATATAAAGACCGTATGCAATTTATCAGGCATCACGGTCGAGCGCCCCCACAAGTCGAACCAGCCTGGTCAATGCCACCGTTGCCAGCTGTATGGTCACTCCCAGCGTAACTGCTACGCAAAGCCCAGGTGCGTTAAGTGCCTAGGCGATCACGGGACTACCGAGTGCGAGCGTCCCAAGGAGAGGGACCAGTGCACGGAGCCCCCTAGCTGTGTCCTTTGCCGCAAAGCCGGGCATCCAGCAAACTATCGCGGATGCCCCAAAGCCCCCAAAATGCGCAACGCCAAAACGGCAAAACGCGCCTCCGACCGCGTTGCGAGGGAAGCCCCCTCCTACGCAGCCCCCCTCCATTACCAACCACCAAACCCTAGAGGCCCACTCGGGCCCTCCCCTAACTTCCACGGCCCACTCGGGCCCAACCCCTGGTTTAAGGGTAATCAAAAGCCCCAATACCCACCTCTTCCGACCTCTCGTCTCGCGCCCCCGGCCTCAGAGCCCCCCGCGCTGATGAACTTACCCATCCCCGCACCTTCTCTCAGGCCCAAAACTGCACCAGCAGCTAAAGCCCCCCCCCCCATGAGAACCCCCCCTCCGGTAAACTACCCCGGCCTTCTGCCGAGAGAATACCTCGAACCCCAGTCAGGGGAAACCCGTATTGACGCCTACTCTAGACTCTGGGCCTTTACCCAAGGCATCCACGAGCAGCGCCTTCAGGTACTTACCAAGTACCAAGACATCTATAGAATACTTAATTCCAATTATAATGTATAATACGGCCCCACCCAAAAGATTCAAACCCCGTTCCCTAAATTTAGGCTTCTTTAATGCCCGAGGCATTAGTGGTCAACGCGATGACATAGCTGTCTTCTTGCGTGAGCACCAACTTGACATATTACTCGTTCAAGAGTCCTTTCTCAAGCCCCACTGTCGTAATCCCAACATAGCCAATTATAGGCTGATTAGAAACGACAGAACGTACACCGCACTAGGCGGAACGCTAATCTATTACCGCAATTCTTTATATTGCATCCCCATTGATCCCCCAGAGCTAGCATGCCTGGAGGCTTCAATCTGTCGCCTAGGCATGACAGGGCACCAGCCCATCACCATAGTCTCAGCCTATAGGTCCTCAAACAAACCCGCGAGTCTGCTCGAGGACGACCTAAAATCCTTACTCGATCTTAGTAATTCTGTAATTATAGCAGGCGATCTAAACGCCAAACATTGCTCATGGAGCTGTGTCTCCAATAACACCGCTGGTGTTCAATTAGAAGCACTTAGCGACAGACTTTCCTTTGACGTCATCGCCCCGATGCGTCCCACTCACTTTCCCGACACAGTAGGGCAACGGCCCGACATCCTAGATATAGCCCTCTTAAAGCGCGTAAACCTCGGTATTCGCTCTATCGAGGTAATTCAAGAATTAGACTCAGATCACCGACCTGTGATCATTCAACTGGGTCCCCGAGGTGGTCCCTCGGATCCCGGTACTCCACCCTTAACTAAAACAATAACCGATTGGAGGAGACTAGAGGACCGCCTCAAATCTACCTCATCCCCCCAACTAGATTCAATCCCTGACTCCATCGAGACAGTCGCGGATACGGTGGCCGCGATCACCTCGCTCACCAACCATGTGCAGTCCGTAGTGGGCGAATGCTCACGGCAGGTTCCGATGCTGGATGACCAGCGTCTGAAACTGCCGGACGATGTAAATGAGTTGAGGACCGAGAGGAACGCGGCCATCCGTGCCTATGACGCTTTTCCCAACGAAGCCAACCGTGCCCATATGCGCTCTTTGCAGAATACTGTAAAAAGACGTGTAGCTCAGGTACGGGAGGATCGCTGGGACAAGGAAGTCAGCGAAATCCAACCGTCTCATTTAGCCTTCTGGGCACTTCAACGCAAACTCAAATGCGAGACCACGGCAGCTATGCCCCCCCTAAATCGACCCAATCAAAGGCCGGCCTTTGATGATGACGAAAAAGCCGAATGCTTAGCCGACAGCTTGGAGTCTCAATGCACTCTCAGTACGCTTCCCGTAAGCCAAACCCACCTTGACAAGGTTAATTCAGAAGTAGAGCGTAGGTCAGCCCTCCCCCCCCCCCCAATAGATGACCCTGATGTCCCGCTCCCACCGATCACCCCTGACGAAGTTCTCTCTATAGTCAAGGATCTTAAGCCCAAAAAAGCCCCCGGCGCAGACGGCATCACCAATAAGGTGTTGAAACGTTTCCCTGCCACCCTAATCGCTCTAATGACCGTCATCTTCAATGCGGCATTTAAAAACAACATCTTTCCCCAGGCTTGGAAACAGGCTACGGTAATCGGTATTTCAAAACCGGGCAAACCAAAAGCCGAGCCGAGTAGTTACCGGCCGATTAGTCTCCTCAATGTCTTCGGTAAAATCTACGAGAAGCTTATTTATAAGCGACTCAAAGATTTCGCCGACTCAAATAAACTCCTTCCCGACGAGCAGTTTGGCTTTCGTACAAAGCACTGCTGCGTTAATCAACTGCACCGCATTGTAGAACACATCAGTGCAGGCTTCGTACGCGGTCAAATGACCGGTACTCTCTTTTTCGACGTAGCAAAGGCTTTCGATAAAGTGTGGCACAACGGCTTATTATATAAGCTGTACACTATGAATGTGCCACATCGTCTCGTGCTCATCATCCGAGACTACTTATCGAATCGTACCTTTTGCTATCGCATAGAAGGGGCTCTCTCCTCCCCCCATCCCATTCACGCCGGTGTGCCACAAGGCTCCGTGCTCTCCCCCCTACTGTTCACGCTGTACACCAGCGATATTCCAAAATGCGGTGCAGCCCGTATTGCCCTTTTCGCCGACGACACGGCAATCTATTACTCCGGCAGGAGCCATGTCGCTATTTCTCGTACCCTCCAATCCGCGGCCAACACCCTAGGTGACTGGTTCCGGAAATGGAGAATCGAAGTCAATCCCGAAAAAAGTGCAGCGGTCCTCTTCGATAAGAGACCCCTGTCACAGTATCGTAAAGAATTAAGCGTACCAGTCTCAATGTTCGGAAAACAGATCCCATGGCAACGAGAAGCCAAATACCTTGGCGTGATCCTTGACCGTAGACTGACTTTCAGACCGCATATCCGCAAGGTGAAAAACCGTGCCGCCTTCGTCCTCGGACGTCTCCACCCCCTACTCAATGCGCACAGTAAGTTGCCCACTCCTCTCAAAGTAAGGATATACACCACCTGTATCCGCCCCATACTCGCCTATGCTAGCGTTGTGTTCGCACACGTTAAGCCGGTGAGAATTCACATACTCCAAACCCTCCAAAACCGTTTCATGCGAAGGGCCGTAGGCGCCCCCTGGTACGTACGCAATGTCGACCTCCACCTAGACCTCAAACTGCCGACCATCAAGCAGTTTTTCAAGCGTGTCTCAAAACGCTATTTCGATTCCGCTCCCAAGCACCCCAACCCCTTGGTCGTGGCGGCCACCGTCTACCAGCCATCTGCTATTAGCAAAACCCGACGTCCCAGACACACACTCATTGAGCCCGATGACGCTATTACACTCCTCCAGGAGTCAGATAAAAGTACAAGCACACTCCGACGCCGTCGTCCAAAATATCGTCCCCGCCGGCGAGGACCGACGCGACACACACACAGAATCCGAGAGTCCGACTCTCGAGAAACAGAAACACATGCCGACGCAGCACCGGCTGCTGGGGGGATCAGTGGCGGGGTCCCCCTGCTGCACCCTGAGTCGAGGTCCGAGCTCCCCCCTGGGGACGCCCTCACGGTGTAAGCAACCGGAGATAATCTCGTCACGCGAGACCGGCCCTATGCTCTAGAGTAGTTCCTAGGAGCAGGCTATTGCGTAGCCACTGGTTAGGTTTTCTAGGTAGGTCTTAGCCTCGCCGGCGAGGCTTGCCGCTTCACGGCGTTTAGCACGTCACCCGATAGGGACCGAAAGTCCGCTACTTTCGAGGAAACCAATTCGATGCAGCAACGGCTGCTAGGGGGACATAGGAACTGCGGGGTCCCCCTGCAATGCCCCAGCGAGGTTCGAGCCCCCCCCTCGGGGGGCGCCCGCTTACGCGCGGTATTGATGCCGCGCGCATCTAGTTTGTAAGTATGTAGGGAAAAAACCTTCGGCGAATGGAGTCCCACATGGGACTCTCCGCCAACTAAGTCCGGTTAAGCAGAAATGGGACTTCGGTCCCACCTGCGAGAGCCCATTCGAAAAAAAAAAAAAAAAAAAAAAAAAAAAAAGTTGAGTACTTCATTCACGCTCTGACACTCGCCCCGAGAGGTAGTGCTGCTCCTGCTCCGTCCTCTCGTGACGAATTAAGTGCTCGAATATTTTTCGCTACGGCTCACCGTAGCGCCCTCCGCAGTCGCCCCGCCGACTGCAGCCCGATAAGCACATTCGCTGTCTTTTTCAAGACAGCGGGCGCGCTTTTGTCTCTTTAGACAGAGTTTCGTCAAAAACGTAGTGTCCCTTCAGGAAAAAACCCACTTATTTACTGTGGTTCTCGGTGGATACCTAACGGTGATAACAAACCGAGGGGCGTTGACCCGACACGCCAGCTGCGCTCCTTAAGGGCAAAGCAAAATTGGAAGAAGCTAGGGCCAGAAGGCCTTGGGGGATCTCCTAGTCTTCCCTAGCTTACCCCCGTTTCGTCCTATCTAGCATTCTCTAGGGGTTTACACCCATTGCACACTAGAGACTTAGGGACCTGGTTGCACATTAAGACTGGCAATCAGGAGTGCAAGCTTAGGGCTCACCAGTAGGCACACAACCTCCCCGTCTATACCCGACGGGGAGGGTTTGAACACACTCCCGGGAACACCCACCCGAGGAGCAAACCCCCATGTTAGTACGCCACTAATTTTCTCCCCCTCTCGTTGTTGCTAGGCTTGGCTTAGTCACCATCTATATGATGGTGTCTGATGCCGAGTTTCTCAGCATCCTAAAAAACGTCCTCTTCAAGGACCCCACCTTTATCGCCAACTATGGCGACTTGTTTGGCAGCGCTTTTGCCGCCAAACAACCTGACGTCCCCGACTCTCCAGAGTCGCCCGATACCCCCCCGCCCCTAAGGAGGAATAGGCGCCCCGCCCGTTCCGACAGTGATGAGGAGAGGCCGAGGTCTCCGCGTGGTCCGCCTAGGCGTTCAGCCAGCCTGGACCATAAGGACCGTACCCCCTCACCTCTCCCCACCCCAGCCCCCACTCAATATCCTGATCGCTCCCCAATCCCATCAGACCAAGAGATGTCTTCGGACAGTGAGGTCAACTCAGACGAGGCCGGTGCCTTTACCACGGTAGTGGGCAAAGGTAAAAAACGCAGCCGGAAAACTAACAAGGCCGAGGCTCTCGCCTCAAAATCTCTAAAACTCTCCGAGGCAAACTCTGCCCCGGCCCCTACCCCCCGTCCCGCCTCTCACTCCTCCTCGCAGGATAACAGGCCCCCCTCCCCTCAGGAACATACCTCACCTTCCCAGAAGAAGGTGCCCATCCCGCCTCCCTTATTCATCCAGGATAAGGAATATTGGACCAGGATATCCGACTGGTGCAATCAAAATAAGATAAATTTCACTAGTGCCCGCCCCACACAGCAGGGCATTAAAGTAGTTGTCCCCACCCCCACTGATTACCGCAACCTTACCAGGTTGCTACGCGAGCGTGGTGTGTCTTTTCACACCTACGCACTCCCAGAGGACCGACTCCTTAGAGTGGTGATCCGAGGGATTCCGTCCGAAGTCAGCTGCACGGAAGTGCACGCCGACCTCGATCGTCAAGGGATCCCGGTTGCAATAACCCACCGTATGTTCCGTGGTAAGCACGGGGAACCCTATAACATGGTCCTTGTCATTTGCCACCCTGGCGAAAACGCCAAAAATATCTATAATATAAAGACCGTATGCAATTTATCAGGCATCACGGTCGAGCGCCCCCACAAGTCGAACCAGCCTGGTCAATGCCACCGTTGCCAGCTGTATGGTCACTCCCAGCGTAACTGCTACGCAAAGCCCAGGTGCGTTAAGTGCCTAGGCGATCACGGGACTACCGAGTGCGAGCGTCCCAAGGAGAGGGACCAGTGCACGGAGCCCCCTAGCTGTGTCCTTTGCCGTAAAGCCGGGCATCCAGCAAACTATCGCGGATGCCCCAAAGCCCCCAAAATGCGCAACGCCAAAACGGCAAAACGCGCCTCCGACCGCGTTGAGAGGGAAGCCCCCTCCTACGCAGCCCCCTTCCATTACCAACCACCAAACCCTAGAGGCCCACTCGGGCCCTCCCCTAATTTCCACGGCCCACTCGGGCCCAACCCCTGGTTTAAGGGTAATCAAAAGCCCCAATACCCACCTCTTCCGACCTCTCGTCTCGCGCCCCCGGCCTCAGAGCCCCCCGCGCTGATGAACTTACCCATCCCCGCACCTTCTCTCAGGCCCAAAACTGCACCAGCAGCTAAAGCCCCCCCCCCCATGAGAACCCCCCCTCCGGTAAACTCCCCCGGCCTTCTGCCGAGAGAATACCTCGAACCCCAATCAGGGGAATCCCGCATTGACGCCTACTCTAGACTTTGGGCCTTTACCCAAGGCATCCACGAGCAGCGCCTTCAGGTACTTACCAAGTACCAAGACATCTATAGAATACTTAATTCCAATTATAATGTATAATACGGCCCCACCCAAAAGATTCAAACCCCGTTCCCTAAATTTAGGCTTCTTTAATGCCAGAGGCATTAGTGGTCAACGCGATGACGTAGCTGTCTTCTTGCGTGAGCACCAACTTGACATATTACTCGTTCAAGAGTCCTTTCTCAAGCCCCACTGTCGTAATCCCAACATAGCCAATTATAGGCTGATTAGAAACGACAGAACGTACACCGCACTAGGCGGAACGCTAATCTATTACCGCAATTCTTTATATTGCATCCCCATTGACCCCCCAGAGCTAGCATGCCTGGAGGCTTCAATCTGTCGCCTAGGCATGACAGGGCACCAGCCCATCACCATAGTTTCGGCCTATAGGTCCTCAAACAAACCCGCGAGTCTGCTCGAGGACGACCTAAAATCCTTACTCGATCTTAGTAATTCTGTAATTATAGCAGGCGATCTAAACGCCAAACATTGCTCATGGAGCTGTGTCTCCAATAACACCGCTGGTGTTCAATTAGAAGCACTTAGCGACAGACTTTCCTTTGACGTCATCGCCCCGATGCGTCCCACTCACTTTCCCGACACAGTAGGGCAACGGCCCGACATCCTAGATATAGCCCTCTTAAAGCGCGTAAACCTCGGTATTCGCTCTATCGAGGTAATTCAAGAATTAGACTCAGATCACCGACCTGTGATCATTCAACTGGGTCCCCGAGGTGGTCCCTCGGATCCCGGTACTCCACCCTTAACTAAAACAATAACCGATTGGAGGAGACTAGAGGACCGCCTCAAATCTACCTCATCCCCCCAACTAGATTCAATCCCTGACTCCATCGAGACAGTCGCGGATACGGTGGCCGCGATCACCTCGCTCACCAACCATGTACAGTCCGTAGTGGGCGAATGCTCACGGCAGGTTCCGATGCTGGATGACCAGCGTCTGAAACTGCCGGACGATGTAAATGAGTTGAGGACCGAGAGGAACGCGGCCATCCGTGCCTATGACGCTTTTCCCAACGAAGCCAACCGTGCCCATATGCGCTCTTTGCAGAATACTGTAAAAAGACGTGTAGCTCAGGTACGGGAGGATCGCTGGGACAAGGAAGTCAGCGAAATCCAACCGTCTCATTTAGCCTTCTGGGCACTTCAACGCAAACTCAAATGCGAGACCACGGCAGCTATGCCCCCCCTAAATCGACCCAATCAAAGGCCGGCCTTTGATGATGACGAAAAAGCCGAATGCTTAGCCGACAGCTTGGAGTCTCAGTGCACTCTCAGTACGCTTCCCGTAAGCCAAACCCACCTTGACAAGGTTAATTCAGAAGTAGAGCGTAGGTCAGCCCTCCCCCCCCCCCCAATAGATGACCCTGATGACCCGCTCCCACCGATCACCCCTGACGAAGTTCTCTCTATAGTCAAGGATCTTAAGCCCAAAAAAGCCCCCGGCGCAGACGGCATCACCAATAAGGTGTTGAAACGTTTCCCTGCCACCCTAATCGCTCTAATGACCGTCATCTTCAATGCGGCATTTAAAAACAACATCTTTCCCCAGGCTTGGAAACAGGCTACGGTAATCGGTATTTCAAAACCGGGCAAACCAAAAGCCGAGCCGAGTAGTTACCGGCCGATTAGTCTCCTCAATGTCTTCGGTAAAATCTACGAGAAGCTTATTTATAAGCGACTCAAAGATTTCGCCGACTCAAATAAACTCCTTCCCGACGAGCAGTTTGGCTTTCGTACAAAGCACTGCTGCGTTAATCAACTGCACCGCATTGTAGAACACATCAGTGCAGGCTTCGTACGCGGTCAAATGACCGGTACTCTCTTTTTCGACGTAGCAAAGGCTTTCGATAAAGTGTGGCACAACGGCTTATTATATAAGCTGTACACTATGAATGTGCCACATCGTCTCGTGCTCATCATCCGAGACTACTTATCGAATCGTACCTTTTGCTATCGCATAGAAGGGGCTCTCTCCTCCCCCCATCCCATTCACGCCGGTGTGCCACAAGGCTCCGTGCTCTCCCCCCTACTGTTCACGCTGTACACCAGCGATATTCCAAAATGCGGTGCAGCCCGTATTGCCCTTTTCGCCGACGACACGGCAATCTATTACTCCGGCAGGAGCCATGTCGCTATTTCTCGTACCCTCCAATCCGCGGCCAACACCCTAGGTGACTGGTTCCGGAAATGGAGAATCGAAGTCAATCCCGAAAAAAGTGCAGCGGTCCTCTTCGATAAGAGACCCCTGTCACAGTATCGTAAAGAATTAAGCGTACCAGTCTCAATGTTCGGAAAACAGATCCCATGGCAACGAGAAGCCAAATACCTTGGCGTGATCCTTGACCGTAGACTGACTTTCAGACCGCATATCCGCAAGGTGAAAAACCGTGCCGCCTTCGTCCTCGGACGTCTCCACCCCCTACTCAATGCGCACAGTAAGTTGCCCACTCCTCTCAAAGTAAGGATATACACCACCTGTATCCGCCCCATACTCGCCTATGCTAGCGTTGTGTTCGCACACGTTAAGCCGGTGAGAATTCACATACTCCAAACCCTCCAAAACCGTTTCATGCGAAGGGCCGTAGGCGCCCCCTGGTACGTACGCAATGTCGACCTCCACCTAGACCTCAAACTGCCGACCATCAAGCAGTTTTTCAAGCGTGTCTCAAAACGCTATTTCGATTCCGCTCCCAAGCACCCCAACCCCTTGGTCGTGGCGGCCACCGTCTACCAGCCATCTGCTATTAGCAAAACCCGACGTCCCAGACACACACTCATTGAGCCCGATGACGCTATTACACTCCTCCAGGAGTCAGATAAAAGTACAAGCACACTCCGACGCCGTCGTCCAAAATATCGTCCCCGCCGGCGAGGACCGACGCGACACACACACAGAATCCGAGAGTCCGACTCTCGAGAAACAGAAACACATGCCTACAGACGACGCAGCACCGGCTGCTGGGGGGATCAGTGGCGGGGTCCCCCTGCTGCACCCTGAGTCGAGGTCCGAGCTCCCCCCTGGGGACGCCCTCACGGTGTAAGCAACCGGAGATAATCTCGTCACGCGAGACCGGCCCTATGCTCTAGAGTAGTTCCTAGGAGCAGGCTATTGCGTAGCCACTGGTTAGGTTTTCTAGGTAGGTCTTAGCCTCGCCGGCGAGGCTTGCCGCTTCACGGCGTTTAGCACGTCACCCGATAGGGACCGAAAGTCCGCTACTTTCGAGGAAACCAATTCGATGCAGCAACGGCTGCTAGGGGGACATAGGAACTGCGGGGTCCCCCTGCAATGCCCCAGCGAGGTTCGAGCCCCCCCCCTCGGGGGGCGCCCGCTTACGCGCGGTATTGATGCCGCGCGCATCTAGTTTGTAAGTATGTAGGGAAAAAACCTTCGGCGAATGGAGTCCCACATGGGACTCTCCGCCAACTAAGTCCGGTTAAGCAGAAATGGGACTTCGGTCCCACCTGCGAGAGCCCATTCGAAAAAAAAAAAAAAAAAAAAAAGTTGAGTACTTCAGTAGGAATAAATACATTTTTGTATAAGGACGTCGCGCGCCGTTTACAACCGACGTACAGTACGCCCAATATAAATAAATAAATATTTTTGGGACATTTTTGCACGGCACCATCTAGTCCCAATCTAAGCAGAGCTTGTAATATGGGTACTAGACAATGGATATAATACTTATATAGGTACATTTTTTTTGTAAATACATACTTATAATAAATACATAAGAAACACCCAGACCAACACAAACACTTATGTTCATCACACAAATATTTGTGTCCTGTGGGAATCGAACCCACGACCTCGTGATCAGCATTCCGACACTCGAACCACTAGACCACAGACTAAGCAAGGGGCGGGGAAATGCGCAGTGTCTAACTTCAGGCCGGCCAAGTTAGATTGCGCGTATTGTAGGTTTGTTTTGACAATTGATAGACAAATAATACTTTAGATTTTAATTTTTGTATAGGTACTTTCTTCTTAGCGAATCGGTTAGAACAATGGTTTTGATAGTGAGCGCCATCTGACGACGTGACGTAGTTGAAAGGATATACAGATGCATGTAATATTGTTCTCTTCACAACCGAATACATTACCAGATGACACAGACCAGTAAGCCTCTAGACGCCTATTAGCCGGATACCCCCAATCACAAAGCATATGCAGTAGCACTGCATATCTTACGCCCAGCCACCAATCGGGACGTCACTCCGTCAGCGAGCGGCACCAATCATAGCACCGAACATTTGAGCCGACCAATCATAACGCGCCGTCCGCCCCCCGGTCGCCGCCAACATTTTACGAATGTGTTCTCATGCAAAACTTTGTTTATGCGGCGTCTTGAGGCTTACTGGTCTGTGCCAGGTGATCACGTTAGACGGGCAGGGCCAGGCCGGGTCTTGAACGAAGCACGGTAGAGTTACTAGCATTATATTAAAACGAATGTGCCTACGTGCCTGTGTTTAATTTAAAAGTTATTAGCCTACCTATATTACGACATAGTGCATGACTGCATTGCAGAAACCCTTCTGAATACGTTTAATAATAATATGTAGATATCGAATAATTAGAATTTCTAAGTAAGTACTAATAGTAGGTAATAACATACAGACATACAATAATAATAATTGTAATTGGCTTAATGTAACCTATGCTAGCTGTTTATTATTTTTTATATAGCTGTTGGTTTTCCTAATTATAAATAAATATTATCACGCCTGTTTCCCATTGGGGTAGGCAGAGACTATGGATTTCCACCTGCTACGATCCTGACATACCTCTAACGTAATAACATAATGTAATAATTTGTATTTACTGGACCTCACGACTAGTGATGGGTCGAGGGTTTAAACCCAAAAGGCATAAATGGGCATAAACTGGGCGAATAGGGCAAAAACTAATTTACGGCCAAATAAACGCCCATTCGCTGAGCAGAAAAAATCGACTACATTAAATATATGTATCTTGTAGAAAAAAAGGTTTTTTTTAGTAAATAATACTAATCTAAGCTATTTTCATGTCAAACGTTTAATTGTGAAGCTTTAGAATCTTTCGAAAATGTTGTATTTTATGAAAATGTTAAAAAGTGTACAGTTTTTTCTTTATTTTGTTACCAATAGCCAATGGGTTGGTATGACAACCATGGGTTGGTATGACCGGGCCTAGGCATAGTTGTCCTTCCCCGGCTTTGGGATCCCTTTGACGACCGCCATCTTTCACTGCGTCGAGAAATGGCCCTGGTGGAGGTACTGGTTTACCAAGCAAAGGATGTTGTCGCGGTAGGCTTCGTTGCAAATGTCGAAGTGAAACCGTCCGCTCCCGGCTCCCGGTGCCTTTTTGTTTGGAGCACGAAGGAGTCTGTCCACAGTGGCGGTGCTACTTTTGCTGGTTATGCGGTGAACTTTTTCCAGATTTCCTTGAGTTTCTGGCTCGTGCAGAACTCCTTCTAGCCATTAGTAACTGCCTCCTGGATGGCCTCTTTGTAATCCGTTTTCGCTTTTAAATATTCCTCGACTGCAAAAGGCCTACGCCTGGGGTTGGCCATATGGATTTTCCTGCGTAACAGGATCCAGCAGTTTGTCTTAAGCTGCGCATTTCTCATGACTGGAATAGCTTCCTTGCATGCCCGGGTGACAGACTCCTCACAGCAATTCACCACCGCATCTACATCCTCGCAATTCTCCAAGTTGGCTATGTGATCCGCTCTGGTACGATGCCCATACGTGCCAACTGTTCCTTAAGCACGTCTTTAAACTCACTCCAGCGAGCCTTCCTAGTGTTTATATCCTGCTGATTTTACGTGATGCAGCGGTAGTTCCAGCCTGGATCTCCAGCTGGAACCTAGCTAGCTAGCTTTCTAGCTGTGTTCCGAGAGCGTTACGAAGTCAGAGTCAAGTCGCCACTCCTTCACCCTGTGCAGAGTCCTTGCGGTGCAGGCTGCGATGTCCACTATACTCGTGTAGGGGTTCCCATTCCGGAGCCGGTAGAAAGTGGGATCTGTTTCCTCATTGAGGCATCCAGCCCTGCCAGAGCCTTAATAACCGCTGTTTCCCTACTGTCCTCCATCCCACAGGGACTGCAGCGTTGACATCTCCAGCTAGGATGATGTAAGCCACGTTGAGATCCTCCGCTGTTTTCCTCGCTCTGTCCAGGTAGGCGCTAATATCAGCATTGTGTTTGAAGTACATGTTGATTAGCCCAAGCTTAAAGTTGCATAACTTTATCACCACACTTACTACATTATTAGTGACAAGATCAGGGTTGTCTATTACTTCAAGCCCCTTACCACCACCACCGCATCCTTGACCAGATCGTTGATCGGACTCGAGAAAGTTTCCGACTGCACAACCTTATGTTCCGCAGTCAGGTACCCTTTGGAGCCGACATAAGGTTCTTGTAAGAGCAAGACCGATGTATTCGTGGCGATAGCTTCTGTCTTGAAGTGTCCTACACGCACAAAAATTTAGAAATTCCAACTCAGTGGGTCATATTGTACAGTTGAGTCCGTGTCCCGGACGAGTCGAGTTGGAGTGGGGTGCCGGGCGGACAAACACCGTGCCGTCTGTCGCCTGCGAAGCGCACAATCCGCCAGCGCCCCTTGCTACACAATAATTATGTTGAAATTATGAATATTAACACTAAAAACAAATCTTTATGAAGTTAAAACAGAAATTCGTTAAGAAAATTGTTAAAAGTGTAGGCATATTTTGGTTTTTTAAATTGCAAAAGTTATTTTCGTAAACTAATCACAAGCATTTTAACCAAAAATAATTAAAATTTATCATTTTAAAAGTATAAAGTAAATGCCCTGACATGTGGGCATTTACTGGGCAGAAATGGACAAATCTTGGGCGTTTATTCAATCTGCCCAAAATGCCGCGGCATAAACCCATCACTACTCACGACATAGGGTATCCTAGTGTGAGGTTCAGTGCTATATGTAATAAATTGTAACACTTTTCTTCAAATTAAATAAATTATTATTATTATTATTACTACACATATGGTGATAATGTCCTCCCGGCCGAATTTCGGTCACGGTGGCCAATCTCAACGGAGACCAGCCAACTGCGCGGGACTATTATAGTGCACAACTGTGTGCGCAAACACAGGTGCACTATCTATTCCCTCACTCTCATAATCCAATCGAACCAACGAGTATGCTTGACGAGGTTAATTAACGTAGATTAAGCGAAACAGGGGGTCTACTCCCGTTCGACGATATTCGATAAATCGTACGATTCATCGCACAATTTGCCACTCCGGTCAACCATCGTTCCCTTATCGCATGCGATGATCGTGTTTTGACGTTTGTTTTTCTCATCTCCGGTAAATTATATACGACTATGAACCGTAGTCTATCTTAATTGTGCCTTTTTTATGTGCCTATCTTTATTATGTAAGTATCAGTCGGAACGAAAGTTCGTACTTCGTTTGTCGTTCGTAAAACGCGAGTAGACCTACAGGTGTGTCAGGATCGTAGCAGAAATCCATTACTATCAGATATTCTGTATCCATAGTCTCTGCCAACCCCAATGGAAAACAGGTGTGATAATATGTACCTACGTATGTATGTACATGTACCTATATTTTAATTAATCACGCATGAAAACAATGTTTACAGTTAATATCAGTAGCTAATGGATGCCATAAATTACACGTCAAAGGTTAAATTTGAACTATTTCCATGCCTACAATATGAAACACACAGCTGCACAGTGATCTATTATGACATTTTCTGTCAATTGTAGCATCAAAAGTAATAATTAATTGCATCTATGTGTCTAAATAAGTCATATAGAATTGGAGGAGTGGCTGGAGAGGCACTTGGCGCCTTCACATACCTGCTTGTTGGCTTACGGCCAAAATTAATATACAATCTATCCACGATTTGCCCTACCATCGATAGAAATTTAAGCTCCATACATCATCATCATCATTTCAGCCGAAAGACGTCCACTGCTGGACATAGGCCTCCCCCAAGCATCGCCATAACGACCGGTTCTGTGCCTTCCGCATCCAGCGGATTCCCGCGACCTTCACCAGGTCGTCGGTCCACCTTGTGGGGGGCCTACCCACGCTGCGCCTTCCAGTACGCGGTCGCCACTCCAGAACTTTACTGCCCCATCGGCCATCCGTTCTGCGAGCAATGTGCCCCGCCCACTGCCACTTAAGTTTGGCAATTCTTCGGGCTATGTCGGTTACTTAAGCTCCATACAAAATCTGTCAAATTTCTATCTATAATAGGGTAAAAGTAAACAAACGTAGTGATTTATATTCTCTTTGTAAAAAATCAAAGGGTATATAGATAGGATATTAATTTTGGCTGTTAGTGGCTTTGTTTTATTTATTTAAAATATCAAAAAAAAAAAATATGTTCGAAATAATAATAACTTTAAAATATGTTCGATCATAATTAAATGTGAGTCATGAGTATATGAAAGTAAGCTTGCTATTTATGTGTAAATGTTAACTACTTTTGCGTATGTTGAACAATGGTTTTATTATGACGACGACGACGACCTCTGTTGTCTAGTGGTTCGAGTGTCGGACTGCGGATAACGAGGTCGTGGGTTCGATTCCCACAGGACACAAATATTTGTGTGATGAGCATAAGTGTTTGTGTTGGTCTGGGTGTTGTTTATGTATTATAAATAATAAGTAAATATTTACAAAAAAAAATTATATAAATATTATATCCATTGTCTAGTATAGTACCCATAGCACAAGCTCTGCTTAGTTTGGGACTAGATGGTGCTGTGTAAAAATGTCCCAAAGATATTTATTTATTTTTATTAATCACCTTAAGACAATGCATAGCTAATAAACATCCATCAAAAACTATTTCAGACATAGATTAAAATCCATGTAATTCATCGTAATGATGCATAACATTATAGATCCATTAGATAAAAACTTAAATTACTCTATTTCGAATGACATGTTCCTTAATTAATCAATCACTAATAGCCACAATTTATTCTTCTTAAACAAGAAAGAAAAACATAGACCAATTTACGTTCAAAAATGCTGTTTGTGTACTTTATTTTTTGTCTGTTACATACAAGCAGTAAATGTGAAAATGAGTTTTCTCTTAAAGTTCAGCTGCAAAATAAAAACTTGATTACTTGTATAACTGATACAATAGAGAAATACTTTTCTAAACAAAAGGTGATAACATACGTTGATATGAATTTTGGTGATGACGAGCTTCTAAAAGCAATCCATTCAACAACCACCGCATCGCTGGTGCTAAGACAGTCTGATGAACAATCATATTTCACGCACAAGGCCTATCTCATAACCGCAAAGAATGCTACAAAATTTACAGAATGTTTTATAGATCTACTCAAAGAGCCGACATGGAACCCGTATGCACGTTTTTTAATCGTAATCAGATCGCTGGAAAGACACGAACTTAGGATGATATTTGATGAATTGTTAAAACGACACGTGATCGACGTGCTGGTGGTGAACGGCACAGAAGACATTCACCTGTACACCTACAATCCATACGACAACTATGCATGTGGAAGATATTATAACGACGTCATAAGCTACGGTTTGTGTTCACAAACTACTAAAGATCTATTCCCGAACAAATTCATTACGGGACTGCGAAACTGTACCTTTCTTGCTACCATTCCACATCGACCGCCTTTTGCTATACACCCGTCAAGAATTGCAGAAGACGACCGAATGACAATAGGAACTGAACAATATGTATTTCAATTGCTAGGCGAAAGAGAACAATTCAAAGTTAATTTTAGAGTTGATTTTGATAATGAAATATATACTACGATAGCCCCTAATATGACAGTCATGGGACCTATGGCAAAATTACAGAATAATGAAACAGATGCAATGTTCGGTAGTGTGTTGTTAGTGTCAAGCAGAATAGAAGCTTTCACATATTTGCATGGTTACATGGATTATGTTGATGTGTTGCGTTTTGTGGTAAAGAGAGCATCTTTTGAACCTCTTTGGAAAAACGTCTATTTGGAATTCCAGTCGCTAGTTTGGTGTCTGTTGCTGATAGCTTTTCTGGTATATTCAACATTAATGATCGTATTACTGCGTGCTGAAGACAAAACAGGTATCATGTTGAAATTGTTAGAAAATTTGCTTTCACATGGTTGTAATATGCCCTATAGAATGACTGTTAAATGCGTCTTTATAATATGGGTGTGGTTCGCGTATCTAGTCAATACTTTCTACCAATCGAGCTTAGTTAGTTTGACTGGAAACCCAGTAAAGGAGTTCCAAGTTTTGAATGAATTAGACTTGTATAAGTTCAACCTCAAACCTTGCATTAGTCCAGGACTACTCGTATATATGCATTCTGAAACTAATTTATCTGCTCCAATTAATATTGACTGTCTAGATCCGTATGTCAATGTGAAGATCGTAGCTGAGTCAAAAGATTTGTTTACACTTGTACAACAATCACTATACATGTATAATAAAAAAGCCTTTTGTGATGAATTTGGTCGGTCTTCTATTTATTACTTTTCCAGACCATACGCCATGTTTATTTTTCCAATGTACTTTTATAAAGGTTTCCCAGTTTCAGACAGAATGCGAAAAAACGCGATTCGCTTAAGAGAAAATGGTTTGGTTGAGAAAAATTTAAAGGATCATTACTATTCGAGAAAAATCAATTATCATTTCCATAGCAAGGGATTTGAAACAAGATTTGTTATGCCTTGGTGTGTTTATATTGTCGGCTGCGTTTTGGCTGTGATTGTTTTAATTTTTGAATTATTATCAAAACATTATTACAAGTAATTTCGATTGTACTTTATTCACATGAATCAAATTTTTTCTCTATTTTGAGTAAATTTATATTGAATGTTCAATTTTGACTAACATGAATGTAGTGCATTTCATTCAGAATCCTTTTTAGTTAAATAATTTTAAAACCGTGTGTATTTTTTTTATAGTTTAGGATGGCGAAACGAGCTAAAGGCCCACCTGCTGTTAAGCGGTTACCTTTGCCCATGACAACTTCAATACCACCTAGGCTGTTGCCTAAATGGTACCGCAAGTCGGTTCGCCAAACTCAGACATGAAGATGGAAAGTCTCATGTGATCAAGTTAAAAACCAAAAATGTTATCGAAAAAATGGCCAATAACATACGGATGGACAGTGAAGTTTTTAAATATAGTATAGAAACTAACCACAAAAAACAGCCTGGTAATTGTTCTGAGCCCTGACAACACTGGACTGATTGTCACATGTCAGTCATCTACGTTTGTTACTGTACTACAAATTATAACTCCTGACACTGATGTGGACTGGCCTAATTGGAAATAACGTGGCTAACTTATAATCAGCGTCAGATTCCCATCACGATACCCACAAATCATGATTTATAATAAATTAAAAGTTCAATGAAAGAAAATCATATCAAAATTCACATCCCAAAATGCTAGTCGTGTACTTGCTGATATCCTTATTATACTACAGTGGAAACTGTCTCAAAATACCAGTTCCTCGTCCATATTACAACGACATACTGATTAAATGTACCACAGATATAGTCAGAAAGTATGTCTCTGAAAACAGAATTGTAACATATGTGGGCAATAAAGTCGAAGATGAAGAACTCCTTCAAGCCATTAATACCGTGGGCAATGTCACAGTGATATCGAGACGATCAACACAAAAAATACTCATACCACATGAAACATACCTAATTTCTGTAAACAATGCCACTATCTTCGCTGAACGTTTTCGTATTGTTACGAAAGAATTCACATGGAATCCTAACGCACTTTTCTTAATCATTGTAAGAGCTCTGAAAAAAGACCACCTCAGAATCATCTTTGACACTGTTCTGAGGTCGCACGCGATTGATGTGGTAGTTATGAACGCCACCGAAGAAGGTCACTTGTACACATACAACCCATTCGATAACTATGGTTGCGGTAAATGCTATGAAACCGTCATTAGCTATGGGAAATGTTTGGACGCTCATTCAATTAACTTGTACCCAGACAAATTCGTCACTGGACTACGTAATTGTACGTTTAACGTCCTGATACCACAGTGGCCTCCCTATACAATAATCTCTACAAACTATTCAGAAAAATCATCACTACTTCGACATGGCGCGGAGCCGTATTTATTTCAAATAATAGGGGAAATGGAAGGATTTAAAGTCAATATTATTGAAAATTACGGCGATGCTGAAGAATTTCCCACGGTATCTACTGACATGGAAGCGATAGGATCATTGAAAAGAGTGCAAGACAACGAAGTTGACATTGCACTAGGAGGCATGCTACTCACACCGTCTCGTTCAGCTGCATTCACTTGTATTTTCGGACACCTGGCCTATACCGACGAGATACGATTTTTGGTGAAACGAGCGTCAAATGTGCGTCCTTGGAAGAATCTTTACCTCGAGTTCCAGTCGACTGTGTGGGTGCTATTAATACTAGCACTCATTATTTACTCCACGTTAATAATAATTCTTCTTCGCACGAAGGATAAGAGTAACGTAGTGTTGATCCTTGTCGAAAATTTGGTAGTTCATGGGCACAACATCCGATGTCGGTGGACTGTGAAGTGCGTCTTCATAATATGGGTGTGGTTTGCTTACTTAGTCAACACTTTCTACCAGTCCAGTCTCGTCAGTCTTTCCACTAACCCTGCTCAAGAATATCAAATTTCAAATGAAGAAGACATCGCTAAGTTCCAACTTAAACCTTGTTTTAGCTCGATCATGGGGAAATACTATATAGAATCAGTACAATCAGGTAATGGTTACCACAGAATCGATGGCTGTTACGGTTTGGTTGAAAGCGTAAAAACGGTAATAAAATCCAAAGATGTATACGCTATTATTCTAAATGGACTATACCAATATTATGAGCAAGAGTTTTTTGATGAATATGGCAATTCTCTGGTTACATTGTTACCGAAGCCATATTCAAAGGTGCTTTACTCCATATACATGTACAAAGGATTTCCTATGAGTCACGGGTTAATATACAAAGCCCTTCGATTAAGAGAGAATGGTGTGGTGGAGAAAGTTATGAGTGACATGAACTATTTGAAGCAAATAAAACACCGTTTCCGCAAGAAAGAATTTCGTGGGCGTTTCTCAATTCCATGGCTGCTTTATATTGCAGGGTGCTTGGTGGCTTTTACAACATTTTGTATAGAAGTTATGTCTAAATATATGAAACAGTATTAAGTCATTTGATAAACTCGAGACTAAAGAAAATAGCCCGCAACAATAATAGTTAACGTCGTCGTTATTATAGAATTGTTGTCAAGGCGTAGGTAATCGAAGGTTTAAATTGCAACAAACAAAAAAACCATTTAAGTTAATGTCAATTTAAGAACGAATATAAAATGAACTTTAAAAAAAGTAAAAACCGACTTCAAAAAGAATAAAATAATTTGTGTGAAAAAGTTTAGGAAGTAGGTGCCTTTGATTCGGTTTGATTTAAGAAAAAGTTTGTTATATTTGGTTCATGGTTGGTCCTATAGTCAAAGTTGGTCATACTGATTAGTACAATGACCCCTTAAGAGGTTTTCAGTTATTTCAATAACACGTGGTAAATCCAGGCTGTTTTATGCTTTACTAACATAATAATGTTGACATTGAGTGCCCTTCTCATTAAATTATTGCCGATTGCACATACATTTTATTTACTAAGACTACTTGTTTTTCTAAGATACTTATACGTTTTTATGTATCTATAGAAAAGGTAGGTAGTCCTAATTAGCAAGCTTTGTCAACCACACATAAAATATTTCAATGATTTATGGATATCCACGAAAACTTGTAATTAAGAAATAAATCAAGATAATGTATTCCCGGTTTTCCTATCGATTTTTTTTACACTACAATCCAAATTGTAGTATAATAGCACCCTATTGAACAAAAGAGACTTATTTGAACATAGAAATACCATTCAGAAGCACTGAGGTAATATGTACTACGTACTAGAGTAGACTTTACGAACAAAAAATATAGCGCAGCTTGCTGGCCGCGGAGCACGCGCGTGGCGAGCGAGCTAAGTGAGTGAGAGTGCAGGAGCTCTAAGGCGTGTTACAAACAATCGATTCGAGGCATCTTCTCTAGTACGTAGTACAATATTACCTCAATGTTCAGAAGGCTTACCCGCAGTTTCTGGAAGCCTGATCAATTTGATCTGTTGTCTTATCTCATGTCAGCTCCTGTGATAATGTGTGTGCGTAACAATTATGTTATATCACACCGGCACAATTAGCGGAACAGAAAAAAAAGTGAGACTATGAGATAATAACGCATATATTTGACGAAAATGTAATTAGACACAAAATGACAAATTGATTAACATCTTTTAACAATGACTTTGAAAAGTCTTCGTTATTTTTTATTGAAAAATAAAGAAATTTGAAATAAGTGAAATTTTTAGATGATTATGAACCATCACAAAAAATAAAAAAAAGTAATCATTAAATGATTTAACAATAAAATTAAAGCAAAATTAATAAAGAGTGTTTCCCCCTCTTGCTCTGATTACGGTTTCCATTCGTCTGGGCATGCTACAGATTATGTTATCGATGATTTCTTGAGGCAACCGCTCCCACTCCTCAAGTAATGCGTTTCCAAGTTCATTCCGATTGTTGGGGGGTGGCATTCTGGATTTAACCCTTCTTTTTAGCAAGTCCCAGACATGCTCTATCGGATTCATATCGGGGGAATTTGCTGGCCACTGCATCACCGGTATACCTACGTGGCTCAGATATGCCTGTACCGATTGTGCACTATGAGCACGAGAATTATCTTGCATTAGAATAAAGTCGTCACCAATAAATGGGGCAAATGGTACAACATGTTCTTCTAAAATGTCTCTGATGTATCGATCTGCTGTCATGGTCCCTCCTGTGACTATCACTAACTCCGTGCGAGCTCCCAAACATATCCCTCCCCAAACCATAATCGAGCCGCCACCATAAGCCACTGTGTGTTCAAAATTAGACTGTATGTGGCGTTCTCCTTTGCGTCTCCATATTCGCTGTCTCCCATCGATCTGTTTTAAAAGAACTCTGCACTCATCAGTAAAGAGAACCTGCTGCCATTCGTTCAAATCCCAATGACGATGTTCTCGCGCATAGCTTAATCGGTTTACGCGGTGACGTCTCTCAAGTTTTGGGCCTTTGGCAGGTATATACGACCCTAAACCAACTTCTTCAAATCTCCTGCGAACTGTACGCTCACTTACTCGTACTCCTCGAACGTCTTCCAGTTCATTTCGAGCTTGTACAGCCGTTAATCGCGTATTCCTACGAACTCCAAGTTGTAAAAAACTGTCATCTCGCCTCGATGTACATCTTTTTCTACCTTGACCCCTCCTCCTCACAAGAGAATTAGACGATCTGTACCGCTGGATGCTGCGATGAATCGTTGATACTGGTCGACGAAGCCTTGAGGCAATCGATCTGTAGGTATGGCCATTTCTTCTCATTTCATCAGCCCTAATGATTTCCAGTGATGTTAAGTCAGGCATAATAAAGAGCTTTTAATAAACAAAATTGCCTATAGAATAACAAATTTATAAAAAACCATTAAGTGCAATTTTTCAAAAAAATTACAATTACGTACTTATTACTCGAACAAGTTGACAAAACGTATTGTTCGGGAAAATAAAACAAATGAATGAAAAAAGTGTATGTCATCTAATTTTCTATTTTCAAATTTGACAATAAATTAAAAAAATATCATAACTGGCCAGTTCCTCAAGTAAAAGATTTTAAAATCCTGCTTTTTTTGTGTTCCGCTAATTGTGCCGGTGTGTATATAATGTATTAATTTAATTGTTTGGAATATACACGGGGGCTCGTAGCTAAGCAACGACTGCGCGGATTGAACGATCTGCAAGGTTAAGCTGCACTTGCCGCGGTCAGTCTGTGGATGGGTGACCGTTTCGTTACACATCGAGACCCCTCCGTGCCTCGGAGAGCACGTTAAGGTGTCGGTCCCGGTTGTCATACGAATATCTATGGCAGTCGTTACGGGTAGTCAGAAGCCTGAAAGTCTGACAACTGGTCTAACCTCCGAATGTCAGTATTACCCAGTAACTGGGTTGCGGGGGTCTGATGGCAGTCGCTCCATGTAAAATACTGATGTTCAGCCGCATCTGGCTAGACTGGAAGCCGACCCCAATATAATTGGGAAAAGGCTCGGAGGATGATGATACACACGACTTTAATTCACAATTATCGCAAATGTAAGCAAAATAATATTATGAAGAAGCACTTGAAGATTAGAATATCATACATTAGGTATAGTTGTTCTGTCTGCACCACTAAACACGAACGATCACAATCATTCAAGCAAATGTACACACGGCTACACATCAAGCTGTACACTTCCAGTATAAGCTGACCTCGCATTGTATAGGTTTTCCTTACAACTCGAGGTCAGTCTTTACTGGTTTTTGTACAGCTTGATGTGTAGCCGTGTGTACTATGTAATATGTAATTTTTGAAAAATAAAAAACTTTCTACTGAAATCTATTCTTTTTTTAACAACACGTACAATTTAGTAGGTTAGTAGGTACCTAGCTAACCCGAGTGTATATTAGGGGGGAGCGGGGTTAGGGGATCTAGAGCCTCCCTTAGTCTACACAAAATTTCTAATATTTGCCGAATATCGACCATTTGTATCCAACCGTGGATCAATAACCTGAAGAAAGTAGCTGGAGGGACTGGTTGCGGAAGGCGGAGGACTGGGTGTTATGGCGCAAATTGGGAGAGGCCTATGTCTAGCAGTAGACTGCAATAGGCTGAGTTGAAGTCACGGCCAAAAACAAGTTTACATTTTTGCGATGTTGGACCCCCCCTACGTGAAAGCTAGGCCCGTGTTATCTAATAAAATTGTCAAAGTTATACTTAAATAAAAAAATTTCTTTGGGACATTTTTACACAGCACCATTTACTCCCAAACTAAGCAGAGCTTGTGCTATGGGTACTAGACCGTGGATATAATAATAATATACTTTTTTTTTTGTAAATACATACTTATAATACATAAGAAACACCCAGACAAACAGAAACACTTATGTTCATCACACAAATAGTTGTGTCCTGTGGGAATCGAACCCACGACCCCGTGATCAGCAGTCCGACCCTCGAACCACTAGACCACAGACGTCGTATTTTATTCTTTTTTTTTTCGTTGTAATTTATTTTGCACTTCTAGTTCATTTTAATTATGGGAGTATAATGCAGTTTGTGGGGGTTCTTAGTAACTGTCTTAATTCATAATTTATGATTGATAACAAAGGAATAGTTACTGTAATTTGATTAATAAATGGCCTATGTCCATCAGTGGACGTCTTAAGGCTGAAATGATGAATGATGATGATTAATAAAACAAGGGGAACTATGAGAAAATAATAAAGCTGTCTCTTTGATGATGTGTAATTTGGTACTGAATTTGTTCATTACGACAAATTATGTTGACATTATTGAGCACTGTAATAAAACCTTAGTCATAGAATATATACTCTTAGTGGAATTAGAGTGTTTTTATTGAAACATTAGAAGAATTCGGAACCTTCTTTATTACATTACTATTGTACTTGTACCATAGATAAACCTAGTGGTAGTTAGTCGCTTCCGTATTAATTTTATAAAAATAATATTTTCATCTTTATGATTCTGAATTTGAATAGCGACAAAAGCTCATGTTGTTCATCGATGGAAAAGCAATCACGCGATCGCAGAAACAGTTCAATCAATTTTACAACCCGTTATGACAATTAATATCCTTATCATAACGGTAATCAATAGGCGTCTAATGTGAAACAATCACAGTCGTGCTCACGCCATAAAATGTTGGTGGCGTACTTTATAATGTCCATGTTTTATATAGCTGGACAGTGTCAGAATATACTGACACCTTACCTTGAACACAACCAGGAATTGACTCAGTGTGTAACTGGTATACTTAATAAATACTTCTCTGAACAAAAAGAACTCACCTACGTCAATATGGACAACGGTGATGAAGAGCTTCTGAGAACAATCCATTCCACACATAACTTTTCGCTGATATCCAGAAACTCCACACATCAGTCCTTTTTACCTAATCAAGGATATTTGGTTACCTCAAAGAATGCGACCACCTTCAGAAAATATTTTGAGTATATCATCATGGACCCAACGTGGAACCCATTCGCTCGTTTCTTGATTGTTATCAAATTGCTGCAAGACAGCGAGCTGCGGACCATCTTCGATGTGCTGTTGAGAAGGCATGTGAACAACGTGCTGGTTGTGAATGGCACAGTCAGTGCCCATCTCTACAGTTATAACCCATTCGATAACTACGCTTGCGGCAAGTACTACACCGACGTCATCAGCTACGGTATGTGCTCACAAGCTACACACAACTTATACCCATACAAACTAGTAACTGAACTAAGAAACTGCACGTTTAAAGCATCGCTGGCCCATCGACCACCCTTTACTATCGACCCATTAAGAGCAGATGGCGAAAAGAAAATTTTGGGAACAGAAGAATATATATTCAAACTATTAAGTGAAAAAGAAAAATTTACCTACATTTCTAACTACAGTTACAACGGTGATCTATTTTCTACGGTTGCTCCTAATATGACCGCGATCGGTCCCATGCTTATGCTCCAGAAAAATGAAACTGATATCATATTTGGTGGCATGATGATGATAGCTTCAAGAGCCGAAGCGTTCACTTACCTCTGCGGTTATCACGATTACAACGACGAGTTACGGTTTATTGTGAGGAGGGCATCACTCGTTCCCATTTGGAAAACCGTGTACATAGAGTTCGATTCCACAGTGTGGATGCTATTACTACTTTCGCTTATTGTATATTCTATAATGATGATATATCTCCTTCGCGCCAAGGACAAGAGCGACGTAGTGTTGGGGTTGCTAGACAATTTATTGTTACATGGCCGCCATATTAGCTGTCGAATGACGCTAAAGTATATCTGCATCATATGGGTGTGGTTCGCGTATCTCATCAACACCTTCTATCAGTCCAGCCTCGTCAGTCTCACAACTAACCCAAGCAAAGAGTACCAAATTTCAGACGAAGATGACATAACGAAATACAATTTCAAACCTTGCTTCAGCCATGCACTGTGGAAATTTTTGTCCACTGAATCTGCAAAAAACCGATCTGCTTCTGCCAGAGATCAGATAGAAGGGTGTGACAGCACTCTTGAAGCTATGCACACTGTTAGTAAAAGTGAAGACTTGTACTCGCTTGTACCAAATTACATTTATCTTTATAACAAACAAAGCTTCAACGACAAATGGGGGAAATCCTTGATACACTATTTTGAGAAACCTTATGCGAAGTTTCTGTTTGGTTATTATTTTTACAAAGGTTTTCCGATATCACCTCGACTCCGGAAGAACGCAATGCGAATGAGAGAAAGCGGGTTGGCAGATAAGAGCATAAATGACCAATACTTTGCACGGACACTAAAACAGAAATTCTCACAGAAAGATTTCGAAGTTCGCTTTACTCTCCCGTGGTCAGTGTACGTAGTAGGCTGTGTTATTTCTACTGTCACATTTTTGGTGGAATATTTACCAAAGCATCGTGTAAAGTGGCGTTAGTCCTTCCTTTTAAAAGGAATGATTCTGTGTGTTTAACGCTAGGTACTTAAACCTGTGCAGGGGCGCGTGTGTGAGTATCACTTACTTATGCTTTTAAAGATACGTTATACCTACTTAAAAGATATGTTATTCAACTTATGTCTTAAATAATAACTATTGCAAGAGATTTTTATTACTTTTGTTTTCCTTACCTACCCAAAGTTAAACCCACTATTTATTTATTTATTATTTATTTATTTATTAAATGTATGCACACACAGAGAAATAATAATAAAATACATAGAAATCAATAGTACAAAGGCACTGCTTATTTCTATAAGAAATTTCTTCCAGCAGACCTGCGAGAGGAAAATTTGAAGCAAAGAGATGTAGACACAGTGTGTCAAGTAATACTAATAAATATACCTACATATATATATATATATATACTCATACATAAACTAATATATAACGTAAAATAAATGTAGTATAAAAATAATAAACATAGTCTAGGTATACCTACACAATATCAAAATAGAAATCATAATACATAACATTATTACGTACAACCTATGTGGATGAGGAAAGATAATGCTCTTTTACACGTTTTTTGAAGGTGGAAACAGTTTTACAGTCGCGTATCACGAGCGGAAGCGAGTTCCACAACCTAACCGCGTGCACAGATAAGGAGTAGGAGTAGAAGTCAGTTTTATGGGATGGAAAATTGAGGATGGTTTTAAGATGCGACCTGCAGGGTGCGTAAGGAGGACGAGTGTAGGAAAAGCGTTCCCGCAGGTATGATGGGGAAGTCGGATTATGTAGAATATTAAAAAGGAGACACACTATCCGAGTGTTCCTGCGAAGACGAATAGGGAGCCACTTGAGAGTTTTGCGAAAATCAGAGACGTGGTCGTACTTTCTAAGATTGAAGATAAAACGGATACACAAATTTTGCAACCTCTCAAGTTTATTTAAAAGCTCCTCGGTGGCATCCAAATAGCAGGCGTCAGCATAGTCTATAATGGGCTGTATGAGAGTTTGGGCTATTTAATTTAATATAATAAATAAGTAAGTTTAATATAATAATAAATAAGGGGATGTAATATCCCCGAAATTGTTCACTTACGCGATGGAGGACGTCTTCAAGACGCTGGTCTGGACTCAAATTCAAATATTTATTTGCTTTTAAATATGGTTACAGTACAGAGTATCTCACATCTCCATTTTGCCGAACACATCGTTGTTATGACTGAGTTGCTTGAAGAATTGGGTGAAATGCCGCACAGCCTACACGGAGCCTGTTGGCGTGTCGGTCTCGGCATAAATATGCACCAGACTAAAGTTTCATGACTTCGATATTCATGTCATGCCGAGGCCAATATTCGTCGAAGGGTCGGCGCTCGACGTTGTAACGGAATACGTCTACCTAGGGCAGGTCATTCAGCTTGGTAGACGCAACATCAAGAAATAAGCCAACAGAAGGATCCAGCTGGGCTAGGCCGCATTTGGCAAACTTCGCCGAGTCTTCTCGTCGCCTATAACGCAAAGTTTAAAGACGTATGTCTTCAACCAGTGCGTCCTGCTTGTCATGACTTACGGTACCGAGACGTGGACACTGACAGTTGAGCTAGTCCATAAATTCAAAGTTGATCAGCAAGCCACGGAGCGAGCCATGCTTTGAGTTTCTTTGATTAAATACGTAATGAAACTATCTGAAGAAGAACCGGAGTGACCGTCATAGCTTGTAGGAGCAGCAAGCTGAAGTGGCAGTGGACTGGCCATGTCTGTTGAAGGACCGGTGGGCGTTGGAGCAGATGAGTCCTTGAGTGGAGATCGCGAATCGGCAAACGTAGCGTAGGGCGCCCCCCAGCCAGGTGGACCTACGACCCGAAAAAGGTAACTGGGTGGAACTAGATGCGGAAGGCAGAGAACCGAGTGTTGTTGCGCAACTTGGGAGAGGCCTATATCCAGCAGTGGACTGCGATAGGCTGAGTTGATTACTGTGTAAGTGTGTACAGAAAATATTAAGTAGGTATTAGCATTATAATTATTTTGTAAAATATGACCTAATAGTAATCATTACCTTCATTACGTCCATAATTATTGTCAATACTCAAAATCCTTCTCGAATATTTCTAACTGTATATCAAATCATGAGTGTACCTATATAATATAGTCATCACATTTGAGACAGCCCGTCCTCATAATTATAACAACTGTCGCCTAATTAGAAAACAGGTGTATCCAAATCAATAATCACCTTCAGATTTCCAACAAGATACAGACATTATACCTAGGTACGATAAACCATGATTGTAATCATTATCTCACACCTTCATTACGTCCATAATTATTGTCAATACTCAAAATCCTACTCGAATATTTCTAACTGTATATCAAATCATGAGTGTACCTATATAATATAGTCATCACATTTGAGACAGCCCGTCCTTATAATTATAACAACTGTCGCCTAATTAGAAAACAGGTGTATCCAAATCAATAATCACCTTCAGATTTCCAACAAGATACAGACATTATACCTAGGTACGATAAACCATGATTATCATATCCCAAAATGTTGGCCGCGTGCTTGCTTGTGTCTCTATTATACTACAGCGGAAACTGTTTCGAAATCATAGTTCCTGGCCAATCATACAACGACAAACTCATTAAATGTGCAATAGATATCGTCAGAGAATATTTTTCCGAACAAAAAGTTGTAACATATGTCGGTAATAAAGTAGAAGATGAGGAGCTCCTGCATGCGATTAACACAGCAAACATAATCTCAGTCGTATCCAGGCGATCATCTCGAAAACTGTCTGTCCCACACGAAGCATATTTAATATCTGCAAAAAACGCCACCCACTTCGCTACTCGTTTCGTAAACATTATCAGAGAATCAACTTGGAATCCAAAGGCGCGTTTTTTAATTCTCGTCAGAAATCTAACAGAAAGCGACCTTAAAATCATCTTTGACACTTTTCTGAGACTGCATGCAAATGAAGTCGTGGTTGTGAACGCAACTGAAGACGCCCACTTATATTCTTACAACCCCTTTGATAACTACGGTTGTGGTAAACGTTATGATACCGTCATCAGCTATGGAAAGTGTATGAACGCTCACTCAATTAACTTGTACCCGAAGAAAATCACCACCGGCCTACGTAATTGTACATTTAACGTCTTAATATCACAGTGGCCGCCATATACAATAATAACAAACGATACAAACAATCACAATTCAGATGCACTGCGACAAGGATCGGAACCATACTTACTTAGATTAATCAGTGAAATGAATGGATTTAAAATCAATGTCGTAAACGATGACACCACGACGGAAGAATTTCCCACGATAACCACTGACATGGAAGCGATTGGATCCTTGAAAAAGTTGCAGAACAACGAAATTGACATCGTATTAGGGGGCATGATACTGACGCCGTCTCGTGCAGTAGCGCTTGGATATATATTCGGACATCTGTCCTACACAGATGAGATACGATTCGTGGTAAAGCGCTCGTCAATTGTGAAACCCTGGAAAAACCTCTATCTAGAATTCGAATGGAACGTATGGCTGCTATTATTGCTAGCACTTATGATTTACTCCATGTTAATAATAATTCTTCTTCGCACGAAGGATAAGAGTAACGTAGTATTGATACTACTCGACAATTTGGCACTTCATGGGAGCAACGTCCGAAGTCGGTGGACCGTGAAGTGTGTTCTCATAATATGGGTGTGGTTCGCTTACTTGGTCAACACTTTCTACCAGTCCAGTCTCGTCAGTCTTTCCACTAACCCTGCTAAAGAATATCAAATTTCAAAAGAAGAAGACATCGACAAGTATCAACTTAAACCTTGTTTTAGCTTAATAATGGAGAAATATTATGCAGAATCGGTACAGTTAAATTCTGAATACAAGAGAACCAATGGTTGTTTTGAATGGATGGAAAGCGTTAAAACAGTAATGAAATCCGAAAAAGTATTCGCGATTCTTCTATATGGACTATATCAATATAATGAACAGGAGTTTTTTGATGAATACGGCAGGTCTCAGGTACTTGCATTTCCAAAGCCTTATTCTAAAGTGATATACACTATATACGCGTACAAAGGCTTTCCTTTTACTGACAAGTTACGTTACAACTTACTTCAGCTGAGGGAAAACGGTGTGGTGGATAAAGTGATGGATGATATGAACTACAACATGAAGGTGAAACACCGATTTCGTGCAAGAACATTCCGTGGGCGCTTCGCTATTCCATGGTTGCTGTATATAGTCGGATGCGCGGTGGCTATCTTAACATTTATTGTAGAAATTCTGACTAAACGTTGGCTTTCTCAGTAAGATAAGTACAGTTGTTTTATCTCACGAAAGTGGGTGAGCCATACTTGTAGTTGTAATGCGTATTACATAGACACGCGCTCTTGTGTGCGTAACTACAAAACTCAGCCAAAACAGCGCTCCCGAGCTTACGCACGAAAAGACAATGTGCATGTACATTTACACACATAAGTATGATTTACACACACAAGTATGGCTCACCCGCTTTCGTGAGATAAAACATCTGTATCTAGCTCAAGAGATAGACAGCTATTTCTCGAATAGTTGAATACCTATTGTTCGTCAAAGAGCCACAACTTTATGTTACTAAGCTGTTTTAAGCACCGTATTACAAATGCTTACATGTTATGGTATGTAAGTATCACCACTTTACGTGATTGCAGAAATCTCAGATCACTAAAATGGAGATTATTATACCAGGCCCCTCAGAAAGTATTGCGAAAAAAAGTTTTTATATATGGGAGACTGGCCAGTTATAATGTTTTTCGAAAATATGATTATTTATAAGTAAAAATAAGTAAGTTCCAATTTCAAAATTTCCCTCCACATTTTTTGCGAGTTAATTCAAAGTATTGTGTCTCACTGAAATATGGATCTGCGCCGGGAACATTTTAGAGCTATGATTTTATACGATTTCAAGTGTCGCCTGAAACCGGATGAATCGTACGATAGACTTCAAATGGCATTCATGGATGAAGGCCCTTCCAAGGCAACTGTGTATCGTTGGTATAACGAATTCAAGCGCGGTCGACCAACTTTGGGGGAAGACGAAAGAAGCGGTCGCCCTTTGACGGCTGTTACCGAAGAAAACGTGCTAGCAGTGAAAAATTTAATCCAAGACAATAGGCGAATTACATATCAGGAGATTCAACACATATTGAAGATTGGATCGGGAAGCGTTCACGAGATTCTACACAGCCATCTTCGCGTGAGGAGGATAGTATCACGCTGGGTGCCGCACAACCTCACCGATGCTCAGAAGCAGGCCCGGGTGGAATGGTGCCGTGATATGCTTAACAAATTTGAAGCAGGCTCGTCTCGGCGTGTTTACGACATCGTTACAGGTGATGAGTCCTGGATTTATCAATACGACCCAGAAACCAAGCGCCAGTCGACTGTTTGGGTGTTTCAAAATGAGCCAACGCCTACCAAAGTGAAGCGATCTAGAAGCGGGGGTAAGATTTTGATCGCTAGCTTTTTTAATTTGACTGGCCACTTGGTATCAATTCCCTTACGGGATCAAAGAAGCATTAATGCCGAATGGTATACTACCAAATGTTTGCCAGAAGTTTTCTCTGTTATAAGCAACAAGCGACCAAACACAGGGCTCCGCGGGCTACTGCTCCACCACGACAATGCACCTGCGCACACCGCACTCAAAACGAGGGACTTCCTGGACAGCACGCCAGTCAAACTCCTGGGTCACCCTCCTTACAGCCCTGATCTAGCACCGTGTGACTTCTTTTTATTCCCAAAAATAAAAAATCAGCTCAAAGGGATACAATTTTCGTCGCCGGAAGATGCGCTGGCTGCGTTCGAGCAGGCTGTAAACGAGGTGTCTGCGGCGGACTGGAAAAAGTGTTTTGAAAACTGGTTTAGGCGCATGAATCTTTGTATAGAGGCTGGTGGAAAGTACTTTGAAAAGATTTAATAAAAATATATGTACGTATAGAACAATTTTTTTTAGTTTCGCAAAACTTTCTGAGTGTCCCACGTATATGCATAGGATATTTTAAACGGACATTTAAATCTTTACACACCTTATTACAAAATCTTGTTTAGCAATAAGTTTAGCCTAAGCTGGGCTTAAACATCATTTTTTATGTTCAGTATCTGTCTGGATTACTGTTAGGTCGTGTATTTCTGCCAAACTGTAAAACAGTTTGTCGGCATTTGTTCTCGTTTGCCAATATTGGTTTTTCATTTATGTGTTAATTATACCTAAATTATTATATATTGAAGTTTAACACTACGCTAATTTTAAACTTTAAAAACTGTTTTCAGAGCCATAGTTTTATAGTTTCGAAACTATTTATGAATAAACTTGCAATTTCGTTTTTATTTTATTAACAATTAACGCTGGAGGAGTGAATTATTTATAAAATAATTCACTTACAAGATAATTTTGAAATTCCTAAATATTAATCGAGTTTTGTTGTTGACAGTACCTACTGTACATCTTACGAAAATTTACAACAAACAAAATTGTCATGGACACAAAGATAAATAATGCTTCATAAGAATTTTTATAAGTAGATTTTTGGATCTTACATGTATTATAAATTTTGGAGTTAAGGTACCTCGGTACCTAGTTCATTTAATAGTGTTGGTACTAAGTATTTTCTTGTGAGTGAACCAAAACAGGTAGTTTGTCACTTTCGGAATTCAGCAAGTTTCTTCTTTTTAACCGACTTCTTAGATAAACGAGTTGGGTAGGATCTAGAAAGAATGTATAGTTTGTCGTTAGACCCGATTTAAATAAATGTCTAAACATGATTTAAACATTTTTGTATTATGAAGATCTACATAACTTCGATATCCATATCGGTTTGACCTATCGTGTTATAATTTTTTTTTTTATTCAGTGTTAATATTAATGGAATATGTAACTGAGTAATCAGTGCAATAAATTGTATGGCTTAATGATATAATAGAATGGATTAACTACTTTTTTATATTAATATTTAAAACTAATTAAGTTAGGTACTGATTGGAACATAGCATAGCGATTAAACGCTTGCATCCCACGCATGAAGGAGGCATTACAGTAACAGCAACCGTTTGATTCGCAACTGAAATAGGTATTCCACGAACAGCAACTACGTTAAAGTAGCTTCTAGTGATGTGGTGTATTCAGGTGTATTTCATTCTTTAGGTCGTTATCAAATAAAATATATCTGTGAGTGTGTATGTATGCATGTTTGTTACTTCTTTACGCTGAAACGGTTGAACGGACTTGGATGAAATTTGGTACACAGATAGACACTACACACTACACTTTGGTACACCATAAGCTGGATTAACATATAGGCTACTTTTTATCCCGGGAAGACAAACAGTTCCTGAGGGATGCGTGTTAAACCACTCGGCATAGGAAATTATGTACCAGGGTGACATGAACTTTGTTTGGCATAAAAGAGTTCAGAAAATGGGGGCGCCACTAGTCATATATTGATTTTTTTTAACAAAAACGCGTTTTTGTCGATAGTCTTATTCATATAAATTCAATTTAAGTGTTTACATGCACATTTTTTGCATGATAAAATACAGATTGACACAATACTGACAAAGATAGAAAATTAGTTCCGATTTTAGACGTTTTTGCCAGACTACATATTTGGAACTGTTTATTTTCCCGGGATAAAAATATACCTTTATTTTTATACCGGAAAAATAAACAGTTCCCGAAGAATGTGCGATAAACAACATAGAAATTATTTGACGACAACCACTTGCCATAATATGTACAGTCAACCGCACGTCAGTACTTTACCACTTTACTCATAAATCGATATAACTTTTACACGTCAATGTGACCTTTTCACCCAAACAGACGAAACAAAAGAACTATTTACCATGCATTTAAAATTACCGTTACCTACTTTGTTTTTAATAAAGTGCCTATTTTTGTACCGTCTTGCGTAGGTACTATATTTATGTAGCTAAAAACAATAAGACGAGTCAAAATCATATGGCTATTAGGTACAAGTCGGGCCGTAAGCCGTAAACATGGACATGGTCGACCCCAGCATGCTTAAAGTCTGATTTACACGGGGAGAGTTATACCATGCGAAACTCGTGCCGACTTTATTTTCCTCGCCGAGAAAGAAAGTCAGGACGAGTCTTGCCTGGCGAAACTCTCCTCGTGTAAATCGGCCTTTACGGCCGGGTGACAAGAGACTATTATTCCAAGCCAGGATAGCTAGATAATACTCAATGGCCTATGCTGGGTTAATATCCCGGCCTGGCACAATGCTAGTAGCCGTCTACACGATGTCAGAAAATTTGCCGAAGTCATCACAGTGGTTACAATGTTTTTTTTTTTTTATGATAAATAGATCTGCTCTTGACCGCAATCTAGACAGCTTTGTCAGGATGTGGTCGACGATGGAGCGAGCAAACCTATTAGGTGCCGATTCACTCCAGCTTTAAAGGCGTTAGGGTTATAAGTGCCCGAAAATACAGATGCCGGCAGTGAATTCCACAACTTACAATTACACGTCGTAATTGCCTATCGTGTATTTTTTTTTTATTCCGTGGGGAAAATCCTCATGGACCCACTCCGCCCGGGGAAGGCGGAGCCAGTGTCGGACTCTTACCGACTAAAAACAACCACGGTGTTTCTCTAACGACCCTTGGCCGGGGGCGTGGGAACCTTTTATTCTCCCAACCATCCCCGGTAGGTCCCGACTCGCCACTAGTAAGCGAGCCCCTTCTCCCCGTGCGGCAACCACATCGACCGCACCCTCCTCTTGACTGGCGCGCGCGGAACACTACGCGCCACCGTCACGGGCCTTCACTGGTCGGGCGGCGGGCCACCCCTAGTCCGCCACCCGCAGGCCCACACCTAGGGTGGCTGGAGGTCGACTAGCTTCGACGTCCACATGAAGCGAGTACACAAAGTCAGGATACTAATTAGGTTGTTGGGGACTGGATGCGGAAGGCAGAGGACCGAGCATTGTGGCGCAACTTCGGAGAGGCCTATGTCCAGCAGTGGACTGCGATAGGCTGAGTTGATTGATTGATTGATTGAGCGTTACTCAAAAATAGAACCCCAACCTATTAAACTATCCTGTAGCTTACTAGCTTGCTTACTATCTAACTGACTTAAAACCTATTCCAGCGTAATTATACTACCCTACCTTGAAATAGGTGTCGCTTCGTGTCACTCAGGCATTAGGGCTGCAAGTTCCTGATGTTTTTTTTTTGAGGCTTTAGTACACCGCGGTGACTATGCCAGCCTCATAGGTACGAAATAGATAAATATTACCTGATTTTTATCCGTCTGTTTGTCGGTCTGATTTTTGTTAGTATCTACATCATCATCATCATCATCATCACTTCAGCCGAAAGACGTCCACTGCTAGACATAGGCCTCCCCCAAGCATCGCCACAACGACCGGTCCTGTGCCTTCCGCATCCAGCGGATGCCCGCGACCTTCGTCAGGTCGTCGGTCCACCTTGTGGGGGGCCTACCCACGCTGCGCCTTCCAGTACGCGGTCGCCACTCCAGATCTTTACTGCCCCATCGGCCATCTGTTCTGCGAGCAATGTGCCCCGCCCACTGCCACTTGAGTTTGGCAATTCTTCGGGCTATGTCGGTCACTTTCGTTCTCCTGCGAATCTCCTCATTTCTGATTCGATCACGCAGGGACACTCATTTACATATTTTAATAACATCAGAATGACGAAAGTACAGACAAATTGCAAAGTAGGTAGTATCATGAGGCGTCATTAACGGGTAGTCAACGGCTTTTACAATATGTACCAATAATTCCTCGGCTGAGCGCGCGCCGTGATGGCATAACATTCCGGATACGATCGCAGGCGTATCTGATTGAAGCCAGACCGAGATACCAGATATTAGATATAACTTACCACACAGTTGAATGGCTCGTCCTTGTATGAAATCCACAGAGTACATTGTAATATACTGAAAATGATGAATGATGAAATCGTGCTTTATGTACTTAGGTTCATTCTTTTAATTATTTCAAAGGGTTAAATTCCAAGTGGTGTTGATTCTATTCACAAAGTAATTTTAAACTATCGCCATATATTATTTCTTCTATGCTGTCGCACTCTTTTACTAATAGAAGAAAGGGATAGCAGCAATTTTAGTGCTCTTCGTGTTTTTAGTCGGCACGTTCCGATACCACGACTAAACTTGTATGGATAGTAATGAAAAAAACCGGCCAAGTGTGAGTCGGACTCACGCAGTAAGGGTTCCGTACCACCCATCGAACTGATACCCCATAGAAACTGATCTAATTTACGAGAGTTTATCAAAAGACATCAACGCACGTACGCGAAATGTGAATTTTTGCATCTCTTTCTTCCGTAGGTACCACCACATATGTCAATGTTAGTCCTGTTTTTAGTATTTGTTGCTTAACTAGATAGTATGACCTATAATCAGACCAAGTTTCACGCTGGTATGTATTACCGTTTTGAAGATAGAACAGGAACAAAAACGTTGAAAAAAATGCATGTTTTTCGAGGTTTCTTGTATGGGGACCCCCTTTGGTTTTAGACTTTTTTTTGTTTTTAGTATTTGTCGTGATACACCTCATAGCAGAACATTTTCTGTGAAAATTTCAACTGGTTATCTATTACCGTTACAAAGATACAGCCCTGTGACAGACAGACGGACGGACGGACAGCGTAGCGAGAGTAATAGGGTCCCGTTTGAACCCTTTGGGTACGGAACCCTAAAAATAACCCTGAATGATAGATCTACGGAAACAATATTTAGAAATTCATATTGAAAAGGCTATCAACAGATACTCAAGGTAATTAATTCATGGAGCAAAATGACGATCTAGTAACAAAAAACGAGTGTCCTTTAGACCACACGACTGAAGTAAAACTTCACTAACTTATATCTCCCTCTCAACTTCCGTTCGCTTCGCCCGATCACACTTTTCGTAACGCATTCACCAGCTTACTCCCCAAGTCAAGCGTCCGTTCGCTTCGCCCGATCACACTTTTCGTAACGCATTCACCAGCTTACTTCCCAAGTCAAGCGTCCGTTCGCTTCGCCCGATCACACTTTTCGTAACGCATTCACCAGCTTACTCCCCAAGTCAAGCGTCCGTTCGCTTCGCCCGATCACACTTTTCGTAACGCATTCACCAGCTTACTCCCCAAGTCAAGCGTCCGTTCGCTTAGCCCGATCACACTTTTCGTAACGCATTCACCAGCTTACTCCCCAAGTCAAGCGTCCGTTCGCCTCACCCGATCACACTTTTCGTAACGCATTCACCAGCTTACTCCCCAAGTCAAGCGTGCGTATAGAAGTTTTACTTCAAAAACAAAATTATATTTCATAAACCATTTATTTAAAAATATATAGGTACAAAACATCATACATTCTATAACCATTACATCTAACCGTATCAATAATTAATTAATTGGACCACAATATTTATCTAAATAATTACATCACTAAGTACAATGAATATTACCATGATCCCTGAACGTAGCTCTAATGTTTTTAATGATAATGGTCATTTAAAATGCTTAAGTATAAAAAAACAATAGATTTTCACAGAAATAGCAATTATTCTTTATGTTGAAAAAAGTTAATAAAATTATACTTTTTACACTCTTGCCGGAATCTAACGCTGCAAAGAGGTTTTTGACACTGCACAGAGCTTTTTGACACTGCACTGCAAAGAACTTTTTGACATCGCACAGAGATTTTTGTAACGAGTGTCAAATTGGGCTTAAATTCCGACAGGTATAGTATAAGTAGTTATAAATGTTTCTAAATTACACAGCAGTCTTCGCAATCGCACAAATAGTTTCAAATCTAAATAACCATTACCATTAAAGCAAAAATTACATCTATCTTTGATATAAATATAAGGGCAAGCCGGTAAGGCAAGAAATATGAATAATTTATGAGCAAAATAATCAATTAATTAGAGAGTTATATATTTAGATATTATAACAATAATTGTCTAACGATGTTACCATTGGGCTCTTGTAATGGATAGTTTTCACATTTCAGATCTTATTATTGTTAATAAGTTATTTATAGCTGTATTAAAATCACACTTATGCATGGATATTTTTAAATGTATTTTATAAATAAACTATAAAGCCACAGTGTAGAGCAATCAGTGTTTATTTTATTTATGTCACATATAAAACTGTTGAATTCATATAACTTTATGAACATTCTACTATATCACACACAACAAATATCACATTTTGTAGGCTTTTTATAATGTTCAATAATTAAAACAGTAATGAATTTAAATGATAAAAAGCCGTAAGAACAAAAGTATAATACGCGTAAAATAACTCTGCCGCTGTCAAGTGCGTAACAGCTGGCTGCGCAATAGTCAATTTTGCAACCAAATCAGTAGCACGCATGCGTGGTAGTGCCGGCAGATTGACCGGCGGATTCAGATCAGTAGTTTATCTAAAGCCGTGGCTCCTGCGACCAAAATCTAACAAAACATGTAAACATTTTGCTTAGGCCAATCAAATGTCGCCAAACTGCTAGGCCACGCCTCCATTTTGTTAGAAAAATATGTTAGATGTTAGAAATAACAAAAGTATGGTAGCAGGAGACGCGGCTTAAGAGGTAAGATGGTGGGAACTGCATGTTTTCGCTGTCTCAGTCGTTCGTTAACGTTCGATGCTTGCTTACGTCCTGCTCACACTTATTACGCGACTTTATCTGCGCCCTTCACATAGCATATATTCAGAGAGGCATAATTATATTACGCGTATTGTAATAATGAGGCACTTTCATAATAATGTCGCTAATTGTCATGAAAAAAAAGACAATCGAATTGAGAACCTCCTCCTTTTCTTGAAGTCGGTTATAAATATAATTTACAATAATAATTATTTAGTTTTTCCAAGTCTTCCAAGAGATATGGTAACATATTTCGGACCTCCGATTCAAACAGATGTGAAGAATCCCATATTTTTTCATAACATATTCGAAATATAACATCTCTTTATCACATTAACTGCGTAAGTATAACTACGGCGATCGTTCCTTTGTCTCGATATCAAATCTACGTCTAATATGAAAACAGCTGATTGAGCAACATATAAAAACGAATTTTAAAAGAAATATTGGTTTTGTAACTCCATTGAAATAAAGAGTACCTTTGGTATATAAACATGTATCGCTTTTAAAACTGCCTTATAAATTCAACCGTATAACATAAGTCGATCAACATTTTCATTTCTATACAAAAATTGTTCATGTTGACAAAGTGACAACCTTAACTTAAAATAGCTTGTCGTTTGGTTTACTACCCTAACTATCCAGCATAAGGCGCAATTTCACTTATCTGGTGGATTTGAGCTTCCAGCGTAGGAAGAGGAACGCGGATATACGCAGGATGAGGAAGATGAGACAGAGCGCTGCGATGTCCAGAGTGAAGTCTGCGTTCAACATGTCTAACTCTTCTAGAGTGGTTTCTGGGTTCTTGAAGTGGCAGTAAGTCTATGGAACAATAAAAAAAAGTATGAAAACACAATGGTTATGAATTTTCCATAAATTTCAATTACATCCGGTCTGACCTGGGATTCGAAATTAACAAAAGATGATAAGGCACTTAGGCGCTACTACGAGCTAAGTGGCGCCCCATCAGTAAAAAAATATTACTCGCTGTGTATTGTATAGATCTAAATGTGTAAAGGTACTGCAGTTTAATCAGAAACTATTAACTCTGTAAAATATAGTTCGCTATAGTTGTAGATAGAATAAATTAATAGTTTAAAAAACACTAGAAAAACACGCCTTATTTACAATATTCAATATATAATAGGTTTGTTATAACCTTGAAACCTGATCGTGTTCAAAGTCCATTACGCGGCCTTTCTCACAATTGCAAACACGACTATGATACGATATTCCATCATGGAATGCCAGTGCCTATCTTCCGACTTCATCATCAGACCTTGAAACCTAATCGTGATCAAAGTTCATTACAAGACTTTTCTAAGAAATCCAAAACAGCTATGATACGATTTTCCATCATGAAGTTCCAGTTCATATCTTTCGGCTCCATCATCAGATCAGTTCGACAGTACCATATTATTGTATTGTCATCAGAACTACATACAGCTGCCAATTTTCATTACGCTACGACCCTTGGAAGATGGTTAAATTAGTTACCTTAGATTCCATTACATAGCTAGTTACATACAGGTCGACCTAATAAAAGCGTGTTAAAAAGTGCAAAAAAAGTGGCCGTTTTTGCATTTTTTCTATCTACAACTACAGCGAACTAAAATTTACAGAGTTAATAGTTTCTGATTAAACTACAGTACATGTACTTCAATTGCTAAAAACGAATTTTCTATAAATGATGTACAGTCAGCCGCACGTCAGTGGTAACAGTATGACATTGACAGTGTATTTATTTCGTAAGCAGTAAGGGCGGTTTTCGTAATTCAAGTGGTTCCACTGACTTGCAGTCGACTGTATTTAGGGAGTAATGTTGTTTTACTGATGGAGGCGCCACTTAGCTCTTAAGGATGATTTCCACCAAACGGCTCGCATCGCATCGAATCGGAACGGATTTTACAATCTTTAAACGATATTAAATCGTGTACACAGTATTTAAAGTCTATATTAGCAAGCCGCGCACAGCAGCTTGACCGCGGGCGTCTTCTGCGACACGCGATGTAGCCGAAAGTATGCTGCGACGCGCGATCGTCTCCGTTCGCCTGTCGTCGTATCCGATCGAATCCTTTCGGATGTCGTCGCGATATATTAATATTTTTTCATTTCCTCTTGTGTTTTATGATTATTTTCTTCTTCTAATGCAATAGCCAACAATACTACGTCAACTTCAACCATTTTCAAAAATTAGAACACGTCAACACGGTAGGAATCAAACTATTTGACTAGGCGCAGAAACGTTTACGTTCGCAAGCAACGGTACGGAGATCGTATGCGTCGACATCCTGCCGGACGCGATCGGCTGTCGCCGCATCCGTTTGTATCCTTTCCGATCCGATGCGATGCGAGCCGTTTGGTGGAAATCATCCTTTAAACAGTGCAATGAAGCGGTTTTTTTTCCAACATAATCGGAGACTTTGGACAGCAAAATTTGGATTGAAATGAGAAAAAAAAATTGTTTGGTTTCCTTGCTCTGTAGATGTGATCGAGAAACACACAATGATTGTATGTTCCTGTCGTCAAATCGGGTTGTATGTATGTTTTTTATTGTGTATGTGTCTTGTTTTTTACTTCAGGTTTCGTGTTATGTCGCGTTATGTATTACTAAGATAGATATAATTATTATCATAAATTATTATAAGCCTGAAGTGTCCCACTGCAGGGCAAAGGCCTCCCTACTCTCCTTCCACTTCTCCCTGTCTATTGCTACAAGAGTCCAGTCCTTTTGGAAGGAGTCCAGCTCATCCCGCCATCTCCTTCTGGACCTGCCGCGTTGACGTCTGCCATGTAAAGGGACCCATTGAGTTTTTAGTTTGGCCCAGTGGTCGTCTGATATGCGGCAGATATGTCCAGCCCAGTTCCACTTTAGATATAAGCAGGTGCAGTTTTATTGAATAATGTTTGCAATAAAGCGAAACCTTGATTTTCCCAATTGTTGACTATGGTGATGTATGCTACTTTTACCTGAATGCAGTTCTTCTCAACAAACTTGACCGCCTTTTTAACAACTGCATTCGATTCGTTTTTAATCTTCGTAAATATGAACATGTGTCTGAGTATCGTTTGCTTCTAAAATGGTTGCCTATCCGCCAACGTAGGCATATGAGGGCATTAACTACTCTATTCTCTTTACTTTTCTCTCCCAATTCTCCTTCTTACTTAACTTCTCATTTTCAGTATCTATGTACAAGTCATACTAAATATCTCCGCTCCACTAATAATCGTCTTCTCCAATGTCCTTCTCACCGCTCTGACTTCGTTCACTCTACATTCTTCGTGCAATCTATCCTATTATGGAATGCGCTTCCTCATGAAATCAGAATGGCTAACAGTCGGCTCGCCTTTAAAATTAAGTTAAGGAAAAATTTCCGTGAAAACAATTTAGCAGACTCAGCTCGACTTTGAATTATCTTGATGTTATATATCTATAGTTATATATGTAGGTATGTATAATGTGTATATTTTATTATATGTATAATGTACATAGGTATTTATCTATTTTTATTATATGTAATTATAAGTCCGTAGTACGAAACATATTTTACTACTTTACTGGTGCATCTACCTTATTCTTTGTCTCTGCATTACCCTAAGGTTGTCTGGTAGAGAACGCCTATGGCGTTAAGACCGCCTTTGTACCCTGTTGTGCATAAATAATTAAATAAATAAATAAATGAAGCGGTTGTTACCTGATGGCAACTGAGCTTGGGCCGGCCGAAGGAGTAGGTGGCGAGCGCGGTGCCCTCGAAGCCGTAGCGGATGTAGGACAGGTAGGTTATCCAGCGAAGGTACACCGGGATGGCGTTGAACGACACGAAGAAGCCGCTGAACAGCAGGAACGGCACCGACATCACGGGCGCCAGGAACACACCGTTCTGAAGACAAACAAAGTACACTTTTATTTATCAAGGTGAATCCTACAGGGTAGCCGCGAAATTCAAAATGTCTTGCGTTTTTTGCAAATTGTAGCTCTATTTCGCGTAGTATATCAATCAAAATATGATTCGCGGTAGTAATAACAATATATCTAATGAATAATTGTCATAAAAAATATAATCCTAGCTCTTTAAGCTCTTAAAGCTCGATAATCCATAATTTGATCGTAAATAGGGTGTTTGACTGGTATCGCAAAAAATTATGAAAATTGCACACAACGTAGATTTTAGGTTGAAGAATAACTTTTTCTAAGTTTTTTAAATTTAAATTAATTCTAAATATTTTATTTTCCTGTTTGAAATTTAGTTTTTTTATTCTGTTGATCACGTGATACAAAAGGTCTTGAGACTTGGCCGCCATTTAGAGTGAAGTCAGAATCTTGTACGACATAGGGCGAGCTAAATGTTGCCATGATAGTAAAAATTAAGAATACGAGTTTTTATTATAATAACATATTCATGTCAGCCAGTTTATTTTTTATTTTATCGAGCCAGGTTATAATACTTTATAACTTACTAACAATTAAACTTATGGGCATTTGTACGCAATTGTGAACGTAATTTACAAGCTTTTGTTTTGTAGGTGATGGGCATTTGTACGCAATTGTGAACGTAATTTACAAGCTTTTGTTTTGTAGGTGATGGGCATTTGTACGCAATTGTGAACGTAATTTACAAGCTTTTGTTTTGTAGGTGCGTGATTCAAACACAAATACAAAACTTTTCAGTCATGTCTCATGCCAGAAATAAAACTACGTTCCGTTTTCAGCGCTCGCACCGCTGCAACCATCTCGAAGGAAATATAAAAATTAAACGAAAAATAAAAGCAAAATAAAAATAACTCTCGACATCACCTTCTAACTACATTGTTTCGTAAACTAGAATCTTAAGTTTTTTCTTTGATTTTTTACATTTCCTATCTTTGTCGTGCGAAACGGACATTGTTCAGAGAGATGTCAAGTTACTATGAAGGTTTTGGACAGTGACGTCATTCTTCAATAGTGCTTTCTCTGTCTAGTGGACAAATTTAAATCGCTTACAACTTGGACATTTTATTGAATATTTCATTGGTTTTTTCACTGTTGCATATTTTTCTTGAAAAAGTTTCGAGATTTCCAATAAAAAAAAATAGTCACCTTCCCTAATTGTCCTACATACACAAGATTACATCTGTATATGAACGCAAACACACGTGTAGGTTAGGGATGGTCACCGCTCGTAGTGCAGACTGCGTTCCAAGCGCTTCTCAGTAGTTTTCAAAGAAGGCGTGTTTGTATAGCGACTGGCGATTGACGTCCATAAGTGCCGTCAAACTGCGGGGCGCGGGCGAGGAATCTTAAATTGGCACGGGGCGGTGAGTGGCCGTTTTGTACGTTAGTACTATTAGATATTCTGTGGCTTAACCGAACTACTGGCGTCTTAGCTGCTCGTAAGCAGGTAGAAAGACTAAAATTAAGGATTTGTGTTAAGAAAAGTGTTAAGAATTGCATATTATTGTGTTTTATTTATAATTATTATTTGAGCTCACGATCCCTTCAACTTTTCTCTATACCTTTTAGTTTCGTATTTGCCTATCCAGCACTATTTTCAAAACTGACTGTTTGTTGTAATCGTGTATCTTCTGAACGACTTGACTATTGAGTTTCATATTCACAAAATCTATTTGTTTTATCGAGACGATGGTGGATGGTATGCTAGGATCCAATAGGTGGCGCTATAGTCAAGTTATTAAAATTCTGTATTAAAGGAACCAAAAGACTGATATTTACAACATATACATACATCTGTTATAACATTTATATTCAATGATATGCATGCCTATAATTTGTGTAAAGAAAGAAAGAAAGAAAAGAAAGAAAAAGATTTTATTCTTGCGCTCCATTTGACGCACACACTACAATACTTATACATAAATACTTTACAATTCCATGACAGATTAGTATAGTATAATCACTATGTTAATTATAATTTGCAGTGCCTTTGTATATATGCATTGTTGTGATTATGCTGTTGGTATGCTAAATAAATAAAAATAAAATATGTTGGCTTAGTGCCAAAAAAAGAAAATCACAAAATCTGGGTGCACCTGCTGTTGAGTTATTAATAATTTTTATATTTCATAATCATCATCATCATCATCATTTCAGCAGAAAGACGTCCACTGCCGGACATAGGCCTCACCCAAGCATCGCCACAATGACCGGTCCAGCCTGGACCAGCACTTTCCGCATCCAGATTTTTATATTTACACTATAAAAATGGGGTGCATTAAAAGAGCCTCCACGAGTGACGATATTTAATTGATCGTCCGGCGCACCCTGGGCAGTCAGCCCCGCTACCAACCTGCTGACTGGCTAATCTTTTTTCCCCACGACATGAGCTATTATTATTATTATGTAGCTCATGTCGACACGAAGAAGAAGAAGAAAAACTGTAAAAATACGGAGTGAACGCGTTTTAAAACGTATTATATTATCTGTGACCGGAGTATCGCGCCACCTACTGGAAAGAGCAGAACGTCTGCCGGGCTAGCTAGTTACAGTTATTATTATGAAAACATGGATATTGGATATTCACCTGAACATTCATAGCGGCACCGACGACGAGACCAACACTCTGAGCCACGAAGGAGATGAGCAGACATGAGGAGAGAAACATCGCGAACCGGAACCACACGGGCGGCTGTGACGTCAGCAGGTACACTATCACCACGTAGATCACGCAGAATATCGCCTGGAAACAGAACATACTTGTTAGGGAAAGAAAACTACGAACTAAGCACGAACCGTTTTGCTAATAGCTTTATCATGCGTACCGCCAAAGAGTGGAATTCTTTGCCGGCGTCAGTGTTTCCCGAGAAGTATAATCTGGTGGTCTTCAAGACTCGAGTGAATAGGTTTTTTGCTGGGCAAGCGTGCACCATCGTCGACCGCACCATCGCTTAACATCAGGTGAGGACGCGGTCAAACGCAAGCCCGTTAAGAATAAAAAAATCTAAAAAATATGGACGATGGTTTCTGTGGTTTGGTCAAATGCGACCTTTCCATAAACATTAAATAGTTTTCAAAAACCCTTTTTTACTCTAATCGACTTAGTTTGTACTCATGTAAGGTTCAATTTGTTGTTTCGTACAAAAAACTGAGCAGCTTTGACTGTTTGAAAGTCGTCTTAAAAAATAAACCCAAAGAAAGCTTTCTGATCAGTGGCGTAGCTATGTAACCAAGGGCCCCGGGGCAAAAAGTTAAAAGCCGAACATTCTTTATTCAACTAAGATATTATATAACTTTTTCGAACGTCGTTCATGGGGCCGAGGGGCCCGTTGAGCTAGGGGGCCCCGGGGCACTGCCCCGCCTAGCCCTACGGTAGCTACGCCACTGTTTCTGATATCTCTTTTGGTTTAGAATTGGTCTCAGTTATTTATTACACCGTATATAAATATATAATGGCTTCCTTTACAGTTCTTGATTTTTTATGAGCGAAGGTTAACCCTAAAAGCAAGATAGACAGTATTGCAACTTTTTCAATTTTATAGTAGATTATAAAATTTTAAACGTAGGTATTAAATAATTTAACCTCAGCAACAGCCTAACATACTTTACTTTCGAATTCCTCGCTCAATAATCAAGAAACAAGAGACTATTCCAGTAAAATCATTAAAGATTGATTGCAAATATAAACCATAGTTACCTGGAACGGTATATCAGACACAGTGATCGCCAAATAGTAGGACCGTAGCGAGTACCATCGATTGAAGTGTTCTTTCACCAGCACAGGCATCTCAAGGGGAACTGGAAAACATTCATATTCATTTATTTATTTAATTCTTTATGCACAACAGGGTACAAAGGCGGTCTTAACGCCATAGGCGTTCTCTACCAGACAACCTTAGGGTAATGCAGAGACAAAGAATAAGGTAAATGCACCAGTAAAGTGTTTATTATTATACCACCAATTTTTTTAAATTATTTTTTTATTGAATGGACTCTCGCAGATTGGCACCCAAAATAGGTGCCCTAACTGCTTAACCGGGCGGGTGGCGGAGAATCCCGTGAGGGACTCCATCCGCAGAAAATTTCCCTAAACCTAACTTATAAACTAAAATCGTGGTTGCAAAACCCCGTAAGGGCTCGGACCTCGGCTTACTGGAGCATTGCGAGGGGACCCCGCCGCTATGTCCCCCTGGCAGCCGTTGCTGCATCGGGAATGGTTTTCTCGAAAGTGGCGGACTTTCGGTATATCGGGTGGGTGACGCGTTTCGCGAATCGCTGTTAAGCGGCAAGCCTCGCAGGCGAGGGCGAAGACCTACCTAACCCTAACACAGTGGCGGTTAAGCCTACTCCTAGGACCGTTTATTTTATATTTTATATTTCACTTTTATAGTATTTTTTTATGTGAAACAGCCATAAAAATCTAAATATTAAGGTAATAGAAATGTTATCTACTGTCTTTTAAAACCGGAACGCGTGTCACTGATTCGCCGCTACCAACACATAAATACGCAATTACGCCCGCTATGTTTCTAGCATTCAATGCAAAATAAATTAAGCCAAAAAAAATATGCTGCTTGTTGCTAATGATGCTTGCATTGCTGTTCCGGTGCGAAGGGTACGGGTGCCAGTGACATTACAATCACATGAGACTTTCCATCTTTAAGGCCCGTATTCCAGAACGATACTCAAGCGTTAATCACTGTTTAAAACTAGTTTTGAGTTGAGCTTTGATTTTAGAACGTCCCTCAAGCAGAGATTTGTTGATCACAGTTCAGCTGAGTTTAGTTTAGTTTTATATTGTCACCTGTTTCGGTATTTGGGCAAAGATTTGATCTGTAATCACTCAAGCGTGGTCCAGGTCTGGCGCTTGAGTAGAGATTTCTATTCTATTTCAGGTCAAATTCGTGTGTTACGTTGTTGAATTAAAGTTTATAATTACCGTTCTGGAATAAGACCGATACTCAAGTAACGATTCTATCCTTAAGTAGTGATCAGGTGATTGGAGTTTAAACTGTACTTGAGGATGCTTCTGTAATACGGGCCTTAGTCTCAATTTGGCGAACGCGATTTGCAAAACCATTTAGGCAACAGCCTAGGTGGTATTGCAGTTGTTATGGGCAAATGTAACCGCTTAACATCAGGTGGGCCTTTAGCTCGTTTCGGCATCTTATACCATTAAAAATACTTATTAATTAAAATAGTGAAAATATTGAGAGAATTTCGACTTTATGGCTTGGAAATAAAGTTCAATAATGGTGGTTTGGTACTGTACTTCGTTTTTGTAGGTATTTACAGTCACTTTATACATAAGGAAGTGTGGATTAAAACGTTAATTTTATTTTCTTTAAAAGAAATAAACCAGTTTTGCTCTGAATGCAAAACACAGACATACATACAGCCAATACGGGCCTATACACTTTATTCGCGTCATAAATGACCAAGACACTCAACAACTTTCTCTTTTCTCCAGAAATCAAGAAGGCCTTATCAACGAAACGGTCTTATGATAATATGGTCACATAATTCCTCCATCACTCTTGGTTGACTGGTTCAGATTGGTGCCGATTCTCTTGTTCACAAACTAAACTTATTTTAAACTATCGTTTTCATTTACTAATAGTAGATACAAGAAAGGGATGAAACAATTTGAGTACTGACAAATTAGTCGGAATCAAATTTACGATGTATGACGCGTGGACGCACTGGCTTTTATGTATTTATTTATTTATTTGACACTAAATAAGTTCATAATTTGTTGAAAGCTCTGTTTTCTGAACTAAGCTATAATCTAGCCTGTGTGTCAGAAATCAGTTCCTTTGTACCACCAGTGCTCGTGGTCCCACCAGCTCAAAAACTTATGACTCATAGACCCACTGCCCGGTGGGTCCACGAGTCATACACCAAATTTACATATAAGTTTAGGCGTGATCTCGGAACATGCCGATAAAAAATACGAAGAATTGTAACACGTAAACTAATTTGACAGTTCTAAAATTCATGCTATCTCTTTTTTATTTTCACTATTAGAAAAAGATATGGATAGTTTAAATTAAGCTGGTGAACAAAAGTATCAACACCAATGTCTATGGCATTAAGTCTGCCTATAGTACGGTCAATCGCAAGTCAGTGGTAACAGTTTGACATTGACAGCGCCATTATTTCGTAAGCAGTAAGGGTGGTATTCTAATTCTCGTGTTACCACTGTCATGCAGTCGACTGTACCTATCATATTTGGTTTTTTCAAACCACAGACCAGTAAGCCTCTAGACGCCGATTAGCCGAATACCCCCGTCACCAAGCATATGTGGTAGCACTACATATCATACGCCCCGCCGCCAATAGGGACGTCACTCCGTCAGCGAGCGGCACCAATCATACCACCGAACTTTTGAGCCGACCAATCATAACTCGCCGTCCGCCCCCTGTTCCCCGCCAATACTTTACGACTGTGTTCTCATGCAAAACTTTGTTTATGCGGCGTCTTGAGGCTTACTGGTCTGTGTTTTAAAGGTTATGTAAATAATCAATCTTGATACTCACAACTAAGTATAGTGATGGTCATCGAAGTGTACATGAGGAACAACATATTGAAGAACAAGAATCCGAGGTTGGACAACACTTTGGAGCCGTCATTGCCGATGTCGTAGTACAGTGCACCGATCAGGAAGCCCACCAGAATGTGCGCGAACAGTCGGAGGTACATCAAAGTCTGTGGGGAGGAGTTTACATCAGGATTACAGAAATCTAGGTATCAATGTGGATGGTGGAATATTTCGTAAATTTCGAAACTGTCTAGTTTCAAAGTTTTTAAATTAGGCCTCGTAGACAAGATCACAGTCCGTTTTGACAAACTAGTCTTGACAAACTAGCTTTGAAAACATAAATTTAAAAAAAATGCATGAATACATAAGATAATTAATTATAATTACTAGATTATTAATTATATACCAGTATGATAAAGCACAACCAGTTTGTTTCTTTTTCAAGAAGATGTCCGACAAGACAGATTTGTTGCTTGCCTGTGTAGAAATTGACATCTAACGGCCAAAGTTAATAACCTTTCTATCCACGATTTGCCTTACCAGGGATAGCGAGCTCCATACAGCTTATGTTAAATTTTTATCTCTAGTAAGGCAAATTGTGGATAGATAGGTTATTAATTTTGGCCGTAAGTTTACTCTGAAAAGTTGAAGACGATCCAAATTCACTTTGATTGAAGGAAGACATTCAAGTGCGCCTTGATCACTGTCTGCCACGATCAAAGTAACGTCCAAATAGTCGTAAAAGTTCACTTTGTCTAACGGCCAAAATTAATATCCTACCCATCCACTACTTGCCCTACTATCTCTGGTAGGGCAAATCGTGGATGGATAGGGTATTAATTTCGTTTGGTATCCGTGGTACCACCAGTCGTACCACCAGCGGTACCACGGTTATTAGACATAAGCAGACTTTGACGACGTCGGTGGTCTAGTGGTTCGAGGGTCGGACTGCTGATCACGAGGTCGTGGGTTCGATTCACACAGGACACAAATATTTGTGTAATGAACATAAGTGTTTGTGTTTCATAAGTATTATAAGAATGTATTTACAAAAAAAAAGAAGTATAATATTATTAATATATCCATTGTCTAGTACCCATAACACAAGCTCTGCTTAGTTTGGGACTAGACGGTGTTGTGTAAAAATGTCCCAAAAGATATTTATATTTACTTTTATCGTGTCAACGCGGCTTTATACTGAGTACCTATACTACATTTCACATTTTCCGAGTTTTTGAATTCAGAATAAGATTGATTGGTTTACTTTTGACTAAATATAAAAAAACAGCAATTTTTATGATTACGAATTTGACTTTTTACACTTAGTCACAACTTTTCACTATTAAGTGTGGCATGAGTAAGTGTGATAAGCCACAAATTATTAAGTATGACAGAAATTGCAGTCAAGAAGCTTCTTCCGAGATGACCTACATACATAGTGTCCCACTTCCAATGCAAATTCCGTAACAAATATACCAATTAACACATTAGCAACACAAGAATCATTCAAACAAACTTTAAAATTAATTTACCTGTCTTGAAACTTTAGAATTAATGTTTCCATTTACCCGTTACTGTGACCACGGTCATTGCCCTAGGACGTCTTTTTTTTAATTCTGACATGTTGTTTAAAATATTTGAAATGCTACAAAAAATACTAACGGTTCAAAACAAATATGTAAATTTTTGATAAATATTTAAATTTTAACTAAGTAGGTATTAGGGGCGGAATAATATTTTAGACGTCATTTAATTCACCTTTTGGTCAAATAAATAACAAACAGTTTGGTGCACGCGATTTGGAATACCATTTAGGCAACAACCTAGGTGGTATTACACTTGCTATGGGCAAAGGTTGCTTAACACCATATATCCTCTCATGGGTGTCGTAAAAGGCGACTAAGGGATTCACCAGAGGATGGGCAGCAGCGTTCTCTGAGTTTTTAACCAACCAACTGCGATCCCCAACCCGCCTGCCAAGCGTGGCGACTATGGCATATTCCCCAAACTTCTTTTATGTCCAGCAGTGGGCGTCTTTCGGCTAAAATGATGAACCGCTTAACATCAGGTGTGCCTTTAGTAGCTCGCTTCATCTTATGCCATAAAATGTGTCTAGATTAGTCTGTCACATCGACCATACAGTCCAATAGACGCGTACTGTTGAATTTAATGCGTACAATAAATTCTGTCAACTAGCTGAGGCCCTACTGCAATCCGATTGGCCCTACCAAGGCGGCTATTGGCTAATCACTAAACGCGAAGTTTTGACGACTCACATAAGTGGTCGAAACTGATTTGAAGTTTTCAAATGGCGAATACTGGCGATCTACATCAGCTATATTAAACTGAAGGCCAATTCTCGTAATTAAAAACGTTAAAAATATAGTTCCAAACTAATCTCAATGCTTTAAATCTCTATCTCCTGACAGTAGATGTTCTTGTTTGCCGTTTATTTGTGACACTTAGGTCATTAATGTCACCAATAAACGGCAATCAGAAACATCTACTGTCAGGAGATTGAGATTTAAAGCATTGAGATTAGTTTGGAACTATATTTTGAACGTTTTTAATTACGAGAATTGGCCTTATGACTGTTGATAGATATTTTTCGCCTGTTATGAGGCGTCTATGGGCTTTATAGGCCTACCACCAAGATCAAATTGTTTGATCTACGTCAACGCGAAGTTTTTCTAAAAGCAGTGAGCTTTCATATCTTGAGATACAACAGGTAGCTTGAGAAATGACTTTGGTATAAATTAGTTATGAGGGAATTATAGATAGGAAAGAGTTGTGAATCTTATTGCAGTTGACTGTTTGACAATTAATTAAGTAAATATTCCTCGTATGTTGTGGCAAGCCATTTCAAATGTCAAAGGTCTGTCTATATTAAATGCAATGAATCACTATATGGAGTAGTACTGGGGGTTATTATACACATTATCGGGTCGGCACATTCGGCACAGTCGGTGCAGGCTGAGCGGGCTTTTTGCCGAACATCTACATATAATCGTTTCTTCTATTGCCCGGCTTCGCCGATTAATCCCGGCCCGAATATGTGTATAGCAACCCTTACTGTTAACAAAGGACCCAATGGAACTTACCCAATCTCTTCTGCTGAACAACAGTGTTCTCTTGAGTACCACCCAGAACTGTGTGAGCTCTGACGTGGCATACCGCCGGGGAGAACCCTCGCCGCCAAGCAAGGCGACTTCCACGTTGTCTTGCTTCTCAGTGTCCATTTGAACTACTAGCGGATCACCTGGAGACAAGAGATGATACTTAAAATAATTATATTTAGATAACTTTTTTCTCAATGTGCTTGTTTTGTTGTTGTGTTGGTTCGTCTTGTTTGACCGCCACCTAACGATGTTAAGGCTGCACAAACCGGTTAATTTTCCATACAAACGTAGAAGGGCGATTACTTCACTATTTGATGATGTATTCCCAAAACTAACCATGATATCGATTGTTCTCGTCATTATCTAAGCTTGTTGCTGAACAGAACAGTAAAAAGATTACCTACACTCCTTTTTTTGAGCAGTCGTGTAAAAACCTTGGAAATAAGACTGTTATTATTATAAAGATTTGATGCAACCAATAGCGCAATTAGGTAGTTATGTATAGTTTATTAATCTGAGTGTAAGTATTATACAGGAAAAAAAAAATAACTTGTGCGCAAATTTGGTTTTGGTGGTTCAGTATGAGTAATAGAACACATTTCCATTAATTGTTCAATACTTTTTTTTTTATCCGACTTAAAATCAGCAAAATATGGACACAATCTGTTCGAAATAACATCAATAAAAGCGCGCGACGGCTGGCTCACGCGGCCGTCCGGGAGGGGGTTGTACCCCCGATGCAAACCCGCAGCCGCATGAGCCAGCCGTCGCGCGCTTTCAATTATGTTATTACGAACAGATTATGTCCATATTTTGCTGATTTTAAGTCGGATAAATTAATTAAAAAAAGTATTGAAAAATAAATGGAAATGTGTTCTATTACTCATACTGAACCACCAAAAAAAAATTGCGCACTAGTTAATTTTTTTTCCTGTATTATCTGTGGGTATGTATAGTATTATATTATCTGTGGTTATGTAGCCAAAGATTTTTAACAAGTAGACAGCAAGATTCCTTTTGCAATTGCGGGAAGGAAAACTGCCAATTGTACACTTATCATCATCATCATTTCAGCCGAAAGACGTCCACTGCTGGACATAGGACATTGTACACTTATACCTTGTTTATATTTATCGTGTTTTTTTTATGTAGTGAAATAAAGAGGATTTGTATTATTTTTGTATTGTATTGAAGGTCAGCTAGAATTTTGGAATGGAGTTTTTAAAAATGTATACGAAATCAACCGCAAACTTTTAAAAATTCTCATAAATGTAATGGAAACTTTTAATGAATTTGACGCACTTCATAATAGCGATAAATTGGACCTCTTTATCGTGTTTAATATCCTTTGTTCCCCGAACTACACGATAACGTCGCATTTTAACTGGAATCGCACCCTTTGAATGAACTAAAGCCATATAACAGAGTGCAATTCAAAGAAAAGAACGAGGAAATGTTCAACAACCTTCATTCATTCAAACCGGAGACAATACGAGGGGTCAAAAGTCAAGGCACGTCACCCATGATGTTATCATGTGTATATTACTAGAGGTATCATGTTTTACCTCGAGTCTGCAATTTAATAAATTATTAAGACTTAAGACCAAAGTCCGCAAACAACGATAGAGCAAAAAATACAAATGCGCGTTAAGGCAAGGCGAATGATAATCGTATTGCAAAAAAAATAACAAGCTTAACGGGTGAACGAGTCTCAATCTTGCTGAATGTTATTTAGTTAGCATTATCGCTAATCACCTGGGGAAGGACGAAATCAAAGATTCAAAATAACTCATTAAATTAATTACGATTACATGTAATTTTACGATAGGCTAACACTTTATGAGGGAAAATTCAATTCAATTCAATTCATTTATTTTTCGTGAATATAGGGACAATGGTTGTTATTTCAGAAGTATTATTATAGCCTCTATATCCTGCCAGTAATGTAGCGTACAAAATTACAATTATAATAATATTAGACAAACAAAAAAAAAATAGCTTTAAAATCACATTATTATTTATTTATTGATTAAGTAACAATGACTCACTGTGTTAGTAACAATATTACTTAATAACTATGTTAGTATTCCTATCCTATGCACTTAACCTAAACCGCACTGGTATGCAAATCCCTGCTACAAGCTCAGCACCGAGGCTGAAAGCTTGCAGCAGCGATTTACACACAAGCATTCAAGCCTGCTGGTTATACAGCGCAGTATAACGTTGGGGCTGGCCCGCACCCGGCGCACCAGGGAGGCGCATCTTTTTCGCATCGTAGCGTAGAAACAATCGACGCGGGCTTCAGCAAACATCCCTGATGCGCTACAGAAACGGGTCAGCCCCATTAACACCCGGAACGCGTTGTTATATTGTATACGAAGGGCGCTATACGATTTTTGAGTATAACTAACCCACAGGCTGCACGTGTAAAAGGAGGTGCAATATGCACGAAATAGAGTTTTTTCACCTCCCTAGAACAACATTGCAAGTCATGATCATATTAGAATAAAAATTAAATTAAATATACCATTCAAATTAGTCATATGTCACTATGCACTTAAATAATTAACATGTTTAAACTTAATCTAAGTAGGTAATATGGTGGCCAGCGTCGTCCTTAAAACAAAATCGAATATTATAAACTATTGGCAGCTAGAAATTCAGTAATGGTGTAGTATGCTTTTTCTATTAAAAATGTACGAACCCTTTTTTTGAAGCAATTTGAGTCTCTCGTTACTTTTATAGCCATAGGTAGTTTATCAAATATTTTTGGGGCCGTGCAAAATACAGCTTTATGTAGGAGAGCTGTTTGTGAAGGTTGAACACATAATCGTGTATTATTATCAACGATTTAAGAAACTAAGCTACTACTAATAACGTTTACTATTAAGTTTTCGAAAGAGGTGTGTATTATTCCGAACAAATATGTCAACTTCGTAGATGTACATTGAAGGGAATGTAAGCAAGCCTAGACGTATGAAATCCCATAATAGTTTTATATTAGGGGCCATCCATAAATTACGTCACATGTTAGGTGGGAGGGAGGAGGGGGCAACAAAGTGTGACATTAACTTGTGGGCGAGTCATTAACTTCCTGACGTCACATGTATAAATCGAAAGTATTAAAAACTCAAACTTCAACTCTAAAGAAAAACGTTAATTGCTAAGTTATAATCAAAGACATTTGTATACTGTTATAATAATAGGGGCGCTGGTTCAAGATTCAAGCCCTTGACATAGTGTACATGGTATTATAAAAATTGCAGACAGAACAAGTGTGAGTCAAACTGGAGTTAACATTAACGTAACATTGTTTGTCAACCGATTTTATTTTATTTTGTTTAGTAGCTATTGACGAGCTTTAGTGTTATCCATAAACCGAGTTGTTTCGGCAACGTCCAATCAATTTTTTTTTATGAATTACGGTTGAATTTCGACCATTGGGCGACCTCTCGTATACATAATTAGTCACGCGTACATAAGCACAATTTACGTAAATTGTCCTGTGACAGAATTATAAATAATTAACATAATTAAAGCAGTCCATAATTACGAAGCCACACATAATACAGATGACAGATTAAGATTTTTTTATAATATTTACCGGTTTCGAAAACTATTATCCGAAGGACATTAATTTTAAATAAACCATTTTGACAGGGCAATTTCCCATTAGTTTTTACAAACCGTTAAAGTATATAGCGGGGGTTATGGTATTTGTTGTCTGACAACCGGCACCAGGCCAAGCCAGCGTGGCAGACTGAAGCAAAGCCTCACTCGGAGACCGACAGAAATGATTTAGCATAGCCAGGCCATTTCTGAATCATCATCATAATTTCGGCCGAAAGACGTCCACTGCTGGACATAGGCCTCCCCTAAGTATCCCCACAACGACCGGTCCTGCGTTTCCCGCATCCAGCGGAATCCCGCGACCTTCACCAGGTCATCAGTAAATTGTGGGGGGGCCTTCCCACGCTGCGCCTTCCAGTACGCATATCTGTATACATATAATATATTCTACGTGTGCCCTGCTACACATAGACATCATTTGCAGATCTTAGGACGATACACCTATAATCGAGATTCTGGTCGAGCCAGTTGCTTTTCATACATCTTTTTAATGTGCCAAAGGCCTTTTACAATTTTCTGTCTTCCGCTGGATACTGAGGGAAGTGGAAACAAACTTTTGGAACGAAGTTCCTTATCGCGGCTTGCGGTAGGTGTGATTCGGGAGAAAATGTAACATCACGTCAGATTTTAACTATTAAATAAAACATACAAAAATATATGTTCTACTGGGGATCGAACTTAGGCCCTGTGGTATCTCAGTCGGACGCTTGATGTTCCCTGCCATATGCTTATATTATAGTTGCAAAATTTAGCATTATAATGAACCGGTCAATATTTATCGCTTGTGCCTTGTACCTTTAAAAACCCAAGTGTATAATGCTTTCGCCGCGAACTTCTTTCCTAACGGCGGTTAGTCCTCTGACCGCACACGTTTTTTTTTCCTATTTCTCTCGATTTATTTTCTGTTTTATTTAGATGCGGGTTCCAAGATAATTTTATCATTTCCCTGGGACGGGCCGAGCTTCATAGTTTCGGTATTTTTCTGTTTGGTCGCCATTGGAGATCCTGGTATACAGGAGTTACAAAGGCGGGGAAAATGTGGCTGGGTTGTCCCTTTGAAAAAATCGTCGTGCCAGTACTAGCAAACGATTTATGCTAGCAGAGTAATAAGATGCCTTAGAATGTTGCAGTGATCTGTGTAGCAGGGCAAACCTAATATTAACTATAAAAAGTTGAAAAAAACAATATCCTTTTATTCATCTTTTCCAAAATTACATCATACCTACGTAACATAATTGATTTAGGGCCGGTTTCTTAATCGTCAAATAACTTTTAACCGAGGAATAAATGTGACGCTTTGACAACTACAACTTTCTATATGTACATCAACCGTCAAAATGTCAAACTTAATCCTCAAATAAAAGTTAACTGACGATTGAGAAACCGGCCATTAATAATATAATACATCACCAAAAGAACCACATTCATGTTATTTGCCTAAATTTTCATAATTTACATTCATTTAAAAGGTACACTATTTTCTTCTAGATATATTTTCTAGCCTGGTACTGGTTATGTTAATGAAAACTGATTATACAAGCATTCGTTTATCATTGGTCAAAGTTCATGTTATGTGTGTGTATTATGGAACCTTATCGGTACGCCCCGTGGATTGTTGTGCAACCCAGCCACGATTTCCATGGACATGACCCAGTTGGACTTTGTACTACATTTACTTCCCCCTTTTATAGATACTGAATGAGAATATTTATCGCTTGATTTATGTTAAATTGAAAAAAAAACGGCCTCGTTGGTCTAGTGGTTGCAAGCGCGACTACTGAGCGTGGGGTCCTGGGTTCGATTCTCGGGTCGTGCAGTGTTATTGGGTTTTTTCATTAGGAAATTCTCAGTAGCAGCCCGGAGTCTGGATTTGTGCCCGGTCAATGGCAATAGGCTCGCCCCCTATTACATGGGACTACAACATAACTGGCGAAATGTGGGTGTACTATTACAACTCTGCCTACCCTTTTGGGGAAATACAAGCGTGATTTTATGTTATGAAAAAAAAAACATGAATCACTGCCAGTGTTATTGTCTTAAAAACGGAAAATTTAAATATTAAAAGAAGTTATATGGCAACAAAATTGAGTAGGAATTTCCTTGTTTTTTTTGACAATTTTAAACAATGCATTCCTACACCATTGTCTCCACGCGCATAGTTTTACATGAAAATAAACACTCTCGACAACTGACACAAACAGATGAGTCATTGAATTTTTATTAATTAATTTTAGTACATACGTGTGTGTGATCGGTATCGAAAACCAACTATCTGCATTAAATAGCTATACGTTTACATTAAGGACCGATCTGGTCGCCGAACTCCAAAAAAGTACATTGTTTCTTTCCATTTTTCGTCATCATTTCTTGAAGTAGGGAGAATGGAAAAAATATATGGTGGAGTTGAGTAGTTTATGTATCCATTTTGAAAGATCGATACACGATTTAAATAACTTCGCTTCATAGAAAAAAAATCCAAACATAGCCAATTTTTGACACTTTGAATTCATTTTATGACGACATAATTTTGAAACTTACACGATATATTTTATCGCAAGCAAAGTAATCCATTTCAGTTTTTTTTTTTTGATTAAATTACATTAATTTAATGTTTTACATAACTAATTGTTATCACGGGCCGGCGCGCCTCAGTGCTCTAGCTCCCCACTGCGCCCCGCAGTCCAGGGACCTACAATTCGTGCAGGGACAGGGCCTTAAGCCGATTACATTGCTCATCGTTTCACCCTAATATTTCCCATAATATTTCCACGGCAATATCAGCAATTACTTTGCTTACATTGTGATTGTACATGAGAAATGACAATGGAAACCACAGCATAATAGCAACAGAAATGATCCAATTATACCTACAATTGCCTACAACCCGTATATTAATAAACGCAAGACTGGACAATATCAGTGAAACAAACTACTGTCAGGACTTGTGTTTATTCTGTTACACGTTTTACATTGCATTGCTCATTTTGTTGTTGATTGCCACGGAAATGGCCGAAATGTAAAAGCAGTATTAGATTTTAAAATGTTTTACGATGATTATTTTAAATCAAAGTTACAAAAAAAGTTAATTAACAAAACCAAAAAACCCGACTGCGTGTAAAAATAACTGAAAAGATGTAAACAAGACTTGTGTAGGTAAGTCCATGTGAAAGTATCAAATTAACACGCAGTCGGAGGCTACGTATGTTTTTGGTCATGAATTACATAAGTAGTTCATAACTTCATAGTTCATAGCCTAAGTAGCCTCCGCCCAAGGGCGGATCCAGCCTTTGTGTCAGGGGGGGGTCGCGTACTTATATTCAGCCCCGGAACTACATGTTTAAAAGGTGGGTGCAGAGTCCAATTTGCCAACCCTCTAGGAAAAAACTTTCAACCAATAAAATTTTAGGATTTTCGTAATTTATGCTAAAACATGAATTTTAGAGCTTTAGAATTCCTCTTTGTAGAATATTAATGTAACGGAATAGTTTCTTGCAATACCTTATTACCTACACTTACGCCAAAAAAGAAGAAATGTTAATATATATCGGTGCGAGCGAAGCGAGCGCGAAATTTTTCTCAGTTTCGGCTTTGTTTCTATTAACGTATTTAACAGAATAGTTGTTTACAACATACGTTCAGTACGCAGAAGAAAGAAAGACAGAAAGATAAGCGCGAGCGAAGCGAGCGCGAAATTTTTTGGACTGTTCATGAACAAACTGATTAGCTCTTCACCAAAGCATAGATATTCTATGACAAAAGAGTACGCATTTATTTGAGCGCAACCTGTTCTTGCGGCGCCTATAGCGGCTAATAGTAGACGCTAAAATCAAAATCAAATGGCAGTCCTACACTTGTATAGACAAAGAAATTGAGCATGAGCGCGCAATTTTTTGGTATTTTTTGCAAACCGAGATTATATTTACTTGGTCGAGTTTTAAGAACGTTTTTTAATTGGGATGTTATTTTTCAATTCCGATTTTCAAAAATACTAATTACTTATCATTTAATATCGACGTTTAAAGGTTCTTGAATAATTTTTATTTGGCCTAGGTTTTATAAGGCTAACATGGTAGTTAATCAGGGAGCTATTTCTGTTGTTGATGGTTAGCTAAGTCACAGATAATATAATGCTAAGATTTCAATCGACGGTGTCGCAACGGGGAGATTGGAGAAGAACCTCGCGGCGGCGTAGGCGGTGCTGCAAAATCAAACTATATCGCTAATCGCGCGAATATTATTTACAATGAACAAACGGGTTCGCGTGCGAGTTTAATTTAGTAATTTCATGTGTGTATCTTGTTTCATTAGTATGTAACACGTACATACATTCATTTATTCATTGTATATACATACATTTGGTAAATTATGTAAACAGGAAAAAAAAATGGTTTACCTAGGCCCAGAGGGGTCATGACCCCCATGACCCCCCCCCCTGGATCCGCCCTTGCCTCCGCCTGCCTGTTGATTTGATACTTTCATAGGTTTCGAAGGAAAAATAATTTTTGAAGCCATTTAATATGGCGCCAAAAAGCGGCCATTTTGATTTTTGTAATTTTAATATACCCAGTGTTACTCTCACGGTTAAGACGAATCTAACGACACCTCTCAAGCTAAAATCCATCAAGCCGTTTAGGCTACAGAGCGTGCCAAAGAAATATACATACATACACTCGAAAAACATAACCCTCCTTCTGGCGCAGTCGGGTAAAAAGGCCGCGAATCGGCAAACGCAGCGTTAGGACGCCCCCCCCCCCCGCCATGTGGACCGACGACCTGATTAGAGTAGCGGGGGGAGGAGTGGATGCTGATAGGCTGAGTTGATTTATTGATGGAATAAAGCTAGAACCTAAACAATATCTCTAGTGCAATGATAATGTCATTATTACTAACATGATTTCAAACAGGATGCAGAGTTACCTCTGATCTTTGCTATCAGACAGACGCAAGTGCATAACATCATACTAATAATAGAGAGGGTTTATGTAAGTCAAGAATTCACGTGAAAACGTTATCTAATTAATAAAACTTCGCTAATGAGTAATGAATGGTATCGAAATTGTCACATTTATTCTATGACAAACAAGGAAGAAATCCCCGAAGGTTGTCATTATTATGCTGAGGACACGATAATCTACTTGACATGACCTTGTCAAGGGACTATTAAGTTCTGCAAATCAAATGATCTCTTATCTGACACTGAGCCAAATTCAGGAGCATAAAATGTAACTATAGGTATACTAAAAAAACATGGACCTATTTATTTATTATATTCTTTCTTGTATATACAACAAACGAAAACAAAGACAGTCAGTGGTTTACAGAAAGATTATATAAGTACAATGGGCGGTCTTATCGCACAAGGCAATCTCTTCCAGACAACCTTTGGATGGAGTTGAAGATTGGGAACCGATCGTGAGTAGTTACGGTGTATCATTAGGTACGTTTCGTATATAATATTAAATATAAAGTATATGACATTAACTTAAATAGGTATGAGATCGCAGTTGGTTAAATAAATACTCAGAGAACGCTGCTGCCCATCCTCTGGTGAACCCCCCCCTTAGTCGCCTTTTACGACACCCATGAGAAGAAATAGGGTGGTGCTATTTTTTATGTCCGACACCACACGGAACACACATTGTTAATACGGACGAACTTTAACCGGGAGGAACTGTCCGGAAAAACAGTGCCCAATAATGTTCGCAAGTTGATACAGTGAGTTATGTCGGGAACAGAATCGAGTTGCAAGTGACACATGTGATAGTGGTAGCGGCACCCAGCGCACAAAACGAAAAAGGAAGAGGGTAGATAGGTATGTCAGCTCATAAACATCCACCCGCAAATACTTCAGTTTACCCGTGACCATGGCGCTTGCAACAGGGTCTCGAAATATCGAGAAATCAAAATAATTTACATAATAAATATCCCGTAAGTACAGATCACAGACCAGTAAGATTCAAGACTCCGCATAAACAAAGTTTTGTATTCGAACGCAGTCGTAAAACGTTGGTGGGGTCAGGGGGGCGGACGGCGCGTTATGATTGGCCGGCTCAAAAGTTCGGTGGTATGATTCCTTATGATTGGTGCCGCTCGCTGACTGAGTGACGTTCCGATTGGCGGAGGGACGTATGATATGCAGTGGTAGAGCATATGCGTTGTGACCGGGGGTGTCCAGCTAACCGGCGTCTAGAGGCTTACTGGTCCATGGTACAGATACACAGTAGTACACATTTTATATGGCCCACCAATGTACCTGCGCAGGTGACACTATTTAAATACGGGACAAATTGGCTAACCAATCAGAAAACACCATCGCTACGCGTCACAAGTCTCAGCCAAGTGATTATATTCTCTTTGGTCTCAGCCGCTGCCGCTAGTGTAAGGAAGCGTGTGAGCAAAATAGAAAAAGACGTCACGGCAATCAATTTTAACACCTTATGGGCATTGCATAAGGTTGATTAAATTTTTTAATGTTTCGGGTGTTTTCGTCGATCGTCTTTTCGTGTCTGCGCGAACGAAGATTGACGACGCGCCTTATCTTTTGTATCGTACTGTAACAATATTAGTTATACTACAAGTATTAACTATGTATTGATGATGTCCAATTTAATTGTCAGCTTCTCCAAACCTATAGCAAGCCACTGGAGGACAAGGACATTAACCCACGCTATGCTTAAGGCAAACGAGGTGACCAGTTTCCGAACTGGCTTCTTAGTAACCTATCTTTATGTAAACTCATTATTATGTAAGACGGGCAAGCAAGCGAACACGCGGGAAATAATTTATTCATGCTGTCTATATCAATCGCATCCGGAAGTATTGAATATTTATGTTTTGGTGTCGTCATAATCTATGTCGAGGCCTTTATCTATGCTATTATCGTTAATGGAGTCTGACTGAAGATACCCTTTTACCCGTGAATCGCAAACAACTAAGTTTAAACTCTGCTATAGTTAGCCTATAGTTGGCACAACAACAATCATACTAATATTCCATACTAATATTATAAATGCGAAAGTAACTCTTTGTAAGTTTGTTACCTTTTTACGACTAAACCTCTGAACCGATAGTAATGAAATTTGGCAAAGCAGGAGCCTGGGACCTGGAGAAGGAAATAGGCTACTTTTTATTCCGGGAAGATAAACAGTTCCGGAGGAATCCGCGATAGCGTCTTTCTGTGATAAACCGAATTACAGCTATGCAAGGCAGCGGACAAAAGCTAGTATTATATAATCGAAAGTAAGTCTGTCTGTCTGTTACCTCTTCACGACTAAACCTCTGAACCGATCGTTATGAAATTTGTTCTGCATCAGTTTCATATTCTACAACAACAGAAGTTTTTAAACTTTCGCGAATGCAACTTGACCGAAACGTCGAGGTTAGTCAAAATGTTTGTTTTGTTTTGATTTAATTAAATATATAATACAAATTCATTTATTGGCAAGAAACAACATTACAGAATAAGAAATTATCCAGTGGCCCCACACTAGGCAAGCCTGTCCTGTGGGTCCCAGATACATAAGATTAGCAGGTTGAAATTACATTGTTTACTTGGTCGACATAATTCAAGTAGGTTGTGCGCGAAAAGTCCCGTAAATATAGTTCAATACTAAAATAATTTAGTCAGAAGGGGGATTAAGCCACTGTTGGTGCTGTTTCCTCGGAACACACAAACTCGACATCATCATCAGCCCATTACTGTCCCACTGCTGGGCACGGGCCTCTTCTCAGAATGAGAAGGTTAAGGTTTAATGGTAATGGCCTTGGTATTTTCCATAAAAAAAGTACCTATTGTGTCGATTCAACTTTTTCTTACCTTTAGCAATTTCGTTGGCAGCGTACTGCAAGATTCCATTCTGAAGGTTTCCATTTCCGTTGGAATTGTTGGCATCTTTGAACTTCTCCTGGACTTGCGAGAGGTCGTTCTTGTTCCACTCCTTGTTCAGGGATTCTTCCATCGCCTTCTTGTTGTTGTAGTCGGGGACTTTGTTGTCTGGGAACGGCATGCCGTTTCTGTAAGAGAAATTTTTGTTAAGCTAATATTTCATTTAGTTTTTGGAGATTCGTTGCTATGTTGAAAGCTCTGACTTTGGTCGGTCAATCAACCTGTTTTTTCTTTTAAGTTTAACCTTTTTTTTTCAGTTGTCAACCTATGATTTAATTAGGCGGCTGGCTCAGATTACTGGCGTGCAGTGGCCTACTTCACTTGAATTTATTTTTGGTGTAAGTTATTGATTTTTTTATGTAGGAAGATTTATTCAGCATTAATAGGTTTAATAAAGGATAAAGAATCATCGTACTTTGAAAAAAATATAATAACTTACACCACTGTTGAGTTTGAATGAGGAAGGCACTGGGTATTGCCTAATTGCCTATATGCAATGCACGCCACTGGCTCAGATGCGAGGGATTCGAGCCAGAAGGCGATATTGGCACGAAGGGCCAGTAAATAAAATGGGGAAGAGAGACTGGACTGTATCTGAGTGACGGGTGGGGAGTCTATACTAAAATAACTAAAATTGATTTTAAAATGATTGTAAAGTGGGTAACTCAGGGGACATTGATGTCCCCAGGTTATTTATGAAAATAGCAGTTTGTCCACTGGGTATTCACATTGTTTCATAGAAATGTTCATGTTTAGTTGGTATGACAGTAAGTAATTAATTTTGATGAAGAGTTAATTATAAGAAAAACTCATATTTACCCATGGCAGGTAAACATGGTGACATGAAAAAGTTCATTGACTCTAAAATCCAGTGCGAGATCAATGCAGATTTGGACTTCTACTGGTCTATCCACACCATATCCGCGACGTGGCCGGGCCATGGTTCTGTGCGCTGACACTAATGTCACGTGACCGGCGTATATACAGTACAGTACAGTACAGGATCTCGGCCGTCATGTTCCGGACACGACACGGATGTGTGGATAGGCTAAAGCTGTGTTCTAGCTAAGTAGAGCATCGTATCGCATAAATATCTCACGATCATGGCTACCGCATTTATCCGACAGTTATTTTTATTTAAATACGATGTGCTGCACTGTCTAGCTCAAGCCAAGAGTCTCGAAATCTTGCATTTTCCAAGACACTTTAGAAGAGATCCACCATAGTAATCCTACTAAAATTATAAATGCGAAAATATTGATGTTTGATTGTTTGTTTGTCCTTATATCACGCTAAAAAGGCTGAACGAATATATGTATATGAAATAAAGCACTCAGATAGACCATGTACTGGATTAACATATAGGCTTTTTTTATCCCGGGAAGATACACAGTTCCTGGGGGATGCGCGAAAACCGAACTATACGCGACGAAAGCGCGGGCAAAGCCTAGTAAATAATAATGAACACACTAAACTACATACAATGCACTGCGTACGGCCACGATCCTTCCCGGTGATACATTTTGTCGACAAAATCTCTTGAACGAATCCTGCTACATTACACGTACAGTCTAACAAAGCAATTAGTATCCAGGGTCGCCAGATATAAATTAAGTTTTCTCCGAAGATTATGGAGGTTTTCGAGTGAAATATCATTTTAATAACGGAAAAAGTTAAACTGTATTTATACAAAACCCTAGTCAAACCGCTCTATACTAATTTCTTCAGAAATCTTCATCTATATCTGGCGACCCTGTATACTAATTGCTTTGTTAGACTGTACCTACGGCTGCCATCGAACATTGAGTGCAAGCGATTTTAGCCTTAGTGGTGGTTTACCGGAAAGATTTCCGACTGTAAATAGGTTTGTAATCAAATTGTTGGTTGTCTAAAGCCAGAAGTTCATCTGAATCTCACCTGATATCATTCTTGCCGTTGTCTATAGCCCGCACCAGCTTGCCAGTGTTGTCTCCGTACTCGCCGCACGACACTTCAATGATGAACGAAGCCGGGTTGTGGTACGAGGGACACTGCAGGCTGAGGCTGCCTAGCCATTCAACTGTTGATACGAAAAAATATCGTTGGAACTTGAAATTGAAATTCGATAGAAGTCTAAATACAAGCAAGACTACGGATAATCATGGGTTTCTAGAATTCTGTTTTGATTTTAATATGGACCAGTCACAGAAATAGATAGAATGGTTGTAATCACAATTTTACTAGCGATTCATGCGAGGTAACTTTCGAACAAACTACGCCTCCCATATTGACGTCATTAATTTTTTTAAATTAACTTTAATCAAATGTACTTTACAGCTTTTGTTTCTGCAGTTAGAAACAGCACGATAAGGCATTTTTGCGGGTTTTTGTTACAGTATTTACAGAAACAAGTCAAAAGGCGTACTTAGAAAGGCTTTGGAATGCACTGCACTATGCTGCAGTGTTGGCACGCGCGCCCTGCCCACTTAGCCATTCTATCTATTTCTGTGGGACCAGTACTCATTTTTTTATCGCTCATCTGATCAATCAAACTTCGTACAAAAGGCCAATTCTGATAAAAAAACGTTCAAAATATAGTTCCAAAGTAATCTCAATGTTTTTAACAAAGACTTTGTATACTTATAGTTTTTAATCTCAATATCCTGACATTAGATGTTCCTGTTTACCATTTGTTTGTGACACTTAGGTCATTAATGTCACCAATAAACGGCAAACAAGAACATCTACTCTCAGAAGATTGAGATTTAAACCGTTGAGATTAGTTTGGAACTATATTTTGAACGTTTTAATTACGAGAATTGACCTTCTGGTATACCGAAGAACTGTCTTGCATAAAGGTTCTTTGTAAAATATCGGAAACGGTCTGCTAATAATAAACAAACGAATATGTGAGCTTACCAAGTCTTCCTGTGCTGCCTTGATACACACACTGGCCATCAGCCAACGTGTATAAATGGTCGAACATCTCAAACAGTCTCGCAGAAGGTTGGTGGATAGTACAGATGATAGTCCTGCCGCCTCTCGCCAGGGTCTTCAGTAGCGATATACATTGGAAACAAGAAGAACTGTCCAAGCCTGATGTAGGCTCGTCGAAGAACATGATAGGAGGGTTGTTGACCAGCTCTAAAGCGATTGAGAGTCGCTTCTTCTGGCCTCCGGAGAGATTCGATGTCATTGTCTTATGGTGCTCGGATAGTCCGAGAGTCTCGAGAATTTCTTGGATCTGGAAGATGGGTTGTTTTGTAATACTTGAAAACATCGACGACAAAGCCCAATAGACGCCTAATGTTGAATATAATGCGTACAATAAATTCTGCCACTAGCTGAGGCGGGGTACTGCAATCCGATTGGTCCTACCAAGGCGGCTATTGGCTAGTCACTAACGCTGCAGTTTTGACGGCTCATATAAGTGGTCGAAACGGATTTGAAGATTTCATGTGGCGAATAGTGGTGACCTACATTAGTGATATTTCATAGATGTGTGTCAGACATTGGTCGCCTGTTATGAGGCGTCTATGGGGTGTATGGTCGCTGCTTGAAAATAATGGGTGGAAATGTATTAAGTTGCTTTGTTGTCCTTATTTGTCTGTTTCTAGAGACAACCCAGATCAATATTAGAAATCTTCAATATACTAAATAGCTTAATATCATACTTACAGAAACAAATAAGTTATACTGACTTGTAGATTAATAACTGTTAATTAAAGTACTTGTGTTGTAAGAATCCCGTACCCTTTTATCTTTAGTTTCTATTTTCGTAACACTAGCAAGCAATACGTCATGTTTTCTTTATAATAAAATTGGAAGCGACAAAGAAGCGAACCATCACAAGTTACGTTATTAAGAGATTGTAAAAATTATGATAATCTTCTAAGTAAATCACCGCAATAGAAAATCCTTCATCATCATCATCATTTCAGCCGAAAGACGTCCACTGCTGGACATAGGCCTCCCCCAAGCATCGCCACAACGACCGGTCCTGTGCCTTCCGCATCCAGCGGATTCCCGCGACCTTCACCAGGTCGTCGGTCCACCTTGTGGGGGCCTACCCACGCTGCACCTTCCAGTACGCAGTCGCCACTCCAGAACTTTACTGCCCCATCGGCCATTCGTTCTGCGAGCAATGTGCCCCGCCCACTGCCACTTAAGTTTGGCATTTCTTCGGGCTATGTCGGTTACTTTCGTTCTCCTGCGAATCTCCTCATTTCTGATTCGATCACGCAGGGACACTCCGAGCATAGCCCTCTCCGTTGCCCTTTGAGTGACTTTGAGCCTTCTTATCAGGCCCATTGTGAGCGACCACGTTTCAGTACCGTAAGTAATTACTGGCAACACACACTGGTCAAAGACTTTCGTCTTGAGACACTGCGGTATTTTGGACGAGAAGATATTGCGTAGCTTCCCGAACGTTGGCCGAGTCGGATTCGACGAAAAAATCCTTGCTTTCTTCATTTATCAAGTAAGGATTATGGTACAATTGCTTAAACTGTATGTCAATATCAAAGAAGACATTTTATGAAACGCGTCTTAAACCGAAAACCTATCGCTTTATTAACCCTTTAACGGGCACAACGATCTGACATTGGAAAAATAAAACTAATATTGATTGAAATTGACATTGGAAAAATAAAGCTAATATTGATTGAACTATTTCGACGTCTGTGGTCTAGTGGTTCGAGTGTCGGACTGCTGATCACGAGGGTTCGATTCCCACAGGACACGAATATTTGTGTGATGAACATAAGTGTTTGTGTTGGTCTGGGTTTGTTCCTTATGTATTTTAAGTATGTATTTACAAAAAAAAAGTATGTAAGTATTATATCCATTATCTAGTACCCATAGTACAAGCTCTGCTTAGTTTGGTGCTGTGTAAAAAATGTCCCAAAAATATATTAAAAATACATATATATAATATTGGTTTTTCCTAGCTTAACAAGGCAAAAACCAATATTCATTTTTATTTTTTATACGTGTTTTTGAAATAACTGAAAACCTGTTATGTACCCGGTGGTAAATTTATGCCCTTTACATTAAGAAGGGTTAAGTGAAGATCTATGATTTTTGTTAAGATTTATGAAGTCTACTGGCACTACTCTACTCTGTTTATTTTAAGTATAGAAATAAATAACAATGATGTAGGTACATACCACTTCTTCCTTATCAGCGCTGGAGGTAACACTTGGCAGCTTCAATGCAGTGGCCACCGCCATGGCCTCTTCCACCGTCAGGTTACCATGGAGCTGGTTGTCTTGCATGATGTAGCAGGACAGCTTGCGGAAACTGGACAGGTTACGCTCCATGCCGTTCACTGTGATACTGCCTTCCATTCCAGAGGTTCTGAGGAAGAAGGTTTTATGTTAGTTTGAATTTGACTATTTATTAATTAGAAAAGGATCTAATGTGGGATTCGAAAGTGACTGGTAAATATGGAAGCAAAATTAATATACAGTTATGTTGTTTTAAAATAATAAAATAAATATCTTTGGGACATTTTTACACAGCACCATCTAGTCCCAAACTAAGCAGAGCTTGTGCTATGGGTACTAGACAATGGATATAAATACTTACATACTTTTTTTTCGTAAATACATACTTATAATACATAAGAAACACCCAGACCAACACAAACACTTATGTTCATCACACAAATATTTGTGTCCTGTGGGAATCGAACCCACGACCTCGTGATCAGCAGTCCGACTCTCGAACCACTAGACCACAGAGGTCGTTTTCCTAATCATCATACATTAATTTTTGTGATACTCGACCGAAAATTGATCGAATAAGAATACTTAAGACCTTCTAATATTATACACTAATTCAGAATCGTACCACTCGCCATAAATCTAAATTCCATCCTCACCATCTTGATGATTGGCGGTCAACTACTGTACGTTTCGCACGTCATTTTTTGCCTCGTACAGAAAAACTGTGGAACCAACTCCCGTCAGCTGTTTTCCCGAAACAATTCGACATGGGAGTCTTCAAGAAACGAGCATACGTCTTTTTAAAAGGTCGGCAACGAATCCGTGACTCCTCTGGTGTTGCGGATGTCGAATCTTAGACACAGCACTAGACTCGGAACAGACTCAATAATAGTAATGATAGTCCCATTTTACAAAATAATCTCAGAAGCTCCAAAGTAGTCCACTGGACCGCCATTTAGAAATAAATACTGGCGGCTTCCAAGTGGTGTCGGCGCCACTTGTCACCCCTTGATGCTTGGCGCCCGGGGCGGACCACCACCATCGCCCCCCCCCCCCCTTTTACGCCCGGCACTGCCACCCTTTTCCCCATTCCTCGCCAACCATTAAATAATGCATGAAAGAATTTTAAGATGATTATTTTACTAGAATGTCGTCAAATCCTAAGGCACTATTGAACTGTTAAAAACAACCGCTTTATGTTGTCACCTCAATTGTATAAAAATAGTGCGACCTCTTGAAGCGAGGCGGGTGCTCCTTTATTGAACATTTTTGTATATTTTTAACATATGTATGGGCTTTATAGTATTATGTTAGAAGTTCAATTACTTATTTAAATATTGTAAAAACGTGTTTGTAAAGCATATGAAGGTGGCTTAACTGAGGTAAATGATAGATAACTGGCCTCCAAATGATAAGGAAGGCATTTGGTGTATTTTTAACCCCCGAAGCAAACAAAGGATGAGGTTAAAGTGGGTATCTGTCTGTGGAATCGTAGCGTAGCTCCCAAACGGATGAACCGATTTTGATTTAGGTTTTTTCGTTGGAAAGATGACTTTATCGAGAGTGTTCTTAGGTATGAATCAAGAAAATCTGTTCAGCCGTTTGAAGATCTTCAGCTCTTATCTGGTTGATGAAGGGATGTGAGCAACATCCACAGGTCTGATCGATTTGAAATTTGGTATCCTGTCACCCCAATGATATTGCAAGAACATGGTAACATGGAACATGGTGGTATTGGAAGATATCGCTATTAGACCGCCAATGTACCCTTATTTTACATGTTAGTCCTAAGTTTAATAATGTTATTGGTGTACAATAAAGAATATTCTATCTATCTAGCCTTAACCCGATGCTGCAGCATCACCTGGAATCTGCAAGATACCCAACTCCTCACCAAATTACACTAGAGGTATCGTGTTTGGGTTCATTGGAATGGTTTCAATGAATAGGTTATATATACGGGTAGATAATAAAGGAGCACTCCTTTATTATCTGATAGCTGGTGATCAGGGTCTGATGATGGAGCAGGAAAGAGAAATGAGGATAAATTGGAGCGGGATTCTAAGCTACTTTCACTTGTTCAATCGATATGAAATTTTGGTATATGATGTAGTATCGGTTGTGGCGAATTAGTAAGAATGTGTTAAGTCAATGAAAGAACGAATGTGTGAATAGCACACACTCGGAGAGTGCCCTGCATGGAATTCTGAGCGGCGTGTCTTGGTCGACCAAATTGGGCAGGATCTCTCTCTGCCAACGGCTATGTTGGCAGAGATAGAAAATTGGAGGGCAGTAGTCTCTTTCTGTGAGACCGTCATGGTACAGAAAGAGGCTGCGGAGCAGGATCGAGAGAGGGCTGATCCCGCTCGGAGAAGGCGGCGCCGGAGAGGCAACCGCTCCGGTGCCTAGCCCATCAGGGCTACACACCATGCCCCCTGCTCTGTCGATAGGACAGGTGTGCGTGTGCCTCTGAGGTACGGGTGTCCAGAGTGGGGACTTTAGGCGTCCACTGGGTGATCTCAGGGATGACGGTGACACGCTGTGGTCCTGTGTCGCCCTATGCTTTCGCATCGAGAAGGTGTTTAGGGAGACAAAGTCTTCCCTGGGACGTGCCTTACAGGCATAGCACAGGGGGGGGCACCGGTAGCATACCCATTCCCGGAGTTACCCCACTATTGTGCTGAAGATGGTCACCGGGGAGGTTTTAGTTCGGTAAAAATCCCACACACCCCAGCCTCTACCCCACGAGTCCGGTAGCCTTTTGAAGGTTTCCTCCTCGAAAACAAAAAGGTTGCGTCGGGGTTTTATAAATTTTTGTGTGTAGATATAACCGAAGAATTTTCCTTCAGCGGTCATTGCATCTGACATTTCAAAATGTAGGTTTCATCTTTTCGGATTGGCTATGACGTCAAGGATCACTATCTGGCAGAATTTTCCTCAACTTCTGTATCCTCAATAAATGGTGAATTATTTTTTACGTCTAAAGTTTTACTCAGGTCTGTCTTTTGAATACACCCGATTAATTTCCGACTTAAGGGGAATGTGGCAACCAAGTAGCACCCCCATCAGTAAAAAAAATACTTCAATTGTTAAAAACGAATTTTCGATAAATGATGTATTCAGCGAGTAGTATTTTTTTTACTGATGGGGGCGCCACTTGGCTGCAGTGGCGTGCATTGCATATAGGCAAATAAGCAATGCCTACCTCGTTACAATTCAATATTAACTACTACTAAATAAATTAATCAGAGTATTAAATAAAAACAATTAACATAGGTATTCAATAATAATGTATGAATTCAATGCGAAACTTCATACTAGGTGCAGGCATTAGGCAGGTCAGCCGCACGAATGCCTGTAACTTCACACACAATCAAACCATTTGGCGTAACTATATACACACGAACACTACTTTAGCGACGTAATACGACAAAAACATAAGTCACGATACGGCCATGCGTAATACACTAACATTTGACAATTCGCAATTTATCCGCAATATCAGCTCTACAGGTGTAGCCTTGTCGACTCGTCGCGTCATGTGTCGTTCGTAACGTTTTTCACACGTAACCGTTTTGTGGGTAACTAGTTATTTCCATACAAACTACAAAGTGATCGTTATAATAAAACTATACTCAACATTAGAAAAATAATGGCGAAGTAAAGATAGTAATTGTTGTAAAAATATTATTTACATTTATGTGTAAATGGTAAATATATTACAATATTTTTTTTGTACAGTCGATTGCATGACAGTGGTAACACTTACAAAACCATCCTTACTGCTTACGAAATAAAGATGCTATCAATGTCGAAACTGTTACCACTGACATGCGCTTGACCGTACATTGCTACACATTTATTGTAAAATAACGAAACTTAGTATACGCTTATATCGAATTATCAATGACGTTATAACGTTATTTATCTAATGTTATAATGAATTGAATATAATAATTGTGTAAAATCTGTTGTTTTCGTGCTCCGTAAATCTATTTTGTAACTTTGTTCGTAAATTAATCGTTACATTACTACATTCACAAAACTACTATTTACACAAACGATTATCATCACCCTCGTAAGCATTTTCTCTAACCGACGTTAAATAACGCCCAACTCTAATTTATTGGCAGTTGACATTGACACATGACAGTATTTGACATTCTTGTTTCTATTTGCGCGGGTGAATTGCATAAATCGTGTATTAATTACGTAGACAGAGAAAAACTAATTAGGTAGTTCGTTTTATTGTGATTTGTGAAGGTTTTTGTAAAGAAACTTATGTAAACATGGATGAATTACAGTGCTCGGTATATGTGTTTAGAGAAATTACGAGAAACCCTTTCAGTCAGTTTTCGTTTGATGACAAAACAAAAAAAGTGTATATCAGTAGACAAATACGAAATCAACTCTGTCTTTGACTCATGAAAAGGTAAAATGTTATGACTATTACACGTTAATACTACTGTAACTGGACTAACTGGGTGCCGTCATTCAAATGTAATAGTCTTTTACCAGTGTCTCTTACTTTAAAACGTATGTGTACGAGATTTTTTAATTTTATACTAGTAACTTGCTCTGTCTGTTTAGTGCCTGCCTACCTAGGCCGAAAACCAATGCACGCCACTGCTTGGCTGCTACATTCCCCTTAAGTTCTAAATCATATAAACTCGGGAGCAATTAATCCGGGTCACCAACAAAAACCTTAATACCTCGGAAACAAAGAAGATAGCTTTTTTACAAGTATTTTATAGACTATTTTTTACCAACAATATACAATTTATTGTTTTATAGACCTATTTATTATCAATTTTTTATTTGAAAAAAAGATCGATCGTTCGATTAGATAAGTGATTGTATCGCATCGGTATGGATTAGTCATTAGATGTACAGTCACGATCCTTCCCGGTGATACATTTTGTCGTCAAAATCCATTGAACGAATCCTGCTACATTACACACGATTGCCGTCGAACACTGGGCGCAAGCGATTTTAACCTTAGTGGAGCTGGAGGTTCACCGGAAAGTTTGCTGATACAAAATACAAAATAGTTTATTGTGCTTTAAACAAATAGTTTTACAAATTAGTGCTTGGAGTCTCCTTTTAATCAATTAATGCCTGTGTTAGGAGAGTACCTGATAGTACCTACTGGTCACTAGGTGAACATATCAAGTGCTTGCAATCGATCCAAGGCTGAAGTAATTTTGATTACTCAAGGACGTGAAGTCGGTTATGAACTGTATGAGGGCACATTGTTGGCTATACGATAGCGTAGAGGAAGGCTTCAAGGCAACATTTTTAAAAGCTTTATATACACTTTATTTTTTAATTTATTTTTTTGAACATTTTACACGTCACCTTCTAGTCCCAAACTAAGCAGAGGTACTATGGATACTAGACAATGGATATAATACTTAGATACCTTTTTTTTTGTAAATACATACTCATAATACATAAGAAACACCCAGACGAACACAAACACTCATGTTCATCACACAAATATTTGTGTCCTGTGGGAATTGAACCCACGACCTCGTGATCAGCAGTCCGACACTCGAACCACTAGACCACAGAGGTCGTCAAATAGTCTATTGTTGGTAATAAATAGTCTATAAAATACTTTTTATTTGAATAAGCTTGATAGCATTCCTTGTTCTTCTTAGTTTCCAAGGTATTAATGTTGGTGCCCCGGATTCATTGCTCCCAAGTGTATATGATTTAAAACTTAAGGGGAATGTAGCAGCCTAATGGCGCCCCCAACAGTAAAAATAATATTACTCGCTGAATACATCATTTATCGAAAATTCTTTTTTAACAATTGTACTTTAGTTTAATCAGAAACTATTAACTCTGTAAAATATAGTTCGCTGTATTTGTAGATAGAAAAAGTACGAAAAACGGCCACGTTTGGCATCTTCTCTATCTGGAACTACAGCGAAGTATAATTTACAGAGTTAATAGTTTCTGATTAAACTACAGTACCTGTACTTCAATAAGAGTAAATTTTTATTTTATACAGGTTACATACAAATTGGGTTGAGGTCCTAGACCTCACACTAGGATTCCCTGTGTCGTGAGATCTAGGCTCTTTCATTCGTTTACAAATTTAGTATCAGTAGGTATTTCCGTGTTAAGAAGACAATCATTTGCAATCATGTAGGTACTTAATAATATGTCCATACATTTCGATTTCGAAATCTAAGATGGAACATAAAATAAAATAAAGTGAATTAAGGTATGTATATATGAGTGATATGTGTGGGGGTGTGTATTTGCGTGAGTGTTGTAAGGTGTGTATTTGTGTGAGTGCTGTAAGGTGTATGTTTGTGTGTTGCGAGTTTTGTGTAGAGTGGGTGTGTGTTAGTGAATAGGTGTTTCTGACACTGAGATAAGTGTACTGACAGTGCGTTTATGTGCGTAAGCTGGTGTATCTTTCACTCCATTATTTTAAAAAATTCTTCCGTCATGTCATAGTCAAGTGTTAGAAGCCAATTTGTTATGGTCTTTCTGCAATTTTTATTAGTTAGATTAAGTATTTTGTGACTTTTTCAATTTTCGATAAATGAGGTATTCAGCGAGTAATAACTTTTTTACTGATGGGGGCGCCACTTGGCTGCTACATTCCCCTTAAGTCGGAAATTAATCGGGTATATCCAAAAGACAAAATTGAGTAAAACTTTTGACGTAAAACTATGCACCATTTATTGAAGATACAGAAGTTGAGGAAAATTCTGCCAGATAGTGATCCTTGACGTCATCGCCAATCCGAAAAGATAAAACCTACATTTTGAAATGTCAGATGCAATGACCGCAGAAGGAAAATTCTTCGGTTATATCTACACACAAGTGTAAATTAAAAACTAAACGTGTATACAAAATTTCAGCTCAATCGGTTGAAGAAATCTGCTTCAAAATTGAGTTGCAAGATTCCACCCTAACTAACTTACATACATAATTGTTCACTAACGCGTTGGAGGACGTCTTCAAGACGCTGGACTGGACTGGACAGGGTAACAACGTTAACGGCGAGAACATCTCACATCTCCGTTTTGCCGATGACATCGTTGTAATGGCTGAGTCGCTGGAACAACTGGGCGAAATGTTGCACAGCTTAAACGGAGCCTCTCGACGTGTCGGTCTCGGCATGAATCTGGACAAGACTAAAGTCATGTTCAATATGCATGTCATGCCGAGGCCAATATTCGTCGAAGGGTCGGCACTCGAAGTTGTAACGGAATACGTCTACCTAGGACAGGCAATTCAGCTTGGTAGACACAACTTCGAGAAAGAAGCTGACAGAAGGATAAAATCCGTAACGAGATTATCCGGAGAAGAACCGGAGTGACAGACATAGCTTGTAGGATCAGTAAGCTGAAGTGGCAGTGGGCTGGCCATGTCTGTCGAAGGACCGATGGCCGTTGGAGCAGACGAGTCCTTGAGTGGAGACCGCGAATCGGCAAACGCAGCGTAGGGCGCCCCCCTGCCAGGTGGACCGACGACCTAAAGTACGTGGCTGGGGGGGACTGGATGCGGAAGGCAGAGCACCGAGCGTTATGGCGCAACTTAGGAGAGGCCTATGTCCAGCAGTGTACTGCGATAGGCTGAGTTGATTGATTTGATTGAACTTACATACATACATATATTGCAAGTTAAATAAAATCTTGTAAAAAAACCCCCGACACAACCCATTCATTCATTCATTGTCTTTACCAAAGACATTTGTATACTGACGTACTACTGTACGTACTGTAGTGACTTTATGGTCTTTACACATTCATACGCTAATTCGCCACAACCGATACTACATCGTATACCAAAATTTCATATCGATTGAACGAGTGAAAGTTGCTTAGAATCCCTCAGTGACTCCCATCAGACCCTGATCACCAACTATCAATAACCTATTCATTGAAACCATTCCAATGAGCCCAAACACGATACCACTAGTGTAATTTGGTGAGGAGTTGGGTATCTTGAAGATTCCAGGTGATGCTGCAGCATCGGGTTAAGATTACCATGTTCTTGCAATATCATTGGGGTGACAGGATACTAAATTTCAAATCGATCAGACCTGTAGATGTTGCTCACATCCCTTCATCAACTAGATAAGAGCTGATGATCTTCAAACGGCTGAACAGATTTTCTTGAATTATAGTTAACACTCTCGATAAAGTCATCTTTCCAACGAAAAAAGTTTTTTTGTTTTAATGAAGACGTAAAATTCTTTAGAAATACAGCCAACTTTGTTAGACCGTCTTACAAGGAGATAATTTAAGATATTCATTGTGAATACTGTTGTTGTTGTTAAAGTTCATTTAGATTGTCATACAAACAAAGCCATTGTCTCTCGTTTTTGTGGAAACGACGACCACTCATGTTTGTTCGCGTGTGTATAAATTGTATAAAGTATTTATTCGCATCTTTAAATCCATACTGACACTATTTTCTATACGCTATAGAAAAAATACTCAATGGCTACCTAACTTCAATAAATTATGGAAAATTGCTTCAGAATATCATCAAATGGTGTCGATTCTTTTGGTCAGGAACTAAACTTATTTTAAACTATCGCTCTCTTTTATTAATATGTAGTAGATAATACAAACATTTTATTGCTGCCAAATTAGTTTACGTGTTACATTTCTTTGTATTTTAGTCGGCACGTTAAGAGATCACGACTAAACTTGTATGGAAATTTTTATTCCGACTAATCTGACAGCGCTTAAATTGTTGCCATCCCTTTCTTGTATCTACTATTAGTAAAAGAGATAATAAGTTTAGTGTGTTACAACGACTAAAAAACTTGACACTAGTTATTTTATACATGTACTCATTAACATGTAGTCATGTCATCATCCTCCTGCCCTTATCCCAATTTATTTGGGGTCGGCGCAGCATCTTTTTTTCTTCCATACATCTCTATGAGCCGTCATCTCCGTGTTCACTTTCTTTCTATTCATATCATCTATCACACAATCCATCCATATTTTCTTCGGTCTCCCTCTTTTCTTATAGCCATCAACATTCATACTTAAAACTATCCTCGTAACATGCTCCTCATTCCTCCTCATCACATGTCCATACCATGATAGTCTGTTGCTACTTAACTTCTCTGTGTAACATGTAGTCATGTGTTGTAAATAAATTCCTTCGAAAGGTGACTGACCATTCATTCTGAGTCTTGCATCGCACTCGAGCGGTTTGTTGACGAATAGACGAAAATAAATACAATAACAAATGGAACTGATACTTCTGAACTGCATTAATGCTAAAAATACAGATGATAATACAGTTTGTAAAACATCCTGTATAAGATCAAGCAATACGCGATACACTGTCAAACCTCTATTTACTACACAGACCAGTAAGCCTCTAATGGCTAAGCCTAATCTAGACGCCTATTAACCGGATACCCCCGGTCACAAAGCATATGCAGTAGCACTGCATATCTTACGCCCAGCCACCAATTGGGACGTCACTCTGTCAGCGAGCGGCACCAATCATATCACCGAACATTTGAGCCGACCAATCATAACGCGCCGTCCGCCCCCCGGTCCCCGCCAACATTTTACGACTGTGTTCTCATGCAAAACTTTGTTTATGTGGCGTCTTGAGGCTTACTGGTCTGTGATTTACTATTAACGGCCAAAATTAATATCCAATCTATCCACGATTTACCCTACTAGATATAAATTCGACATATTTTGTATGGAGCTTATGTCAAATTCTTATCTCTAGTAGGGCAAATCGTGGATAGATTGGATATTAATTTTGGCCGTAAGACCGTCTCGCTCTAACTTTAGCACTTTTCTAAAGATTTCAAGAGATTTTAGGCGAAATTGAAAAATGTATTCTATTATTATCCTACAGGGTAACATTACGAATATTTGAAACATATTTTCATCTTGATTTATTGCCTAGGAGAGGCAAAAGAGGATGAGAGAGAAAAATACATTTTTTGTTTTTCTTTCTATCCATATAAATCAATAGCTTATGCCCGCGACTTCGCCCGCGTGAATGTAGTTTATCACGCATCCCTCGGGAACTGTTTATCTTCCCGGGATAAAAGTAGCCTGTATGTTAAACCGGGTTATATTCTATCTGTTTGCCAAATTTCATTAAAATCCATACAGTAGTTTTTGTGTGAAATAGTAAGAAACATCCTCAAAAACTTTCACGTTTATAATATTAGTAGGATGTACGCAAATAAAGTCATTGTTTAAATAATAGAATACATTTTTCAATTTCGCCTAAAATGTCTTGAAATCTATAAAAAAAAACCTGCCAAGAGCATGTCGGGCCATGCTCAGTATTATAGGGTTCCTTAAGTAGGTCTAATTACAAACGAATCAAATCGAATTTTAATCATTGCTATTTTAGTTTTTGCAAACAGCCACCTAGCGCTAAATTTAAGAAGCTAAATTGTAGAAGTGTATCATATCAATATAACACAAAGTTACTTTTTATGATTTTTTTAAATAGAAAGTAAATAAAGGAGCATTATTTGTTAAAAACATTTTTCTCTAAGGTCAATGACCATTGAACTAGGACGTCAATATTTTGCCGTTTTCTCACTATACCTCAAAAATTTATAATCACATTATACTCGAAATAATTTTAAATGAGAGTTTTTATAAAGGTATCAATGTGGAAGATTATAAGTTTCTACGTTGCATAGTTTAGAAATGGCAGGGGAGGGACACATTGTAAGCCACTTTGGCGGGCTGTATTTCGCAGATGGTATACCTGATAAAAAAGTTGTGTATGAAACATTACCTTCATTTTAGTAGACCTATTCAATGATAACCCACACGAGGAGTTGCAGCGAAAAAAATATGTTCATCCCCATTTCACATGTATGGGCGCCACCCCTAAAATACGTAATCAAGATTTTTTTATTATTTTAAAATTGAGATAAATTGATTGATTGATTAATTGTTTTTTTTATATATTTAGACCAATTTTTAACAAAATTTCATTTACTTATGTTTATAACTGTAGAAGTTATTAAGCTGTAAAGGATTAGGACAGACGGACGGACATGACGAAACTATACGGGTTCCTTGTAGGTACTACGGAACCCTAAAAAAGTGCTACAGTTAGAGCAAGACGGCTGTGAAACGTGAAAAGCCTCTTAATTTATTCCGTGGTCTTGATACAACTAATTAGATCAACATCCTAAATGTACCTCTTTTGACAAAGTGCCCAAACTAGGTCCACTCAAAAGCTAGATAAGTCCTTGATATGACTTGTGTTCATACGCAATGTTATTATGCTTTCCGAATCATTAACACGTGACGTCAATAGATTGATAAATACATATTCCATCTTCATTAACAACATGTTTTAATTCAAATTCGGAAACTGGTCTATCCATCGAATGACATGTGTATTCCAGAACTTTGAGCAGAGCTGGTACAACGACCTTATTGAGAGTAACATAACATAACACATAACATAACACCACGCCTGTATTTCCCCGAAGGGGTAGGCAGAGGTGTATAGTACACCCACATTTCGCCAGTTATGTTATAGTCCCATGTAATAGTGGGCGAGCCTATTGCCATTAACTGGGCACAAATCCATACTCCGGACTGCTACTGAGAATTTTCTTAATTTAATTTATTGAGAGTATTCCATTTTAAATAGTGTTGTGTCAGTTATTGACCCCCATATTTGAAATCTACATATCTACTCTAGAATTGGACAATTATAATGTCAACGTAGAAATTCTTTAGATTGGAACATTTAATTTTTGCCATTCATTTATCATCCATTCGTTTCGTATTTTTGTGTTTAATTTGTCTAATTTCTTTTTATTTTGTTGTAGAATCTAGCTGCATAATTTCCTTTTTATTCAATTTGAATAACTGTTTTGTGTTCATGTTCTGAGCAAGCCAAAATGAATGTATTCAATAAAAAAACTTTTAGAGACTTTCACGATTCGCAGCCGTCTCGCTCTGATTTTAAACCTTTTTTAAAGATTTCAAGAGATTTTAGGCGAACTTGAAATATGTATTCTATAAACATCCTTCAGAGTGTGTCATCATCACATATATTTAAACAATGGTTTTATTTCCATACATGATCTATGTAGAAATAAAAACAAAGAAATATTTTTTTCTCTTTCCTCCTCTTTCTAAGCAACAAATCAAGACCAAAACATTTCAAATATTCGTAATGTTACCATGAAGGATGTTTATAGAATACATTTTTCAATTTCGCCTAAAATCCTATGAAATCTTTTAAAAAAGTGCCAAATTAGAGCGAAACGTAAAAGGTACTATTAGGGAGTCTGTGTAAAAGGCCTCTTAAAAGAATAGCCTATACTCAGGCTCTTCTTTTTTTGTAAATGGGCAATAGTAACATTTTTGTGTTAATTATTCTACGCTCATCAGCGCAGTTGAGGTTCGCTGCGTTAACGGTTAAAATTGATACTACCCTACATTCAGATAAAGGCGTGATAAGTGTGCAGTGATAGAGACAGTAGCTCTTCATCTCTTTCTAGTATGTTGGCATCCCCAACATTTTTATTTGTATAATTTTGTAGTCTTACAACAGTGTGTGTCTGTCCACCATTGTCGGACGTTGTAGCTAAATGGTGACTCAACTCAAGTAATTACACGATTTATATCACGGAATCTCTTTTTCATTACAAAGCAAACCTACAGTCCACTTACAAAACCCAACATAGGTACCTATGTTGGGTTTTGTAAAAATGTTCATTCGATCTCGATGGCAATAGAACACAAAACTGCGCAAATGGCCGCGGTCGGTCGCTCGACCCACTTTACGCTAGCTTTGATAACCAAGTCCGGTTTCGATGATGAAAACAATATTATTTGTTTTATTCCATGGATTAGTAGTGTGTTGATTTCTTCGTGATTTTGTTTGCAGTTTGAAGTTAAGACATTTATAAAAGACAGCTGTAAGCCCAGGAAGTATGTGTAAAAGAAAAAACCGGCCAAGAGCATGTCGGGCCATGCTCAGTATTATAGGGTTCCTTAAGTAGGTCTAATTACAAACGAATCAAATCGAATTTTAATCATTGCTATTTTAGTTTTTGCAAACAGCCCCACCTAGCGCTAAATTTAAGAAGCTTAATTGTAGAAGTGTGTCATATCAATATAACACAAAGTTACTTTTGTGATTTTTTTAAATAGAAAGTAAATAAAGGAGCATTATTTGTTAAGACCGTTTTTCTCTAAGGTCAATGACCTTTGAACTAGGACGTCAATATTTTGCCGTTTTCTCACTATAACTCAAAAATTAATAATCACATGATACTCGAAATAATTTTAAATGAGAGTTTTTATAAAGGTATCAATGTGGAAGATTATTAGTTTCTACGTTGCATAGTTTAGAAATGGCAGGGGGGGGGGACACATTGGGGGATACTTATGTTTATAACTGTAGAAGTTATTAAGCTGTAAAGGATTAGGACAGACAGACGGACAGACGGACGGACATGACGAAACTATCAAGGGTTCCTTGTAGGACTACGGAACCCTAAAAAATGAGAAAAAACAAAGCCAGTGCGTAATCAGATTGACCTATAAACCCTGTAGAGATAATTGCATCCTCAAATGTACATTATTTTTTAAACGAAATTATTGAGTTAACTTCAAATCTTAATTACAAAATTAAAATTATTCATATTACGATCTGCACCACTGGTACCAGGCCCCTCAGAAAGTATTGCGAAAAAAAGTTTTTATATATGGGAGACTGGCCAGTTATAATGTTTTTCGAAAATATGATTATTTATAAGTAAAAATAAGTAAGTTCCAATTTCAAAATTTCCCTCCACATTTTTTGCGAGTTAATTCAAAGTATTGTGTCTCACTGAAATATGGATCTGCGCCGGGAACATTTTAGAGCTATGATTTTATACGATTTCAAGTGTCGCCTGAAACCGGATGAATCGTACGATAGACTTCAAATGGCATTCATGGATGAAGGCCCTTCCAAGGCAACCGTGTATCGTTGGTATAACGAATTCAAGCGCGGTCGACCAACTTTGGGGGATGACGAAAGAAGCGGTCGCCCTTTGACGGCTGTTACCGAAGAAAACGTGCTAGCAGTGAAAAATTTAATCCAAGACAATAGGCGAATTACATATCAGGAGATTCAACACATATTGAAGATTGGATCGGGAAGCGTTCACGAGATTCTACACAGCCATCTTCGCGTGAGGAGGATAGTATCACGCTGGGTGCCGCACAACCTCACCGATGCTCAGAAGCAGGCCCGGGTGGAATGGTGCCGTGATATGCTTAACAAATTTGAAGCAGGCTCGTCTCGGCGTGTTTACGACATCGTTACAGGTGATGAGTCCTGGATTTATCAATACGACCCAGAAACCAAGCGCCAGTCGACTGTTTGGGTGTTTCAAAATGAGCCAACGCCTACCAAAGTGAAGCGATCTAGAAGCGGGGGTAAGATTTTGATCGCTAGCTTTTTTAATTTGACTGGCCACGTGGTATCAATACCCTTACGGGATCAAAGAAGCATTAATGCCGAATGGTATACTACCAAATGTTTGCCAGAAGTTTTCTCTGTTATAAGCAACAAGCGACCAAACACAGGGCTCCGCGGGCTACTGCTCCACCACGACAATGCACCTGCGCACACCGCACTCAAAACGAGGGACTTCCTGGACAGCACGCCAGTCAAACTCCTGGGTCACCCTCCTTACAGCCCTGATCTAGCACCGTGTGACTTCTTTTTATTCCCAAAAATAAAAAATCAGCTCAAAGGGATACAATTTTCGTCGCCGGAAGATGCGCTGGCTGCGTTCGAGCAGGCTGTAAACGAGGTGTCTGCGGCGGACTGGAAAAAGTGTTTTGAAAACTGGTTTAGGCGCATGAATCTTTGTATAGAGGCTGGTGGAAAGTACTTTGAAAAGATTTGATAAAAATATATGTACGTATAGAACAATTTTTTTTAGTTTCGCAAAACTTTCTGAGTGTCCCACGTATTTTGGCAGGAAAGTCCGTAAAAGCGAATTCTTCAAAATAATCTATTTAGATTACTGATTTTCCTTAATTAAAACAAAACAACTTACTACGTTCATTCTAGGTTAATTAAGACTGACAGTTAATAATAAATGCGTTCTTGAATTAATTAAAGGGAATAGTATATTAATTATCTCATTTAAAACATACGTTGACATTGGTAACTACCATTAGAGATGTGGTTGTGTCCAATAAATTGTGATTAGCTGGTTGCCTACTCAAATCTTTCATCAACTCAGCCTATCGCAGTCCACTGCTGGACATAGGCCTCTCCCAAGTTGTGCCACAACGCTCGGTCCTCTGCCTTCCGCATCCAGTCCCCCCCAGCCACGTTCTTTAGGTCGTCGGTCCACCTGGCAGAACTCAGATCTTTATGAAAGAACAAACTGCGGGTACTTTTCTTCTAGAACTATTGACGTGACGTGCTAAAAGCATTAGTTATGTTTTTACTCAAAAGATTCACAGCCTCCAATAACCTAATGCTTGGTAGGTAGGTATAAGCCTTTTTTTTCGTGGGGAAAATTCTCATGGACGCACTCAGCCCGGGGAAGGCGGAACCAGTGTCGGTCTCTTACCGACTAAAAACCACCACGGTGTTCCTCTAACGACCCTTGGCCGCGGGCGTGGGAAACTCCTGTATTCGCCCAACCATCCCCAGCAGGTCCCGCCTCGCCACTACTAGGCAAGCCCCTTCTCCCCGTGTGGCAACAACATCGGCCGCACCGTCTTGACTAGCGCGCGCGGAACACCAACGCGCCACCGTCACGGGCCTTGACGGCTCAAGCGGCGGGCCACTCCGAGTCCGCCACCCACAGGCCCACTCCTAGGGTGGCTGGAGGTCGGTATACGCCCTCCTGCGACGCCCAGGTCGCCTCCTGCGGATGGGAATAGAGGTCATCGCCTCCCGAACTCTATCCACCGCCTCCTTAGCGAGCATCACTTCCTCGTAGGAGACGACGCCTTCCCAAGCGCTCTCGCTCCCGACCATAAACAGAACCACGGCCGAAAGCGAGACTGCTGCCGCCTACTGCAGTGATGAGGTCACGGCGGTGCGCGGCCCAAGCTGGGCACTCCTCCAGTGGGTGCTGCGCCGTGCCGTGCCGAGCTATAGACCGCATATTGTATAGGTAGGTATTCATCAATAAAATTTGGATTACTCTCACATTATATTGGAGTACAATAAATTAAAATAATGAATCGCTTCCGCATCAAAACTGTTTACCAGCCCTTTGACCAGCACTACGGGACTGACATTGAAACAAGAACGCAATGTCACAACATACAAAATGACGCACCTACTACACGATACATGGCAAAACATATGTTATTAAACCAGTTGCTTCAAATTGATGAAGGTACAAAATGTATTCATGACATTAACAAGGCTTGGAAGGATTTTATGGAATTAGCAGCTAAAAACATGTTTTTTTTTAATAGTGAACAAAAAAAAACGATTGCTTAATTAACGCTCGTCTGTGGTAAAAGCATCGACCATAAACCCCGTGGCATAGACGCCTCATAACGGGCCTCTAAACCTTTAAAACCATTAAAAGGCAGCAGCCCTAATAAGGCCCGATAGGAACTGTGGCTACAAAAACACCCTCCTCCTGCTGACTACATTGAGCCTGCAGAAGAGCTCCCAGCAGTCCACCAACTACCATGGCCCATCTGAAAATCCTTGAATCGACTCCGAAGCCAGATGGGCCGCTGCAGGTCAAATTTAGTTAGATGGGGATACACAGCCGAGTCACAATGTGACTGTGGAGTCACATTGTGATTTAAAGCATTGAAATTAGTTTGGAACTATATTTTGAACGTTTTTAATAACGAGAATTGGCCTTCAGTTTAATATAGCTGACGTAGGTCGCCAGTATTCACCACTTGAAAACTTCAAATCAGTTTCGACCACTTATGTGAGTCGGCAAAAATTCCGCGTTAGTGATTAGCCATCAATAGCCGCCTTGGTAGGGCCAATCGGATTGCAGTACCCTTTTTTTTTCTTCTTTTTTTTTTAAGTGGAGAAAATGCCTATCGCATGTCACACTGCCGGGGAAGCAGTGTGGTTATGTGGGGCTCGCACCCACTAAAAACTCCTCCGTGTGCCTACTTTCGCCTTGGGTGGATGGGCCACGAGAACTGCTACGCATGACTTTCGCGACCCATCCAGCGCGGCCCATTTCAGGGCCTTCATACTTTAATTTTACACATTCTTTTGGCGATGTCCGGGCACACCTGGGACATCACCACAACTCAAAGGCCGTGCAATGCGGACGATAGACTCCCCAATCTATCGCCCACTGGCTTTATTTAGGGTGGCATCAGATCGCCATATAGACGCCTGCGCCTCCCTGTCCGTCTGCGGCGGATCGGATCAGCGAGAGAGTCTTCCTCCCTGACCCGCTCCGCCGCTTCCTTCTGCGAGATAATCTCCTCGCAAAAGGACGCGACCGCCTCCCACGCCTCTTCACTGTCAGCCATGGCCTTGACCACGGCCGGCAGCGAGAGGTCTCCCCCGATTGCTGCCGTGAGAGCACGGCGCTGCACCACCCAGGCAGGACACTGCGCCAGAGTATGAAGGGCCGTGTCCTCACTACAGCCGCACTGCTGGCACACGGGAGTAGCCTCCCGTCTGGCCACTTTGTGCAGGTATCTGCCAAAGCAACCATGCCCTGACAACACCTGCACCAGACGGAAGGACAACGTCCCGTGTCGCCTCCGCACCCACTCCTCAAGAATTGGCTGGATAGCCCCTACGGTCCAGAGACCGGCACTGGATTGCAGTACCCTGCCTCAGCTAGTTGACAGAATTTATTGTACGCATTATATTGAACATTAGGCGTCTATTTGTCTGTATGATCGATGGGTAAAAGTTAATGTCATACTCATAAAAAGGAATTGTGAATTATAACTATCAAAAAATAGTAGTTACCTATTAAGGGGATGTAATAAAATTAATGATTAATTTAAAAAAATGAACGCACAGTAGGGAAGAGCGTGTTGCATTTGATGACGCAATTGTCAATAGATATCGTATATCAGAAACCTTGATAATAAATTGTTTACTGTCCTATTGCAAAACATACCATTATTCGAAGAAAATGTGACCCAATACATTATAAATTAACGAGAGGAACTTTTCAAGGAGTTCAAGGTTCATGTATTACCCCATTTAAGAACCCAAATAAACAAGCTGTCCTTTGCAGAGGATAAAATCCACGCAATGATAGACGAACAAAAATTAACTGAAGTAGTTAATACAGTAGATCTTTATTAATTGAAGTACGTTTGTTTAAATTTGCAGATGTCACTCTCAAGCTTAGAGCAACTGCAAACTGCAGTGTTGCTCAATGCTCCCAAGCAATAAAGTTATAAACTTTAATACATAACGCAAAAGTCACAAAACGACAGTTTGCTTATGCGTTCAAATCGCATAACTGGTGTTGCAATTTCAGTTGCTAACTGTGCAAGAGACGATGGCACTAGGAGATCACAAATGTACATACAGTACAAGTACATAAGTATTATTTAGTACAAATGACGTAGTATGTTGAGGAGTTTCGTAACACACACGTGATGAGTTTAAATTGTGACATTACTGCTAATCTGCAGGAGTGACGTCTGAAGCGGATTGCTTAAGTATCTAGTTATTTAAGAAATTAATGTAATCTTGTTGTGCAATAAAGAGGATTTGTATTGTATTATATTGTTAATTTAGTCATATTTTTTACTTACTTCTGGGTATTAAACTATAGTCCCGACATTCATCCATGAATCATCAATTCAGCCTATGGCAGTCCACTGCTAGACATATAGTCCTCTCCCAAGTTGCGTCACAACACTCGGTCCTCTGCCTCCCGCATCCAGTACCCCCAGCTACGTTCTTCAGGTCGTCGGTCCACCTGCGAACCGCGAATCGACGCCCCCCGGGCGTGGATTCGCGGTCTCCACTCAAGGACTCGGCTGCTCCATCGGTCCTTCAATAGACATGGCCAGCCCACTGCCACTTTAGCTTACTGATCCTACAAGCTATGTCGGTCACTCCGGATAATCTCGTTACGGATTTTATCCTTCAAAGAAACTCCAAGCTCGCTCCATAGCTCACTGAGCGACTTTGAATTTGTGGACTAGCCCAACGGTCAGTGTCCACGTCTCGGCACCGTAAGCCATGACAGGCAGGACGCACTGGTTGAAGACCTTTGTCTTCAAACTTTGCGGTATAGACGACGAGAAGACTCGGCGAAGTTTGCCAAATGCTGCCCAACCCAAACGGATCCTTCTGTCAGCTTCTTTCTCGAAGTTGTGTCTACCAAGCTGAATTACCTGCCCTGGGTAGACGTATTCCGTTACAACTTTGAATGCCGACCCTTCGACGAAAATTGGGCTCGGCATGACATGCCTATTGAACATGATTTTAGTCTTGTCCAGATTCATGCCGAGACCGACACGCCGAGACCGACACGCCGAGACCGACACGCCGAGAGGCTCCGTTGATCCATGAATGAAATAAGAATATTCGAAGATATTTTAACCTAGTCGACTCTTGATCGAAATCCATGCATTGCATGAAATGAAGCAGTATCAACATTTTGTGCAAACGTTACCTACATACAGCCTCATAATCAAAGCCTACAGCTAATACATTGTTTGATGACGACTTGACGGACTTTATTACGAAGAAAATATGCCCAGTATAAACTGAGATTAATCACTTCAAACAAAGTAGGAAAACTGATGAACAATCTGTGATAGTAATAATCTGAGCTAAGGTAATAATAATTATTCTGACAATAGAGACACATTTTCTTCAGTTTCCATTTTCAATTTGTAAAATTACAATTACAATTATTTTATTTTGCTTAGATGACTTTCTCATTAAAAATAGTAAAACTTCTACTCGAAGTCATTTCAAATCTTAATTTCACGAGCATTCCGCCATTTTGTAATCGGATCCCGTCGTAAAATGACCGTCGGAATCAATTTGAAACATCGAGTATTAGCGTTTTAATTAATTTCACACAATATTCTGCGCAGAAATATACGACAATATCTATGAAAACATATGGCAAAGCAGAGGGAAAACATGTAAAATTTGCCTACTCACCTCACATGCAATTATTCCCCAATCTGCAGTGCAAATAACTCAATAATCACAACCTCCTTATATCAACATCATCAATGGTCGAGACAAGCCGCGCCGTGCCGACTTAGGTTCTACAGACTGGGTAGAAAATTGGCACATGAATCTACATGGAAAAATAGATTCTGTAACTTACTTGTATCCTGTGAGAATGTTGAGTAGTGTGGATTTTCCGGCGCCGGAGGGTCCCATGATGGCCGTCAGCTCGCCTGACCGAAGTCGGCCCGAGACCGACTTGAGGATTGTTTTCACATCTAAAAGAAAGAAAAGATTTTTAGACTAACATGGTTATATCATCGGACGAATAAAAAATGGCGGACGGAATCTCGCTAAGAAAAGATGGAAGCACTTCGTTTTTTCCTAAACCCACTACAAATTCGACAGAATTTTAACACACCAGATGTATATTGTTATTTTATTTGTCACACTATGACAATGACTACCGTCACATGAGATTTGTTGCGTAATCGCGGCTTTTTGTCTTACTATGAGTGAGAATGTGTGCGTGCCAGCCCGTACTATTAAGCGAGCCGTCTTACTATGGGTGCTTCTTTTTGTTAAGCGAGATGTTTTTGCATGTCACGGGATATTTACCACGTAAATCCTTTTCTATGAGTTCCCGATATTCAGTTTACCCAAAGACTTTGTATACTGGTATTAGTAACACTATGAGTTTACCAGTGACCGCGGCGCTTGTAACAATGCCAAAATATCGGGAAGTCATAAAAAGGATTTACATGAAAATATACCGTGACATATTATAATAATATAATAAAGGAAAGATTTTTAGTCAATAGGAGGTAAAGCAAAAGAGCTTTATTGGAAAAATTTAAGACGGTCAACCACGAACTGCAGTATACGATATCATAAGAATAAGGTGTGCTGCCGTCAAAATATCTGAAATATAAACTTTTACAACACCTACAGAATTTTTTGGATTGGTTTAGTAGCCTTGGCCACATGACACATTCATTGAATTTTATTCATGCAAATTTACGCCTGTCAGATCAAAATATAAGGTTCAACAACAAGCAACAGGTTTCAAAATTTAAGTAATTACAGAGCATTAAGTTAATAAACCTGCTGTTGCTTAGAGGTCACGTTTTTACACAGTTCGCAGACCCGCTTGTGCAAAAAAAAATAGTCATTTATATAATTAATTATATATGTAAGAGAATACATTGACGTCTTGTTTGGAAGGTCCAACTAAATGCCAGAATTCATTCGCTTCCTCCTTTGGTGTTTAATATAAGAGGATATTCAGTTTTTTGCATCTTCACTACAACGACACTTTCACTCAGATTCGCTGAAAAACTCACTTTTAAGTTCAGCTCGCCTTTGTACAGATGATTTCTGTTTAAAATACATTGTTTGTATGTTCTGGTGTACAATAAAGAATAAGAACGTTCCAAATTTTATGAAGCCGTTACATTTAGAAGCCTGCTCAGGTCATTTATTGGTCCCATAGTGGATTTGGACCTCTTCGCATACAAAGAAGGAACGAGCGCTGATCGATGCTTGCTCATAAGGTAATAACAACCCGATATTGTAAGCGATAACTGCTCGGACAAGAGAATTGTACTCCACATAGACTCTTGAAATAAACGAATTGACTTAACGTAACTATTGATTTATGGTCGACCCTTTGGAAAACTAAGAGTCACAATTAATATGCTACACATCCACGATTCACCCCACATTTACCCCATCTAAAATTTGAATGGCTTCTTTCTTCTTTCTTGATTTGTGTTCACTTAAATCGATAAAATTTAGGGACCACCTGATTTTTTTTTCGCGATTTCAGGGTTTGTCCCATAGTAAAAGTTGTTCATAATGACGAGTACAATGACCCCACTTTGCGAAAGAAGCGATGAAAATTTCAGCATTTATATGATATTAATTTTGGCCGTGTCATCAAAAAACAATCTGTCAGTCTAATTTTAAAGTTAAATAATTATGACAAATTGTATTTCCCGTCGTTCATATAGGCACTACTGTAGAAATACAACATATTGATTGATAATGATAACTGAGAATTAATTCACAACGAGATATCGCACAAAATATCCAGGACTGCGAATTGACGACCACTTTCTCTAAAGCAATGAGTTGTAAAAAGTGAAAATTATTGTATTTATTTGGCGAGAACAAGTTTAATTTCTTCTTACTTGTTCTTGTCAAATAATCACAATTTAAAAGTGTACTTGAAATAATTAATCGCTCGGAAAAATACACTTTATGCGCAGCGCCAAGTTCAGACACCGCTGGATTCTCAATCAGTATTGAATATTGTAATTTATATTTAAAGCCCAAAACAAAGTCTCAAACCTATTCACTCGAGCCTTGAAGACCACCAGGTTATACTTACGGGAAACACAGATAAAGAATTGAACTCCTTAGCGGTACGCATAATAAAGCTATTAGCAAAACACTTCGTGCGTAAGGGTGGAATGTCTACCATATCAATGTCACTTTTTTGGCCAATACTACTGTGTTTGCTTTGAAATATTGCTAAGGTATGTAGTATGCGGTTACTAGGCTAGGTAAACACAAAATTAGACGAACCGGTTTCAACTTGCTTACATCTTGCCTTCGATCAATAGAGGTATTATTTATCGAAGCATCTTGCGCAGTGTAAGAAATTGTTATTATCTGCTACTTGTTTTCTCAGAGCCGCTTGGCTGGGTATAACTTGGCCTTATAATGAAAATCTTTATAGGTCTAAAAATAGGAAAGATTTAAGAGTTTTAAGTATGAATGTGGATTGTGTACAAGAAACGAGACAGACGAAAGAAATGTGGATGGACTTGTGAAAGATGATAAGGCTAATAAGAAAAGAAATCTTAACATCAGGTGAGGTGGCGGTCAAACGCAAGCCCGTTAAGAATTTAAAAAAAAATTGCTGATATGGACATGTATAGAAGCGAAGATATTCTGATGACAAGCCAGGAAACTAATGATGAGATTTTAATAAGAACCATTTTAGAAAAGAGGAATGACTCAAGCCTGTCCAGAAATTACAACGGCAAAGAAATGATGAGTTAATGATAATGATAAGGTGTTTAGCAAAGAAACTTTTCATAAAAAGAAAAAACCTTTAAGCCTTTCTTATTCTTTATTTTAATAAAATTAAACAATACATTATGAATAGAAATGGCATATACAAAGGCGAGCTTAACTCGAAAATTAGATTTCTACCAGCAAGACTTTGAGTGAATTTAGAATGACGATTTCCTCTTATAGATAAGGTTAATTTGCCAATGTCTCTATAGGTCTTTATATCCCTTACTCAGCACACTGCACACTGTAGTTCAATGTTAGTCCTTATGAATACCCAAGAAGCTTTTGCACATCGTCTATACTATAATCTCCTTCAAGAAGCAGTTCTTACGATACTCGGAAGAAGCAATAAAAATTTGTAGCTCAAGTATCTAAGTTGCTAGGATATATCCTAGCAATCAAGTATTAAATATTCTGAATCGTTAATTTAACTAATGATTTACATCCCATCCCATTAATATAGTTTTTACGCCTCAACTTTCAAATAATTCATTAAAAGCTCTTGCGTCAATACAAGATTCCTCTACAAGCATTACCATAAGATGACCAATTGCAAGCACTGGGCTTCCTCCTTCCTATTTGCCATACAAATTGTGGTTACTGACCATCCGCAAAAGTTCAGAAGTGTATGTAAGTTGAATATTTATAGCCGTCTTTACACACGCAACAAGTAGGATCCTTTGTTCTCCATATTAATCATGCTTTGGCAAAGTCCACTGCCGTCGGGTCTTTATATTGTACACTATCGATTGTATTGTTACATTCCAGTCCAGAATTGTTATATAATTGTATGCCATATTTGCACTGCAAATTTTGCAGGTGCTCGTGTTAGAAAACGAAGAAAGCTGTGAGAAGGAAAGTTTGCACACCAGGAAAACGAAGGCTAAAATTAGATATTACTTTACATTTGGTAATCTATACATATACAAATACTTGTCCTGACTGACTGACTCACCGATTCATTCACCATTCTTCTTCTTCTTCCCTTAAGCTCCTCAGCTTAAGCATTAGGAAGGGGTGAAGGGCTGGCGTTTTTTTGGGGTATGTCTATGTATGACATTCGAAAAGAACTAGCTGAAACGAGTCCACTTCGAATAAATGATTTTTGATTGTGATCAACACAGAGCCTAAGCTAAGCCTAGCCATGACGCACTGGGTACATACAACGCGTTGCGTGTTCAATACAAAAACGCGTTTAGGGTGCTGCTGGGGCTGCCACAATTTTGCAGTGCTTCGAATATGTTCGCGGAAGCGCGTACAGATGGCTTTCATGCACTTATAAGAAAGCAATGTGCGTCGCTGTTGAATCGTGTCAGGTCCAGCCACAACAGCATGCTAAGCGTGTTCGCGGATAGGTGGGACTCTCCTCTGCTGCGCCACTGGATTCACTTACACACTGCACTGTGATCAGTGGGTAGTCCCTCCTAGAACTATTTGTTTTAGTAATAATTTGTTTTGTTGTTTGTGTCTTGTGATTGCTTTTGTGTGTGTCACTAATTTGTTTTTATTGTGTGTTGTATTGTAACTATGGACAAACGTCTGAAATAAAAATTAAATTAAATTAAGCCGCTTGGGCTTTCTAGCAATTCCAGCCCAAATTTCATGTTTCTACATGAAATTTTGACAGTAGATCTTTTATAACATAGGCATCCACTAAGGATTTTTAAAAATTCCACCCCTAAGGTGGTAAAATAGGGGTTGAAAGTTTGTATGAAAATCCGCCATTTTTGAAGTCAGGTGTACCAGGCCCCTCAGAAAGTATTGCGAAAAAAAGTTTTTATATATGGGAGACTGGCCAGTTATAATGTTTTTCGAAATTATGATTATTTATAAGTAAAAATAAGTAAGTTCCAATTTCAAAATTTCCCTCCACATTTTTTGCGAGTTAATTCAAAGTATTGTGTCTCACTGAAATATGGATCTGCGCCGGGAACATTTTAGAGCTATGATTTTATACGATTTCAAGTGTCGCCTGAAACCGGATGAATCGTACGATAGACTTCAAATGGCATTCATAGATGAAGGCCCTTCCAAGGCAACCGTGTATCGTTGGTATAAACGAATTCAAGCGCGGTCGACCAACTTTGGGGGATGACGAAAGAAGCGGTCGCCCTTTGACGGCTGTTACCGAAGAAAACGTGCTAGCAGTGAAAAATTTAATCCAAGACAATAGGCGAATTACATATCAGGAGATTCAACACATATTGAAGATTGGATCGGGAAGCGTTCACGAGATTCTACACAGCCATCTTCGCGTGAGGAGGATAGTATCACGCTGGGTGCCGCACAACCTCACCGATGCTCAGAAGCAGGCCCGGGTGGAATGGTGCCGTGATATGCTTAACAAATTTGAAGCAGGCTCGTCTCGGCGTGTTTACGACATCGTTACAGGTGATGAGTCCTGGATTTATCAATACGACCCAGAAACCAAGCGCCAGTCGACTGTTTGGGTGTTTCAAAATGAGCCAACGCCTACCAAAGTGAAGCGATCTAGAAGCGGGGGTAAGATTTTGATCGCTAGCTTTTTTAATTTGACTGGCCACTTGGTATCAATTCCCTTACGGGATCAAAGAAGCATTAATGCCGAATGGTATACTACCAAATGTTTGCCAGAAGTTTTCTCTGTTATAAGCAACAAGCGACCAAACACAGGGCTCCGCGGGCTACTGCTCCACCACGACAATGCACCTGCGCACACCGCACTCAAAACGAGGGACTTCCTGGACAGCACGCCAGTCAAACTCCTGGGTCACCCTCCTTACAGCCCTGATCTAGCACCGTGTGACTTCTTTTTATTCCCAAAAATAAAAAATCTGCTCAAAGTGATACAATTTTCGTCGCCGGAAGATGCGCTGGCTGCGTTCGAGCAGGCTGTAAACGAGGTGTCTATGGCGGACTGGAAAAAGTGTTTTGAAAACTGGTTTAGGCGCATGAATCTTTGTATAGAGGCTGGTGGAAAGTACTTTGAAAAGATTTGATAAAAATATATGTACGTATAGAACAATTTTTTTTAGTTTCGCAAAACTTTCTGAGTGTCCCACGTATAAAAAACAGTATTTGGCTTTTTGGTTGAAAATTAAGAAATACGTATTTCGAGTGTTTTTGGAAAATCAACCCTTAAGGGGGTATAATAGGGGTTGTATGTTTGTATGAAATATCGTGGGCATACATGCAAAGGCTTTTGACGAAAAAAAATTGGCATTGCAACGCATGCCATCTCAAAGTATTAGGCACTAGCTGTGCCTAATACTTTAAGATGGCAATTTTATCTGTTAACACTTGTATAGGTTGAAAAGGTCTTTCAAGCTATGAACACTACCTACGCTTCTTATTTATAATGATTTCCAGTTTAGGAGTGAGGAATTTGCAACTTCTGTCCAATAAGGCTAAATTAAATGCTGCTCTCTGTTTTTAGACAAAAAGTCGATTAAGATTAGTATTGTAAAAATTATGCTTGATAATATTAAAACATGCTAACTTATATATGAAATTGTCCGATTAACCTTTATTTGAGATCATGCATAAATTATTTAAAAAAAACACGCTGCTACGAGTATCTTTAGTAGCATTCTTACTATAGTCGCTACTGGCGTAGTTCTGTATCACGATTAAATTGTACATTAAAGTGAGTACAAGGGTCAAACGTATACACTTATAACATGTTATAATTCATCATTAGTCGCATGACTCGCATGCGAAGCCATCAATTTTAATTAGCAACCGCGAGAAAATGCAAACCATTCTTATGTATAATTTTGTTATTCCTAGTTCTAGTTCTAGTCCTGTTCATGCATGGGCTATATTTTTGCATATATGTAAAGTGATACTAGATATTTTTACTGTTAATTGTCTTGTGATTCTTGTTTTACGAAGACAATTACATATTTTATAATTATATTGCAATTCCTTGCCATTCAACGTCATTGTTAGTCTCAGTGGTTTCACTCCGCAAGTAATCTTTAACTTTACTTCAGTCCTTAGAAATAATAGGTACTGATCTTACATTTATTGCCTAACTTCCTGGATGTTAACAATCCTACTTCCCCGGGCCCAGGGTCATTGATAGACTTTAGCAATTTAAAATGCAGTAAACCGAAACGTCAGTCTGAGTAATAATAATTAATCATAGATAGATAGATTGAGTATACTTTGTTTGCACACCATAAAAATAAAACTAAAGTTGTAACAAACATGAGCACAGTACTAACAATTGGCGGTCTTATCGCTTAAAGCAATTTCTTACAGACAACCATTGGACAATCATAGTATGCTGGTACCTAAAATAAAATTGTACCTATCTATATGTATTACTGGACTGACCGCGGCTTCACTCGCGTACTGAAATAAAATATAGCCTATGCTACTTCTGGATAAAGTAGCTTTCTAATGATGAAAGAATTATTAAAATCGGTTTTGTAGTTTCAGAGCTTATCGATCACAAACTAACAAAAGGTACCTATATGATATGAATAGCGAGTAAGCGGTAGCCGCTAATGTATTTGCCGATGCTACAAGTTACAACATTAAAATCAATTTTCCACAATACAGTTAAGTGTTTCTCAGACACATTTTCCTCTTTTATATAAATGACTTTGGATTTAATTGGAAGAAGCCAATAATGACCGACGCGTTAGGAGCCAACGAGGTCATATGAAGCATGTCAATTAGATAACGTATCAAAACAACCACACCAAGACAGCTGATCTATTAATACTTACGGAATAAAACTAATATTTTAAATAAACACGATCATGATATGGAAATAATGGAAATCTAATTCATTCTAATGGAAGAACAAACACACTAAACTATAAAATAGATAAACAAAAATATATTTTTATCAAGACAATTTTAGGATAAACAGATAATATACAAAGAAAAAAAAGGTTGTCACGTCAAAAAAAAAATGTAAATTTTGTATCATCTTAAGGTCATCACAGCGTCAGAACTGACGTCATCTCAACGTCAGCATACACAACAACATTTTTTTTTATAGAATTCAGCATTACAGCAAAAAATTTTTTTGATTTTATAAAACTCTCTATAGCTAGCTAGCCCATCCGCAATTTTTTTTCCTTGATGTACTACTACCAATAACTTGTGCAGGTTATTCTAAGCCATCATCACATCATGCAAGTTTTTACTTTTCGTGTTGGTTTTACTTGTCCTCTTGGAAGTTATTATAATTTTTCAACCGAGTCAAATTCATTCAAGCGTAAATCAGTTACGTGATCAGTGATGGCCTAGTGGTTGAAAGCTTGCCTTCCATGCGGAAGGAGGGTGCGAGTTCGATCCCGGCCCGCACCTCTGTCTTTTCGGATTCATGTGCGGATCAGAATTTGATTATCACTTGCTTTAACGGTGAAGGAAAACATCGTGAGGAAACCTGCACACCAGAGAGTGCTCCATACAGTTCTCGATGGTGTGTGTAATCCGCCAACCCGCACTAGGCCAGCGTGGTGGACTAAGGCCTTAACCTTCTCATACTGAGAAGAGGCCCGTGCCCAGCAGTGGGACAGTAATGGGCTGATTATGTTTATGATTATGTTACGTAAATGTAATGGATTTTCCTACACAGAATAATAATATCGATATTTTTATTTACAAAATCAATTCAAATTACAAGATATGACACGAACACGAGTACATTTTGAAATCGTTAGTTGCAAGTCAAAAGATGATGTCGTGCAATAATGTACGACAAGATTATACGTAACGTACTATATTACAAACATTATCTGTACCAATTCGATTGTACTAAAATTCTTCCAATTCTCATTGGAGACGCTGTTGAACTTTCTTACTATTTGCCATTTCACTGTTTTATTTATTTCCTCTTCCTGGTCTAAATGTCAAGATAATTCTACAATTAATGTAAAATACGTTTTCACTTAATTCTCATCATGTTCACCTTTAGGCGTCGGTCATTAACCTCCATTAATATTGGTGGATGAATTTTCCTGTATTTTGACATTGATATCTTTCGTTGCTTCCTCGCTTTGATTAATGACCTGCTAATCGTTCTAATCAGAATAACAAAAGGAATATCTTAACATAGGTAATCTATTATCACAAGATTTATTTCCTTCTTTCCCTTGCTTGCTTCGAGAATCCTATAAAAAAAGATATTTCTGGCAAGAAAAAATGCAAGCCGCAAAGTGTGGTAACCGCACAGGGCTAGGTTGGTTAGTCAACAACAGGGAAAGAAATAACAGCCTTGTTCTAGAAACGCATTTCATTTATCGCTATTAAGCACGATCATACCTTCGCTTCATATTAATAACTACTAGGTACTAAGAAGTGAAGTAATCAAACTGTAAATACTTAATCATAATCAGTAGAATCTGGTTGGAATGGAAGTCGCTCCATACAAACTTAAGTAAACCTAGGTTAATGAGTACATTTTTCAAAAATCTATTGCAAATAGGAAAACATTTTGGGCTATGTGTAGTAATAGGTATACATATAATCATAATCGGCTTTATTACATCAACAGATGCATCTATGATTAAAATGGGAGTACTTCGTTTCCCCGAAATACGATCCACCGAAACACATTTTACCGACAACTATTCGTTGAACGTATCATTCCCCGATGAAACACTTGGTCGAAAGTACATTTAGCCGACGCATGGTACAAGTATTGCAGGCAGCCAATTGAAGTCAGTACATTTTCACCACAGATTGTTAAGTTATTTATCTGCGTGAGACCTTTAGTGATATTGAATTCAAGTTATGCCTCAATAGTAAATATTTAAACTCAACATCACCGAGGTCATCATCAGCATCATTGGACCCTGTCGCTTATCCAGCCTTGGATGTAGGCCTCTTCCCTCCTTTCCATTCCTCGTCATTCGTCTTGTGCTCGACTCATCCAGTCATGACCTCCGTGCCGTCTAATTTCGTCGACCCATCGCTGCGGTGGTCGGCCTCTTCCTCGAGTCTTGGCTCTGGTTCTCCACTCTAAAAAAAATCTCGTCCAGTTGTTGGTATGTGTCCTGCCCATGCCCACTTCTTCGCTGCTATAGAAAAATCTTTTATTTGATTATTTAGATTTTCAGAAGAATCTGGGGTAAAATTACAATTTGTAGATTAATCGAAATATGATTTTCCTCATTTCCTCTTTGCCTTTTAATTCAACCCAATAAAAAAATGTCATGGTCATTTAAACGTTTATATAAATTTATGTAAGCTGTGGTTTTCCTCATGGTCATTAAAACGTTTATATAAATGTATGTTAACTGTGGTTTTATATCATAGCATATTGTCCACATAGTTTATTATATTTTAAATTGAATAACGTGTTTGGGAAAGCAATTACCTACAAGGTAATACATCATGAAATCGTTTTTATATTCGATTAGAACTAATTGTTCTGATAACAAGGAACAACGCAAAAATATTAAAAACAAATGTTTACAACAAAACAATAATTAACAAAGGTCATAGAGAAACTGCTAATTAGGATAAGATAATTTTACTAAAACTATGATAACGATAAGTTAAACATAAAAACAAAACTAATAATGTACATAATTGAGATACATAAACAATGGCTGAGATAGTAGATAGAAATACTCTAAACACAGACTCCAAATAATATTTCGGAAACAGTACCAAATGACGCAGGTGTTAAAAGCTGATTAAAAGGGAGGGTTTCTTTGGTACCAAAAGATGTATATACACACATATATGTAGATGTATGTACACACGGCTACACATCAAGCTGTACATTTCCAGTAAAAGCTGACCTCGCATTGTTTAGGCTTTCCGTACAATGCGAGATCAGCTTATACTGGAAATGTACAGCTTGATGTATAGCCGTGTGTACATACATAATTTCATCATGCTAGTATCTACATAGATTCTAAAAATCTTATTGATCGAAATCATGGAAGTATCGTAAATATGTTATCAAACTATGCGAGGGTAATTAAAAACTGTCCGTTTCTCAATTCGTGCCTTGACTATAACGATAAGTATTACCTGTTCTTATCAAGAGATTAAAGCATTAATGAAAATATCTTCCATCGTGACTATTTGACTTTCAAAATGCGATATACGTTTGTAGATAAATTCTATGGAGGCTACTGATTAATGTTTACCTAATCTTCGATCTTACTACATCAGTACTGGGTTATTTTAGTGCAATTAGTAGAGCGGTATCCAGGGCAGTTAAGGTGGTTTCAAACCGGCGAGGCGAGGATTGGATGGGCTGGGCGTGAATTGAAATCTCGCTGACCCTTTCACACCGAAAGATGTACATCGCGAGCACGCGCCGACCAGCGCCGGCGCGCGCCGTCACGCGCTTGCTCGCGATGTACCGTTTTGCAATGCAATAAATACTCTATTCATGCAGCAATAAAGTTTATTGTTGTACCAACAAATATTTCAATTCTCGCCTCGTACATCCACGCCTATCTAGACCTTTCACACCAAAGATGGGCGTGACGTAAATTGAAATTTTGCTATACAAATTTCAATTCTCGCTCGGCCCATCCACGCCCCGCCTCGCCGGTGTGAAACCACCTTTAACATAGCAACGTCATATCAAGAAAGTGTATAGTCAGATCGTTAAAAAGTTAATAGTACATCTTTACTAATAAGTTGCATGTTTACAGGGTTTAAAGATGTATGAAACATCAATAACGTTGCTGTTATTTAACTTAATTTTACACTAAAAGTCCTCAAAAATAACAAAATCAATGATAAAGGCACAAAAAATATTCTGGATTATGGACATTACAATCCAGAATCCCGGCCGAATTTCGGTACGGCGGCCAATGTCAACGGAGACTAGCCATCTGCGCGGGAGTGGGACATATTATAGTGCACAAGTGTGTGCGCAAACACAAATGCACTCTTTATTCCCTCACTCTCATAATCCGATGGGACAGCAATCCGACACGACCGGAAAGAGAACAGGCGCAGGACCGACGGCTTTACGTGCTCTCCGAGGCACGGAGGGGTCTCGGTGTGTAACGAAACGTTCACCCATCCACGGCCTGACCGCGGCCAGCGCAGCTAAACCTTCCAGAAACCTTGATTCTGGATTACATAGAAAACAAATCGATCTTGATGTGGAACTAGCAACAACATATATCGACAACGAGAGATAATTCTATAAAAAAAGATATGACTAAAAATGTGCTCGTTGATCTAGATAAATTATTGTTATCAAATCAACAATAAATAACTTGGATTATTTTCATTATCATTATCATTATTATACTTTATTGTACACACAAATACACATTAGCTTATGTACATCGGCGAGCTTAACTTAAAAATAAAAACTTTTTAATAAAAAATAAAACCGACTTCAAAAACCTTAACTAAAAAGTAAAAAAATAATCCTTGTATGTATTTCAAAATCTTAACATAAACCAAAATTTTGAAGGCGGCGCGTGACTGTCCCTTTGCGTCATGTAAATATAATATACCGTCGAGCGGTTATCTATAGTAAAGAAGTCGGTTAAAAACGGTTTATGCGAACATACATGAATATCACGCGCCGCCTTAAAATTTTGGTTTATGTTAAGATTTTGAAATACATACAAGGATTATTTTTTACTTTTTAGTTAAGGTTTTTGAAGTCGGTTTTATTTTTTATTAAAAAGTTTTTATTTCATACTTTTTAGTTGATAATTCACAGAAAAACGAAACTATTAGTAGATCATCTAGGTAGGCGAAGCTAAAATAAACTGATTTATTGTAGCTGGTTAAAAAACTACTCAACCTAAGTCAATAAAATTTATATGGGACCACCGCGCGGGCTTCCTCTACCAAATAAAAAAACAACCACCCAAATCGGCCCAGAAATCTCGGAGTAATCGGTGTACATACATGAAAAAAAAAAAACCCGCGGAATACATAACCTCCTCCTTTTTTTGAAGTCGGTTAATGAGTTTTCTTACAGCAAACCTTAGAGCGATAGAGAGATTCATTATTCTGAGCTTCAAATTATTTAGTGATTGATTTCTTTATTTCTTTTAAGATTTTCTCGTCGTAACATTATTATCAAGCTCAAAAGCAGTTCCTGCATTTATATAGGGATTTCATACAAATAATTTGTGTAGTGACAACGTTAATTTACTCTCTACATTATTTATAAAATCAATGGGACTTAAGAATATTTCAATTGAATTTGACTCCATCATGTATAAACTATACAATTTAGATAATGTGTACCTACGTAGTTCGTATTCGTTCTAGTGACTTTCTATAGTTTTATTCCTTCTTTATGAAAGACGAAATATGGTAAAACGTTATGCCTGATAAATAATTAATACATACTTAATAAGTTTTTACTAAATTAAGGGATATGCATAAATATTATGTTTATCTAAATCCAACACTTAACGAATTCTGATAAAATGTTAACACTAGGCGAGTGAATTAGGTATGTATGCCACTGTTATCAATGTATGGAAGTGAGTCAGCTGTCAAACCAAGTAAGACTTGAAAACATCCAATAAAGAACTTTACACAAAGTAGGATTAAATTGCTAATTGGTTTAAAAATCTCGACAAATGCGATCTTTCACCACTTGTAGATGTCCTAAAATACATAAAAGACCCCGTGCACAAGCCATAACATGACTGATATGAATTGAACAAAAAAAAACACACAAACACACACACATTAATGAAATGAATACACGTACTAAATTGAGACATAAGTTCTTCTAGGAAGCAAACACCGTTGTCGCGTTTTGTTTTAAGAAAGGACATGATAGCATGGTTAGTAATGGTCTAATGGCCGTTTTCAATAACCTGTCTATCCACGATTTTCCCTACTAGAGATAGAAATTTGACGTAAAATGTATGGAGCTTGTGCCAAATTTCTATCTCTAGTATGGAAAAGCAAGGACAATGAAAACGGCCATATATGAATTTTATTAAACTAAGTACTGTAGGCCAATTCACGTAACTAAAGAAGTGTAGTTGCAATTAAGTTTCGATCAAAACAATGCTTTACGTATTCACTTATCTATGGCGATTGCTGTCAGAAACGAACTGCAGCGTCACTGCAACTTGATCGGCGCGTCATGTAATTAGTGAATAAGGGCCCAGTACGCGCAAATTATCTTGGTCGGAGTGAAATTGTCACAAAACTGTCGCAGTAATAATTTTATGGTTATCATTTATGGGAAACATGCGCAGTGCCTAACTTTACTCCAGCAAAGTTAATTGCACGGACTCTAAACGACAGTGATTCAGTGAGAAAATGGAAATTCAGTCATCATTACAGATTTTAAGACAACATGATTACATGACATGTTATGGGAAGAATAACATTCGCAAAGAAGTAAAATAAACACATATTACACAATGTTATTATTCTCATAAGTGATCATAAGAATGAGATTTTAAAAGCACAAAGAGACGTTACCAGTATTGTACATAATAATGACAGAGGCATACGACCGGCCATTGCCAATTACAACGGAAGAGGTAAATTGCTTGGTGGACGCCTACCTATACGTCCCAATGAGTATTTCCTTAGCCGTTTCATTAATAAATTACTAGTCGGCTAGCCTAGTTGATGTCCAGCTATTGAAACATAGCAAGGAAAACAGGGGTCAGAGTTCTTGTCTGCGGGTATTTTTATCAATGAATTCAAGATACGTTTGAGACAATTCTGATTCAATTCTAGTTAGACAGGAAGCGCGACTTCTTTGTCTTACTTGCAGAATTAATTAAACCAATATTTTTGCAAACTTTTAGTCAGTTTTACTTTCGTCGCCGTCGTCGTGATACTACTAAACCTATACAGAAAATCGCATGTAGTAAAATACTTTTCATAGAAATGATGTGAAGACCATCAAACTCTCTAAAAGTACTTTCACTGCACTAAAAATAACATTTCTACAGAGCGTAGTTACGAACAAATACACCGTTAGATTTGCGGACACAATTTAAGATAAAATTACGCTGTCAGCCTGTCAATTCGCTTTTTTACTGTAGATGATTTCGACAAATTTAAACTTAATAATATCTTAGGTTTTCATGATCACTACAAATTATAATAAAACAAGTTTAACCGGATTACATCGCGTAGATTATTAAAATTGGTTTTCCTGACGGTTCGAAAGCTTTGCAGCGTTCGTGGTCGCAGGAGGACTAAGATGACAAGGTCTTATTTGAGGCCAAAGAAAACTAAAGCCTTTACAAAATAAATTAGTTTAATCAACATCAAGTACCTATGGTTAAAAATACTTAAAATTAGTACCACCACACACCGTAACAAGAGCAAATCACGTGTTGAAAAGGCTTCGCTATAAAGGAATAATGTGCATAATTACTGCCAACGATGGAGCAAAGTCATCTAAGCGCTTCAGTCATGTCAGAGCTAATTCGATCGAACCTTGATTGAGAAGGATAAGATACCTGACCTGCTTGTTGCGACGGCAGTTATAGTAACTTTCTTTTTCATACAACACTCGGAGTTATTATGGATGAAGTTGGGTACAAGGAGCCGCAGTGCACGCACAGATTTGGCTCCGGTCCCGAAAACATGCAAGACTTAAATCATTGCGATGCTTTGTGGATTTTCTGGCGGTTTTGCCACACATTCGAAGAGGAATTTCTGGAATGAATCTTCTCAGATAAAATACTGAATAAAAGCGTTCCTCGGTAAAGGTGACACGCAAAGGGTTTTCTTGAAATAGTTTACTCATTATTTCCAGAATGGGTACCTAATTTAAATTTTAGAGTAAATAGCAACACAGATACAGAATTTCTAAGTTACCATCAAATGGAATCTTCGATAGAGCAATAGCCATTAACGTAGTAGGAAACTAGGAAAACAAAGAAATACAACAATGGTTTCCTTTGATATGCAATGATTGGACTACTTTAAGTACTTTGAGTACTAAATTAAAATAGGATTCAAGTTACAGATTTTGATCAATAGTTAAAAGTGCACTGGATTCTTCTACGCACACGTCGACATCAAAATTACCTAAACTTACAATGACTTGGGCCCAGAGACATGACATTTACCGCTGGACCCAAAAACAATGTCAATTTTTGCAATAGTTTCATCGAATTGAAAGAAATCTTTTTTTTGTTATATTAAAATAACAATGCTGTGACCTTGTTCGATAACATTAATATTTAAATTAATGTCACTTAAAGTAATTCGAGTTGGATTTTACAAAAATAAATAAGAAACCACATGTTAATTTTAACTTCGCCGTTGCATGACAGATATGATCTCCTTCAAATAATCATGATAGGCAAGTTTGAAAGGGAAACACTTGTTGTTTAAACAAAGACTTCACTAGGCAGCGTGTGAACGAATATCACAGGATCAAAAGAATAGAGCAATTATTATTTCCCAACAAGAACAACATTGAGAACCTAAATGTTTTTACGATGGCTTTTTTGCACGTGCACGTAATCTCAGTCAATGAAACAGTAGCAACATCTAATAAAAGAGTAATTCTAGTTAGTTTAAAAGTAAAAAAGGAAGAAGGCGGTATCAAAGGATGAGAAGGAAAAGGTTGTCAGTGATGACAAGTAATATTTGGTGATGGCAATAAAGCTATCAAAGCTAGGTCTCAAGTCCCAACTCAATAGACATACCCGTTTAACTTCGTTTCTGACCGGTCCAAACTAATTACACATCATAAGAGTATTAAGAGTCGCCGTAATTCTCATAATGAGGAAATAAAGGATTAGGCAGGGTTTAAAACGCAGTTTAGGAGTTGAAGTAGAACAGCAGCTTTCTGTATGGAACACGAGCGGATCTTGATACCTTTGAGATAATTTGAACTGATAAAACATGAGAATGGTCTTTGACAGTGTACTTAAATAATGACTTTTCATGTGATGTCTACCTACATAATCATACGGATAAATCCTGGCACATCCTTCGGTCTTTATATTATCTTTATTTATGTTCTTTGCCATTTTATTATCTAGTTGCCACCTCCTTTGATGAGGACCTTTTATTTCAATCGTTTTTATTCATAACTTGAAAAACAAGACAAGTTACTTTGGAATATGATAGGAAAAAACTGGCGGCAAAACTACATTATTTTATACAATGTATTGAATTGAATTCCCGTGTTAATACAAACATCTACCGTAATCTTGGTGTTTGAGGAAATAATCTTAGAGGTCATAGGTATACAGCGTGTCATTAAAACGGACATAATTAATGATTAGAAACACTCATTATCTTTGTTATTTAAATAATTAAACACAAACGAAATCAATAATGGAAATCTATCCAACTGTTCGTAATATTTCATAGTAAAGAGATAAGGGCTACTTACTGCTTTTTCTTCCCTCCTGAACTTTGTATGTCAGGTCAGTGAACGCCAAGTCCACTGGCGGTCTCTTTGGCAGATGTGTGAGGGTCTTGTGCTGTGCCGGGGTGATGGTCACCTTTAAACTCCCTTTCCTGTCGGAGATAATGGGCTTAGTGTCCACTGGCCCCGGAAGGCACGATTCTTTGTCCACTTTCATTTTGAACAAAACACAATGGATTTTATTTAACTAAGAAACTCAGTTGGTCATTCGAACGTCACAAAGAAGGTAGGTAAATGTTTAAATGCGATTGAAAAGACGCGCGTTTCGCGCTGAGACCGCGCGCGCACTGCTCGCTACCGAGTGTTCAACTGAGTGGCTCCAGTCAGGGACGCTCGCACAGTGGTGACGTCGACTGATTAGCTTATGCCAGTTTTGAACTTTGGCTCATAATGTCCATACATCATATGGGCGAATGTTCGCAAGCTGGGCGCTACTTATTTACATGAATGTTTTGATGAAAGATTACGAGAACTGGTCACTGGACATCCCTGCATGTCTTGCTGCTGCGTTAAGCAGTGTTACAAGATACTTGCCTAGCGTACACTTAGGTATAGGCGTGCAAATTAGTTCATGGCACCAAAAAATATAAGATTGAGAGCTCTATTTAATGGTATTTACTACTACTACTACTATAACATAACATAACCAGCCCATTACTAACCCACTGATGGGCACGGGCCTCTTCTCAGTATGAGAAGGCTAAGGCCTTAGTCCACCACGCTGGTCTAGTGTGGGTTGGCGGACTTATTATTATTATTTATTTTACTATAAATTTTATGATTTTTCTTATAGTGGGAATAAGATAAAAAACACGTAAATAATAAAAGGACACTAACTCTACAACCAAAAATGTGTCTATAATTATATGTTGGACCATCCTGTAAAGAGAGTCAAAAATAAATGTTAACTCTGACTTTTAGTTGATTTGTATTTTATTTTTAAAATAGTGCTTGATTCAATATGTGTGGATAAGACATTATATTTTTAAACTGGTTAATACACAGATTTTAATGAGTTTACCACATAGTTTGAATGTTACAATTTAGCTGGCAAACAAAAAGTTGTGTGGTCATTTGTATGTTTTAATATAAAATCTAGAGACTACCTGTAGATTTTATATTACTTTATATTATACAGGGTGATTTTTGAAAATAGTGCTGGACAGCCAAATCCGAAACTGTAAGGTACAGAGAAAATTCTTCAAAGAAGTCATGAGCTTGATCTTAGAGAAAACAAAAACTGAATTCTAAGATATTTGAAACAGCTGCTGGTTTGGCCAGGAACTGAACCCAATCATTTTTGGAAAGCCTTTATACTAGATAATGTTGCTTTATCAGCAATAGCTTAGACTAATTCTTTTACTTTCCATAAATTGCAATATTAACTTATAGGTCGGTTTTTGCATGACTACATACATAAACTTAGTTTATGTAAAATTGGGAAAGTAAGTAAGAAGTAGGTAACCAATACAGGTTTCGATCTAAAGTTTCCTTACTATATTGCAAGTTCTTTCCCTTAATGTCACTAAAGCTTACATTCACAGACGAATCTAAAAGCGTAAATTCATGCTTAGATTCGTCTCTGAATATAAGTCATAGTCAAGTCCCAATAATAATCCTGATATATCTCTATTCTATTACAAGTCACCTTAGGAGTATAAGGCAGTTACACTATATCACCCTTCAGAAGGTGGGAGTTGTTATAAAAAACTCAATCAAAACCTCAGACATCCCAACAAATTTTTCATCATCATTTCAGCCGAAATACGTCTACTGCTGGACATAGGCATCCCCAAAGCATCGCCACAACAACCGGTCCAACAAATTTTTATAATAATAAATTGATATAACTAGCAAGTAATTACTTATTTTCATAAATTATTGTAAATGATATTGATAATTTTTGCTGTTATACTTATTCTAATAGACCCACCCCGCTCCCCCCACCCAACTCTCCGCACCCTACTCCCCCCACCCAACTCTCCGCACCCCGCTCGCACCGCCCCACACCCCTGCAGCTATTCCCAAAGGATAATAAGATGACTTATTTGTTTAAGTACGTAGGCTTCAGTTTCACGTCGCCGCGTCGTATATGGCTTTTAGACTCAGCAATCAGCATGATACAATTATTTTTGGTAAAAATTAACCTATAAGTATTAAAAGTAGTGTAAACTATTCTATGTTCGATTCTGAACAAACTACAGGTTTTGAGTTATTTCAATAACACATTGTATATTGGTGTTGGTATTGCCCTACTGAGTTGCAGGGTCTGATGGCAGTTGCTCTGAGTAAAATACTGATATGCGGCTGACCCCAGACCCCAACATATTTTTGAAAAGGCTAGGAAGAAGTATAGTAAACTAAACATTTGTTTTTTTGTATTTTTAGCAGTTTTTCTATTCGGAATTGCTTGGACAACAATTTAGTTATAGACCATAGTTGCTCTAAAAATACATGGGTACATAATTGGTCAAAAATACTATTTATTTGACTTCTGTCTTGCAGTGGACTGTGACAGGGTAAGTTGATTGACCAATTAAAACATTTGCTATCATCAAATAATATTTTTTACCAAATAATTGGCATATTAATTTGTTATCAACCAGCATAGCATAAAAACATGTTTATGTCCAATGTTTTTGTTAGGTACCTTCTTATTGGGATCTAGATTTAAAATGTTCATGAACTTTATTAATTTGAAGATTACTCAGGCTTAAATTATTAACAATGGGTGCAAAGCCACCACCGGCCGTAATACATTACAAAATATATTGTGTCTCATTAGCCTTTCTTTGATGAATTACTACACTCCTTCCCATATTGTGGCCTCGGTCACAGAACAAATAATGGTTCCTCTCTGTGCAACATCCACAGATAATCAAATTCAGTAGTTAATACAATACGCTCAATCTAACTTGACTGGCCTGTTAAGTACTGCTCATGTTGTCCCCGCCCTTTTCCATCAATAATACCCATAAAATTATTACTGCAACGGTCTTGTAACAACTGTAGGCCAGCCAACTTAATTATGCATGATGTACATTTATTTTGACAAAACCTTTTTTTTAAATCAAGTCATGTTCATGAAGCAAACTTATATAATTATGGAAGCTTTTTACTAAGGGACTTATTTAAGTATTTGATGTTCCCTGTTATATTATCTTTGTTAAGAATATTAAAAAAACATCAAATCATTATACATATGAAACCTGTCCTTTCTGTGGTGGTTATTAAACTTTCTACACTAGGTAACTACTTCATAACGAAAGGAGTAAAAACTAAGAAAACATCTTAACTTTCTCCTGAAGTTATCATTACTTTTTATTGCCTTTCATATGAAAATATCATAGCACATGAGTAAAGTGTGGGTCTCTTAACTAAATTAAAGGTTAAAAACTGTGCTTATTAGGTCATTTACGTACCTACCTGCGTAATATTTAGTTAAGATACGTTGCAGAGAACTAAGTTGCAACATACGCACTATTTCGCAAGTTTACTTACCTCAAGTTGTTCAGAATATGCACGTTATCCATCGTAACCACTTCATAAGCAAGCAAACTTGATTTATAATCTCTTTGACTTAGTTGGGAATAATATGAAAAGAAAAATATTAACTAAAACAAAAGCGAACTGTGAAACGTTTTCCAAAACAAAAGAAGAGACAGTGTTGCCAAGTCCGATTTTCAAAATCAGGGAGGCTTATTATCATTATTATGAAAAAAGCGGGAGATGTATTGAGGAAAAATGGAAAAAATCAGGAGATGATAATTTTTCAACAAAAATCAAAGTTTTTTAAGTAATCACGGTATTATATACACACCGGCACAATTAGCGGAACACAAAAAAAGCAGGATTTTAAAATCTTTTACTTGAGGAACTGGCCAGTTATGATATTTTTTTAATTTATTGTCAAATTTGAAAATAGAAAATTAGATGACATACACTTTTTTCATTCATTTGTTTTATTTTCCCGAACAATACGTTTTGTCAACTTGTTCGAGTAATAACTACGTAATTGTAATTTTTTTGAAAAATTGCACTTAATGGTTTTTTATAAATTTGTTATTCTATAGGCAATTTTGTTTATTAAAAGCTCTTTATTATGCCTGACTTAACATCACTGGAAATCATTAGGGCTGATGAAATGAGAAGAAATGGCCATACCTACAGATCGATTGCCTCAAGGCTTCGTCGACCAGTATCAACGATTCATCGCAGCATCCAGCGGTACAGATCGTCTAATTCTCTTGTGAGGAGGAGGGGTCAAGGTAGAAAAAGATGTACATTGAGGCGAGATGACAGTTTTTTACAACTTGGAGTTCGTAGGAATACGCGGTTAACGGCTGTACAAGCTCGAAATGAACTGGAAGACGTTCGAGGAGTACGAGTAAGTGAGCGTACAGTTCGCAGGAGATTTGAAGAAGTTGGTTTAGGGTCGTATATACCTGCCAAAGGCCCAAAACTTGAGAGACGTCACCGCGTAAACCGATTAAGCTATGCGCGAGAACATCGTCATTGGGATTTGAACGAATGGCAGCAGGTTCTCTTTACTGATGAGTGCAGAGTTCTTTTAAAACAGATCGATGGGAGACAGCGAATATGGAGACGCAAAGGAGAACGCCACATACAGTCTAATTTTGAACACACAGTGGCTTATGGTGGCGGCTCGATTATGGTTTGGGGAGGGATATGTTTGGGAGCTCGCACGGAGTTAGTGATAGTCACAGGAGGGACCATGACAGCAGATCGATACATCAGAGACATTTTAGAAGAACATGTTGTACCATTTGCCCCATTTATTGGTGACGACTTTATTCTAATGCAAGATAATGCTCGTGCTCATAGTGCATAATCGGTACAGGCATATCTGAGCCACGTAGGTATACCGGTGATGCAGTGGCCAGCAAATTCCCCCGATATGAATCCGATAGAGCATGTCTGGGACTTGCTAAAAAGAAGGGTTAAATCCAGAATGCCACCCCCCAACAATCTGAATGAACTTGGAAACGCATTACTTGAGGAGTGGGAGCGGTTGCCTCAAGAAATCATCGATAACATAATCTGTAGCATGCCCAGACGAATGGAAACCGTAATCAGAGCAAGAGGGAGAGCAAAGAGCTCGTTATTAATTTTGCTTTAATTTTATTGTTAAATCATTTAATGCTTACTTTTTTTTATTTTTTGTGATGGTTCATAATCATCTAAAAATTTCACTTATTTCAAATTTCTTTATTTTTCAATAAAAAATAACGAAGACTTTTCAAAGTCGTTGTTAAAAGATGTTAATCAATTTGTTATTTTGTGTCTAATTACATTTTCGTCAAATATATGCGTTATTATCTCATAGTCTCACTTTTTTTTCTGTTCCGCTAATTGTGCCGGTGTGTATATTTTCCCACCATTCCAGCTGTAATATGAAAATCAAAGCAGTTTGATTTTTTTACATTTTACTGCCTGTACTGTAAACGAAAAAATAATAATTTTAAACTTTATCATTTTGTGATAGGTAGTCTATTTTACGCTAAGTGTTTAGTGAACATACGACTATAAAGACTAACGAGGTCTTTTGCGATTACGAACAGTCCGAATGGATGTTATGGGCTTACATCAAGCAATCTCTGAGAGAACAGCAGCAAGTTGAGGTGCTGCAAGTGATATTGTGAGCTCAATTTTCCTCCGAAATAGTGATGGGATGTATGAGATTCCTATGGGTATGAGAAAACACACACAAGGTTCCCAGCAGCGTGACAGCACATCACGATGGATGTTTGAGCCAACTTGCTGCTGTTCTATCAGAGATTGCTTGATGTAAGCCCCTAACATCAATTCGGACCGTTCGTAATCGCAAAAGATCTCGTTAGTCTTTAAAGTGGTAGGCAACCACCACCTGTGGTGGTGGTGGTGTTGATGGTAGTGGTAGGTGGTAGTGGTAGCCTGAACTACCAGCCACCTAATCCTGATCAGGTGACGAGACTGTTGCAATCTTAGTGCCTTCATCTCTAAGCAGGAATTCCTGTCTCCCGATCCCACTTATTGGTTTTTTTGGACTACAATCATCTCTGATCGACCAAAAAATGCCGCAGAGATTCATACAACCTAATTTCTACAACAGTATAACCAAACTCGCTTCGAACAGTAAATACATTTTGAAAATTACTTCAAGCAAAGTGCTCCCAATTCTGCTATTACTGCATTTTTTTTCCAAGCCTTTGCGAAACTTGACTACATCTGTACCATTTTGGATAGCTTACAAAATGAGGATGTTATTTCTGTAATTTTTACGCCAAATGTTATATTATTACTCTCGCTACGCTGTCCGTCCGTCCATCCATTCGTCTGTCTGTCACAGGTCACAGTGCTGTATCTTTGTAACGGTAATAGATAACCAGTTGAAATTTTCACTTAATATGTGTTACTATGGTTTCTGTCACGACAAATACTAAAAATAAAAATAAATCATCAAAACGAAAAGAAAAAAAACATCAAAACGATTTTAATTAATAAAAATTGTACGATAGTTTTTTTTTTTTTTAATATCTGTAAAGACGCTTGTCATCTTATCTTAGTCTTCCTGCGACCACAAACGCTGCAAAGCTTTCGAAACGTCAGGAAAACTAAATGAAATAATATACGCTATGTAATCTGGTTAAACTAACTAATAGTCAATATCAGTATCGCATCGAAAGTATCGATGCCAAGGTAACTATCGAAACAAATGTATCGATTCCATAAGGTATCGAACACTTTTTGCTAACTTCAACTAGACTGTGCTCGCAGCTTCGCTCCCGTGTTTTTTCTTCCATAAAATACATACCAGCGTGGTGCTCGAACAAACAAATATTCACAGTTTTATAATAGATTTATTTGGAAGGAATACAACAAGAATAATGACATACATCAAAATTCCTTGTCCTTGATATTGCCGTGCTGTAAGATATCACGTGTTTGAAAATACACATTTTTTTGGATTTTCCGCAATACATGATATAATTTTAAGATTTTTAAGTACAGTTGGCTGCATGAGTGGTAACACTTAAATTAGAAAACCGACCTTATTGCTTACGAAATAAAATCACTGTCATTGTCAAACTGTTACCACTGACGTCTAACATGCGGTCGACCATACCTACCTACTTTTTCTACAACAGGGGTGGATTTAGATTTTTGCTTTGAGCCTACAAGCTATTTATGTAGTGTTAAAAACATTTAAAAGTATCGATTACATTTGAATATATCGTTTCCCGGTGTAGTATCGCAAACAAAGTATTCGATTACAAAAATACTTGTTTTCGAAAAAAAGTATCTATACCAACGAGTAATCAATTATTTTTCCATATCCCTACCCCTACCCTAGTCATACACGTAGTGCAGTGTTGCCAACCCGTACGATAATTATGGGGGCGTACGATAATTTAGTCATTGGTACGATGTACGATAGCGAATATCTAAATTACGTTAAACGTACGATAATTTTGAGCATTGGATAAAGAAAACATTAATGCGCAAAATATGCTAGCAAAACGCATTTATCGAAAGGAAAAATTAATCTCACTCATATTATGCGGTTGTGTTTGTTAAAACGAGAAAACAACAGTAGCTCACTCTATCTCACTGCTATGCTATTTTATATGGCCTAGAAAAGATCCACTTTCCGCAAAGGCCTAACGCCTGCGGAAAGGAAAAAATGTATGGAAATGACATAAGCTTGAGAGATGTCACGTGACTGTTGCTAAATTGGTAAACAAAATCCTACATTGATCCGTGTGGAAAAGTTAGCGTTCAATAAAATATCCAACAGGACAATAATAGAAATAGCTGGACACTTTTTTTTTATTATGCTACCGAGGTTTTTAAGTACACACTTACATAAGTTAGGTGTTTTTAGGTACAAAATATTTATCATTATACAGGCTGAATGTGCATATTTTTTTCAAAACTTTGAAAATAGAACAAGAACCGCGCGCGGGTGAATTGGCGTGAATGAAAATGAGATACTGTTGAATTAATTTGTGTTGTGTTTCCTCGCAAATAAGAGAAAATTACTATACAAGTCTCGGCCGAAATAGCAATTAACGGCCTCATTTAGTTAAAAAGGACTCGGCTTGCGCCTCGTCCTTTTAAAATCACTTGAGAAGTACTTGGCTTCGCCTCGTACTTCCAATATTACTCGACCGTAAATTGCTTCATTTCAGGCCTCGACAGTAATGTACTATTAAAAGCTCTGACGTTTTCAGAAAACCCCAAAAAATCGCAGCTCTTTAAATACCTACAGGGAATTTCTATTCCCCCTGCCTTAGGCCAAAAGCTAGATGCAATACGTATCTAAAAACACAGAATTTTTTTAATTATACTATTCAAAACAACAGTCAACAGTCGTCGAAATCCCGCCGAAAAGTCAAACGACATTTCAAAAGTGGGCAAAAATTTTTTTTTTTCTCGACAGTATATGTATTACAGATTGTACGATAATTTTGTCGAAAAACGTTAATTTCTACGCGTAAATGCGATAATTTGAACTTTTGGAGTTGGCAACACTGACGTAGTGTCATTTAATTTTACGTAAATTTACGTCAAACAAAATTGGACAAAATAATGTGAATGTTATTTGAATTAATGATTGAATAATGAAACTGTGAAAAATTAATTCAACACATAATGGAGAGCGTTACAGTGAGTATTATTTGGATGCATTCTTTGTTAGAACGTTGTTGATAAATTGTTCATTGTTCTTAATTATTATTGTTTCAGAATTTTTCTGTATCGCTTATCAAAGGTTTCATAGACAGCTTACGAGGCGTAACTGTACTCTTATATTTAGATAAAGAGATTAACGAGCGTGCCCTCAGTCGCTCGCCACCAACAGAGTTTGAAAATACAAAAAATAAACAAAAGCAACCAAAAATAAAACAGTAAGTATTTTTAATTATTATGTAAAACAGATGTGACAATGCAGCCATATGCTGTATTATAGAATTTGGTGTTTGACCTTTTGTCTGAATTGATGGTTAATTAAAAAAATTACTTAATTCTAATTTTAGAAAACGGGTTATCTATTTTGAAACAAGGACACAAAAGCTATACTTTAGGGCAGTTTTTACTAAGTGTTTCCTTATCTAATTATAATTTAAAAAATTAATGTAAACTAATAGATAAATATTGTATTAATTTCTCACAATACATTGGGAATCATGGATAGTTGAACTTAAACACTTTTAATCTATCAGGGCATAAGTTATTATTCTGATGTGAAATTAAAAAAACCAGGCAGTTAACCTTTTCAACACCACGGCTTTGTGGATGTTTTCGTACCCTCAGAACCACGTCTTTTATAAAAGACAACATTATTACGAAGTAATGAAGATGTGGAGTTGAGGGCACAAAATTGTTTGTCTCCTATAGGTGTCATTGGTGGTGAAAAGGTAAACATCTCCTTAAAATTCCAATATGTAGTGATTAAGTACATACTACATAATTTTAATATCTCAAGTCAAAGAAAAAAACTTTCATTCTGTTTCTGCTTTTGTTTCAGGGAATCAAAAGTACTTACCAGGGTGTTACAATCATGCATCCTCAACGGCTTTATATTTTTGCTTAGCATATTAATCTTTGAGTATGTGTTATTGCCTGCGGTCAAGTACTTAGTAACGGTGGTGTTCGGACACAACCCGGGGGTTGCACACAATGTGTGGGCATGGATGCAACCATTCCTGTCCATGACCTTCAGAATGATATGGGTGCTCCCACTATTCTTGTTGAGTAAATTAGTCAACAGCTTGTGGTTTCAAGTGAGTATTATATTGATAAATATTACTTGAGTGAAGGACAACATCATGAGGAAATCTGCACACTTGAGAGTGCTCATAAAGTTCTTGATGGTGTGTGCAGTCCGCCAACCTGCAGTAGGCTGGCACGGTGGCAGTGGGATAGTAGTGGGCTGGTTATGTTGAATACTAGACTAGATACAGTAATATTTTTTTACTATTATTTTTGTGAAAAAGCATTGCCCCAAACTTGGAGTTTTCTTGTGTCACAAACTTGGAGTTTTCTTGTGTTGTGGGTGCGTTTACAGACAAATCTTTACATGCACAAACACCCAGACCGGGAACAACTATTTGTAGAAATCTTTGTTCCGTGCAGGAATCAAACCCATAATACGTTCTGCAGCAGTCACTGCACCAATTGTATCCTTCAAACCAGTGGCGTGCAATGACCTACTTTATTTGAATTTAATTGTGGTCTATGTTATTGATTTTTGTATGTAGGAAGATTAATTTAGCATTAATAGGTCTATTAAAAGATAAATAATCATCGTTAAACAAAAAACAAAAAATACTTACATCACTATTGATTTTTAATGAGGAAGGCACTGGGTACTGCCTAATTGCCTACATGCAATGCACGCCACTGCTTCAAACATCATCATTGTCAGCAGCTTATAGCATTCCTATTTCTGTTTCTCTTCCTTTGCTAAATATCAGCTTGCCCAAATAACCAAAATTGGTAATCATAATCAGCTACTAAAAACCTGAAAGTGTGATAATGGTACTCACATTAAACTGCTTGAAGAACAAACTGAAAATCTCCAAATCGCAAGACTCACTCATCAGCTGACTAAGCTGCAAGTATGGTTTCCATGTAATAGTAATGCTATGCTCGTAATACCGACTGGGTTCTTAGCGCTTTTCAGAGATGCGTGCTTGTATAGGGACTGGCGATTGACATCCATAGCAATCTTGCAGTCCAATTGCCGCCAAACTGTGGGTGGGTACGGGGTCTGGGCAAGGAATCTTGAATTCGCGGGGCGGTGAGCGGCCATTCTGTACTTTAGTACTATTAGATATTCTGTGGTTTGACTGTATAGTTTCTCCCATTGACGTTGTATCTTAGAAACGGAATTCCTATGAGACTGCAGCAATTAATAAAATTGTTAGACTGATTAGTTTATTTTTCACAAAAGTGAACAAGCTTGATTTATAATGTAAAAATAGGTACTAGATAGAATCAACATGTGGTAAAAAGTATATGATTCTTACATCATCTATGCCAAGCAATATGGTAAACATTAGTATTAAATAAATATTGTTTTTCTAGTTAAGTAGTCATCTGATGACATCATCAAAATAGGTTTAAACACAAATTACTTGTTTATGTGGTTTTATGGAGCTCTTGTTGTCTGGTCAAATGGAGATATAAGAAAAATGATTAAGGCCTTGGTCCTTTTGAATTTTGAATTTTGATTCCATTCAATTTTGAATTCATTTTGATTTTTTCAGTTATATGGCCATTTCAACTTGGAAAAGGCCTATATCCTGCTGTAATTCAATTCTTTTATTTATTCGGAGAATCTCCATTTATGTTAGTAACAATTTTCTTAAAAACTATGTTAGTAGGTAGTATTATATAATGCTGATATGTACTGTACATTATTTAAATAAGACATTTCATTCGAGCTCTGGTCATAACCCGAATGAAAGTCTTCATTATTGCAGAGTCCACTTTACCAGCAATAACTTGCAGGATGCTATTAGTGCTGCCCCACACTCTGCTTAGCAGGGTGGCGGTTCGTTTGCGCATAATAGCATGGAAGTTTTGGGGGTCGAGTCATCCACGTCCGTAGGAGAGTACCCCTTTTTCGAATCCCTACACGTGATCCCTGGGTGGTGCAAATCAGGTGACATACTGGTGGTAAGCCTCAGCCGACGGCTTGCGACCACCCACCGGGCAAAGACGTGCCGCCAAGCGACCCACTCGTGTTCCGGTACGATGCCCAGTGTAGCCACTCGAGAGGATGGGTCGAAATAGTTGTTTCACTGCAAGCAGACCAATCTGACGCGCGCTGATACTGTCACAACGGGAGGCTAATCGCGGAGGGTAGCGGGATCCAAGGCACGGTGCACCGCTGGCCGACCGCAGGTAGTAGGGGGCCCAATTAGTGTGCTAGCCACACATGAAAGGCTGCCCCGCCAACTAGCGGAAAATCCCGGGATGCGCCATCGTGCCGGTCGGCGACCGGTTGAGAGGGCCCGATGGACACTCCTGGGGGGGCTCGGGCGTCCCCGCAGTCTCCGGCTTAGTCCCCCAATGTTGTGACTTGTCAGTGTGTGTCTGAACGTTAGCAGCGTGGAACCTCATTTCACTGCCATCCCTTCACCTTCCTTCACTCGACCAAAATAATGATAAAGAGAAGCAAGAGAAAAATGGTTTCACAGCGGCTGCACTCTCTCTCAAAGTGCACCTCCACAACATCCGAGGTCTGCACTCAAATCTCGTTGCAGTCCACCACCACCTCGAGACTGATAAACCATCACTCCTGTTTCTCTCGGAGACGCAGATCGGATGTCCGTCTGACGTGTCGTACCTTTCCTACCCAGGGTTTACCCTGGAGAACAACTTCAAACCACGTGCGGGCGTATGCCTGTACGCCCGGGACGACATCTGCTATCGGCGTCTCCGAAACCTTGAAGATCCCAGTTTCTCCATACTTTGGGTTTTGGTTGACACAGGCATGGAGAAAATTCTGTATGCCTGCGTCTACCGTTCACATAGCGGAGATCAGGAGACAACCAGGCTCACACAGTACCTTAGTGAGGCGGCGGATGCGGCCCAGCAACGGCACCCTTCGGCCCAGTTAGTGATTCTGGGGGATTTCAATGCCCACCACCAGGAGTGGCTTTTCCCATACCAGATCACTGACCACGCAGGGAGAGAGACTCGAAAGCTGGCTTTAGCGTTAAATCTCACCCAGCTGGTCCAAGGGGCAACGAGGGTGCCTGATGTTGAGTCGCACACAGCCAACTGTTTGGACCTTCTGCTGACAACTGATCCAGACCGGTATTCCTTGTCGGTATCATCACCGTTAGGTAGTTCTGACCACTGTCTGGTGAAATCTGTATCCGTCTACTCTCCGCCCGATCCCAGCCCTAGAGGCATCCGGCGAGTGTGGCGGTACAAAGCAGCAGATTGGGATGAGATGCGGTCGTTTTTTGCATCTTATCCTTGGCAGCCGACTTGCTTCTCTTCTGACGATCCTTCAGTTTGTGCAAGCGCCGTGACGGACGTGTTGCGTCAGGGGATGGAGTATTACATTCCATTTTCTGATGTAACAATGTCTGGCGAAGCTCGTCCATGGTTTGGGGCCGAGTGTAGAAGCGCTGAGGCGCTGAAACACACGGCATACCTGGAGTGGGTCGACGCTCGAAACCGCAAAACTAAGGACTTAAGCGAGAAGAAGAGAGCTTTCAACAAGGCTGCCAAGTCCTGTAAGAAGGCTTTGCGCAGAGCTCGAATTTGACCACATAGGCCAAATAGGTACCAAACTTGCTTCTTACCCGTCGGGTAGTAAGGCGTTTTGGTCCCTGGCGAAGTCGGTCGAATCGAACTTCTGTCGCCCCTCACTACCTCCACTGCTGAAGCCTCATGGGTCACTGGCCCACACTGCTGAAGAAAAGGCAAACTTGTTTGCCTCTCTCTTCGCGGATTCTTCACGTCTCGATGCTGGTGGCGCTACACCCCCTTCTCCACAAAATGGATGTGAGACTTGTATGTCGGCTATTCGCATCCACCAGAAGGAGGTCCGTAAAACGCTACGCAATCTTGACGTGAACAAAGCCAGTGGCCCCGACGGTATACCAGCCATAGTCCTTAAAACCTGTGCGCCTGAATTGTCTCCGATCCTGACACGCCTATTTCGTCTCTCGATGGTGACTGGTAAAGTGCCGAAATCCTGGAAGCAGGCTAATGTGCAACCAGTGCCCAAAAAGGGCAGTCGTGCTGACCCTGCTAATTACAGGCCAATCTCAGTAACGTCCATACTCTGTAAGAGTATGGAACGAGTACTTTATAACAAGCTCCTAGGATACCTTGAAGCTAATGACCTTCTGAGTGACCGACAATACGGTTTCCGCCGAAACCGGTCTACCGGAGATCTTCTTGCGTATGCCTCCCACATTTGGAGCGAGGCCATCGAGAAACACGGAGAAGCGATTGCCGTTTCTCTTGACATCTCGAAGGCCTTCGACAGGGTCTGGCACGATAGCCTTATAAACAAGCTTCCTTCATTCGGCCTGCCTACTGATCTGTGTAATTGGATCTCAGACTTCCTGAGGGATCGGTCGATCCGAGTTGTCATTGACGGCTGCACGTCCGACCAATTGGCTATAAATGCCGGGGTCCCTCAGGGCTCAGTACTCTCCGCAACTTTGTTTTTGCTCCACATAAATGATCTGCTAAGACCTTTGGGTACGCAGACGACAGCACCGTTGTTGAGAGTTACACATCCAATGCACGAGCGAGTCGGACGCAAATCCAGTCTCTTAGAGAGGCCATGGTTGAACGCTTGAACTTGACCCTGAAAGCTGTCTCCGAATGGGGTGATGCTAACTTGGTCAAGTTCAATGCTGCTAAGACCCAGGCGTGCTTGTTTTCTGCTAAACGGAGTCAATTTGAACTTACTCCAACTTTCTGTGATGCATCCGTGCCGATAACTGACCACCTTGAGCGTGAGGCGTGTTCTTGGCGTGTCACTAACATCCACCCTAAACTTCGGCTCATACATAGAGTCCAAGGCTCAACTTGCTGCCAAAAAGCTGGGCATCCTCTCTAAGGTGAGGCGGTACTTCACACCTGAACAGCTGCTCAATTTGTACCAAGCACAAGTTCGGTCCTGTATGGAGTACTGCTCTCATCTCTGTGATGGCTCGGCTAAATATCAACTGGCGGCTCTCGAGTCGATTGAGAGGCGCGCCAAGAGGCTCGTTGGCAACGATGCGCTGGTCGACGCCAAACTACAAAGTCTCGAGCATCGGCGCAGAGTTGCTAGCCTATCGGTTTTTTATCGAATGCATTTCGGCGAGTGTGCGTTGGAATTGCACAATTTAATTCCCCCAAGCCCTTTCCATTATCGGACGACCAGACGCACGGCGATGCGCCACCGTTATATGGTAGATATTCCACCCTTACGCACGAACCGGTTTGCTAATAGCTTTATCATGCGTACCGCCAAAGAGTGGAATTCCTTGCCGGCGTCAGTGTTTCCCGAGAAATATAATCTGGTGGTATTCAAGACTCGAGTGAATAGGTTTTTGCTGGGCAAGCGTGTACCATCGTCGACCGCACCATCGCTTAACATCAGGTGAGGTGGCGGTCAAACGCAAGCCCGTTAAGAAGAATAAAAAATAAAAAATAAAAAAGCCATCAGCCCGCGCCTACGCAAACGTGTTAGAGGCACTACAGAAGCGGGGCAACCCTAACAACATCCTGAATCCATTATTATACTGGACGCGCAATGCATTGAGCGATCTCTGTGTATAGCTGATCCACAGGCATAACTACCAGTATAAATATTAGCATACAAAGTACTTACATAATTTATTAAAAAACAATTATTGGTAGACATTAGATATATTTATTGGCTAGGGTTGGTCATTAATTATACATCTTTGGTTCAACAAGATAAGCAGGTACAGCGACATGCAAATTAAAAATGATACAAATTAAAATACAGAATTAGGTTTGTTGTTATACAAGATTCAATATTTATCTACACCTTAATTATGATTACATACTATGATAATTTAAAAAAATATTTATAGTTGTAAACGATTCGGAGACAGTTATGGGTCACAATATCTCTGAATTCAGTCAGACCACTGAGGAATTATAACTGGAGCGGCTGTCGCCTACAATATACAGTGCGCCCGGCTCAGAGCGCGGGGAGTGTGCGGGGTGCGCGGCGGGTGGCTAGCGAGTCATAGATGCGACGTAATCTGCACAGATGCGACACTCGTGTTTATTCTGCCTATTCGATATATTGAGATTTTTCAAAGGAACGAATTAAAATAAAAGTTCATTCATATAATTTGAATAACAAAATTTTATTTTCTATTAAACAATATAAGTTTGTTTAGTTTCTGGCGCTCAGATAAATAATCATTGTTTACTTTTGCTTCGTAGTTTAAACGAATTTTTGCATATTTATGAATAATGGCTCGAATCAGATGAATCCTATGATTTAATGTGGGGGGTTGATTGAAAGCATGCAAAATTAAATTAGTATCAAGCATATTATTTAGGCAAAATTTATTAGCTAGCTCCACCTAGTTTTACTCGTGGAAAATATCTATCACCCCTCTTACTGCTGGCGGGAATCTGAACCTGCCACCCGAGAACTTTAAAGAGCTGATATCTCGGGAACGGGCAGAGATAACCGAATTCTGACTACATGTTTGCCCCCCACTACCACCCCCTAAGCCTGCTCCCTCTAGGTCACCCATACATAAAACAATCCCCCACTCCGTTCCTCCCCCCCAAACCCAAAGCACAATCTAGCTACACCCGCGGGAAACACGTTCCTCCCCCTTCCACCGGAATTCGTCCAACCCGCAACCCCTCCCAAACCCACCCGAACTGCAACCCTTGTCGCTCCCTATCACTCGTCTTACTGCTGGTAGGATTCGAACCTGCCACCGGAAAGCCTTAAAGAGCTGATATCTCGGGAACGGGCAGAGATCACCTAATTCTGACCACATTTTTGCCCCCCTCTGCTACCCTCTAAGCCCATTCCCTCTAGGTCACCCAGACTTAATAAAAACCCCCCACTCCGTTTCTCCCCCCCAAACCCAAAGCACTAGCTAGTTACACCCGCGGGAAACACGTTCCTCTCCCCCCTTCCACCGGAATTCGTACAACCCGCAACCCCTCCCAAACCCACCCGAACTGCAACCCTTGTCGCTCCCTATCACTCGTCTTACTGCTGGTAGGATTCGAACCTGCCACCGGAAAGCCTTAAAGAGCTGATATCTCGGGAACGGGCAGAGATAACCTAATTCTGACTACATTTTTACCCCCCTCTGCCAGCCACTAAGCCCACTCCCTCTAGGTCACCCAGACTTAATAAAAACCCCCCACTCCGTTTCTCCCCCCCGAACCCAAAGCACTATCTAGTTACACCCGCGGGAAACACGTCCCCCCCCCTTCCACCACGAATTCGTCATCCCTTAACCCCTCCCAAATCTACCTGAACTACAACGCTTGTCGCTCCCGATCACCCGTCTTACTGCTGGCGGGAATAGAACCTGCCACTCGAGAACCTTAAGGAGCTGATATCTCGGGAACGGGCAGAGATAACCGAATTCAGACCACATTTTTGCCCCCCTCTGCCGCCACTTGAGCCCACTCCCTCTAGGTCACCCATAATTAATAAAAAGCCCCCCTGTTCCTCCCCCCCCAAACCCAAAGCACTATCTAGTTACACCCGCGAGAAACACGTTCCCCCCCCCTTCCACCGCAAATTCGTCCATCCCTTAACCCCTCCCAAATCCACCTGAACTGCAACGCTTGTCGCTCCCTATAACCCGTCTTACTGCTGGCGGGAATGGAACCTGCCACTCGAGAACCTTAAAGAGCTGATATCTCGGGAACGGGCAGAGATAACCGAATTCTGACTACATTTTTGCCCCCCCTGCCACGCCCTAAGCTTTCTCCCTCTAGGCCACCATACATAAAAAAATCCCCCACTCCGTTCCTCCCCTCCCCAAATCCACGTCCCCCTCCCTTCCACCTCGAATTCGTCCACCCCTCAAAATTTGCTTTGGTGGCCGCACACCCGTGTTCCGTGCGCTATATCTGCCTTATTCAGTAATCGGAGTACCAGACATCGTGTCCGTTCTGTAACTATTTTTTTTCTTAGTCTATGATATGCATAGAAAATGGCGGCACAAATGGCAGCGTGTACAAGTAAACTAGAAAATGTAAAAATGTATTGCATTTTGTTTACTTACTGGTGAAACGTTACGCCGTTATTATTGTGTTTCGATCTTGAATGGTTTTTACATGTTTTTATGCATGCTTGCTCGCGATATACCGTTTTGCAATGCAATAAATACTCTATTCATGCAGCAATAAAGTTTAATGTTGTACAAACAAATATTTCAATTCTCGCCTCGCACATCCTCGCCTATCCAGACCTTTCACACCAAAGATGGGCGTGACGTGAATTGAAATTTTGCCATACAAATTTCAATTCTCGCTCGGCCCATCCACGCCTCACCTCGCCGGTGTGAAACCACCTTTACGCAACGGAATGTATGGCGCAAAAACCCGGAGTCGATTAACGGCTAAAATTAATATGCAATCTATCCACGATTTACCCTACTAGAGATAGAAATTTGACATATTTTGTATGGAGTTTATGTCAAATTCCTATCTTTAGTAAGGCAAATCGTGGATAGATTAGATATTAATTTTGGCCGTAATATGGTTTTGATATGGATTGGTAGGGCATGGGCAGGGTATGGTATACATTAGTTAAGTAAAGTACAAAGTCGTGGCGCTGAGGGCACGAAAGCGTTTGTCTTCTATAGGTGTCATAGGCGGTGAAAAGATTAAAACCATCACCTCTCGGCTCTGTGTAAGTCCAAAGTGGCAACGCCGCAAGCGCTGAGTAACCGATTTGCTGTTGTGAAAGATAAGAGAAGACTCTGAATCCGGTGTGAAAAACAAGTTGTTGTAATAGAAATCAATAGAATAACGCAAAACAAACGCAACGAAAGCTTACGAAGGAATTTTCCTTTCACAATTTCACTACAAATACCGACGGCATATAGCAGTGGCGTAGCTACCGTAGGGCTAAGCGGGGCAGTGCCCCAGGGCCCCCAAGCTCAAGGGGCCCTTCGGCCTCATGAACGACTTTCGAAAAAGTTATATGTTATCATAGTTGAATAATGAATTTTCGACTTTTTAACTTTTTGCCCCGGGGCCCTTGGTTACATAGCTACGCCACTAGCATATAGGTACCTGACGCTTACATCCTTCCCACTTTGAGAGCGTGTTACTCGTCTCGGTGATGATTTTTAGAAAAACGGATACACACTATATAATAATATCTTATCTTAATCAACTCTGGGTCATTTTGTGGCATTCTTCTTTCATCCAAATCGGTCCAGTAGTTTTGGAGTGATGCTCGAACAAACAAACAAACCGACCATTACGGTTATAAAATAGTTAGGATACATAATTATACTTGGTTCAACCATAGAACAAAATTAATAGTTCAGCTAGAGATTGTTGCGTAATTTTTATTTAAATATGATAATAGTTATTTCTAGTTACACTTAATAGACTTCAAGGTTGTAGATTTTTAATGATTATATGTGTATGCCTCCCCTTTAAACTTAACTGATCATAAAAATATTAATTTATACAGAAAAATATTAAGTTGTATAAGAAAAGATAATTGATTAAAAAAATATTGTTTGTCAGGATATAGCAGACAGCGCGTACCGTCACAGGCGCGGACGGCCTCAGTTCATGTCGAGCGTCAGCAAGATCATCGCTGACTCGCTCTTCAGTTTGCTGGTGCAGGCTCTATTCTTAGTACAGGTTGGTTTTTTTTAATAGTGTAGGATGGCGTAACTAGCTAAAGGCCTACCTGGTGTCAAGCGGTTACCTTGGCCCATAACAACTGCAATACCACCTAGGCTGTTACCTAAATGCAGTGGCGTGCATTGGCCTGCTTCACTTGAATTTAATTGTGGTGTAAGTTATTGATTTTTTGATGTAGGAAGATTAATTTAGCATTAATAGGTCTATTTTAAGATAAATAATCATCGTACTCTGAAAAAAAGGTAATAACTTACACCACTATTGAATTTGAATGAGGAAAGCAGTAGGTATTGCCTAATTGCCTATATGCAATGCACGCCACTGCCTAAATGGTACTGCAAGACGGTTCGCCAAACTGAGACATGAAGATGAAAAGTCTCATGTGATTGTAATTTCACTGGCATCCGTAACCTTCACACCGAAACACAGCAATGCAAATATCAATGTTTGGCGGCAGAAGTAAGTACGGTGGTAGTACTTCCCCGGACGAACTCCTTCACAAGGAGATATGTTGAATATTATCAGTATGCTGATAATATCAAGTGCAACACGGAGTGGAAGCTTTTCTAAGGCTTCCTTATTTATGGCTTGTAATCTTAAGTGTAACCTACCACAGATAACGAAATATAAGGAGATCGGGCAAGCCGCCTAGTTTGCATGGATTCCGAGTGTCGCAAGCACAACTTACGCACACAACGCAAGAAACGCATCAATAAATTACAACAAAAAGCACGCATATAATAAAATCATAGAGTTACTTATACTAAGTATAGAAATGTCTTTGAATAAAACACACACACTGATGTCCATGCGCTCCTTACGGCATTTTGGAAATAAAAGAAAGATTTCTCTCAAACTAGCGCGCATCTACATACTCACTCGGGTGCAAATGACGGTGAACTAGCGGCAGTGTATGCCCGCTGTGCATACAACGGTCATCCTTTATGCGGCGGCTTGTCTTCTCTAGTATTCTGTTGCTCTGAGGTACCTACTCATGGCTTATAGTGTCCGAATTGAAAAAGAAACTATATAGTTCCGATAGTATGACTTTTCGTTGTTTCCATGTGACTATTTGGAATATTATAAAACTTTTCTTAACTGAAGAACGCCCAAAATAATTTAATAAAAACTCGCCAAATGTCTCCAAAGAAGCATAGCTGCTTTAGATTAAGGAATTGCTCATATTGTTCCATTTAAATAACAGATAAGTAGTGTATATTGTTAAATTCATGCCTCAATAAGCTTTTCTTTGTTTTTTTTTTATCCATATCCTGTAAACCTGGCATCTCTGTGCTAAAGTTCAATTTTTTTTACTTCGATTAGTTTCAGATAAAAACGCCTGTGATAGTGTGTGTGTGTGTGTGTGACACCAAAATTATATCATAAGTGTCGCATTTTGATAATTTTGGTACAAAACTACTACTACTAATAATAATATAATAAACATTAAGTTGTACCGACGACCTGGTGAAGGTCGCGGGAATCCGCTGGATGCGGAAAGCGCAGGACCGGTCGTTGTGGCGATGCTTGGGGGAGACCTATGTCCATTGTCAAGCAGTAGACGTCTTTCGACTGAAATGATGATGATGATGATGAAACATTCTCCAAATCTTATCTTAAATTTCAGAGTATGTTAGTCAGTATGCTACCAATAACGTACATAGGCGAGCTACTCTGCTTGGTCCACATGTGCCTGCTGTACTCGCTGTATTCCTTCGAGTACAAGTGGTTCAACATGGGCTGGGAGCTGCACAAGCGGCTGACCTTCATCGAGACCAACTGGCCGTACTTCCTCGGCTTCGGGATGCCGCTAGCCGTACTCACACAGATACCACAGTCTTATATTATTAGGTAAGAGTTGTTTAATCTTTTTATTTTAATACTAGCGCGCGGCCAAGGTTTCGCACGGAATTAGCGTTGATTACAACTTATTTTATTGCTTTGAGTTCCATAACAGTTTTACAAGGGTGTCAATACTAATAGTAAATCTGAAATTGTGTCCAATAATGTAGTATGTACCACTCCGATAAAGAATGAGATTGAAAATGGCGGCATTTGTTTTGCCTCTCGCTCAAGAAGTTATACTAATAGTAAAAAGTTCAAGTCGTAGGTTAAAATCGACTTCCATGATTTGTTAACAAAGTCAGTTAGTTAGTTACAATTACAAGTGAAGCTAATATAAGCGTGTTAAGTATCACACAAAACTAAGATAATAAAAGAAATAGGAATTAACGCCCTCTTCGACATAATATGTATAAAAAAACTACATTAGAGTATAAGAATAAAATATACAGCAGTACTTACGGCAGTACTTTGTTCACAGACCATTTTTGTTTTACTCTATTTTTACATGTGGAGACATGTAATTGGCTGTCAGTCTAGCATATTGTTCTTATTCTGTTTTCTTTAGCTGTAAGTCTTCCATACAAATTAAATAAATAAATATTTCCAATACTTACAGTACTTACCCTCCATGGAGCATAGCAATGTATAGGGACAAAGGCATCCCTCTCCGGCTTTGTATTACGATTTAGGTACTGATATGTTTGATTGAATAATAGAAATGATGAAATGTTTGTTACAGTGGTTGCGTGTTCTCCATATTCTTCCCTGTATTCATATTGAGCGGTAACGAAGCCACTCCCGTTATAGGAAGGTAAGTTTTTGACATATTTCTAAAGGACATCGCTAAGAATAGCCTGACTCTGTTACAAAGATAAAAAATATATGACTATTACATGCGTATTTTTACATAATATTCATCATAATGCGGACAGTACAGTAAACATTTTTTATTTTAAAGAGTTAATCAACACAATAATAACGTGAGCGGCTATGATACTCCATTTGACTTCATATTTTTGACCAATCCCTTGAGTACTCTATGGTTTTGTGAAAAAATATGTTGGCTACACTGTTCAAGATAGCCAATCTCTTTTTAGCACCTTAACATCTCTATATGAATAGAAGAGAAAACTGTTTAGTTGCTAGGCAAGCACTTGTATGACATAAGTTTTGTAAGCAAAAAAAATTCCTCAAAATAGTTAATATTTTCATGAATTAAACATCTGTGGAGTACTGTCCGTTTATTAAAATAGATTGCAACAGATTGCCCTCATCGAATTGTATATGGTGAGCATCATCTTTTATTCATAACTTCTATAGGCTGGGCTTTAATGGAACTTTAGCAATGTCTTGTGTTAATTTTGATGGAAATAGTTGAATCATCATCATCATCATTTCAGCCGAAAGACTTCCACTGCTGGACATAGGCATAGTTGAATACTTTACAAATATAACAATAAATCACTGAATAATGCTCGTAAAAGCAGTGTAATAAATTCATAGCTGCCTCAGATAATTATAAATGTTTATATTGAAAACATATTGACATTGAAACCGTTTGGACTTTGGAATTCAGTTCAGAACTAGATATAGAGATAAGAGTTAATTATCTCATATAAATAGTCTTTGGATAATCCTATAGCAACCTGCCCTATATTTTATAATCAATAGCTACATTACATCTTTTTGGATTTTTTATATCATAACTGGTTTCAGGTGTGGTTGTTACCTATATGAAATGTACAGCAGTACACATTTTATATGGCCCACCGTTGTACTTGCGCAGATGAACAATGTAAATATGCGGGAAATTAGCTATCCAAAAGCCATCGATGCACGCCAAGTCTCAGCCGCTGCCGCTAGTGTGCGGAAGCGTGTGAGCGAAATAGAAAAAGACGGCACAGCAATCAATTTTAATACCTTATGGGCATTGCATAAGGTTGATTATATTTTTTTATGTTTCGGGTGTTTTCGTCGATCGTCTTTTCGTGTCTGCGCGAACGAAGATTGACGACGCGCCTTATCTTTTGTGTCGTACTGTACTTAATTGTTACTCAGAATAACTTCACCACAGAATATTCACATAGAAAAAAAAATGTATGAAGAAAAATCGCTAAGGAATATAACGTTCAATTTTTTTTTGTTTTCCAGCGAGTACCCTCTCCGTCTGTTCTCGCCGGTTGTGGCGATATCCAACGGAATGTTCCGTTTCGTTCGCCAAGGGGCCGAAGTTGTGACGCAACGGAATAGGTGACTGCCAACCAAATCCTAATTTATTACACTTAGTACTAACTAATTGGTGCAGGGTTGTGCAAACTTAGTCTTGTGATAGTCATCATTTTCATAGGAATATATAATTTTATTTTAATTCTGAAATTTCAAACCGGATTTAGGAATGTTTATTTAAGAATTTTTGGGGTTGTGTTGTTGGCACTAAAATTTAATTTGACTGGACTGTGTTGCCGGGTTTTTGAGGTCCATAAAATATTCAAACATAAATTAAATGCCTTTATCTCGGTAATAGAGCATTAATGAGAACCTACTTTTAATTTTTTACGAGTAGGATACAAAATAATTTTATAAACATTGAAGGTGATCATTAAAACTTATGATTGATGATGCAAAGAGTTCGTGTGTGTGTGTGACTCGTTGTTTGTGTAAATTTTACTATAGATATGTAATTATATAATGATTTCAGATATCTATGGTGTAAATTATGCAATTAAACAAAAAAAACCCAGCAACATTGCCCTTTAAAAAGTGTTGTATAATCATAATAAATAAAAATGATCGTCACATTCATTGATTTCAAACTTACTAGTCAGTTCGCTAACTCATATATAAAATATATATTTAGTTATAATCGTTTGCAATATAAAATCTCCATGGAGACAAAATGATAATTATAATTTAATAAGATGTCGTCAAATTGTTTTTAAGACAATATATAGGTAGGTACACGAGTTTGAGCGATAGTACTAAGGCCAGTCTTTATTGACGTTAATTCTTTGATTAAACGGGAGATTACTCGAAAAATTAACTGGAATTGAAGGTTTAACCAGAGCATTATCCTTGGTTAATTAAACCTAACTCATTGAGGGTTATAAAATATTTAATCAAACCTAAAATTGAGCGTTATAGAATATTTTAATATAAGAATGTTAATTTTTAACGACGAAACGAAGTTTTACATATCGTACAAAGTTTTGTCTGCCAATGAGCTCTCACACTGCTGTAGTATATTTAACCATTACACCGCCACGGCATCGTAAAGGTTTTCGTGACCTCAGCGCCACGTCTTCTATAGAAGACAAATATGACGTTAGTACAAAGTTATAAAGTCGTGGCGCTGAGGTCACGAAATCGTTTGTCTGCTATAAGTGTCATTGGCGGCGGTGAAAAGGTAAAAAAAATAGTGAAAAATAACCGATAAGAATCTGTTAAATAATATGAAAGGCCTGTTTTATTACCACCTTAATTTTATTAAGATACTTCAATTTTATTTCTTAAACATTTTGAGATAAATAGAAAATTTATATTGTATATTTATAATACCTATTAAACAGTACCGTGACAGACTAACAGATAACGCTCAGACTAAACCGTTGGACCTACAGATTTAAAATTTGGAGGAAATATTCCATGAGTACACTAGAGGTGCACAAGGAGGGATTTAAAACAATTCCATCTCTAAAGGGGTGAAAAGTGTAGGTACAGTTTGTATGAAGAAAACACGGGAGCGAAGACACGGGTGTAAGCAAGTCTACAAATAAAATTGTATTTGTACATTATGTTATACCACAGACCAGTGTTATACTGACGAATGTAAAAATTAATAATTTAAGCATATTGACATGCTCTACAAAATACTGTGTAAACTTTTTGCTTTTAATAGCTATGTGGTGAGTGAGACAGGTCTTAAATATAATATTACATTTGCACAACCCTGTAAGTGACTCGGCCATTGTATTGTCCAGAATATATTTATGTATACAACGTGTTATTGTAATAACTGAAAACCTTTTAAGGGGTCATTGTACTCATCACTATGAACAACTTTTACTATGGGACCAGCACTGAAATCGCAAAAAAATATCGGCTGATCCCTAAATTTTTTCGATCTATGTGAACACAATTGTAGGGAACATCCGTTTTTTTTTTCGTGATATCTGGTTTGGTCCCATAGTAAAAGTTGTTCATACTGATGAGTACAATAATCCTTTAAGAGGTTTTCAGTTATCTCAATAATACGTTGTATTGTGCTCATGAATGTTCGCGTTGCCATGTTGTTATCGTCGAAATGACGGGGAGGGAGGAACTTGAATGACTATCCAATATAAATTAACATCGCTTAACATCAGGTGAGGTGGCGGTCAAACGCAAATTAATTAACGTTAATTATATTTTTTTTATTAAAAGGTTTAGTATAAACATAAGCTTAGTTTATACTAAACCTTTTAAGGGGTCATTGTACTCATCATTATGAACAATTTTTAACATGGGACCAACCCTTACATTTGTGCTTACATAAAACGACAAAATATAGGATCAGCTGGTTTTGTCTCGCGAGTTCCGGGTCGGTGCCACAGTAAAAGTTTTTAGCATGGTATAATAAGATGTTTCACCAGGTATTCTCTTCCCGCGATGTCAGCGCGATGCCTCCAAGCTACGTCACGATCAGTGTTGCCATTAATTGATATCTTTAATATATTAAGGGAGATTTTTGTTAATAATGAATATAAAATAAATTCCTAACCAGCCTAACTATTTGTTATCTCGTGTTATTCATCTAATTATTTATTAAAGGAAACTGTATAAAATTACTAATTCAAAAGTGATTCTTTATAGAAGCAAGTATATGAAAAAATACATTTTGCTCGGGTAATTTATTTTCACAAAGTGGCAGCACATAAAACTGACAAGTGTCACGCTAACAGCCCACTATTGGCTCCACGGCCGATGACGTAGTACGGAGGCAATCACGTGACCTAACTGTCACGGGAAGAGACTACCTGGTAAAACATCTTATTATACCATGGTTTTTAGTATCAACCAAGAATAAGGTTGTATGTAAATTGTACAGTACGCGCAACCTTATTTGGCCGGAGTGAAGTTGTCAGAAAACCGTCGCAGTACCTATACCATCTCTATAATTTATGATAAGCAGCGTTAGAAACTAAGAACTTATCACTGTGTCTTTTCCTACCTTGACATTGGCAAAATCATCGAATAACGATGGAGCCATAACTTAAAAGAATTGAATTGAAGCATTTTATTTGTTCAGTTGAAGGCGGGAGGCGGGGAAACCTGCGAGTGCCTAACTTCACTCCAGCCAAGTTAAATTGCGCGTACTGTGTATAAAGATAATAGGTACTATAATCTTAGACCAACAAATAGTTTTTTGTTGGTCTGTGACTATAACTGTGTATGATAAATGATACGGGCCAGACGATGGTAGCTCCCTCTACTCCTTTTCTTGTGACATTTTTCCTGTATTGGATAGTTATTCAAAAGTTGAAAATTTTATAATATATCAAATGGTGCCTGGAATTATTCACGTTTTTAACTTAAACTCTTGTAATGAGTAATCGCTTCGTATAAGGTGTAATTATAGTTACTGTTTATATTAAAAATAATATAATTACAATCATTCTCATTTAGAAATGGCTGAAATTGTGATTGATTTTTTTACATGACATTATTTATTAAACGGACTGACTGATCTATAATTTGGTTGTTTACTTTTCAATCTCCTCGTAATAATCAGGCCATTATCATTCCACTGCTGGGCACGTCTCCTCTTAGTGCGAGAAAGGTAAGGCCTTAGGTCACCACATGGGCGCCGCCAGGGGGGACTCGGGGGCCCTAGAGAATTGAACATAGATTTTATAATAAAGTAGTTTTACCATAACATAACATCACGCCTGTATTTCCCCGAAGGGGTAGGCAGAGGTGTAATAGTACACCCACATTTCGCCAGTTATGTTATAGTCCCATGTAATAGGGGGCGAGCCTATTGCCACTAACCGGGCACAAATCCAGACTCCGGGCTACTGAGAATTTCCTAATATTTGTTTGCTATATAATTTGCTAATAACACTTTGCCCGACCCGGGAATCGAACCCAGGACCCCACGCTCAGCAGTCGCGCTTGCAGTCTAGTGGTTCGAGGGTCGGACTGCTGATAACTAGGTCGTGGGTTCGACTCCCACAGGACACAAATATCTATGTGATGAACATAAGTGTTGGTCTGGGTCTTTCTTATGTATTATTATAAGTATGTATTTACGAAAAATAAAAGTACACAAGTATTATATCTATAAAATATTTAAATTGTGGAAAGAATAAATCGCTCACGAGCAGGATTCGAACCTGCGACTATAATATATTATATCTATTGTCTAGTACCCATAGAACAAGCCTGCTTAGTTTGGGACTAAATGGTGCCGTGTAAAAATGTCCCAAAATATTTTTTTCTGTGGGCTGTACTGTACAATTATTCAAATAAAACAAACAAATTGATGTCACATAAATAAGTAATTTATTTTAAAATTTAAATTCATTCATTCGTCAACAAATTATCACAAGTTTAGAAACATTCTAATTGATTTCACATCGGCTATATCGGTGCAAGGTAACATTTAATGCCACAATGAAGTTCTGATGCATAGCGTATAAGGATGGCGGAACTACAAACGCCGTTATTTGTTATCGCTCAAATACTACAGCGCCTATACGTGTTATTGAAATAACTGTAAACCTCTTAAGTGGTCATTGTACTCATCAATATGAACAACTTTAACTATGGGACAAATTAAATCGCGAAAAAAAAATCTGCAGATCCCTACATTTTGTTGATTCATGTGAACACAAATGTAGAGAGAGACCAACTTTTTTTCGCGATTTCAGCGTTGGTCCCATAGTAAAAGTTGTTCATACTGATGAGTAAAATTACCACTTAAGAGGTTTTCAGTTATTTCAATAACACGTTGTATAAGGTTAAATCAAATTAGTTAGAAAACTTCACACACGTGATGATGGGTATCGATCGATATCTAATGACAATAAAACGAGAAAAAATATGATTTTCTGAACTCGTAATTTCAACTACAGCCAGCTGATTAGGGGTTCAACGGCCGCGCGACGGCGAAAAAATAAATTATTTAAATACTTATGCCTAGTGCTTTTTTTATACGTTGAGTTTTTTGAAGACAAGAATAACAACTTAAATTCTCAATCTACTACTATAACTCTAATAATAATACTATAACACTTTACACTTTTAACTTTTTACTTTACTTTACTACTACACTTTATATTTGTATTTATTAGTATATTATATGATATATATTTCTCATACTTATTTAAGTAAATTCCATGTACTTTATATTATTATATTTAAGTAGGTATATTATGTACGAAACGTACCTACTTTTACACCGTACCTACCCACGATCGGTTCCCATTCTTCTAGTCCATCCAAAGGTTGTCTGGAAGAGATGGCCTTGTGCGATAAGACCGCCCATTGTACTTATTTTAATCTTTCTGTAAACTATTGTCTTTGTTTTCGTTTGGTGTAATGTACAATAAAGAATACAATAAATAATAAATAAATAAATTATTATAGTATTCAAAAATAATTTTATCATAGTGGTATGGTTTCTGATATCTTTTTTTTAAAGCATACTATGTAAAGCTACAAGGTCACGCGTCCTGTGACTGTTGATCTCGTGATCAGCTGACTTTGACAAAATTATGATTTTACATTTCTATGTTTCATCATCATTAGATATCGATACCCATCACGTCTGTGAAGTTTCGCTACCTAATTTGATTTAACCTTATACAATTATTAACTTTTCATTATTTTATATATGACATAGTATACTTAGAATGTAATTCACAAAATTGACTGATACATTATCAACATTAAAAAAACTATAATTTTATAATGACTATACTATACAATTTTCTACACAAATTATAATATTCCCTGTTTTCATATCATATAACGAAACAAAAATAGAGTAATTTAAAATACAATATATTATTAGGATTACTACATAAATATTACTAAATATAATAGCATTATTATTTTATTTCATGCACATCAATATAAAATAGATTTTAGACAGAAATCTAATTAACTATAAAAACATCACATTAAGAGCGAATATCTAAAAAAATAGAAAACATTTATTTTAAAATAAAATGCATTGTATGTACGTATGTACTTAACAAATCTTTATGGTAACTTATACTGTTATGTTATACACAAAATCACAAGCTCCAGTAAGGTAACACTTAGATAAATTAGTTATATAATATATTCCCACAGATCTGTGTATATTCCTTTGTTGACCTAAACAGAAATACAAATTGTGTGATTTTTGTGGGACTGCGCAAGGAGGGTTATTTGCCTGTAGAAGGCCGCTATAGTTCCTAAAATTAGCTTGAGTCCTGTGACAGATGTCAAATACGTACAATGTCAAAATACGTTAATATTTACTTATTTGACATCTGTCACCAGCGTTGCCAGATTTTTTTGCCAAGTCGGGATTCTGAAACTTTGAAAAAAGCGGGATTCTTTCGTTGAAAGCGATACATAGTAAAAAACGTATATAATCAGAAGTTTTTATATATTTATCTTTTTATTTAAGTTTTATGTTACGTTTACGTGACAATAGATAGCAAATATAGCCATAGAAAATGTATTGTAATACAAATATGATATTGTAAATCAGATTTACCCTATCTTTCTGTTAAAAAAAACACGTAAAAAACTTAAACATTCGTTTGCTTGATGTAATTAAACAAAATTACGCACGCAACGCAACTCACTACTAGCTCGCTGCTTTCCAAGCACTAAAACAAATGCAATAGGTATTCGTTATTCCTTTGTACGTAATCGTACGTTTTAGCAAAATGTAAATTTATAAACAAATGGGAATAAGAAAAGAGTGAAAGAGATCATGTCGCGGACGCACGCACCGATTGCGTGACGCACCCCTCTCTCCCGCGCACTTACCTATCTTCATTACTCACCAGGTGCAAAGATATAGTACCACTACGTTAAGTATAACCACGATTCACGCTCTGACACTCGCCCCGAGAGGTCGTGCTGCTCCTGCTCCGTCCTCTCGTGACGAATTAAGTGCTCGAATATTTTTCGCTACGGCTCACCGTAGCGCCCTCCGCAGTCGCCCCGCCGACTGCAGCCCGATAAGCACATTCGCTGTCTTTTTCAAGACAGCGGGCGCGCTTTTGTCTCTTTAGACAGAGTTTCGTCAAAAACGTAGTGTCCCTTCAGGAAAAAACCCACTTATTTACTGTGGTTCTCGGTGGATACCTAACGGTGATAACAAACCGAGGGGCGTTGACCCGACACGCCAGCTGCGCTCCTTAAGGGCAAAGCAAAATTGGAAGAAGCTAGGGCCAGAAGGCCTTGGGGGATCTCCTAGTCTTCCCTAGCTTACCCCCGTTTCGTCCTATCTAGCATTCTCTAGGGGTTTACACCCATTGCACACTAGAGACTTAGGGACCTGGTTGCACATTAAGACTGGCAATCAGGAGTGCAAGCTTAGGGCTCACCAGTAGGCACACAACCTCCCCGTCTATACCCGACGGGGAGGGTTTGAACACACTCCCGGGAACACCCACCCGAGGAGCAAACCCCCATGTTAGTACGCCACTAATTTTCTCCCCTCTCGTTGTTGCTAGGCTTGGCTTAGTCACCATCTATATGATGGTGTCTGATGCCGAGTTTCTCAGCATCCTAAAAAACGTCCTCTTCAAGGACCCCACCTTTATCGCCAACTATGGCGACTTGTTTGGCAGCGCTTTTGCCGCCAAACAACCTGACGTCCCCGACTCTCCAGAGTCGCCCGATACCCCCCCGCCCCTAAGGAGGAATAGGCGCCCCGCCCGTTCCGACAGTGATGAGGAGAGGCCGAGGTCTCCGCGTGGTCCGCCTAGGCGTTCAGCCAGCCTGGACCATAAGGACCGTACCCCCTCACCTCTCCCCACCCCAGCCCCCACTCAATATCCTGATCGCTCCCCAATCCCATCAGACCAAGAGATGTCTTCGGACAGTGAGGTCAACTCAGACGAGGCCGGTGCCTTTACCACGGTAGTGGGCAAAGGTAAAAAACGCAGCCGGAAAACTAACAAGGCCGAGGCTCTCGCCTCAAAATCTCTAAAACTCTCCGAGGCAAACTCTACCCCGGCCCCTACCCCCCGTCCCGCCTCTCACTCCTCCTCGCAGGATAACAGGCCCCCCTCCCCTCAGGAACATACCTCACCTTCCCAGAAGAAGGTGCCCATCCCGCCTCCCTTATTCATCCAGGATAAGGAATATTGGACCAGGATATCCGACTGGTGCAATCAAAATAAGATAAATTTCACTAGTGCCCGCCCCACACAGCAGGGCATTAAAGTAGTTGTCCCCACCCCCACTGATTACCGCAACCTTACCAGGTTGCTACGCGAGCGTGGTGTGTCTTTTCACACCTACGCACTCCCAGAGGACCGACTCCTTAGAGTGGTGATCCGAGGGATTCCGTCCGAAGTCAGCTGCACGGAAGTGCACGCCGACCTCGATCGTCAAGGGATCCCGGTTGCAATAACCCACCGTATGTTCCGTGGTAAGCACGGGGAACCCTATAACATGGTCCTTGTCATTTGCCACCCTGGCGAAAACGCCAAAAATATCTATAATATAAAGACCGTATGCAATTTATCAGGCATCACGGTCGAGCGCCCCCACAAGTCGAACCAGCCTGGTCAATGCCACCGTTGCCAGCTGTATGGTCACTCCCAGCGTAACTGCTACGCAAAGCCCAGGTGCGTTAAGTGCCTAGGCGATCACGGGACTACCGAGTGCGAGCGTCCCAAGGAGAGGGACCAGTGCACGGAGCCCCCTAGCTGTGTCCTTTGCCGTAAAGCCGGGCATCCAGCAAACTATCGCGGATGCCCCAAAGCCCCCAAAATGCGCAACGCCAAAACGGCAAAACGCGCCTCCGACCGCGTTGAGAGGGAAGCCCCCTCCTACGCAGCCCCCTTCCATTACCAACCACCAAACCCTAGAGGCCCACTCGGGCCCTCCCCTAATTTCCACGGCCCACTCGGGCCCAACCCCTGGTTTAAGGGTAATCAAAAGCCCCAATACTCACCTCTTCCGACCTCTCGTCTCGCGCCCCCGGCCTCAGAGCCCCCCGCGCTGATGAACTTACCCATCCCCGCACCTTCTCTCAGGCCCAAAACTGCACCAGCAGCTAAAGCCCCCCCCCGCCATGAGAACCCCCCCTCCGGTAAACTCCCCCGGCCTTCTGCCGAGAGAATACCTCGAACCCCAATCAGGGGAATCCCGCATTGACGCCTACTCTAGACTTTGGGCCTTTACCCAAGGCATCCACGAGCAGCGCCTTCAGGTACTTACCAAGTACCAAGACATCTATAGAATACTTAATTCCAATTATAATGTATAATACGGCCCCACCCAAAAGATTCAAACCCCGTTCCCTAAATTTAGGCTTCTTTAATGCCAGAGGCATTAGTGGTCAACGCGATGACGTAGCTGTCTTCTTGCGTGAGCACCAACTTGACATATTACTCGTTCAAGAGTCCTTTCTCAAGCCCCACTGTCGTAATCCCAACATAGCCAATTATAGGCTGATTAGAAACGACAGAACGTACACCGCACTAGGCGGAACGCTAATCTATTACCGCAATTCTTTATATTGCATCCCCATTGACCCCCCAGAGCTAGCATGCCTGGAGGCTTCAATCTGTCGCCTAGGCATGACAGGGCACCAGCCCATCACCATAGTTTCGGCCTATAGGTCCTCAAACAAACCCGCGAGTCTGCTCGAGGACGACCTAAAATCCTTACTCGATCTTAGTAATTCTGTAATTATAGCAGGCGATCTAAACGCCAAACATTGCTCATGGAGCTGTGTCTCCAATAACACCGCTGGTGTTCAATTAGAAGCACTTAGCGACAGACTTTCCTTTGACGTCATCGCCCCGATGCGTCCCACTCACTTTCCCGACACAGTAGGGCAACGGCCCGACATCCTAGATATAGCCCTCTTAAAGCGCGTAAACCTCGGTATTCGCTCTATCGAGGTAATTCAAGAATTAGACTCAGATCACCGACCTGTGATCATTCAACTGGGTCCCCGAGGTGGTCCCTCGGATCCCGGTACTCCACCCTTAACTAAAACAATAACCGATTGGAGGAGACTAGAGGACCGCCTCAAATCTACCTCATCCCCCCAACTAGATTCAATCCCTGACTCCATCGAGACAGTCGCGGATACGGTGGCCGCGATCACCTCGCTCACCAACCATGTACAGTCCGTAGTGGGCGAATGCTCACGGCAGGTTCCGATGCTGGATGACCAGCGTCTGAAACTGCCGGACGATGTAAATGAGTTGAGGACCGAGAGGAACGCGGCCATCCGTGCCTATGACGCTTTTCCCAACGAAGCCAACCGTGCCCATATGCGCTCTTTGCAGAATACTGTAAAAAGACGTGTAGCTCAGGTACGGGAGGATCGCTGGGACAAGGAAGTCAGCGAAATCCAACCGTCTCATTTAGCCTTCTGGGCACTTCAACGCAAACTCAAATGCGAGACCACGGCAGCTATGCCCCCCCTAAATCGACCCAATCAAAGGCCGGCCTTTGATGATGACGAAAAAGCCGAATGCTTAGCCGACAGCTTGGAGTCTCAGTGCACTCTCAGTACGCTTCCCGTAAGCCAAACCCACCTTGACAAGGTTAATTCAGAAGTAGAGCGTAGGTCAGCCCTCCCCCCCCCCCAATAGATGACCCTGATGACCCGCTCCCACCGATCACCCCTGACGAAGTTCTCTCTATAGTCAAGGATCTTAAGCCCAAAAAAGCCCCCGGCGCAGACGGCATCACCAATAAGGTGTTGAAACGTTTCCCTGCCACCTTAATCGCTCTAATGACCGTCATCTTCAATGCGGCATTTAAAAACAACATCTTTCCCCAGGCTTGGAAACAGGCTACGGTAATCGGTATTTCAAAACCGGGCAAACCAAAAGCCGAGCCGAGTAGTTACCGGCCGATTAGTCTCCTCAATGTCTTCGGTAAAATCTACGAGAAGCTTATTTATAAGCGACTCAAAGATTTCGCCGACTCAAATAAACTCCTTCCCGACGAGCAGTTTGGCTTTCGTACAAAGCACTGCTGCGTTAATCAACTGCACCGCATTGTAGAACACATCAGTGCAGGCTTCGTACGCGGTCAAATGACCGGTACTCTCTTTTTCGACGTAGCAAAGGCTTTCGATAAAGTGTGGCACAACGGCTTATTATATAAGCTGTACACTATGAATGTGCCACATCGTCTCGTGCTCATCATCCGAGACTACTTATCGAATCGTACCTTTTGCTATCGCATAGAAGGGGCTCTCTCCTCCCCCCATCCCATTCACGCCGGTGTGCCACAAGGCTCCGTGCTCTCCCCCCTACTGTTCACGCTGTACACCAGCGATATTCCAAAATGCGGTGCAGCCCGTATTGCCCTTTTCGCCGACGACACGGCAATCTATTACTCCGGCAGGAGCCATGTCGCTATTTCTCGTACCCTCCAATCCGCGGCCAACACCCTAGGTGACTGGTTCCGGAAATGGAGAATCGAAGTCAATCCCGAAAAAAGTGCAGCGGTCCTCTTCGATAAGAGACCCCTGTCACAGTATCGTAAAGAATTAAGCGTACCAGTCTCAATGTTCGGAAAACAGATCCCATGGCAACGAGAAGCCAAATACCTTGGCGTGATCCTTGACCGTAGACTGACTTTCAGACCGCATATCCGCAAGGTGAAAAACCGTGCCGCCTTCGTCCTCGGACGTCTCCACCCCCTACTCAATGCGCACAGTAAGTTGCCCACTCCTCTCAAAGTAAGGATATACACCACCTGTATCCGCCCCATACTCGCCTATGCTAGCGTTGTGTTCGCACACGTTAAGCCGGTGAGAATTCACATACTCCAAACCCTCCAAAACCGTTTCATGCGAAGGGCCGTAGGCGCCCCCTGGTACGTACGCAATGTCGACCTCCACCTAGACCTCAAACTGCCGACCATCAAGCAGTTTTTCAAGCGTGTCTCAAAACGCTATTTCGATTCCGCTCCCAAGCACCCCAACCCCTTGGTCGTGGCGGCCACCGTCTACCAGCCATCTGCTATTAGCAAAACCCGACGTCCCAGACACACACTCATTGAGCCCGATGACGCTATTACACTCCTCCAGGAGTCAGATAAAAGTACAAGCACACTCCGACGCCGTCGTCCAAAATATCGTCCCCGCCGGCGAGGACCGACGCGACACACACACAGAATCCGAGAGTCCGACTCTCGAGAAACAGAAACACATGCCGACGCAGCACCGGCTGCTGGGGGGATCAGTGGCGGGGTCCCCCTGCTGCACCCTGAGTCGAGGTCCGAGCTCCCCCCTGGGGACGCCCTCACGGTGTAAGCAACCGGAGATAATCTCGTCACGCGAGACCGGCCCTATGCTCTAGAGTAGTTCCTAGGAGCAGGCTATTGCGTAGCCACTGGTTAGGTTTTTCTAGGTAGGTCTTAGCCTCGCCGGCGAGGCTTGCCGCTTCACGGCGTTTAGCACGTCACCCGATAGGGACCGAAAGTCCGCTACTTTCGAGGAAACCAATTCGATGCAGCAACGGCTGCTAGGGGGACATAGGAACTGCGGGGTCCCCCTGCAATGCCCCAGCGAGGTTCGAGCCCCCCCCTCGGGGGGCGCCCGCTTACGCGCGGTATTGATGCCGCGCGCATCTAGTTTGTAAGTATGTAGGGAAAAAACCTTCGGCGAATGGAGTCCCACATGGGACTCTCCGCCAACTAAGTCCGGTTAAGCAGAAATGGGACTTCGGTCCCACCTGCGAGAGCCCATTCGAAAAAAAAAAAAAAAAAAAAAAAGTATAACCACTACGTTTAGCCGGGTGGGCGGCCAGTCCACACTTGTCTGTGCCACCCGGTCGCGCTTCCTCTGCATACTGCACGCACGGTCGAGTTATTCCCGAAAAGCGGGACTGAGCCTGTCCCGCCCGGGACATTTAATTTTGATTTACAAAATCGCGACATCTGGCAACGTTGTCTGTCACAGGATTCAAGCTATATTTTACGAACTGTAAGTTAAAAGTGCCTTCCTTCTCAGTACGAGAAGGCTAAGGCCTCAGTCCACCACGCTGGCCTATTGCGGGTTGGCGGACTACACACACAATCGAGAACTGTATGGAGCACTCTTAGTAAACTTGGTATGCAAATAAATGTTAATTGTAAACTATAAGTACCTACCGTAGATACACAAAATTACAATAAAAAGTAGTACACTCAAATATTTAATTTTTGGACGTCCAAGCTGCTGCTAGCTCCAAGGTCCTTAAAATTAAATCTAGTACAAATCTGTTCTGTAAAAAACTATTCAAAATTCGAATCATAATAAATACACCCCATTGAATTGTAATAAAAATACATTGCGTATACAATAAAACATCGATATTAACCTAACTGTATATTTGATTAACTACTTAAATATGTAGTGAGATCTATTATTTGCTAAACAAACAAAGTGACAACTAATGTTGAACATTGTTGTTAAACTTTATCATACAAAATGATTCAATTCCAAAAACAAGTACAGACGACTGCATGACAATGGTAATACTTGAATAGGGAAGGTGACAATTTTTTTTTATTATCTCGAAACTTTTTCAAGAAAAATAAGCAATAATAAAATGTCCAAGTTATAAGCGATTTAAATTTGTTCACTAGACAGAGAAAGCACTACTGAAGAATGACGTCACTGTTCAAAACCTTCATAGTAACTTGACATCTCTCTGAAAGAAAAATGTCCGTTTCGCACGACAAGGACAGAAAGTTCCAAAAACTTAAAATGCGTGTATCTCTCCCATTTATTTATTTATTTTGTTTATTATTTCTACAATGTTGTCCTTTCTGTACCTTATTTAAAATAATATAACAATTTTGGTAATTTTTGACTGTAGTGAACTACCGGATTATAAAACCGCCTTTACTGCTTACGAAATAAAGACGCTGTCAGTGTCAAACTGTTATAAATGACGTGCGGTCGACCGTACATGTCTTTGGAATATGTCTTTAATGAGATATAGGACTATTTAGGTACTTTATTATTATGTAAATTGTAAAGGTCCGGAAACACCAAGCCGAGGGCCAACGAACGAATGCGAATGACGAATCATTAAAATTCATTTAACGAACGTCTTCCTTCCCTAGCTTAGTCTGTTCGCGCCATAATAAAAATGACAGGATAAGCAACAATATTGCAATAACAAGAATTTGTGTCGAGATTCTTCTAATATTGCGGTAAATCGCTAACTTGGGACGGTTCTGAATTTATGCTTACATAACGCAGTGTAATAACTTATTGCACAACAATATCATATTATAATAAAACAAAGTTTAACCGGATTAAATCGCGTATATTATTTAAATTGGTTTTCCTGACGTTTCGAAAGCTTTGCAGCATTTCGTGGTCGCAGGTAGACTAAGATGACAAGCGTCTTTACAGATATTTCTAAAAAAAATACTGTAATCTACCGTACAATATTATTAATTAAAATCGTTTCGATGCACGCAGTAATCACTCACAATATCATTATCTTTTACAGTGTTGCGTGCTGTTTGGGACTTAATTATTTTTAGGACTGGGTTTCAAACAGGTGGTAGCTGCCAACCATCTTCTCTATTAAAATTAGGATGTTTTTTAATTTCAATAGCCTCACGGAGCATCCTAGGTACATATCGGTTTTCCTTCCCCAGAACTTGTGGTTTATCAAATCGAAGAAAATGGTTAGCTTTGTCTAGGGCATGTTATGTTTGTCAGGAAAACCAATTTAAATAATATACGGGATTTAATCCGGTTAAACTTTGTTTTATTATAATGTGTAGTGATCGCGAAAACCTAAGAAGTTATTAGTATCATATTATTCTTAAATAATATTTAATCTCACTAAAGCAACCCTAGCGACTCTAGCGGGCAGTTAAGTAAAATGGGAATGTTTTAAATAAGTGAGCATTGCATTTAATTCTTTACGAAATATTTCACGCTCGCATGCTTACACGTTCTTTCGCGCTTCACTTGGCGTATTTGTGCAAAGAATGTCTATTGGAAATTGTTGTATCGGTGAGATGGCACGAATGTTTAATAAAATACGTAAATGGAAGCGCCGGCAGGTCAATTGACAACAATCATACTGCATTTGCCTATACAAAAAGGAAGAAAATAGTATAATTTATTAGGACTTCGGTTTGCTTTGCTATACACATATTCGGGACGCCATTAATCGGCAAAGCCAAAGCAAAGGTAGAATCGAATAAGTACTACTACTAATTTGTATTTGCCTCTCGCTCACACGTACGGTATTGTGTGAGCGGGAGGCACATAGAGTAATAGAAGTGCCGCCATTTTCAATCCCATTCTTTATCTGCGCGTGTAGTAGATCTAGATAATGTAGACTTTAAATACTGTGTACGCGATTTAATATCGTTTAAAGATTGTAAAATCCGTTCCGATCCGATGGCATGCGAGCCGTTTGGTGGAAATCATCCTTAATTCGGGCCTAAATGTTACATAAAGTACAATGTTACATAGTGTAATAGTTAATATCATCATGATTGAAGCGAATACCGCCCGCGGTCACTTAATACTATCTCCTGGTATGTATTCAAAGAAATAATGTAATTAGGAAAACAGTTTATTAACGATTTTTTGTTTGAAGGAGTCGAGATGTCAGAGTTAGCCGCACCAATTAATTCCACTTAGTTGACCCAAGTGAATAATATGAATATATCTGGGTCATCTGGGTGCATATAATGGAATAATCCAACTGAACCTTTAGCTAAAGTTGACAGATTTTTATATAAAAAATATACAACGTGTTATTGATATAACTGAAAACCTCTTAAGGGGTCATTGTACTCATCAGTATGAGCAACTTTTGCTATGGGACCAACCCCAAAATCGCGAAAAAAAAACCAGATGTTCCCTACATTTGTGTTCACGTAAATCGACAAAATGTAGGAAACAGCTGATATTATTTTTTCGTGATTTCAGGGTGGGTCCCATAGTAAAAGTTGTTCATACTGATGAGTACAATGACCCCTTAAGAGGTTTTGAGTTATTTCAATAACACTTTGTATATGTCTCTGCAAATAAATTGCCACGGAAACCGATACCATAGAATCATCTGGGTTTTTATAAACCCATGAATTATTAATTATCATGGAATTATTTCCATGTGTATAATTTTTCCAACCTAATACATCTAGGTCTAAATAAATTCAATAGTTACGTCAACGTAACGCTAACATTATTCGTCTGACTATACATGCTGAAATTTGAATCGCTTATTTCCCGAAGAGGGGTCATTGTACTCATCATTATGAACATCTTTTATTATGGGACCAACCCTGAAATCGCGAAAAAATAATCAGTTGGTCCCTACATTTGTGTTCACTTAAATCGATTAAATGTAGGAACCACCTGTTTTTTTTTCCGCGATTTCATTTTGGTCCCATAGTAAAACTTGTTCATAATGATGAGTACAATGACCCCTTTTCGGGAAATAAGCGATTCAAATTTCAGCGTGTATACCTCCGCCTTACTCCTTATTCAGATATTTATAGTAGTCGCACCAACAGCATACCAACAGCTGCGCCGACGCACAGTCCCACACTCAGCATTGTAGCGATCAGACCTGACGCCTTCTCACGTTCATGCAGTTCTACTACCCTGGAAAATGAAGAATGTAAATTTTAAATTACTGCGAAACATTATTTAAAAAAGTTACAGTGCGGCACGCTATGATGGCGTTTTTGACGTTTGCCTGCTCATGAAGATCCGTAAATATTGACAGCTACGTATGAAGGAACAATTGCCGTTCTTTATTGTCAATAGTGATGCACTGCTACAGAAATATAATTTTTCGAATTTCGAATCGATTACTCAAATTCAAATTATATTTATTTCTACTGTTTTTTTTTATGTATGTCACAGAAAATTCTATGAAATAGCGATTGAACAAAATGGCAAGACGTTATGTTTATTAAATGTTTTGATATATTATTTTCAACACACTTGCTCGTAAAGTGGCTCTTATTGCATCGCTTTTAGGTTCATAATGTGGCTTATAACGCACGCGTGCTTTTTTCATTATATTATTGCACTAGTGCTTTTTACTTTACAGTTTATTTTTAAATCGCAGCAAAGAGTTTTTATGCCTGAACTAAATTAAACATTTTTGGGAATAAATCAACTGTATTTATTAAAATATGCTATATATAAACATTTCATTTCATCAAATTATTAATTTTTGTCAACAAATTAATATTAATTTGTGTTATAAATAAAAAAATCAATTTATAATATTTTTTTATATTAGGCTGTATGGCGGTTTCCTTCGACCACCTGCTCGCGCATAGCTGTATGTCACCATTTTTATCATTTTTCACAAATTCAATATTTGTCTAAAATGTGTAATTTATGTTTTTTTCCTCACAAGTGTGTTGAAAAACGTCGTATGTCACGCGTGAGCATTGACTATTATACTCTCGGCTCCATTACGCCCTCGCCTTCGGCTCGGGCTGCAATCCAGCCTCGAGTGTAATAGTCAACTTAGCTCACTTGTATCATAATGTACTATTACTTTAGGTTTGTAGATATTATTCATGATAGCTAGTTGCAGTTGGTCAAAGTAATAAACCTGGTCCCAATCGCTAATAATTTGAAATGTGTCATAAGTGTCATAACACTATTGGAATATGTCAAAAACGCCATCATAGCGTGCGCCGGGTATAAGGAGTCAGAAGCTTAATTATATTGTGTAAATGAAAACTGAAAAATCAAATGGCTTTTAAATAATAGTAAAAACTTGGATTAGCGAGAATCATAATGTTGTTATGTTTTCATGTCCCCCCCCCCCCCCCCCCCTTTGTTTGCTTGGGAGAGGCTTATGTCCAGCGATGGACGTTTTTCGGCTGAAATGATGATGATCAATGATAAATGTTTTTGCAAAAAAAATTACTATCTAATTATTGCACCAAGGTCAACAAAATAATCTGTTATTTATTCATTTTTAATCATAGTTTTTAATAATACATTGATATGCTGCGTTTTTTTATTAAGCTTCATCGTCAATGGCAACTTTTAATTCAATTCGTGTTATCAACAAGTCAATTTTAACCCAACTCCTGTTGTCCAAACAGGGCGAAATGTATGGTCACGATCTTTCCCGGTGGTACATTTTGTCGACAAAATCCCTTGAACGAATCCTGCTACATTACACGTACATTGAGTGCAAGCGATTTTAGCCTTAGTGGTGGTTCACCGAAAAGATTTTAGTCTTAGTGGTGGTTCACCGAAAAGATTTTAGCCTTAGTGGTGGTTCATCGAAAATATTTTAGCCTTAGTGGTGGTTCACCGAAAAGATTTTGGCCTTAGTGGTGGTTCACCGAAAAGATTTTAGCCTTAGTGGTGGTTCACCGAAAAGATTTTAGCCTTAGTGGTGGTTCATCGAAAAGTTTTCCGACTGTACCTATGGTACTGAGACGTAGGCGCAGTAAGCGGGCGGTGAACCGTCCTACATAATATTTGATATAATAACTCGATCATCTATACATTTCGATAGGTATAATATAACACATTAGGTAATCATAGAAATAGTGATAACCTAAATAACTTTGTGCTGCACATTCTAGTCGGGGTCAAATAGATAGCTCGCATGTGTTTATTAAGATAACGTATTTGATTACTAGCTTACGCCCGTGGCTTTGCTTCCGTGGTATGTCGATAAAAAGCATCCTATGTGTTAATACAGGACATGGTCTATCTGTGTGCCAAATTTCATCCAAATCCGTTGAGCCGTTTCAGCGTGATTATAGGACGAGAAAACAAACATCTATATTTTTGCATTTGTAATATTAGTGGGCTCCAGTCCTGTGCTATACGGGCCCCACAGCTCATTTGGCATGCGGCAGTCGTGTCCTGCCCAGTCCCACTTCAGTTGGGCGACCTTCTGATCCACGATAACAATTTGCGTTTTGGAGCGCAGTATTGTGTTTCGAACACGGTCTGTCAATTTAACACCAAGTATACTGCGCTCCATGGCCCTTCGGCATATTTGAGTTTGGACTTCTGGATGTTGGTCAATGACCATGTCTGTGCACCATATGTTAAGATGGGGAGAATGCACATGTCCATGAGCTTACGTTTTAGTGACAAGGGTAAATTGCCCTTGAAACTAAAACGTTGAGCGTTGCACAGTAACATCTATGAAGACATTCTTACCTAGTAGCGTTGATCATCACGATGTTAGTGAGGTATCCGTTGGTGAACGCGAACACTATCATGATGATGATGTACTCCCAGTCCCACAGGAACACGACGGGCAGATGCTTGCGTGGTTGAGCGTTGCACAACATCAGCATAGGCACGCCGATGATACGGAGAATGCTGGCGCCAGCGATTATCCATTGGTTGTTTGGCTGAAATTAGGGTTGAATTTGGTGTGTTGAAAGAAATTTATGTTTAGGAATATGAAACTGTTATCTTACTTGAATTTTTTGAAGTAACACTTCTTTACGCACGCTTGACTTGGGGAGTAAGCTGGTGAATGCGTTACGAAAAGTTTGATCGGGCGAGGCGAACGGAAGTTGAGAGTTTATGTTAGTGAAGATAGAAAGAGAGAGTTACGTTTCGTATATTACTGTAAGGGCAAGAGAGCGAGGTGTGAGCACACTTTTTTTTTTTTGTGAAGTTTTACTTCAGTCGTGTGGTCTAAAGCACACTCGTTTTTTTCCCCTTTTTTTTTCAGTGGATCCATAGGAAAATACTTCACAACAGTTAATAACAAACAGCTTGTATCTTCATCATCTTGTGTAATCATCCTCGTTGATAGGAAAATGTGACGGCCTTTGCAGGTAAAGAGTTGAAACTTAATTCATAAAATACTAGTGTAGGTAGACACATGATTGATAAAATATTCCATTTTGTAGAACAACTTTAAATAAAAAAAACTGTTATCACATGTGTATATCAGTCTTTAATAAATTGCCAAGAAATTTAAGGGAGCTCCCATTCAAATACTTCAGAATTAAGTTACGCAAATGGTTGGTAGATAAATGTTTCTACACGATTCAAGAGTTTATGCAAAATAATGTGTCGTAAGTTTGTAGTGATAATGTACAATTTTCAGAATTAATGTAATGTTTTAATAATAATGTTTACCAATAATAATAATGCAAAGTATTAATAACGAATAATAATTATAATGTATAATAATAAAATAATAATGTAAGTTTAATTATGAACTCTAATAATACTGTGTAATAATATGGGCATGGGCAATATAATGGGCACAATAATAATAATTTACAATAATAATAAAATAGTTCAATTGGTTTCATCTATACTGGATTTTTGCATGCTTAATACAAGCAGAATATAGCAATGTTCCTAAACCACCAATTTTTATATCTGGTACCACCTGTATTCTACGCAAATAAATGATTCTTTCTTTCTTTCTTTCTTTCAGGACAAACAGTGGAAGCATGTTTTTATACCGTCATTGATATGGAAACGATTAATTGATTTTTACACGATTGAGATTTTTTGATTTGAGGATTAAGTTATTTATGTTTATAAGACGAGGCTATTATATAATACAACGTGTTGATCTGTATCCGTGCCATATTTAAGGAGGTGAGTATACCACTGATACTGAAGAGAAATAATAATAATAAAAACTAGTTTTTTTTCTACCTATTTGTAAACAAACAAATCCCCCCGTGTGTCCCGTGCGCACAAAAACTTTGACAATACCGCCGATGACTTATTTTCAGTCGTTCAGGATTTATACTCAAACCCTCACTATATTTCTAGGGTATTAAATAATCGTAGAATGTTTATGTATTTTTAGATGACTAAGCACATTATTTATCATTTGCTCTAGAAATATGTCACGGTTACAGATTAACATCTTGTCTTTATCTATGATAAGTTCTAGGTACTTACTCGCAATAGAAATCCAGCAACCAATCGTCCCGCGTAGTCTCCGCAGTTAAATATCAAATAGTTCACAACGGGCACGAAGTATATGTCTGAAAATAAGCACAAGATATTCATATAATACCTACATTCATATACAACGTGTTATTAGAATAACTCAAAACCTCGGACACCCCAACTAGTTTTTATTATAATAAATTGATTTGGAAAGTAATTATAAATTTTTATTCATTATTATAGAAAATATTTGTAATTTTTGGTATCATGGTTATTGGTTACTCTATTCATGGCGCTAGATTCATTCAAGAACGTGCGACGCTCTCGACGCTACTGTATCGGGAGGTGAATAACCTCTTAAAATTAAGTCAGATTTTAATAGTTTTAGGAAACTAATGTTATCCAAAAGTTTCTATCACACATTTTTACTGGGTCTCACTCGCCTTTGCGCTCAGCGCCGCGACGTCATATGAAACTTTTAGACTCGGCATGGTATGAATATATTTTTTGGTAAAAATTAACCTATGGTAAAAAGTAGTGTAATGGATTCTACTCTCGATTCTGAACAAATTTTGAGTTTGAGATTTTGAGTTAATTCAATAACACATTGTATATGTATATTCATGGAATAAATGTCTTAAAGAAATAAGCAGTGCCTTTGTTCTATTAATTTCTATGTATTTTATTATTTCTCTGTGTGTGCATAAATTTAATAAATAATAATAATAAATGAACTTTATTATTCAGTTCAATTTTACAAAGTAATGTAGACCTGGCTTCTAAACTAGGGTGACCTGTATGTCCAAAGGCAGTTCCTTGCCAGTAGGTATACAAAAGTCTAATAAATAAATAATAATAAATAAATATTTTTGAGACATTTTACACATCACCATCTAGTCCCAAACTAAGCAGAGCTTAATGAACGTTAAACAACAAAAAAAGTTAAATTAAAATGATAAAAATATTAAACAGTTTAGAAAAGACGAAAGAAATGCAATGTAAAGGTCGCGGGAATGCGCTGGATGCGGGAAGCGCAAGTTCGGTCGTTATGGCGATGCTTGGGGGAGGCCTATGTCCAGTAGCGGACGACTTTCGGCTGAAATAATGATGATGATTCATAACTTAACTTCACTACATAGTATAAAACAAAGTCGCTTCCCGCTGTCTGTCCCCATGTATACTTACGGCCAAAATTAATATCCAATCTATCCACGATTTGCCCTACTAGAGATAGAAATTTGACACATTTTGTATGGAGCTTATGTCAAATTCCTATCTCTAGTAGGGCAAATCGTGGATAGATTGGATATTAATTTTGGCCGTTAGATCTTTAAAACTACGCAACGGATTTTGATGCGGTTATTTAAATAGATAGAGTGATTCAAGAGGAAGGTTTAGGTATATGTATAATACATGCATAATATAACAACATTGCACCAGTGCGAAGCCAGGGCGGGTCGCTAGTATTAACTATATAACAAAATAAAACACTAAATTATACTACTATACTCACTGTTCCAATCAGTTCCCTTTGTATCCGGATGAGATTCCACCAGCACCGTCACAGCCGGGTACACGGCCATACTTATAGCGAACACAGCAAATATACTGAAGGAGTACACCCAGATCTTCTTGATGATCACCGTCATGAACACCTCTCTGTGTCTATTAGATGCTATGCCCCCACCCCCCCGCAGAATATGATATGTAAAGAAGTCTATCTTGTATAGTAAGATATACGATATCAGTGACGTAATAACCATGACGTCAGCTATCACGAAGTATATAAGTGCGCTATGCATCGGAGATATTTTGAAGGCAAGCGATATAATTTGGGCAACAGCGGCGATGATTCCGCCTAGCGATTGCCCACTTACAACCGCAGCCATGTATTCCTTGGAGAATCTGCTTGCTATGCCCACTAGGCCACCTATGAAGACCGCGCTGGCAGCTGAAAGAGAAAACCGGAATTTAAAGAAAGTCACTATTTGCAATGGTTTTGGCGGTTTAGGAACAATCTAGAAGCAGAGAATACTAACTATTTTAAGAGTGTAGGACAGATCTATCGATTCTAGGAAGATGGTGAGTAGTAGACATCGATTGCGAGGAGTGGACATCGAAGGTGAGAAGTAGACATCGATAGTGGAGAGTAGACATCGATAGGGTGATTTGATTCGACGGTTATAGTGTTAGCGAGTTTAAAACCTTGGTTTAAATTAAGATCCTGCGCCATATTCCATTCCAGGGAGCTATAAAAATATTTTTTCAAACAATCGACAATGAACAAAAATATAATTGCTTTAATTTACGGGAGTTTATCAAAAGATATCAACGATCGTACGCGAAATGTGAATTTTTGCATCTCTTTCTTACGTAGGTACCACCATATATTTGCCCTGTTTTTAGTATTTGTTGCTAAACGACATAGTATGCACTATAATCAGACCAAGTTTGACGCTGGTATGTATTACTGTTTTAAAGATAGAGCAGGAACAAAAACGTTGAAAAAAATGCATGTTTTTCGAGGTTTCTTGTATGGGGACCCCCTGTGGTTTAAATTTTATTTTTGTATTTGTTGTGATACGCACCATAGTAACACATATTCTGTGAATATTTCAACTGGTTATCTATTACCGTTACAAAGATACAGCCCTGTGACAGACAGACGAACGGACGGACAGCGTAGCGAGAGTAATAGGGTCCCGTTAGCACCCTTTGGGTACGGAACCCAAAAAATGAGGAGAATGCTTGAATAGGTAGCAGACATCGTATCTAATTCCTAAAGTAATTAATATTATCATTTCACAACACAGGTTCCATAAAGATATAAATTGGGGAAAGAAAAAATCGCTTTTTTAGGGTTCCGAAGTCCTACAAGGAACCCTTATAGTTTCGTCATGTCCGTCCGTCTGTCCTAATCCTTTACAGCTTAATAACTTCTACAGTTATAAACATAAGTAAATGAAATTTTGTTAAAAAATAGTTTACATATAGATCTCATATTTAAAAGAATAAAAAAATCGTTTTTACGTATTATAGGGGTGGCGTCCATACATGTGAAATGGGGATGACAAATTTTTTTTCGCTGCACCTCCTCATGTGGGGTATCATTGAATAGGTCTACTAAAATGAAGGTAATGTTTCATACACCACTTTTTTATCAGGTGTACCATCTGCGAAATATAGCCCGCCAAATTGGCTTGCAATGTGTGTCCCCCCCCCTGCCATTTCTAAACTATGCAACGTAGAAAGTTATAATCTTCCACATTGATATCCTTTGTGAAAACTCTCTTTTAAAATTATTTCGATCATAATGTGATTATAATTTTTTGAGTTATAGAGAGAAAACTGAAAAATACTTAAAACGTCCTAGTTCAAAGGTCATTGATCTTAGAGAAAAATGATCATAGCAAATAATGTTCCTTTAGCTACTTTCTATTTGAAAAAATCACAAAAAAGTAACTTTGACATGAGATCTTAAATTTGGCTTCTTGAATTTATCGCTAGATGGCGCTACTAACAACACGCTCTGAGTCGCGAATGCTGCCGATTATTGCAAAAACTAAAATAGCCATGATTAATATTCGATTTGATTCGTTTGTAATTACACCTACTTAAGGAACCCTATAATACTGAGCATGGCCCGACATGCTCTTGGCCGGTTTTCTTTCCACAATTTATATCTTTAGCTTTCGCTTCGTATGCGTAATAAAACTTTTTAACAAAAAATTGAACCGACGAAAAGTGAAACTGTAAAGCGAAAAATAACTAATTATGAGTCGGCGCCAAACGAACTTTTAACAAGCAAAGTGCGTGTAAGTTGCAAGTGGCCGAGCGGAGAACGCATTTTTGGAAAGTTATTGTTTATCGTTGAAAATTTCACGTTGTATTTGATGTGACATTGTTTTTATTATTTATTTAAAGTAATTTAATGATCTTCGTTGATTGGTTGTTTGGCGCCGACTCATAATTAGTTATTTTTCGCTTTTCAGTTTCACTTTTCGTCGGTTCAATTTTTTGTAAATAAGTTTTATTTTTCATTTTTTTGTGGTTAAAATCTAACTCCAGGTCTCCATTATGTCGTAGTGTCTAGAACTATATTTATGTGTGTCAAGTTTCAACAGAATCGGTTAACAGGTAAGAATTCAGTGGGTGAACAAAAACTCATCCCCTGTTTTACTACCCTTAGGGGTGGATTTTGAAATTTAAATGGGACCAACTTCAAGATATACCCTATCCATTAAAAAAAGATTCATCAAAATCGGACCACTCTGTAAAAAGTTATGCGTGGTCATACATAAAAAAAAAAAAAAAAAAAATATATATATATATATATACGCGTCGAATTGAGAACCTCCTCCTTTTTTTCGTCGGTTAAAAATCACTACACGCGTCACTACATGCGTTAAAAATAATAAAATAATTACAGGTTCCATAAGCCGCCAACAGTTGTTAAACCAGAATAACTCCAAATTATAACCAGATCTCCTCATTTGGAAGTCAATATGATATAATTTTTCGCACGAGTAAATATACTAGTGCAAAAAAACTACCTTGAAACTATGTTAATGTCACTAGGGTGACCTAATCTATTAAGCAAAATTTAAACTCTTTGTTTTAATGAATTTTAACGACGTTTTTTCTAATAAAGCCAATACTTATTTAGAAGGAGGCTTCAATCACAAATAATTATTAATACAAAACCTGTTTTGCAAATAACCTATTATTTATTTAATCACATTGATCTCGGGATTGATAAAAGCGACATATTTGAAGCTTGTTTTAAGTTAATGCATATTATTGTTAAGATTCTTGTATTGAATGTTTTTAACAAAAAGTGAACTTATTGGGCAGTACCTAACTAAATAATTAGCGTATTTCCTATAGTTTATGAAGCGAACATCCAGGGAAATAGTGGTCATGCAATAGTTTTATTTATCTTTAGAAAATATCAAGTCGCATGGCCCCATACACCGTGAAAAGTAGCCTAGGCCACGGCTCAATTATGCAAAAACCAAGAGGCATACCGTGCCGCCCATGCCTTTGCAGAGCATATGGGGTCCTTTGTGTATTATTTAGTTGCTACGTGTGACTTTGGGAAGATATAACTCCATTGGCATTGGATAATAGTACCTTTTACCCGCGACTCCGTCCATGCGAACTTTAGTTTTAAAATCCTTTTTTTTCCCTATCCCGTGGGAATTTCTAAAAATCCTTATTCTTTGTCTATATTATAAAGGGAACCTTTGTGCAAAAGTTCAGCTATCTAGGTCCAAAGGTTTCGGCTGAGCGTTGATGAGTTAGTCAGTGAGTGAGTCAGGACTTTTTATATGTATTGATTACGCTTATTGGCTGCGATTGGACCAATGTCCAATGTACGTCCAAGGTAAGCCAATGCCTACCTATGCAAATCCCTCGTGGTGTCGTGGTTCACACCACATATGGTGGACGCATATACAAGATGTTGATTTTTAACCGCGCCATATTTCTAGGGCAAATGATAAATAATGTGGTTCATCATTTTCAGCCGAAAGACGTCCACTGCTGGACATAGGCCTCCCCAAGCAGTTTGGGGGCTTATACCATAATCGCCACGCCTGGCAGGCGGGTTGGCGATCGCAGTTGGTTGGTTAAATACTCAGAGAACGCTGCTGCCCATCCTCTGGTGAATCCCTTAGTCACCTTTTACGACACCCATGAGAAGATAAAGGGTGGTACAATTCTTTACGTCCGGCACCACACGGAACAATAATGTGCTTAGTCATCTAAAAATACACGGTTATTTTATAACCTTTTCACTTAGAAACATAACGAGGGTTTGAGAATAAATCCCGAACGACTTAAGTCACCAGCAGCACAGATAATATAATACTCAGCAGCATTGTGAACGGGCAGAAAGTTCTGCCCATTTCTTTGGTGGTTTCGCACGCATCGTTTTTGTCTCGTGCGCGACACACGGGAAGAATTTGTTTGTTTACAAATAGGTATTTTAACAAAAATATTTATTTTTGTATTTATTTTTTTGTTGATTCGTGTACAGTATCAGGTATAGTCACCTCCATAAATATAGCATAGATACAGATCAACATGCTGTATAATTAAATATGGATAACACAACAAAACTATTACCTACTTTAAAAAAAATACAAGGTGTGTGTTTTCTCGCAAACAGTTTGTTAACATTATAACACAAAGGAAATGATTAAGTACAGTAAAATTAACAAATATGGGAAAACCTTATCTCTTAAGTTAATTAGTTAGTTAGTTCTTATCTCTTTATTTGAACTGGCGAATACAAGACTATGAAAATAGATTATTGTCTAATTCGCGTGCAAAATAACATTTCGAACGAGATCTTTATCATCATTCCAGCCAAAAGACGTCCACTGCTGGACATATGCCTCCCCCAAAATGGGGGGGAAATGCCATAATCAAAAAAGATCTTTATCAAATTCATTATACCCATTAATAACTTTAGAGTTGCATCATGGTTTAGACCAATGTTTTTTTATTTTATTATTAGGTTTGTTATCAACAAAATCTATTTTGTGGAATAAAGAACACTTGCGAAGATGTTTTGCAAAATTATACCTACAACTGTTTGCTGATCCTTGTAGTTACCTATTATAATTATGTCCATTAAATATTAAGTCCAATAAAAGAGATGATAACTAGTCTTAGACGTTGGTTTTGATTACACAGGATGAATTTGAATTCATTTGAAATCCTTTAAGGCGCATGTACCAGACAAGAGGCGGCCCCATCAGTAAAAAAATGATTACTTGCTGAATACATAATTTATCGAAAACACATTTTTATCATTTGAAGTACAGGGTAAAATATAGATCTCTGTAGTTGTAGATAGAAAAAGTGCCAAAAGTGGCCGTTTCTCGGACTTTTTAGGTTTCCGTACCCGAAGGGTGCCAAATAGGACCCTATTACTCTCGCTACGCTGTCCGTCCGTCCGTCCGTCTGTCTGTCAAAGCTGTATCTTTTGAACGGTAATAGATAACCGGTTGAAATTTTCTCAGAATATTTTTTGCTATGAGGTGTATCACGACAAATACTAAACACAAAAATAAGTCTAAAACCAAAGGGGGTCCCCATACAAGAAACCTCAAAAAACATGCATTTTTTTCAACGTTTTTGTTCCTGCTCTATCTTCAAAACGGTAAAATATACCACCGCAAAACTAAGTCAGATTATAGTGCATATTATGTAGTTTACCAAAAAATACTAAATATAAGACAAACATAGACATATGTGGTGGTACCTGCGTAAGAAAGGCGTGCAAAAATTCATATTTCGTGCACTGTGCGTTGATAAACTCTCGTAAATTAAATAAATATAATACCATATGTAATTGCTTTTAAGGAAGTGACAGAAATAAAGACGTTGGCTTATTCATTATATTATTACAATCCTTACTAATATAAATGCGAAAGTAGTACATATATTTGTTTGTCCTTCAATTACGCTGAATCGGCTGAACGGATTTGGATGAAATATGGCACATAGATAAGCCATTTCCTGCAGGCAGGCATAACGACTGTAGACATGGGTTTTGTCTACAAAAGAAAAGACAATGACATTTTTAGATATATACAACGTAATTTTGTGGGGTTATAGGGCCTATAGGATAAACGAGAAGATAAGCAATTTATTAATTGAACCTAAAAATAGAATCTTTAGGTACTTTTATGAAGAAAACAAACACAGAAATAAGAAACATGACCTAGATAATAAGAAAACATTATCAAATGCATCAGTACCGCAGTTTGTTAGGTCAAATGTACATATTGCACATCTGTATCTTATGTGCTATTTACGTTATGATAAGCAATAAGTAATTAAACGAACTACATCAATGTACTTAGTTTCTTGGACAAAATAACTTAACATAATTTATCGTCACTTAGCTAACAACAACGCGCAACTAATATTTTACTCTTTTTCGGGAGGGCTACACATTTTTTTTTCTGATTGACTATAAACGATTTTTTTCAATGTGTAAATTTAATTTTTTACAATTATTTATTTATTTATTTCCACAAAAAAAAATACATACATTTGGCAGATACAGTGTAGAACATAAACCAGTTTAGGTTTTTCTGTACACCGCTTGGTCCGTCGACATTCATTACAACAAGATGTGGGTGGGTGAACACGATGCATCGCCAAAATTAAAATTAATAATAAATTAATAATTGTTAATTTAAATTAATTAAATTAGGTACCTCTACAAAAATAATCAAAAATAAATATTCGCCAAAATTGCACCTATCATTTATACAACATCAGTTTTTGTTTACCATAAACCTGAAAAGGGGTCATTGTACTCATCATTAATATTTACTTCGTTAAATCGACAAAATGTATGTACACACGGCTACACATCAAGCTGTACAAAACCAGTAAAGGCTGACCTCGCGTTGTAAGGAAAACCTATACAATGCGAGGTCAGCTTATACTGGAACTGTACAGCTTGATGTGTAGCCGTGTGTACAAGCAATTTTTTTTTCGCGATTTTTGGGGAAAACTAGGCGTAAGTAAAAAACGCAAAACCAGCGCTGCAACATTTCGGTGTTGTAACATATGCTGAGATGGGGGCCTTTTTTAGTCTCATACAGGCATATAAATTTTAAGTTTATTGTTAATACACTATTTTTAGATTTTTTTTCTCTCGCCTGTACCGAGACTGAAATAAATATTTTCTTTCTTTCTTTCTTTAAGTAGGTATTTAAGAATGGTTTCTAGTTTCTACTTTCTACTATTCGATTTTGGCTAGGTAAGGCAATTGCACCTATCATTTATACAACATTAGTTTTTAACCGACTTCAAAAAAGGAGGAAGATCTCAATTCCATTGTATATTATTTTTTGTTTACCATAAACCTGAAAAGAGGTCATTGTACTCATCATTATGATGAACAACCTTTACTTCATTAAATCGACAAGATGTATGAAACAACCGTTTTTTTTCGCTATTTTAGTGACAACTAGGCGTAGGTACTTTGGTAGGTGTATAGTTTCTACTTTCTACTATTAGAAGTTGACTAGGTAAGGCATTAGCTACCGCTTATGTTATCTAGTTATAGGAAAGACTCAGCGTGTTTGTAACATTATAAACTGCTTAAATTGTACGTTTGCTGTTTATCCCTAAATGCTTCAGACATAGGTATGAATCACATAGGCTGTCTGTGGTTGAGTCGTCGAGTTTACAAATGGAACGCCCGTTCTAAGATGCCTACCTACTAGCTTTTTAGGGTTCCGTAGTCCTACAAGGAACCCTTATAGTTTCGTCATGTCCGTCCGTCTTTCCGTCTATCCGTCTGTCCTAATCCTTTACAGCTTAATAACTTCTACAGTTATAAACATAAGTAAATGAAATTTTGTTAAAAAATGGTTTAGATATAGACCACAATTTTAAAAGAATAAAAACATCTTGATAACGTGTTTTAGGGGTGGCGACCATACATGTGAAATGGGGATGAAATATTTTTTTTCGCTGCACTCCATCTTCCATAACTTTTTTATCAGGTATACCATCTGCGAAATACAGTTCGCCAAAGTGGCTTGCATTGAGTCCCCCCCCCCTGCCATTTCTAAACTATGCAACGTAGAAACTTATAGTCTTCCACATTGATAGAACTTTGTAAAAACTCTCTTTTAAAATTATTTCGAGTATAATGTGATTATACATTTTTGAGTTATAGTGAGAAAACTCAAAAATACTTAAGACGTCCTAGTTCATAGGTCATTGACCTTAGATAAAAATGATCTTAGCAAATAATGCTCCTTTAGTTACTCTCTATTTAAAAAAATCACAAAAAGAAACTGTGTCATATTATTATGACACACTTCTTAAATTTAGCTTCTTAAATTCAGGGCTAGGTGGCGCTGTTTGCAAAAACTAAAATAGCAATGATTAATATTCGATTTGATTAGTTTGTAATTAGACCTACTTAAGGAACCCTATAATACTGAGCATGGCCCGACATGCTATTGGCCGGTTTTTTTTTAAAACGTCCGCGATTTTGCGGCAGTTCGTTAGTTCTTTCAACTGTTCTACTCTGTCTTAGTCATTCTATAAAAATATGTAATAAACTGACTCACCCGTCATAATAACGACCGATACTATAGTGATTATAAAGAATGTGTTCTGCCATTCGTCTGTGTTCACCTGCACCATGGAGGTCGTCACCAGGAAACATAAGGTCACAATTATCAGGGAGCCCTGCAGTCTCGCCTTTAGTGGTATTCTGAAATTGATGTTGAATATGTATTAACTGAACGGGGAAGGCACTTTTTTTTTATAGTATAGGATGACGAAACGTATTTGCATAACAATTTTAAAACTTGATTTGGATATACCTACATAAAATTCTATAACACAAAATATACCTAGATAGTGTTGGTTACTTTCATGATAAAACCGGTTTATCATGTAGTAATAGTAAGTAATACAATTATGGCAATTAAAAAAAAACTATTTTCAAATCTGTCAAAAAAATTATTTTTAATAAAGTTGCAAATCTCCATCAGAACTAAGTTAAAACTATCATTGTATTGTTGTACACACTATCAAGTCGTTTTTTTTTATAGTATAGGATGGCGAAACGAGCCAAAGGCCCACCTGATGTTAAGCGGTTACATTTGCCCATAACAACTTCAATACCACCTAGGCTGTTGCCTAAATGGTACCACAAGTTGGTTCGCCAAACTGAGACATGAAGATGAAAAGTCTCATAGTCATGTGATTGTAATTTCACCGGCACCCATACCCTTCAGACCGAAACACAGCAATACAAGCATCACTGTTTGTAGATAATATTGTTTCAGAAAAGGGTTTTGTAAAAATATCTTTACTTGGTAGTGTGTCACCTATACCACAGATAATATAATACTATACTAGTACCTATACTAATATTAGAAAGATTTGTTTGTTTGTTTGTAATCAATAAACTCTGAAACTACTGAACCGATTTTAATAATTCTTTAACCATTAGAAAGCTACATTATCCAGAAGTAACATAGGCTATATTTTAATTCAGTATGCGGGCGAAACCGCGGGCAAAGTCTAGTTTGTCATAATCATTATCTTCATCACAGCATTAACATGGCATATTGATATTGCCGAAATTGTTAATACACGAGGAAAGCACACATTGTTTAATTCTTAGAGTTATTTCCTTCATCAATTTCAGAGCTAGGCTCTTGTTGTTGGAATATTTTCCATTTTCCTTTGCAATCAGTCTCTCTTATGACTTCTTGATAGGATGCGAATGCATAAATAAAAATTGATTGCCGCATGTATGAAAGATCATTACTTGAGAATGGCTCAAACAATTTGGCTGTTTTTTTTTGTTCTGTTCTTATGGACATAATTAATATCCAATCTATCCATGATTTTCCCTACTAGAGATAGATATTTGACATGTTTCTCGGAGGGTCAAAGGCTCGGAGGGTTAAAGACACGGTGACATACGAGAACTTGGTGATCAGGAACTGGTAGTCAGGAACTGCAGGAACGGAACTCAGAGGTATGGAGGTACGGACCTCTGAGATACGGAGGGTCGGAAGAGGAATTTTGAATTTGGATAGGTGAAGTTATAATAAAGTGGCCAGGAAATTCAAATAAGGTGGTGAGCAGCGTAACGAGTTGAACCTCGTTACAATGTCTTGTATGGAGCTTATGTAAAATTTCTATCTCTAGTAGGGCAACTGGTGGATTGATTGGATATAAATTTTGGCCATTAAGCGTCAGGACAAGGTTTGCATGAAAGAAGATTATTGGAAAAAAAAAATTGCACCCGTGTGAAGCTGGGGCGGGTCAAAACAAAAAACCAATCATCAAATTTATAGAATCTTATTTATGAAGTATTAAAGCTAAGCATAAGGAAACATTTTCTAAGTATACTTACAAGTGTCCATATAGTGAATTCAGGATAAGGAATATTAAGTTAGGAATAGCGGTAGCCACATTGAGGTATGATGTGAACTCTGCTTGGAACGGTGTCTTGCGCACCACCTCCGTGAGATTATTTGGTGTGACATCACGAAATTTGTACATCCAATACTAAAAATAATTAATATTTAGTAAAAAAAATGTGCGCAGCAGAATATGAAATGGTATATAAAAAATGACATGATTTCAAACACTATAGTTTATTATTAATATGTAAAATGCATTAGTTCCAATTTGTACTAGACTCATTCATAGATAACAAAGAAGGTCATCATTCAAAGATTGGAAAAAAAATAGACTGAAGGTCATATTCCTTATACCTTGTCTACACTTTACATTGTGAAAAAAAAGTTATACTCACATCATTAGCGGTGATCAAAAAATTCCAGGGTATAAGGGAAGTGACCCCGAACAGATAGAAGAGTATATAAACAATGCAGTAACTGTCCCGAGGCTGCTCCCCTGTATCCAAAACCTTAGTGGAACATGAGTCAGTCACTAGCTCTCTCTCCTCGGAATCATCAATAACCTCCTCCTCATTTTCAATATTATCTAAAGCTTCAGAATTAATAGACCCTGTTGTATCCATCGTCAACACGGAACAGTATAATAAGTCCAATTATTTTAGCAAAATCCATAAACACGTATTTTATTTTGTTTCACTCCGAAAGCCTATGTTAAGGTCGAATTTCTAAACACTATTCCCCCATTTAATAAACTTTTACTTTGTTTTAGGATTTACAATTACTTTCCACATAAACATTATGAGAAAAATAATATTATTTTTAATTCATGGGTGTCGTATTTTATTCCGATCGAATCGAATATTGAATAAAAGCTGTCATTTCATACGTCAAAACTGGTCAAAACTCAACAATTCATTCAACAAACCATAGCAACAGTGTTACTAAGCCTGAAATTTTATTTACCCCCAGTCTCAGTGAAAAATACCCTAAATTTACCCATAATCAATTTTCATTTAAAAAAATTGTTAAAGAATACTACCTTTCCAAATAGATTGTAATTTATTAAGACATTGCCTATGTATCCAATCTCTATTGTAAATTGTAAGATTATTTATATATATATTATATATATTTATGATACCTATATGTGTAATATATTTTGTGCTATTAATTTATTTTAGTTTAGTAGTACGCCACGGACTGCCCTCATTATCTAGATCTTACGTCTTCTTTGTCCATCCAAAGGTTGTCTGGAAGATATCACTTTTAGCGATAAGACCACCCATGTACCCATAATTTATACGTTGTTCCTGTTTACTACTATTTTCATGGTGTACAATAAAGTATATTCTATCTATCTATCTATCTATCTATCTAATCGTACAGGGTTGGTCCCATAGTAAAAGTTGTTCATACTGATAAGTACAATGACCCCTTAAGAGGTTTTCAGTTATTTCAATAACACGTTGTATAGTTATGTTTTTTATTTTCCTAACTAATTTCAAGCTGTGGCAATTTTTTTGTCTTTGTGTTGTGTTATTTGTTATTTATACTAACTGCGTGGTCTGCGTTATAACAAACGGTGGCGACACTTGGTTGCACTGCGTTTCGTTAGGGCTCTCACTACGTTGGCGTCACCGAGACTTTTCACGATTTCGAACGGTGTGACTCGCAGTAATTTTGAGTGACAAAACACAGTGCACCGTGCGAACGACCGGCGCCAAGTGAACATTTGACTGATGCAACTACTTATTTTAATTCCCACACACATCTCAGTCCACAATTATTTTGAAAACAAAATGTCTATCATGGATATTTATTTTAGTTCCTAAGAGTTCGCGTACTGAGTGTATTAAAGTTTCTACATCCATGTTCGAACTCTGCGAAAACAACCTAAGGTGACTGAACGCTGCAAGTAGCGCGACTAATGGTCACTAACTCACTATGGCTAGTCGCGAGCAGCATACCTACACTGATGCATAGACTATAAACGCGTCGGAACAAGACGCTGCGAGTCACGGCACGGCGACTGAAATCACGCGACGTCGCGGCACGCTGTCTGAGCCCTTAGTCTGTCACAAAATTAACAAACAAAAGTTTCGTATAACCTTCGATCTATTTGAAGGAAGAAAGAAAAGAAGACAGAAAATTATTTATTTCCACAATAAGACGACATGCGGTAGGTTCGACTTTGTATTTTGCCCTAAATATTACCAAAAAATTATATACTCAAATAAATAACTTAGTGATCAAGAAATACCCTAAGTTTAGGAGAAAACACTCCATGTTGTCAACACTGCAACGAACGAACAACCACAAAATGCACAGATAAAGTAATGATCGGTTATACTCATTCTCAGTTCATGTTGCTCGGCTCGGTTGTGTTTTGATTTGTGATTATAATTTATATACTTATTCGGCATTTATTTGCCGTTTCAAATGATATCATTAATAAATAAATAAATATCTTTGGGACATTTTTACACAGCACCATCTAGTCCCAAACTAAGCAGAGCTTGTGCTATGGATATGGGTACTAGACAATGGATATAATACTTATATACTTTTTTTTTGTAAATACATACTTATAATACATAAGCAACACCCAGACCAACACAAACACTTATGTTCATCACAAAAATATTTGTGTCCTGTGGGAATCGAACCCACGACCTCGTTATCAGCAGTCTGACATTCGAACCACTAGACCACAGAGGTCGTCATTGTGATTTGTGATCATAGAGTACAGTAATATAATATGAACATTGTGATTCATCACTAAGGCCCGTATTACAGAACGATCCTCAAGCGTTGATCACTGTTTGAAACTAGTTTTGAGTTGAGCTTTGATTTCAGAACGTTCCGTACATATTACCTCAATGTCCTCAAGCAGAGATTTATTGATACAAGTTCAGCTGAGTTCACAGCACGTTCACAGATTACTATATTAGTAGCTAGCTAGTAGCTGGCTGAGTTTAGCTTTATTTTATACTGTTACCTGCTACGCGATTCAGAACCACACGACAACCAGTTGTCGACAGGTTCGGTTTGTTATCTCGTTTCGTCTTATGATTCACGCAACGAGATAAAAAGAGATAACAAACCGAATCGGTCGACAACTGGTTGTCGTGAGGTTCTGAATCGGGGGGCTGTTTCGGTATTTAAGCAGAGATTTGATCTGTAATTACTCTACCCACCCGGTTAAGCAGTTAGGGTATCCACTCTGGGTACCAATTCTGCGAGAGACCATTCGAAAAAAATAAAAATTAATTACTCTAGTGTGGTTCAGACTACGCTTGAGTATAGATTTCTATTCAGGTCAAATTCGCGAGTTATGTTGTTGAGGTTGAGTTAAAGTTTATAATTACCGTATTGGAATAAGACTGATACTCAAGTAACGATTCTATCCTTAAGTAGTGATCAGGTGATTGAAGTTTAAACTGTACTTGAGGAACCCTCTGTATAATACGGGCCTAAGTCACTGAACGATCAAAGTACGCTCCCTGCGTTGTCGAGCGACATAAGTGTACGCACCCCTAACTCCGTACCTAATTTAATTCTCACTAGCCAGCTATTATTAAACTAATCTGTGATTCTCAGCAAGCTTACAAAACGCGAACACGCATAATATAAATGTGCCCTCTTGATAATGTTCTGTGAATGTGCCTCTCTGAGTATTTGCAGGCTTTGCGATGGGCCGAGTGAGCAGGGGTTCAAGTTTGCTAATTTACAAACGCTTCGATGAAGTGTCTATAATAATAGTATGTCGATGGAGTAGTTTAGCCATTTGGTATTCTGCTAGTTATTTAAAGACCAATGATTTTTCATTGAACTACCATTCAACTTCTTCAACTGTCACTGGAGTGTTGCTATTCTGTACACAAATAGTGTAAATACTTAAAAATTTTGTATGTTTAACGTTTATAATACCTACATGCTGCGTTTTAGGGTCACGACAGTGATCGACGGCGATCGGCGGTTTGTCCATATAAAACGGTTTGTCCATATAAAAAGCACGATTAGCCGAAGTAACAAGCACGAAGCCGTGACGCATTATTTGCTGTCCCAAAGCAAAACCTAATAAAAAGGTAAATAAAATATCTTTTCTTATGAAAATACTGTAAATTTTATTAATATTTCATCAGTTAATTAATTAAACCTTATATTTGTCAAATAAACTATCCTAAATTATGATTTACTATATTCTTGTACAATTTACATTTAAAGCATGAACATTAGGTCATAATATTTCTATAAACATGAAATCATGTAATAAACTTAGTTAAATATGTAATAATAAAAGACAAAACAAGATTGAATAAATACACTGTATAAAAATCTGTAAAAACACAGTTTAAAGTGATGTAAGGTAAAGAAATAAAAAATAATCTACTACAATTTGGCGCATCGCTATCACGTTATAAAATATATAAATATACATTAATAATATGAAATATATCCATAGGATAGCGAAAAAAATATCTTATTCGAAATTGTAAATAGAATAGTAAGACACGATTTTGCGTGACAAGGTGCGTCAATTTGTAGTGGATAATCGCTATCAGTAAAATCATAATAAAAAAGACTGAACATAACGTTAATAATTAAGTATTACGGTTTAATATTACATAATATAACCATTGTATATGGAAAGACTGTATCTTAAAGCTAATTTATAGTACAATCATTTGTCGAATATACATTTATAATAAGACGTTCAACACTTAAGGACGGACGTACAAATAATACGTATCTAATATTGCATCATAATCATTAATTACAATTAAAAAGTATACGCTTTTAGTTACTTCTTTTTTGTGATACATGCACGTATATTTTACTGAATAAAAACTTATTAATAAGGCATCCGTTTGTCCACAAGGCGAAGCATTAGAATTTAATTTGTTTACTTCATTATGAGATCGATCACCTCTGGTAATTTGATAGTCATTATGACTTAAAATACTTTATACATACAAATATTAACTAAAATTACGTACAGAGAAAGAATATAAGGTAAGTTGGAATGTCAAAAGTTTAAAAGGGCACTTGTTTTAAAGATAACACGCATGAAACTAAATGCAAGAAAATGAAAATATCTTTAACAAGACATCATAACTCAGTCTTTTCATTGCTTTTCTACCTCTACGATAAAATAGTGTGATCAACTCCTTTCATTAAACTATTTAATTATAAATTTAGGCCATATTTAGACCATGTTAAGTAACACTTTTTTATTCTCGTTTACATTTACGAGTTTTTATGGCCTTTACATAGCAGTTTCTAATGGCTGACTATGTGATCGACTTGCTTCAGATATTGGTATAGGACTGCTTTCAGAGTCCTCAAAGTCGAAATTCGTTTCTAGTAACGCCTCCGATTTAGATCTATGATGTAGGTCGGGTAATGGGGAGTCCTCAAAATCTCTGGAAAGATCTTGAGGACTGGAATCGTAGCTCGGTATATTGTCTGATGTGGTGGTGTCGTATGCACTAGAATATACTGGTGGGTGTGGTGGGCTTGGTAGGTTATCTTCGTAATACTGCTGCTGATCTATAAAGAAAAAAGAACAGGGTCATTAGTTTTTACCCGACATAATTATAAGGTATAGACATAGCCCGCGTGGATGTCACCGCGCATCCCTCGGGATCTGTTTATCTTCCCGGGATAGCATATGTCCTTCTCCAGGTCCCAAATGAACTTTTTGCCAAATTTCATTACGTTCGGTTCAGAGATTTGTCGTAGAGGTAACAGACAGGCAGTTACTTTTGCATTTATAATGGTGTGATTTTTTGTGAACTAAAAAATCACTATATGTTCACAAAAATAACATGTGTTCATTTATGTGCAAGGGGTACCTACAAATGTTGGATGCACTATTTTGTTTAGGTCATTCATTCGGTCTTTTAATTTGTTAAATGTCAAAGTCAAATTGGCGGGAATTTTCGTTTGTTTCCCTCTAAAGATACATAAATTAGATCTGTAGGCGTAACATGACCAATTCTATGTCTATTCTTCCAAGAGTAGACAAAGCTCTTTCTATACGTCAAGATATCTCTTCTTCTCGAGCATGAGGCGACCCGTCGACTCGGGTTTCTACGTAGACAAAGTGACAGATCTGTTTCCATAGCAACGAGAACTTAGCTAGTGCCGTACAAATTCTACCAAATCCTACCATATTATTACGTTTCGTTATCTAGAAAAAAGGTGAATCGAATAAGTTTTGAAACATTTTGTACGTAATTCAAAGCAACAACAATACGCATTTTGTAGTCATGAATGTCAAGGTCGAAGGATGCGTTTTACAAAGTAGTGATGCGACTCGAGTCCGATTATACCACTCGTGTCATTTTACAATTTTACTCGAGTACTACTCGAGTGATCGAGCCGTCGAGTCACTCGAGTGGTTCACGAGTCACTCGATCACTCGCCTCTAACGAGTCACCTGTCATAATACTTGAATTCATTATTTTTTCATTTTGTCAATAAGTTGAGGCTTAATAAAACGACAAGTTTGAAGTTTTATTTCAATACATCGCCAGTCTTACAAAAATCAACATTTATATATCGAAATTAATATTATATGCTAATGAAAATGACGTGGCAGGGGGGGACTGGATGCGGAAGGCAGAGGACCGAGCGTTGTGGCGCAACTTGGGAGAGGCCTATGTCCAGCAGTGGACTGCGATAGGCTGAGTTGATTGAATGAAAATGAGCAAATATGGTCTGTTCATAAAACCAAATAACATTACGTTTTTTGGTGAGTGATTGGCGAGTGAATCGAGTCCGAGTGAACTCGAGTCGATATTTTTTTCACTCGAGTACGTTTTTTTTCGATGTCACTCGAGTAAAAATGGACTCGAGTCGCATCACCATTACAAAGTAAATTAATATTTTTATGACGTGCAAACAATAAAGTATACTCTATCTACTTTTTGTACCGAGAAAATAAACAGTTCCCGAGGGATGCCCGATAAGGCTTTCTGTGATAAGCCGAAGAAGCCGCGGGCATTCAGCTAATTTTCTTATATGTAATCCTACTAATATTATAAATGCAAAAGTATGGATGTTTGTTTGTTTGTCATTCAATCATGCTCAAACGGATTTGGATGAAGATTAGCACGTAGACCATAGGGTGTGCATTAACATAAAGGAAACCTTTTTATCCCGGGAAGACACAGTTCCCGGTGGATGCACGATAGTCATTCGATACTTATTACGAATTACACGCGGGCAAAGGCTAGTTTTTGATAATAACAAAGGAGATAGCGACGATAGGAACCCGACATGTTATTATTGTTGTTCAAAAACTCCAATGAAACCAATTTAACAAGAATCTAGTCCTAATAAAACTAAAGAATAATTTTGTCTAGGTCTCATGAGATGTAGAGTAATTTCTTCTATTTGAAGAGAAACATGTCTACCCCTAACTGTCAAAAGTAGAGAAAATATGTTCGTCATGCTCGACGTTGTAGACATGTGTCGATCGAAGTATAGAAACATTTCTTTTCTTCATTATTGACATCGGCATGCTACGGATGGAAGAAATCTTTCTACAATACGTCATTTTGTCTATTCTTCCGTCGACATAAGCTTTGTCTACAGCGGTCATGCTACGCCTGCTGTTTGGTTTGTTTATCCAAATGTCTTTCAAAGAAACGGACCGGTAGAATCCGAATAAATATTCCAGACAGAAGGTCATATTTACGTAAGTACCTACTGAAGCACAGAGTAGCCTCGTTAAAACCACTCATAAAACTATTTAACGGATAAAAAAAAAACTGTGTAGCTCAGACCTTACCTGCAACATTATTCCTTTGGCCGAATGTCGTGGTAGGTATCGCTCCAGCTTGAGGTTGCTCCGGCATTTTAGATCTCAACTCCATCAAGAAAGATAATTTAGGTTGCGCGCCGTAACTTCCTGCGGGAGCACCGTATGGCCCGTATATCTTCTCCGCTCTTTCCAACTGCCTCTTTAGAATATCTCTATCATCAGAATGATCTCTTAACGGTAATGTATCTGATGTGAAGTACTGAGAATCGCTGTGGGGTGAAAGAGTATACTCATCTGGAGGCGATCTGAAGCCTTCAGGATTATGTAATATTGGTATTTCTTCTGTGGCCACCGTATTTATAGATGGTGCCCCACTAGCTGTTCCAGAATTGTCTCTATAACCTTCGTTTCGGAATGCTAAGTTGTTGTATGGCCTATTGTTATTCTGTGGTACAGAATATTCTGGAGTAATGGGTTTCTTAACAAATGTGGTGTGTGTGAGAGGCATGACATTTGGATTAGGATTGTGAGCCTCGTAAATGTCGAAACTTTGGTTGTCATCGAGAGAGGAATTGAATTGGCTCTTTTCCATAGATTCCATAGATGTTGTGGACGCTAACATCTTTCTGTAGTCTGACCCTTTCGTTAATGTGTCGGTGGAACGGGTACTCTGTTGAAAGTGCAAAAAATAATAAACTAAAGAAGATAAAAAATGGGCTGTCTTTTCACTGAACAAAGTGAATAGGTAGTAAAGTCAAATAAATACTTTACAAAGTATTTTGTGTAATCTTACCATCTGTGCTACTTTTCTTCTGTAGGGCGTATCAGGGAAGCCACCGTTAATGCTGCCGATTGACCGGACTGAGTGTAATGATTGCCGGATCGAGTTGCGCCGCTCTAATCTTTGGACATGTCTGCGAAAACATGTAAACAAATTACTACTAATTACCTATGTATAGCTTACTACTGCCACAGAAATCCATTTATAGATATCTAAAGTACTTACTAAAATATATGTGACGTGCGCGAGGCGCTGATCTTTACTTCAGATTTCTATGTTCTCAACCATGAAGAGAAATTGCATGCATTGTGCACTACATCCACATGTTCGTCATGCATGATATTAAAAGTGATCATAATTAATGAAGAAACCCACCTGTGTTTAGACTTGGAGTACCAGCAGATAAGAGCGGCCGCCACCAACACCACGGCAGCTAGCAGTACTCCAATGAACGCCACAGCCAGAGTATCACCCTGCCAAGACATTGGATCGATTGTGATTTTCGGATCTGCAACATAAAAAAAAATTACTAGCTCCTGCTTGAAGAACAGACAAAATATTGCAAAAGAGAAAAAAATACATTACAGCTCTATAAAATTTAAACCAGACAAAAGACGGCGAAAGAAAAAAAAGAGGCATCATTCCAGCTCTACAATTCTCTGTATAAAACTGTCTACAAAATACAAAATGTCTCTCTGTACAAAATTTATAACGGACAAAAGATGAAGAAACAGAAAAGAGAGCCATCATTCCATCTCTACATATAAAATTTTAAACAGAAAAACGATGGAAAAAGAGAAAAGAGAGACATAATTCCAGTTCAAAAAAATTAAAACAGACAAAATTGTAGACGGCGGAAGAGAAAAGAAGGGTCTGAAGGGTACGGGTGCCGGTGAAATTACAATGACATGAGACTTTCCATCTTTATGTCTCAGTTTGGCGAACCGACTTGCGGTACCATTAAGGCAACAGCCTAGGTGGTAGTTGTTATGGGCAAAGGTAACCGCTTAACATCAGTGGGCCTTTAGCTCGTTTCGCCATCCTATACCATAAAAAAAAGAGAGCCAAAATCCCAGCTCTATAAAAATTTCAACAGACAAAAGATGGCGGAAGAGAAAAGAGAGTCATCATTCCAGCTCTATATAATTTAATATTATCTATTCTATGCCCGTGGTTTTCATTTCCTTCCTTATCAAATCGTTAATCCTTCAAAGAGTATCGTTAAGGCTATTTACTCACCAATCTCACAAATAAACGCATTCCTCTGATTACAGTCAGTGACCTCCACATTGGAGAAGGCGAAAGAAGTGCACTGCGTGACGTAATCAATATGGTTTACCCACACCCTGTCCCCGTACTGGAACCATTGGTTCTGGCGGTTGATGAACTCGTACAACGCCTCGTAGTGGCCTGTGACGTAAGGCATTGATGCGTTGTCCGACTGAGGAGAAAAAGGGTAGATAAAAAAAATTGGGTAAAAAAAGATAAGGGATGAATAATCACGGCTTTTTGTGTTCCAAAAAAGTTTTTACGATTTTTTGGGCACGTTTTTTGGTGTTGAAAAAAAGGTCACTGTCTAATCATCTCAAATTAAAGCTATTCAGTAGTATTCAGTGTGTTTGATTTATGAGTATCAAAACGTGTGGAAAAAGTTTATCTTTGTTGGTGTGAAATGACTTATTTTAATGATCAATTAAGAACTAAACTAATCATTGGCACATTCAGTGTTTTGTGAGAAAAATCTTTTTACTAGAATAATCATAAACACATACCTAATAGAGAATTTTCATTAGGGACTAAACATTTTGGTAACAACGACTTAGACCAATCCTTATCCTCACTGTTGTTTAAATGTTGCGCGTCGTTAACAGTGACAATAAACCATTTTTCTTTCTTTTCTTTTTTATGAATTATCTGCAAGAAATTAATAAAATCCTCACCAAACAGAACTGCCGCGCCTCGTCATACGTCATCGGTGCTCCGACATACATATAACAGGTTCCAGCTACCGCATCCCACCCGGGGGGACACTTCCCGCCCCCGAGGACAGACTGGTTGTTCATATAGAACGGCCTGTAATCCACTTCTAACAGCAAAGGGTTATCACTCTGGTCTCTAATCCGGCCGGCCACGGCTAAGGTCTCGTTGTAACTCCAGTAGTTGTGCTTCGCGTCAATTCGAGTTCGCCAGAGATCGAGCGAACTGCAATTTTGTAGGAAGTTTTAAGACAAGAAGATTTAATTTTAAAAAAAGCAATGCAATGTAAGTAGTGACTGATAGAATTCTGAGTGATCACTAAAATAAATGACTTAATTACTGAGTACAGTTGTAGATCTATAAGAAAACACGTCGTTAATGATTTAACTAGGCCATTAGTACATAGTAAGTGTGTTGTTAAAACAACAAGCCGTACAATATTATGGCAGCATAAAACAAAGGATATAAAAGCAGGAAATTAGTAGCAAAGTAATTAAAACCTTTTGTTATACCTCTATCTAAAAACTACAGAGTCTTATTCAGTTAATAAACAGTCAGCCATGCTACCAACTTGCAAACAGACTAATAGCTATGAATAGCTCATTCTCTTCTGTACGGACTGTACGGAGTTGTTAGAAACGAAAACGATGCAATGAGAGATCCGGGCAAAGAATAGAAAAATGCAATAGCGGAAAATGTACCTAAATAAAGAATTTCTAGCACCATGCAGTAAGTAAATGGTAGTGCTATAATGATTTATTAAAATATAGATTGTGGAATAAGACTTACCTCATGACAGTTGGATTATAGTCAACAAAGCTATGGTCCGGGGAGCCATGCAACAAAAACATGCAAGATAATTATATATCCTTATAAATATACTTAACTAACATGCAGGGAATAAAATATAAACATGCTTTACTTTCGGATATCCATGATATGGCATAAATTAAAAAAATCATCTAGGTAAATAAAAAATTAAAGCACCCAATTTTGACTTAAAATATAGCCAGCCAACAGTTGCTATCAATTTGAATCACAATATTGAAATGGAGATTAAGTTAACTGGAAGTTTTGAGCTTAATAGTAAATTATAGGTGGTCTAGATGTAAATGACGTGACATTTATATCTGGAGGTAGTACTTACATGGATCTATTGACTGTGATCATTTCGTAATCGTTGTCGGGATTAAAGAAGATGTTGTCTACGTAATTCTGACCAGCTGTTCCGGCCACAACTGTAGCTCGACCTTCACGGTCTGTGGCATAGTTCCTGAAAATGAACAAGTTTAGGAGTGCTGAACTATGACGAAATAATGAAGTAGGCACTTACTTAAGATAGTTAAGATACAAAAACATAAAAACATTTAAAAAAAACTCAAAAGCAGATAAACTTACTTATAGAATCCATTATGCGATGTGGACTGATAAATAGGCAGCCTGACTTTATCAAAGCCTGAAACCTCAAGGATCCTCAGCCCGGTGTTATCATGAACGTAGTTGTACGTGAAGTTGGAAACAACCTGACGTAGGATGATGACGTCACTGAACGGCACTCTGTTGCGGGTGAAGTAGTTACGGTATATCGTAATTTCTTGGTATGGAGAAGATTGGCGCCCTGAAAAGAAATGAACGAGAATTTAAAACGTGTGAAATGGATTTTCAAACACAAGTATCGCAGAAGACAAAGATGAACTAAATTGGGAGGCATGCAGCAAAATACAATATTACCTTCAACTTTAAGACATGGCAGGTCGTGGTTTGCAAAGAATAGATTGTTATGTATCCATCCGCGAAGCGAAGTGGCTGACCCTCGAGAGTCAGCCCTGACCAGTAGTCCTCCAACATTGTTTCGTACCAAGTTATTCTGTAAGAATGTTTTAAATTCCATTAAAACACCATTTGATTAATAACAAAATTATAAGATGAGGAAGCTTCAGAATAGAAAACATTAATTTTTCATAATTAGAGAACTTACGTAAGTTTTGAAAAACATCTAATCACCATAAAGAAAATTATCACTGTAACGTATATAATTTACTTACTCTAAACACCAACGCTTGTGTATTCTGTACATCCACTCTTACAGCTGCTGGGCACGAAGTAAAGTTTCCATACAGTTTGAGGCAGTTGTTCGTTATCTCATTCCTAGTGATAGCTACCAGTGGATTCACTTCGCCGACGGACTGATACGTAATAGCACCATCTCTGTTCTTTGTGAATTCACTGCTCGATATGTTATGTTGGACATCACGGTCTGTAAATATAAAACATGCGTAATGCGTATTAGAAATGGATTCCTCAGTTATTGTTATTTAGTTTTAAGATAAATTAAATGCTCGAGCATACTTACTAAAACCAATAGCTGATATAGGTAAAGTAACTATCTCAGCAATAAAACCGTGAACAGCGGACGCTCCGTTTGCAAACAGTGAAACACTCAAGCTGGCACCTTCTGTCTTGAAAAGCTTCTTTTCTTCAGGAGACCCATTTTCGAGGTACCCAATCATAGGTGCCGTGATGTTGTAAATATCACCGTCGTATAACGCCAAAGAATCACGTTTGCCATAATTCTGCGTATGATTGAAAAGATTGAACTGAAGCAATCTGAAGCCGAACGGTTTTACTCTATACATACTCTTGAATATCTTAACACAGTTGACTGGATTATTATCATATTTGTAGTACAGCAACACTCGCTCTTCAACAGTGATCATTTTAGTGCTATCACAAATGTCAATAAGGGAAAATAGATGATAAGGAAGATTTAAATCTTTTAGCGGTGTAAAACTGGATTCGTCAGATTCTCTACCTTCCCCATTCAATGATATGGCACTGACACCTTCCCCTAATATATCATTCACGGAATTAAACATCATATTAATTGAATCGGTGGGTGATATTAAATTAATACCGTGATGAGCACACTTCGTTATATTTACATTTCGTATTCTAGGATTCTTTATAATACTTTGTACAGCAGGAGATTTCTCATTGTGCAGTATACCAGCACCAATTATTCGTAAGTGTGATAATTCACTTTCAGACTTTTTCATTGTTTCGTGAGTGTGGTGGTCGTGAATACGATGCTCGTAAAGTGAATACTCAAATTCTGGATTAGCAAACCTTATGCCACCCCAGTACTCAAGATTTTCTTCTAGGTTTCTTGTACCGCAATGAATGAATACGAATTCAGAATCCCATTTACATTCATGTCTGTGACCATAAAGTTGTCCGTTCAGTCTGATTGGGCAATCATCATAATGATCTTCGGTTCCGACACACTGTAAGGGCTCTGGCCAAGACCAAATCCGTGACAAAGAATTGCTGTGGTATTCTACTCGTCGGTCATGAGCAAAGAACACATTTATTGGATCAAAACCTAGCTCTCTGCAAACTACTTGGGCATTTCTTTCTGTAAAACGATTATCACACATTGGCACCCATTGGAGAGTGGTCTTATTGTAATATTCCAGAAAACCCTCATTTGTTCTATCTGCAGTATTATCAGTGATCGAGCAATTTCTTCCAGTACACACCCTTATTGAATTTTGTTCAATTAGTGACTCTAATTGACGTCTGTGCTTATGGTGAGTTGACGAATATTGTCCAACATCTCTTTTTTCTATTCTGTTAACTTCTACATTATTCTCTCGAGTTAAAGGTCGCATTACTATAGGTGCTTGACTGTGACCTATAGCTTGAAGGTTACCCATGACAAGAATACCAACATTAGGAGCGAATTCTAAAATAACACCGGGACTAATCGTCAAAATAGCATCAGGCATGACAGTAATATCGGCTCTTACTATGTAAGGAGCAATTCTGGATTCAATGGTAAAGTTCGATAATAATCGGCCTCCTAACTGGTTTGTGTCCATAGCTATATCAGGGCTGAATGAAGCAGATACACTAGCATCCATACTATCTTCGAGTAAGTAAGGCAAATACGTAGCAATAGCGTGATTATTCCAATCATCAAAATCAAATATTTGGTTCCTAATATCTTTTTCCACAGTGCTACCCCACCAGTTTTCAGTGACATCCAATAAATTATTGATCTTTGCTGTCTTGATTCCAGCTAACAATGTATACTCCAACGCATTGTTTCCAAATAAGTTCCTACTTACTTTTACTTTCTGTATTCCCTTAAAACCTATTACGTATGTAGGCTCAACATTTCTTATTAAAGCACCTCGGCTGACTTGTGATAATAAATGCTTATTATTCTTTACTTGGTTATATATAAAAAGCGCATAAACTAAACCCATGATTTCGCTTTGACTGTCCATATGGAATTTTACCATAAATTGACCATTATTCCTTTCAATAAAGTTACCATCAATCATCATCTTCTTTTCCATACCTTGTATGGACATTAACCCAGTTTTGCAATTATTATCAGTGAAAATATTCTTTGTTATGTTGACTTCGGCGAAATGGCCATCTATGACTAACGCGAAGTTTTGATTGTTACGCCAAGTATTATTCTGCATGTATACGGAATGAGTGAAATTTTCATTGTATTGCCACACATACGGCAAACCTACGTCAAAGCCACCTTGTTTATTCCTCTCTATTGTATTATCTTGTAGAATGTAATGATACAAATTGTTTGAACTTCTTAAATCTCTAGCAAAATGATATATTCCTTTTCCATTATCCGTGATCAAACTGCTATTGACCATGATGGTTATCTCAGTTATGTTACTGTCGTGAATATCCCAGAATGGTGTGTTAACGTAGATGGCTTCCTCTTTGTTATGTGCTATCTCACAGCTAAAAATTTTTATACTTTCATTAGCTTTACGTAAAAAGTGGTCACCTAACTCATTTAGATAGCGATTGTAATATAAAGCTTTGATTCCTTTTCTGTTTCCTTTTATCTTTGTATTGACAACCTGCAGTGTAGGCACGGGACCTCTTACTATTCGGTTTCTTAGGTTTTGCACTGGGGCTACGATCGTGCTTACAACTAGCACGACTCCTCCTAAAGCATTCGTTCCACTTTCATATGTTACAACCACGCCAAAACTGCTACTTGTCGTCGGAAATGTCGATAAATCACGATCGAGACACCACTTAATACTTGCTTCATTTATATTTTGTGAGTCATATATGCAAATATTTTCCGTTGAAAAATTATGAATAGGATTAAGAAGTTGCAGTCCGAGAACGTAACCTGGATTGCATTTGATATTGTAAGATTTTGCAACATTTTCTCCGGAGCGCTTTGTGAAAACGATGTGTCTTGTTTCGCCGTTCACCAAACTTATATCAGTTTCATATTCCGGAATCATAATTGGGTGATAATTTGATTCATCCATGTTGAATCCAGGATCTAAATTAAACCAACCAGCTATTTCTCTTTGTTGTGAACCAGGAATATGTGGGTTGTGTGAAATACCAGCTAGGTTGTTATTTTCTATGACAGATCCATATACTTTTAGACCGAGTTGTTTGAAGCTAATACCACTTCCTCTATTATTGCTAAATTCTGAGTTACGAACAGTATTGACAGCATCCGCTCCATATAAATCTGAATACAGTATTCCTAAGCCATCGTGGTAATTTTTAGTTATCCTGATACTTTCCAAGCTATGTCGAGCGAAATCTATCTGAAGAGCTGGTTTGAAGACATTTGAAGAATAATCTAAAAGCCCAGCTTTCTCTATAGTGACGAATTGTAAATCAGCTCTTTCAGATATAACGCTAAACCTGACCCCGGCCCAACTTGTCTCGTAACATCTGATTCCAACATCATTTTCATGAGTACACGAATTTTCGAAGTGATCTTTAGTTTCCGCCTTACATTTTGTAATATCGTTATCAAACTCTGAACATTCGACGTTCGATAAAATTATATCTTCTGTCATGCCGGCAGATGGTATTTCATTGGGTTCCAAGAACCAATCATCTGGATTTAAAGCAAGACCAAGTTGGTTGCAGACTAACGCAGCATTGATTATATTCCACCTGTAGTTGCACACTGTACCCCATTTGTCGTCGATCCTAACTTGCAATCTACCTTCGTGTTGTGTTCTCCCACCTAACAGTCTTATAGGCACAATAGGCTCAGTATATCCTGGTGTTGTCGGTTCAAAATCTGTTTCATAAACACTCTCGTTGGTCATAACAACTTCTTCCTTTAAGGTAAATGTAATATCATTAGGACGTTTTCCTCTTGCGTCTAGTTTTCCAGCAACCATTATTCCTATAGCCGGAGGGAATTTTAATGTGACACCAGATTGAAGAACTAGTTTTCCTCCAGGTCGAATATTTATATCCTTGTCGACGTCATACTCTCCTTGTCGAAGAATCTCTGTTCCTTCAACTTCACCACCAACAATGAAGGTACCGGGTACGTTAAATTGAGGCACATAAAGCGAATTATAATTAATTTGTGTAGCTCCGGGATTACTACTATGCAATAAATATGGCATGTAAACTATTTTGGCCAAGTTGTACCTATCTTTTCTGTGAAACAATCTGTTGTAAATTCTTTCCTCTTCTCCGAAGCCAAGCCAGTTGTAGGTACAATTTAGTATCTTACTTTGATCTTCAACATGTGAACCAATCTCGTATTGAGCTTCTGGGTTATTTATAATATTTCTAAAGACGTCGATATTACTCGATGCTAATACAATCGTAGCTGCTACTCTACTTCTTGGAGTCAGTCTTGATGATATGCCTTCTAGAGGTTCATAGGGTTCTCTTATTTTATTATCTCGAAGGAAATTTCTAGAAAATAGTACATACTGAAGATCGCTGTAAGGAGATAAACCAAGATTTACTACGAATGGACCCTTATTTCCAAAGAAGTAATTGTGTTGGATATGGAATCGAGCTGGCAAAATTTCGAATTCTTCTAAATATCTCCCTTCTATTCGATTCAGTATTACGATTGCACCATAATTACCATGTTCAAAATAATTATATTCAATCCTTCCGTGTATATTTAGAGCTGGTTGTATCTTTAGAGGTACTCTTTGGTTTTCGTAAAATCTATTATGACCTACTTGTAAGTGGAGCAATTTGGTTGGGTTATTAATCCTCCAACAAGTAGATATTTCTATAGTACTTTCAGCGCTCGTATTAAACCAGTTTCCAGTAATATTAACCCAACTATCACCGCAAAAGTTTCCATGTAGTATTCCTACGTCAAGATTTTTGAATACTTCTGAATATTCAACGGCAGTTGTTTGGTTAACCGGAATATATTCAGTTTCTAGAGTATTATTTATCCATACAGCTATACCGTAACCTTGATTAGAACTTAATATACTTCTTGATATGTTTCTGTTTCCTCCAGTAACCGTAATGTTAATTCCGTCACCTTGATTGAAAGATATCCTGCTCTCAGTAACGTTTATATCTCCCGCCCCACTCACGACTTGAAGACCAGCAACATGATTATTATTAGATATAGACGTGCGATGAATGTGAATTTGCGATCTCAAGTTTTCGATTACCACGCCTCTGCCATTGTTATCGGATATAATCGTGTCAGTTACGTTTAAGTCATAGGTTTTGCTAGCACCTGAAGTCAACCTCAAAAAGCCTGTAATATCTGTCCTCGTATTAGCACGGAATCTCACGTACATGCGGTTCCTCGTTGAAGTTACACTTTGCGGTCGTGTGTGATTTTTAATGTTGAATGCCAATAAAAGTTTGTCATCTGTCGTTAATCCATCGTATATAAATAATTCACCCGTATTATTTCGATTTGTTAGAAGTTTAATGAAGCTCAAAGTCAAAACGTGGTCCGGTCTAGTGTAAAACTTCTGATTGCAATCTCTTTCCATATTTGAATATCTTGATTGTTCAATTGACATTTGAATTGGAAACGTCTGGCTCGGTGTAGACGCTAATGTGCATAAATCAAATATTTCGCTCCTATCGAGCCTTTCATCGATGTTCCTTTCGTGCACCACGTATTTGACCCCGTCACCGCCGTTGTCGTGGATCGAGCAATTCTCAATCTTGGCCATACCATATGTAGAATTCACATAGACACCGTATCCTCTATTGTTTTGTATCGTACAATTGTTTATGACTATGGGAGCGTTGGGTGACGTCACATTTATAGCGTTAAAGGCAGAGTTAGAAATTTCTATGTCTTCTAAGACAGGTGGCACTCCTATAATATCTAAGGCACTTGTTGCATTGTTGTCTCTACCTAGACCTGCGTTTTTTACCGTAATGTGCATGAGTCTGGACATCGACGTAGGAACGTATAGAGTATTTGCAGCTGTAAGAATTCGTTCGAAGACGGCGTTTTCAAAGCGTATCCCTCTCCAATGTCTTCTAGAGTTTCCTAGGTCAGTGACGTCATGGTGAGGTGAGCACTGGATAGCAAGATCTGGATGGTAGTCACAGACGCCTGAGCCAAGTTGTCTAGAGTTCCAGTCACATTGGAAAAGGTCATATTCCGTTCCTTTGCATTGGGGTTCTTCGAATAACAGTCGGGCCCTTCTTCCGGGCTGACGATCCATCCAGTTGTAGAATGATCCTCCCATAAAGCCTAACTGTCGGCAGGCGGTCTCCATATCGTTGACAGTCCAACTGAAAACGTAGAAAAGAGAAATATGAACATTAATTCTACCTTTATTTTACTTACATACTACTATTAGCAGGTACTTACTTTCTGGAGTTAGTGCAAACTGATCTCCATTGCCCTCGATGTAATAGCTGGACTCTTCCAACTAATATGGATGGTCCGTCGACAAGACGGATATCTGGAATAGGCTTTGAAGATCTATTTGGCTCTTCTATACTCGTGAACGTTATACCATTCTGATGTTCACCCTGAAATAAAAATAAAATGATTTTATTGCACTGAACTTCTGTTACAAATACATAGGTAACCACAGAAATAGATAGAATGGTTGTAAATCACAATTTTACTTGCGATTCATGCGTGGAAACTTTCCGAACAAACTACGCCTTACATTTGACGTCATTATTTAAAAAAAAAACAAATGTACTTTACAGCTTTTGTTTCTGCAGTTAGAAACAGCACAATAAGGCATTTTTGCGGGGTTTTGTTACAGTATTTATAGAAACAAGTCATAAGGCGTGCTGAGAAAGGCTTTGAAATATCCTGCATTATGATGCATGGGTCTGCCACGCGCGCCCTGCCCTCATGGCCATTCTATCTATTTCTGTGTAGGTAACCTACACATATGTCCACCTCAAAATCACCAAATCGAAAGTTTACCTATGATAGGTTAAATTCGATTTAAGAGACACAGACACACACAGTAATTTCGAGTAGCCTAGGCAAATGAGAACTAATACAGTGAACGATTGAGAAACAGTTGTATTCTGTTTATATCCGTACCTATATTATAAAATTGTTGTTACTACTGCCGCTCTTTGAATTACGGTCACCTAGTAATAGAAAAGACCGTGAAAATTGTTTTATACGATAATCATAATCATTTATTGCTTTCATGCAGTTTAGAAGATGTTATAGTAGAATAATACTTTCAACAAACCTACATAAAATCACGCTTTATATGGTTTCTTGTTGAATTCAAATCGTAAGCTAACTCGTTAAAACTACATTAGAAACTGAAATAGTGGTACTAGCTCGCAAATTCGACGACGTCTGTGGTCTAGTGGTCCGAGTGTCAGACTGCTGGTCACGAGATCGTGGGTTCGATTCCCATAGGCCACAAATATTAGTGTGATGAACATAAGAAACATGTACAATAAAGAATACAATAAATAAATAAGTGTTTGTGTTGGTCTGGGTGTTTCTTATGTATCATAAGTATGTATTTACAAAAAAAGTACATAAATATTATATCCATTGTCTAGTACCCATAGTACAAGCTCTGCTTAGTTTGGGACTAGATGGTGCTGTGTAAAATGTCAAAAAAAGTAAATAAAAAAAACCGGCCAAGAGCATGTCGGGCCATGCTCAGTATTATAGGGTTCCTTAAGTAGGTGTAATTATAAACGAATCAAATCGAATATTAATCATGGCTATGCTTTTTAGTTTTTGCAATAATCGGCAGCATTCGTGACTCAGAGCGTGTTGTTAGTAGCGCCATCTAGCGATAAATTCAAGAAGCCAAATTGAAGAAGTGTGTTCAACAAAACACAAAGTTACTTTTTGTGATTTTTTCAAATAGAAAGTGACTAAAGGAGCATTATTTGCTAACATCATTTTTCTCTAAGGTCAATGACCTTTGAACTAGGACGTTTTAAGTATTTTTCAGTTTTCTCTCTATAACTCAAAAAATTATAATCACATTATACTCGAAATAATTTTAAAAGAGAGTTTTTACAAAGGTCTATCAATGTGGAAGATTATAACTTTCTACGTTGCATAGTTTAGAAATGGCAGGGGGGGGGACACATTGCAAGCCACTTTGGCACGCTATATTTCGCAGATAGTACACCTGATAAAAAAGTGGTGTATGAAACATTACCTTCATTTTAGTAGACCTATTCAATGATACCCCACACGAGGGGGTGCAGCGAAAAAATTTTTTTCATCTCCATTTCACATGTATGGACGCCACCCCTAAAATACGTAAAAACTATTTTTTTATTCTTTTAAAATTGAGATCTATATGTAGACTATTTTTTAACAAAATTTCATTTACTTATGTTTATAACTGTAGAAGTTATTAAGCTGTAAAGGATTAGGACAGACGGACAGACGGACGGACATGACGAAACTATAAGGGTTCCTTATAGGACTTCGGAACCCTAAAAAAGGCTCCAGCGGTACCATCAGGAATTATCTTAGACGGAAAAAGGATATTAGTTTTATACCATAATCATAGCATAATCATTAATTATACGCTCGGCAAGTAGATAGGTAAAGTCACTGATCAGGATGGCTGCTTAGTTTACATACAGGAGCATGTTACATAAAATCTTTACGCTGCGTTGCCTGAATTAAATTGTATCTTGTGAACAACAACCCTACACATCGATAGCAAATTATGAACCCTATACGTCATTGAAATTGTAATCTTCTAAGTGAAAGGCAGAAGGCAGGTGTGCAGATATGTGCAAATGTAATGATCATATTGTATTGTAGTCTCAGACTGTTGTGCATTTCACAAGACATCGATTAGAGAGTTGGCCAAGCGCACAAGGGGTGAACCGAGAAGAATAGGCGGATGTGTTAAACGCCTTTAGCAATATTATTTATTGTTCTTTACTAAAAACCATTCCAAGGGCCGTTGTAAGTTCACCTGTGCGTGACTATACTCTAAAACAGACATTTGTGTACTTATTTTTTTTTTCAAAACATCCTGCGCAAGCGGTATCGTCATGTTGTCTAAATAGAGAAAGAGTCTGTTATCTCTGGCAAACGGATGGCAGCTATCTATGCGTGGGAGATGGTGATATACTAACATCGGAATATAATAAACAGTGTTCTGCACTGTCGTTTATTCTAAAATAATTTTTGGTAATGCATGCAATGTCTTTCAAGTTTTAACACCCCTACGTAACACAACATAAAAAGCCAAAAGCCATTGGTCACAATTTCACTAAAATCAATTTCAAGCAGAATTGATTTTAATTAGTAATACAATGGTGAATTGTTATCACTAGCTGTAAGAACAACAACAAATCAGAAGTAGGCACTAGCCTACATATATGTACAAGAATCATATCACATTTACATAAAACTATCGAGCAATGGTCATCGACACCAAAGCTTTGCACCAAAGTAACTGACATGACATCATACTCTGCGCCCGTGCATATGTCATTGTAGCATCCTACGCGCACGTACGATGCGCCCTTGCACTTCGTCGCTATTACTTCCTGCCTTTTCACACCACCCCATTCATACAGTCACGATCTACTGCCCAACTGTTACCTAACCGTCGCGAAATTGCACATGATGTAATTTCGATTAGGGGAACGACCGACAATAGTATGGCAATACTATAATTGACACAAATGTCGGTTCAAAAAACGCATATCCGCGAAATTTACAAATCAGACAGCAATGTTCTACTTATTTATCGTTTTCAATGAGGTAGTGAGTAGAAAGTTTCGAACATTGATATTTTCCTGACAACTGTAGGTATGAGCACTTGAGCAGTAACACTAAGCTAACCATAAAATAGATAATAATATACTAGTATTATTGTCTATTCTTATGACTAAACTGTGAATAGCTTAGACGTCGCCAGTGTAACACGTAGGCGTTGAGGCTAGGTGTTTTGTAATAGACTGTCTAAACTCTAAGGTTGTCCGTTTGAAATGCTAATCTTAAAGATCGCGTCAATCGTGGGTTGCATTGCGAACTTACTTTTAAAATTATTTCCGTAAATTTTTTGATACCAACGTGTATCAGAAATGCATGGTCACATTTTAAGAGCTCATTCAGGGCATACCATAGAACAACTTTCACTATGGGACCAATCCTGAAATCGCAAAAAAACAGCTGTTCCCTAGAAAACATCGACGTCGCTCGACAAAATGTAGGGATCAGCAAAATTTTTCCCCTTAGTAAAAGTTGTTCGATAACATTCCCTGATTGAGCTCTTAAAATACGTCCATTTCTGATACAGGTTGTATAGGTAGACAGGATTAAAAACAACGAGCAAGAATGTATGTAGCACGAGTCCCACTTTTTTACCCGAACTCACAAAACGGTCTCGCGTGAGCACGACAAACCGATACAATGGGTAACCAAAAAGGTTTTTTTATAATTCTGTACACGTCACACGGAATTTAAAGGCAGGTCGCCAGACGTCCGTTAAATCGTTACACACGGCTAACTATCTGCTAGCTACGACTCATAAAAAACCCCTCATAAGATCAAATACCGGTAAAAAAGCTAAAGGACGAGGCAAGGACACCGGTTTGAACTATGACTCAGCAGGAAAACACGATAAGTATACATTCTTGTTGTTTCTTTTCTTCTTGGCCACGTTGGTATTAAGAACTCTAGTAGAAGAAAGTTTTTTAGGACCATACCGGGATAGAACTGTAGGTGTCAGTGTAGAGAATGGTAGTAATAGTTGCAAGGAGCCTGTAAATGATAGGATTCGAAGCTACAGTTAGGTGTTAAAAACAAGGATTCCAACTTGGTCAAAGAAACTTCGGAATATAGCATACCTACGTGCCGATACTTAACTTTTATGTAAAAGTATTACTCATGCAAGATGATGACATTGACGTTATTATATCAGCCGTTGTAGGTTGCGATTTTGGCAGTGTACGTCCATTTAGTCTGAGATTTCAAAAGGCGAGACCACCCGTTCGAGTTACCAAGGTTATAAGCTTCATCATTCATCATTACAGCCGAAAGACGTCCACTACTGGACATAGGCCTCCCCCAATTAAGGGGGGATATGCCATAATCGCCACGCTTGGCAGGCGAGTTGGCGATCGCAGTTGGTTGGTTAAATACTCAGAGAACGCTGCTGCCCATCCTCTGGTGAATCCCTTAGTCGCCTTTTACGACACCCATGAGAAGAGATAAGGGTGGTGCTATTCTTTAAGTCCGGCACCACACGGACCACAGGTTATAAGCTTGTTATAATAATATTTTCTGGATGCATAGAATTCGGAACTATGGTCTCCAGTTAACAATTATTTAAAAAGAATAACTCACTTAATAGACTGCCTCGTTTGTCTAGTAGTCGCAAACGCGACTGCGGAGCGTGGGGCCCAGGGTTCGATTCCTGGGTCGGGCAGTGTTATTGGGTTTTTCAGTAGGAAATTCTCAATAGCAGCCCGGAGTCTGGATAGGCTCGCCCCTTATTACATGGGACTTGTAACATAACTGGCGAAATGTGGATGTACCTACTATACACCTCTGCCTACCCCTTCGGGGAAATACAGGCGCGATGTTATGTTGTTGTTGTAAAAAGAATCAAATTATTTCTCTATTTAATATATTTTTTAATACCGTGTTTTATATGTGTGTATTATTCAAATTCGTGATTAAATAATCTCTTAATATGAAGGTCAAAGTCAAAAAAGTAATTCGAGATGACGAAAAGCATTTCTATAGCGTCTATTAGATAATGACACATGACTCAGCAGACTCGGCTATAATGTATCATTGGAAAACAATGATTGATCGATCGTGTTTACAATTAGTTCTACATACTGTTTATATTAGCAGCAACGTTTTTAATGAGATTGCTTTTCTCAAATACAGGGCCCCATCGCAATACTTCATGCAGGGAAAGTAGGTAGGTACCTACTTCAAACTTTTTTTTTTTGCTGCGAGGAGGATTCCTTCAAAAGGCTGCCGGCCTCATGGGGGACGGAGGCCGGGGTGTGTGGGATTCTTACCCACTAAAACCCCCTCAGTGGCCGTCTACAACATAATAAGGGCAGACTCCGAGAAATTAATATACCTACGGAGCCCTCCCTATGCTACGCCTGTAAGGGACGTCTTAAAGGAGACTATTTGTCGGTGCACATGGTGGCACGTGACCACAGCGTGCCGCCGCCATCCCAGAAGTCACTTAGTGGACAATCAGAGCCCTCACTCTGAATGCCCGTGACCTCGAAGGCCCCCCGCACTTCAGTCGAATCGATCGGGCGGGGGTTACGACGACAGCCCTGAAGGGCTAGGTGCTGGAGCGGTTGCCTCTCTAGCGCCGCCATCTCCGAGCAGGATCGGCCCTCTCTCGATCCCGCTCAGCAGCCTGTTTCTGAACCATTACGGTCTAGGTACTTCTACCTACTATAAATATTGAATAAGGATTTTTCAACTAAGCCGGGGATCGAACGAAAAAAAATATCAGCCTATATTTTTAGATTCAAAGAATCAAAAAAATCTCTCCAACAAACATTGTGTATTAGATTGACGGAAATCAATTAATCTACTATTAGCTCAGGTACATTTCAATGATATGCCACTAGGCAGTAATTTTACTCAAATAACCGGCCAAGTGAGAGTCGAAGTCGCGCAGTAAGGGTTCCGTACCACCCATCGACCTGATACCCCATAGAAACTGGTTTAATTTCGGACGAAGACGCAACGTGCGCGAAATATTATTTTTTGCATCTCTTTCTTACGCAGGTACCACCACATATGTCTAGTAGGTATTTTTTGCTGACTACATAGTACGCAGTACGCACTACAATCAGACCAAGTTTGACGCTGGAATGTATTACCGTTTTGAAGATAGAGTAGAAACAAAAACGTTGAAAAAAAAACATGTTTTTTGAGGTTTTTTGTAGTAATTGTCGTGATAGGCACCATAGTAACACATATTCTGTGAAAATTTCAACTGGGTATCTATTACCGTTACAAAGATACAGCCCTGTGACAGACAGATGGACAAACGGACAGACGGATGGACAGCGTAGCGAGAGTAATAGGGTCCCGTTTGGCACCCTTTGGGTACGGAACCCAAAAAACACCTTATTTGCTGTTAGTTTTGAGGTAATAATTTCTTATGTTTTCGCGATCACTACGTATTATGATAAAACATCGCGTATATTATTTAAATTGGTCTTCCTGACCTTTCGAAATCTTTGCAGTATTTTCGTGGTATTTACAGTCATCATCCTCCTGCCCTTATCCCAATTTATTTGGGGTCGGCGCAGCATGTTTTTTTCTTCCATACATCTCTATCAGCCGTCATCTCCGTGTTCACTTTCTTTCTATTCATATCATCTTTCACACAATCCATCCATATTTTCTTCGGTCTTTCTCTTTTCTTATAGCCATCAACATTCAGTGGTATTTACAGTAATTTCAAAAAAAAAAAAACTTCTACCGTTTATTTTTTAATTAATGCATGCAGTGGTCATACACAGTATCATTACGTTTTACAGTGTAGTTTGGAACTTGATTATTTTTAGAACTGGCTTCTAAAACAGGATAGTAGGTACTAATTCGCGATTAAGTTATTTCGATTTCCGGCTGAGGTAAGAATTGTTTTTAATACCTTCGTAGGATAATCGGAAAAATCGTATCTATGCGAAAATTCTAGGTAGATTGCAAAGAAACGGATAATAGGAACCTAAGAGTAATTTTCGGAATCATCCGAGTTGTTTTCAGGATCATTGCGAAAATCCCGCTGTTTCCTTCCCAGTTTGTTTAGGACGACGAGAGGAAACTTGAACGCTGATTGGCTAATCTAAGAGTCGATTTATAACATCTTAATTTTGGTTGGTCAAAACATGGCTTGAAAGTCGAAGGAATGTGGCCTTGGATTGGCTTACCAATCAGTGCATCCGTCAGTGCATAACATTCATAACAGCCAATCAGCGCTCAATACGTGACCGGCTATTCGCGACTAATCTAAGATAAGCCGGATTTTTGCAACGATTCTAAAAATTGATCGGATGATAACGATAAACTCATAAATTCAAATTATCCGATATTTTGCAATCACCCTAGGATTTTCGCAAAGATCCGATTATTTCGATTATCCTGCGACAATTCTGAGGTAGTAAAGTATAAGGTATTCTACGTTCAAGGCGAATTCCAAGCGCTATGGTAGCAACTTCCTGTGTGGTGTGTGTAGACCGCGCGTCGCGTGGAATCACAAATGAGGGCTTACAAAGCTATTCGATGGGAGGGGAGCTTTATTATTTTGTCTTTGCAGTTAGTTACCAAAAGAGTAGGCATCGATGTGTTAAAGCAAGATGAGACTGGGATTGAAAACAATATCCGGAGAAAATTCCGGACAATTGGTGAAAAATCCGGACATTTTCTTTAAAATTAAACATATCCATTTCTTGCGTGAAGCGATGCATGCATGTGATACGGTAGGGTAGGTACTAGGTGAAGTCGAAGTGAAAAAAATCCGGACAACTTAGAATTCCCACCGCATTCCGAGCAAGCAGCAGCAGCTGTCTATTTAGCATGTTAACATTGTTTAATATTTGTACACGAAAATGGTGAAATGTGTACAACTAAAATTTTATTGTAACACCTTTACCTGTACCGTAACACAAAACTATTACCCTTACAAAGATACAGCCCTGTGACAAACCGACGAACGGTGCGACGGCGTAGGCAGAGTAATACGGTGTTACGGTCCCGTTGGCATTGGCACCCTTTGGACGGTTTGTACGGAACCCTAAAAACAGTGATTACGCGAGAATACAACAAAAAATTATAAAATATTATAACTCCATCTGTCGTGTAAACCTAATCAAGATTATACCATTAATTACGCTTCTTGTGCGCTAATTACAAACAGCCTGTTCACTATGTCATTGATTAGAGGAGAAATTCTTGAACAAAATGCCTGGGCCCTGGACTAGCGGTGCGTGCTTCCGCCGATTTCTCCGTGCACCATGCTTCACCATGGATCGTGCTCGTTATCCGCCAAGTAATTTATACAACTGCTATTTATGGCTGTCTGGATTCCCATGGTATGGTCACGCTGGCTGGTTTAAACCCAAATAGGTAGGTACAGTCTATCTCACGTCAGTGGTAACAGTTAGACCTTGATAGCATCTTTATTCCGTAAGCAGTAAGGGTGGATTTCGTAATTCAAGTGTTACCACTGACGTGCGGTCGAATGTACTACATATAAATACATAAATAAAAAAACCTTAACTAAAAAGTAAAAAATAATCATTGTATGTATTGTAAAATCTTAACATAAACCAACATTTTGAAGGCGGCGCGTGATTTTCATGTACGTTCACATAAATAGAGGAATGAGGAGCATGTTACGAGGAAAGTTTTGTATGAATGTGGATGGCTATAAGAAAATAGGCAGACCGAAGAAAACATGGATGGATTGTGTGAAAGATGATATGAATAGAAAAAACCTGCCAAGAGCATGTCGGGCCATGCTCAGTATTATAGGGTTCCTTAAGTAGGTGTAATTACAAACGAATCAAATCGAATATTAATCATGGCTATTTTAGTTTTTGCAATAATCGGCAGCATTCGCGACTCAGTGTGTTAGTAGCGCCATCTAGCGATAAATTCAAGAAGCCAAATTTAAGAAGTTATGTCATTTCAATGTTACTTTTTGTGATTTTTTTAAATAGAAAGTAGCTAAAGGAGCATTATTTGCTATGATCATTTTTCTCTAAGGTCTATGACCTTTGAACTAGGACGTTTTAAGTATTTTTCAGTTTTCTCTCTATAACTCAAAAAATTATAATCACATTATACTCGAAATAATTTTAAAAGAGAGTTTTCACAAAGGTCTATCAATGTGGAAGATTATAAGTTTCTACATTGCATAGTTTAGAAATGGCAGGGGTGGGGGGGACACATTGCAAGCCACTTTTGCGGGCTATATTTCGCAGATGGTACACCTGATAAAAAGTGGTGTATAAAACATTACCTTCATTTTAGTAGACCTATTCAACGATACCCCACACGAGGGGGTGCAGCGAAAAAAATATTTTCATCGCCATTTCACATGTATGGGCGCCACCCCTAAAATACGTAATCAAGATTTTTTTATTCTTTTAAAATTGAGATCTATATCTATTCCATTTTTTGTCAAAATTTCATTTACTTATGTTTATAACTGTTGAAGTTATTAAGCGGTAAAGGATTAGGACAGACGGACAGACGGACAGACGGACAGACGGACGGACATGACGAAACTATAAGGGTTCCTTGTAGGACTTCGGAACCCTAAAAAGTGAACACGGAGATGACGGCTGATAGAGACGTATGGAAGAAAAATACATGCTGCGCCGACCCCAAATAAATTGGGATAAGGGCAGGAGGATGATGAAAGGCAGATATAGTAGATATAGTCGGATTTAATTTAGCCGTATTTTTTGTAGAATCTAACGCAGGAAACCATAAAACAATGAATAAAATATAGAACGAGTAACGAGACTATCGTCTGAGTTGCGAACTGAAGCGGCACTAAAGCACTAAATCATGGTCATTTGTGACCACCATAATAAAGGATTAATCAATCCTAGATCAAAATCAATCATTAATTGTTGCACATGAGGTCACCACAAGGCTAGGTAGGGGGCCTACTAGGCCACCTGTAGCCTATTGTTTACGACAGATTTACCTAGCGTTAAATATTAATTACTAGGGATAGACACGTCTATAGAACAACAACACAACAAGTATACAGTAGCCGGCACAAGTCGTGAGCACAGATGGACAGTAGTGGGGGCAAGTTCGCGCATGTACACTTTCGACCAAAATTATTTAGTATCTCTGTTCACTAAATTTCACCGTTAGCTTTTTATAAGGATTATGGGTAGTTATAGAAAATACAAACTTTCTCGAATTTCACCCATATTATGATTTTGGGACTTTTTTTTACGCACTGATAAAAAAAAAACATTTCTACTTTTAATTTATTTTTTACTATTTGGTTATCGCTGGACAGGTTTTTTAACTCGCATTCATATTCTCAGCAAGTCCTTTCATTCGATACCCATATTGTACAAAATTTCAGCTCAATAGGTTGAAGATATCTGCTTCAAAATTGAGTTGCAAGATTCCACCCTTACAAATATATTTACATACATACATACATTGCAAGTTAAATACAATCTTGTAATAAATAAAGGAAGATGAAGAAGAAATACAATTTTTAATATTTAAAACATTAACACTCAAAAATCAAAATATAAATTAAATACAACAAAAGAAAAATAAACTGTTTTTAAATTCGAAAATGTGAGTCACTAATGTTGAACCGAAAGTGTACGGTAGCCGAATGACACCTAATTGTCCAATAGACGACGAGCATCGACTGACTGACCAATCGCGTAAGTACAATGTTCTGCGTTGGCACCCCGCGCTCCTGTCATTCCACCAAACAGATGGGGTGCATTAAAAGAGCCTCCACGAGTGACGATATTTAATTGATCGTCCGGCGCACCTTGGGCAGTCAGTCCCGCTACCAACCTGCTGACTGGCTAATCTTTTCCCCACGACATGAGCTATTATTATTATGTAGTGTAACGTAAAAAATACAGGAAGAAAACACTTTTCACATCACAAACACGTTTAATTTAAGGTAAAAAATAACGGGTCGAAATATTTTTTTAAAATGTACAAAAGGGTAAAAAAAAGATACTTCGAAAAAAAAGGCACTGCAGAGTCGAGATTTTACATATAGATTGACCGGGATGTTAATCGAGCTAAACACAAACTGTCTCGAAAAAAATAAAAGATTGCATGCAACGTTTCGTTTTTCCGTCCCCTTACATAAAATAAAATATCATATACCGCGGATGGCAAGAAATGTAAAACTAAACAGGAAAAAAATACGCTGCTATATACCACTACTATAAAAGAAAATAAAAGTGAGGTCTTGAAATAAACTGCTGTCCTTGTGAAGATGGTAGGGATTTCGCACTCCCGGAAGGCAATTTGGGTGGAGTACAGCGACGAAGATTTGGCTCTTTCTTCCTCAAATCTTCCGTCCTGGACCCTCAGCAACACTGCTTTGGTGCCGGATCAAAACCAGGCCCCATGCAGCTGGTCCCACGGGGTGAAGCCGAAACCCGGCTTGTGTACTAATATGAACGTCTAAGGACAAACAAATAGGACGTTCAGACAAAGGACACAAGCAGAATCTTTTGAATTATTGGGAGAATGAATAATTAGTAAATGGGATTAAATAACAGAAAAAAAATATGAAATACATACCAAAATAACAGGAGAGAACAAACTGACATCGACACCTTTTTACAAGTACAAAATGTAGCCGACTGGATAACCAAACAACGGTGTAAAACCGGACAATTATGATCACATCAGCAAAATTTTGGTGTAAATGAACGAACACAAGAAGAAAACCAGTTCTGATGGCTACCAAATCTGCAATGACGCGCTTTGAAAATAAAAAATTGACGATAGAAATTTACGAAATCGAAGTTCAAAAATGACACGCCAAGTGAATTTTTATAAAGAATTTACAAAAAAAGGTAGTAATAAAAAAATGCAAAAAGTTTTTATCCGTAGCGGGTTAACGCTACAGTACCCCTTTTCCAACAAAAAAAAAAAAAAAAAAAAACTGTGGCAACCCTGAAAGGATGTGACAACCCTAAAAGGATGTGACAACCCTAAAAGGATGTGACAACCCTGAGTTAATGTATTATTTATTAAAGGAGTGAGCCAACACAAAGTGAAAGACCAAACAAAAGAAAAGTAACATCTCCAAAAGGAGTGATAACACGAAAAAAAAAAAAAAACCTAAGACCTTACTGAAATTAAATAAACCTTGTTAAATAAACTAACTTAAATTAAACTAACTTAGTACAAATATACTTTAATATATAAACTAAATTACTCTAATTAACAACAACGAAGTGCAGCAGAAACTGAATAAAAATGAAAGTTGACCTTCACCTAAACGTTATCAGTGCGAGCTTCAGATGCGTCGCGAATAACGGAAAACATTAAAGCTAGGAAATGATAAATCACATTAGACCAAACTGACCAAATTATAGTTTGGAGATCCCTAAATAATAAGAAAAAAATAAAAATAAACGAAACTTCAAACAAAAAATTCCGTCTAAGGAAAATACTAGCGGCTTCAGTCAAAAAATATACGACCTCAGTCAAAGATACGACTCCAGTCAAACAAAACAACACGGAGTCAACGAATAAGTATTAAAACAAGAGAGGAAATAAATAAATTCCAGATGTGAAATTAAATAGTAAACGAATGTCCTACAGGGTGTGGTGTAACTTTCACCAGATAAAAGGATGACATATCGAAAAATAATTTATAGTGAATTATTCAAAAGAATTAGAATATATCACATAACAGAAGGTTCGAAAGTGAGAGGACAACTTGTAATAGGATAAATATACAAAGGGAGGGAATTCTTAAGTTATTAACCAAGAGGAAATCCTGTAACATTGGATAGATAACTAAATGAAACTCAAAATTCAAGTGAAATGAGTGTCTAAACAATAGAAAAAATTATACCGACTCTAAACAGAACGATTGATAGCGCCACCTAGCGGCGTAAGATTAAACAATTAAATAACCGGTCATGAAAATAGTTCAAGACACAACCGCTAGATGTCGCTATTTAGTTGATTATAATAATCGAAATATTTATTTCAAAAATTAATTTATAATTTTAAGAAGTTAGAGTTAAAGTAATTCTTATGGTCTTATTGAACAGATTGAATCATTTAAGAATATCTTTAATATGATATTGTCCAGAATGAACAGAATCACAGTCTTGAAGGACATAAGTGGTTCTAGAAACGACCCTAATAACACGGCATTTAATAAAGCGGGGAGCGAGTTTACCAGAAAAGTATTCAGCAGATGAAGATTTAGAAAAATTACGCCTCCATACAATGTCACCAACGTTAAGTGTAACCGCTGTACGGTTCGCGTTATACGTTCGAGAATTTCGGAGAAAGGCAGTAGAGAGATTGTCAGCTACTTTCGCATAAACATCGGCTAGGGAAGTTAGATTCTTAGCGTGTATTTCCCGACATCCAGCTAAATTATTGCTTGGGGTCTGGCTAATAGCGCGGGATGAATCCATACAGACTTCTCTACCGAATATGAGAAAGTTTGGCGTAAAACCAGTGGCTAAATTAAGACAAGAATTGAGATATAGTTTGACTTTAGGCAACATCTTTGCCCAATTCCTTTGGTTCTCGCCAACCAAAATGCTCAAACACGTAATGACACTTTGGTTATAGCGTTCAACCGTATTGGCCTGTGGTGTATAATATGGGGTAAATGACGGGGAATCAATGTGAAAAGACCTAAGATAGTTTAAAAACTGATTACTACGAAAAACGGTAGCATTGTCACAGAGAATAGACCGTGGAACACCAAAATTAAAAAATATTTCAGATTCCAGAGCTTTAATAACTGAACTGGTGTCAACCTTCTTAAGGGGAACAAGCCAGACATATTTAGAAAAAACATCAACCATAGATAAAATGTATTTGAACCCATAATAAGCGATTGGTAATGGGCCTATGATATCGATTGAAATCATTTGTAAAGGCAAGGAAACCACCTTGGGGTAACACATAAGACCACGGGGTTGAGTATTAGCGATCTTATAAGCTTTACATACATCACATTGCTTAAGAGCCGTGGTTACATCCCGAAACATGTTCGGCCAATAGAAAATTTCCTTGAGTTTATGATAAGTCTTGGTTACTCCAGGATGTATCGAAGGAGGATTATTATGTACTTCCCAAATCGCGGATGGAACCTTTTCAGCAGGTAAAACTACACGCCAAGGATCAGGACACAAAGGAGTAATGATCGGCATGCGTCTTAAGAGAGCACCGTTCCGAATGGCGTATGCAGGAAACATTTGTGGAGTATCTCGAGCACCAACATAAACCCTTTTATACCATCTATCATTAGTATGTTCAGGACCTTGATCAAATGTAACCGGACTTGCGTACATCCTAGATAAAGCATCAGGTACGACGTGTTGCGAACCCTTACGGTGAACGATATCAAAAGTATATTGGGAGATAATAGTAGCCCATCGAGCTAAACGGCCGGAAGGATTATGAAGCGTGAGGAGCCATTTTAAGGCCATGTGATCAGTTATAACACTAAACTTCATTCCATCTAAATAACACCGAAAATGCTTAATAGAATCAAGTACAGACAAAAGTTCGCGCTCAGTAGTACTATAATTGCGTTCAGCTTTGGAAAATAAGCGGGAATAATAAGCGATAGGGTGTTCAACATTATCAATCTTTTGTGAAAGAACTGAACCGAGACCAACCGCTGACGCATCACACTGCAAAAAGAATGGTTTCGAGAAATCCGGACAAGCCATAACCGGTGTATTGATTAACGCGACCTTTAATTTGGTAAATGCGTCTTCGGCGGCATTATCCCAATTTATAAGATCACGACCTTTCTTTTTTCCAATAAGGGCAGTGAGTGGAGCTATTATAGAAGAAAAACCATCAACAAAGCGTCTATAATAGGAACACATTCCAATAAAACCACGTAGTGACTTAGCTGTAGTAGGGGTTGGATAGTCCCTAATGGCATCAAGCTTGCTGGGGTCAGTTTGTAAACCCTTCTCATTTACAATATAACCCAAATATTTTAGTTCGCTTTTACAAAATTCGCATTTTTTAAGATTAATAGATAAACCGGCTTCCTTAAGACGGTTTAGAACCTTTCTAAGGAGCGCGACGTGACTGTGAAAGTCTTTTGAAATCAGAATTAAGTCATCAACGTAACCGAAAACACAGTTATCACTGGTAGAAGTGAATTCAAAATTAACAATCATATCGGTAAGACGTTGCATCTCAGAGGCTGCATTTGTGAGACCAAATGGCATTCTGACAAACTCGAATAAACCACGTTGAGGAACTATAAAAGCAGTTTTCTCACAGCTCTCATCATCAGCAAGAGGGATCTGCCAAAAAGCACTTCTAAAATCAAGCGAGCTTATATATCTTGCGCCGCGAAGGTTGTCAAGGATATCGTGAATACGAGGGAGAGGATAAGAATCCCTCGTAGTAACGCTATTCAATTTCCTACTGTCAACGCAGAAACGAACGGACCCATCCTTCTTAGTTACCATAACCACTGGACTAGCCCACGGAGAACGAGAGGGACGAATGACACCCACCTCCAGCATCTTATCAATCTCCTCGTTGAGGATCTTTAATTTAACAGGAGAAAGAGGGTAAAACCTTTGTCTAATTGGTGGTCCACATGTGTTAATCTTGTGTGATAACCAAGTAGTCTTACCCAGACCAATCTTGTCAGATGAAATGACTTCGAACTCATCAATGACCTGTTGAAGACATAGTTCTTGTTCAGGTAATAGAACGTTACGCGGATGTACGTAACGAACCTCACTAATACAAGAAACCTGAGGAAGGCAGTGGTTGTCGGAAGGAAGGTACATATTGCCTTTGATATTTTTGTTAAAAGCTTGACTAAAAACGGAAGTTAAACCAAACTTATTCCAGAATTCAATACCTAGAATAACAGAAGAAGACATAGAACGAGCTACTAAAAATTCATGGACAAAAGTTGTATCATTAAACTTAACTGGGAGATAAATTGTTCCCAAAATATCAATAGGAGAGTTATTAGCAGAAATAACACGAGGGCATGAATCGTTTTTACCCAGAGAGATACCTAATTGCTGGGTAAAACAATCACTAATAAGGGACATTTGTGCTCCAGAGTCAAGTAACGCTTTAATGACACGGTTACACAATAAAATCTCGATAAACGGTCGGTTATCAGACGAATCGGACGTTATCACCGGTGACACTGTACGGAGCAATGCGTGTCGCCGGTGGATTAAACATTTTTTGGATTGCATTTAGGGCAATCACGGGTTATAAAACCAGGCGTGTGGCACTTAAAGCACAGCATACCAGGGAAGTCAGGACAAGTACGATAGGGATGTCCTGTTTTATTACATTTTGGGCACATTTGCGATTGGGTGGTAGTGCTCGAAGCAAATTTAGTCGTTTCGGGTAAAAAGCTTTCGAAATGTGAAGTCATATCAATAAGAGAGTCCATATCAGTAAATTTATGAATCGATAGACACGGGAAGTATCTGGAATGCATGTTATGTATAATAATTTCCAAAAGATCTGACTCATTGACCGGTTTGCGTAAGGAGTCATTCAGTTGAGAAATCCTTATAACAAAATCTTTAACAGTTTGATCAGGTTTTTGCTTTAGATTCCTGACCTGTTGCTCGGTTTTAAATTCAAAATCTACAGAACCGAAAGTCTTTACAAAATACTGTTTAAGTTCCAGATACGTTAAATCAGATCGGCGGATCGACCTATAATAAGTTAATGCGACTCCGGACAAAACTTCGTGGAAGCGTTTCAAAAGATATCCGTCAGACAAATCATCCGCTTCCTTCTGTTCCTCAATACTCAAGAAAAATTGCCGAACACACGTACTACCATCATAAACAATTTGCCACTTTTTAAGTGAAAATCGTTTTTGGACGTAAACCGGACAGTCTTCCGATTTCATTGGAGAAGGAAGCAAAGAATGACTAGAACCATGCGTTGTCCTAGGTGGAATCGGTGGTGGTCTGGAAATAATAGGACTTTCGCGAAGAGGAGTCTCACAGATAGGAGCTTCTTCTGCCATGTTTAATTACAAAAAGGGTAAACAAGAAGTAGGTCGGACCTAAGAACTAAATAAGAAATAGACTCAAACAACCGTGCAAACAGCTTACCTTTGGTCACGACGCCTAAACATCCACACACCAAACACACGCTACGGGAAACTAACTAAGACTAACAACAGGATCAGAATAAAATTCGGGTTAAAATTATTATTTGGAAGGAATAATAAAAGAGTTCAATATTGGGAATAGTTACAAGGTTAGTATTAAAAATTGTATTTCACAAACAATGTATTAAAGCAAAGTATGTTGACTTCTTCAAGCAATTTCGTGAAATGAGAAACAATAAATGGATCTTTCGAGAAACACGCAATTCCTTCAACTTCTATTCGGGACTCTGTACGACTCTAATACCTGAAACATAGAAAGAAAAAAAACAATTGAAATTTTGCTCGCTAGGAGCACCACACACGAGATAACAAAAAAAATAAAATTATATCAGTATTAATAAATATTAAATACTTACTTTAAATTCGGGCGCCAATTTGTAACGTAAAAAATACAGGAAGAAAACACTTTTCACATCACAAACACGTTTAATTTAAGGTAAAAAATAACGGGTCGAAATATTTTTTTAAAATGTACAAAAGGGTAAAAAAAAGATACTTCGAAAAAAAAGGCACTGCAGAGTCGAGATTTTACATATAGATTGACCGGGATGTTAATCGAGCTAAACACAAACTGTCTCGAAAAAAATAAAAGATTGCATGCAACGTTTCGTTTTTCCGTCCCCTTACATAAAATAAAATATCATATACCGCGGATGGCAAGAAATGTAAAACTAAACAGGAAAAAAATACGCTGCTATATACCACTACTATAAAAGAAAATAAAAGTGAGGTCTTGAAATAAACTGCTGTCCTTGTGAAGATGGTAGGGATTTCGCACTCCCGGAAGGCAATTTGGGTGGAGTACAGCGACGAAGATTTGGCTCTTTCTTCCTCAAATCTTCCGTCCTGGACCCTCAGCAACACTGCTTTGGTGCCGGATCAAAACCAGGCCCCATGCAGCTGGTCCCACGGGGTGAAGCCGAAACCCGGCTTGTGTACTAATATGAACGTCTAAGGACAAACAAATAGGACGTTCAGACAAAGGACACAAGCAGAATCTTTTGAATTATTGGGAGAATGAATAATTAGTAAATGGGATTAAATAACAGAAAAAAAATATGAAATACATACCAAAATAACAGGAGAGAACAAACTGACATCGACACCTTTTTACAAGTACAAAATGTAGCCGACTGGATAACCAAACAACGGTGTAAAACCGGACAATTATGATCACATCAGCAAAATTTTGGTGTAAATGAACGAACACAAGAAGAAAACCAGTTCTGATGGCTACCAAATCTGCAATGACGCGCTTTGAAAATAAAAAATTGACGATAGAAATTTACGAAATCGAAGTTCAAAAATGACACGCCAAGTGAATTTTTATAAAGAATTTACAAAAAAAGGTAGTAATAAAAAAATGCAAAAAGTTTTTATCCGTAGCGGGTTAACGCTACAGTAGCTCATGTCGACACGAAAAAGAAGAAAGAACCAAACAGATCTATAAATTAACTTCTGCGCAGATGAAGTTTGTGCAGCTATATTCTGCCATTTAGCATGCAACAGGAAATACACAATTCTATGCCAAGCTATTAACTGAAGCGTCTAAAGCAATAAAGTTTGGGGGTTTTTGCAAGAGAGAAAGTAAACGCTTGGTGTACGATTGCTGAATGAATTTTATTCTTTTTTTTTTTTTTTTTTTTTTCGAATGCACTCTCGCAGGTTGTACCGGAGTACCATCTCTGCTTAACCGGGCTTAGTTGGCGGAGGGCGGAGAGTCCCATGTGGGACTCCATTCGCCGAAAGTTTTTCCGTAATCCTACACTTAAAAACTAAAGTCGCGGTTTCAATACCGCAAGCGGGTGTCCCCCAAGGGGGGGGCTCGAACCTCGCTGGGGCATTGCAGGGGGGACCCCGCCGTTCCTATATCCCCCTAGCAGCCGTTGCTGCATCGAATTTTTCCTCGAAAGTGGCGGACTTTCGGTCTATCAGTATTAAAACATTAACACTCAAAAATTTAAATATAAATTAATTACAACAAAAGAAAAATAAACTGTTTTTAAATTCGAAAATGTGAGTCACTAATGTTGAACCGAAAGTGTACGGTAGCCGAATGACACCTAATTGTCCAATAGACGACGAGCATCGACTGACTGACCAATCGCGTAAATACAATGTTCTGCGTTGGCACCCCGCGTTCCTATCATTCCACCAAACAGATCTATAAATTTACTTCTGCGCAGGTGAAGTTTGTGCTCACGACTCGTGCCGGTATCTGTACATAAGTATTATAATATCTAGTACCCATAGTACAAGCTCTGCTTAGTCTGAGACTAATGGTGTGCTGTATAAAAATGACCGAAATATTTATTAGGTAGGTAAAATTATCTTATCCTCCGTCAGGAAGAAGTCCGGACCTTTGGAAGGCTTGCCAAAAGACACAGGTCCAGCTAGCAGTCGCCCCTCTGACAACTTTAATCTATGATGGGATGAGGCACGAACCGAAGACAGTCCACAGTTGCATTATAGTAGTGTAGTCATATTTCGTCTCGAGAAGGTGTAGGACTATCGCGAATAACTTTGGCTATGGTATGGGTGTTTTATGGACTGGTTTTAAATTATTCATCATATATATCATTTTTAACCGACTTCAAAAAAGGAGGAGGTTCTCAATTCGATTGTTTTTTTTTGTATGTTCATTTCCTCAGAATCCGATTTCGAAAATTATTTCTTTATTTGAAAGGATATACTTCCAGATTGGTCCCATTTTGATCAAAATCCAGTTTTGATGATGGGATCCATGTAGAATTGAGGGAACTCCTCAAATATAATAGACATTCATATAGCGATTTTGGTATATTCATCAACAAGTCAAGCATTTGAATTCAGAAAGTATCATTTGGTGAAGATCTGATGAAAGTCTTTGGAGATAAAGAAGGGAACTCTTCAATGGATGACAGCAAATTATCCGGGATTGCAGCAATCACTTGTCTTTCTATTATTAATGCCACTCAAAACAGAAAAATAAAATAAACTTTAAAAAAAAGTATAAAACCGACTTCAAAAAGAATAAAATAATAAAATTTGTGTGAAACAGTTTAGGAAGACGGTGCCAGTTTTTTCTTAAATCAATCCGAATCAAAAGCACCTACTTCCTAAACTGTTTCACACATTTGTGAAGTCGGTTCTTACTTTTTTTTTTGGTTTATTTTTGGAGTCGACTAGACCTACATAAAAGGCGATTATTCAAAATTGTTTTATAGTGAACTTTATTCATCAATACAGTTATGATATGACCTCTACAGTTAAAAGTTCATTGTTCTCTGAACCCAGACTGCCAAACTGTATTAATAGTGTCAGCAACGCTGTGCGAATTCTTTCGTAAGCATTATCACTTGAAACAATGAACTGTGTTACAATTTCCAGGAAGCTGATTCTAAATTGTGGTCTGTTTTTATTTTCGTAAGACAGGACGAGGATGATTGGGCAAAGACAAATCTAGACCACGGTATCTGACCAATACCGGTCGACTGACCTCGAAAAGCAAGGCATATTGTGTACTGGATATTACGCTCTCGTGAAGTCTCGTGATTTGGGCCAACTCGTGTGAGAAATAAAGTAGGTAACACATTATAAAAAAACAAAGTTTAACCGGATTAAATCGCGTATATTATTTAAATTGGTTTTCCTGACGTTTCGAAAGCTTTGCAGCATTTCGTGGTCGCAGGTAGACTAAGATGACAATCGTCTTTACAGATATTTCTAAAAAATATTTTAATCTACCGTACAATATTTATTAATTTAAAACTAACGAAACGTCAGGGAAACCAATTTAAATAATATACGCGGTTTAGTCCGGTTATAGGTACTTTGTTTTATTATAATGTGTAGTGATCGCGAAAACCTAAGAAGTTATTAGGTAACACATCTTCATTCAAATAAACCATTTACGTCTGCGTGTGTTTCTGAACGGAGTCTATACTAAAGAATACCTACCTACTGCTTAAAATTATTCTGTGCTAGCCAATGATTTTTCTAAAAATCATTGCTAGCTAGTTAAGTTCATCTAGGAACAATATATGGCACCTTCCTTATTCGTTGTTTAATCAAACAATGCATAAGCAAAACCTAACAACAACGTTGGAGAATTTTGTGATAAGTCTCCAAACATTATTATGGCACGTTCCTTATTTGTTTTTCAATCAAAAAATGCATAAGCAAAACCTAACAACAACGTTGGAGAATTTTGTGATAAGTCTCCAAACATTATTATGGCACGTTCCTTATTTGTTTTTCAATCAAAAAATGCATAAGCAAAACCTAACAACAACGTTGGAGAATTTTGTGATAAGTCTCCAAATGCTCCAAACATTATTAAGTACCTAGTACCTAAATAAATAAATAACGTTTATTTACGAAAATAGTACATAGTTTCAAATTATACATAGGCAATGTTTTCATTGTACAAAAATTATTAAAGCATCTGTAGCCGAACTAGGCAAAGCCTGTGTTTCGGCTATCAAAGCCAATCCCTTCAAATATTTTTCAATTAGTAGAAATAGCCATCAAACAGAAATGTTAACATAGAGTAGGTAAATAGGTTTTGTTTTAAAATATTATTGAATTTTATACAAGACACTTAATCTAAAACTATTCGCAGTCTTTTCAGACTTGCGGTCTATAAGTAGGTAATATAAATAATAATTTTACTTTAAAAATTTGTGACTCAGTGAACGTGTCCTTGAGTGAAATGTGAGAGGATGTGTGGGAGTGTAAGTTTGTGTGTATATGTAGGGTGTGTGGGGTGTGTACGTGTGTATGATAGCGTGTGATGTGTGTTAGGTGTGGGCTGGGTCTAAATATGTGCACATTTTGTTTATTTACAATCTAACGAGATATAATATTATAATGATCACTGAGGTATATGTAGTAGAAGTTCAGTCTCCTCGTAAGTGAGTTTTTGTAAGAATGCGCATACTCTTTTCTTACATGGTATTTTTGTAATTGTGTATAGGTATTTTTATAGCTCTGTTTATTTTATTGTATATATAAGGTCCCAAAAAGTTTGTAAACCTCGAACTAAACTTGGTATTACTAATAAAATTTCTATCACATACTATATCTTTTCGACGTTTTTGTAATTTTAACGGATCATAAGTTTCTTTGCTATGTTGTAGAAGAGTGATATTAAGTATGTAAAGCTGTCTTACAGTCTAAACCTCACAAAATTGGTACAGTGTTGCCGTGGGAAAGTAAATACGCTTAAAAATACTAACTTTCAGTATTGCACGCTGGACGATTTCAAGTGGCAGTATTATAGTTTTTAAGGCGCCTCCCCAGGATGAAATACAGTACGACAGAAGTGACTGACATAGCGCATAATAGATCCGTTTTAGCAGCTGTGGATCAGCAACGTGCCGCAAATTCTTAAAGACATAAATTAGTTTTCGTGTTCTTCCACATAGATCGATGATGGTCTTACATTTTATAATGCATCAATAAAACGTTTATTAGAATCTGATCTACTAAGATCAAACAGCGAAGGCACATAGGTAGTTATAGCATGAAATGTTTTATTAGGTAGGTATAAATTTGTTTGGCAGATGATGACTCGCTAATTCACTGACTGGGCACCCTAAAAAGCTACAAGCCACTATCAGGCAACATGGAGCAACAACGGTGCGAGAATGTAGAGTTGTGGCCCTACATCTCTGCCTACCCCTTCGGGGATATACAGGCGTGATGTTATGTTATGTTATAATCTTTGACAGAGTTTTTACTTGGTCTATGGTTATAATAAGGTTTTTATTATTATCAACTTGATTATGAAATATTCATGAAGAGATGTGAAGCACATTTAGGTGAGCATTTTACATAGAAGCCCTTTGTATAATGGATCACGAGTTCACAACATCACGATATTCACGCTCCTGACTTGGTAAATAATCGTGCTGTTGCAAATATTTCTAGGTTATTCACCTAAGAATTTCTATGCGATTTACTCAGACAGAAGTTTTATAGGTACAATGATCAATATAACCGTTCTTTTCGATTGCTGGAGTGCTACATATTTTTCAACATTCTTGTTTTATGTCAACTGTATCAATATCGGCTTTTTATTTCCCTAGTTCTATTGAAGCTATAACTTGCAAAGAAAAGATACAAATCAAAAGGAAATGTCACCATAACAGAGTCACGAGCATTTTTCACAGATCAGCGTAAAGCGAGTCCATTTGTCACGCTTTTCACAATCGCAAACAGAGCGGGACGATGGTATCTCCCGTACCAAATGTTAAGCGACACTATAAAACATGCACTATCTTATCCGGTATACTTTTATCTAACTCTGTCGGTTGACCCGGGAACAATAGTTTGTCACGGCATAATTCCTTCCAAAATCTGTTTAGTACAGTCAGGATTTTGAGATTTAAAATCGAGTTAAACCTTTAATTGAAGTTAGTTGGACAGTTCTTATAAGTGTACCGTGTACCCTAATCAGTTTCATACTTTTCATAGTATTATCAATAGAATAAACAGTGATAATAAATAACACTTAATCATTTTCGTTCCGGTAGGTGTGGTTTTTAAAAACACAGTTACTGTTTTATAAATTCCTGTCCCCATCATTTGTCTGTCACCTCTTCTGTAACATGATTAAAAACATTGTCGACAGCACTTATTGTGTCCACCTGAGATTACACAATAGCCTTTGTGCTGGATGTTTATCCCTGGACTGTTATACATGCACATGCCATCAGCTATTCAAATCCCAAGACATTTGTGTTATTTCTTAACTCCCCTTTGAGCTTCAGTATTCGGGTCACAAACAGATGTATTTTCATTTACTACTTACATCTAATGGATTCTAAAGGTATGGAGAGTTACAGTCACTAGTGATTTAAAATGCTATGTCTACATAAAGATGTTTATTGAATAACATAATTAATTTTAGGAGGGAGTTTATTCAATGTTACTCAACAGCAAAGGAACTAATGAGATTCGTTTTATCCACGCAGTATAATCGTGGACGATACCTACTATTATCGTATAAGATACAATTCTCCAAATATAAAAATTGCAGAAATGATTTTTTCATGTAACTAAATCCGTAGGTATAATTACCAAGTTAACCGTCACGTGATTGGAACCGCCTTTGCCGTAGGTAGGTAATATCAACTTTTTGCTGAGTAAAATGCATTGCAGCATGAACTAAGTTCGTGAATGAATGGAGGTATTTACGCAAACCACTGACTCAAACTGGCGACGGGCGGCGACGACGTAACCTCGGGTAAAATGCAACGGTATAAGCTGCAGGAAATTGAGTAATTTGTGTAACAAATTATAAATTAATGCAAATTTTTTAATAAATTTAAGTCCAAGTCGAGTAGTCGAGAAAGAAAAAAACATAAAACTAAAGTACATAATAATATACTTATGTAGGCAGTGGTGGATCCAGGATTTTGATTTGGGAGGGGCTTGACCCATCTGAGGGTAGGCCTTATCAAGATAAACAGTAAACTACAACTGAACTAGATTAAGTCAGGATAAGTGATGAAAATTTTACTCTACGTAGTGTAGTAATAAGAAAGTAGGTTAAGGTGAATGCTACAGGGTAGCCCGCGAAATTCAAAATTTCTTGCGTTTTTTGCAAATTGTAGCTCTATTTCACGTTGTATATCAATCAAAATATGATTCGCGGTAGTAATAACAACATATCTAATGAAATATACTCTTAACAAATATAAATCTAGCTCTATAAGCTCTACAAGCTCGAAAATTGATAATTTGATCGTAAATTGATATTATCGAGCTTGTACAACTTACAGAGCCAGGTTAATATTTTTTACGAGTGTTATTCAGTAGATATATTGTTATTACTGCCGCGAATCATATTTCGAGCGATATACAGCGCGAAATAGAGCTAGAATTTACAAAAAATGCAAGAAATTTTGAATTTCGCGGGCTACCCTGTAGCATTCACCTTAATATCAAGTTTAATTTTAGATTTGTCAGGGGTGGATCCAGATGCTTTTGGGTGGGGCTTGAGCCTCTTAGTCCCCCCCTGGATCCACCAATGTATGTAGGTACCTAACTTTTTGATACATTTGAAAAAACAGTTATGCATTGCTCGAAAGTTAATTACTTAGGTACCTACCTACCTATTACCTATATGTATTACTTAAATTCCTTTGTTTTGCATAATAATTGTGGTAATTCGCTTTTGTTTTGAGTCCTACATACATAATTATATGCTATACAGAATACAAACTAACAGGGCGTGTGTATCAATGCACACTGCCGCACCATGCATGCATCTTGCGCAACCGAGTGTTGTCTGCACAGCATTCACCGGATTTAAATCATTTAAATGTAGGTCCATCAGAGATAATGACGTCATATTACAGAGTTTATAAAATTGGGTCCTTTAAATTTCTTTTCTAAACGAAAAAAGAACTGTTGCATCTAGCGAACATCGCCGACACATTTCACAATTGAATGATTTTTTTGGACTAAATTTCAAATCGTGCGAAACGGATTCGTTGCATAAAACGAAACGAATCGTATTAGAGCAAATAATCTTCACAATCCGCTCGTCCGTTCCAAAATTTATCTTTAAATTGCAATTCTAAAAGGCCTTGTTCGTTGAACTTTTAAATCGACAAAGTAAAACCTAGGTAGGTACCTAGGTAAGTTTCGAAAATCATAATAGTTTTGGGAGCAGAAAGCAGTAAATAGGTATCCATATTCTAATTATAAAACTCGATTTATAGCATGACTGGGTGAACGAGGGACATACTCGAAAATACGGTAGAATGTGCGTACACATGATGAAAAAATATTTAAAAAAACAACATAACATAAAATCATGCCTGTATTTCCCCGAAGGGGTAGGCAGAGGTGTATAGTACACCCACATTTCGCCAGTTATATTATAGTCCCATGTAATAGGGGGCGAGCCTATTGCCATTGACCGGGCACAAATCCAGACTCCGGGCTGCTACTGAGAATTTCCTAATGAAAAAACCCAATAACACTTTGCCCGACCCGGGAATCGAACCCAGGACCCCACGCTCAGCAGTCGCGCTTGCAACCACTAGACCAACGAGGCAGTAAAAAAAAACCACGATAAATCACGCGTACAGGAGAAAAATGCTCGCTCAAGATCTATCTAGGGGTCTGCTGGCTAGCTGGCTAGTACAAGTGGCTGAGAGGGTGTTAATAGCAACCGATGGACACTGCCTTGCTAGGTGCATCACCTAACTGCATGAAGATTTGATTTCTAAGCGCGGAATACTGTCCACAGTTATTGATGAAATCGATATGAAAAATATTGCAAAAATTAAGGTTCCTTTTTGTATATTTGGAACGAGAATCAAGTAGGTAGGTACCTACTGAACATCCTCCTTCAATACCCAAGTCCCTCGTTCAACCAGTCAATCTGTATACAACGTGTTATTGAAATAACTGAAAAAACTCTTAAGGGGTCAAAAATTTAGGGATCAACTGATATTTTTTTCGCGAATGCAGGGTTGGTCCTACATTAAAAGTTGTACATACTGATGAGTACAATGATCCTTTGAGAGGTTTTCAGTGAGCTTTTTCGTATGGATTAGTTATTCACAGTTATGTTTTATTTTTAAACATGAATCAATGCAGCTCGTGTATATGAAAGGCTGCATATTGTTCTATTGATTCAGACTCTAAGCAATGACATCGATCGACAATTCAACATACAAGTTCACAGAAGTCCTCCAACTGCCCACTGTTCCAAAGCATGACTACGCTAACTTGACAACGGAGACCACACATCATATTTATGTAGATATACAATCACAAACACAAAGCAAATTGTCACTTAAACACATAGAAAATCACGGTTAGACACCATGATACACGAGCGTGAAGCGAGACGTAACTGCAGGCCCCGTAACGAGATCGCAGTGATATCGCAAGACATTGAACTCACACCCAACCAACGCGGCTAAGGTTTCCACGCCGTTTGTTATACTATCGCATTATTTAGAGCAACTTGAATAACTCAGACGAAAAACACCAATCTCTATTATAGTGCATGTTACGTTTCTTATCGTAAATCTTGACTTGCTGGGAGGTTGGGTTATAACATAGCTTTGGTTGGATGATATAAAGTATTGTATTGTAATATAACCTGTTCATAAAATGTTGATTTTAAATCGTCATTGTATTTTGAAGTCCAATTGGAAACTTGAAAATATGTGGCAATGATGTTAATTAACATCTATTCCTGCTAACTATTTCTAATGATATAGGAAACGAAGTTATTTATCCAAAAGAACAGAAAATTTGCGTTTACGACAAAACAAAATAAATAAGGTGAAGTTTAGAAGTAGATGGAATGGGACGTGTCAAGCTGCCAGTAGCGTTGAGCAGCGCAGCGGCCAGTTAGACATCTTTCCAAAGTGGGCGAGCGCGTTAGCAATTAAAAGCGGAATTTGCAAGGATTCATTGGTTCACAAGGTCTAACACATAAAACGAAGATTTATCTCCATAGAAACTACCGTTCAATTGCATCGTTAAATAACTTTAATCTCCTTCCCACGAGCAATTCTTGTTACTTTGTTGTAATTATAATTTCTTCCGATTTCTGAACGGTTTTAGGAAGCCTTTTATTCTTTTTCGCTCTGATGTTACTCTTTGCTTTTTTTCTAACTTCATATTGCTTTGTATATTTATAAGATGCATGTTCGCAGTCAGACTAGCAAGTGAATAATTTTTTGTTGACCTATTTTTCACACCCTGGCTTCCTCATAACCACCTGGTATTTTTGTGAGCATACCATGGCTACTCAAGTATGACGTGCTTGCCCCAAATTGCGTAACCGATCATACCAGTTCCGACCGCAACCCAGTTTGGCTGCAAAATCAATGCCCTGCTAAGAACTGTTATCTGAACGTGACCTCGAAAATAACAAAAACAAGACGATTGGGAGAAGTTGTTGCATATCCCAAACAAAAGTTTTTAACGAGTTTCCCGTGATCTGCTCACATCAGCTCAGTCACAGTGGATTTTGATGCAAATGCAGATTACTTTCAGCAATTCGGTTTATTTACATTCACGTCCTAGTGGTATTTTGGCAGACATCATTCTATAGAATATATCGTCCAGATTCGGCGTCCTATCATCAAGAAAACCCAACTGAATCATTGCATATCTCATTCGTCTCACACTGATAAAGTGAGATATTATTAGTTCGCAGAAGTAAAAATATCAAAGGACAAATCAAAGGAAGGACAAATATGTAAATGTCATCACTATCAAACAAATAATGTACTCAAACGGTGGCTGATAAGAGTTATGAACAATGCCATAACGGAAGTACGGTGACACTACGTAGGTATTTAATGTTTAATTTACGAGGTGATAGGAAGTGCCTAGTAAACAAATATAGCTAGGTGACTCATTTAGGCCATTTACCCGTCTCCGAGTAGATACGTATTATGAAAGAAAGCGTGATTCGTTCGGATATTTTACTTAGAACCAAACTTTCACTGAAATTCTTGTCAATTGAACCAGTTGGATTTAGGACAATTTGAATCAATACTTTATTCTATAGCCAATGAAAATGAGGAAGCACGCACTTTCAAAGATCACTTACCGATATCCCGCCCATCATTTCAGCAGAAAGACGTCCACTGCTGGACAAAGGCATAGGGGGGATATGCCATAATCGCCACGGTTTGCAGGCGAGTTGGCGATCGCAGTGGAGAACGCTGCTGCCCATCCTCTGGTGAATCCCTTAGTCGACTTTTACGACACTCATGAGAAGATATAGGGTAGTGCAATTCTTTACGTCCGGCACCACACGGAACATAGGTACCCGCCCGATACCCAATTAATAGTATAGAATTCGAATGCAAAATATCAATTGGTATCTCCTGACGCTACGGTAACCAGTGCATATTAACACTAATTAACGGGTCTTGAGAGTCCACCCATGTATAAGATAACAGGATACCTATGAGTTATATGACTCATGCATTCGATGACGACAACTATTAAAAAGTATCGACGAACCGATTCAGAGAAAACATTTGCATATCTACCTACATGATTGTCCACCGAAATTAGTTATAAAAGTTAATTGATGACCTTGTCATACCATATTCAGTTTGCTAATCGCGGACGTTCTCAAAAAATGCCAGGTTAAGAGTTCTCTAAACCGACGAGCATGCATGACGAGGTTAATGGACATAGATGAAGTGAAAGAGGTGTGTCAGGATCGTAGCAGGTGGAAATCCATAGTCTCTGCCTACCCCAATGGGAAACAGGCGTGATAATATGTATGTATGTATGTAAGTATGGGGTCCTGGATTCGATTCCCGGGTCGGGAAAAAAGTGTTATTAGGATTTTTCATTCAGTAGCAGCCTGGATTCAGGAAGTTGGCGGTACCTACTACTCCCGTGCCTCAGAGAGCACGTAAGGCCGTCAGTCCTGCGCCTGATCTCTCTCCGGTCACATTGCCGTCCCATCGGATTATGAGAGTGAGGGAATAGAGAATGCACCTACCTACCTTTGTTTGCGCACACACGTGCACTATAATATGTCCTGCGCATATGACTAGTATCCGTTGAGATTGGCTGGACATAAAGTTCAGGCTTGTGTCAAGGAAGAGTATAACCTGGATTCATCGAATAATGTATAACATTGTTCAGCAAAATAGTTACCTATAAATAACAGCTATGATTAGCTTCGTGTCCTACACATAATAATATACTTAACTTGATGTATTTGAATTCGTCGAGGTTATCAAAGGACAAAATGAGTATTAGGCCAATATGTATAGGTACTTTATTAAGGAATCAACCACAATTCACAACGTGTGTGGAGAAAATTGTTGATCGTATTTAATAGAACAGTTGACGGCGCAGATAAATAATGTAATAAATAATAATATATTAGGAGCTGAATACTACCAATTGTCTCTCTCTACAACAATGATAAAGCGAATGAACTGTTAGTCCTTGAATATTGAACCCATCTAATTTTTGGCTAGATGATCAACAATCACATTTAAAGGTAGAACTGTGGAAGTATTCGCAGGGAGTTTTTGCGGATTCTGATTCCGCCTGATTGGTGATTGTCTGCAGTAGATTGGTACTTGGTACGTTGAAACGAATATGTATTAGATAAACAATGTTACAGAAACATCTTTCAATAATAATTATGTATGTTTCAAGTAATGGGAAGTTGTTAGCCGTCGCGCGTCATTCTGATAAGTAGAAGCCACTTAACAGTACCTTAAGTGAATCATTAAGGGAATACTGATCAAGTAAGTATGAATCACATATAGGTATGAAGCGATGACGTTGAAATTGGAAATATAAAACAAACAATGGGAGGTAAAAGATGTAGGTACTTATATAACCAGTAAAGGATTAGCTGTTCTAAAGTTTTAATAGGCCAAATGTTAGTAATGCTACATATAATGTAGGTACACGTATTTCTATTTTTAGCCACAGTTTTTTATCAAACAATATGCACACTGGAAGTTACACAGTTAAATTAACAATGTTTAGGAAAATACAAGTACAAAGGTACTACTTATCTCTAAAGAAATCTCTTACAGCAGACCAGCGAGAAAAGAATTGGAAAGAAAAGAAATTTTGAAAGTGTGGAAACTGGGGGAGGTGATGTTTTTTGTGCTACTCTTAAGGTACCTAATTACAAAGGTGTCAGAAATTCCTTTTAACATCTGTTAATTTTATTATCATCTTTGGCCAAACGAAAATCTTATCGACAGAATAGAACAAAGGACCCAAGTAGATTACATGTGAAGGCATTGAATTTGCATTTAATGACCCTTGTCATTAAATGCAAATTCAATTCCCTATGATTCAGCGCAGGCGCCGCTTGATAAATACCTTCAAGGTTGTTGTACGGTATTGGAACAAATAGGTTATGCTAGCCAGTCAACCGCGACCGTTGAGTGTCTTCTTATAACTGTAGTTCAAAACAGATGGATTATGGTGAGCGATAAGAGGTCATTAGCTGACGCCAGGTGCAGGCGGTGCAGCTTGCACCTTTTCTAGCGCTGAGAACGCGATAACGACGGAAAATATTTCTTTAAACTATGCCTTTGCTATGGACACAGAGATGTAACAACACGAGAGTACCATTGGAATTTAGTTTATCTTGTTTACAGATCTTGACACAATTTTGATATGAACAGTCCTAAACACCAGGCGTTCAAGTTTTTTCAGTTGGGCACATAAAAAACAGTTTCAGTGGAAGTTATACGGAACAATGGAAATTTTTGTGTCAATTTCACAGTAATCGTTCATAGTTCTTTTCCCTAGCTTCTCGCTTCAGAGAAATCTTCCAGTTTTGATTTCATTACATTTTTAGAACAAAAATGCCTGAAGTAGTGAAAGTTATTATCGCATTTTACGGCATGTAAACAACTAAACAGTCATAAGTCATCCATTGGTCATCAGCTGTAGTGCACATACGGTTACTGCCGAAGCCGAAACTTGTGCTTCGTGTAATGCTACCCTCTTCGTAGTTTCGAAATCTTCTGTATTCTGTACATCTGATACGTGTGATTGAAAGTTGAAGATGAATTTAATGGGTGATAGAAATCAACAAGAAATCAGAATCACTTCACTAATAAGACTCACCTATGCCCAGGTATGCAAGTTGCATTCTTATTGAAATACTTAATTGTATTTATTGAAAATTCTTAGTAAGACTAAGAACATAAAGGTCGATTTAGTACATGGACCCTTAACTGGATATTAAATACTACGTCGAATTCCAAAGATTTGTAATACAGTAAGCTCTTAACGTTGGAAACGAAACAGTCAACAACTTACAGTTAATTGCTTGCAATTAGTCTAATTACCTTAATGTAGTGCATTAAGTTCAACTTTATCTAAATAGCTAAAGGGAACAAAAACGCTATATATTGCATACACGTTTATTTTATACAGGTAGGTACGTCGCCCTATGGGTCTGACTTATAAACACAATGAACTAACGTGGGATACTTTTCTCCCATCAAACTGCATCTACCGTGGAAGCCCGGATTCCATTATAGAATAAGACATGCGTAATTTAATCTTCCATTCTGTAATGTACGGTAAAGGTAATGTAATGCTGTATGAAATCAATTGTGAAGTGAAATCTAAATTGCGCAAGCAATCATGAATGCACTTCATAAAGATAATGTTTCATGTCTGATCTGATCATTTGAACAATTTGTGAAGACATTCCAGTTTCCTAAATTATTCTTTTAAGTGTGTTAAGGTGTAATTATTATTTTGTCATGTTGAGGAATAAATTTAAATTCTGATGCCTTCATTCTTTTAATTTTAAGTAGATATATTATGGGTTTTGCTCCCATGACGTATTATATTAGAGTCGTTTTTGCAACGAGGACATTCTGCTCTGAGGACAACCCGATCCAAATTCCTCAAACCACGGCTTTATACACAACATTGAAAAATGTTTAGCGTGATGAGCTGATGAGATCAATGTGTAATCTTGTGTCATGTTGTTTCGGATAAAAAAAACGATTCTTTATAAATTTTCAATAACTGGCTGAAATCCAAATTTTCTACAATAAAAGTCATGATAAAATAGCAGAGGTACATAAAAACCCAAAAACCCAAAAACCTTATACCTGTCCTGTTCCTGTGTGATTATCTAATGGAAGCTGTCTATCGTAAAACATGCAGAGGGGTCACCGAAGTGATTTGTCCAAGATGATTGAATTAGCGAAAGGATGTCGCCCCAATGCCGGGGTCGGGACGGGTCAGGTACAGCCGGCGCCTTTATAGCATATCAGCTGCCTTCATTAACACGTGTTCCTCATCATCATTTGTTACATGATTCATTCCTGGTTTAAATATAGGTAGGTAGCATGTTGTTATGCTTTTGCTTTATTCATCCATGAGCATATTGAGCACCACATTCGGTTAGCAAAGAATGTATACTGCCAGAATCTTGTATTTTTATATTTCGCTAGTAGTATTCTATTGGTGCAGTGCTAATTTATCCACAGATGGTTTTGCATTTTCTGTAGTAAAATTCCAAAGAATAAAACGGGATGCTTTTCACGCAGGCACTGGCCGCTCTTGGTTTCTTTCTTCGTGTTCGAAATATGCGTGCAATTATTCAATGAGTCAATAATTAAAAGGTTACAGACTGAACAAGACAAGTATAATACCAGTTTATTTTTATGAAGGTAGGTCTAGGTAGGTCCTGCCTTTTCCTTTTACAGTATAAACGGGCAGCATTCCATATTGAATAGTTGATCTCAAACTGCAGTAGAAGAACTAACGATAGCTTCTGGCACCTTCTGGACATGCAGAGCATCTGATAGGTAGGTATAGGTAAACATTATTTTATTGTTTCTAAATCAGCACGGACACCGTGCAAAAGTACATATTCGGCAAAAAACTAGTTCAAGAGCTTGATAATAGTGCATTTTTATTTCGCAACGATACATTATATGTGTCAAATATTTGCTCGACACACAAACAGGTGAGTAAATCAATATCAGTTGAATGGGCTCGATACGCAGCCCTTATCAGGGCACGCAGGTACGTGCCGTTATCACAAACTTATCAAATGCTTGTTTATCGAAGGATAGCGTGATCAATAATTGTGTTAGACTAATTTAAAAGTAAGATTTTGGGGACCGGTCGGGATAGGGCTGTAGCTAGGGGTCTGGAGTAGCGGGGCAGCAAGAGATGGTAACTATAAACTTGCTCTTCGTTTACATGTTCAGGCCCAAGGGCCCTGGAGGCCAGGTGCTAGCTACGGCCCTGGATCGGACCTTAAAACCCGATAGTTTCTGGGAAAGGGTTATAAATTATAAATGAATCAGCAAGAGATAAATACTTTATTTCAAAGAGTAAAATTTTTCATGTAACTTGTTCTTTTGTTTGTAAGCCTGGGAAGGTTTCATGTGATGAAACACTTTGGAAAACGATCCTACCTGTAATATAGTTGAAAACTAATTAGATGTCCATACACTCATCTATCCTTATGGACTATTAGCTGGTTATTCTAATCAGAATCTAACATGAACTTAGGTTCTACTTACGACACTACAAGCAACATGCTAAGTTCTAAAAATACTACTTGTCTCAGAATTTATAAGAAAACCTGCCTAACGGGATGAAACTAACAAGCCTCTATAATTACTTAGCACGCAAACGTGTCGATTAAGTACTACAACCAGCTAGTAAGAATAATAAGCAGGAATAGCTACCTACTGTACGGTGTTTGGAATAGTCCTGACAACTCGCTTTGGAATGTACAGGTCATCAAATCAAAATCAAAATCAAAAAAAAAAAAAGATTAAAAAAGATTTGTAAATATTGGCATTTACTTACCACAGCGACTAGCTTCCCACGCACCGTGATGCCAATCATCGGTGCGAAACGCACCTCGACTCCTGGTTCTACCACCAGCTCAGCATCTCTTTCTATCAGAAGATCATCACGCAGCATGTACGGGCTACCATCAGGCTTCCATACGGTACGCCCACCGGTCAGCACGCCTCCCGGCAACTCTGTCAGACCTAACGACTTGTTAAGAAGATAAGGGTCCGTCGTTTCAAGCGATTCTTGTCCTTTACACTCATAAAAGCAACACAGAACCGTTATGACGAACAGTAACACTGTCCTCCACTTATACTTCGTGTCGCTGAACTGACTGTGTCTCTTCTGCACGCCCATATCTTTACAGCACTCCATTATTCACTAACTGAACACAAAAATTTTCATTTCACTTTTGCTACCGCTCCTCACCTGCTGCTACCTATTTCAACACCTATCCAAACATCGCACAGGTAACTCGACACGATACGACACAAAACATTTTCGTAAATAAACATTAATGTTTTAAATAAATTCTCGCGTGTATTAGAAAATTTGAATCAAAACAATTCATAACGAAACAAAGGTGGGGCTGGTAAAAATAAAACAAGCAAAAATACGCACTACCGCGCGACCGTTGAACGAAGTCGTTTGTCCGGTTTGGTTTCGAGTAATTCGAGTTTCGTTCGTTTTGATTCCTCCTCTCTTCCCTCCTCGCATATCAGCCTCACTCACTCGTTCTATCAAAAGCCTCCTCCCCACCACTGTTTCACTTTCAACTTCAACACAACAGCCTCATCGTGACGTCACGGATTTTGCGCTAGTGGTAGTGAGACTTATAGAAGTTACTCTATGGTGAGACGCTCTTGCTAATAGTTCACTCGTTCGTTCTTCCGCATAATTTGATAAGGTGATTACAACGCAGTAGCCCACCAAATTCAAGATTTCTTGCGTTTTTTTCAAACTGTAGCTCTAGCACAGAATAGAAAATATTACATTCTACCAAGGTCAGCGTAGACCAAGAGGAGCTAAAACCACTACATTCTTTCCATCTTATTACAAAATAGGGTTTAATAGGTTTTACTTAAGGTGCATGTAGCAGCAATGTAAATGGTGAAGCTGTAAGTATTGTAGATAGAAAAAGTGCCAAAAGTGGCAGTTTCCCGCACTTTTTCTATCTACAACTACAGCGAACTATAATAGGTATAATACAATTGTTAAAAACGAATTTTCGATAAATGATGTATCAATTCAGCGAGTATTTTTTTTTTTACTAATGGGGGCGCCACTTGGCTGCTACATTCCCCATAAGCTAGGCTTAAACGCCCTTTATGTATGAAGTATATTTTTAACTCTATTACCTAATTCATACAGTTGTTTGAGCGATACCGCGCTTGCCGATTGTGCCCCGTCGCATGGTCTGCACTTTTTTATGAACTTAAAATAAAGTAAGGCCCGTATTACAGAACGTTCCTCAAGCGTTGATCAACTATTTAAAACTAGTTTATGGTTGGGATTTCTCAAGCATAGATTCATTGAACACACCGCTGAGTTTAGCTTTATTTTATAGTGGTGTCGATTACTTTGTTCATGAACTAAACTTATTTTAAACTATTGCTCTCTTTTACTAATAGTAGATACGAGAAAGGGATGGCAACAATTTTAGTGCTGTCAAATTAGTTTACGTGCTTTATTTCTTTGTAGATTATTTTAGTGAGGTGAGCAGGTTCCGAGACCACGACTAAACTAATACTAGTCAAAGAGAATATAACCACTACGTTTAGTACTAGTATGTAGTATGGAAGTTTCAATTCCGACTAATTTGACAACACTAAAATTGTTGCCATTCCTTTCTTGAATCTACTATACTATTAGTAAAAGAGAGAATACCTAGTTCTAAATAAGTTTACTTCGTGAACAAGAAAATCGACACCACTGTCAGCTGTTTTGGTATTTGAGCAGAGATTTTATCTGTAATCACTCAAGTGTGGTCGAGACCACGCTTGAGTAGAGATTTCTTTCCTGTTTCAGGTTATATTCGTGTGCTATGTTGTTGAATTGAAGTTTATAATTACCGTGTTAGAATAAGACCGATGGTCAAGTATCGATTATATCCTTAAGTAGTGATCAGTTGATTGAAGATCAAACTGTACTTGAAGAACGTTCGGTAATACGGACCTAAGTAATTTTTTTGTTTTATCAAAAAATCCTCTGCTCTACGCTTCTCTTGGTACCCCTATTTTACGTTTTAGCTAAATTAATCGAAACATAGTTCGCGACAATAATCACAATATACTTATTTATCACAAGAAACTTTTTTATATATATTCCTAATGGGCTTGCTTGCGTCATTGAGACGGGTTAGCGTTGACCGCCACCTCACCTGAAGCACAGAATATCTAATAATACTAACGTACCTTAAGGTAATTCTTTTAACTACAAACGTTCAAAATATAGTTCCAAACTAATTCCAATTATTTAAATCTCAATGACCTAACAGTAGATGTTTCTGATTGCCGAAACGAAAAAGTTGATAAGTTGGCAATAACAGGAATCTATGAAGGAATATATGTAAGCCATTTACCCTTCTTTACAGATATATTAAGGGATATCAAAATAATGTGCTCGAAAATATGGAGAGAATATTTCGATGAGAGATCTGTAGGCCTAGTACGAGTTTGACACTTACCGATACTTCCATCGAATTCGACGACTTTCATTCATTAATCAGTAGCGCCCCTGGCGGATACGAGGAGGAACTAGTAGTTTATGAATGAAAATAGACGAAAACTATGAAAGTATTATAAAGTATCAAACTCGTACTAGGCCCCCTGAGGAGAAGGGTATATGGTACAGGACTATTCAGTCTGAACCTCCAAAGATTCCTTGGTTCACAGAAGTGCGGATAAATAGACAACTGCTGGTAACAAGCATGCGATTACGATCCGGGCACATTCCATTAAATGCGTTCGGACATCTTATGAAGGTTGTTAATACCCCAAACTGTCTGATTTGCAATGTGAGGGAGGACACGTACCACGCTTTAGTGGAGTGTGCTCGGATCGGCGCAGAACGCTGAGCTTTGGAATTAAAGGCTGGCGTTAGGTTAAGGGACGTTAGCATTTGCAATATTATTTTGTCAAATCCTACGTCCAAAGTAGCTATTAAGTTACACTACTTGATTGTTAAATTAATCAAATTAAGATTTAAAAAAAATGTACATCTATGAGGCTGGCATAATCGCTCAGCGATTAAAGCCTTTTTATAAAATAAAGATTTAAAAAAAAAATATATGCGCAAAGTCAAAATTATACTTTGAAATATAAAAAAATAAACATTTACATAAAAATAAACTTTGAAATATACAAAATAAAATACAAATAAACATGCAAAAAATGAAAAAAAAAAAAAAGCTGCAAATCTTTCGAAACGTCAGGGAAACCAATTTAAACACAATATACGCGATTTAATCCGGTTAAACTTTGTTTTATTATAATGTGTAGTGATCGCGAAAACCTAAGAAGTTATTACATATAAACATTTCTAAAAATTGTAACTTTGAAAAATAAACATTAAAACGAACCAAATGTGTATTCATTTTTTCCTTTAGATTCTTACGTAATAAATATTAAACGGGGGGGAGGGGGTCGGCCTATTCTTATTTTTTCTTATAATAGGGGTGGAGGGGGTCAAAAACTATTGAAAATAGTCTTACGTAATAACTGAATGGCCCCTTAAAAATAATGAAATAATCATTCAAGATGTCGAATCAAAAGAAATTTTAAAACACATTTTTAAAACCTTTTTTGTACAGAAAAATAAGATGATTCTATGCTTTAAAATACCTATGCATCATTGTAAATATTGTTATAATCATTTTGAATTAACTGAAATATTACTCATAAATCGATATCAATAATACACACAAAAACTTAAAAAGCTTATCCAATGTTATTTGGACAATACGTACAAAATTTATTTCGAAAATCGATTATCAAAATAATTATATCATGCAACACCATACATGGTGTCCTTATGGGTGCGTTCAGTTATATCGCCCGACGACCTACGGCACGGAGCATATTTATCAATGATATTACATAAGTAATATAATATTACTTATGTAAAATCATTGATATTTATCATTCAGTTACGGAGTTGTTTGTTTTACGTCGAGTTGAATTTATATATTCCTCCGTATTTACTTTGTTATAATCATTGACTTAGGTACAACTCACTGGTTATAATACGATTCAATGCTCGAGTTGACCGTAACCACATAACAAATAGAATCGTCATAAAAATTAATTTCGAAGAACTAAGAAGTTAAATCTTAGAAATAATCTCAATTTCAACAGAAAAAAAATCATTTCTCTTATGGGGCCATTCATTTATTACGTAAGTAAGATGATTTAGGGGGGGAGGGGGATCGACCATGTCTTATTTTTTCTTACATGGGGGTGGGTGGGAGTCTCGATAGTTCTTACGTAAGATCACAAAATTGCGCAAATTTAAAATTATACTTTTAAATATATAAAAATAAACATTTACATAAACAAACTTTGAAATATACAAAATAAAATACAAATAAACATTTCAAAAAATTGTTACTTTGAAAAATAAACATTAAAACAAACAAAACGTGTATTCATTTTATCCTTTAGATTCTTACGTAATAAATATTAAACAGGGGGGGGAGGGGGGAGGCCTATTCTTATTTTTTCTTATAATAGGGGTCAAAAACTAGCGAAAATAAATAAATATCTTTGGGACATTTTTACACAGCACTATCTTGTCCCAAACTAGACTCTAGACAATGGATATAATACTTATATACATTTTTTTTTTTGTAAATACATACTTATAATATATAAGCAACACCCAGACCAACACAAACACTTATGTTCATCACACAAATATTTATGCCCTGTGGGAATCGAACCCACGACCTCGTTATCAGCAGTCCGACACTCGAACCACTAGACCACAAAAAATAGTCAAAAAAAATAGTCTTACGTAATAAATGAAAGGCCCATACCTAGGGTAAAATTAAAATCATTTGTAGAATATGAAAAGATATTTCTTTGTCTACAACATAAGACTAAAACCGCCGTGACATGCTCCTAAGAGAATTGGCAATGTTCTTTGACAAAAGGTAAAAAATCAGAGTTTTTTTAATATTTCCTTCGATACGATGGCAGCGGTGCGCGATGGGAGCGCGGAAAATGGAACGTAGTTTTTTCTGGCATGGGACATGACCGAAACGTTTTGTAGTTTGTGTTTGAATCACGCGCATACAAAACAAAAGTTTGTAAATTACGTTCATATTACGTACGTACGTAATGATCATAAGTTCAATTGTTAGTACGTTATAAAATACATAACCTAGCTCAATAAAATAAAAAATAAACCGGCTGACATGAATATATTATTATTATACCTACTCGTTCAAAAACTGGTACTTTTTATTTTTATGATCATGGCAACATATAGCTCGCCCTACGTAGTACGGTGATAAGCTAGGAACAAATTATAAGTCGCGACTTACAGTCGCTTTTTTTTTTTTTTTCGAATGTACTCCCGCAGACTTGGTACCCCTAAAATGGATACCCTAACTGCTTAACCGGACGGGTGGCGGAGAATCCCGTTAGGGACTCCATCCGCCGAAAAATTTCCCTAAACCTAACTTATAACTAAAAACGCGGTTGCAAAACCGCATAAGGGCGTCCCCCAAGGGAGGGCTCGAACCTCGGCTAACTGGGGCATTGCGGGGGGACCCCGCCGCTATGTCCCCCTGGCAGCCGTTGCTGCATCGGGAATAGTTTTCTCGAAAGTGGCGGAGTTTCGGTACATCGGGTGGTGGGTGATGACTTACAGTCGCGACCGTCGGTCGCGTCTTATTAGTGTGCTGGTTATTTAATAACTTTTTGTATGTTAGTCAGATGCATTAAACAACAAAATAAAGCAAACTACTGTGAAAAACATATAATATTCGTCAAAGCAGTGACAGTTGGCGACTGACAGCCGCTCGGACGCGACCGATCACCGTGCACATGCGGCTAAGGCGTCCGCGACTTACTACCCTACTGTACTATTCATATCTTTCTTCAACAGTGCCACTGGTACAAAAAAAACCGGCCAATTGCGAGTCAGACTCGCGCACTAAGGGTTCCATCCGGTACCACCACATTATCTGTGGTACCACCCACCACCCACCATTGGCCACCATCGATCTGATACATATCTCTATGTAGTCTGTGATCTAATACCCCAAAGAAACTGATTTAATTTATGAGTTCACCAAAGGTGCAGCACTACACGTTGATGTCTTTCCAATTTGCATCTCTTTCTTTCGTGGGTACCACCACACCACACGTCTGTTTGCCTTATTTTTATTAATAAGTAATTAATTTACTGAAATTGTAACTTCCGTAACATTGCTCCAACGAAAAGGTAAGTCGGATTAAAGGACAAACTTAACTTTGCAGTGGAAAAAATAAGTAGTAGAATCTAGTTGTATGATATTTTTATTACTTTATTGTATTATCTATGTTTTATGTTTATGCTATGCTTTAAACTATCTAAGCAAGCCAAAATAAGTTTTTTTTTCAAGTCATTTACAAAAAAAAACTCGCATGCATCGGTCTACACCACGGATGATTCTCCAACTGCAATTGTAAGTTTGTAATCATAAAAAAGATTTTTTCTTGTGATATAACCACAAATTCATAATTTTTGGATATTTTCCTTTACTTTTGCTGTAAGTCCTTGCTTCTTGCCAAATTTCAAGATTCTAGGTCAACGGGAAGTACCCTTTAGGTTTTGATGAGTGAGTTCGCAAGTATCAAAATAGACGTAAAGGGCCGTATCCTTTGATAGCGTTGACTTAGAAGCTTGAATTTTTTTTACTCCAAGGGACCGTCGACCTTAATATTTGATATTCATTTCAACTTCATACCTTTACTCGTTTCTGATATAAAATTCTTGACAGACGGACAGACAGACAGACAGACGGACAACAAAGTGATTCTATAAGGGTTCCGTGTTTTCCTTTTGATGTCCGGAACCTTAAAAATTGGCCCGCCGGCCGAGTGCATATTCGCCCACGCACAGTTTAGGGCATAGATTGAGCGCTGGCCAGAAAACCTAAATGTGTGCCTGACGGCTGATAGTCCTTCTGGATACGTCTGGAGGGAACGGCAGTTGTTAATCCGGTGCGTCCTGGGTACGGGAAATAAATATCCTTTCGAAGAACATTATTATCCTTCGGGGGATCTTATTGCTTATGGTGAATATTCTAGCGCGGGAGGAGCTCGATTTGGGCCAATGGGGCGTGACTCCGTGTGGCCCTCTGAAGTTAGCAGAGGGCATAGTGGAGGACAGGGATGAGGAAGAAAACCTCTATAAAAATTACGGGAGGATAGTCCCAGTGGGCGGCGAACTCGAGGTAGTCTGCTGCCTGGCGTAGCTGGCGCAGCTTGCGAGGTTGGCGTGGCTGGCGTAGCCCCTGTGGCTGGCAAGGCTGGTGAGGCAGGCGCAGCTGGCGTGGCCGTGACATTGGCGTGTTAGCTGCGTCATGGCGGGGCCTGTGAGGTGGTGCATAGCATTCTATGTGCACTGTCGGGGAGGGTGCGACCGACGTTAGGCCGCACGGGGAGAAGGGGCTCGCCTGCTTGTGGTGGGCCGGGACCTTTCGGGGGCCGTTGTGCAAATAACCACGGGTTCCCACGCCCCTGACCAAAGGTAGTTGAAGGAACACCGTGGTGGTTTTAGTCGGTAAGAGTCCGATACTGGCTCCGCCACCGCACCGTCACCGGGCGGAGTGCGTCGAAAAAAAAAGCCCGAGTGCGAATCGGACTCGTGCAGTAAGAGTTCCGTATCCATCGACCAGACACCCTGGTAGAAACTATTTATGAGAGTTAAGTTATATTCTGTTTTTCCCATAAAGATATTATACTGACAGTATAGAAATGTCTTTGGTTTTTCCTCCCTTGTCTTATTTAGCAAACAATCTTGGCATGTCTCTATATCCAAATAACTTATGATAAAATATAATTACTACATAGAATAAATTAATTAATTCTATGAATTACTAGTTCTGCACATGTAACTAATTAGTTTAAATAATGTTTTTTAATATGTGAAACGGTTAACATAATGTATTTTAATAATTATTGTTGACAAATTGCATTAAAAAGACATGCCAAGATTGTTTACTAAATAAAATAAGTAAGAAAAAACCGGCTAAGAGCATGTCGGGCCATGCTCAGTATTATAGGGTTCCTAATTACAAACGAATCAAATGGAATATTAATCATTGCTATTTTAGTTTTTGCAAACAGCGCCACCTGCGCTAAATTTAAGAAGCTAAATTTAAGAAGTGTGTCATATCAATATAACACAAAGTTACTTTTTGTGATATTTTTAAATAGGTAGTAACTAAAGGAGCATTATTTGCTAAGATCATTTTTCTCTAAGGTCAATGACCTATGAACTAGGACGTCTTAAGTATTTTGCAGTTTTCTCACTATAACTCAAAAATTTATAATCACATTATACTCGAAATAATTTTTAAAGATAGTTTTTATAAAGGTCTATCGATGTGGAAGATTGTAAGTTTCTACGTTGCATAGCTTAGAAATGGTAGGGGTGGGGGGGACACATTGGCAGCCACTTTGGCGGGCTGTATTTCGCAGATGGTAAATCTGATAAAAAAGTTGTGTATGAAACATTACCTTCATTCTAGTAGACCTATTCAATGATAACCCAAAAGAGGGGGTACAGCGAAAAAAAAAATTCTTCCTCATTTCATATGTATGGGCGCCACCCCTAAAATACGTTATAAAGATTTTTTTATTCTTTTAAAATTGAGATCTATATGCGGACTATTTTTCAACAAAATTTCAATTACTTATGTTTATAACTGTAGAAGTTATTAAGCTGTAAATGATTAGGACAGACGGACAGACGGCCAGACAGACCAGAAACTACGGAACCCTAAAAACATAGTGGTGATATTGTGTAATAATATTTTTCTTTTATCTTTAAAATCTGAAATACTGAACTTTTGCCCCGGGCTTGGGTTCATTTTGGGCCATTTTCTTTAATGTATATAATTATTTAACCAATACTAATAGTTGTTAGTATAATTGTTTTTATACTACTAACGAAAATAAAATATTTACTCATTTATAAATAAAATGAGCTAAAATAAAACTAACTTTAATAGTTAAGAGGACTTGAAGGAATATTCCTTCAAGTTAGAGGAGGAGGGAGGAGATTAACCAAGCATCAAAATATTCCTCCGTAACACAGATCTTTTACCTACTCCGTAACGTTCTCAAGACTGGCAACATTGCCGCGTTGCAATGCTTTTAAATAAAGTTAAGTTGCAACACCAAGGATGCTACCGTGGGAATCGTTCGTTCATTTTATGCCGTTGGGTTTCTCTCTCTGAATTTCTCTAACGATCGTTCATTCACTCATAAATTTCGTCGACTCTTTTATGTCTTCGTAATTTATATTTAAAATAGTTGGAAAACAGTTATAATTTAGGTAATTTTGGGTCGATTTTAATTCCTTATCATTTTTATATCAACGTTACACGTAAGTTTTTATTGATAATCATGTATTATACGTTATATTATAATTGTTGGCGTGGCGTGGCAATGCTTGTGCAGTGTCGACATTTTGTTTTCTTCATTGTATTTATATATTTATTTCTGTGCGAAGTACGACCGCGTCGTAATTATTTCTATGATCAATAATATCCAGGCTACAATTGTGATCTATTTACATGCAATTGAATTGAAAATATTTTATTTATAGATTTCAACACAATCATGAGTTCTGGTGGTACTCGCGTGTATGTCGGCGGACTAGTGGAAGGCATCAAGAAGGAAGACCTTGAAAGAGAATTCGATAAATACGGAAAACTAAACTCCGTTTGGGTGGCCCTCAATCCTCCGGGTTTTGCCTTCATAGAATTTGAGAACTTGCAGGAGGCTGAGGATGCGTGTAGCGCGATGAATGGATTCGAGATGTTAGGCGCGACCCTCAAAGTAGAGATCTCTAGGAAGCGAGATGGGCCCCGCAGGGGTGGCGGCGGCGGCGGTGGCTTCCGGGGATCACGCGGAGGCGGCTTCCGGGGAGGACGCGGCTTCGGCGGCCCACCCGGAGGCGGTGGCGGCGGCGGCAACAGATCCTTCAATTCTTACGGCGGCGGCAGGCCCTACAATCGCAACAACCAACGCGATGAGTATGGCTCTGGCGGCGGCAGCTTCAGATCTAGGTCGCCGTTGTCTCGATATTAATTAGTATTAGTTTTATGTTAGGTGTTAGTGTTATCGTAATCTGAAGCCTTCTAAGTGTTAAATTCAATGTCTGGTAAAAACTGGGGGTTTAATATTAATACTAGGAGGTGTTCCATTGATGTCTCAAGGAATTAGAGGTAATGATAGCTTTTAATTTACCTTTATAGTGTTGTTCAATTCAATGTGACTTACTAAAATCACTCCTGTCTAATTTAGCATTTAAATGTGTGTAACTCGTATCTGTTTGAATCAATAAATTCGTGAAAACAACCTCCTGTTGTTTGTTCACTCACCGATTTCCACTTGGTAATAATATTGCAATTAATTTGGTAAATGTGTGTAATAACCTGTAATGTTACTGTTGCTCTTTCAACGGATAGTCATCAATCGTGTCTGTAAGTTCAACTCTTTTCAAAACCCTACATTATTGGTATCTTGATGTGGTCATAATGAAGATATTTTTGTTTCAGTTCCTTGGATTTCTAATCTGGGGTCATTTGATTTGTCGAGAAGTAAATGCAAGAACAATCCTTCAGTGATTACTTAACATTCTGCCTAAGCACCCTAATTGCTAAGTTTCTTTAAAAAATATACGATGATATAATTCAATTTGATTTTTATTATGTCTATACAGGACATCACAAAATTCTTCTTATTACTAGTATCAAATTATGAAGGGCTGCTGAGGCACGCCATGAGAAGCTCCATCTTGTTCAAAAAGTTCTTGCCTTCCATTTTTTCTAACTTAATTTCTTTGAAGGCTCCTCCGAGATGCTCCCACTTTTTGTCTTGAACTAGTTCACTGGTAAAGAAGTCTTTTCTAGGAGACTGAGCAATGAAAACTTGAATACCAACTGATGGCTCGCATCTTATAGCTATCATCCTGTCACCTAAAAACAAAAATATTTTGATAGAAATAAAATAACACATGTCAACAAAACATCTTTTCTAATTTGGTAAAGTAGTTTCCTCACGAGTATTGTTGTCTATAACATTCATTACACCTGAAACATAAACATTGCAAAGAACATACTAGTGGTTCACAAACCTACCATTAGGCGAGGCAAGGAGACATGAAGAAGCATTCCCCAGAGGTTCTACAGGCCCGGAGCCCAGGTGTGAACTACTAGCCAGCAGTTGCCAGCCCATGCACCGGCCTACAGCTTGCACTGCAGTCATCTGATGCTGATATATCTGTCAAATAAATTTGTTGGTTATCTTTGGGGAGTTCTTATCAGTCATTGGCTTGACCGAAGTCTAGGCTACAACTAAAATCATAGTAATCTTGAGAATTCAATAAAAATGTAAGTTACAGTAATGTTAGAAATTATTTCTTCTAGAAGTGAACACAAAGTCTGCCTATTCAACTACCACTTAACCTAACTTTCATGATAACAACATGGTAATAATTAAATATGACAAGCAAATATTGACTGAAGCTAAGAAATTTAAATAAAGATAATGGTTTCAGTTTTTAAAATTAATTGAATACTTTGAATTGAAACAAGATTACAAGCGCACAGACTTTTGAGTACCATCATACGATTACCTGACAGTATATGAGATCCCTTAGCTCCTGCAGTTCATAAGACAAATGCCTCACTTTGCCGTCACGGCAAATACACTTGAGAGTCTTCTCACCCACATGTACTACAAGCGACGTCCTGCATACTGCGTCATACCTGTAGGTATGATATCAAAGACCTTGAAATAAGCAGAATTTAACATGCTTTTCACCATTCATTTGCCTCAAGTCCAAGAACTAAATATGACCCAATAGTTTCAAGCATGGAGAAAAGAAAAATTTCTTCCATAATGCCATAGATGATTTACCTTTGCCTTAGATTGCAAGATGAATTACATCATGTTTTATCAACCTAAAGATATCGGGGTACCATAAGTATAAGGAATGATCTAATCGATGAAGCCACTTTCATCGCACATGGCAGTAAGATACGAGATTCACCATCAACAGTCTGCTAAAGTCCTCAAGTGGACATGGAAAACACCAGTTTTTTCTGTAGTCAGTGCTGGGTAAGGCCGTTGGTAAGAAGATTGCAGCATGTAATATAACCTCCAATTTGGCCTGAAGTACAGTGAATACTGGATTTGGTCACATGGACGAGCTTCCTGGCTACACCAAAATTTCTGACCATATATCTACTAGGTACTTAGGGATAGAGAAAAAGTACTATCAGATAAATATAATCAGTTATTGTCTGTAATCAGTTATTTGCTTATGCAGATATGCTCATTAATAATGTGATTCACCAGGCCAGGCACATCTTTTTTTTATATTTCAATAAAAAGTTTTGTATAAAATCATATAAATCATAATAAAGTCTTTTATAAAATCTTACCCATAAGCCATAATATTTATTTTCACACATGATTGTGTGGGGCTGTTCAGAGCATTCCAGTGTGACACGATCAGAGGGTCTTTGACCTGTGGACAAGGTCAAAGAGTGAATAGAATACACTAGAATAACCATTTACAGTGACAGAATAGGTATCTACATAAATGAAAATTTTGCCGCCTTTTTATGTACCTAACCTAAAATAGGTAGTAGGTATGTTTTCTCACAAAAGCCACTTTAGGATCTGTGTTTTCTTGTTTGCGATGAGCGATTAGGTATCCTAAAAACTGTAAGATATTTTGATCATTATTTGTAATGATAAAATGCTTATATTTTATATAATACACTAATAATAATTATTATAATTTGTTCTATGTACTTTTAAATGTTTTTTTATTTATTTCTTTTGATGAAAAATATTAAAAAAATGTAAATTATAAGTTTGTAAGCGAATAAAGAATAATAATAATATGTTTGTGAGGTATAAGATTAATATATTTTCATACGAAGTTCAGCTTGGTATAGGAATTTTTTGGCAGTTTGTTTTGTTTATTGAGGCCCAGGTGGGCACTCTCATTTGTCATTTTACCATTTTTTTTATACATTGAAGGATACATGGTGTATAGGTAGAAGATATGGAGTGGTCAAGACTGCATGTCCTTGTACAGGCTACATTTAGAATTGAAGGATTATTAAAATACCTATAATGAATTCATTCCAATATTTTTTTCCTGTTTTGATCACTGTATCGGGGTAACTAGCCTTGTCTTGTGGCTAAGTAGCAACCGCGTGGATTGTATGATCTGCAAGGTTAAGCGACACTTGCCGCGGTCAGTCCGTGGATGGGTGACCATTTCGATGCATATTGAGACCCCTCCGTGCCTCGGAGAGCACGTTAAGCTGTCGGTCACGGTTGCCATACGAACATCTATGGCAGTCGTTATGTGCCCGAAAGGCTGACAACTGGTATAACCTCCGAATGTGTATTATCCAGTAACTGGGTTGCGGGGGTCTGATGGCAGTCGCTGTGTAAAATACTGATGTTCAGCCGCATCTGGTAAGACTGGAAGCCGACCTCGGCTCCGAGGATGATGATCGGGGTAACTAACCTCTTTAGCAATAGTGTCTAGAACATATTCACTGCGCCTACGCATGAAGAAGTGTTGTGCTTGTTGAATAATTTGTTCTAATAGAGATTGTTCTTTACTCATATCGAGCAATTCATAACGATCAGCTGCCATTGGTCCTAAAACAGAAAAAAAAATTAAAGAAAGTTCTTTTAAATTAAATTTTGATGTGTACCTTTAAACCAAGTGGTAGGTAACACATATGACATGCTTATAGAACGCAATTTGACCCAAGATTAATCCCCAGATACCACCAAAGCTGTGCGAGGAAAAACTGCACCAATATTCTATGCTTCGTTCTATTAACCCAAGGGAAATACTGATAGATTTTTTTCCTGAGCTTGGATTAGCTTCCTGTCATGGTTCTGGTGGAAAGCCCCCCCCCATAATATACTTGAAAAAACATCTTCCTCCTCGGTAAAAGTGAATTGCAAGGATGCATCATGCAAGCCACATGCGGTCCTCTGTTATTATATGTGTTTGTATAAAAATACTAAAATATTTTAACAATTGGGGGCCAGTTCTCTCTTAATAAATGGATTCAGAGTTCAATGCAATTCCATGCTTCGAATAAAAAAGTTAAAGTTATAATAAAACAAGTTTAACGGGATAACATCGCTTATATAGGTTTTTTCATCGTAGCATATATTATTTAAATTGGTTTTCCTAACGTTTCGAAAGCTTTGCAGCGTTTGTGGTCACAGGAAGACTAAGATGACAAGCGTCTTTACAGATATTTCAAAAAAACATTTTAATCTAGGTTTTAATAGGTTAATGGTATGGTGGGGCTGGCATGGCATAATCCTTAAATGATTGGCAGTCCCAAAAAAATTGAGAGAAAAAATTTATGTAATTTTTCTTTTTTCAGTAAACTTTTTTTGGTTGTTTTTATTGTGGTGGCCCACCGGGTAGGTCATTGTATGCCTGACCTCTGGGCTTAATAAGTATAAATTTCTAGTTTATTGAACTCTATATAAATTCTGTATATTAGTCCCGTGTGGTGCCGGACGTAAAGAATTGCACCACCCTCTCTCTTCTCATGGGTGTCGTAAAAAGCGACTAAGGGATTCACCAGAGGATGGGCAGCAGCGTTCTCTGATTATTTAAACAACCAACTGCGATAACCAACCCGCCTGTCAAGCGTGGCGATTATGGCATATCCCCCCCTTTGGGGGATGCCTTTGTCCAGCAGTGGACGTTTTTCGGCTGAAATGATGATGATGATGATATAAATTCTGGAGATTGACTGCAAGTCTAAATTAATATTTACCTGCCAAACAGCGTCGCTTAGAAGGTCCAAGTGGTCCCGTAGCTGGGTGAGGGAAGGGATGATGTGTGTTCGCATGATGCACAGCTCTGAGCAACTGATGTAACGAATGTTCCAGAACATGGTCGTGGTCAGACTTGCCTGTCGCACTTTCCGGCTAAAAAAGTGAAAAAAAGGTTTTATGTAATGCAGTCTGGTTAGTCGTTAAAAATGTTTTTTTTTGTTTTTGGCGGCAAACCTTGACTCCTTCCGGATTGGTACTGTTGTTGTTTTGACCATTGTTGTGGCAGAGTCCAATCAACAGCTGAATGCCAGGTAGAACCTAAAAATTAAGAACACTATTAATATTGTACTTATTATAATTTACAACCAATAAAATTATTTTCAACCCAACCCAACCCGCACTAGGCCAGCGTGGTAGACTAAGGCCTTAGCCTTCTTGTACTGAGAAGAGGCCCGTGCCCAGCAGTGGGACAGTAATGGGCTGGTTATGTAAAATTATTTTAATAATTCTTGGGCAGATGTGTGTATGTTTATGTTGTACAGTGTACTTATCTCCTATGCATGTGCAAGCCTGTTACTTACACAAGACCAAAACTGTTTAAAATATCTATCTATATGTACATAATTTATGAATAAGTTGTTAGTGTGCGGTATAAATAAAAAAATTAAAGCTCTATTGGTCTGCTGTAACTTTAGTTGATTTGTGATTTTTATATTTTTTGTACAAACACTGAATAAAATTATTGGGTTCAAGTTATCTTGGGTCGAGTTGTCTTTTACAGTTCTTATTACACTCATACCACCATCCATAATTAATTAGGATGTACCTAATAACTTCTTGTAACTTCATCTAACAATTATTGACCTCTCTGTTGTATCTATATGTTTGCAACAATTTTTTTTTATTGTGTAATTAAATATAAATAAATATTTTGTGGGACATTTTTACACAGCACCATCTAGTCCCAAACTAAGCAGAGCTTGTGCTATGGGTACTAGACAATGGATATAATGCTTATATACACTTTTTTTTTTGTAAATACATACTTATAATGCATAAGAAACACCCAGACCAATACAAACACTTAGTTTCATCACACAAATATTTGTGTCCTGTGGGAATCGAACCCACAACCTAAATGGCTGAAGAAATACTGGGTGTAAGGGAAACACTTCCGAAAACGAAGATAGGTGAAAGTGCTGGTGATTACTGATACGAAACCACAAAAAAAATGCGATTCTTTTTTTTAATTTGCAAAAAATCCTCATTTATGTACTTAATTTTTTAAAGTTCGCAGTGTAATTCCAATAAAATATCAGCTGCCGCTAGGGGTGAACGACATCCGCTCGCATACGTGTAGGTATGTTAGGTACGGTCGACCGCACGTCGGTGGTAACACTTTGACATTAGCAGCATCTTTATTTCGTAAGCAGTAAGGGAGGTTTTCGAATTGAAGTGTTACCACTATCATGCAGTCGACTGTACGCGCGGCATTGTAACCGAGTTTTGTACGCTTTACATTGCGGGTTTGCAAAATACCAAATCACTAAAACAATGAGTATAAGGCTAATGGTTATTGGTATTCGATTGTGTTTAGGTAGTATAAAAATAGCCTTTCAGTTTCAGGAGCGTTTCCCTGACACCCAGTATATTAATAAATAAAAATATATAAATAATCTACTTACAGTAGCCATAATCTGATTGCCCACAACCATATGAGGTATGGAGGCGTCAAGCTGCACAGCTTCGGCCGCTAGTCTCGCGAACAACTCCTTGCAGAAGAGAACATTTTGAGCAGCCTCTAGTTTCTGCTGCCAGTGAAGTTCTGCCCCGTCCCCTGGCAGGGTCCCAGGACAGTTTATAGCGGCCGAACTTAGGGTAGCTGTCACTACGTCTTCTTGTTCTAAAACAAATATGTTTATGAGGCATACTGTCTTGATAAATGAATAATGTGGTGATGTATAAGACAAGACTGCCTCGTTGGTCTAGTGGTTGCAAGCGCGACTGCTGATCGTGGGATCCTGGATTCGATTCCCGGGTCGGGCAAAGTGTTATTGGGTTTTTTCATTAGGAAATTCTCAGTAGCAGTCCGGAGTATGGATTTGTGTCCGGTTGATGGCAATAGGCTCGCCCCCTATTACATGGTACTATAACATAACTGGCGAAATGTGGGTGTACTATACACCTCTGCCTACCCCTTCGGGGAAATACAGGCGTGGTGTTATGTTATGTATAAGAAAAGCAATTACAGAAAGGTAGAGTGTAGTTAAATGAGGCCATCAGGGCAAAGTCCGGGTGCGGGCCAGCCCCAACGTTATACTGAGCTGTATAGCAAGTAGTTAGGAGGATCCTAATCCTGTGCTCACGGACCTCACGGGCTGGGGGCTCCCTCCAGCCGGGGGCTCCTACGGCCGGAGGCCTCTGGAATTTTGCCCGTCTAGCCACCATATTGTTACGCCACTGCTGGAAGCTGACCCCAAAATAATTGGGAAAAGGCTCGGGAGATAGAAGAAGAATTTAATCCTGTAACATATCATCAAGACGTGCCATACCTTTCTGACATAGCACAGATATGAAGGCGACGCCCTGCAGCTCTGGGGGGACCGTGACGCGCAGGGCTGACGGCACCGGCCCTGCTGCACTCATTGCCTGCGCTATCTGCTCTTCTGGGGCTTTGGTCACCTGGGAATTATAATCAATATTGTATTTCATTTAATACTAGCCGACTTCCGCGTCCATGGCTTCGCTTCCGTGTTTTCTTCATACAAACTTTCAACCCCTATTTAGGAGAACCCCCCTTGCCCGTCTGTTTCCCTTAGGGGATAAATTTTCAAGAATCCTTTCTTAGTGCTTACCTATGTGATCTAAAAAAATCCGGTGCAAAATTTCATTCTCCTAGACCTTTAAGAATTTTAATAAGTAGATGAAAAAACATGCTACGTATGTACACACGGCTACACATCAAGCTGTACATGTCCAGTAAAAGTTGACCTCGCATTGTATAGGCTTTCCGTTCAATGCGAGATCAGCTTATACTGGAAATGTACAGCTTGATGTGTAGCCGTGCGTACAACACTGTATCATATGGTGTTTAAAAAACATTCATTTATGTTCTTTTTTATACCAGCAAAACCGAATGAGCAAAGCCTTACTTGTATGAGTGTGCTTGACAGTGTCCAGATTATACACCACAATTTTTTTCATTACCAAAAAACTTACTCTTTTTACTATGGGATCAATATATAAAGTATCCAATCATTCTAAGTAAACTGGGTTTTTTTTGCAATGATCCTGATAATAGCTCGTATGATTACGAAAATCTTTCATAGATTCCAAATAATCCGGTCTTTTGCAATCATCATGGATTTTCGCAAATATTCGATTAGTTCATTTATCCCATGGTATAATAACACCAGGTAGTCTCTTCCCGTGACAGCTAGGTCACGTGATTGCCTCCGTACTACGTCATCGGCCGTGGAGCCAATAGCGGGCTGTTAGCGTGACACTTGTCAGTTTGATGTGCTGCCACTTTGTGAAAATAAATTACCCGAGCAAAATGCATTTTTTCATTTAATTTCTTCTATAAAGTATCACTTTTTAACTAGTAATTTAATATAGTTTCCTTTATTAACTAATTAGATGAATAACACGAGAAAACAAATAGTTAGGCTAGTTAGGAATTTATTTTATATTCATTATGAACAAAAATCTCCTTAAGTATATTGAAGATAGCAATCAATGGCAGCACTGATCGTGACGTAGCTTGGAGGCATCGCGCTGTCATTGCGGGAAGAGAATACCTGGTGAAACATCTTATTATACCATGATTTATCCTATGACATATACAACCTTAATTTTTGTTTACCATAAACAAGGGTAGGGTTAACGGTGAGCAACCACTAACCCTACTCTTGTAAAAGTAAAAGTTGTTCATAATGATGAGTACAATTACCCCTTTTCAGATTTATGGTAAACAAAAACTAATTTTGTATATTTTTTACAATTTCAGAGTTTATCCAATACCAAAAGTTGTGCAGAATGATGAGCAGAGACTTAGATTTTTTGGTAATAAAAAATAATTATTCTAGTATACCCTCTCAAAATAGGTCACCACCACATAACATTTAAATTCTGATGCAAATTCACAAAGTCCAGCTCCCCAATTCAGAATTTTCGATAAGCAGTTGTGGACCGATTCGCTTTTTTGTCTTGTTTCGTCTACAATTCGCGTAATGAGAGAAAAAGAGATAATAAACCGAATCGGTTGACAACTGCTTATCTGAATCTGGGAGCTGGTCTAATTTGCTAGAACGCACCTCAAACACCCCTGTCTGGCTAAACTTAGAGCCAGCAGTACGGTAACTGAGATCTCCAACAATAGTGTTGGACACCTTCTTCAGTCTCCAGTTCTGACGTAGTCTCAACAGATCTATGTGGAAGTCAGGCATGTTGCGGGTCATTCTCATAGTCTCGCTGGCTCGGAGGCGCTCCACACCAGCCAAGAGTACTGCTGCTGCAGCACCAAGAGCCTTTTTTCTTCCATAAACTTGGACCATGGGTCTACCTTCAACCTGCTCGGGTTGAACTGGGTCCAAAACCTGGAAATGAACAAATATTTCATTTTAATTTCAACATAAGATATAATTGTAGATTGTATATGCTACTGAAATAAAAATTTTGATTTTTTTTAAATATGAATTTAAATATAAGCAGTGCCTTTGTACGGTCGACTGCACATCAGTGGTAACCAGGGACCATTCTGGTTACCCATTGAAAGGGTTTTCGATAGGGTTTTTTCTAAGCAGTTAATCAAAAACCCATACAATATGGGTAACCCTTTTGAAAGGCTTACAGGTTACATAAGGGTTACACTTTCAATAATCTTTCTTTCTCTTTTGTGTAGTTCGTAAGTATAAAACGGTTACAGCGTAACATTCCGACTCGGAGCAATGTAATATGATCGTTCAATGATGGGCATAGGTTGCAAAGTGCTCCACCACCTACTTCACACAAGTTTATTGAAAAACAATAATATGGTAACCCGAACAAAACCCTTATGTAATGGTAACCCTTTTACTATTTATACTATTATAAATGTGAAGATTTGTGAAGATGTTTGTATGTTTGATGTTTGTTGCTCAATCATACTGAAACAGCTGAACAGATTTGAATGATATTTGGCAAACAGACAGACCATAACCCAAATTAAAATATAGGCATTTTTTTATGATGTGAAAATAAGTAGTTCCCGAGGGATGCGCAATAAGTGTGTTGTGATAAGCCGATTTATACGGGGGAGAAACCATGGGCATCAAATCTAGTATGTAATTATATTTAATTATGTAACTCAACAATATTTCTTGAACTTTCTTGAAATTAAAGAAGTTGTAAATTAGAATTTTTATCCCCTTGAATCTTTTTCATACTCCTTACCATGTATCTCTTCTCCTTAGCAATGCTAAGTACATCAGCAAGGACGCAGACTTCAGTCAGTGCATTTTTGAGTTTGTTGCGCACCGAGTCCCAAGGCCACAAACTGGACTGGTACCCTGGCTCCTTGTTTTCATCCTCGGACTTAGAGTCAGAGCTACTCTCGCCTTCTTTCTTGATGTTGCAGAACTCATCTTCAGTGTTAGAGAAATCTATCTTCTGTGCAAGTCTGGCTAGATTCTCTGACATAGACAGAGGTCTGAAAACAGGATATCAGTATCTTATTAGAATAGGAAACAGGGTAACAATTAGGAATCATTTTAATTATATATATAATAGTTTTCAGGAGAACAATCAAGTTTGTTTCACGATTTTTAAAACAACCTACATTATAAAGTATTATAAGTGAATGGATAAATACTTACGCTTGATATATTTCCTGGCCATCATAAGTAATCTCTTGGATTTGGTTTTCTATTGGTGCCTCTATGGATATGTTTACTGAATTTGCCATCTTTCCACCTATTTTCGTCTTTTTCACAAATTTTTACACAGTATTTACTAACATTTTAGTGCAGTTCGCCAAAACTTATCGATATGCGAAATTAAACAAAACAATATATTTCTTATCTGTTATAACTTATAAAATATCAATACTAGAGTCACAAAATTACTGATAACTGTAATTTGCTTAACTTTGTGTACATAAACAATCACTCGAACAAAATAATATCGTATCGGTAATCGTCAATCGGGCCACCAAACACAGAACAATATACTCTACCACCAAATGTACTCTGTGAATCGGGCGCAGTGTTGCCAGGTCCAATTTTCAAAATCCGGTAGGCTTATTATGAAAAAAGCGGGAGATGTATTGAGGAAAAATTGAAAAAATGGGAGATGATGTTTTTTAACAAAAATCAAAGTTTTTGAAGTAATCACGATATTGTATTTTGTCACCATTCCATCTGTAATATTAAAATCAAAGCAATTTTTTAGTTTACTGGCCTGTGTAATGAAAAAAATTGAATGTGTTTAGTGAACATACGATACACTGGGAGTGACGGATATATTCAGGGCAGCAACTTATCCGTCTGTTTCATTTTATGTAGTTTTTTTTGCCAGGTTTTGATCTTATTCCTATTATTAGGCTTTATACAGGGATTGTAAAAAATCGGGAGATTTTTGTCGAAAATCAGGAGACCGGGAGATTTTTAGAAAAATCTGTGAATCTCCCGGAAAATCGGGAGACCTGGCAACAGTGATCGGGCGAACAAAACCGCCACAATCACAAATTAAACTCAAATTAATCACTTTTTGTTTTTGACATTTCAATTTGCACTTTTTTCCAGTGCTGCCAGCCCACTCTTGTCAAAAATTACTTGACACTCCTGACAGTGATCAAAAATTAGCCTTTTATTATGAAAAGTTACCGTTTATACTTTTCGTTGTTATGTGAGGTATTTTAATACCCTTTTAAATGAGGTATTTTTTGTTGACAAAAGGTTGTTGAGTATTTTTGAGTAAATTATACATGTTATTTAAATAACTGAAAACCTCTTAAAGGGTCATTGTACTCATCAGTATGAACAATTTTTATTATTGGACCAACCCTGAAATCGCGATCTATACCTATATACTGGCGTGGGAGAAGCAAGTGCGATTTTTTTCTTAGTTTTGGCTTTGTCTCTATTAACTACAAATTAGTTGCTTACAACATACGCAGTATGCAGAAGAAAGGAGGGCAGAAAGATTTTGTTTATTCATAAACAAACTGATTAGCTCTTCACGAAAGCATAGATATTCTGTGACAAAAGTGTACGCATTTATTTGAGTGCAACCTGTTCTTGGGGCGTCTTGAGCAGCTAATAGTAAATAACTAAATATAGATTCATATTGTGGCAGTGCTACACATAATAATATACTAGTATTATATTATAGGCTAAGTATTCAATCGACGGTGATGCAACCGGTTGATTGGAGAAGACCCTTGCGGCGTGGGCGGTACGGCAAAATCATATTAATATTATTCACTTTGAATAAACGGGTTTAGATGCGCGTTCAATTCAGTAATTTTATGTTTGCATCTTGTTGAAAGTAGTATGTAACACATACATACCTACACTACATACATTCATTAATTCATTGTACATTCATTTAGTAAATTAAGTACCTACACATGAAAAAAACTGTGGCTGACCTAGGCTCAGGGGGGGGTTCATGACCCCCTGACCCCCTAGATCCGCCCTTGTCATACTGATGAGTACAATGGCCCCTTAAGAGGTTTTCAGTTATTTCAATAACACGTTGTAAAGCACAGAACGTTTAGATATTTCGGAAATGTGAGACTACGTTACGAAGTACCTGGTACAGTAGTAAGAGCAAAAAAAAATTACGTTTTATAAATATCACACTATTTTAGCACGTTTAAAAGGAGTTTTCAGCTTTGTGCTATTTGAGCCTCCTTGAACTGTGCTTGAACAAAGTTGCTGTGGAATAATCTAAAAATCAATAAATTATTTTGAAAGTAGGATGTTTGAATCCTTTTAATAGTCACTAGATGACTTCGGAGTTTTCTATCTGTAGGTTGAACACAAAAGAAACACCAAAACTATCTCAGTTTTGATATTTAAACGATTTTGTTTAGTTAGTATTCATTAGTGCGAGAAAGAAAGAGGTTATGTTACTCATTTTACAGCAGTCTGGTTCTGCTTTTTCGTATTAAAATGGCACATTGCAATAAATTATCCAATTCGATTTCGAAATGTTACCTAAAAGTTACCTTTTGAGTCGTTTTCGTGTAACCTGAAAGTAACCGGTCGGTGGCAAAAATTACCTAGAAGGTAACAAAAGTAACCATCTGGCAACGCTGCTTTTTTCAGGCAGCGTTTCCTTTTTAAATCTTTTTAAAAGGTTTTAGGTAGTGGCATTTTTGCTACTTTCCACATGTGAGTATTAGGAGGTTATCCTTTTGTGCAGAAAGTGTTCACTTATTGTACCTTTCATAAGCGTTTATTAGATAAAAATTGCCATAAACCATTAGTATTTCACTAATAATTTTATAAAATATAAATAGTTCATTCATACTTCACTTCATTCATCAATCATCATTCCTTTTGAAGTGGACGCCCTCCAGGCCCCAACCAATGGTTGTCATGTAATTTTTCATAATTTGTTATCGACGTTTTGTACGAAGATATCGCATTTTACTGACGCGAACTAGATTCGAAATGGAAGTCTTGCGTCGAAATATTGATTTATGTTGAGACTATAACCCTATCCAAAGTGTATCAGAGCTAGAATAATCGAGCAAGCAATTATTCAACATGACGGATCGAGTCATAGCGGTAAGTGGAACAATCGTAGACATTCATTAATTTTCATCTCATTCTCACTAAACATGGTAACTCGATCACATCTTGGCGCAATTCGTGTTTTACCTCGACTCATTGCATTGTCGCTTCGCTGATGATGAGGCGAGAGATGTTCGAATTTCGGAGTGAGTTCGATGGAACTTGAGCAATGCAATATTATATCGCACAATTCGATTTATATTTTATTTCGTATTGGTTTGGTATTTAGTATTTCTATATTATGATGTCTAAGTGCAAACAAATTCTGCATTAAACATAATATATAAACTTTATGAGTGAGTGACTTCCAGGGGTGAACTAACTGTTTTAGATTGATCACCTACTCCAAGTGAGAACAGGAGGTGGAGGTTTACAGACTGTAATAGTCGGTAAACCTTGTCTGTTATATTTCTTAACTCACAACACAACTTATTGGGGTTTTTTCACTAAAAACAATATTTTTGTTCTTTTCCAGTCCCGCCCCAGCTTGGAGCAGGTAACAGCGATAGTGGACTTTATGGAGAAGCATCCAGTGTTAGCACTAGGTCAGTTGAGAGGTTTGGAAGGCAGGGACCAAAGTAAAAAGCTATGGTTCAAACTGACCCGGATAGTTAATAATATTACAGGCCCCACTAGGCCTATGAAGTCTTGGATTAAAGTAAGTGTTGCTGAATGTTGTAGCAGAAACATTTATTTTATATAGAATTCTGGTAGGCAGAATTACCCCCAGTTTTTGAAAGGCTGGTCAATGCAAAAATTTACTAATCAGCTGTCAAATCTCAGGTCAAGGGTTGTGATTGGTTGTTAACATTTTTGCCGGCCAATCACAGGAGCTGAAATGAGATTTGACAACAGATCAAATTGATCAGCCTTCCAGAAACTGGGGATTAGTCCCAGATCTAGCGGGGATAAGCAAACAAGGACAGTTTTGCTACACCTCCAAAAAATCTAGATATGATGCGCACCATACACGAGTCCAGTTCTTGAGTCAGTTTAGTTGACAGTTCAGTCACTGGCTTATCACTGGCTTTGTACCTAAATGAATACATTTGAAGACAGGTTAGTGAGTAAGTCAGTGAGATGAAACTGAAGTTAACTAAACTGACTCACTCCATCACTCATGAAGTACACCTGTGAACTGGCCTCGTGTAGTCGTGTGATTGTGTCCCACATTCATGAGTTTGGTCAGAGTAAATAATTATCATTAGCATTCCAGCCTTTTCTTAAGTGTAAGGTTGCTTTTAATTAACAGAGTATAATTAATTAAAAACAAAATAATGTAACTATTTAAATTGTGGAAAGAAAAAATTACTTACAACCAGGATTTGAACCTGCAACTCCTGGCACAGTACGCCAGTGCTTTAGCCACTAAGCTACTGTGAACACTGCTCGTGGTATCGAAATTAACCTCCACTTTGTTACGTCTTTGGATACCACAAGCAGTGTTCACGGTAGCATAGTGGCTAAAGCACTGGTGTACTGAGCCAGGAGTCGCAGGTTCGAATCCTGCTCGTGAGCGATTTTTTCCACAATTTAAATCGTAACATTATTTTAGTTTGAGAAAATTAAAACTAAAAATTGTTTTACAAATACCTACATATAATTTTGTTCTGTCCACAGTACTGGGCCGATAAAAAGTCAACAGTGAGATCAAAAGTACAAGGTGGAGGTGGCGACCCTCATAACTTGTGTTCCAACATCGAGAAGAAGATATGGGATCTGTTTCTGGCAAATGGTAGCAGTAGTAAGTAATATCATGAATATAAAAAAAAAATATCAAAGGGAGAAGAGAGAGAGAGGTGAAGTGAATTATTTCTACAACATTATTTTTTGTTTACGCAATTTGAGAAACTAATTTGGTTAGAATCATGAGGAGAATCGATTGGGATGTTTTTTTTCTAAATCACAAAATTACATGCTCTTATACCTAGCCACTGTAAGTCCCCGAGTTGGTAGGTACTAGGTAGCGGAAAAAGTGAATAATGTCATGCAGGGACTACCTGAAGCACGGAAACTAATCGAGACGAACTTCCTGGATAAGGACCTATTCACGATCCGCTGATGTTCTGAATTTAACTATAATAACTAGAGATGCGCCGAATATTCGTTTGATATTCGGTATTCGGTGTATTCGGCATCTGTTCCACTATTTGTATTCGGCCGTTTTGCTGCCGAATATATTCAGTTCAAACATTTCTATTTTTTTGGCTACATGACATGGTGTAGAACTAAAAGACAAAACTTCTTATGTAATATTTATGTTATATTATAAGTCAAAGAAAACATATTTATTTCTTAACCTATAATTAGCATAGTCAACGTTTAGTTTAAACCTTAACATGTGCGATGTTTTGAAGCAAAGTGACAGCGCGGTGTGAGCGGGTAGCGGGCGGTGACATACGGCTCGCTCGTCTTCTAGCCAGCAGCGACACGTAGCGTACATGTTAGAACCTATTTACGGGGCAAAACAATGTACCTAATGGTAAGTACCAATGTACCGAATAATTCGGCCGAATATCCGGTTCGGTCAAGGTTAAACCGAATAATATTCGGTATTCGGGTATTCGGTGAAACCACTATTCGGCGCATCTCTAATAATAACCAAATTGAGTTTCATATATTTTTTTTTGGTTAAAATGTAACATGTTATAAAAATTATCTCAATCAATTCTCCTGGTGATTCTGAACAAACTAGTTTCTCAAATTGCGTATCGCGCATGCGCGGTGATGGCGGCAAGACTCTGATAGGTTGTTCATCTGAGTGGCAAGATGGCGGGGGAACGCATATTCTCGCTGTCTCGGTCGTTCGTTAATGTTCAATGCATCTGTATGTCCTGCTCACACTTATTACGTTACTGTACCTGCGCGGCCTTCGCAAAGCCTGGTATTACAGGGGCACAGTTATATTACGCACTAGAGACCCGCCCCGGCTTCGCACGGGTGCAATGCTGGTACTAAATATACTACAGAATGTACATAGAAGCCTTCCTCTTGAAAAAAATAAAAATAAAACAAAAACATTATTCCTCTATTAAAAATATTACCCTCCTTTTGGCCTCCGCGGCAGTCGGGTAAAAAAAAACCGCATCAAAATCCGTTGCGTAGTTTTAAAGATCTAAGCATACTAGAGGTGTGTAACTCAGCTCAGAACCGGTTCAAATATACAGATCAATAAGCTTGAGCTGTTGAGCTGCAGCTCAATGACAAAATACGCAGCTCACGGCTCAAAGAATAGTATCTATCTGTGCGACAACTTTTGTTGCACGGAAGATAAAAGATGTCTATATAGATAAACACCTGTTTGAACCGGTGAGCTGGAGCGGCGACAGATCCGCGGTGAGTCGCAGAGTCAGCGAACGAGCGCAGCTCAAACAGATCGAACGGTCTTTAAGCTCAGCGACTCGCATCACCGATCATAACTCAAGTAGGCAGATACACAAATTGAGCTGATCTGTGAGCCGGTTCGCAGCTCCGGCTCACTGACCTGAACCGTGAGCTGAGCTGCAGCTCACGCATTTTTGTTGAGTTACCCATGTCTAAAGCATACATAGGACAGACAGCGGGAAGCGACTTTGTTTTATACTATAAAGTTATAGTGATTAGTGAAGATTAGTGTAATTAAACGTAAAAAACAATCCAGACATAAATTGTGGAAAAAAAAATTTGCTCACGAGCAGAATTCGAACTAGCGACTCCTGGTTCAGTACACTAGTGCTTTAGCCACTAAGCTACTGTGAACTTTGCTTGTTGGTATCGAATTGATGTCTTTAGGTGCGTAAATGTGTTAATATAATCTTGACTACTAAAATACAGTGGCGGCGTAAAGGGATGCGATGGGGGTGGTCCGCCCCGGGTGCTAAGTACCAAGGTGTGACACTTGGAAGCCGCCAGTTCCAGTATTCCTTCCCAAGTGGCGGTCTTGTGGAGTGGATTACCTTGGAGCTTCTGAGATTATTCTGTAAAATGGAACTATGCTGAGTCTGTTTCGAGTCTAGTGCTGTGTCTAAGATTTGTTGTTTCGGTGGCTTCATGTGAAAAAAGATTATCAAAATTAAAGTTAATATAATCGTACTTAAGCTCCGCATTGAGCTAACAACGACTAACCTTTATAATGTCATGAAATATTTTAGCAAAATAAAGTCACTTAAGCATGTTTAGTTCTTATTGTTTTTGCCGGGTGCTCAATAGGAATAGGAAACCACCCCGGGTGCCAACCCATGCTACTCCGTCACTGCTAATATATTGTAAATTAATAATTATTTATTTAAATAAAGGATCTGCTTTATCAATAAAAAAAAATCAATTTTATTATTTCTGCAGAATCACGTGGTGCAGTGAAGGAGGAGTCCAACTTCGTAGATGAGAGTTTTTACAACGAGGACAGTATGGACCAGAACCATGTGGAGTCAGAGCCGGTGCTAGCCTTTGAGGAGCCTGTAGGGGATGTTGAAGAGAGGCAGATGGCAATCATGGAAAAACTGGTATATGAATGATATAACCTTAGTAAGAATCTTGTACCTTCTATCATTTCGTCGTTTGTCCGGTGAACGGATTTCACAAAAGTTGCGTGCGCGTACGCAAGTGTTTAATGCTACTGAAATACTCAACCCTAGATGTTGGTTTTTTTCGCAAAAAATGTTGACATTTTTAATTTCCCATTTTCTTTTTAATAGACTTTTTTTTAAATTGCCGACCGATTTTTTTGCTAGCTCCTCCTAGGTTTATTTATTTCTCAGTTTATTTTGGCTCTAGTCTATATCTATAGTCTATTAAATCAGGCCCTTTGTACCATACTTGATTTTGCCGTCCGTTAAACCTACCATCCTGGGCAGGTGCCTCCTAGATCTGAGGCTGGAAATACTGCGCTAATGTATTCTTTTTAGGTACGATTTTCTAATGGCTGGGCCACCTAGGTACTTTACAATAACAGGGCCATCTCTAGCTTATCTGGTCCCGCTCTAGCTTATTTTTAATCTAAGGGGCCCTTAGCCATTTCAGCTACCCCCTACTCTGTGGTGTGGTGTAGGTTTGGTAATAGCTACTACAGAAAGCGCCTGCTTCGTTTAACATTTTAAAATTACCGTAAAATAATTATAATTAGGTATAGGTACTGTATACAGGTAGGTACAATGATGAATGTAGGTAAGTTTGAGCTGAGTGAAATAATTTCTCGGGATTCAGCGCCCCTGATGCCTCAGCGCTCGGGTGCCTTGCACCCTTGCACCCCTGGTTGAGACGGCCCTGGCTGGTAACAAGGATAATTTGTCTCAAGACTGTTACAAGGGTATATTAACTTCTGTTTTCTGTGTCCTTTTTGCAGGTAAAAGTGATGAGTGACCAGGCGGCCGCCATGACACAGCTGGCGAACGCGTCGCACGTCAACGCGCAGGCCATGGAGAGACTGGCCGAGGCGTCGCAGATACAGGCAAGTACTTTACTTGTAGTTTAGAGTTTTTTTTTTAAATGTATTTTCATAATAGGTTATTTTCTTTTGAATTACGCACCAAAATCTTTACGGATGAAATCTGTTACGAATTAATTTATTTCTGTGCTGATAAATCATAATAATGATGGTGTCCAGGACAGATGACCATTATTTACATATTAAGTCTTCTGTGCCACATAAAGCTTGATGCAGCAGTCAAACTATAGGCATGAATACCTATGATTTGGGATATCAAAAGCCAGAATCTCTGAATAACCGTTTCCTGTAGGTAGTTTATTGTGCTGGAGAAGCTAAAAGCATGTAAATACGGATATTCAGCTGTATCCTATAAGGATTTACCGTAAGCCAGACGTACTTATGGGAAAGCCTAACACGAAGATATTTTCTAGAGATAAAACGGATATAACTGCCCCGTTGGTCTAGTGGTCGCAAGCGCGACTGCTGAGCGTGGGGTCCTGGGTTCGATTCCCGGGTCGGGCAGTGTTATTGGGTTTTTCCAATAGGAAATTTTCAGTAGCAGCCCGGAGTATGGATTTGTGCCCGGTTAATGGCAATAGGCTCGCCCCCTATTACATGGGACTATAACATAACTGGCGAAATTTGGGTGTGTACTATACACCTCTGCCTACCCCTTCGGGGAAATACAGGCGTGATGTTATGTTATGTTAAAACGGATATCCGACAACATTCCGGTATCCGGCTTGTTTTAACTATCCGACCGGATACCGGATAGTAGGCCACTGGATATCGGATTTTCAAAAGTTACGAATATTTTAGAATAAAATAGATCATCTCTAATGGTTTCGTCATCTAATCCGAACATTTTTTTTTCTTCACCAGGCTCGAGCGATAGATCGCCTTGCGAACACGTTCGAGACCATAAGCGCGGCGACGCACGACGTTCGCAACGCCATCGTCGACATCGATGCCACCATGAAGCGCTTCTACTCCACCTCGCCCACTTAGCACAGGTATCTGTGAACTGCCGAAGACCTTGAAGCCTCGGTCATGTTCGTTATGAAATTGACTTTTATTAGTGTTGCCATGTTGGTACGAAAGAAATAAGTTTCCTCCAATGTGGTCGAATTTCAAAGACTTTTTGAATTGAGTTGTGGATACACGCGCAAGTTTCAGTTGCATATTGTTTTTCAAAATCTTGTGTTAGACAGGGCCGTGTTTTTTTTTCAATATTATTATTGATCGCAATTCTTTGCGAGATGAAGTTCGTAAATATAGTCTTTGAAATGTGCACGCAATTATGCATTTTTATATAATTTGTGATGTCTCAAAATACTCTGTCGTGGTTGTAAGATTAGATATGCATTTATATGAACGATAGCAGAAATAGGTACAGTCGACTGCATGGCAGTAGTAACACTTCAATTAGAAAACCGCCCTTACTGCTTACGAAATAAAGGCGAAAGACTACGTCAGTGCTAAAAATCGATTAACAAATTTATACTTTAAAATCAATTTTCTCAAGAGTTGATGGTTTGTCTGAATTAAAAATAATACCATTGTATTGAAACAAGCATATCTATCGTTATTTATGAACAATAATTTAATCAAAAAATCAGTTAACGACTGTTTTTTTTTTTTTAATTTAGTATTATTTTGTCCTTCGACTTTTAACGCTGACTGTATTTACTTGTAAATAATATTAGTACAAGTAATTAATTACGTTGTAATTAATCAAATCAGAGAATATTAGTTTTAGTAACTATAAAAAACAACATAACAGATGTTGTATATTTCTTTTATTTACAATCAAAATCACACTAAGTAAACATTATATCTAGATATGTATACAATTTTAAAGCTTATTCATACAAACCTAATTCGCAATTTATTTTAACGAATATGTTATAATAATGTAGGTATAATTTAATTGTTTAATGCTTACACAATACTGTATGTCTTGAAAAAAAACCGCTTAAATTTGAAAGGCTTTAGAGCCTTGACATTATTAGCAATTTGTAAGGTCAATTATAATTTAAAATTATCATGAATACTTATATAAACCAGCGTTAAGGTTTAAGGTTCTATTTTTCTATGGGTTCATGCATGATTCTTGAATAATTCATGTATGGTGTAAAGTAACTACACCACGGTTAGTTAAAACATTTTGGAGATGGCAGTTAAGAATGTCTTTATATTTATGATTTTCGATTCGCTTGACTGTGTAATGTATAAGTTAACCTTGAACGTTTTGGGAATCTAAATGTCAAACAATTTTCGTTCGACCGCAACTTTGGAACGAATGGAAATTATTTAAACAATCGTTACGTTCGAGGCTACCTTACACGTGACTTTCACCCTAGAGTCTTAGACACTAGGGGAAAGACTACGATAAAAAAATATTGAAATTAAGCGTTGCGTTTTAGCTGCAATATAAAATATTACTACAAACTGTAATGCGCGCAATTTCAGTAAGTTACTGTAAATGATGTACATGTAGAATAGCTATAGTTTTTTAAGTAAAATGTTCAAATAAAAACATTTGTAAATAAAATATACTGGGTTTTATTCCATTATATGATAAGTTTAATCTTACTTTCTTCTAGTAAATACTTTAGAAATACCCATAGATAATACACTTTTAACAATTTTTTTGCCTAGATACTTACGTAGGTATTAGGGTTTCGATTCCGAGATTCCGAGATCTCGAAATATCGGAATCTTGCTACATTTTCTACGTATTTATAATATCGGTATTAGAGAGCAAAATATCGGAATTCCGATATTTCGATATTTTCCAGAAAATGTATGTGAACATCAAAAAATCCGAGAGCTAGTTATTGTTTAAGCAAAGACTAGTGGTGTTCCTCGAACGGAGACCTTACAACAACCTTTTTAATTTGTACTTAATGTATTTTCCATTCATAAATCTTATATTTGTTGAATATTGATCCTTGGCAGAGTTAGAAGACTGGCCACAAAGTGCTAGTGAGAAAATGCTTTTGCTTTTATTGCTTATAAAGTTTTTTTTCACTTATTAATGACAATTTTTGTTATTGTTTTTGAACTACATACCCATCTCACTTCTGAGCTATGTCTACAAGTTGTTTTCGAGTCATTACGAACCGTCTTTCGCGTAGGTTTGACGACTTCCAGCCTCCCAAACAAGCCAGATCCCGAAAAGGCTTTAGCACCGTAGAGTAGACCACATACATACACTGCGGTAGGTTATACAAAACACCGAAGAGGTGCCTCTTTGTTTAGCGTTTGTGGACTACGAGAAAGACTTCGATTTGACCGAGACTTGGGCTATACTAGTCTCTTCAACGGTGCCAGATTAACTATCGGTAAATCAAAGTGTTAAAGTGTTTGTATGAAAACGATTATAGGACCAAGCCTCAAAACCTATCCTTCTGCAGCGAAGTGTGAGTCAAGGAGATGTGATCTCTCCGAAACTGTTCACTGCTGCATTGGAGGATGTCTTCAGGTTTCTGGCCTGGAAAGGGCTAGGCATTAACAAAAACGGCAAGTATATCACTCACCAACGGTTTGCCGACAGCATATACGTCATATCTGAGATCATAGAAGACCTCAGTACAAAGCTCGATGACCTCAGTAGAGCTTCCGATAGAGTGGAAATATGGATAAGACAAAGGTTATGTCGAATTCCCATATAGCACATAGCACCCATTTCCGTAAATATCGGAAAATCTACAATCACAGTTATTTTGATTTTTTTGTAAAAGGGGTAAGGTCTTTGCAAGTCCCTTATGTTACTGCGACCTAAAAGATCTATTGTAACGCCTCTAATAGTAGATTATAGCACCTCTCCAAGCTGCAGGCCAACCATAAAGTCGACTATAGCCTTGGGGTTTGAGGATCTGATCTCATCAGCTGAGATTGTGTGGCCTCCAAGATGCTGAGTTCTAATGTGATGCACTGCATCATATTCGCACAGGATATGAATGGGCGTTTCGTCTTTTTCGCGACAAAATCTGCAAACTGTGATATCTGTGAGGCCCATCCTATGTAGATGTTTGTTCAGTTTACAGTGCCCTGTAACGGTTCTAATCAGGATCCTTATATGGTTCCTGTTAAGCGAAAGCGCTTCTTTTGTAAATCTCTTCCTGAAGCCTACTAGAAGCGCTTTCGAGTGCTCTTGGCCTGGGGTTTTTTCACAAAGTCTAATGCTTTGATGAGTTCCCCAGTCCTTAAAAATAGCTGAGGTGATGCATTTCGGAACCCCACAGATTGGCTCCGGCCCTACAGTGGGGCATTCCGCACCAGCTCTAGCGAGTTCATCAGCGGTTTCGTTACCCCTAATTCCGCAGTGCTCAGGTACCCATCCTAGTGTCACAGAATTTGTTTTCCCAAAGGGCCTATATAAAAAGGCGAATATTTATATTATCTGATAGCCAGGCAGTCCTAATGGCCTTAAAATCAGAGGAAATCGACTCCAAGCTTATCAAGGAGTGTGTCCAGCTACTAAATTCGCTAGGAAAAACACTCGAAGTTGTTGACGATTATGTATACCTAGGACTTTGACTAATCCAAGACCTAGGACAAACTGTCCAGTTAGGTAGGTCCAACTTCGAGAAAGAGGTCAATCGTTGAATTCGACTCGGTTGGGCAGCGTTCGGGTAGCTACGCAATATCTTCTGGTCCAAAATACTGTAGTGTCACGAGAAAAAGTCTTTGACCAGTGTGTGTTGCCAGTAATTACTTACGGTACTGAAAGGTGGTTACTCTAAGACCCATTAGTTTTCAAAAGCATTTTTTTTTGCATTATCTCCACTTTTTACTCTACAAACAAGATTAGGTTTCCATTTTAAATCAAGTCCTAGTAGTATTTAAAAATATTGTATCTCAATATCGGAATCTCGGTATTCCGATATTTTGAGGTCAATATCGGGCCCAATTCCGATATTGGAAAAAAGGCGATATTGAGAAGCCCTAGTAGGTATATAGAATATTTTAAATGTCCTTAAACTTTACTGTGTGATATAACTAAATACTTTCCGTGAAATCTGCTATCAACAAAACCTCACGCAAGAAGTATACATGTAGATAATCGAGGTAATACTAATAACACACGAATATCATTAACTGGGTATCAAATAACTACAAATACGGTGACCTAATTTTTTGATAATTCTTTGGATATTCATAGCTCATAAGATACAAAATCCTTAACTTATAATAGTAATAATGTCCTCCCGGCCGAATTTCAGTCATGGCAGCCAATTTTTTTTTTATAGTATAGTATGGTGAAACGAGCTAAAGGCCCACCTGATGTTAAGCGGTTACCTTTGCCCATAACAACTGCAAGTCCGCACCGCAAGTCAGTTCGCCAAACTGAGACATGAAGATGGAAAGTCTCATGTGATTGTAATTTCACAACGGAGACTAGCCATCTGCGTGGGACATATTAAAGTGCACAAGTATGTGCGCAAACACAGGTGAATTTTCTATTCTCTCACTCTCTTAAACCGACGGGACGGCAATTCGACACGACCGGAGAGAGATCAGGTGCAAGACCAACTTATCTATGTATCTAAAATAACTGCGCAGTGTTCTAGTTAGTACTATCAGTTTTAACTGCAAACAGCCAGTCATTGCCAACGTAAGGCAAGAAAAGAAAGAAACTTGGTTTACTTAGGAAACACACAGGATATTATAGATAATGAAAGAATAGATAAAAAGTACAAAATTTAGACCGATGAAACGGATAGCTGTTTGGCCGGATACCGGACACCGGATATTCGGCCGAACATTGCCATCGAGCGTGACATACCGTAAGATCTGGGAGCGACACGGCGAAGGCGAGGCAAGGTTATCGGGCGGATTTTTTGGCTTACCACCTCTTAATGCAGAGAAATTGGTGTTCATTCACCATAATCTGCGCCTAGTTTAGTACAAGTACTAAGAGTAAGTATTTTTTTTTGCTAAAATTATTTTAAGCGTCGTTTTAATTCGAAGATATTGTGGTTTTATTTAGGTATATTTAGAGTTAATATTCTGATGTTAATTAAACTCGATTTTATGAAACTTTCGTAATTTATTAAAAGTCCGGTATCCGGTTACCTACTATTCAGTATCCGGCTGGATAGTTAAATGAGACCGAATACCGGATATCCGTTTCATCTCTAAGTTAAGCAACCTGTTAACATTTATTATCCATAAATGAACATTAATGCATAATAAACATTTCGAAAGCAGCTTTTTACTTTTCAGATAAAATCGTTCTGCTTAGTGAAGCCACACACATGACACAAGCAGTTATGACAAAAATAGATAGATAGATATGGTCTTACATTATTAACCCGAAATATTTATGTTTATTTATCTTTAGTTACAAAGATAGCCCTTCTGTGGCAAAAAATGTATCAAGTTTTTAAGACATTTACTAAAGCGCAACGAACAGAACGCGGTGGCGCGTAAAACACACATAGGATGGGTGCGGCTAACTCGCGGGTCGGGTCGGGAATACGGCTTGTCTATATATGGACGACGACAGAAGAAACACAGGCGCGGGACGGGTACGAGTCGGGCGCGGGTAGATGATACATCAAATAATAGTTAAGAGTAAGACAAGACAAGCTTGCTGAGGCATAATAAGTAGAGATGCGCCGAATATTCGTTTGGTATTCGGCGTATTCGGCATCCTTTCCACTATTTGTATTCGGCCGAATTATTCGGTTTGTTGCCGAATATATTCGGTTCAAGCATTTCTATTTTCTTGGCTGCATGACATGGTGTAGACCTAAAAGACAATTTTTTTTATGTAAGATTTATGTTATATTATAAGCCAAAGAAAACATATTTAGGCTTAGAAAACATATTAACGCCCACTCATATTGCAAACACAATAAAGTTAATATTATCAATATTTTAATATTTTTGTAATGATAAGCACCTTTGTTTTTTTATTTGCGACTTAATCGTGCGATGTTTTGATGCAAAGTGACAGCGCGGTGTGTGAGCGGATAGCGGGCGGCGAGGTACGGCTCGGTCGTCATCTAGCCAGCAGCGACACGTAGCGTACATGTTAGAACCGGTTTACGCGGCAAAACAATGTAATGGTAAACCGAATAATTCGGCCGAATATCCGGTTCGTTAAAGGTTAAACCGAATAATATTCGGTATTCGGTTATTCGGTGAAACCACTATTCGGCGCATCTCTAATAATAAGCTCTAGATCCTAAGCTGATAAATCCTGGCCTTTCAAAGTTGTTTATATCTAAAGCAATAAACCACTGTTTGGTTGAAATCTGTAATTTCACAGAAACTTCAATAGCCTCGCCAGGATAGGGTTTCGTCGTCTCCTCGCTTGATTGCTGTCCGGTTCCGTACCTTCTACGCCCAGGCCAAAAGGCGGCTCGGAGCTTGTCCTCAGGTAATAGTTGCCTTTGGCTCTGTAAATGGAACATAATTTATCATAGATATTATGTAATTTGAGGAAAATTTATTATAGACTGACGTGAGTATAATAAGTTTATGATTTGTACCCTTATCTCTTCTCATGGGTGTCGTAAAAGGCGACTAAGGGATTCACCGGAGGATAGGCAGCAGCGTTCTCTGAGTATTTAACCAACCAACTGCGATCGCCAACCCGCCTGCCAAGCGTGGCGATTATGGCATATCCCCCCCTTAATTGGGGGAGGCCTATGTCCAGTAGTGGACGTCTTTCGGCTGAAATGATGATGATTTGTACACGCTTGCAACTGGCAGCAGATGTTATTACGTCACGTACAAAATGTTCCGTAATTTCTATTGGCATGGAATAAAAGTAATCTAGTAGTAATTGCCGGTAGCTCAACCACTGCGTGATAACTACGGATGCAGCGAGCATGGCTACTGATTACCAGTGCCGGATTAACCACGTAGCAAGAGAAGCAATTGCTACAGGCAGGGCCGGATTAATCATGTCGGGGCCCTTAGGCAATTCAATTCTCGGGGCCCCTTTTCAGCCGTTTGAAGATCATCAGCTCTTTTCAAGATGATCTTCATTTGCAATCCCTTCGGATCACGGTCGCAAAACTCACAAATCGCAATTACAGATCAAGCATTTCAAAACTTTTGTTTATCATAAAATACGCTATGTAACGGATATTATTATTAGTTCTACTACTCGATTCTAGATGGTTCTGTTCTGTAAGTAGGTATGAAGTATTTCATCAACTGACAGCATGCGTAAAAAAAAGCAATGATATCTATTGTCATTGAAGATACAAATTTTCCAATTAAATTTTCACTATATGAAACATTTTCAATTACTTTTGTGCGCGCGCGGGCTCTAGCCGATGCGGGGCCCCTAGCCGATGCGAGGCCCCTAGGCAGTTGCCTACTCTGTCTAATGGTTAATCCAGCCCTGGCTACGACCCCGCGCGAAAAGGGTACCCGCATATTTAAACCCACTCATCTCTGCCTGAGCGTAATTTTTTGAGTGAATCTTAAAAAATATTAAAATAAAATATACGTAAATATCTTTGGTACATTTTTACACAGCACCATCTAGTCCCAAACTAAGCAGAGCTTGTGCTATGGGTACTAGACAATGGATATAATATATAAATACTTTTTTTTTTTTTTTTTTTATAACATAGGGGGGCAAACGAGCAAGCGGGTCACCTGATGGTAAGCAATCAATTTTTTTGTAAATACATATTTATAATACATAAGCAACACCCAGACCAACACAAACACTTATGTTCATCCTACATCAAATATTTGTGTCCTGTGGGAATCGAACCCACGACCTCGTTATCAGCAGACCGATACTCGAACCACTAGACCACAGAGGTCGTCATAAAAGAAACAGATAAATAAATATAAAATATAAACATAATTTAAAGTAGGTACACCATTGATAAAATATAACATTAGCTATTCCTAAAAATATAATATACTTTGTATAAAATATAAACTTTGAAATATGAATTGAAAAAAAAAATGGTGTAGTATCATCAGTTTTCAATTGTTAGTTTCTTATCAAAATTATTTTAAATTGCCAGAAATCTCTGGCTTTTTGTACTTGTTAGGGCCTATAGTAATCTACTACACTATTAATTACTCACAAATTTGTAACCTATAGATGGCAAATAAACAAAGTATTGAGTATTGAATTGTTTTTTACCACTGAACCCAAAGCAGATCAAGGGCCCTTTGAAAGAATTTGCTACGGGCCCCGCGCTTGCTTAATCCGGCACTGCTGATTACTGACGTGCACGTAAAATATGACTCATTTTGGTCGGACCACTTTCCTTTAGTCATTGATAAACTATATATACAACGTTACTTTTTGTTTACGCAATTTGAGAAACTAGGTTGTTCAGAATCACGAGGAGAATCGATTGGGATAGTTTTCATACCACGTTATACTTTTTTTAAACTCAATTTGGTTATTTTGGTTAAATTCAGTACATCAGTGGATCGTGAATAGGTCCATAAGGTCCAGCAAGTTCAGCTCGATTAGTTTCCGTGCATTAGGTAGGACTTATACGACATTGTTATCTTTATCCGCTACCAACTTGGAAACTTACATTAGGTAGCTCTAAAAGCATGTTATTTGCACAGCAGGGCTGGGCAGCATTTGGCAAACTTCGCCAAGTCTTCTCGTCGCCTATACCGCAAAGTTTGAAGACAAAGGTCTATAACCAGGGGTACGTTCACTTACTACGCACTCAGTGTGAAAGTCGCCCGGTGCGAATATCGCTCGATCATTGACGATTTTCTCAGAGTTACTGAACGACTTCGGGCGACCTCATGAAACTGACACTAGAACAATGAAGCACTGACAATTATGACAATCGAAACCTCAAATTATCTGTCATTTCATACTATTATCTGTCAACATGACAGCAGGGCGTCTTTTACCCTACTATTTCACGGGGTGACCGGTGCGATCGCCCGACGACGCCCGCTCACAATACTGAACGGTTTGGTGTGAACGCCCGGACGATCACTCCGAGTAACTGAACGACCAAACAACGCTCCGGGCGTCGTCCGCCGTCGTCGGACGATAATAGTGAACGTACCCCAGTGCGTCCTGCCTGTCATGACTTACGGCGCCGAGACGTGGACACTGACAGTTGGGCTAGTCCACAAATTCAAAGTCACTCAACGAGCTTTGGAGCGAGCTATGCTTGGAGTTTCTTTGAAGTATAAAATCCGAAACGAGATTAAATAAATAAATATTTTGGGACGTCATTTTTACACACCACCATCTAGTCCCAAACTAAGCAGAGCTTGTAATATGGGTACTAGACAATGGATATAATACTTTTTTTTTTTTTTTTTGTAAATACTTACTTAAAATACTTAAGAAACACCCAGACCAACACAAACACTTATGTTCATCACACAAATATTTGTGTTCTGTGGGAATCGAACCTCGTGATCAGCAGTACGACACTCGAACCACTAGACCACAGACGTCGTCGATTATCCGGAGAAGAACGGAGTGACCGACATAGCTTGTAGGATCAGTAAGCTGAAGTGGCAGTGGGCTGGCCATGTCTGTCGAGGGACCGATGGCCGCTGGAGCAGACGAGTCCTTGAGTGGAGACCGCAAATCGGCAAACGCAGCGTAGGGCGCCCCCGCCAGCTGGACCGACGACCTGAAGAACGTGGCTGGGGGGGACTGGATGCGGAAGGCAGAGGACCGAGTGTTGTGGCGCAACTTGGGAGAGGCCTATGTCCAGCAGTGGACTGCTATAAGCTGAGTTGATGATGATGATGAGATAAAAATTATATTAGACAATTCCTTACGATATTACGTATAAATCCTAAAAGAATTGTTTTGCCCAAAATTCCAAGGACAACAGTTTATCAAAAAAATTGTTATGTTATGTGTGGGCGTATCTACAATAATATACCCAAGAGTATTAAGGAATTACCAATCATGTTGTTAAAAAAAAGCTAAAAATGTGGCTAATAGAGAAATTCTTCTACTCTGTTAATGACTTATTAAAAAATTAAATAATTTTATTGTATCTGACATGATAAATTCATTTAAATTAACTGTCAAAAATATTAAAATCATTACTACTTCTTGAAAAATCTTATTATGTAATTACGTCGGTCAATTCAGAAAAAAAAATGACGTCAACCAATTAATCGTCTTCGTAGTCGGCAAGTAGCATCTAAATCTGCCTTTTGTTGTTTAGCATAGTGGGTCCTGAGTCCTGAATACTTACCGGGTGCTTGTCAGGTCTCCTAAGTAGATGGTATTATTGACTTCTCCGCCGTGGGCGACCCACTCGTCGGAGTTGGTGGCAGCTGCTGCAGGGAAGGCCGTCGGTGACGCGAGGGCCTCGACGTAGTAACGCCAAGACCGATCATGGCTGCACAAATCTGCGAGAATTTTAATAGATGCTTAAACTGATACTTCTTATATGAAGCTTTGGGAGACATCAATTGGGGACCAACTGTGGATGGCTTTCGTTCCGAGTGATACAGTGATAGCACAGAATATCTAATAGTACTGTGATAGTCAATTGAGTATGTAAAATTCTCCGTGTTGGATTAAAACTAAAATTACATCTCGATCTGTGGATCTGACAGATCTCAGTTTGTGAGAGTAGACATTGAAAATAAGTGATACCTATTGATGTGCCCTTATTACTATGATTATCTCAGTCAGCTCCAAGGCTGGAGTAGAAAAAGGCCCAGGCCCTGCAGGCGGGTAGAACAAAAGCCCGAAAAACAAAAACAATTTTACTATAGTGTTATCTTAGATCTTAGATCAGTGATAGCCTAGTGGTTGAACGCTTGCCTTCCATGCGTGAGGGTGTGAGTTCGATCCCGGCCCGCACCTCTGACTTTTCGAATTCATGTGCGGATTTATATTCGATTATCACTTGCTTTGACGGTGAAGGAAAACATCGTGAGGAAACCTACACACCTGAGAGTGCTCCATACAGTTCTCGATGGTGTGTGTAGTCCGCCAACCCGCACTAGGCCAGCGTGGTGGACTAAGGCCTTAGCCTTCTCGTACTGAGAAGAGGCCCGTGCCCAGCAGTGCAGCAGCTCGATTTGACAATATTATTGTCGCCCCGTATTACATGGGACTTATACATAGCTGGCGAAATGTGGGTGTACTATATACAACTCTGCCTATCCCTTCGAGGAAATACAGGCGTGATGTTATGTTAATTTATGCGGAAAGAAATTTGTTACCTATGTTACGAATGGTTCCGTGTGGTACCGGACGTAAAGAATTGCAGCACCCTATATCTTCTCATGGATGTCGTAACAGGCGACGAAGGGATTCATCAGAGGATGGGCAGCAGCGTTCTCTGGGTATTTAACCGACCAACTGCGATCGCCAACCCGCCTACGCCTGCCAAGCGTGGCGATTACGGCATATCCCCCCAAACTGCTTGGGGGAGGTCTATGTCCAGCAGTGGGCGTCTTTCGGCTGAGATGATGATGATGGTGATGATGTTAGTGACCTACCTAGTTATCCAGGAGATTAATTTAAGGTACCTACTTAATCTTGCAGTTAGGAACGATACGAATTACTTTTACAACCAAAATGTTTAAATTCTGACCTAAATTACTGAACAAATTGACATTTGAATAATTTGCGCGGGCAGATAGCGGCGGCAGCCGCGCCGTGCATATTATTTAAATTTTCCAACACTTTCCAACACAAATTAGCCAAGTATTAGGACAACACGTACCTACCTACCTACTCGTAATTAGATTGATGGATTGCATTGAATATGTATGACCCTCAAGTAGGTGCAGTATTTTGATTAGTTGGCAATTTGGGGCAATAGGGGCATGAACATTATTCCAATAATTCATATTTAATTACACTAGGTATTTATTAAATTAAACATTAAGTAGTAGTAGAGCTCCTTTGTGAAAGAGCTCGTCCGGGGAAGTACTACCACCGTATCTATCTACTTCTCCGCCAAATAGTGATGCTTGCATTCATAGACATTAATTAATAACACATTTCTATGCTTGCATTGCTGTGTTTCGGTCTGAAAGGTACGGGTGCCGGTGAAATTACAATCACATGAGACTTTCCATCTTCATGTCTCAGTTTGGTGAACCGACTTTCGGTACCATTTAGGCAACAGCCTAGGTGGTAAAGAAGTTGTTATGGGCAAAGGTAACCGCTTAACATCAGGTGGGCCTTTAGTTTGTTTCGACATCCTATAAGTACCATAAAAAAAAAAACTATAGCACGCGGAATTCGTAAATTCTTGCGTTTATTGCCCAACAATAACCTCGATAATCGATAATTTGATCGTAAATTAATATTATCGAGCTTGTAGAGCTTATAGAGCTATAGGTTAATATTTTTATGAGTGTTATTCAGTAGATAGTTACCTATACTGTTATTACTGCCGTGAATCATATTTCGATTGATATACAACGCCAAAGATATTTAAAAGTAGATAGATAGATATATAGAATATACTTTATTGTACACCATGAAAATAGTAGTAAACAGGAACAACGTATAAATTATGGGTACATGGGCGGTCTTATCGCTAAAAGCGATATCTTCCAGACAACCTTTGGATGGACAAAGAAGACGTAAGATCTAGATAATGGGGGCAGTCCGTGGCGTACTACTAAACTAAAATAAAATAAAAGTATAGATATGTTACTAGCAATCGCAATCTGAAGACTCGAAAACATCCTAATTGGGACGTTTTTCTATTAATCCGCGTCAAATAAGGCGTTTAGCGTGACCGGACACAAAAAAATACTAAAATGCCGTCATGTGTGTACAGAAAGTGTTCCAATGATGACGCTGAAGTAACCAACTTACTACACAAACCTACTTAGTACGAACTAGTTTATATATAGTTACATACATACATACATATTATCACGCCTGTTTCCCATTGGGGTAGGCAGAGACTATGGATTTCCACCTGCTACGATCCTGACACACCTCTTTCGCTTCATCTACGTCCATTAACCTCGTCATGCATGCTCGTCGGTTTAGAGAACTCTTAACCTGGCATTTTTTGAGAACATCCGCGATTTGATCGCGATACGTTCGCCGAGGTCGTCCCCTTCCAACTCTTCCATCCACACTCGCTTCGTATACTTGTTTCGTCAATCTCCTCTCGTCCATCCTCTCTATATGTCCAAACCATCTTAACATACCTTTCTCAATCTTTGTCACTACATCTTCTTTCACTCCACAACGCTCCCTTATCATGTTATTCCTTACTTTATCTCTCAAAGTTACACCACACATACTTCTCAAAGCTCTCATTTCTACTGCATTTATTCTGCTTTCATGTTTCTTCTGCCATACCCAACTTTCACTACCATACATAAGTGTAGGCACTAACACTCCCCCAATAGTAAAGTCCCCAATATATAGTTTATAGCAAAAAAACAAGAAATTTTGAATTCATAATCTTTTATTGCTTTCTTGGTGTTCAGGTGTGAATTCCGCGGGGTAGAATAGAATAGAATATATTTATTTGCTTAAAAACATGGACATGTACTCGGATCATTCACCTTAAACACTTATAATAATAGGTATAGGTATTCATAGTTTAACACATTCATGTAGTAAGGCCACAGATTAAAGATACTTTAATAATGGGAAATATTTAATGTGGTGAATATACTCATCTTATCGTTGTTCGATCATTACAAAAAAAAAAAAAAAATAACATTTACTAACGGCCAAAATTAATAATCGATCTATCCACGATTTACGCTACTAGAGATAGAAATTTGACATAAGCTCCATACATTTTATGTCAAATTTCTATCTCTAGTAGGGTAAATCGTGGATAGATCGGTTATTAATTTGGCCGTAAGGCAGCAAGCCTGAAATCGCAAAAAAAAAATCTGCTGTCCTTACATTTGTGTTCACATAAATCGACAAAAAGTTGACCCAATCTACTTCCAGAATTCCAGATTCGCCGGACCAGATGGTCCAGATGGATGCATGGTGGATTCGTCCTTGAGTTCTAATCGGGGGATTGAAGTTTTTAAACTTTCGTTTAAGTTTAAGTTAATTAGTTAAATTTTTTTTAAGTTTTTAATCGGGGGATTGGCGGGAAAATTCTGAAACATAGTGTTGTGGATTTTCTAGTATTTTCCATTTGTGTTTATTCGTGTTAATGTGGAATAATGATTGATTATTAAATTTTAAGCGCTCTTTAACGTGTATAAGTATGGATAAATGGTACCTACAAAGTTGGAAAACGTGACTTTCGTATTTTCTCATCATCCCCTCAGAAACCTAGGAAAGTTTCCATCATTTTACTAGGGTGAGTAAACTTAAGACTTGGCTAAAAGGTCTAAGCAACCAGGCCGTAAAACTACTCACAAAAGATAATTCTAATCGCGACTTAATTTTTTTACTTACCATTAGTTCTGTCTGATTAGATTCCATATTCAAAGGTCTGATCTCATTGGCCTCCCAATTCACGACCTTTTATTAGAAGTTTGTCGTGATAAGAAATTAAGAACATCGTGCTTAGATAAAAAATAATCACCTAAACAACTGGAAATAGTGCCACGGTCTAGTTTTATTAGGTAGGTACCTAATAAAAAAACCATGGTATTTTTCATGGTCCCCAGAATTAATTAGTAAAAGATAACAACAATGACTTTTTGTTAATCTAACACTAATTAAGATAAAGTAAACAGTATTTCATAATTTTTTGGCACGACGGTTAGGAAATAAGCCTATTGTAATTAATGTCACCATTGATTATTTAGTTTCAAGGAGAAGGTCTTTTACGACATGGTAAAGATTAACTGGTCTTTAATATTTAACAAACCGAAGAGCAGCTGGCACCCTAAAGTCCAGGCACCATTCTGGTTACCTATTGAAAGGGTTTTCGATAGGGTTTTTCTAAGCAGTTAATCAAAAACCCATACGATATGGGTAACCCTTTTGAAAGGCCTTCATAAGGGTTACACTTTCAACGATCTTTCTTTTTCTTGTAGTTAGTAAGTATCAAACGATAAAAACGCAACATTTCGACTCGGAGCAATGTAATATGATCGTTTGATGATGTGCATAGGTTGCAAACAAAGGTTGCAAAATGGACGCACGCGTCAAGTGTCAAGTCAAGGCATCTAAATATTAATAGGTAGCACGTGCTTCGTCAACAAGCCAACGATGTCAAGTGAAATAAAGGCAATGTGCGCCAGCGGTGGTGCGTGGTGCTCCACCACCTATTACTTCGCACAAGTTTATTGAATAACCACATGGTAACCCGAACAAAACCCTTATACTATAATGGTAACCCTTTTACTGGGTTTCAAGCATAGAACCCATTCAAAGAGTTACATCATGATAAAGGTAACACAATAAACGGCTTACCCCTTCGAAAGGCTTAACTCTTAACCGGGGTTGTACGCTCCCATTAAAAATGGGCTGTACGCTCCCACTAAACATGGGCTGTGTCACTAAGGGCCGTTTTTGACGTACAAAACCATGCGATGCGATGGAGATTACTTACCATCAGGTGAACCCCTTGCTCGTTTGCCTCCCTCTTCTAGTATACGATTGCCGGCTAAGCAGGCAAGCTTATAACTAGATTGGCCTTTAGAACATATTCTAGTGATGGTATGGTAACCTATGCAGTACACAGTATGAAGTTGCTTAGAAAAAGAATGCTTTGTCCAGAGAATCCAGAGGATAAAAATTTTCAGTAGAAGACTGTTGTTTCTACCTCCCGCTCATGTAAAAATAACGTGATGATATGGATACCTGTAATATTGACAATCTCACCTTCAGGGCTGAACATTTCAAAGTCTCCAATCGGGCAGCCAGGCTGGGTGCCGCTTTTGCCAGTATAATTGGGCCAGAGGTCCACAGTGCCAGTGGAAGTGCTGATGCCATAGCCACCTGGGTCCGTGTGGACAATATCCACGAACTTGGCACAGGTGCGGTCTAGGCCGCTCTGGATCGCAAATGAACCTTCGAATAGCGCTCGAGCGGGATCCAGGCCGGTGATTCTGAAATATTATTGGAGAAACTTTAGGGCACCTTAAAAACTGTGCATGATTTGAAGATACTTTGTCTGTGTTCTTAAAACTACACAGGTTATGGCATTATCCAATCGTTTACCAAGGGTTGTGGTCATGGCATTAGCTCACAACCATTAGAGCTGAACCCAGAAGCTGGGGCACTTGGTCCTGCAAATTCAAGTCGTCCACAAGGCTTGATTTATCTTAGCACTAGAGACAAAAAAATATAAAATTAATAACCAATCCATCCACGATTTGCCCTACTAGAGATAGAAATTTGACATAAGTTCCATACAAAATATGTCAAATTTCTATCTCTAGTAGGGCAAATCGTGGATAGATTGGACATAATTTTGGCCGTTAGTATGAACCGTAGTCTATCTTTATTGTGACATTTTTATGTCATCATCATTTCAGTTAAAGTAGTCCACTGCTGGACATATGCCTCCTCCAATAGGGGGGGGGGGTATACCATATTCGCCACGCTTAGGTATCAGTCGGAAGGAAAGTTCGAACTTCGTTTGTCATAAAGACGTCCACTGCTGGACATAGGCCTCCCCCAAGCATCGCCACAGCGACCGGTCCTGCGCTTTCCCCATCTAGCGAGTAGAAGTATCGTCGATCAAGGAATTTTATTTTTAGGAAAAGTGTCTATCTACTTTTAAGAGCTGTCTACTATTAATTACGTATGCGTACAACGATACCAGCAGACCAGCTCTATGTCAGATGCAGAGGAAATTACTATTGTCTACTATTCTGTCCATGTCCTTATTGATACAATAGAGGTCAATGTATCTATTGAATACCGAAGATTGAAGCTGACAATGAATGAAATTATTTATTGTAATCCGTCGTTAGGATGTTTTAAACATTTATTAATATGATATTATTGTTATGAATTGTGTTCTGTCTTTTACTTGGTTTACGAGAGAAAGATGAGTGTCATAGTTCCTATTCTACAATACCGTAATATCAACACACTGCGATCGCCCATCGTTAGTTTAAGCATAGCAGATCATTGTTTATTGCAATGCTCTCCTGCGATTCTTTATTGACCCGGTTTACAAGAAGTCCTGTTTATCAGTAGTAGATAATTATTTATGGCATTGCTTTCTTATGATCCTTTACCGCCCCGATCTACGAGAAGTCTTTGGAGTGTCCCTGCGTGATCGAATCAGAAATGAGGAGATTCGCAGGAGAACGAAAGTAACCGACATAGCCCGAAGAATTGCCAAACTTAAGTGGCAGTGGGCGGGGCACATTGCTCGCAGAACGGATGGCCGATGGGGCAGTAAAGTTCTGGAGTGGCGACCGCGTACTGGAAGGCGCAGCGTGGGTAGGCCCCCCACAAGGTGGACCGACGACCTGGTGAAGGTCGCGGGAATCCGCTGGATGCGGAAGGCACAGAACTGGTCGTTGTGGCGATGCTTGGGGGAGGCCTATGTCCAGCAGTGGACGCCTTTCGGCTGAAATGATGATGATGACGATGACGAGAAGTCCTGTTTAGCAGTAGCAGATAATTGTTTATGGCAATTCTCCCCTGCGATTCTTTATTGCCCCAGTCTACGAGAAGTCCTATTTAGCAGTAGTAGATAATTATTTATGGCAATGCTCTCTTGCGATTCTTTATTGCTCCGGTTTACGAGAAGTCCTGTTTAGCAGTGGTAGTTAAGCTATTATGGTGATCATAGTTCCTCAGTAAATAAACTCGTACTGAACTGAAATACTGACTTATGGTATCCTGTGCGTCTTGTCCTGGTATTGCAGGCAGTATGCAATACCACAGCACGTGCTGCAATCATATGGTTATATTCGAACAGCTTCTAATAGTGTTATTTATTTCAACCGTTTTAAGATTTGTCATAAAATAATAATATTATAATCGTTTCGTCTCTTTCGAAGTAGGTGTTATCTAATAGACCACTAAGGCTTCATTTCACTAACGATAATTATCTGGTTAAACGACCGTTTACCCACAATCCCAGTACATTATTCGAGTAATCAGCCGATTCATCAGAAAATTAACGTTGATGAACGCCGGCCTAAGGGTTTTTATGGAGATGCGTAACACCATGTCTACCTCCGCATCATTAAGTGACTTCACTTTATTTTCATGCACTTTTCTTACCTAATTGTTAAAGGAACACACTAGAAGAGCGCCTATGGCGTTAAGACAGCCTTTGTACCCAGTTGTGCATAAAGGATTAAATAAATAAATCAATAAATAAGAGAGATCCTGGTCCCATGGACTCCAGAAAAAAAAAACCTAGATATACGGACCTTGCCACCACATGGCCGCTCTCCCTGGCCCGCTTGCCAGCGAAACCCATGATATGGGCCCCCAGAGAATGTCCGACCAGTTGGATGTCTTCCATATTCATGCCTGCTTTATTGAAGTCCATCAGCGCTAGTCCCAGATCTCTTCCAACCTAGAATAAGGATTTTTTATTGCAATTAGCGAGATTGACCTTTTCCAATTATACGAATTACGAGAGTTTTTTAATCATTTTTCCATACTTAGGGCTGTATTACAGAACGAAACTGTAGCAAAAAACTCAAGCTCAAGCTTTAAACTATAGCTTTGAGTTGAGCTTTAATTTTAGAATATTCTTCAACGACGACGACGTCTGTGGTCTAGTGGTTCGAGTATCAGACTCGCAGTACGCGGTCGCCACTCCAGAACTTTACTGCCCCATCGGCCGTCCGTTCTGCGAGCAATGTGCCGTTTTACCGTTTGGAATAAGACCGAAGCTAAAGTAACGATTCTATGTTTAAGTAGTGATCTACAAACTGTAGGTAGGTAGGTATTTCAGGACCGTTCTGTAGTACGGACCTAAGATTTCCCTGTGTCGTGGGTGCGTTTTAAAGAAAGAAAGCAAAAGACACAATCACAAATCTCACACATGCACTAACACCTAGACCGGAATAACTTGTGTAAGTACATATCTGTTTGCCATGCTACTTATTATCTGAAGGCCAATTCTCGTAATTAAAAACGTTTAAAATATAGTTCCAAACTAATCTAAATGCTTTAAATCTCAATCTCCTGACAGTAGATGTTCCTGCAGGGCAATTGCGTTACTCATTTGACAGTTTCATTTTGATGTAAAATTGAAGACGATGTTGATAAATTCGTAATAAAAAATTCGAATTGTGTAACGACATAAAGGGACTTCATTATGAAGTGAATGACGTCAGGAGGGAAATCCATTGCGATGTAAATGACGTCATATATGTTAGATCACGTTTCGTTATGCAAGTAAGCTGCTGCAAGAATGCGTTTTAAGCTTTATCATTCATTCAATTTCATGATGAATCCCTCCGACATTGTAATCAACAGTTTTGTAGTTACGCAATTCGAATTGTATCATTTTTCCGGATTCAAACGTCAAAATTGACATTTTGTTGATTGCGATCAACGATCTCTATGTAAACATATAATTCAATGATTTCGATGCAGTTACACAATTGCCCTGCTGTTTGCCGTTTATTTGTGACACTTAAGGTCATTAATGTCATCAATAAAATGGAAAACAGGAACATCTACTGTAAGGAGATTGATAATTAAAGCATTGAGATTAGTTTGGAACTATATTTTGAATGTTTTTAATTATGAGAATTGGCCTTTTCTGTGGGGGACTGGACCAACCTGGTCAACCAGAAGCCAATAGCTCGGAGTTATACGACATGTAACAGAAATGCGTGGTCATATTTGAAGAGGTCATTAAGGGCATAGCATTAGAACAACATTTGCTATGTGAAAGAGAGACAAAGCTATACAGGACGTATAGCGCCATCCTTCTTTGCACCGGAACATTTATGGTTTTAACAACTCATAATACGGCTCCAGTTGGGTTATTTCGCGATTTCAGGGTTGACTCCTTAGCACAGAATAAAAAATAGTACACCATAGTAAAAGTTGTTCGAAAGCATCCCCTGAATGAGATCTTCAAATATGACTACGCATTTCTGATACACTTTGTACAAAAGTGTACCTACATAAGATATTTGTACTAAGTAGGTACGGCCATGATCATGACACTTCCCGGTGGTACATTTTGTCGACGAAATCCCTTGAACGAATCCTGCTACATTCTCAGACCAACAGAAAAAGGGCTACATTAACACGTATAATACTAGCGCTGCCATCGACCATTGTGTGCAAGCGATTTTAGCCTTAGTGGTGGTTCATCGGAAAGATTACAATTTTTACTGTTTTTGTTAATTACTCGTAGTCGTGATTGCATAACACGCTTTACATATAAAGAAAGTAAACAAAGGTGCATTGAATACAAAATAGTAAACGACGTCACTGACATCCATTGTTTATACTAAACGTATTTTGATTATTTAAATTCATGCGAGGTCAATGACCTTTCGAAAATGTGCCAACAAAGAGAAATCATTGATTTTAACACATCGGCTTGTTATTGCAAAAGATGGGATTGATTTTAAAATTTATTTATAAACAAAGACATTAAAATACTTACTAGAATATTTAATCTCTTTATTTATAAATAAAGAAAACGTGTGGCGTTGGGGGACGATCGACAGAAGCGAAGCTTCTAATGGCCAAAATTAATATCCTATCTATCCACGATTTGTCCTACTAGAGATAGGAATTTGACATAAGCTCCATACAAAATATGTCAAATTACTATCTCTAGTAGCAGTGGCGTGCATTCCATATAGGCAAATAAGCAATGCCTACCTCGTTAGAATTTAATATTAACTATTACTAAATCAATTAATCAGCGTATTAAAAAAAAAACAATTAACATATGTACTCAATAATAATGTATGAATTCAATGCAAAACGTACCTCAATGTGCAATGTGCGTTCGCACGATTGCCTGTCACGTTCACACACACAATCAAACCTTTTTGGTAACCATATACACTATTATACACACACACTACTTTAGGCTAATACCCGAAGTCATACGACAAAAAAATGAATCACGATATGGCTATGCGTAAATAACTAACATTTGACATTTCGCAATTTAGCCGTCTTATCATGCGTCACCTGCTTCTGAAAACGTCGCTGGTGACATAACTGAACGTAGCCCTAGTGGCAATAGTCGTGGGTTGTCCGTAACGTTTTTTACACGTAACTGTTATGCGTTAGTAGTTCTGAATCCTATTATTTTGTAACTAGATATTTCCATACAAAGTGATCGTTATAATAAAACTAAACCCAACATTTGGAAAATAGCGGCGAAATAAAGATAATTATTGTTTTATTGAAATTACTGCATTTAAGTGTTCACATTTATAATTTGTAAATGGTATTCGAAGGGTCGAATAAAAATATTACAATATTTATTATTATTTTGATGATTGTTTGTACATTGCTACACATTCATCGTAAAATAATGAAGCTCAATATACGCTCATAACAAAATAACGATAAATAGATTTATAACGTTATTTAACTAATGTAATAACGAATGGTGTATAATAATTGTAGAAAATCTATTGTTTTCGTGCTCCGAAAATCTATTGTGTAACTTTGTACGTAAAATAATCGTTACATTACTATGCCAACGTACTATGTATTCGATTATCACCCTCGTAAATATTTTCTCAAACCGACGTTAAATAACGCCCAACTCATAGATTTACTATGGCCCAACTCTAATTGGCTGTTGACACCACAAACTACTAAGGCCTACCCCGCACTGCGATTTTTCCTCGCGCGACTTTTTATCGCAAAATCTGTAACACATGGAATCATATGCAGGTGCCCGCACTGCGAATAAAAATCGCGCTGCAAGAAAACATTTGCCGCAGATTACGCGCGACAACGCGCGACAGTATTCTGTAACACATGGAATCATATGCAGGTGCCCGCACTGCGAATAAAAATCGCGCGTTACGGTATGGGGGGGCGTCGGGGGTCGGGGTAAATAGGTGCCAGTCGGTCCGCCGACTCCGCGGCAGGCGGCAGCTCTCAGTCACGCATCAATGTTTGTAGTAGGATGTCGCGCTCTCCGTCTCACGCTCCGGCGTGGCAGTGCCAGAAAACGATGTCGATATAGAGCAATTAATAACGTAACATCTGTTTTTTTCTTATTTGCCTTCTTTAGTAAACAATCTTGGCATGTCTTTTTAATGCAATTCGTCAATAATAATTATCAAAAGACATTATGTTAACAATTTCACACACTAAATAACATTTATTAACCTAATTACATGTGCAGAACTAGTAGTTATTTGAATAAAGAGACGTGCTAAGATTGTTTACTAAATAAGACAAGAGTTAAGAGTTTTGACGACGTCTGTGGTTTAGTGGTTCGAGTATCGGACTGCTAATCACGAAGTCGTGGGTTCGATTCCTACAGGGCACAAATATTTGTGTGATAAACATAAGTGTTTGTGTTGGTCTGGGTGTTTATATAAGTATTATATCCATTGTCGAGTACCCATAGTACCTGCTTAGTTTGGGACTGTGTGATGTGTGTGACTGGTGCTGTGTAAAATGTACCAAAACTATTTATTTATAAAAAAAGACGAGAGAAAAAACAGAACACAATGTGTTATTGAAATAACTGAAAACCTCTATGGGGTCATTGTACTCATCAGTATGTACAACTTTTACAACGGGACCAACTGTGAAATCACGAAAAAAATATCTGCTGTCCTCTACATTTTTGTTCACATGAATCGACATATACAAATGTCGTATCTTGGTAGGTTATTTATAGCAGGACCAACTACACGTACAGTCGCCTGCATGACAGTGGTAACACGTCAATTCAAAAACCGCCCTTACTGCTTACGAAATAAAGATGCTGCTAATGTCAAAGTGTTACCACCGACTTGCGGTCAACCGTACTACATTATTGGACGATTCTTTTGTCATTCTGTAATATCCGAAAAGTTCCTTACATTTTGTCGATTTATATGAACACAAATGTAGGGAACAGCAGTTATTTTTATGGCGATTTCAGAGTTGGTCCCATAGTAAAAGTTGTTCATACTGATGAGTACAATGACCCCATAGAGGTTTTCAATAACATATATACGTGTTATTGAAAACCTCTTAAGGGGTCATTATACTCAGACGTATGAACAAGTTTTACGTTTACGATTTTAGCGTACTACGCGACAATACTATTGACATACAACGTGTTATTGAAAACCTCTTAAGGGGTCATTGTACTCATCCGTATGAACAACTTTTACGTTTACGTTTTTAGGGTAATACGCAACAATACTACCGACATACAACGTGTTAATAAAAATCTCTTAACGGGTCATTATACTCATCCGTATTTACAACTTTTACGATAACGTTTTTAGCGTACTACGCGGTAATGCTATCGACATAAGACGTGTTATTGAAAACCTGTTAAGGGGTCATTATACTCAGACGTATGAACAAGTTTTAGTACTATTACGTTTACGTTTTTAGCGTACTACGAGGCAATACTATTGACATACGAGTTATGACGTGATAATTTAACCTCTTAACGGGTCATTATACTCATCCGTATTTACAACTTTTACGATAACGTTTTTAGCGTACTACGCGGTAATGCTATCGACATAAGACGTGTTATTGAAAACCTCTTAAGGGGTCATTATACTCAGACCTATGAACAAGTTTTAGTACTATTACGTTTACGTTTTTAGCGTACTACGAGGCAATACTATCGACATACGACGTGATAATGAAATCTCTTAAAGGGTCATTGTACTCATCCGTATGAACAACTTTTACGTTTACGATTTTAGCATACTACGCAACAATACTATCGACATACAACGTGTTATCGAAAATCTCTTGACGGGTCATTATACTCATCCGTATTTAAGACTTTTACGATAACGTTTTTAGCGTACTACGCGGTAATGCTATTGACATAAGACGTGTTATTGAAAACCTGTTAAGGAGTCATTATACTCAGACCTATGAACAAGTTTTAGTACTATTACGTTTACGTTTTTAGCGTACTACATACTCTGTGGTACTACGAGGCAATACTATCGACATACGAGTTACGACGTGATAATGAAACCTCTTAAGGGGTCATTATACTCATCCGTATGAAAAACTTTTACTATGGGACCAACTCTGAAATCGCCAAAAAAATAACTGCTGTTCCCTACATTTGTGTTCATATAAATCGACAAAATGTAGGGAATTTCTCGGATATTACAGAATGACAAAGGAATCGTCCAATAATGTAGTACGTGTAGTTGGTCCTGCTATAAATAACCTACCAAGATACGACATTTGTATATGTCGATACATGTGAACAAAAATGTAGAGGACAGCAGATATTTTTTTCGTGATTTCAGAGTTGGTCCCATAGTAAAAGTTGTTCATACGGATGAGTATAATGACCCCTTAAAAGGTTTTCAATAACATGTTGTATGTCGATAGTACTGCCGCGTAGTACGCTAAAAACGTAAACGTAAAAGTTGTTCATACGGATAAGTGTAATGACCCCTTAAGAGGTTTCATTATCACGTCGTAACTCGTATGTCGATAGTATTGCCTCGTAGTACGCTAAAAATATAAACGTAATAGTACTAAAACTTGTTCATGCGTCTGAGTATAATGACCCCTTAACAGGTTTTCAATAACACGTCTTATGTCGATAGCATTACCGCGTAGTACGCTAAAAACGTTATCGTAAAAGTTGTAAATACGGATGAGTATAATGACCCGTTAAGAGATGTCGATAGTATTGTTGCGTATTACCCTAAAAACGTAAACGTAAAAGTTGTTCATACGGATGAGTACAATGACCCCTTAAGAATTTTTTTAATAACACGTATGTCGATGCAGTCGATGTATAACCGCGTAGCGTAGTACGCTATCGATATACGTGTTATTGAAATCCTGTTAAGGGGTTATTGTACTCATCCGTATGAACAACTTTTTTACTATGGGACCAATCCTGAAATCGCGAAAAAAAAATGTTCATATGGATGAGTACAATGACCCCTTAAGAGGTTTTCAATAACACGTTATATGTCGATAGCATTGCCGCGTAGTACGCTATCGACATTCAACGTGTTATTGAAAACCTCTTAAAGGGTTATTGTACTCTTCCGTATGAAAAACTTTTACTATGGGATCAAACATGAAATCGCAAAAAAAAAAGTTATAAAATAAAATAAAAATGTCTAAGTATATTGTGCCAAAAAATATAAATAACATTTGGTACAAGTCGTCCACGTTACACCGGTTACACGTGCGTCTCAGCCGAGCACTGCTTAGAACTGGCCACAGAGTACATTGAACTCGAGAAAATCGCGAGGATTTTAATCGCAGTGCGGGGTACCTAAAATTTTGTGCGCGAATAATTACAGCGCGAATAAAAATCGCGCGAATAAAAATCGCTGTGCGGGGTAGGCCTAAGAGAACACTGTTGACACTTGACAGAACTTGACATATATGCGTGACGAATTGCATAAATCGTGTAATAATTAGTTCGTTTTATTGTGAATTGTGAAGTTTTTTGTAAAAATATTGATGTAAACATGGATAAATTAGAGTGCTCGGTTTGTGGGGAAGACTATGCTTAGAGAAATTACGAGAAACCCATTCAATCAGTTTTCGTTTGTTGACAAAACAAAAAAGTGCATTTCAGTAGACAAACACATCAAAATCTGTATTTGACTCAAGAAAAGGTAAAATCTTATGACTATTACATAACACGTTAATACAACTGTAACTGGGTGTCGTCATTCAAATTTAATAGTCTTTTGCTAGTGTCTCTTGTCTCTTACTTTGAAACGTCGTTTTCGTGTCTGTTTTGTATGAAATGTGTGTAGGTAAGTATCAGATTTTTTAATAATTTTACACTATAGTAACTTGCTCCGTCTGCTTAGTGACTGCCTACCTAGGCCAAAAACCAATGCACGCCACTGTCTAGTAGGGTAAATCGTGGATAGATTGGATATTAAATTTGGCCGTAAGCAAGCGTAGATAAAACTTGCGTGCGCAGAATTGTGTGTTCGAGACAGTAGTGTAGCCGTGCGCTATGGAGGGGGAAATTAAGTTAACGGTGACGTTATTTTGTTGTACTCCCCGGTGGCCAAGCTCGCAACGACGCTGTAGAAGCACGCTTCAAAAACGGGTGGCGTCGGGGGACATTCGACAGAAGCCTCTACGTATTTGCAAGCGCGGGTAGAAAGCGCGCGCGATGTTTTTTCTCGGTTTACTCCGCGCGCAACGATGCTTTAGAAGTTTCGCTTGAATAGAAGCTTCGCTTCAATTAGATGAGTTTATGACAATTTGGCATACGGCATAAAACGGGCCAGACCAGCCCCCTTAGCCAAGTTGACAATCTACAATCGTCAACGCTATAGAAAAAAATCAAAATGTATGGGAATGACATATCTCAACGAATGACTTTTTCGATTGTCAACTTGGCTAGGGGGGCAGAAAAGATCAACATCTCACCAAGTCACCACCCATAATGCTAGAGTGTACAATAGTAGGTACGCATTACAACATTACAGTGCCACGCTGGTATTCTGATGGAGCGATAGTGAAGCCACGGGTCGTTAAATTTATGATATAAGGTATAGATAACCGTTTGGCAATATAATAACACAGTTTAACCATCCAGTGGTAATAATTAATTTCTTCAGCCGTATTTCAAATTTATGTGTAACAAATAGGCATGCTGACCAATTAACCTGTGACGTCAAGCGGCACTTGCCTCGATCTGTGCATGGATGGATTAGCATTCCTGAGTTTGATTGCACATTAAGCAGCACATTGAAAGCATAATTTCTTTTCGTCGTTACGGATACTCGATTTCGGAATTGAGGAGGTTGAAATGGAATGTGATCGACTATATTTTTCACTCATATTTTATAAATTTTAATTATTAATCATTTTAATTTTTACTGGTGATGATATTTAAGGAACAATCCATGCATTAGGAAGCCAGCGTATTGCTAGCCAGGCGGGGCTTATAACTCTGGTTGAAACTGAGAATTAATTCATAAGCAAATACCTGTTTTCTATATTACGGGTCCCAAATCTTAATGCACAATTTACCTTCTTAGCATTAGGTAAAGCATACAACGCGTATCCCAACTTAATGCCCAGCATTCCACTCTGGGCCTCTTCCTCCCAGTCCAGCAGTATGACATTCCTCTTCTTCTTGGCTATGTAGGCAGTCAAGACAGCCGTGGTCGCCGGCCCTGTCTTCTTGCCCCGGTAGCCGAACGTGTAGAACACGGTGGGCAGGTCCTTGTTGATGCAAGGTGATAAGGCGAGCGGCTGGCTCAACGGCGTCGAGAGATAGTTGTCTAGCGATCTGCAAAGATTTACGAAACTGTAATGTTACAATATTACGTGTGTTATCTACGAGATCAAGGGTGTATCATTGCATCGCCATCGTGCATGAAAGGAGTATTGTTCACAACGCTACTGGAACGTCACATTGATAATTATGCCTAAAACTTAACCGGCGTCGCAAACGGAAGACGGTGAAACGTGCGAAAACAGCTCCTCGTCCGGCGGCGGCCATTTTAGTTACAGTGAAACGCGCGAAAGCAGCGCCTCGCCCGGCGGCGGCCATTTTAGTTACGGTGAGATGTGCGAAAGCAGTGTCTCGTCCGGCGGCGGCCATTTTAGTTACGGTGAAACGCGCGAAAGCAGCGCCTCGTCTGGCGACGGCCATTTCAGTTACGGTGAAACGTGCGAAAGCAGCGCCTCGTCCAGCGGCGGCCATTTTAGTTACAGTGAAACGCGCGAAAGCAGCGCCTCGCCCGGCGGCGGCCATTTTGGTTACGATGAAACGCGCGAAAGCAGCACCTCGTTTGGCGGCGGTCATTTCAGTTCCGGTGAAAGGCGTGAAAGCAGCGCCTTGTACAGCGGCGGCCATTTTAGTTTCGGTGAAATGCGCGAGACCAGCGCCTCGACCGGCGGCGGCCTTTTTAGTTACTCTTGGAACAATGACCCGTTTTACAAGTCATCTAGCGCGCACGCATATTCTGTCGTGAATATTGTAATTTTATAATCTTCATCTTGGAATACGAAATACTACAAATAAACGTTTTGTTGGATACGTTCAGCTGTTTTACTGATGAAGACCCTAATATTTGGCAACCTCGACGTCATTTGAACATGCAAGATTGAAGACTGCGACCACGACGCAACCGCGTGTGTTTCTGCTACTAATCTTATCTACGAGAGACAAAGAGTTCATGGTGAATTGGTGGAATAAGGGCTTGTATGTGTGTTTGGTTCCTGCTTACAGGGAAGTACGCCCAGTTGCTACCTACCTTTATACTCGTATTAACACTCTGTTTTTTCTTACTTGTCTTATTTAGTAAACAATCTTGGCACGTCTTTTTAATGCAAATTGCAATTCGTCAATAATAATTATGAAAAGACTGCCTCGTTGGTCTAGTGGTTGCAAGCGCGACTGCTGAGCGTGAGGTCCTGGGTTCGATTCCCGGGTCGGGCAAAGTGTTATTGGGTTTTTTCATTAGGAAATTCTCAGTAGCAGCCCGGAGTCTGGATTTGTGCCCGGTCAATGGCAATAGGCTCGCCCCCATTACATGGGACTATAACATAACTGGCGAAATGTGGGTGTACTATTACACCTCTGCCTACCCCTTCGGGGAAATACAGGCGTGATGTTACCACCTCACAACAGCCGCAGTACGCGTTCGACTTTGAACCGACAGTTTGGTGATCAATGGATAGGAACAATGGTCCTATTTCTTGACCAGCGCGTAGTCCAGATCTGACGCCTCTAGATTTCTTTTTGTGGGGCTACCTGAAAACTGAGGTTTACAAAAAGCAATACGATTTATATGTATTTATTTAAGTATCTATTGCTTTATTAGAACTAATTTTAAGTTTCCTATCTTTTTACACACTGTTGTCTAAATTTCTTACTTATTTCTCCTCTCGCAGGTCTGCTGGTAGAAATTTCTTTGAAATAAGCAGTACCTTTGTACTAAATAATTTTAATGCTGTCTCCTTTCATATGTTATTGTGTGTACATAAATTATAAATAAATAAATACGATAGTGTTCAAGAAATTAAAGACTCACTAACCACAATTTTGTATGGAATTCATACAAATAAATTTTCAGCAGCCACTAGGTCGGTACAGAAACGAATCAATTTATGTATTCGTCAAAATGGCAGTCATTTCGAGCACTTGATATCGTAGGGCAAGAAACAGCAATATTTTAAATAAGAATAACATCATCAAGTTATGTTAGTTAATAAAAAAAGAAAATTAATACGCCTTGTTTTTGATATGTGTAAAATTCTACGTGATCATTGTCTTTTATTTTATTTTTTGTATTTCAGTTAAACAAATTCTTTACAAAATGTAAGGGAAAAGTTTTTTGCAATTTGTGACTTTTCGAGTACTCCAACGATGGTTGGTCCCATAGAAGTTTTTGATCAGTGTTAGAAGCAGGATCGATTGGCATCAAAAAATGTTTTTGTGTAAAATGGCTATTTTCTTGCTAACAGTTTTTTTTTTTAAAACTGTGAATGGGGATCAAAATTCCATAAAAAAATATGGATAGTCTCCTATGACCATTTTCGCGTAGCTGCAACGGATAAGGTACTTCCCCTTACTGCCCCGCTGAAAGTTTCCACCCTGTATATAACAACGCGACGAGCCCTCTGAAACCGGCCCATGTTTTAAAAATGGGCGAAAATGATATCTGAATATATACTTAAATTGTGGAAAGAAAAAATCGCTCACGTCCAGGATTCGAACCCACGCTCGGCTCCTGGCTCAGTACGCCAGTGCTTTAGCCACCAAAGATAATACAAAATGTTGATCTGTTAACCGTGACATATTTCTAGAGCAAATGATAAATTATGTTCTCAGTCATCTAAAAATACTTAACCAATTCTACAGTTATTTAATAACCAAATCACTTAGAAACATAGCTAGGGCTTGGGAATAAATCCCGAACGACTCTGAAAATATGTCACCGGCGGCATTATCAAAGGGCGGAAAATTCTGCTAATTGTTTTGGTGGTTTCGCACGCACCGTTTTTGTATCGCGCGAGATACACGGGGGGAAGTTGTTTGTTTACAAATAGGTATTTAAATAATAATAATAAAAAATGATTTTTTATTGATTCGTGTTCAGTATCAGTGCTATAGTCACCTCCTTGAATATGGCACGGATACAGATCAACATGTTGTATAACGGCCAAAATTAATATTCAATCTATCCATGATTTGCCGTACTAGAGATAGGAATTTGACATATTTTGTATGGAGCTTATGTCAAATTTCCATCTCTAGTAGGGCAAATCGTGGATAGATTAGATATTAATTTTGGCCGTAAATCACTTGTTAGCCACTAAGCTACCGTGAACACTGCTCGTGGGCTCGTGGTATGGAATTTAACTTTTACTTACGTATTTCGGTGACGTCAGCGCCATCCCATTGAGAAACAGACCGTGTTTTTATATCTTTAGATTTCGCTTCGCATACGTAAATGCGTTAAAAATAATTAAATGAGACCTATCTATAAACAAATTCGATTATTTTCAAGGTCTCTAAATATAATATTTCGCCACATGGATAAATATATTTATTTATTCATGTGATTTCGCACTGGTTAATTGATGGATTACAACTTGCACACAAATTAATTAATGCCACCGGCAAATATCGCATGTGGAAACAGGGGCAATGACCTTTGTGAACATCTCGCAGTAGGATCCGTATGATTTCGTTTAATAACGCTGGTTTTAAGTGAGACCGCCTCATGTACTGCATAAATAAGGAATATTGACATTATTAAAAATATGTTTTTAACGTAATGTTTATAATAATTACAATAAAATAACGCTAAATCTTTTTGAGATAAGATTATGTATTGTGCGCTATTACTCTAGATTTATGTTGTACTCGCTTACAAGGTTCTATGTCTATTAATGGGCCTACATCAATGATTTACGCTAGTAATATATAAGTCTATGGCCTACATCATGTAATTAACCTGAGACCTACATGTTGGCCCCTCCTCCATTCTAAACTCTGTCACGGTAAAGTAGGTATATAGGCTTTATTTTTTTTTCGAGATTTTTAGTTTTATGTGTTGCGAATTTCCTTCAGTATATTATGTTAGTTGTAATATTTATTTAAAATGGTAGGATACTCATGGAGAGAGAAGGTTCGCCTATTCTTTATTAAGTACCTACTACACGGCAGAACAGTACACCATCCACTTTGTTAGGTTTTGTAATAATCGTAGCAAATCCAACTGTTTTAGTCGATTATAATATTGATATTATTCTCTTTGTTAATGGCAACACTGATAATAATTTATGATTCTCTATGGTGCGCGGGAGACGCGCCCTCTCTTCGCTCTAGGCCAGCATCGAATCCGGACGTGTTTGAGAAGTGTATTGAGATTGAAAGAAAATATAATTACTCTTGTAAGTACCTAGTGAGTTTTATTACATCTCAGAAGTGGTATTATCCTGCTTACTATTTAAATATTAACGATATCTACGCCTCATAATTATGGTAGTAGAAGCTGTCAATTCGTGTCATGTGAATATTATTAGCAATATCAAAAAAAAAAACTATCAAACGTGTGTGTCGTGCATAGAATAAGTGCCTGAGGGGTTCAATCCTCCGTTATTTTTAATTTTGATGCAAATTTTTCAAGATAATTGAAATTTTATCCACAAGTTCCACAACTACCCACATGTCAAAATAATCGAAGTTTGGGTTTTATTGAATAGTACAATGTGTATATGTGGTGAGCAGTACGTGCATGGGGGTCTACGGGGGAACAAAATTTATTTATTTTTGAGCTACGACGCACCGTTTCCGAGATAATCACATTTTTGTATTTTAGTCAGATAATCGAATAGTTGCATAGCTTGTGTCTACAAGTTTCAGAAAAAGCGATGCCACGTGAGGATGAGTCTTCTCTTCGGAGGCGGTTGAGAACGCCTACCCGTCGAGACCCGGGCCCGAATCCAGAAATGGATAGGACTAGTCGCAGTCGAACGCGCCGAGGAAGTTGCGACTATCGTAGTCGTAGTCGCAGTCACGTTCGTAGCCGTACAAGACGGGGTGTGTCGACGGCAAGAAACCACATCCACCATGAGGACAACGAAGAGGAACGGCCGCGGCCTCGTGATCGAGGACCACTTTCAACGCGCAGCCCCAGGATGCGGCGATCACAAGGAGTACGCGATGACGACGGCAACACATCGCCTCCGCGTCGAAGGTCGCGTCTAACTCGCAGCCCTGAGGAGCGGCGATCACGTGGAGCGTGCGATGGCGGCGGTAACACTTCGTCTCCGCAGCGAATGAAACGGTCAGAAAGTCCACTTTTTACCTCTAAAGAAATGATGAACTTTATACATTCTTTATGTCGTTTGAAGTCCCAGGGCGAGCCATCAACAGTGGCACCATTAGTACAAAGTAGTCATAATAATATAAATCACAAAAATATTTTACCGAGCTTTGACCCTTCATCCAAGAGTCAAAGAATTGACATTTGGCTTAAGAAGGTAAATGAATGTGCCACTGTCTATGGCTGGGATGAAAAAACTATTATCCATTTCGCTATGCAGAAACTCCAAGGATTGGCCAAAACATGGTATGAGAGTCTGAATTCCATACTTTTTAGTTGGAGTGAGTGGCAGCAAAAACTTTTGAGTGCTTTCCCATTCGAAGAAAATTATGGTCAATCCTTGGAGGACATGCTTAGAAGGAGGAGTAGATTTAATGAACCTCTTGAGGTATATTTTTATGAAAAACTAGCTCTTTTGAACCGATGTGACATCGAAGGCAAGCGTGCAGTGGAATGCATTATCCATGGTTTGGGCGACAGGACTATGAGGTCAAGCGCTAACGCATTACGTTGTACACATCCTGATCAACTGTTACAATTTCTTATGAGTAATAAGGAAACTTCACAATCAATTGACCGTTCTAACTTTAAAGGGAAAACATCATCAGTACTTAATTCTACAAGCAATAGTAGCTCGACAAATCGATCTTCCAAGTCTACCAATAATTATTATCATTCTAATGAACTATTTTGTTTTAATTGCAAAGAAAAGGGACATCCTTATCTTAAATGCCCTAAGCCTCTGATTCAGTGTCAAAAATGTCGTAAGTTTGGCCACAAAATTGAAAATTGCACGTTTAGGATAGAAAACTTCAAAAAGGCCGATGAAACTCAGAAAACTATGTGTATCGTAACGTCAGGGTCAAATTCAAAGTTTGTTAAAGAGGCTAGGATAAACGGCGCGTTAGTGAAATGTTTTGTAGATTTTGGTAGTGAGGCTACACTAATGACGCAGTCTGTGGCTACATCGTTAGGCCTATCATGCGGCTCCCCTCCTGTTCCCCTGAAGGGTTTCGGTAATTACGTTATGCAATCTGAAGGTGGAGTAACGGTGGATTTAATAATAGACAGTGTTAGAGCCCGTGTTTCATGCCATGTGGTAGAGGATAGATTTCTCGATTTGCCACTGTTAGTAGGTCAGTCCTTTACTGAACAGTCTCATATTATAGTTTACAAAAATGCTGAGGAACTTAAATTCTTTGATGTAGCACAAGAGTTTACGTTTCCACAATTAAACGAAAGCGAAGACATGTCTGTCACCGTATTAGTCGTAGCAGATGTTCTGATACATGGTCCAGCTGTAGTTAAGGCTCGTTGTAACGAAGTTATAGACGGCAATATTTTGTTAAGTGGCAAAGTAGTAGGAAAGCCGAATCAACAGTTTATTGTTAATGGAGGAGTGTATTATGCGAACGTTTCTCAAATGTTCATTTACATTACTCCATTGTCAAAATCGTGTCAGCTAAGAATGGGGAGCGTCATAGGTAGGGGTTCAAAAGTGCAGTTAGTTAGGCGTTTATACACAACTACGGATTCTTCTTTGGTAGGACAGGAAAGCTTTGATGTTAGTCAGGTACACGTAGGTGATACAATAGATGAGTTTGAGCGACAACAACTAATAAATCTGTTAAAGCGCTATAAACATTGTTTCGGAACGACTTTAAAAGAATTAGGGTGCACAAGTGTAGCTGAAATGAACATAGAATTAAATAGTAAACGTCCCGTTGTGTATCGACCGTACAGGTTAGCGCACAAGGAACGAGAACATGTTAGGGAGATGATTGGGGAAATGTTAGACGCCGGCATAGTTAGGGAGTCTGTGTCAGAATACGCAAGTCCTATCATTCTAGTCCGAAAGAAGGATGGCAAGCAAAGATTGTGTGTTGACTACAGGCTTCTGAACTCTGTCACGGTGAAGGAGCGATACCCAATGCCGGTCATTGAAGATGAAATTGCTCGACTTTCAGGGCAAGCATATTTCATAACCCTGGATATGTCCTCTGGTTATTACCAAGTGCCCATATCTGAGGAGTCAAAACCACTAACATCATTCGTAACCCCCGACGGCCAGTACGAGTTTAATCGTATGCCGTTCGGGCTTGCGAATGCACCCGCTGTTTTTCAGCGGATGATGAATAGAGTTCTTGGATCTGCTAGGTTTACAGAAGCAATGGTTTACATTGATGATGTCCTTATTTATGGAAAGAGCGTAATAGAATGCTTGGAGAGGCTTGAAAGAGTTATGCAGTTGCTAGAGAAGGCAAATTTAACCCTTAATCTATCGAAATGTGACTTTCTTCAAAATGAGATTATTTATTTGGGATATGAAATAAGTGCTGCTGGTGTGCGCCCTGGTAACAAAAAGGTTCAGTCAGTCTTAGATTTTCCATGCCCTAACAATGTTCATTCAGTACGACAATTTTTAGGTTTGGTCGGGTATTTTAGAAAATTTATTAGGAATTTTGCATCTATAGCACATCCGCTAAATAAATTACTTAGGAAAAATGTGAATTGGGTTTGGGCAGAAGATCAAGACACGGCTTTTAGAGCGCTTAAGGAGCGATTGGTTGATAGGCCTATATTAGCCATATACGATCCGACCGCCGAAACAGAACTGCACACTGATGCGAGTAAAATTGGCATCGGGGGCATATTATTGCAGCGTTCACACGTTAGCGTACCTTTCCAGCCGGTAGCATACTACAGCCGACAGACTTCTCCGGAAGAGAAAAACTTTCACGCGTTTGAGCTCGAGACTCTAGCTGTAGTATGTTCACTCAAGAAATTCCGAGTTTATTTGTTAGGCCAAAACTTTAAAATTGTCACGGACTGTAGCGCTCTGCGTTCAACATTTTTAAAACGTGACATGATCCCGCGCATAGCTCGATGGTGGCTTCTTCTACAGGAGTTTCAATGTACTGTGGAGTATCGTGCTGGTACTAAAATGGCACACGTGGATGCTCTATCGCGTAACCCAGTCGAGTTATCAGATGATTTAATCGACTCAAGTCAGTACCCTAGTGTTATGATGATAAGTGGTGATGACTGGTTACACACGTTGCAGATAGGAGATTCGGAACTTTGTCGAATACGTGATATTATTACTACCGATATTGACGCTGATAAATTAAAACATATCAAAGATAACTATTTAATCAAGGAAAATAAACTTTATAAATGTATAAACGGTGAAAAAACTAATTTACGTTGGGTAGTACCAAAGGGCGCAAGGTGGCAACTTTGCCGCATGAATCATGACGATATTGGTCATTTTGGTGTGGAAAAGACCTTAGAACGCATAAAAAAAACATATTGGTTCCCTAAAATGACTAGATTTGTTAAGAAATACGTTGAGGCATGCCTTGAGTGCGCATATTCTAAAAAGGTTGCCACTAACGAGGGGCATTTACATCCGATTGCTAAAATAGAGATTCCTTTCCACACCATACATATCGACCACCTTGGGCCCTTTATCCGTTCCAAACGTGGAAATTCCTACCTCTTAGTGACAGTAGATGCTTTTACAAAGTTTGTTTTCATTAATCCGGTTCGCAACACTAAGACGCAAACGGCAATAAGAGTCTTTGAAGATATATTCTCTATCTTTAGGAACCCCGACCGTATCATCAGTGACCGAGGCACATGCTTCACATCTCATGCGTTTAAGCGGTTCTGTTTGGATAAGGGCATTAAACATATTTTGAATGCGGTCGCCAGTCCGAGGTCGAATGGTCAAGTCGAGCGGTATAACCGCACCATTCTTAGTTCGTTGACGGCACAGAATCTTAATTGCGATGAAAGAGATTGGGATGATAAAGTAGGAAAAATCCAATGGGGTATGAATAATACTCGTCAAAAAGCCACCGGTAGGACGCCGGCTGAAGTCATGTTCGGACTAAATATGAATGCGGAGATTGATCCCAGACTAAATGGGATAGTTCGTGAGACTAGAGAAAACATAGACACTGTACTGTTACGGGAATCTGTTAAAGATAAAATAGATGAGGAGCAGGAAAAACAAAAAAAAGTTCATGATAAAAACCGGCGTCCTGCGCGTATATATACTGAAGGCGAACTTGTTAAAGTCACTAGAACCTCATATAAAAATGACGGAAAGAGTAAGAAATTAGTTTCATCGTACATAGGTCCTTACCGTGTAGTCACTGTGTTGGGCAACGACCGTTATAGGGTAGCCGCCATACCTGGATTGTGTAGTACTAAAAACAAACGCAAAACCACTGTTGCTGCCGATCGTATGTTACCTTGGGTTCACGTGGCTGCTCTAAATGTAAATGAAAGTAGTGATGATAATGATGAAACCGATAACTGTAGTGATGAGGAGAATATGAGTATTGGAGGTGATGACGCTTCAATGTGATTGTTAGTAGGTTATACTGACTTGCTTAATTCTTCGGTATTTTACCGCATTTTGGTACCATCATCATGTTTATGTGATAAATCTTTAATGTTATCTAAACGTTATTAAGTATCAATGTCTTGAAGCATTTGATTAGTTTCCATAATAAATTTTGAGTGATATACAAAGTTACTGTTATATTATTGTTGTACATTTTATGTACATAAAAATATACTCAATCATACAGTTTAATTGTTATAAAAAGGCATTATTAATAAAGGATTGTGGAATAACCTTGAAATATATAAATAAATAGATAATTATGTCTACAAGCTAGGACGAATAGTAAATATTAAATAAATATACCTATTTGATAGGTTTATATAATGTAACGTTTATGAATTATGAATAATAAGAAATTGTGGATTGAGGAATACTATGTGATAATGTATACTTATGAACTATGATAAAAAGAAAAATATGTAAATAAGTAGGTATGACTGATAGATAGAGATAATGCCTATGAATCATTTTAGAGGTGTAGGTAATCAGTGAATAACTATATGATGCTAGTAAAGCTACTTTATTTGATTTAAAAATGTGATTGATAAAAGGATTAGATGAAAAATATATGTATATGAAAAAAAATGTATGAATAAAAATAGTTCAAGTATTTCCAATTATATTTCTGGTGAGAAGGATGGTTCACCGCCATTATGTTTATGACTAGTTTAAATAGAATTTTTATATTTAATTTATTTATAGTAGGTACTTGTGAGAAGGAGGGTTCACAAGTACTACCATCATGGTATGTGAGAAGGAGGGTTCACTACCATCATGATTTGAGCAACTACAATTTACATTGCTTGTGAGAAGGAGGGTTCACAAGTATTATCATCATGGTTTGTGAGAAGGAGGGTTCACTGCCATCATGATTTGAGGAACTACAATTTACATTGCTTGTGAGAAGGAGGGTTCACAAGTATTATCATCATGGTTTGTGAGAAGGAGGGTTCACTGCCATCATGATTTGAGGAACTACAATTTACATTGCTTGTGAGAAGGAGGGTTCACAAGTTTAGTCGTGGTGGTCTGTGAGAAGGAGGGTTCACAGCCATTAAGGCTAAAAACTTTTTTTTAATGTATGCTATTCGTGAGAAGGAGGGTTCATAAATGGCATATATTAATCGTTAGTTAAATATGATTGTAAGTACGGATTCGATGTTGATGAGTGTAAATTCATTGGCCAAGTGTTAGGTACATTCTGTCTGCGTGCATGAGGACATGCACAACGTCAGGATGGTCGAGTGTTAGGTTTTGTAATAATCGTAGCAAATCCAACTGTTTTAGTCGATTATAATATTGATATTATTCTCTTTGTTAATGGCAACACTGATAATAATTTATGATTCTCTATGGTGCGCGGGAGACGCGCCCTCTCTTCGCTCTAGGCCAGCATCGAATCCGGACGTGTTTGAGAAGTGTATTGAGATTGAAAGAAAATATAATTACTCTTGTAAGTACCTAGTGAGTTTTATTACAACTTGGCCAAGTAAAAAAAGCAGTCGTCTGGAATCGGGAACTCCATCGGCTCTTTCGCACAGAAATCACCTAAAAACCTGCGAGTTCCATCATTCATCCTTACAGGACGGGAAAGCAAGCAGTATCTATAAACAAAACATCACATACAACAATCGTAGCACCAAGCATAGACAAGGCTTAGTAAAATTTCCCTACACACAATATTATTCTTGGCTAAAATAGCGACCGAGAAAATAAAGAACGTTGAATTCGATTGACTCAACGTTGGTGGCGGTCAAACGCAAGCCCGCTAAGAATAAAAAAAGAAAAAAAACCGGCCAACTATAATGTAATTCATGACCAAAAACATACGTAGCCTCCGACTGCGTGTTGATAAGTCTTGTTTATATCTTTTCTGTTATTTTTAGACGCAGTCGGGTTTTTTGTTTTTGTTAATTAATTTTTTTATTAGTATTTGTTGCTCAACTACATAGTATGCACTATAATCCGACCAAGTTTGACGCAGGTATGTATTGCCGTTTTGAAGATAGAACAGGAACAAAAACGTTGAAAAAATACATGTTATTCGAGGTTTCTTGTATGGGGGCACCCTCTTTGGTTTTAAACTTTTTTTTTGTTTTTAGTATTTGTCGTGATACACCTCATAACAACACATATTCTGTGAAAATTTCAATTGGTTATCTATTACCGTTACAAAGATACAGCCCTGTGACAGACAGACGGACGGACGGACGGACGGACGGACAGCGTAGCGAGAGTAATAGGGTCCCGTTTGCACCCTTTGGGTACGGAACCCTAAAAAGAAAAAAAGACTATCTTGTACGATAACTTCTACCGACTCATCAGCGGGGAAAACTGATTAAGATTCTACATAATGTTTCCATTTACCTGCGATGAGTAAAACAATCAATCACAGAAAATTGTTTGTGTTTGTGGATCTTGCATGGACATTCGTAACAACGAGGCCCCGATGCGCTGCCGAACTTTTAAAAAGACAGTTTCTTTTACTCTTTTTTTGAAGTCTCCCATGTCGAATTTGTTCGGGAAAACCGGTGACGGAAGTTGGTTCCACAGTTTCGTTGTGAAAAATAAAAATGGCGCGTGAAGCGTACTGTAGTTGACCGCCAACCATCAAAATGGTGAGGATAAAATTAGGATTTATGGCGAGTGGTACGATGGTGAAAGTCAGGGCTGCTGGTAATAAGTCGAAAAAATCCTCAGAACACTCTCCATTGTACGTGCGATAGAGGATACAAAGAGATGCCACATCTCTTCGCAAGGCTAGAGGGTCAAGTCAATTGGAAATTGCATGGTCGCCGACGATTCAAACTGTTCTGCGTTCAATGCGGTCAAGTGGAAGGAGTAGGTACTCGGGTGCTCCAGCCCAGAGATGACAGCAATATTTCATGTGTGGCTGGACTTGTGCCTTATAAAGATTGAGGCGATAATGATCCGGCCTGAAATATTGCTCTATGGAGCACCCCAAGTTTTTTGGAAGCCAGTTTGGCTTTACATTTCAAGTGATCGTGAAACTGAACGACAGTCAATATACGAGTATGTCGACGGCAAGGATTTTCTATTTAGGCGTAGCTTAGAGGAAAATGCCCTCTAGACGAGGTTCTTCAACAAATGGGATTTTTTCTAGTACCTAGTCTAAAATAAGTTTTGTGAAATGTAAAAGATAAAATGCACGTTTTCAGTAAATTACAATCACGCCATACTTAGTTTTCTTGGCGATTGCCAAAAACTTTAGAGTTAAACTTAAAACTTTAGAGTGATTACTCAAAATCTAGGCTAATATAAATAGGGATACAATCCTTTGATTTCATAGTGAGCAAAAGTAATTGGTAAGTGAAATTCTAACAGGGTTACTACAGATTTCCTGTACACAATTAAAATTGGTAAAGCGATATGCAATATGTTTAAATTGTCATGAACTCACACTAACCATTGCTAATTTAGGTTAGTTCGTAATACTTTTTAATTTATTCGGTTTATGAAGTTTAACAATGATAACACCAATGATGTAACTAGTGGTTCGCCCCGACCGGAGGCCTCGCAATAAACGTTTTGACGAAATAAATCGAGACATTTCTCTTAAATAAAAAAACCGGCCAAGAGCATGTCGGGCCATGCTCAGTATTATAGGGTTCCTTAAGTAGGTGTAATTACAAACGAATCAAATCGAATATTAATCATGGCTATGCTTTTTTAGTTTTTGCAATAATCGGCAGCATTCGCGACTCAGAGCGTGTTGTTAGTAGCGCCATCTAGCGATAAATTCAAGAAGCCAGATTGAAGAAGTGTGTTCAACATATAACAAAGTTACTTTTTGTGATTTTTTCAAATAGAAAGTAACTAAAGGAGCATTATTTGCTAACATCATTTTTCTCTAAGGTCAATGACCTTTGAACTAGGACGTTTTAAGTATTTTTCAGTTTTCTCTCTATAACTCAAAAAATTATAATCACATTATACTCAAAATAATTTTAAAAGCGAGTTTTCACAAAGGTCTATCAATGTGGAAGATTATAAGTTTCTACGTTGCATAGTTTAGAAATGGCAGGGGGGGGGACACATTGCAAGCCACTTTGGCGCGCTATATTTCGCAGATGGTACACCTGATAAAAATGTGGTGTATGAAACATTACCTTCATTTTAGTAGACCTATTCATTAATACCCCACACGAGGGGGTGCAGCGAAAAAAAATTTTTCATCTCCAATTTCACATGTATGGACGCCACCCCTAAAATACGTAAAAACGATTTTTTTATTCTTTTAAAATTGAGATCTATAAGTAGACTATTTTTTAACAAAATTTCATTTACTTATGTTTATAACTGTAGAAGTTATTAAGCTGTAAAGGATTAGGACAGACGGACAGACGGACAGACGGACGGACATGACGAAACTATAAGGGTTCCTTGTAGGACTTCGGAACCCTAAAAAATGATTGCTAAGTTTTAGAGTTTGACATTACTGAACAACTTTTGACGTGGAGCCGTTTTTAAGATAGACCCCGGGACAAAATAGGTCTAAAAATAACGACTTTGCATGCCCACCGAATTGTCAATCTATGACCTTGTTCTGTACTCTGTTAATAGTACATTACTGTCGAGGCCTGAAATGAATATAATAATATTAGAAGTACGAGGCGAAGCCGTGTACTTCCCAAGTGATTTTGAAAGGACGAGGTGCAAGCCGAGTCCTTTTTAACTAAACGAGGCCATTGCTATTTCGGCCGAGACTTGTATAGTACTTTTCTCTCATTTGCGAGGACACACAACACAAACACAAATTATTGTGTAACACAAATTAATCCAACAGTATCTCATTTTCATTCACGCCAATTCGTCCGCGCGCGGTTCTTGTTCTATTTTCAAAGTTTTGAAAAAAAAATGCGCATTCAGCCTGTATATTGATAAATATTTTTTACGTAAAAACACCTAATTTATGTAAGTGTGTACTTAAAAACCTCGGTAGCATAATTTATAAAATAAAAGTGTCCAGCTATTTCTATTATTGTCCTGTTGGATATTACCGGCCTGTTATTTCGTTGCGTACGGAAAAGAGCCGATTGTAGTATTTTTTTTTTTGAATAATGCACCAATTTCCGAGCAAGTGGGATAAAATATCATTTTCGGCTTTGGCCTAAAGTAAAAAAAAGTATATTATAAGGTTCTGATAGATACAGAGAGAAAGACGGACAAATTGTTGAGCGATACCTCGCGGGTTTGCTCAAAAACTTTGCCATCCTTATACTACATAAAAAAAAAGAGATTAGCATAAGGGAGATAATGTTTTCTTGCCAATATTGAAAATGCTTAAGACAACCACAACCGTTATTTGGAGTTCCATCAAGGTCCGTTTTATCAACATTCATAATGTATAATTTCGCCGCCCTCAGCACCTTGCATCCTTTGACGGGTTAATAGCGTATACTTTATCATTAGTTTTCAAAGCTCCCCAAGTACGGAAATCATAGCTATTATAGTTTACTCAAAAAATAACTAGGCAAAGTAGGGCTTGTGGGCCAAGTTAGGGCAGTTTACGGTATTTATCTTTTACATATTTTTTTTTTAACACGCTTTTCGACCTGTATGTAACTAACTATGTAATGGAATCTAAGGTAACTAATTTAACCATCTTCCAAGGGTCGTAGCGTGGGGTGCTGGCCAGAAAACCTCCACGTGTGTCTGACGGCTGCTTGTCCCTCTGGACACGATTGAAAATGTACTTTTTCTACTAGGCAGTCCTAGTAGAAAAAGTACATTTCCTATTTTTTTGCACAGTTAATTAGTTTGATAGAATATGCTTTATTGTACGTCATGAAAATAGAAGGAAACAGGAACAACGTACCTATTAATTATGGGTATGTTGTCGGTTTTATCGCTAAAAACGAAATTTAGGTTCGGCAACCAGACCAGATGCGATGCGATTGAATATTAGCGACTGCCATCAGACCCCGCAACCCCAGTTACTGACCAGTACCCTAAGTAAGTAAGTATCCTAAAGTTGGACTAGTTGTCAGACTTTCCGGCTTCAAACTACCCGTAACAACTGCCGGTTGTCATACAACTGATATTCGTATGAAAACCGGGACCGACAGATCAAGGCAACTCAAACTGCGGCCCGCCAAACTGTGTGTCTGGAATCTGGACTCGACCAGAGTATTTCGACTGCCTCTGCCAGGCTATGACCCTGATAAAGGCAGTCGAAATTAAATGAAATTATTTATTCTGCAGTTGTTAAAATATTTTTTACAAGTTGTTTAAAAAAAACGAAATAGTATCGGCCTTTCCTATGTGACAATATCTGAGAAGAAATGCCGAAACAAACTCAGGGACTTACAACAATATTCTAAGCTCAGGGATCAAAGATTCTTTTAAAGTCCATTTGGACTTAATTCCATTCCTATTCTATATTCTAGGAGGATTTGTCCATTTGTATTTCTCACATCTTGCAATGTATTAAATTATTGTGTGACGACAATGCAGGGCAACGGAATCTAGACGGCGATTTGAAAGTTTCAGGTCGATTTGACATACATTGTATACCTGTCTCAACTGACGGAATCAGCCTCTTATCTTATCTGTTTTATTAAAATAAATAAATACTCCCGGCTTATTCACAAATTTTGTTATTCCTTATGTTTTGGCCCGAGAAAGCTGGGGGTACTGGATGCTGAAGCAGAAGACCGAGTGTTGTGGCGCAACTTGGGAGAGGCCTATGTCCAGCAATGGACTGTGATAGGTTGAGTTGATTTTTTTGATAGCTGCATGGCTGTTAGGTACTCCAAGGCACTGAAATTTTCATCAATACTAGTTCGGCTTATTCTGTGTGAGTCAGTTATCCGCACTTCACTACTTATCCGCATCGATGACGAAGTCGCACGCGCATCGTACCGTTGCGTTGTCGACATCGACATCAAGGTCTGTCGAGGTCGCTGTGTGAACTTGAGTTAATATATGTGCTGCACCAGATCTGATACTTAGTAGATCAAGGCAGTGTCAAATAGTTCCTGAATACGACGAGTAATGTTGGTAAGACTTCAGCCGTTGAAGGATAATGAGTTGTAATGGTAAACATCTTGTTAGCATAGCCTGATTTACCCTAGAGCTTGAATAGGCTGAAACCTTAAGGCCTTAAGGCCAGGTCCGTTGGGCGCGGTACTAGAGGGTTTTCCATTAAAAGGTCGATCGAACTTTTAATGTAAAACCCTTCAGTACCGCGCCCCAGGGCCAAAACAGGTATTGGTTATTATAAGTGACTCTAACTTTATCAGACCCTGCGTGTATGAAGCGGGGGGCAACGAACGTGGTCAAGTGAGTAACTAGTGAGTAGAACTCACACTTGTCCCTGTACTGGGTGACATTGTATATGTTCAACACCATGTAAGTATGTCCGCTCTAAACAGACTTGATGAATGGATGGGATGACTCTATGTTCTTTAAAAATCAATTATTCATGTCAAGTAACCAGTGCCCTATATGAACCAAAGACATAGTAAAAAATATAGACTAAGTGCTGCGAACAACCATAGTGAAGCCAACAAAAACCGTGCTCCTTCATGTACGGTCGACCGCACGTCGGTGGAAACACTTTGACATTAGCAGTATCTTTATTTCGTAAGCAGTAAGGGTGGTTTTCGAATTGACGTGTTACCACTGTCATGCAGTTGACTGTACAACCAGTGCTCACATAAACACCATGCACCTGAAGGATATTTGTTTTCGCGATGCTTACTGGAAGATGCCACGACATGTGAACTGAGAGGGGCGAGCACGGTTTAAGGGGCATGTGTGTGCGTGAGCACTGGTTGTACATGAAGGAACACGGGTTTTGTTGGCTTCACTATGGTTGTTCGCAGCACTTAGTCTATATTTTTTACTTGTTTGTCTGTGGTATGAACAAAGATTTGGTCTTGAATTAATACATTATTTTGGAACAAAAAAAACCTCGTACTCGTTCCTTAATTGAAACCATAATTAGCTATGCATGTGTTAATGTGTTTCATGCGTGTTTTCAAGTTAACATTCCGTGTCACACAGCTATTGCGTTGTATGACGTTGATATTGTTAAATAAATTAAACAAACAATTAAATACATTTCCTGTCACGGTCACATTTTTATCAGTATGGACTGGTATTTGATGAAAAGGCCTTTCATTAAGTACGAGTATATTGATTATTCTCAGTTTCGCTACATCTAACACTCGTTATTCATAGGCATTCCAGAAACAGTGACTGCTTGAATAGCACTAGAGCGAATCGCACCTGACGTATTCCACGAACAGCTACTTTCAATATTTTAGACGGTCGCTCTTCGTGGAACAATAAATTTATTAAATTTCATTCCACGAAGAGCAACTACGTCAAAGTAGCTTCTAGTGATGTGGTGTATTTCATTCTTTAGGTCTTTATCAAATAAACTACATCGATAAACGTTCCCACGTTCAGCAGTCGCGCTTGCAACCACTATACCAACGAAGTAGTCAAAATCACCACTACGTTTATATTTAATACAAATTACATGAAAATATATAATCATTGTCATTTTCATAAGACACCGCAAAATCAATTATTATATTTAACTAATGTAATTAATGTTGAGCTATGCTTGGAGTTTCTTTGAAGGATAAAATCCGAAACGAGATTATCCGGAGAAGAACCGGAGTGACCGACATAGCTTGTAGAATCAGTAAGCTGAAGTGGCAGTGGGCTGGCCATGTCTGTCGAAGGACCGATAGCCGCTGGAGCAGACGAGTCCTTGAGTGGAGACCGCGAATCGGCAAACGCAGCGTAGGGCGCCCCCCTGCCAGGTGGACCGACGACCTAAAGAGCGTGGCTGGGGGGGACTGGATGCGGAAGGCAGAGGATCGAGCGTTGTGGCGCAACTTGGGAGAGGCCTATGTCCAGCAGTGGACTGCGATAGGCTGAGTTGATTGAATGTAATTAATGTAATGTAATGTAATTATTTTAATTACATTTAAGCTGAGAGAGACTTGTTCGTCAAAATATTTTTACAGTAGAAGTAGTAGTAGTAGTAGTAGTAGAACAGGACACAACTCATTTGAAAAAATTCTTCAATAAAAAATAATAAAAAATATATTAAATCATTAATAAAAGTGATTATAACACTTTCAATATACAATTAATAATGATTTTACATTAAATTAAATTATTTTTATTGATGTAATAATTGAATGAGTGAGTTTTAGTGATATAATCACTTCCAATTCACAATTAATAATGTTTTAATATTTAATTTTATTATTTTTATTAAAGAGTTTTTCCAAATGAGCTGTGTCCTTAATCATGAATATTGATTCCGATAACGTAGCTCACAGGAACAACAGGGTTTTTGATACATATTGTAGACACTGTTTTATACAGAGTGAGTCTTCATAAAGTGCATAGTACTATTAGATATTCTGTGATAAAGTGCACATAGTATATGAAATTGGGTAAAAGTAAACATAGTAGTAGTGGTCCATGGGCGGCGGAGATTGCTTACCATCAGGTGACCCGCATGCTCGTTTGCCCTCCCATGATATAAAAAAAAAAAAAATACCGACGGGTTTTTTGGTGCTAACGGGACCCTATTACACTCGCTACGCTGTCCGTCCGTCCGTCTGTCTGTCACAGGGCTGTATCTTTGTAACGGTAATAGATAACCAATTTTCACAGAATATGTGTTACTATGGCATATGGCACCACAAATACTAAAAAAAAAAAAAACTTACATGTACAATACAAGAAACCTCGAAAAACATGCATTTTTCAATGTTTTTGTTCCTGCTCTATCTTCGAAACGGTAATACATGCCAGCGTCAGACTTGGTCTGATTATAGTGCATACTATGTAGTTTAGCAAAAAATACTAAAAATAGGGCAATCATAGACATATGTGGTGGTACCTAGGTAAGAAAGAGGTGCAAAAATTCACATTACGTGTACGTTCCTTGATGTCATTTGATAGGTGGTACGGAACCCTTACTGCGTGAGTCCGACTCACACTTGGCCGGTATTTTATTATCAACTGTGGATAATTTGTAAACACTACGTTGTAATTTTTTAACCAAGTAGTCTATAATTAGTATGTTAAAACAAAAACCGAAATGATTGTAAATAATAGGCAATGAAGAAATATATTTGAGTTTTGCGCCCTCCAAAACTTATTTCGTATGAAGACAAAACCATTAACTAGTGTTTTAATTTTGGGTAAGTTGTTAAGACGCTGACAACAGCCAAATATCTACCCCAAACAGGCTTCTTTTAAAAACGTATTTAGCTATATCTATTCAGTATGTGGCAGTGAAAAAAAAATGTTAATCTTGAACGTATTTTCTAAAACCATATTGTGCCTAAAACACGTTTTCTTGAACTTTTCTCTATAGAAAAGAATTGTAAACTAACCTCTTAAAACATGCTTTAAAGCAAACAATATCTATTATGTACCAAATATTATAAATGAAATTAAGAAAACATTTAAGACAGACAATAATCTAAAACATAGTTTGAGCTCCTAGATGGCGCCCTGGGCCCACGGCTATCCCCTAGCTACGACGTTGGTGCACACTGACCGAAGTAACAATTTATTAGTGTTATTTATTTATATTATTGAGGACCTCCAACAAAAGATATACATGAAAATCAAAATTTACAAATACATTAGCACAGACGGTTGTTGACAGGGGCCTAAGGGGGGTTGCCACTGGTCAAATTTCGTTGTCCAATGTGACTTTGATCAAAGAAATTGTGTATGTATTTAGTAGTAGTAGAGCTCCTTTGTGAAAGAGCTCGTCCGGGGAAGTACTACCACCGTACCTACATCTCCGCCAAATAGTGATGCTTGCATTGCTGTGTTTCGGTCTGAAGGGCACGGGTGCCGGTGAAATTACAATCACATGAGACTTTCCATCTTGATGTCTCAGTTTTGCTAACCTACCGAAACCGAACCTACTTGCGGTACCATTTAGGCAACAGCCTAGGTGGTATTGCAGTTGTTATGGGCAAAGGTAACCACTTAACATCAGATGGGTCTTTAGCTCGTTTCGCTATCCTATACTATAAAAAAAATGTCGTAAAAGCAAAGACATTTCTATACTAATAACTAACGTAATACCTTTATGAGTAAAAGACAGATTATAAAATAAATTGGATTGGACAAAGAGATTGGACAAATAAATTTGACGAGTGGTATACATACCACCCATACTCCCGACTGGTTCGAGTTCAGAACCAAATCGAGCTAATATCGATTACCTACTGAGAGGTTTTACTGTCAGTTCCTATAGGAATTGACACTAGTTCAATTTGGTTCAGAACTCGAACCAGGCGGAAGTAAGGTCTGGAGCTTAGAAATTTCGAAATTGTCCTCTGTCGATAAAGATGTCAAAATGTGGCGTCGCAACATTACTACACAGATATAGTAAAAAATATAGACTAAGTGCTGCAAACAACCATAGTGAAGCCAACACAAACCGTGCTTCACTATGGTTGTTCGCGGCACTTAATCTATATTTTTTACTGTCTGTGCATTAATATTCATCATTTCAGCCGAAAGACGTCCACTACTGGACATAGGCCTCCCCCAATTAAGGGGGGGATATGCCATAATCGCCACGCTTGGCAGGCGGGTTGGCGATCGCGGTTGGTTGGTTAAATACTCAGAGAACGCTGCTGCCCATCCTCTGGTGAATCCCTTACTCGCCTTTTACGACACCCATGAGAAGAGATAAGGGTGGTGCTATTCTTTAAGTCCGGCACCACACGGACTAACGCATTAATATTATTATTTATTTATTATTTTCTTTATTGTACATTACACCAAACGAAACAATGACAATAGATCACAGAAAGATTAAATCAGTACAATGGGCAGTTATTATTACTTTCTTTCCACAATTTAAATCGTAAGATTTCGCTTCTCATGCGTAAATGCGTTAAAAATAATAAAATAATTACTAATACTGTTGCAGTTACCTGTAGCGTCTGTGGTATGCACACACAGGGTTATTTTAAATATCATCAACATCATCATCAACCCATAACATTACATTATCGCCAGTGATGATGTAGTACATATATCACTAATCTTTGGTGATGATGGCGGTTAAAAAACATTAAAATTGTTGATTCTGTACAACCAATCTTTACAGAATCGTTCAGTAAATGACTTCATCATCATTACCATTTCAGCTGAAAAACGTCCACTGCTGGATAAAGGCCTCCCCCAAAGGGGATATGCCAGAATCGCCACGTTTGGCAGGCGGGTTGGCGATCGCAGTTGGTTGTCAGAGAACGCTGCTGCCCATCCTCTGGTTAATCCCTTAGTCGCCTTTTCCAACACTCATGAGAAGAGAGAGGGTGGTGCTATTCTTTAAGTCCGGCACCATACGTAACTGACTGAAATGACTTATCATTATAATAATTCATTAAAATTGAAAATCATCCGAAGTATTGGCAAAACTATCAGTGATAATAAAGTTTTTCAAAACTAAAGTATATTGTATGTCTAGAATTTCACCGCGACTTCGTTCCTGACGGGGATCTCCTGACCGCACGTTTTTATTTTCACTCAAGCCCAAAATTTACTATTATTAGTTCTGGCCCTGCATTTAAATATACTGAAAAAAACAGCTATTTATTTTGCTAAAAAAGCAAGATTAGATTTAAGTAGTGGTAGGTAGTAAACAGTAATACAGCATAACATAAGCAGCTCATTTTTGTCCCACTGCTGGGCACGGGCCTCTTTTCAGAATGAGGAGGTCAAGGCCTTAGTCCACCACGCTAGCCTACTGTTGGTTGGCGGATTACACACACCATCAAGAACTGTATGGAGCACTCTCTGGTGTGCAGGTTTCATCACGATGTTTTAATCCAAAATGCGTTTTCTTACCCGTTGTAACATCGTAAAAAAGCCGCTTGTGTGAACTGGAACAAACCTGAAATGAATTATTATTGTCATTTTAGAATAACGTACTATTGATTGGAAGTGTTGCAGTTTTCGTGGTTTCTGTACCAAATGATTAGATTTCCTAAGTCACAGGTTTATGTTTTACACTGTATCTGCCAAATGTATGTATTTTTTTTGTGGAAAATAAATAAATAAATATTTTATTATTTTTAACGCATTTACGCATGCGAAACGAAATCTAAAGATTTAAATTGTGGAAAGAAAAAAACGCTCACGAGCAGGATACGAACCTGCGACTCTTGGCTCAGTACGCCAGTGCTTTAGCCACTAAGCTACCGTGAACACTGCTCGTTAGCGATTTTTTCTTTCCACAATTTAAATCTTTAAATAAAAAATCTTCCAGTGAACCAGAAACCAGAAGTCGCAGGTTTGAATCCTGCTCGCGGACGATTTTTTCTTTTCATAATTAATTACGTTGAAATTACTTACTTTTTTTTTTATTCTTTGCTAGTCGCGATTTGCGCATTTGCCACTAACAAAAACGGGGAACTTATAATAGTTAAAGAATGGTATTACAACGGAATTTGGAAATATAAATTGGAATAGGATTTTTTTTTCAAATAAAATATTTAATAAACTAAATACGGATTGAATTACTTACTTAACAACACTATTGCGATTTTACACAAACGTATTTTTGTACTACACATTTTACACAAACGTATTTTTGTACTACACATTTTTATTTAGTTCTTTTTAAAACACTGACATGATTTTTTTTATTTGTATTCACACACAATATTTCTTATCTACACTATTTTTTCCCGCCACGTTCTTCGGTCGCCCGCGTGTTATTGTGTGCGGATGCGCGCGACGCTGTCTATACGGCAGCACTGTTACTAATGGCAACGCTTGATGATTTAGTAATGAACTGTTGCGGAAGTTAGATGTGAAGCCTTGGAAGCAGCGTAGCTATTTTCTTTTAATAGATGCTCACTGAAATATGCGTCGCATTGAATTGTTTCATTGGTCATGAAAATTGTTTGTTGACCTCGCAATCACCCAAAGAGATAAGCATCCAGGGTCGCCAGGTATATGAAGATTTCTCCCTACCTACCTTATATTTTCTACCTAGCTCTACAAGCACCATAATCGATAATTTGATAGTAAATTGGTAATAGTACATTATGATACAAGTGAGCTAAGTTGACTATTATACTCGAGGCTGGATTGCAGCCCGAGCCGAAGGCGAGGGCGTAATGGAGCCGAGAGTATAATAGTCAATGCTCACGCATGTCATACGTTTTTCAACACACTTGTGAGGAAAAAAACATAAATTACACATTTTAGACAAATATTGTATTTGTGAAAATTGATAAAAATGGCGCGCGGATCGCGCGGTGACATACAGCTATGAGCGCGCAGGTGGTCGAAGGAAATCGCCATACAGCCTAATATAAAAATATTATAAATTGATTATTTTATTTATAACACAAATTAATATTAATTTGTTGACAAAAATTAATAATTTGATGAAATGAAATGTTTATATAGCATATTTTAATTAATACAGTTGATTTATTCCCAAAAATGTTTCATTTAGTTCAGGCATAAAAACACTTTGCTGCGATTTAAAAATAAACTGTAAAGTAAAAAGCACTAGTGCGATAATATAATGAAAAAAAACCGGCCAAGAGCATGTCGGGCCATGCTCAGTATTATAGGGTTCCTTAAGTAGGTGTTACAAACAAATCAAATCCAATATTAATCACGGCTATTTTAGTTTTTGCAATAGACGGCAGAATTGGCGACTCAGAGAGTGATGTCAGTAGCCGCTAGATGGCGCTATACAGTGCCAAATGTAATACACGGCACTTGACGGCAGCATTGGCGACGCAGAGAGTGTTGTGCGACGCCGCTAGATGGCGCTTATTTAAGAAGTGTGTCGTCAACATAACACAAAGTTACTTTTTGTGATTTTTTCAAATAGAATGTAGCTAAAGGAGCATTATTTGCTATGATCATTTTTCTCTAAGGTCAATGACTTTTGAACTAGGACGTTTTAAGTATTTTTCAGTTTTCTGTCTATAACTCAAAAAATTATAATCACATTATACTCGAAATAATTTTAAAAGAGAGTTTTCACAAAGGTCTATCAATGTGGAAGATTATAAGTTTCTACGTTGCATAGTTTAGAAATGGCAGGGGGGGGGGACACATTGCAAGCCACTTTGGCGGGCTATATTTCGCAGATGGTACACCTGATAAAAAAGTGTTGTATGAAACATTACCTTCATTTTAGTAGACCTATTCAATGATATCCCACACGAGGGGGTGCAGCGAAAAAATTTTATTTTCCCCATTTCACATATATGGGCGCCACCCCTAAAGAACGTAAAAACTATTTTTTTATTCTTTTAAAATTGAGATCTATATGCAGACTATTTTTTAACAAAATTTCATTTACTTATGTTTATAACTGTAGAAGTTATTAAGCTGTAAAGGATTAGGACAGACGGACAGATGGACAGACGGACAGACGGACAGACGGACAGACGGACGGACATGACGAAACTATAAGGGTTCCTTGTAGGACTTCGGAACCCTAAAAAGCACGCGTGCGTTATGAGGCACATTATGAACCTAAAAGCGATGCAATAAGAGCCACTTTACGAGCAAGTGTGTTGAAAATTAATATTAAGGGGCATGTAGCAGCCAAGTGGCGCCCCCATCAGTATGTGCCCGTTTTTCGCACCTTTTCTATCTACAACTACAGCGAACTATAATTTACAGAGTTAATGGTTTCTAACTAAACTACAGTACCTGCACTTTGATTGTTAAAAACGATTTTTTGATAAATTGTGTATTCAGCGAGTAATAATTTATTACTGTTGGTGGCGCACTTGGTTGCTACATACGCCTTAAGGAGCTTAAAGAGCTAGGTTCATATTTTCTTTGAGTGTTATTCAGTAGATATACAACCTTATTCATAGTTTATACTAAACCTCTTAAGGCGTCATTGTACTCATCATTATGAACAACTTTTACTGTGGGACCAATCGTGAAATCGAGAAAAATAATCAGCTGATCCCTACATTTTCTCGATTTACCTATGTGAACAATTTTTTTCGCGATTTCAGGTTTGGTCCCATAGTAAAAGTTGTTCATAATGATGATTACAATGACCCCTTAAGAGGTTTAGTATAAACTAAGAATAGGGTTGTATATTTCGTTATTATTGCAGCCAAACATATTTCTATTGATATATCTACAACGTGAAATAAAGCAAACGCAAGAAATTTTGAATTTCGCGGGCTACCCTATAGTATTCACCTTAAGGTAAGGTGGTGTTTACAGTCAAAGAGGATATCATACTACGTTCTGAGAAAATAAATCTGGTATCTAAGCTTGCGGTTTTGCCAGATAGCCCGGCTTATAGAAATTTATATCTGTTACCACTTACATAAATATACACGAGAGAAATAAAATCTGGTATCAAAGGATTCTTCATTTACTACTTCCTAACAATCATATGGGGTTATGTATACACTGGATTTACAGCAAAATCCCTATAATTAATAATACGAGCAAACTCTTATGAACTCATTTCAAATAATAAGAGGTTCGGGTGAAGGTCATCGCTCTCTTTACAGTTAAGAGGCCGCAGTACGGATTTTGCTCACCAAAATCGTAACAGAACTCGGATATCTACGAAAGCTACGAGTTAGAGGTTTGAAAAAATGAAATTTTGAAATTTTTTCTTTGTTCGCATAACCGTAAATCACGGTTGGAAAAAAAAATCTCGACGGAAAAATAACATAAACATTCATTGTTTTGGACACGTTTTGTCCAGGATTTCAATATATTTTTTATTTTGATATGTAGGTAATAACTATTTCTTCAATTAAATTAAAATAATTAATAATAAATAATTAATATAATTTTATTCAATTTTTTTAAATTATTGGGAAAAGACACTGGCTCCTGTAACACAGGTGTTGTAACCTAGCGCAGGAGTCAGGGCCTTATATGATGTAAGACAACTTTTGTGTCAATAAAGTTTTTTTTTTATTGTATAAACTCATTTTTTGATTGATTGAGTAGTTTCCGTGTAATAAACAAGTAAATGATTCATGAATGAATGAATGATATATTTATTTGCAAGAACATAGGTAACATTGAGTTCGTCTAAAGTTAAAATTGGGTATCACTACATTCGACATTTCAGTCGTGCAAATATTTTGATTTTCAATTTATTGTACATCATTTTTAAAAATAAATCAAAATTCATGAGCTCAACCGATACAAAATCGCTATAAATCCCGAGGCCATTTAAGAATCCACCGGGCTACGTTGGTCACAGCTATCAATCCTAGTTCCTAACGCTTGCCTGCTATCTGGAGGCTTAGGTCACCTCTTCCTTCTTTGTGATATCGTAGGATATCACGATGAGATGAATGGGCCACAACCACACAAACAGACTACTCTATCTATTTCTGTGGCCACAACCCAGGGCCCTAATTCACGTAATTTCATGACGCGCCTATCAAGTTGCAGTGACGTGACGCTGCAGTTCGTTTTGACAGCGATCGCTGTAGGTAAGAGAATACGAAAACCGTTGTTTTGATCGAAACTTAACTGCACTGCAACTGCATTTCTTTAGTTACGTGAATTGGCCTACAGGACTCCACTCACCCTCTTCAAGGTGTCCAGAATCATCATCCTCCTGCCCTTATCCCAATTTATTCGGGGTCGGCGCAGCATGTTTTTTTTCTTCCATACATCTCTATCAGCCGTCATCTCCGTGTTCACTTTCTTTCTATTCATATCATCTTTCACACAATCCATCCATATTTTCTTCGGTCTCCCTTTTTTCTTATAGCCATCAACATTCATACTTAAAACTTTCCTTGTAACATGCTCCTCATTCCTCCTCATCACATGTCCACACCATGACAGTCTATTGCTACTTAACTTCTCTGTCAAGGTGTCCAGAATAGCAATAATATAAAATAAAACCATAAGAAAGATAAGATCTTGATAATATATTACATACTGGCACCACAGAATATCTAATAGTACTAACGTACAGAACGGCCACTCACCGCCCCTCGCCAGTTTAAGATTCCTCGCCCGCGCCCCGCACGCACCCGCAGTCTGACGGCAATTGGACTGCAATATTGCAATGGATGTCTATCGCCTGTCGCTATACAAGCACGCCATCTCTGAGAACTACTGAGAAGCGAGTCGGCATTACGAGCGGCGAGCATCCCTAACCAACACGTGTGTGTGCGGTCGTATAGAGACGTAATCTTATGTACGTGGGACACTCAGAAAGTTTTGCGAAACTAAAAAAAATTGTTCTATACGTACATATATTTTTATCAAATCTTTTCAAAGTACTTTCCACCAGCCTCTATACAAAGATTCATGCGCCTAAACCAGTTTTCAAAACACTTTTTCCAGTCCGCCGCAGACACCTCGTTTACAGCCTGCTCGAACGCAGCCAGCGCATCTTCCGGCGACGAAAATTGTATCCCTTTGAGCAGATTTTTTATTTTTGGGAATAAAAAGAAGTCACACGGTGCTAGATCAGGGCTGTAAGGAGGGTGACCCAGGAGTTTGACTGGCGTGCTGTCCAGGAAGTCCCTCGTTTTGAGTGCGGTGTGCGCAGGTGCATTGTCGTGGTGGAGCAGTAGCCCGCGGAGCCCTGTGTTTGGTCGCTTGTTGCTTATAACAGAGAAAACTTCTGGCAAACATTTGGTAGTATACCATTCGGCATTAATGCTTCTTTGATCCCGTAAGGGAATTGATACCAAGTGGCCAGTCAAATTAAAAAAGCTAGCGATCAAAATCTTACCCCCGCTTCTAGATCGCTTCACTTTGGTAGGCGTTGGCTCATTTTGAAACACCCAAACAGTCGACTGGCGCTTGGTTTCTGGGTCGTATTGATAAATCCAGGACTCATCACCTGTAACGATGTCGTAAACACGCCGAGACGAGCCTGCTTCAAATTTGTTAAGCATATCACGGCACCATTCCACCCGGGCCTGCTTCTGAGCATCGGTGAGGTTGTGCGGCACCCAGCGTGATACTATCCTCCTCACGCGAAGATGGCTGTGTAGAATCTCGTGAACGCTTCCCGATCCAATCTTCAATATGTGTTGAATCAATATGTTTTCAATATGTTTTGACGGCCTCTGTGGTCTAGTGGTTCAAGTGTCGGACTGCTGATGGCGAGGTTGTGGGTTCGATTCCCACAGGACACAAATATTTGTGTGATGAACATAAGTATTTGTGTTGGTCTGGGTGTGTTGCCTATGTATTATAAGTATGTATTTACAACAACAAAAAAGTATATAAGTATTATATCCATTGTCTAGTACCCATACCACAAGCTCTGCTTAGTTTGGGACTAGATGGTGCTGTGTAAAAATGTCCCAAAGATATTTATTTATTTATTTATTAAAAAAAATCTCCTGATATGTAATTCGCCTATTGTCTTGGATTAAAATTTTCACTGCTAGCACGTTTTCTTCGGTAACAGCCGTCAAAGGGCGACCGCTTCTTTCGTCATCCCCCAAAGTTGGTCGACCGCGCTTGAATTCGTTATACCAACGATACACGGTTGCCTTGGAAGGGCCTTCATCCATGAATGCCATTTGAAGTCTATCGTATCCGGTTTCAGGCGACACTTGAAATCGTATAAAATCATAGCTCTAAAATGTTCCCGGCGCAGATCCATATTTCAGTGAGACACAATACTTTGAATTAACTCGCAAAAAATGTGGAGGGAAATTTTGAAATTGGAACTTACTTATTTTTACTTATAAATAATCATATTTTCGAAAAACATTATAACTGGCCAGTCTCCCATATATAAAAACTTTTTTTCGCAATACTTTCTGAGGGGCCTGGTATGTAGGTGGTGCTAGCGTTTATATCTATTGAGAGGCCGAGGTGTGCTGGCATTGCCACGCTGTAAAGTGCCTTCTGATGGTTTTCTTAAATCAAACCGAATCAAAGGCGCCTACTTCCTAAACTGTTTCACAATTTTTTCATTACTTTATTCTTTTTGAAGTCGGTTTTTACTTTTTTTTTAGTTAGACTAATACCTCATCATCATTTCAGCCGAAAGACGTCCACTGCTGGACATAGGCCTCCCCCAAGCATCGCTACAACGACCGGTCCTGTGCCTTCCGCATCCAGCGGATTCCGCGACCTTCACCAGGTCGTCGGTCCACCTTGTGGGGGGCCTACCCACGCTGCGCCTTCCAGTACGCGGTCGCCACTCCAGAACTTTACTGCCCCATCGGCCATCCGTTCTGCGAGCAATGTGCCCCGCCCACTGCCACTTAAGTTTGGCAATTCTTCGGGCTATGTCGGTCACTTTTATTCTTCTGCGAATCTCCTCATTTCTGCTTCGATCACGCAGGGACACTCCGAGCATAGCCCTCTCCATTGCCCTGTGAGTGACTTTGAGCCTTCTTATCAGGCCCATTGTGAGCGACCACGTTTCAGTACCGTAAGTAATTACTGGCAACACACACTGGTCAAAGACTTTCGTCTTGAGACACTGCGGTATTTTGGACGAGAAGATATTGCGTAGCTTCCCGAACGCTGCCCAACCGAGTTAGATTGGACTTAACTAGCTGGACAGTTTGTCCTAGGTATACATAATCGTCATCAACTTCGATTGTAGATTCTCCAATGTTTACGGGAATGGGTGCTATATGGGAATTCGACATAACCTTTGTCTTGCCCATGTTCATTTTAAGACCCACTCTATCAGAAGCTCTACCGAGGTCATCGAGCATTGTACCGAGGTCCTTCATGGTCTCAGCCATGACTACAATGTCAAACCGAAGGTGAGTGATGTACTCGCCGTTTATGTTAATGCCTAGCCCCTTCCAGTCCAGAACCTTGAAGACATCCTCCAATACAGCAGTGAACAGTTTCGGAGAGATCACATCTCCCTGACTATTACCTATATAACTGCAAAGTTTAATTACGATCCGTTTGTTACCTCATTACGTGAATACAGCTGACTGTATTCACGTAATGAGGTAACAAACAGACAGCCAGACATTAATAAAATTCTAAAAACGATTGATTCGTGTTCTATTGCTTATTTATAATCCCCCTAGCCGTTTTTCGCGAAAAAAAAAACTCAATGTACAGACTTTTCGACCTTTACAATTTTATTATAAGTAACTTTATTTTAGTATAGTTTTTTTTTATTGTAGTATATAGATAGAAGATACTGCGTTCCATTGCTCGCTTACAAAGCCTTTTGATGCTTTGTCAGTGATCATGCTTGCGCTCCATAGCATAGGTAAGAGAGGGGAGGATGCTGATCTTAAACCATAAAAAAGCAGTTTATTTTTAATTATTTATTTATTAAATACAGATAACATACATTATACCAAAGACTCATACATATAACTTAACAGCTAACATTCAGTGGTTGTTGCCCAAAAAATTGGCTCTCCAATTTACCGATTTAAAATGGCTGGCTAGACATCTCGCTTGTAGATCGGATACCGAACGTCGAGATTAGACGTCGCACTAAAGTGACAGATGTAGCCGTGTAGGACCAGTGGGGTAATTGTGTAATGCATTCACATTGACATCAGCTTTCATTTTGAAATTACAGCAATATTCATTGCGTGGTACGTAGTTGTCAATATGACGGATTGTCAAAACACACAGAGCAATGAACATTGAAATCCGAATGAATGCGATCGCGAGTGCGTTACGCAATTAGGCAGCTGGGTAGGTAAGCGCATTTACGAGCCCAAAATGCAGATGGAAAGTACACTTAGAAGTATCGTTTCCAGACACGATCCTTTTTGCCAAATCATCGTCATCATTTCAGCCAAAAGACGTCCACGTTTTTCCCAAATACACTTCCTACTAATATTATAAACGTGAAAGTTTGCGAGGATGTATGGATGCATAGATGTTATATTTCTATGTATGTATGTATATATGGATGTTTGTTACTCTTTCACGCAAAAATTACTGTATGGATTTTAATGAAATTTGGCATACTGTTAGAACATAACCCGGAATAACATATAAGCTATACTTTTTTCCCGGGAAGATGAACCGTTCCTGAGGGATGCATGATAGACGACATTCACGCGGGAGAAGTCGCGGGCATAGGCATTGATGAAAAAGCAGGGCTGGGGCAAAAAAGGGACGTAGAAAAATGCATAACTGTGTTTACAACCCGCAGTGGCTCGCGCGCGTCCCTCGTGCGCTTCTTTCTTCGCTGATGTATTCTTTTTAAGAACTGCTGCACCAAATTGGCTACTTATCTAAGTACAGTCGACTGCATGACAGTGGTAACACGTCAATTCGAAGACCGCCCTTACTGCTTACGAAATAAAGATGCTGCTAATGTCAAAGTGTTACCACCGACGTGCGGTCGACCGTACGTACATACATAGTAGTACATTTTCATCCGAAAATGCGGGATTTTTGGCGTCCCACTAAAAGTGCCGGCGGAAGGCGGAATACGTCCTGAGACGGCTGGAAATCGGTCTCATCTGGCAACGGTATTAGTAAAGCAGAATTACGAGAGGTGGACCAAGGCTATCTTCGAATGAAAGCCACGGGAAGGACGATGAATGTCAAGTAGATCACCAGACAGATAGTCTGACGAGGTCTTTAGGAGTGCAGGATGGCAATATGATATGAATAAGGTCCAGTAACGGTTAAGTTGGCGTGAAGCAGAGGAGGCCTTACTTGGCAGTGGGCGAATGTAGGCTGATTAAACAGATAACTTATTGCTACACACAGATTTAATATACGGTAAAATATTTGAATGGTCTTTGGCTATACAAAATATTAAAATATTTCATTAAAAATATAACTATAACTAAATCGAAAGTTCAAATTCAAATTCAAATTCAACAGTTTCTATTTCGAATAAACATTTACATGTACTTTTAAAACGTTAAGAATCTAGTTGCACGGTTCCAAAATGTAGGTCCTATGGAGAAGAGCCGGCAAGAAACTCCATGGATAGGTATACTGTTTTCATGTTAGACGACGTCTGTGGTCTATTGGTTCGAGGGTCGCACTGCTGATCACGAGGTCGTGGGTTCGATTCCCACTGAACACAAATATTTGTGTGATGAGTATAAGTGTTTGTGTTGGTCTGGGTGTTTTTATGTATTATAAGTATGTATTTACAAAAAAAAAAGTATATAAGTATTATATCCATTGTCTATTACCCATAGTACAAGCTCTGCTTAGTTTGGGACTAGATGGTGCTGTGTAAAAATGTCCCAAAATATTTATTTATTATTATTTTATAATGGTACAATGTTTGTAACATGATTTGGAAAGAATTGTGTGTGATAAATTTACTGAAGGAAACTTATTAATAATGATGTTATGTTTAGTAGGCAGCTGGTAAATATAAATAAATAAATAATAGGAGTGAACCCATAGCTAACTAAACGTTTTTTACATTGTAATTAACACCTATACTCTAAAAACGGACTGTGAATTGTAATTATATCCATAAAAGTAAATAAGTGCAGTCAACATTAGAAGAAGGTAATGAATACTCAAAGTTTTTTCATAAATTTTAATTAGTTCCGTATGGTGCCGGACGTAAAGAATTACACCACCCTATATCTTCTCATGGGTGTCGTAAAAGGCGACTAACGGCTAAAATTAATATCCAATCTATCCACGATTTGTCTTACTAGAGATAGGAATTTGACATAAGCTCCATACAAAATACGTCAAATTTCTATCTCTAGTAGGGCAAATCGTGGTTAGATTGGATATTAATTTTGGCCGTAAGAGATTCACCAGAGGATGGGCAGCAGCGTTCTCTGAGTATTTAACCAACCAACTGCGATCGCCAACCCGCCTGCCAAGCGTGGCGATTATGGCATATCCCCCCAATATAAATAGTAAATTTAGAGAATGAAAACTTTTCAATTAATATTTTAGGTAACAAATAACAACAGAGATGTAAATTCTTTATAGAATAGTTGAGTAATATTATAGTAAAAGATAAACAGTAAATCTCTGAATATACTTAGTTTAGAATTTTTAAATTATTCATCGACTTTTGGTGTTGGCTGTGTACGCAAGTAAATCGTCCATCGATCATTGACGTTTCAGCTGCAGAATTGTATAAATCACTCGCGATCGCAATCATGTTGATTTTAATGTTCATTGTGTTGTACAAAGATGTTAACAATATTTAAGTGTATAGGTAAGTACATACGGATAGGTACATATTGTCAAGATGAAAGCTATTTTAATTGTATGTGCATTACACTTTTTTTTTTAGATCTAGAATCAAATATCTATAGAATCAAATATCCAATGTTGATTGAAATAAATGAATTTTAATTTAATTTAAATATTTCAGACTAGCTGTGCCCGCGACTCCGTCCGCGTGGATGTCGGAAAATAACATCGTGTCATAATTATGAACACAATATCTTCAAATATATACATATAAGCGCCTACACAGACGATTACATTATTTACCGACCATACTATACTTTGTTTTTACAACCAACCGGCTAAGGTGATGGAATTTCATGGAGTTAGCCCTAAACTCCCTCATTCTGAGAAGAAGCTCGTGCGCAGCAGTGGGAAGTAATTGGACTGATTATGTTATTCTATAACACTAACCATATCTCTTCTTATGCTGAGAAGAGGCCCGTGTCCAGCAGTGGGACTGTAATGGGCTGGTAATGTTATGTTATTCTAGAATACTAATAATATCCAGTTCATTAACTCTTCTTATTTTGAAAAGAGGGCCATACCCAGTAGTGGGACAGTAATGGGTTGACTACGTTATGTTATTCTATATTTTCTAGTTTCTTAACTCTTCTCGTTCCGAGAAGAGGTCCGTGCCCAGCAGTGGGGCAGTAGGTAACGAGCTGATTATGTTATGATAATCTATTACACTAACAATATCCAGTTCCTTAACTCTTCTCATTCCAAGAAGAGGGCCATGCCCAGCAGCGGGACAGTGATGGACTATGTTATGTTATTCTATATTTTCTATAATACTAATAGAATCCAGTTGTATTTTTAGGAACCTGCAACCAACAACTAACCAACAATCATGACCTCTACTTTGTATGCAACTTAATACAATAGAGGGGTCAAGCTGTATCGCTGGATCTACTCAACCGATTCAGATAAAACATACCCTATATTTTAAGTTAGACTAATACCAATACAAATGCTAAGTTTCATTACGATCCGTTCAGCCGTTTTCACGTGATGAGGTAACAAACAGACAGACAGACAGACAGACATAAAAATTTTAAACGATTGATTCGTGTTCTATAGCTTATTTCTAGTACCTCTAGCCGGTTTTCGCGAAAAAAAAACTCAATGTACACACTTTTCGACCTTTACAGTTTTATTATAGTATAGATAGATAGATAGATGATGATGATGATGATGATTACGATGAGGGTTACGATGAGGTTTACGATGAGGGTTACAAAGTTACAAACCCTGTTCACCTCGGCCGTATGGAGACTCATCGTTTGTAGTGCAGTTGTAAACGCCACTACACCTGTAAAAACAAAAACTTGAAGTAAAATGTATATATTCTAGATTTCGTAATGCTACTCAGAAATAGTCTAGCGGATGAACGCTTGCCTTTTTGCATGCAGAAAGGGGCTGAGTTCAATGATATTTAGTGAAGATACGTTATGCGCTCACAAAACAAACGAAAATAATGTTCCCTACGCATCGGCGGCACACATACATATTTTTTTCTTTTACATTTCACTACGCATTTCATTTGCGCATTACACACAACGGCATTTTGAAGCCTTAATCAACATGAACACGCGGCTGGCGGGAGAAAGGTATATATTAGTGGTGTGAACCGGTTCTCAAAAAACCGGATAATCACCGGTTAGAGTGAGTACCGGAGACTAATCGGTGATTGCAGTAAACTATCGGTTATTTCATTTGTTGCAGAACGCACCAAAATGTGCCTTTTTATTTTTTCATTTTTTTTAGCGTTTTTTTTCTTCTCATATATATAGATTTAGAGTATTTTGAATAACCGGAGAAGATCCGGGTAACCTCCGGTGATTCAATAAAATCTCCGCATAATCTCCGGAGGCTGAAAATGCCTCCGGTTCACACCACTAGTATATATGTACTATCGTTTACTTGTGTGAGACCAACTGAGACTATGAGGCGATATTTAGCTCCTTTTGTACGCTTCATTTTGGTGCGATAGTAACATCATCATCATCATCATTTCAGCCGAAAGACGTCCACTGCTGGACATAGGCCTCCTCCAAGCATCGCCACAACGACCGGTCCAGCGCCTTCCGCATCCAGTGGATTCCCGCGACCTTCACCAGGTCGTCGGTCCACCTTGTGGGGGGCCTACCCACGCTGCGCCTTCCAGTACGCGGTCGCCACTCCAGAACTTTACTGCCCCATCGGCCATCCGTTCTGCGAGCAATGTGCCCCGCCCACTGCCACTTAAGTTTGGAAATTCTTCGGTAAGGTTAATTCTTCGATAGTAACATCTCTAACTCTTTTTACATACAATGTGTTATTGAAATAACTGAAAACATCTTAAGGGGTCATTGTACTCATTAGTATGAACAACTTTTACTATGGGACCAACCCTGAAATCGCGAATGAAATATCAACTCATCCCTACATTTGAGTTCACATAAATCGTTAAAATGTAAGGATCAGCTGATTTTTTTTTTGCGATTTCAGGGTTGGGCCCCATCATAAGAAAAGTTGTTCATACTGATGAGTACAATAACCCCTTAAGAGGTTTTCAGTTATTTCAATAAGACGTTGTATGATATCATTCGCTGAGTTCGAAGCCCCATAGCACCTGCTGCCAGCCAGCCCACACCTTTTCTTAAAATTGAATTTGATTAACACTAATTGTAATAATCGTGAACGAACTTACACACACCTGAGAGTGCTCCATAAAGTACTCGATAGTGTGTATAGTCCGCCAACTAATCCTTCTCTCACTAAGAAAAGGCCTGTGCCCAAAAGTGGGAGAAGTACCTATCAGTATACCTACCGGCAAACAACTTCTATGGCACCAACCCGGAAATCTTGAAAAAAATATCTGGTCCCTACATTTTGTCGATTTATGTGAAGAATTAACAAAAAATAAAACCGACTCCAAAACCTTAACTAAAAAGTAAAAAATAATCATTGTATGTATTTTAAAATCTTAACATAAACCAAAATTTTGAAGGCGGCGCGTGATTTACCCTTTGCGTCATGCAAATATAATGTACAATCGAGCGCATATCTATAGTAAAAAACAGTTTATGCGCCGCCTTCAAAATTTTGGTTTATGTTAAGATTTTAAAATACATACAATGATTATTTTTTACTTTTTAGTTAAGGTTTTGGAGTCGGTTTTATTTTTTGTTAAAAAGTTTTTATTTCATACTTTTTAGTTGATAATTGCGAGGGTTGATTCATAAATGTTTATATAACCAATATGAGAATTTTTTAATTTTTTTTAATATTAACCTTTGTTATCCCACTGCTGGGCAAAGTCTCGCTCATATTCTTCCAAACGTCCAATCACTATCGTGAAAAAAAAACACGCATATCGGCCAAGAATTCTCAGAAAAACGAACCAATGAGCAGATCATCTAGATACGTGAAGTTAAAATAAACTGATTTATTGAAGCTGGTTAAAAAACTGCTCAACCTAAGTCTATAAAATTTATATGGGACCACCGCGCGGGCTTCCTCTACCAAATAAAAAAACAACCACGTAAATCGGCCCACAAATATCGGAGTAATCGGTGTACATACATGAAAAAAAAAAAAAAAAAAAAAAAAAAAAAAAAAACCTGCCGAATACATAACCTCCTCCTTTTTTTGAAGTCGGTTAAAAAGAAAAATGGATGGGACACCTGTTTTTTTTTTCGCGATTTTGGGATTATTTCCCTAGTAAAAGTTGTACATACTGATGAGTACAATAACCCCTTAAGAGGTTTTCAGTTATTTCAATAGCACGTATACAATTTTATTTTTAACCGACTTCAAAAAAAGGAGGAGGTTATGTAATCCGCGAGTTTTTTTCGTTTTTTTTTTCATGTATGTACACCGATTACTCCGAGATTTCTGGGCCGATTTACGTGGTTGTTTTTTTATTTGGTAGAGAAAGACCGCGCGGTGGTCCCATATAAATTTTATTGACTTAGGTTAAGTAGTTTTTTAACTAGCTTCAATAAATCAGTTTATTTTAGCTTCGCCTATCTAGATGATCTGCTCATTGGTTCGTTTTTTTGGGAATTCTTAGCCGATATGCGTGTTTTTTTTTCACGATATTGATTGGACGTTTGGAAGAACATGAGCGATACCTTTGCCCAGCAGTGGGATAGCAAAGGTTAATAAAAAATATATTCTCAAATTGGTTATATAAACATTTATGAATCAACCCTCAACTAAAAAGTATGAAATAAAAACTTTTTAACAAAAAAAAACCGACTTCAAAAACCTTAACTAAAAAGTAAAAAAAAAAATCATTGTATGTATTTTAAAATCTTAACATAAACAACATTTTGAAGGCGGCGCGTGATCTTCATGTACGTTCACATAAACTGTTTTTACTATAGATATTGCGCTCGACTGTACATTACATGACGCAAAGGGTCAACCACGCGCCGCCTTAAAAATGTTGTTTATGTTAAGATTTTAAAATACATACAATGATTATTTTTTACTTTTTAGTTAAGGTTTTTGAAGTCGGTTTTTTTTTTGTTAAAAAGTTTTTTTAGTTTATGCTAAACCTCTTACTGTCCTCATCATTCTGAACAACTTTTACTTTGGATCAACACTGAAATGGTGAAAAAATAAAACAGCTGATCCCTACATTTGTGAATACATAAATCGACAAAATGTGGGGATTAGCCAGGATTAGCTGATATTTTTTCGTGATTTCAGGGTTGCTCCTATAGTAAATGTTGTTCGTTATGATGTGTATAGATTCACCACTTTAAATATTTGCCATTATTAAAGTAAAACATGTATACACAAAATTAATATCCTGTAAACATCGATCAAATATACTATAGATGCGATCAAACCCAAAAAACGTCTCCGCGATAATATGTACTAACTAGTAATTATGTTCACGATAGCGCCAAGTTCAACACTCCATCTTTTGTTTCGACATTTGGAGTATAGTTTTTTTTTTTACAGATTTTTGCATCGTGACACGTTAAACAGCGCGCGACGCGCGACTGATTATTGCACAGTTTTGATGGTGCCATTTTTCGAGCGGCGATCTGCATCTATAGTAGATTTGATCGAAGCCCGTAAAGTAGAACGCTACAAATATTTCAAAAAGTTTTAACGTACGGTGTTTGTGTGCTGTCTCCAATGTGCCCAGTGCAAATAACATCACACTTTGTATCGCCGTCAACAGCGTCAACTCTGCGAGCCATTATGGAACATGGATTCTGCGCCACCTCTGCGTTGTATTCCAAACTACGGACGAGACTGCATAGATCTGAATAAAATAATTGCTGTATAATATACAAAATGCTTTTTATTTTGACATTCTATTATTTAATAAAAATAAAAAACCGCCATTATTCTCAAAGTGCAAGGGATTTTCTTGCTTTGTTATCAATCGATTATGTATGTGTATGTACAAAAAATATTTTTGTATTGTTCAGACTTAGATTCATTTATTTTTCATAAACATAGGTTACAGTGATGTAACAAAAAAACCGGCCAAGTGCGAGTCAGACTCACGCAGTAAGGGTTCCGAACCACCCGACCTGATACCCCATAGAAACTGACAGAGTTCATCAAAATACATCAACGCACCGTGCGTAAAATATGCTTTTTTGCATCTCTTACGCAGGTACCACCACATATGTCTATTTTTGCAAATTATTTATTTTTGTCAACAAATTAACATTAATTTGTATTACATTGAAAGAAAAAACAATTTATTATATTTTTAAATATTAGGCTATTTGGCGGTTTCCGTCTACCACCTGCGCGCGCATACCTATACTCACCGTGGGATAACAGTAATCCGCGCGCCATTTTTCACAAATTCAATATTTGCCTAAATTATGTTTTATGTTTTTTTCCTCGCAAGTGTATCGAAAAACGTCGCATGACACGCGTGAGCATTGACTATTATACTATAGGCTCCATTCGATTCACCCTCGGCTTCGGCTCGGGCTGCAATCCAGCCTCGAGTATAATAGCCAACTTAGCTCAATTGTATCATAATGTACTATAAATTCATACCATTTTCCGAGAAGGGTAGATCTGTGAGGGTGGGAGTAGGGCATCCCGGCTGATGTGCGCCTCCGTTAGGGTAAACGTCTATATGTGCTACGGGCCTTTCAATACCGTACTTTTCTGTATTAGTGTGCCAGGCAAACGTTGTACGAGCACAATCCTTGCTGAGAGAGCGATATGTCGGGTTTTCGGGCTCAAAACCTACACTTGGGTGATCGCAGGCGACAATCCTAGAAATAATCAAACAATTTAATAATAATTACCCACTAATACATTAAAATTAAAACTATATAGAATAGACACAAAGTCAGGGACTTACAAATTAACAGTATGCCCCTTTCCATTGAGGATTCTGCCGGTTTCCGCCAACATAGGTGCGCCCATAGACAATCCTGTAAGGCTCGTCTTATTTAAGTCAAAGTTTTTATTTACCATTATTACTATCGCATCTGCTATTTCCGGGGCAATCTGGAATATTAAGGTAAAACTGTAATCTCTGTTTTTTCTTACTTGTCTTATTTAGTAAACAAACTTGGCATGTCTTTTTAATGCAATTCGTCAATAATGATAATTACATGACATTATGTTAACAATTTACTGGACTGGACTGGACAGGGTATCAACGTTAACGGCGAGAACATCTCACATCTCCGTTTTGCCGATGACATCGTTGTAATGGCTGAGTCGCTGGAACAACTGGGCGAAATGCTGCACAGCTTAAACGGAGCCTCTCGACGTGTCGGTCTCGGCATGAATCTGGACAAGACTAAAGTCATGTTCAATATGCATGTCATGCCGAGGCCAATATTCGTCGAAGGGTCGACACTCGAAGTTGTAACGGAATACGTCGCAGGCAATTCAGCTTGGTAGACACAACTTCGAGAAAGAAGCCAACAGAAGGATCCGTCTGGGCTGGGCAGCGTTTGGCAAACTTCGCCGAGTCTTCTCGTCGCCTATACCGCAAAGTTTGAAGACAAAAGTCTTCAACCAGTGCGTCCTGCCTGTCATGACTTACGGTGCCGAGACGTGGACACTGACAGCTGGGCTAGTCCACAAGTTTAAAGTCGCTCAGCGAGCTATGGAGCGAGCTATGCTTGGAGTTTCTTTGAAGGATAAAATCCGAAACGAGATTATCCGGAGAAGAACCGGAGTGACCGACATAGCTTGTAGAATCAGTAAGCTGAAGTGGCAGTGGGCTGGCCATGTCTGTCGAAGGACCGATGGCCGCTGGAGCAGACGAGTCCTTGAGTGGAGACCGCGAATCGGCAAACGCAGCGTAGGGCGCCCCCCTGCCAGGTGGACCGACGACCTAAAGAGTGTGGCTGGGGGGGACTGGATGCGGAAGGCAGAGGATCAAGCGTTGTGGCGCAACTTGGGAGAGGCCTATGTCCAGCAGTGGACTGCGATAGGCTGAGTTGATTGATGTTAACAATTTCACACACAAAATTTTTTTTTTAAACTTGTTACATGTGCAGAACTAGTAATTATATTTTATCAGTAGTTATTTATTTATTTCCACAAAAAAAAACATAAATTTGGCAGATACAGTGTAGAACATAAACCAGTTTAGGTTTTTCAATTTAGTTATTTGAATAAAGAGACATGCCAAGATTGTGTCGTGCTAACGGGAACTATATTGTGGCTTCGCTAACGGTACCTATATGAAAACAAGTTTAGAATTCCCTCCGCATTCCAGACAAAGGACTAAATTTCCAGATATGTCCGGATAATTTCGGACGTATGGAAACCCTATGAGCAGGGGCTACGAGGCACGGGAACTCATCGAGCTGAACTTCTTGGATCTTAGGAACCTTTTTATGTCCCGTTATTCCTGCAAAAAAGGTCAGTCCATGGATGGGTGACAGAAAGTCTGACATGGTCTAACCTTAGGATGTCGGTATTGGTGTGTAACTGGGTTGCAGGGGACTGATAGCAGTCGCTCCGTGTAAAATACTGATGTTCAGCCGCATCTAGTTAGGCTGGAAGCCGACCCCAATATAGTTGGAAAAAGGCGAGGAGTGAAAGTGATAAAGTTTACTTACGACATAAAGTGCTCTAAAGAGAATTACAAAGTAATCAACAAATGGGCCGAGCTTAGCTTCATCCGCCCATTGTATACCAATTATATTTGCATTACGCAGAGATGTAAGAACACTCAGGTACTTGCTAAAGTAGGGGCCATCCAAGGAGCCTTGGTGTCCATGGGTCTCTATTTTAGTTGGAAGGCTATCATTATAACATGGATCACAAATGATCTCCCCAGCTTTGTCAGGAGAGAATACTTTGTAGTCGTTTATTGATCTGTAAGAAGAAACGTGTTTAGTTATGCTTCTGCGGTATAATTCACAAACGATTTAAAAGTTTCCGTTTCCGAAGTGAAACTTGACCAGCAAAATGACTACTTCTTGTGACCAAAAACGCTGCAAGCTGCAAAGCATTCGAAAGGTCAGGAATTTCAGGAAGGACAATTTTAATAATAATACACGATGTAATCCGGTTAAACTTATTTTATTAAGAAACAAAACGATTTGAGAACCGAACGAATTCGGAAACGCAACCCGAAATTTACGGAAACTCTTCCGAGAGCCATTTGTTGTAGGAAAGCACTCGATATAAAATTAAAGAACTATGAATAACGTTTCCGAATCCGTTCGATTCTCAAATCGTTTTGTTTCTTAATAGCCATATCCCCTAGTAGTCTGTGTTAATAGCGTTCGTGGTCGTAGGAAGTGGTCGTTTTGTTTCTTTTGCTGGCCAAATTTCACATCGGAAACGGAAAGTTTTCGAACGTTTGTGAATAGTATCGCTGATTAACTTTTTCGAAAACAAAAGACTGCAAAAACTCAACGGTTAAGTTAGCCGATTAGTTTTGAATTCAGGGATGGCACCAATGGAACGGTTCACAATGCAATACTTTAGATCTTTATTATAAAAGTATATTATTTTTTCAAGTTACCTAATAATACAACACATTGATCTGCATCCGTGCCATATTTAAAGAGGTTACTATACCACTGATTCCAAACACGAATCAATAAAAAAATCAGTACAATTTTCATTTTATTTTATTAAAGTACCTATTTGTAAACAAAAAAATCCCGCCCTGTGTCGCGCACGACTGAAAAACGATGCGTGCGAAGTCATCAAAAACTGGGCAGAATTTTCCGCTCATTGATTGACAATGCCGCCCGTGACTTATTTTCAAACTCGTTCGGGATTTATTCTCAAACCCTCGCTGTTTTTAAGTGAGGGTATAAAATACCCGTAGAATTAGTTAAGTATTTTACATATTATTTATCAACTGCTCTAGAAAAATGGCACGGTTAAATATCAACATCTTGTGTTCAAAAAGTTATTTGTAATTCACCAACAACCCTTGATGACTGTACTCATCAATTTGAAGAACTTTCATTACAGGTTTGTCATTTTATGTTTGGTTTGAGACATTTTTGAGTTTAAAAATAAAATAACATTATACATTATATCATAAAAAGGAGTTGAACAAGTGAGTTGGATGATGTGTTCGTAAAGCATTCTTGAGAAAGGTAAGTAAGTAAAAGCAGAAGACTGTGTCATACTCACCCACAATACAGCCGAAACTCCCATGCTTGTGTAAACTGCGAAATAGCTGTAAATTATTTACATAACATTAAAAAAACTTAAAAAAAAACTGTTCTGTCACAGGGACTGAAAGAGGTTACGGTACATCGAAAACATAAGTGTACCATTATAAAATAAAGGTTGGTGGTGGGAAAAAATAAAGCAAATAAAGAAATAGGTACTTTACTGCTTTAAAAAGGAAAAAGCAAGTTACTGATCCATATAATTATTAGAATTTAATTGATTAGTTATAATAATTTAAAAACAAAGAACTTAACTGGAAATTAATAATTAAGGCACATTTTGGAGACATACTTACATTTATAGATATTTTGTATTTGTAGTGTCAATGTGACTGAAGTTTGGCTAATAATACAATTTTTGCCTCATCTATCTATGCATCCACAAATACATACACATATAAATAAAATTGAAGTGTCTGTTTGTGATTTTAAAATAACTGACTTTTTTTAAGCTCATACGACTGCTTGCAAGTGACATAACACAAATTAGCGATTTTTTAATTTTTGTCTGTCTGGCCGTCTGCTGTTTGCCCGGGCTAATCTTCGAAACGGCTGAACGGATTGTGACGGGACTTTTACAGGCAGATAGAGTACTTTCTAAGGTATAATATAGGCTACTTTTTATCCGGGAAAATTGTAAAAAACGATTGAAAATATGAAAAAACGGATTCGACTCTTGTGGCCAAGCCTATGTCGCAAGACTGGAAGCCTAGTGATGAAACAGGAATTGGTCCATCTCATCAATCTTCTCTAAAAGCTCAAGAATCAGACGTCACTGAATATACATATTTACGTACTATAGTTTCTTTTAATCACATAGAATTGGCTCTTTGTCAGACCTAGATTTACTACTCTTACTAAACATCGGCCAAGTCACTTGTTTTCTTTCATTCACTCGTAAAACCATTTTTTATAAAGGTTTAGCTATCGAAATATACCGTTTTGCACTTATAAATTCAACAATCTGCAACCGAAATAAATTTACCTACATATTGAAATATTCTGGTAACCGTTACTTTTCAGTATGACGACATATTTTAATTTTACGAGCACACATGCTTAAGTGTCGCTTCTTTTCGTTAGTATATATTCTATGACGATCTTCTGTTATCGTGTCGACATGAGCTACATAATGATAATAGCTCATGCCGTGGGGAAAAGATTAGCCAGTCAGCAGGTTGGTAGCGGGGCTGACTGCCCAAGGTGCGCCGTCACTCGTGGAGGCGATGGGATGCGGTATGAAGAAGAACGGAGGCCCTCCCCTGCCCGCGACGCCTGCGGTAGTCCGGCTCGACTTTCATACACACCTAAACGAGAGTACTTTTATATAAAAGTACTCTGTGGGCTAGACAACGCTTGCGCGCCGGTACTCTCGTTTAGGTGTGTCAGGTAGGTACACGAAATCACTAATCACGTGTTTGATTTTTAATTGAATTCAATCTATGGATAATTTATTAAATCGTTAGGTTTAATAAAAGACATTTAAAAACATCTAATAATAAATATCGCAAATATTTACCGGTCGCACATCGCTGTCGAAGTGGATTAATTTTAATTAAAAAAATATTATATTTTAAATATAAAAATTGATTAGGTTTTAGCCTAATTTATTTTATTCTGTCCTAGTATCAATATTTAAAAAGTAAAATCAAGTCAAAGATTTAAGCCTAATTTATTTTATTCTGTCCTAGGACACCACCACTACCGCTACTGTACTATTTGGTACTAGTAGCAAATATTTTAAAAGCGAAATCTTTGATGTAAAGCTTTGGATGTTTTTTGTTACTTTAACGGCCAAAATTAATATCCAATCTATCCACGATTTGCCCTACTAGAGATAGGAATTTGACACAAGCTCCATACAAAATATGTCAAATTTCTATCTCTAGTAGGGTAAGGGTCTCGTGGATAGATTGTATATTAATTTTGGCCGTTAATCACGGCGAATTGGGCGAAGCCGCGGGACGCAGCTAGTAAGTATAAAATATAATATATTATGTTGAATACAAATTGTGATGAAAGTAATATAATATTATTTTGAAATATTTTATTATTTGAGATATTTTATTTGTAACAAACCTTGCATATTTTTAGTGACGCATCACCTGTCGGCATTTTGCCCCGCGACAAAGAATTTGACTCAAACTAATAAGATTTACTACACTAAACTTATGCCCAAAGCTCAAACCCATGGAAGGAAGGAAAGCGTTCGACTGCTGGGTACAATAAATATTTTTGGGACATTAAACACAGTACCATCTAGTCCCAAATTAAGCAGAGCTTGTGCTATGGGTACTAGACAATGGACATAAATACTTATTGTTGCGGACGCAGCCTGTTAATGTAACTGAAAACTTGTGCTAACACAGCTGAAACGTTATGCACAAAGTAACAAAGGCATGAAATTTAGCTATTATCACGCTCACTGTGATTGGCTGGTGATCTATACCTAGCTAAGGTATAGATCACCAGCCAATCACAGTTGATGAGTCATAAACCATGAACCAATCACATAACATAACATAGCCATACATAACTACAACTAGTTATGACTTGTAAAAATGTTTGAAGAACAAAGCAGCCGCAGGGCGCTCGTGCCCCGCTGAATTGTACTTAAGCGGGTGTATAAGTGGCATTTTTGGCCCCGCCCGGTTAAGCAGTTAGGGTATCTATATTGGGTACCAATTCTGCGAGAGTCAACTCGAAAAAAAGAAAAAAAGTGGGCCTATGAAGAACTGATCCTGACGTCCTGAACCCTGAAGCCTGAACAAAGAACAGAGCTATGTAGGAACGAGTGTACTTTCAAATTTAATACACATGGCAAGTGCCTTACATTACAACAGATCATTTATTTACTTTATCTCCTTGGGTTGTCCTCAACACTTATATACTTTATTTTGTTTTAAATACATAAAAAATATATTTTAAAAACTGTCTATACTTATAAAGAGTGTTGTCCTGACTGACTGATTCATTAACGCAGATCCGAAACTACCTACTCCAGTTAGAAACATGGAATATGGACAGTATTTTGTAACGTAAGCACCCACTATGAAAGGATTTTTGGAAATTGTAATCCTAAGGGGGTGAAATTGGGTATTAGAGTTTGTATGGAAAATCTTTTCTCCTGGGTCGATTCACTCAAATCTTGTGAAAAATAATTTTTAAAGTAAATAATGTAACAATTATATTTTTTTTTTTTTAAAGAGCAATAGGGCATTGAGGTAATATGTACTACACATATTACCTCAATGCAATAGGGTTATACATTTTGTATAAAATAATATTAATGAATGGTTGGATTGAGTCGAAACTCTGTATAAATAATCTTTAAAGCAATTAATGAATTACGTGTTTTTGAATTTTATGACACTTAATTTTCAATCAACTCAGCCTATCGCAGTCCACTGCTGGACATAGGCCTCTCCCAAGTTGCGCCACAACGCTCGGTCCTCTGCCTTCCGCATCCAGTCCCCCCCAGCCACGTTCTTCAGGTCGTCGGTCCACCTGGCACTGTCCACTTAATTTTAACGGGGTTAAAAAACGGGTGTTAAAAGTTTATATGAAAAAACTTTCTGGGGTCACATTTGACACAAAAACTCATAAAATTTAATAATAATTTAATATTTGCTCTATCACTCAAAGGTTTGCTGGTAGAAAACTCAATTATGAGTTAGGCTCGCCTTTGTGCATGTAATTTCAAAACTATTATGTATTGTTGTGATATTTTTATTTGTGTGCAATAAAGAATAAGAACAATAATAAAGAATTATTCACTTTTCCCAAAACTACGACAAGAACTATTCTAAGGGGCATGTTATAATTTATTAAGGGAGTGAAGACGTTAGGGCACTGCTAGTAATACATAAGAAACAACCAGACGAACACAAACACTTACGTTCAATAAATATTTGTGTCCTGTGGGGATTGAACCCACGACTTCGTGATCAGCAGTCCGACACTCGATCTACTAGACCACAGACGGCGTAAAAAATATCGTAATATATTATTAAAATACCCTTTAACTTCTCATGGGTGTCGTAAAAGGCGACTAAGGGGATGGGCAGCAGCGTTCCCTGAGTATTTAACCAACCTACTGCGATCGCCAACCCGCCTGCCAAGCGTGGCGATTATGGCATATCCCGCCAAACTGCTTGGGGGAGGCCTATGTCCAGCAGTGGACGTGTTTCGGCTGAAATGATGATGATGATGATTATTAAAATGATCGTTTTGATAATCTTCTAATTCTAACTATAAAGAGACAAAAAGTGTTTTCACTAAGTGAAAATTATATAGGATAACTATGTAATAATAATAGATCAATAATAACTTACAGAGTAAAATAATTGTTGTTTTCAAAACATTTAGAGACATTTTGGCGAGTTGTTGAGTTTTCTCGTAAGTAGTTGTTTTCCAGCTAGTCAGCGATGTGTCGGTAGTCGGTACTCAATTGATTATTTTCACGTTTTTAATCATCTTATATACAAAAAAATGCGCAGAAAACGTCTGTTATTTGTTTACATAACTAAAAACAACAGTACTTATTTATTCAACATTCAAGGGTTACAGCTGCAATCGTAAATTATCTATTATATTCTGCCCCCTGACATGGTTCGTGATATTATATAGAAATGTTTGTGCATACTCTTTTGCAACTCCAACTCTATTGAGATGAACCATGTACAAACTATCTGTACGTAGTCACAAATGGTGACAAACAAAGACATTACAAGAGACTAGACCAACAATATGCTCGCCCGCTAAGCATTCCCTTCGAGCCAGGCAGGGGTCAGATCATCCTTGGGTCAGATGACCTCTACTGATCGAGCGGCGGTGAATGCTCGTCCAGTGTGCATTCAAATCACAGAGTACTTTTTTATATGATTCAAATGCCGAGCGCGTAAGTAGTACTCGTTTGTGGGTAAAAAGTTACGCGAGCGTCCCCAAACTAAAAGAAAAAGATTGACGCTCCCAACCGCGGCTCGCGAACTTGGCTTCGCTACAAGTGCACTCATAATCACATATACATATAAACATACAGACATCATGATTTAAAATTTCAAGCAATTGTAGTGATATTATGATACGGTTTAATAATTTATGTAGACCTATATAATAAAAATTGCAGGTAGGTAGGTGAAATATTATACACAGGTGATAATAATATGATTATACTAATGGAAATACGTTCGTTCGACCTTATTGTGACAATATTATGTATGTTCACAATTTTATTGCTGGAACGATCATAAGTTCAATGTCTAGCGCTGGGAATGTCATTGGGTTTAAAGCACAGACATATTAAAAAATATAGTCGATGTTGGAGCAGACGTGTAAGTAGCCGCCGTACTCCTTGTGCGGGGATGAGAACTTATACGACCAACACGTGGATGCGTGTCAGTCCAATTTCGTCTATTCTATCTAGCCTATGTGAAAGAATTTGAGTGGTCATCCAACAATAAAGCCAACTGGCAAATCTGTATTTCGCTTACCGATATACTTCGGGCTGCGGCTTGCGATCTTCCAGCAGGATCCGTTGATTCCTTCTTCGGGTGGCCACCAGTATTCAGTCACGATGCACTGACGTTTCTAGGCTAGATTTTTTATGTGTGTATGCGGGAATATTGCGCTCCAGAGTGGAGATGGTTCACAATAGTTGAAAACCAAGTATTTCGACGCAGCAGTATTTTGCGTACGCGGCGGTATGCGATCAGTTAGCTACTGGTGGCCACCCGAAGAAGGAATTATTTGAACCTGCTGGAAGTCGGAAGATCTCAAGCCGCAGTCCTAAGTATATCGGTAAGCGTATTACAGATTTGCCAGTTGGCTTTGTTGTTGGCTGACCCCTCAAATTCTTTCACATAGACTAGTTAGGATAGACGAAATTGGACTGACACGCATCCACGTGTTGGTCGTATAAGTTCTCATCCCCGCCACCAGAGTACGGCTATTTACACGTCTTCTCCAACAGACGAAGCGCTGCGAACAATCATAGTGAAGCCAATAAAACCGTGCTCCTCCGTGTACAAATCAGGGCTCACGCACGCATGCACCTCAAACCGTGCTCACAGCTCTCAGTAAACGTGTCGCGGCATCATCCAATAAGCATCGCGAAAAAAATATCCTTTAGGTGTATGGTCTGCTATGTATGTGGTTTAAAGTTTGTTCGTACCTACCCCTGATACCTACACCTTTTTTGCCGTAGGAAAAACCCTTCAAGGATACCCTCCGGCCTGGAGAAGATGGAGGGCTATGTCAGACTCCTGTAGCGTTGTGGATCTGAATAGTTTAGTCGAATGAACAGATTAAATTTAACCGGTGTTGCGCATCCCTAAAACGTATGCGTAACACTAGTAATCGCGTTGGCCTCTGTCATTTTTAACACAGCAGCTTTCCGAGAGGTATCTATCCTTCAGGAATACATACTTTATCCCCAACTGGGGGTTCTACGTTCCGGCAAGACGTTCTATACGTTCCGGTCAGTCTTCTGCGTTCAGGCCAGAATCCTCTCCATACCGGTCACGTACAAAAAGTTAAACAGGCTCTTTTCCGTACGCAGCAACTTCCAATACAATAATAATACAGTCAGGACAGTCTGCTACACGTTGAGAACATCATCAAAGGTGTGACCAAGGGATTCCTATACAAAATGCGAGTGTTTACGCCCATTTCCCCATCAACTGCGTAACCACTGAGGGCAACAGCATCATTGAAATCCGTAACTTCCTTGGTGAGAAATACATCAGGAGGATAAAGATGGCACCTGGTGTGACCGTCGTCAACTTACCCAAACAGAAGGACGAGATGATCATTGAAGGCAACTCCTTGGAGGTTGTGTCCAGCTCGGCTACCCTAATCCAACAATCATCCACAGTCAAAAACAAGGACATCAGAAAGTTCTTAGACGGTCTTTACGTGTCTGTCAAGACTGTTGTACTGGATGAGATATAAAATTTTTTTTTTTAACAATAAAATATTAATAAATAAATTGCTGGTCATTTTTTTTAAATTAGGCTAGCGAGATTTTTTAAGTAGGTACACAGCTACATAAACTAGGTGTTTCTTACACTCCAGGAGGCGATGACGCATGTTTGCGATGTGGGGATGCCTAGGGCTAAGCCCGGTCCTGTAAGGCGCCAGATGTACTGGTGGTCCTCGGACATAGCGCGATTGCGAGTCGCGTGTGTGTTCGTGCGACGCCGGTACACGAGGTTCAGGAGGCGGTTCAGGAGGCGTCCCCGCACCCCGGAGGAGGCAGTCATAGAGGAGGAGCTGTACGAGGGGTACAGAGCAGCGAAGGTGGCCCTTCAGGCAGCCATCGCGGAAGCCAAGGTGGCAGGCTTCGACGCCATGCGGGCGACTCTGGATGCAAATCCGTGGGGGCGTCCATACCGTATGGTACGGGGCAAACTTCGCCCGTGGGCCCCCCCACTAACCCAGAGTCTCCGGCCTGAGCTGCTGGAGGGTGTGGTGAGCGCTCTGTTCCCTTCAAGGGCGGAGCACACCCCTCCGCTGATGGTTCCTCCTCATATGGCGCCTAACGCGGACGACGACGACGACGTGCCCGAAGTGACCCGGGAAGAATTGATGGCGGCGGTGAAACGGCTTCAAGCCAAAAACACCGCCCCAGGACCCGATGGCATACCTGGCCGAGCATGGGTCCTGGCCCTGAAGGCCCTTGGGCCCCGATTGGGAGGGCTCTTGAGCGCATGCTTCGAGCAGGGCCAGTTTCCACGGAGGTGGAAGACTGGCAAACTGGTCTTGCTGAAGAAGGAGGGGCGCCCTGCAGACTCACCATCTGCATACCGCCCTATCGTGTTGCTGGATGAGGTGGGCAAGCTCTTTGAGAGAGTAATTGCAGACCGCCTTGTCCAGCACATGACTAGGATGGGGCCGGATCTGGCGGACAACCAGTTTGGTTTCCGCCGGGGGCGCTCCACTGTGGATGCTATCATGCGCGTGAGGGCTCTGGCGGAGAAAGCAGTGGCCCGGGGGGAGGTTGTTTTGGCGGTGTCTCTTGACATCGCCAACGCTTTCAACACCTTGCCCTGGAGTTGCATTAGGGCGGCACTTGAATTCCATCGGGTGCCAACCTACCTCCGCCACATTGTAGGGGCCTATCTGACGGACAGGGCCGTCATCTACCCGGGTCGGGAAGTATGGGGTCGGCGAGAGATGTCGTGCGGTGTTCCACAGGGATCGGTTCTGGGGCCGCTTCTGTGGAACATCGGTTACGACTGGGTTCTGCGTGGTGTTCTCCTCCAAGGCGTCGGCGTGACATGTTACGCCGACGACACGCTGGTCACGGCGAGGGGGAAGACGCTCCGGCAGGCGACCATGCTGGCGACAGCGGGGGTTGCGCAGGTCGTTGGAAGGATCCGGCGGGTGGGTCTCGAGGTGGCTCTACACAAGTCTGAGGCTCTGTGTTTCCACGGGCCTCGGAAGGGGCCGCCTCCGGGATCCCACATAGTGGTAGGAGGCGTCCGCATCGGCATCGGGTCGACGATGAAGTACCTGGGACTCGTCCTCGATAGCCGGTGGGGCTTTGGGCCCCACTTTCAGCGGTTGGCACCCAAGTTAACGGGGGCCGTGGCTGCGTTATCGCGGCTGCTCCCAAACTTGCGGGGTCCAAACGCCTCCTGCCGGAAGCTCTACGTGGGGATCGTACGGTCCATGGCCCTTTATGGGGCGCCAGTGTGGGCGGACACCCTGACACGCTGCAACGTCGCGCTGCTGCGTAGGCCGCAGCGTGCGATGGCCATCAGGGTGATACGGGGATATCGTACGATCTCCTTTGAGGCGGCGAGCCTCCTAGCCGGATCAATGCCCTGGGATCTGGAGGCGAGAGACCTTGCGCTGAGGTACCACCAGCGTGAGGACCCGCCTGATCGGACTGAGGTCCGCCAGATCCTAGTGGCTGAATGGGAGGAGCGACTTGCGCAACCCAGCGCAGGGCACGCCGCAATAGCGGCGGTAAGGCCCGTCATAGGGGAGTGGTTGGAGAGGGGCCATGGCGCCCTCACCTACCGGCTGACACAGATACTCTCAGGGCACGGTTGCTTTGGGAAGTATCTGTGTCGTATAGGCCGGGAGCCGACGCCCGAGTGTCATCACTGCGGGAGCTGCCCAGAGGACACGGCGCAGCACACACTGGCGGAGTGCCCAGCTTGGGCCGCGCAGCGCCGTGACCTCATTACTGCAGTAGGCAGCAGCGTCCTCTCGCTTCCGGCCGTGGTTCTGTCTATGGTCAGGAGCGAGAGCGCTTGGGAAGGCGTCGTCTCCTTCTGCGAGGATGTAATGCTCGCTAAGGAGGCGGCGGAGAGGGTTCGAGAGGCAATAACCTCTCTTCCCATCCGCAGGAGACGACCTGGGCGTCGTAGGAGGGCGTATGCCGACCTCCAGCCACCCTAGGTGTGGGCCTGCGGGCGGCGGACTCGGGGTGGCCCGCCGCCCGACCAGTCAAGGCCCGTGACGGTGGCGCGTTGTGTTCCGCGCGCGCCAGTCAAGAGGAGGGTGCGGCCGATGTGGGTGCCGCACGGGGTGAAGGGGCTCGCCTGTTAGCGGCGAGCCGGGACCTGCCGGGGATGGTTGGGCGAATACGGGAGTATTTCTCACGCCCCCGGCCAAGGGTCGGTAGAGGAACACCGTGGTGGTTTTTAGTCGGTAAGAGTCCGACACTGGCTCCGTCTTCCCCGGGCGGAGTGCGTCCATGAGGATTTTCCCCACGAAAAAAAAAAAAAAAAAAAAAAAAAAAAAAAAAAAAAAAAAAAAAAAAAAAGGTGTTTCTTACACGATATTAAATTTAATAAATTAAACGAACTTACCTAAGTGAAGTTCTATTTTAATTAATTTGTGTATTGTTTCCTCACAAATAAGAGAAAAGTACTATACAAGTCTTGGCCGAAATAGCAATTAACTGCCTCATTTAGTTAAAAAGTTTTTAAATCAGTGCGGAAGTACTCGGCTTCGCCTGGTCCTTCCAATATTACTCGGCCGTCAATTGCTTTATTTCAGGCCTCTACAGTAATGTACGCACGGCTACACATCAAGCTGTACATTTCCAGTATAAACTGATCTCGCATTGAACGGAAAGCCTATACAATGCGAGGTCAACTTTTACTGGAAATGTACTGCTTGATGTGTAGCCGTGTGTACTATTTCTTCCACTTGCTCGGAAATAGCTTCATTATTTAAAAAAAAGAATACGTCAATCGGTTTCGTTTCGTCGTCGTCATCGTTTTCCGTACGCAACGAAATAACATGCCAGCAATTTCCAACCCGACAATAATATAAATCACTGGACAGTTTTTTTTTCTAGCGAGGTATCTTTAAGTACCTACATACTTACCAGGCCCCTCAGAAAGTATTGCGAAAAAAAGTTTTTATATATGGGAGACTGGCCAGTTATAATGTTTTTCGAAAATATGATTATTTATAAGTAAAAATAAGTAAGTTCCAATTTCAAAATTTCCCTCCACATTTTTTGCGAGTTAATTCAAAGTATGGTGTCTCACTGAAATATGGATCTGCGCCGGGAACATTTTAGAGCTATGATTTTATACGATTTCAAGTGTCGCCTGAAACCGGATGAATCGTACGATAGACTTCAAATGGCATTCATGGATGAAGGCCCTTCCAAGGCAACCGTGTATCGTTGGTATAACGAATTCAAGCGCGGTCGACCAACTTTGGGGGATGATGAAAGAAGCGGTCGCCCTTTGACGGCTGTTACCGAAGAAAACGTGCTAGCAGTGAAAAATTTAATCCAAGACAATAGGCGAATTACATATCAGGAGATTCAACACATATTGAAGATTGGATCGGGAAGCGTTCACGAGATTCTACACAGCCATCTTCGCGTGAGGAGGATAGTATCACGCTGGGTGCCGCACAACCTCACCGATGCTCAGAAGCAGGCCCGGGTGGAATGGTGCCGTGATATGCTTAACAAATTTGAAGCAGGCTCGTCTCGGCGTGTTTACGACATCGTTACAGGTGATGAGTCCTGGATTTATCAATACGACCCAGAAACCAAGCGCCAGTCGACTGTTTGGGTGTTTCAAAATGAGCCAACGCCTACCAAAGTGAAGCGATCTAGAAGCGGGGGTAAGATTTTGATCGCTAGCTTTTTTAATTTGACTGGCCACTTGGTATCAATTCCCTTACGGGATCAAAGAAGCATTAATGCCGAATGGTATACTACCAAATGTTTGCCAGAAGTTTTCTCTGTTATAAGCAACAAGCGACCAAACACAGGGCTCCGCGGGCTACTGCTCCACCACGACAATGCACCTGCGCACACCGCACTCAAAACGAGGGACTTCCTGGACAGCACGCCAGTCAAACTCCTGGGTCACCCTCCTTACAGCCCTGATCTAGCACCGTGTGACTTCTTTTTATTCCCAAAAATAAAAAATCAGCTCAAAGGGATACAATTTTCGTCGCCGGAAGATGCGCTGGCTGCGTTCGAGCAGGCTGTAAACGAGGTGTCTGCGGCGGACTGGAAAAAGTGTTTTCAAAACTGGTTTAGGCGCATGAATCTTTGTATAGAGGCTGGTGGAAAGTACTTTGAAAAGATTTGATAAAAATATATGTACGTATAGAACAATTTTTTTTAGTTTCGCAAAACTTTCTGAGTGTCCCACGTACTTACACAAATTAGTGTTTTTAGGTAAATGATATTTATTAGTTTAAAGGCTGATAGCTGATAGTACGTATTTTTTTTCAAAAGTTTGAAAATAGAACAATAACTGCGCGCGGGCAAATTGGCTCGAATGAAAATTAGATACTGGTGTCGATTCTCTTGTACGGTCAACCGCACGTTGGTGGTAACACTTTGACACTAGCAGCATCTTTATTCCGTAAGCAGTAAGGGCGGCTTTCGAATTGACGTGTTACCACTGTCATGCTGTTGACTGTACACGAACTAAATTTATTTTAAACTATCGCTCTCTTTTACTAAGTCTTCTATTATCTACCTAAAAACACTCATTACTTAAAGATACCTCGCTAGCAAAAAAAACTAGTATTATATTATCTGTGCCAGTGATTTATATTATTGTTGGAAGAAGAAAGAAAGGAATAAGAAGAAAGGGATGGCAACAATTTTAGAACTGTCAAATTAGTTTACGTGTTATATTTCTTTGTATTTTAGTAGGGACGTTCCGAGAGGCTAAACTTGTATGGAAATTTTAGCTCTTTAATTTTGTTGCCATCTCTTTCTTGTATCTACTATTAGTAAAAAAGGGCGATAGTTTTAAAATAAGTTTAGTTCGTTAACAAGAGAATCGACACCAATGTTGAATTATAATAAACAAAGTTTAACCGGAACCGTTTGGTTTAATGTGTAGTGATCGCGAAAACCTTAGAAATTATAATGTTGAATTAATTTGTGTATTTTTTCCTCGAAAAAGAGAGAAAAGTACTGTACAAGTCTCGGCCGAAATAGCAATTAACCGCCAAAAGGACTCGGCTCACGCCTCGTCCTTTTAAAATCACTTCGGAAGTACTCTGCTTCGCTTCGGCCTTTCAATATTACTCGGCTGTCAATTGCTTTATTAGGGTTCCGTACCCAAAGGGTGCCAAACGGGACCCTATTACTCTCGCTACGCTGTCCGTCCGTCCGTTCGTCAGACTGTCACAGGGCTGTATCTTTTGAACGGTAATAGGTAACCGGTTGAAATTTTCTGAGATTATGTGTTGCTATGAGGTGTATCACGACAAATACTAAAAACAAAAAAAAAGTCTAAAACCAAAGGGGGTCCCCATACAAGAAACCTCAATAAACAAGCATTTTTTGCAACGTTTTTGTTCCTGCTTTATCTTCAAAACGGTAATATATACCAGCGTCAAACTTGGTCAGATTATAGTGCATATTATGAAGTTTAGCAAAAAATACTAAAAATAAGACAAACATAGACATATGTGGTGGTACCTGCGTAGGAAAGATATGCAAAAATTCATATTTCGCGCACTTTACGTTGATGTCTTTTGATAAACTCTCGTAAATTAAATCAGTTTTTATGGGCTATCAGGTCTTTGAGAGGTATGGAACCCTTACTGCGCGAGTCAAACTCGTACTTGGCCGGTTTTTTTAGGCCTCGACAGTAATGTACTATTGTTGCCCACAAATACTTTAGAATGTTTACCAAATTATGGCAGAACATTTTTGAAGTATTTTTGGGCAATAATCTATCTTATTTTGATGTTAAAATCCTTACCCACGTTTGTCCTTATTCACCCCTGCATTCCTATTCACCCCGTTTTACCCGGTATTTATTTTTAGGTACGGTCGACTGCACGCCAGTGATGACAGGTTGACATTGACAGGGCTTTTATTTCGTAGCGGTAAGGGCTATTTTATAATTCAAGTGTTACCACTGTCATGCAGTCGACCGTAGGTACTACAAACAAATACCTAATTGTATGTAAAATATATTGGTACGATAATAAAATAAATAAATATCTTTGGGACATTTTTTACACAGCACCATCTAGTCCCAAACTAAGCAGAGCTTGTATTATTATGTTTTTATAATAATAATTTTATTCTTGGGATTATCATAATTTTGCATATCCGTTTTGGTCCAGCCATAGAGAAAAAAAAAATCCTTTCTTTTCTCCGTGGGTCCAGCCAACCTGACGGTTACCATTTTAATTGCCCGGCTATTCAACTTGAAAAGATGGATATAAAAACTCAGTAAAGTACAAATTGCACTGATTTATTTTAAAACAATACAGTTACACAAATACACAATACGTTTATTTATAAAAATATTAGTAGTAATTACATTAGTCTTATTACTAAACAACACTAAACTGGAAAAATAACATCGCTGTTCTTAAGTATTTACTAGCGCTAATTCGTTATATCTATAAACTACATTAATTAGGTACCTACCTATTACTAGCTTGTGCTACGCCCGTAATATAAAAACTATAATTTACTATACAATGGCTTATAAAGTTTAGGTTCCACTGCAAGCGAGGCGGAGTTCCTACTTTTTACTGTATCCAAACTGGAGACAGAAATTTTAACAAAAAGGCACTTTTTGTTTAACATAGTTACAAAATTCAAACAAGCTTATCTTTACATATTTTAGTTCAAGTTTAAGTGAGTAAACGTGCCTTCCAATGACAACTGTAGACCCACTAACTTAACTATTCAGGTAGCCATTAATTGAACTAAAGCAATCAGTCAACAATGTTACGAGTGAGAGCGAGACAGCAGTCCTTTCGTATTACTACTAGCAAAGACATTAAATACAACGTATTCTTTAAATAACTAAAAACCTCATAGACCCCAATTTTTTTTTGTAATAAATTGATATGTCAAGTAATTATTTATTTTCATAAAGTATTGTAGAAGATATTAGTATCTTTTGCTGTCATACTTATTCTAATCGACGCACCCCGCTCATGCCTCCCTGCACCCCCGCGGCTATTTCCAAAGGATAATAATAATATGACGTGTTCTGTTTAGTTACCGAATCAAAATAGTGCAACCATTCTACTCACGATTCTGAACAAACTAGTTTCAGCTTTTCAGTTATTTCAGTACTATGTTATACGTGTATCAGAAATGCGTGGTCATATTTGAAGAGCTCGATCAGAGCATAGCATAGAACAACTTTTACTATGATACCAACACTGAAATCAGGAAAAAATATCAGCTGATCCCTATTAAATAATCGATGTCGCTCGAAAACATTTATGGATCAGCTGTTTTTTTTTTCGCAATTTCATGGTTGACCCCATAATAAAAGTTGATCGATAGCATCCCCTGAATGAGCTCTTCAAATATGACCACGCATTACTGATACACGTTGTATATGTATCATATAAAATATCTTTTACCTACTACTAGCGATGTAAGATGGGGGCACAAAGAACTGAAATAGTTTCCTAATTGCGTTATTATTTGTATTTGACCCAACTCCCAATGAACGCTGCAATGAATGATCAAAATGTCACAGTTAACAAGCTTAGCAGATGAATTGATGATCGCAGCATGTTATTATCAGCAAACAGGATGCCCATCCTTTCTGTACAGTCGACTGCATGACAGTGGTAACACTTCAATTCGAAAACCGTCTTTACTGCTTACGAAATAAAGATGCTGCTAATGTCAAAGTGTTACCACCGACGTGCGGTTGACCGTACAAAGGAATTCATTTACTTGTCTTCAACAACACTTCCCTGAATCCTTCTCTTAAGTTTATTTTTCAGGATTACTTATTCTTTGTATTTAATCCATCGACGCGTCTTATTTAATCTCCAAATATAAAAAAAAATACATTTTACAAAAAAACCCGCTAGCTAGTTCAGTTTTGACGTCCGCTTGCAGTGAAGCCTGTCTTTGTAATTACAAAAGGCGATTCATGTTTGATTTGTTAAATCATGGAATTAACTCTTTAAATCATGGATGTCATGCATATAAAATTTTATTCAGTTGAAATAACGGAGCCCTATATTTTTTTTTTGTTCAAACATATTTTCCAGCAAAGTTGATACTTTAATACTGACATTAAAATCATAACTTTAATACTGATAGTAAAATCATTCAATTTATTTTTTATCATGAGAGATTATAACAGTGTGTGTGTTGTGTGATTCAAGTTTTATTTTCAATAGTTAGTTTTTTGTGTCTGGATACATTTGCCTGTTTTTTATTATTAAAAGCATATATTTATTCGGATTTCTTATTGAGCTTACTTTATTGCCTGTCTGTCTGTCAGTGTCGACCTTCCTTTCTGCTAAAAATCTACCAACTTTTGACTCAGCTCCGAAGTCAATCGCTGATTGCATGTACAAAATTTCACATGTCATTTCGGTTCTAAGATTTCGATTATAAGTATATTTACAAAATATCTCTTCAAAAACCGAGTAACATCATCTTGAAGAATGTCTGGTTTTCAGCCAGCCCTCCCGTCAACCGTCGCGTCGACGGGAGAAGTCGTCTAATATATTACATTTATACACTGGATCCCAAGATTTAGAACCTCTTTGTTCAAGGAGGAGCGGCGGATATATTGTTGGGCACGATCTCGGACACATTGTCGGCCGCGTCCTCCCCGTTCTCCTTGTTGGCTGGCTCCTCCGGCTCGTCCCTCATGAGCGCGCGGTACTTCTTGGCGATCACCTCCCAGTCAACCACGTTTTCGATCTTCGTGGTGTTGCTGAAGCTCAGCTGAGAGCCCAGAGGACTAAGGTGGACCACGGAGAGACGTGTTGAATCTGTCAGTTAAATGATTCATTTAATAGTTGATTCCTGAATAATTGAACCTTGCACTCTACCAATAATGAAGCAAACACCTCATTGCCTTTATAAGTAGACTTTTCCGTATATTACTACCCGCCACAAGTTCTGCTTACGAGTTTATTCATATGCCCAGTTGGTAATAAAACAAATGGTATAGTTTTACACCCCTATTTTTTTATTAAAAAAATTGGGTTTTATTCTATTGGTAAGCAAAATGATTCGCATTTGGCCATGAAAAGCAGGCATAGCAGTTGCAAATATTTCTTGAGAGACGAATGGCACTGTTGGCTGTAGGACTTATTGGTTGTAGGACATGTTGGCTAGAGGGCCGGTTGGCTGTAGGGATTGTCGGCTATAGAGATTGTTGGTGATTTTATTTTGCTATTGTTTTAAAGCAAAATATATTTAGTTAGTTTGATTTAAAACGACATAAATGCTTTGGTAAATATTACCCATGAGATAACAGTGATGCTTAAGAACATCTGTCGCACTCTGGGCTGTCAGAACCGTTATTAGTCTTGCTGACTGCCTGATCTTTTCAGCACGGTGCCGAGAAAAAGAAGAATTATCCGATAACAGAAACTCGTAACAGAGACCAGCTGTTATGAATTGCGGTATGGATGATAGTAGGAAGCCGCAAAATCAAACTATTTTTCCACGTGCACCAGTCAGGAGGAAGGTATGGCTGATGTTGAGGCCGCACAAGGATAAAAGGTTTGCCTACTGGTGGTGAGCCGGGACCTCTAGGGGGTAGGAGGGGAAAGCGGAGTGTATCCCACGCTCCCGGCCAAAGGTATCTAGTTAGAACACCGTGGTGGCTTTTGGTAGGTTTTAAGAGCCTGACACTGGCTTCAGCTTTCCCAGGCAGAGTGAATCCATGAAGATTTCCCTACGTAAAAAAAACAAACGTATCAACCACACATTGAGAGCAAACTCACCCTTCGGTACGACTTGTCCCCTCTTCACCTTGGACAGCCACTTGGCTCCCGCCTTGGACCGCGCGCTCATCTGGTCTTGTCTCTGCAAACCGATCATATGCACCAAGCTTGGTCGCTTCTTTTTGCTTAATCGGTCCTGGTGCGAAAGTAGTAGGGTTAAAAATGAGGTGAAATGTTGTATAGACAGACCAATATACCTTGTGGTTGTGATGTGGATTGGTGTTGATGGGCTGTAGGTGGTTAAATTAGCTTTGCCTAGACGCGCTACTCACTTTAATTGCCGGAAAGTGTCCGATATAGTAATTAAAAGCAAATATGAGTTTTATTTTTATGGAGTGCACAACTTTAATGACATTTTTCCATATACATATATACAACGTGTATCAGAAATGTGTGGTCATATTTTAAGAGCTCATTTGGGGCATAGCTCATTTGATTAATTGATTGATTGATAGCATAGAACAACTTTTACTATGGGACCAACCCTGGAATCGCAAAATAAATATCAGCTGTTCCCTAGAAAATCATCGATGTCGCTCGTCAAAATATATGGATCAGCTGGTTTTTTTCGCGATTTCAGGTTTGACGCCGTAGTAAAAGTTGTTCGATAGCATTCTCTGAATGAGCTCTTCAAATATGACCACGCATTTATGATACTCGTTGTATATCATGTCATAGAAGATTTTTTTATTTTTTTTTATTTTTTATTACAACCTTTTTTATTAAAGGCACTGTGACTTCACCTTCAGGATAACCTTCAACAATCCCGCGAGTTGAAAGCTAAAGTGTATACAAATCTCGATACCCAGTTTTTTATATCTTTAAAAATAATCTGCTTCTATAAAAATACAAAATTAATTCTTTGGTTTAAATTTTGGATCTTAGGTACCGAGACTGAAACATACGAATTTTAGTGAGTAAGTGATATAGTAATGTCAAAATTAGGTGTAGCAGTGGAGTCTTCTAAGACTAGGCTTACTGTAAAATATAAGAATATATATGCCCTGTTGCTTATTCTGGAAGATATTTTGAAAGTTCTTTGTGCGTGTTACGGTCTGATAGGTTCAGCGAGCGGGTCAAGGTCAGGATATGCTGGCAATGTTTCGAAAACTAGCTTATACTAGGCCTGCCTAATCCTGCCACTTGGCAGGATCCCAAACTTGCCGTCAAAATAACGTCATTTTAATTAATTATATTTGACAACATACCTACAATTACGTTTATTAATAAAAACAGCCTCTTAAGAGGTGACTCTCACATGTCCCATTGGTATGGAGTGTACGGACCTTGTAGTAGTATGTATGATTTCACTATAACAATTCAAACGGGGACGGATTGATGGATTCGAACCTTTCAGCCGGTTGACGTTGTGAAGAGTTGCATTATAATAAAAAGTGAGGAGCTGGCGAACAAAATTACCTCATTGCATAAAATAAGAAACAAATAACTAAAATGCCAATCGAAATCTCAAACTTCTGAATAGCACGACTAGGCCGTTGGGATTGAAAAGGACATTGCTAAATTTACATTAAAGCCCAGCCTATGGAAGTTATGAATAAAAGATGATGTTCACCATATAAAATTCGATGACGACAATGTGGTGCAATCTATTTTAATTAACGGACAGTACTAGACAAACATTTAATTTATTAAAATATTAACTATTTTGAGGAAATTTTTTTGCTTACAAAACTAATGTCAAACAAGTGGTTGCCTAGCAACTAAACAGTTATAATCAGTTTACTCTTCTATTCCTATACATGTAGGAAGTTGGCTATAATTGGCTTTCTTTAACAGTGGTGCCAACATAAAACATCATAAAACCATAGAGTACTTACAAGGGATTGGTCAAAAATGTGAAGTCAAATGGAGTATCATAGCCACTTATGTTATTATTGTATTGATTAATCTTTAAAATAAAAAATGTTTACTGTACTGTCAGTCGGTAATTAATGAAAAAAATACGAATGTAATTGTCGTAATTTTTTTACCTTTGTACAGACTCAGGGCTATTCTTAGCGATTTCCTCAGAATTAGTTCTGAGGACATCGCTAAGAATAGCCCTGAGTCTATAGTCTTCATATTGGTCCAAAAACAGTTAGATAAAAATGTACCTAATTAAATAATTTTATTCGCCAGGTCTTCAAGTAATAGATGAAAGTAGTAGCTCACCTTACACCTGTGGATGAGCCACATGAGCCACGTCGTGACTAAGTTGAGCGGAGACGGCGCGGTGTTCGTCCGATGCATGTTGCGGATCAGCTTGGACAGGCCATACTTCCACTCAATGTCTGATTGCGCCTGAAAGGTGTCGGTCATTGTAGAAGTTAAATAATTATAGATTTTAATTAGGATATAAATTGTGGAAAGAAAATGAGCAGGATTCGAACCTGCGACTCCTGGTTCGGTACACCAGTGCTTTATCTGCTAAGCTACCGTGAACTCTGCTCGTGGTATCGAAATTAAATTCCACTTTATATCCGTCTTTGGGTGACGTCAGCCACATCTTATTAAGAAACAGACCCTGTTCCTTTCCACAATTTATATTTTTAGATTTCGTTCCGCATGCGTCAATGCGTTAAAAATAATAAATAAGTTTTAGTGTCGCCGCAAACGGGCCACGCGCTAAAGCCACAAAACGTCGCCACTGAGCTGCGGACTACCTAGTACCTACAGTTTCTTACATTTTTTAACTCGCCGCACACGGATGACGCCGGTGGTCGCTACACGCCACGAGAGGCGGCTTCTCGCTCGTGTGGCCGCCACCTACCACTAATGATACTGGTGGCAATAGGTTAATAAAAGTAGCGGCCACCGACCACATGTGCTTCCGCTACTTAGGCCGGTGTTCATCAACGTTAATTCTCTAATTTAACCGCCGATGAATCGAAAAATGTACTGTAATGTACAGATAATTATCGTTGGTGAAATCAAGCCTTTAGTAGCCGCTTCCAGCTACAGGTGGCGGCGTTTTGTGGCTGTAGCGCGTGGCCCGTTTGCGATAAGGCTTAATGTTCGTGACAACCTCTTAAAGTCCATTGTTGAACATACGCATTCCTAACAAAGACACAATCGTGTGGCTGATTGAGTATTACACCCTATAGAGACGTAATCACAACATCTGATTTGTTTGAAATAAATTCCGCCAATTTTTGCCTAGAAATAACGTGCTCCTATTGGCGTGGACTGTTTATTTATCTATAAATAATGTGCTTTATTGGCAGGCGCAATGACGTGGCCCGATATTTATCTAGAAATAACGTGCTCTATTGGGAGGCGCACTGACGTGGCCCGATATTTATTTAGAAATAACGTTCTTTATTGGCAGCGCACTGACGTGGCCCAATATTTATCTAGAAATAACGTGCTTTATTGGCAGGCGCATTGACGTGGCCTGATATTTATCTAGAAATAACGTACTTAATTGGCAGGCGCACTTACGTGGCCTGATATTTATCCGTGCGAATCAATAAAACAGTTTCTGAATTGGATAGCCCCTAATTTTGATCTCTATAGGGTATAATCATTTTAGTGCTCGATGCAAAGACCGCTATTAGTTTCGTCTAGTAAAATTAATCAGATTAATCATTTGTGACAAATCGACTTTAACTATCGGCATTATCCTCCGGATTGATGCTGCCCCTGATAGTTAAAGCCCAGATAATATAATACTTTACAAAAGTTACTAGTAGTGAGTTCGTAAAATCCGATGCATGAAATTAGATAATTAAATGTATAAAGAAAAAATATCAGGCAATAAATTTTTATGTGAGGAGCAATTTTGGTATTATATTTTAGCTTGGTTTAAGTACTTGAATATTTCAGATTGATTAAAAAAACGTGTAAATAGGCGTCCCAACGTCAATATACAATTGTTCGTATTGATTGACATCCAGCAATCTAGAATTTCCAACAGTTTGGAGTTGAAGTTAAGCCACCTATAGGCATCTTACAGAGATATGATCACATTGATACTTTGGTATTTTATGCTCTTTGCAGATACGTAGTAGTTTAGTAAATTTCATCACAAGTTTATTTTATTAAAGTAGGCAAGTATTACTATTTTTTTTTAAATGTTGTTGGTTATTTACCTCACAATAATACGAATTTGCATTATTATTGACACATTAAAATAATATTAATTATATAATTTTCAATGAAAATAACAATAACAAAAGTGCATTTATTTGTAACATGTTATTTAATATTTAATCGAAGTAACAGATGTTTAAAGGTGACCTTTTGCTCTAGTAACAACATGGTTTTGTGTTCCTTTTTATTAAAAAGTAATAAATTCATTCCAAGAACTACCAAGCATAATAGCTGCTTTATTATTGCTTTTATAATGTTCTTTGTTTATTTGTGTCAGTATGCGAACAACGTACAGCAGCATAGTGTTTAAATCTGTTCACGTGTTACCTGGATCCTCTGGTACGTGTCTGACATCATAGCGATGAGCAGATTGATCAGTACCACCACCGACACCAGCATGTAGATCCCGAACACAATTTTAAACAGGTAATTGGTCCAGGCCGGCTGGACGGTACTATCGTTACGGTGCACCCGCGTCTGGTCCGTGGTCGTCTGTCCAAACACCGCGAAGAACAGCAGCTCGAACGAATACAGTGGGTTCATAGTAACTGCGAACAAAAGATCAGAGTTCTGGGCGCACGTAGTTACCTGTATACGTTGATAAGTGTCCGACATCATCGCAATGAGGAGAGTTATGAGCACCACGACCGACATCAGTAAGTACGCCCCGAACACGAACTTGAATAGGTTCTGAGTCCACAGCGGCCGCACGCTGGACACGTAGTTAAGGTCCGACAAGGATATCTGTCCGAAAAGTGCGAAGAACAGTTTCTCCATCGCCTCGACCGGTGACAACGTCGCTAGAAGACAACACGCAACATGGACCACAGTCTTGTTTCACAAGACAGCACAAGGCGGTAGGGGGTAGGTTGATGCATGGTAAACTGTGCCTATACTGAACTAGAAATACTTTTATGACGTTGAAAATTGAAAAGTTTGTATAATAGTGTCTCATTAATCTACTCCTGCATCAATCTTCCCGTAAATCTAAAGATCTAAGGCTAAATTGACACTTATTTGTACGGATGAGACAGATTGATACGGTTGTGTATGTATTCTGTACATTGGTATAAAAAAGTGTATATGTGTTGAAATTCCATTTTAGCTTTTAGTGTAAACGTAAATTTTGTGTAAGTGTACTAATTATAGAGTATTTAAAATTGATTTTCCACTAATTATACCAGTGCATCAATCCACCCCGTCCCGTCTACGGCTAGGACATCGAGAGCGGGCGTGACAGACGCCACAATGACGACAAACAGCCAAACATATCCGAAACAAAAAGTGGTACCTCGGAGTGGTGTAACAAACGCAGGACATAAGCCAGCCGCGGCATGCGCAAATCAAACTTGCTCCATCAAATGCGGTGAGGTCGGCCACTCATTCCACTAAAACTAGTATTGTGACGCGCAATGCATGTTCTGTGACCACATCTGGAAACCACGTCTCTCATAAAGCTGTGTTGATGCGATGCAGAAAATGCATTGTGTACTTATATAATAGACATCAAATTTTCTAACCATAAAAAACCACTTACACGTGCCATAAAATATGAAAATAAAAATCAGAAATTATGGCGAGGCGAAGTGTCTTTTGTATATTACAGAGACCTAGCATTCCACATTCTTATTGTGATAGCAACATTTGTCTAATGGAATTTAACAAATAAAACCAACGATGATAACATTTTCGATGTGACAAACACTGAAGCTTGAAAGCGGATGCAATTATTAGTTATAACAAAAATCATTTTATAAAAATACTTTTTTAAACCACGTTTTTCAAAAGAAAGCCAGTCAATATTGGAATGTCATCCAGTCCTGAGCTATGTTTAAAATTTCAAGTCTCTAGCTCATCGAGAAGTTAGTTCAAAATCGGTTGCAAAATTTGTACCGAACAGACAGATATGGCTGAAAGCGAGATAATTAAACCGTGGTAAAATAACAATTAAATAAGCACATCGAGTAGTAATGCGATCATCGTAAGGGAAATGACATTAATAGATGCGTACAAAATTAAACATACGTCCTGTTGGCCCTTGTTTCCTCCTGTACGATTCCCCAGAAAGTGTATTTTGCCATTGCGTATCATACGCCTGTCGTTTCAATCGAAGAGTTTCTATTACGGCAACAAGTACAACATTTAATATTTGAATGAAAAAATATGATCTACATACATGAACAATCTATTTCTATGGTAGATGTTATATGGTAGGCAAAATTGTATGTATAATGGATTCACACTCACCGTCGGAGAACAGCCTCTTTCTCGCTTGTCTTGCATATTTATTGTCTTCCGCCTTGTTAATATTCCTGAACGGCTGGTTTAATGCAACTATGTGCATTGAGAAGCCGAACACGAATATGGCTAATACAGCAAGAAACCTTCCGAGATCCTTCATGAGATCTCCGATAATAATAGCCCACGGACCGAATAAGTGGTGGAATGATAAGAAATCTAATATTTGGACGCACGCTAATAGAAATGATAACGCAAAACACTGATTCCTACAATACATAAGCGTTGGCCAATACTTAGGTAATACGAATATCCAGCCGACGACGTGTGTAGCCACGCCGATCATGCCGAGTAACAAAACTGCTATTTTGATCCACCCTAAACCAGACTTGTCACTGGGGTTGGTGAGCTCAAACAGAAGGAGGCCACTCAAACAAATGAGCAGCACCCATTCGTACCACCTTGGAATTAAGCTATCCCTAAATATCGAATTATAAATAGGCGTTATGGCTACTAAGGATAACAATATCATGAGGTAAATGTGTGAAGTTAAATACGACATGAACTTAATTATTGGAATCTTATTGTATTTATGGCCTAATGGAAGAGAGAACACCACCCAGACGGGTGGACATACTATGAACGCGAAAAAAAGGAACATAATTTTGATGCCAGTCCATTTGAGACTCCCTCTCCAGAGTTCCTGCAAAGAAGGAAAACGGTGAACATCATCATAAGTGTGTAACGTCAAGGTTCTGTGAAGTAGGGGAAGTTACCTATTTTTTACCTGAAGATATCTCTGGACCACAGTGTGGGCTATGACCTCCTTCTGCTCGTTCTCTATTAAGACGTCGAGGAACTCGATGTTCCTGTTATCGGTAGCGGTGAGGATGTGTCCAGCGGACTCGGCTCCGGCCGCCAGCGCCAGCAGCTCGGTGGCCATCGCCTCGCATTGTTTCCCTGCCGCTATGAGGTCTTTGGCACGCTCCTTTTCCTGTTACGGCAAACATTATGCGTTGAATATAAAATCGCTGATTAATCATTGTAAATGAATAAATCAGTGACCCTTACCTTAGTGGATAAATTAATGTAAATATTTGATAATTTTGCTGCGGTGTCGACGGGCGCCGGTGACACCAAAACGAACTCCTCGATCGGTATGTTGTTGTGGTTCTTGGAACACACCATGAGGTTGTACACGAACCTCTTATCATCCATAAGAGATTGCGTGTCGTGTTCTTTGTGCAGCAAATATTCTAGGACATCGTTGTGGTTTTCCGACGCGGCGAACCAAATTGGAGCACAATTTAGGTTAGTCTCGCTTTTCGGCGATGCTCCTGATTCGCACAAGAGTTTCACCACGTTAAGATGTCCGGCTTTTGCTGCACAATGTAGCGGCGTCCATCCGTTCTTGTCGGTCGCGTTGATTTCAGCTCCTTGACCGAGCAGAACTTCGACCATCTGGTAGTGGCCATGTGTCGACGCTATGTGTAGACCCGTTTTCCCGTGTCGGTCTGTACTTTGGAGTAGTTCTGCTGATCTGCTTAGAAGAAGACCCACAATAGACATGTGTCCTCCGAAGCATGCGAGATGTAATGGATTAAAACCCTGAAACGAGAAAAATTACAATTATTCCAGTTTGAAAAGAGTTAAAAGGATAACTTCATGAGTGGAACACATATGGAAGATAAATAAATAAATAATAAATAAATAATTGCGTCACTTTTGTGGATGGCTATAAGAAAAGAGGTAGACCAAAGAAAAGATGGATGGATTGTGTAAAAGATGATATGGACAAAAAGAAAGTGAACACGGAGATGACGGCTGATAGAGATGTATGGAAGAAAAATACATGCTGCGCCGACCCCAAATAAATTGGGATAAGTGCAGGAGGATGATTATGAATTGCGACATGTTAACACAACACCATTTAGTCCCAAACTAAGCAAAGCTTGTACTATGGGTACTAGACAAGGGATATAATACTTATATACTTTTTTTTGTAAATACATACTTATAATACATGAGAAACGCCCAGACCAACCCAAACACCTGTGTTCATCACACAAATATTTGTGTCCTGTGGGAATCGAACCCACGACCTCGTGATCAGCAGTCCGGCACTCAAACCACTAAACCACAGACGCCGTCGTAAATTAGGTACATATGCCTTTAATCACGTTTATAGACATTCTATTTTCGGAGAGCCCCAATAAATTAATGAGAGTAAAGCCATACACGTACATAATCCTAAAGCGTTATGGACTTACATTTTCATTAGTCGCAGCGTCCACTTGTACTCCAGCAGAGTTGAGCAGTAACCGCACGACGTTTTCATTACCATTGTAAGCAGCGAGATGTAATGGCGTAAGACCAGACTCCGCTCCTAACTCCGGAACTAGAGAAACTCCAGTAGGAGCTTCTGACTTAACAGTTCCTGGCACATGCGATAGGAGCTCTCTAACAGTCTCTGTAAAACAAAATATATCGTAAGAGTATGTTCATCTATCTTCTTTGGAATAAATAGTTTCGTAGTGCAGTGTATTTACCAGCTTGTCCATAATAAGCAGCTATATGAAGAGGCGTCAGTCCCAACTTTTTGCTTGATATCCGTAACGTGTTCGTTGACCGCATGACGTCTAATACATTCGTATGTCCGTATTGTGCTGCTAAATGTACTGCGGTAAGTCCAGTCCTATTCTCGTCCGTACAGGATGCTCCTGCTCTAACGAGAACCCTCACGACATCTGCATGACCACCTTCGGCAGCCAACTGCAGTGGCGTCGAATCATTTAACTTATTCCTAGCTGATATCACACCAGTCCTATCGAACTTCATTAGTTCTTCAATTACTTTCACTGAACCTTGAATAGCTGCTATATGAGCACACGTGTTTCCATCTTTCGTTGTCGCCATTACTAAGTTTGGATGCTGTTGTAAAAAAAGTTGGACTACTTCGTTGTAATTATTTTGTGCTGCTGCATGAATAGGTTTCTGTCCCAATTCATCTGTCGCGTCTATATTAGCTCCTAATTCTAGTAAAAGTTTACAGACTTCTAATTGACCGCTCGCTGATGCTAAATGTAGTGGAGTCTGTTTTTTCAATGTTAGGACATCAATCACAGCATTGTGGTCTCGTATTAAGAATTTGACTAGATGTGCGTAACCATTCATAGCTGCTAAGTGAAGAGCTGTTCTACCATTTCTTGCTTTAGAGTTTATGAAAGCTTTATTTGTTAGAAGAGCATCACAGACTTGTAAGAAGCCATGTTCAGCGGCGAGGTGGAGGGCGGATCTACCTTCTGTGTCGAACACATCCACCCTTGCATGGTTAGATAGTAGTGTACTAACAAGTTCCATATGACCTCTATGACACGCTATTAGTAAAGGCGTCCAGCCTATTGAATTCTGCTTGTTCAGCGCTCTGCTGACGTCAGCAGCTGATATGTGCGCTATCATCTCAGTCATCACGTCATTGTTACCTGCGATAGCACAGAAGTGAAATGCCGTTTCATAATTATGTTTAGTTATTAAATTGACATCTGCACCATTTTCAATAAGGCATTTAACGACTTGTCTGTCAGCTGTGGGTATTTTGACCTCTTCTTTGGTTATTTTGCAGGCGAAGTGGAGTGCGCTCGCACCATCCTCGTCAACAGAGTCAATGTAAGCTGTGGCGATAGTTTCTCCTCGATGATCTTTGACGAACTCTATTAAATGTCGCACAACGTCGGGCTTACAACTCCGACACGCCATATGTAAAGGTGTTTCACCACTCTATAAATATATAAATTAGAAATGACATTACATCAATACACAATATGCAGCTGTGCAAATAAATTTGAAATAAACACAAGTCTTTTGTTTAAAAATAAAGACACGCTTAAATAAGGACCTATGATTGAACCCTGCGGAACACCTGTGATGAGTGCAGGTATAAAGAAATGGTTGATCAGGTTGGCTTCAATAGTAAGCTATTGACGTCAGCCTGATCAACCATTTCTTTTTCTCGGGCCTCGTACAAATTACTCATTTGTCACACGAGCCGCCGTAAATAAGTCCAAGTTGTTATGATCTTATATATTTTCTTACATTTTTTTTTTACATAAGTTAGTTTACTTTTCGTAGAGTAATTTAACTCCTACGGCTCCTTAAGTTTTTTGACCTTTTTTACCAGCCCTTGACAATGACCGGTATGAGTGCGACTGATTTACAGCATTATCTAATAAGAGACATTAGCTGACACCTGCAGCTTTGTATAAAGTATCTAATATGCTTTTCCAGGATTTTGGTTGTGTCGTGTCAAATTCCATCCAAATTTGTTCTGCCGTTTATGCGTGATTGAGTCACAAGCATCCAAAACTCTTTACAAACTTTCATATTACTGGGATCAAGAAATAACCTGTCATAAAAGTCACTAACGTTGCAAGGTTGTTGTACAAAATACTTTCAAAAACATCAGAGCTTAAAGCATCTTATCAAACCTTAGTTTTCCTGAGCGGATCCCCTCCATCTTCGAGCAGTAGCAAGAGTGTGGCTAGGTTGCCGTACTTGGCGGCCACGTGTACTGGCGTCTGGCCGTCCTCAGTCGCCTTGTTTGGACCAGCGCCTGACTTCAACAGCATCAGCGCGCACTTGTCACCTGGAAAAGATAAAATAATCATGTTACTAATAGAATACTTACCAAAAAACTGAAAAATGAGAGACGCAGGGAGCAATTTGATGGAAACAGCCCAAAATCGTTATTTATTTATTTATAATTTATGTACACACAATAACATATGAAAGGAGACAGAAAGAAAAGAAAGAAAAAATATTTATTTGCTTCAAAAGTAAATCATTAAAATTACAGCATTAAAATTATTTAGTACAAAGGTAGGTACTGCTTATTTCAAAGAAATTTCTACCAGCAGACCTGCGAGAGGAGAAATAAGTAAGAAATTTAGACAACAGTGTGTAAAAAGATCGTTCAAAGTGGAAGGTTCAGGAAGGTCTAGCAGTGGATTGAAAAGGCTGAAAGGCTGATAACCAAAAATACTATAGTCTTCTTCAATATTGAATTTATTACCGAGGCCCACGTTTATTTACCAGCGTTAGGCGCTAGTTGCCTGGCATTTATGCTGAACTGTGCACAAGGGTGGTGACAGAGGCGATGCGAATAACTATAGACCTATCTCGGTTTTACCAGCAATTTCCAAAATTATTGAAAAGCTTATCAATACTAAATTAATAAATTACTTAAATAAATTTGACATCATCTCTCATTCCCAATTCGGTTTTAGGCAGGGTTTATCGACGGAAGATGCTATTTCAGCTTTAACTTCTCATATTTTTGACCAAGTGGATAAAGGAAAAAAGTGTCTGACTGTTTTTCTGGACCTAAAAAAGGCTTTCGATACCGTCTCTGTTCCCATCCTTGTGCGTGGTTTAGAGAATATAGGCGTGAGAGGAACTCCTTTAGCCCTACTAAAAGATGATCTCTTAGATAGAAAGCAACGTTTAAAAATCGGAAAGTACCTTAGCGAGGACTCTAATGTGAGCTTCGGTGTCCCGCAAGGCAGTGTGCTGGGCCCGACTCTATTTTTAATTTATATCAATAATCTTTGTAAAATTGAACTTGAGAATGGGCGCATCTTCTCCTACGCAGATGACACAGCTGTTACTTTCACTAGTAATACGTGGGATTCTGTGTACAAAGTCGCTGAAAAGGGGCTTGTCACGATTGCTAACTGGCTAAATTCTAATCTACTGACACTAAATACCTCCAAAACGAATTATATTGCATTTACAAAGTACAACAACACCCAACCTGGACCTAATCATATCTTAAGAATCCATAATTGTGATAATCACCTTAGAACTAATTGTTCTTGCAATCAGATCAAAAAAGTCTCCAATATTAAGTATCTGGGTATAATGGTAGACCAGCGGCTATCTTGGCATTTACATACAGAAATGGTCATGGCCAGAACAAGAAAACTCATTTGGATCTTTAAAACGTTGAGACATGTTACCTCAAAGACCCTCTTAAAGCAAATATACGTTTCTCTGGCCCAGTCCGTCCTAGCTTACTGCGTACCTGTGTGGGGTGGGGCTACTAAAATTAAATTTCTAGAACTTGAGCGCGCACAAAGGGCTTTGCTAAAGGTGATGTATTTTAAACCCTATAGATTCCCTACTATAAACCTTTATGCGCTAAGCGATCTTCTTACAGTGAGGAAACTATACATTTTAAATGTTGTTGTAAAACTCCATAAAACTCTTCCCTATGACCCCAGGGTCCTCAAAAAAAGAAGGAAAGATCTTGTGGCCCCGTTAGTCCCTGCTAACTCATCGTACGCTAAAAGGCAGTACCTCAGACAATCTGCTTCCCTGTACAATAAAATCAATAAGCAACCCATGACTTATAAGGAGTGTAAAAAGTCTTTGATAAGCTGGCTCAAAGCTTTGACCTATGATGAGACTGAAACTCTCTTACAAACTATTACATAAGCTAAATGTGAGAATTCATCTGGTTTCGTTTCGCCTTCTGAACATATAAACTCGTAAAGTTAAATTACACCATCACGCACACATAACACCACTCTCACATACATCTCTAGACTTCACACACATTTGCACTACCTTAATGATCTCGGGTACCCCACACATACACCACCCCCATTACATCCCCCCACATATACACATCTCACTCATGAGCCCTACACAAAAATACCTCACTCACACGCCCTACACGAACAAACACCTTACACACGCCACACATTCACACAAACGAACTCCTTGTTTTTGTTTTTTATAGTTATGTAGAAAAAAATAATTAATTTTGTATTGTTTTCCTTTTGTTGTAAACGTCTACGTATGCACAATACTATCACAACTAAACTTGTTAGGAAGAGCGGGGCCTCCTAGCACAGGTATTATCCATACTTAAAAGGAGACCCCAACGTAAGATATAATTGTAGATTGTACATGCTACTGAAATAAATAATTTTGAATTTGAATTTGAATTTGAACTGGACCTTTTTGGCACAGTCGTTAGACACACAGCATCGATGATCCGTTTGTATATTTAATTGTGTTCCTGTTGAATTGTGTCTGTGTATCTATGTGCTTTGTGTCAAATAAATGTTTCTTTCTTTCTATCTATTTGGGTAGGCAACTAAACATAATAAGCATAAGACACCACCCAGAATGTGAAAAATATGGTTATATACAAAGATGTATGGTAGCACACTGCAGCTACAATTCGTTTTATATTGCAGGAGTACAGCTTGAGTTGGGTTGTTTATGTTTCACATCGACCGAAGGAGGAATATAAGAACCAGAGGCACCTTAGACTGAATTGAAAAGTCTACAGTGAAAGAACATTACCACAAAGTAATTTTTTCATCATTTTGAAAAGTCACTGGATCTTACTAAGGATATGCAAGTTTGGTCATTACAAAACTAAATTTTATGTCACACTCGGATTTCTCCTATATCCGTGCCAGGTTAAGAGGATTCTAAACCGACGAGCATGCATAAGGAGGTTATTAAACGTAAATGAAGCAAATTTTTCGTATGAAAATATTGTTGCACGCTGGTTTTTTGTGGCAATATTTTTTTTTCTTTATTTCTTTTCTTTCAAGTAAGGTTTGTCAAGATCGTAGCGGGTAGAATGAAAATCCATAGTGTCTGCCTACCCCAATGAGAAACAGGCGTAGTAATAATATGTATGTATGCGAGCTATGCTTGGAGTTTCTTTGAAAACTTTTGGTGAGTCTGGTCCCTTAACATTTTTCCAATCGATTTCATAAATTACTACTGTTTCGCGTTTACAAAACGATGTTGTATGCGGTGGCGTGATGCACCTAGCACTGCAGTAACCATCGGTCGCTATTTCTACCCTCCCTACTTGTATTAGCCAGCACTCCAGCAGACCCCTAGCACAGAATATCTAATAGTACTAACAGATAGAACGGCCACTCACCGACCCCCACCAGTTCAAGATTCCCCGCCCGCAGTCTGACGGCAATTGGATTGCCAGATTGCAATGGATGTGAATCGCCAGTCGCTATACAAGCACGCGTGCACGCCATCTCTGAGAACTACTGAAAAGCGAGTCGGCATTATGAGCGGCGAGCATCCCTAACCTAACCTACAAGTGTGTGTGCGGTCGTATACAGACATAATTTTATGTACGTAGGTGGTGCTAGCGTTTATATTGTATAGAGTGTCCAAGGTGTGCCCCTAGACAGCCAGAGCGTGCGCGAGCATTTTTACTCCTGTACGCGTGATTTAACGTGGTTTTTTTGCAACAATTTTTTCATTAACTTTTTTTATGTACATTCTATATGTATCATATTCATGAATATGTCCCTTGTTCTTCTAGTCTTGTTGTATTTAACACTGGCTCCCTTTAAAAAAAGTCCATCCGTCGTCACTGGCCGCCTGTGTTGACTCACCATCAGGTATCCTGGCGGCGATGTGCAGCGCCGTCTCCCGCTGCCGGCCGCCGCGCACGTGCACATCGGCGCCGTAGCCCAGCAGCGTCTCCACCACGGCGGGCTTGCATGACTCCACCGCTATGTGCAGAGCCGTGTAATTGTCCTGCAAGTGGAATTTAGGTTGAATGTGATTTCCTGACACTGAAAAACTACCAAGATTTGAACGGATTGTAGAAAATCAAAATTTTAAAGGAGACAAGAAAATCCATGTTTTACAGGAGAAAATCAACAGCCAGCATTTTTTTATGGGTAAAATGTTGACTGAGGGTGCTAATTACATCATCTATTGTGATCAGCACTCCGTTTACCGAGCTTGTTTTGATTGTAGAGTGGTCTTGAGGAGTCTCATGTCTAGCCAGGTTTGATTGTGGTTCAATAAAGCTAAAAAGAAATCAGTAACACAAGATACATACGTTGGTAGTGACGTCAACGCTCTCGCCCTTCTGCAGTAACGTGTTGATGATGCCGACGTGTCCGTAGCGCGCCGCCGTGTGGATGCTGCGGGCTCCGTCCTGGAATCACACAGTACAATAAAGATACATAGTATTCTTCTTTTCAAAATTCTTGCGCAGTCTTCTTTAACTAATGTGTTTATCACGCCAAAGAAGGCAATAGTCGAGAAAAAAACGACGTTGCATTCCAAATGAGGCCGAAAGGGAAAAATTTCGTTTGTCCTGGTAGCCTCTTCGGGCATCGGGCATAACCCCAACTGGCCTGACTGACTGATGGGTGGGATTCAGGATTCAGGTGATCGTGGTCAAAGTATATTTATGGCAATTATAATTTCTGAAATTTTCCGCATTTCCGTTTCGTGTTTTAATTGAATGCACCCCTTTTGCTTACGGCAACAGTATAGTTGCGTTGATTTTCTGAGGTCACTAGGTCATCATCATCCTCCTGCCCTTATCCCAATTTATTTGGTGGTTTCTTTAGCATATATTTCTCTTCCATACATCTCTATCAACCGTCATCTCCGTGTCCACTTTCTTTTTATCCATATCATCTTCCACACAATCCATCCAACTTTCCTTTGGTCTTCCTCATTTCCTATAGCCATCCATACACATACTTTCTTGGTCACAAGGTACGAACATATATATTCCAACAGTCGCCGAGTCATCTGTACGGTATAAACCTAAACGTACGTCAAAAATAATGTGTTAGTTACAATTTATGTACCATTATTTTATGTAAAATGGCATATCATGGAGAAGTATTTTCATATTAAATTTTATGCGTTACATTTCTCCACTTTTATCATTGCGTACAAAGGTCACTGCTAGTTTTGCATACGGCATGGGCGATGTATGTTGACCTTTATACGCAGCCCGCAGAGGAAATCCGGACATGTCACGTTTTTAATAAATAGCCTGCATAAAATGTAGGTTAGAAAGGTAGCTTTTATTCACATAGACATAGTAAAAAATATAGAAGAAGTGCTGCGAACAATCATGGTGAAGCCAAAAAAAAAATATAGACGAAGTGCTGCGAACAATCATGGTGAAGCCAAAAACAACCGTGCTCCTCCGTGTATGAACCAGCGCTCACGTACACACCGTACACCTAAAGGATATTTGTTTTCGCGATACATAGGACGATGCCGCGACATGTGTTCTGAGAGCGGTGAGCACGATTTGAGGTGCATGTGTGTATGTAAGCGCTAGATTGTATACGGAGGAGCAAGGTTTTGTTGGCTTCACTATGATTAATAGGAACACTTCGTTTACATTTCATAGCAATGTGATGTTGTAATAGGACTCTGACTTCAAAATAATGAAAAGGAGCAGAAAGCTGATCAAACATCAAACCAAACCTAACCTTTATAATTAATATTAACTTAATAATTTTTCAAGTCTTCGCGATCACTACACATAACACAAAATAACATCACGCCTATATTACCCCAAAGGGTACGCTTCAGTACACAGCACTACCCGTGCTGTGTACTGAAGCGTATAGTATACCCACATTTCGCCAGCTATGTCATGTTGTTGTTGTGTTTACCACTACACATAATAATAAAACAAGTTTAACCGGATTACATCGCGTATATTATTAAAATTGGTTTTCCTGGCGTTTCGAAAGCTTTGCAGCGTTCGTGGTCGCAGGAAGACTAAGTTGACAAGCGTCTTTACAGACTTTTTTGATGTGTAACATTTTCCTCTCTCTTTCCTGCCATCTGTGGGAGTGATTTCGTGAAAAGGGACGGAAGTGTGTAACAGGAAGCCGGGAAAGCGCCCGGCCCGCTATTTAATTTTACCGTAAAAAAATCGTTCCAAAACTAATCAACAGTTTCGCAACAAATCGCGGACGTTCTCAAAAAATGCCAGGTTAAGAGTACTCTAAACCGACGAGCATGCATGACGAGGTTAATGGACGTAGATGAAGCGAAAGAGGTGTTTTAGGATCGTAGCAGGTGGAAATCCATAGTCTCTGCCTACCCCAATGGGAAACAGGCGTGATAATATGTATGTATAATGTATGAGCGTTACACGTGCAGTCAAGCCGCTGCCCTGTGGTGACTGAACGCAACAATTTTTTTTTTTCTAATGGACTCTCGCAGATTGGCTCCCAATATGGCGGGTGGTGGAGAATCCCGGGACTAAACTAAAATCGCGGTTGCAAAACCGCATAAGGGCGTCCCCCAAGGGAAGGCTCGTACCTCGGCTTACTGGGGCATTGCGGGGAGACCCCGCCACTATGTCCCCCTGGCAGCCGTTGCTGCATCGGGAATGGTTTTCTCGAAAGTGTGGACTTTCGGTATATCGGGGAACGCAATTATGTCATTGTGACACATTTTTGTAAGACCACGCGCGATAAGTGTCCCGTATCTTGCTCTTTTTAAACGTCACTGGCCCCCAGTTATTGTCAATTAATATGTGTATCAGTGTGGGTAGCAGTGATAGCCTAGCGGTTGAACGATTGCCTTCCACGCAGGAGGGTGTGAGTTCGATCCCGCCCGCACCTCTGACTTTTCGAATTATGTGCGGATTTATATTCGATTATCACTTGCTTTAACGGTGAAGGAAAACATCGTGAGGAAACTTGCACACCAGAGAGTGCTCCATACAGTTCTCAATGGTGTGTGTAGTCCGCCAACCCGCACTAGGCCAGCGTGGTGGACTAAAGCCTTAGCCTTCTCATACTGAGAAGAGGCTCGTGCCCAGCAGTGGGACAGTAGTGGGCTGGTTATGTATGTATATATGTGTATCAACCTATTCACTAAGTGGGCATTTACCATTTTTTTAGTTTTCTTATGTAGACACTTCTTCTTTTGTTATTTTACACTTATACTCCGTATATTCTGCAATTAAAGTGTATATCAATGTACTTGTAATAAGGCTAACTGTACTACATTGTGAAATATATTAATTACTTATGCACTGGCTGAAATTAAAACACGCAACGGCATAAACTGTTTCGTGCAAGCTATACTGGGGCCCGTACAATGAAGCCAGTGTCACGGAAATACGAGAAAATTTCGTTTGCTAATTATTTTATGATCATTAATGATACCTAGCCATATTTTTTGTTATGATTCAACGGTTTTTATTAAATTCGTTTTTAATTTTCGTTATCTTTATTAAAATGAAGTAGGTATGTCATAAAAAGTCTATTAGAGGTAAATTATTTTTAAAATAAATAAATAAAATATAATATCTTTTTTAAATGAATAGGAGTCGTTCATAATAAAACCGTTTTCAAATATTATAAGAATTGCAAAAAAAACTCGTAAGCTACAATAGCAATTATCCTTCACTACTAATATGGTAGCAATAATTATTAGCAATGCTTTAGATATGCATAAAATGAAATTATTATTGTGAAATAATCCCTGAGTTCTACGAGTATTGTTCACGTAGCTGCAGTGATTTCTAAAACAAAGGAATTCGTAGCTTAGGCCTAAGCATTGACATAGTGTAATAAATTATTACATTATGGCATTGATGTTTCGTAACCACAACATCGTTTCCTTTGTTTAAAAAAATTACATTACGATTTAAAGTAATTTATTTTACAAATAATAATAATATTTTTAAAAATTTTGATACAAATTTTCCATTTGCATTCAACTTTTTTAAATTAAATGAATTAGAATTATTAAATTAGTCATGAGAATTAAAGGCGTTCTAAGAAAGAAAAAAGAAAGAAAGAAAGAAAACATTTTTATTTGCTTCAAAAGTGACGCACAAAATCACCAAAAAATTCAAGAACACAGAACAAATACAGGTACAATACTCTAGATATACTCAAACCACGATTCGACAAACTGAGCCTTCGGTCAAACGTACGTCGGTAAAAGAAGCCATCAGCAAATAGTGATTTGACGAAAAAAAAAACGGGGAAACGTGCGTCGGCTAAATGTACTTTCGACCAAGTGTTGCATCGGGGAATGATACATTTGTCGAATAGTTGTCGGTAAAGCGTGTTTCGGTGGATCGTATTTCGGTGAAACGTAGTGCTCCCAGAGCCAAGCAGTGTGATAAGATATGCGTCACATCCGCGCAAAACGGCCACCGCTCAGCATAGCCTCATGCACGGAGCAAAGACACAGCGCTGGTTTTCAGCGACAGCCGACGTCAACACAAATTCACAATGCAAATGCAAAAAAAAATGCAAATGCAAATGCATGCAATGCATTCTCTACGTCGATACCTATAGGCATTACTTTAATTTCGAGTGAATAGAAAATATAGGTACCGTCAAAGTGTAAAAACAAATCATATAAGGCTAGGCCAAAACACATTTTCAAGACACACCTCACCATGTCCAATGACTTCTACGATGTACTATGACTTTGCGACCGTGCCGTACTTTGTTATCTCAATGATGGACACTTAATTTGAACTAGTTTAACATAGTACAATATGTTGGTAAACTAAACCTTATTTATTTATTATATTCTTTATTGTACATACACCAAACGAAAACAAAGACAGTAGTTTACAGAAAGATTATATAAGTACAATGGGCGGTCTTATCGCACAAGGCAATCTCTTCCAGACAACCTTTGGATGGACTAGAAGAATGGGAACCGATAGTGGGTAGTTTCGGTGTAAAAGCAGGTACGTTTCGTACATAATATACTTAAATATAATAATCTAAAGTACATGGCATTTACTTAATTGAGTATAAGAAATATATATCATATAATATACTAATAAATACAAATATGTAGTGTAGTAGTTGAGCAATTTCAAGAAGTATTAGTGAAACAGATTGACAAGTAGTGTTCCTTTACAAATTTTTTGAAAACCGGTAGTGATTGCGCACGCCTCACATTTAGTGGATATGCGGAATGCATTGCCACAGGCCATAGGCGAGTAGCTTGTATAGTGAAGGATTTATCAAAAAAGGCGGTGGAATGCAAGTGCATGTTTAATTTAAGATTTTCTGATGATCTCAAGGACTTAGAATGCGTGTCTTTAATAGGCATGTGCAGATAGATTCCCTTCTTGAACAGCATCATGGTGGACTATCCGTGTGTCCGTTGAACGATGCTATTTGCTTCAATATGCTGCCATCATTTATTCTCTCGAAGATGGCCATTTGAACTAGCTACACCTAACAAAATCAAATTTGTTAACTGTAGTTACGTACCTTATTTGGCATGTGTAGATAGACTCCCTTCTTGAACAGCATCATAGCGCAGTCCGCGTGTCCATTGAGCGATGCTATGTGCATCAGTGTGCTGCCATCCTTAGTTCTCTCGAAGATAGACGCTTTGAACTTGTCTGCTAGAAGCTCGATGATGGCTGCGTGGCCGTTCTCTGCTGCTAAATGCATAGGTGTTCGGTCTGGAAGATGAACAGAAGAATCGTCAGTGCAGGTGGTAGATTAATGCTGTTTTAGGGTAGTATGATTTTTATTATATCAGTATGGAAATGATTTTTTCTCCCACTTGCTCGGAAATTGGTTCATTATAAAAAAAAGAGTACATTAATCGGCTCTTTTCCGTACGCAACGAAATAACAGGCCAATAATATCGAACACGACAGTAATAGAAATTGCTGGACAGTTTTTATTTTTTAAATTATGCTAGCGAAGTTTTTAAGTACACATTTACATAAATTAGGTGTTTTTAGGTACAAAATATTTATCATTAAAAAGGCTGAATGTGTATTTTTTTTTCAAAACTGGAAATAGAACAAGAGCCGCACTTGGATGAATTGGCGCGAATGAAAATTAGATACTGTAGAATTATTTTGTTTATTGTTTTCTCGCAAATTAGAGAAAAGTACTATACATGTCTCGGCCGAAATAGCAATTAACAGCCTCGTCTAGTTAAAAAGGACTCGGCTGTCGCCTCATCCTTATAAAATCACTTGGGTAGTACTCGGCACTAGGCCGTAAATTGCTTCATTTCAGGCCTCCACAGTAAGGTACTATTTTATCTTATAGAAATTGGGAGGCTTTAAACCTGAAATGTGCATCGGAAGGCAAATTCTCGTAATTAAAAATGTTCAAAATATAGTTCCAATCGAATCGCAATGCTTTAAACCATCTCCTGACAGTAAATTTTCCAGTTTGCCGTTTGTTTGTGACACTTGGGGCGTTAATGTCACCAATAAACGGCAATCAGAAAGATCTACTGTCAGGAGATTAAATGAGATTTAAAGCATTGAGATAAAAAAGGCATGCAAATTTTGAGTTTATTGTTAATATACTATTTTTAGTTTTTTTCTCTCGCCTGTACCGAGACTGAAATAAAAATTTTCTTTCTCTTATATTTTGAACGTTTTTAATTACTAGAATTAGCCTTCTGATATTTAATTTTTATTGAAAGAAAGAACCATCAGTAATTTTTATCAATGGTTTTAAACATAGTTTTTGATCAGATAAACCAAAGTTGAAAATATTTAAATTTGCTAATAATGTCTGGGTAACATCACCTTCATTGTCAGCAATCGCAGCGTTCGCCCTGACTCCATAGAAGTATTTTACAAGCGGCTCGTCCCCTTCCGCGGCCGCAATGTGTAGGGAGGTCTGGCCCGCGCCGTTGACGGCGTCCACGGCGGCTCCGTAGTCCACCAGGATGCGTGCCATGTCCACGTCCCGCCTCCTGGCCGCCAGGTGCAGGGCGGTGTCCCCCGCGGGGGTACTCGCCTGGGTGGCACACGGGTTGTTAAACTACTGGGATTAGTATCCGGGTCACTCAGGGTAATGGTGTGGCGCAAGCTTCATGAAGTGGCTAAAGCGATGAGTTATGTCTGAGGTGGATGCGTTTCGTCGCCTATAACAACGTTATACTTACGATTTGCTAGATACAACTTAAAATTGATTACAAGTGAAGTTAATTAATTAGCTTTAATTACAAAATTGTTGTCTATTTACTAGCAGGTGGCGATGAAACGCAAGTGAATGTTTGGAAATAATGTTAAATGTGGATCTTAGAAAAATTCTAAAAGTGAAAAAGTCTCGAACTCGAAAAACGTTAATAAATTCTGCATAGACAACCCTACTATCTACATATAAAGTTAAAATTTTCGCGTTTTTATTTACAGAAGCAGTGAGTAACTTTAAAACAAAATCCGTTGGAATATTTCAAGAACAAATTGAATAATTTCATGCGTTTGGTCTCGAGTGCAGTTGCATAACAATGTATACTACGTGTATATCACACACTCTGTACACAAACAAGCAGCGCGTCACGTACCTTGAGTTGCTCGGCCGTCTGCGCGCTGAGTAGCTCGCGCACCATGCTCTGGTTGCCGGCCTCCACTGCCAGCAGCAGCGGGATCTTCCCCCTCTGGAACACCATGTCGCGAATTAGTTTTTTCCATTCCTTCTGCTTGGCGCGTTCTTTGTTTAGCTCGACAAAGCTGAGCTCGAGTTTCTGCAGGTCCTTCGCCTGCAGGCCGACGGGCGGGCTGCGCGAGCGGCCGCCGCGGCTGGCACTGGCCGCGTCCCGGCGCCCGTCGCTCATGGCGCCCGCTCAGTGCCCGCACTTCGGGCGCCGCCTCTAGCACAAACAACTCACGTCGTGCATTGCGGAGGGCAACTGCACGAATCGCTTCCGAACCGTGACACCACAGACAATACTATCCGATTTATGTGCATCGCAGTCTTCGCAGGCAACTACACAATAACGTATAATCGATCGTCTATCGTGCTTCTCACTGAATACCGATGCATTCGAAATTGACACGATTTCCGATTTACTAAGTTTAGTCCGTCACGCTCAGAGCCAGGGATACGTACTTGATCCTCCATGAGTACTAGGTACTAGGTACACGAAAGAAAGTCGGAGGCCATGGCAAAGCTGCCTTCCTCTACTCGTGACGAAGGACCGACTGAGACGTATTGTATTAAAATTAGTAATTTTGAATTTCAGCGCTGACGTTGTAACTAATATTCAGCGGGTGATTTGCATTGTAAATTCGCGCTGTGACGTTTACTCGGCGGCTAAAGCTCGACGGATAATTAGCTAGTTTCTATTCGTACAGGGTGGCTCGTTCCTGCTGTCGGAATGTCCTTAACACGTCAGCCTTGGGAGACGGCGCGGTGCGCGACGTTCGCGTTTCGAGGGAATTTAGTCATAATTAGTGATTGTCGGATTATTTTTGTCAGTTACTGCGTGTTGCGTCAAAAGATGGCACGATAAATTTGAAAGTTGTATTAGTTTTGTAGGCTTAGAGTTGATTCAGCTCGCAGTGTGAACGTAGAGTTTTGTTTACAGGTTGTGTTTTAGGGTGTTTTCGGGGGTAGTTCCTGAATCAGGCGGATGGCGGTGCCAGGCGGCGCGGTTGCACGCGATGGCTGCGACGACGCTGCATCTATCCAGTTCACTACTCTTGTATTTACAAATCGTAACTCTAATAACAGCAACATAAAGCTCAAGATTTGTTGTACCCAATTCGCATCGGTCGTTTAGTTTAACTATTTCCAATTTGCATACATTTATGTATTTGCTAGGCAAAGATATCGATAGAGGTAGGCAGTACTGGTAGTACTTACGACAGACAGTAAATGACCTTTGAGCGAGCGAGATGAATAAACTTTTGAAATAGATTTTATTAGTAACATAAGTATAAACGTCCATCTCATTTGAATCATAGCTTTTTTATTCCGAGTGTGGGCACGTTTATATGACTCCATTTTGGTACAAGTCGCAACTGCAAAGACTTTTATACAGCAGCAGCGACGTAAGCTACGCGTACGCATCGCTGGCTAAAATATTTCAAAATAAGTTTTATTGTTATTCGCATATAACCCAAAATTGCAATAACCTCTGTTGCAACGCGCGAACGTGCGCCAAATCCGAGGCAGTCTAGCAGTATCAAGCTGAAAGAAAAAGCTAAGCGTCTAGGCGTCTGTTTTGAGTTCTAATGTCACTTTTGAACTTTTGGGGTTTGCTATATCTATGGAATCATACATTTTCAAAAACGGGCTTGGAAATTCGAACATTATTTTGACAACCTTCTTCGAAATCGCAAATGCTGTACTGGAGGTCTGTGATGAAAACTCATATCTGTCGTGTTATTTAAAAATGGAACGAACTTTTACTCCGAAAAAAAAATAGCAACCAAGGAGGTTACTTATCAAAGATTTTATTTAAATTTCGAACTGGCTTGCAAAGAGAGCTGTTTATAGTAAAAAAGAAACAAATTAACATATTGATGCGTGAATATTATTTTTGTTCGTTATTGATTCTAAGATTTTCCGTATAGATACTACTTAGTTTGAATTCCCGCGCATTATTTGAGAGAAGTATTATGCAAACCTTGGCCGCAACCAGGCATTGATGGACTCACGTAAAGTCTGTTTTTGACTAACTAACTAAACTACTGATAAAATATAATTACTAGTTCTGCACATGTAATTAGGTGTAAAAATGTTATTTAGTGTGTGAAATTGTTAACATAATGTCTTGTAATAATTATTATTGACGAATTGCATTAAAAATACATGCAAAGATTGTTTACTAAATAAGACAAGTAAGAAAAAACAGAGTATTTGTTTGTGATTTTCACGTTCGTCCATCAATGCCTCTGTTGCCGGCCGCTACAGGCCAATACAATCTACTATTTGGTCTCTTTTATCTCGTTTGAAAAGAACCTTGCCCCACTCTAGGATTTTTCGTGTATCGTGAGTGCGTTTACAAACACAAAACTCACATGCACAAACACCCAAACCTGGATGACAAGAATATTTGTTCCATGCGAGGATCCAACCCGCGACCCTTACCGCAGAAGCAAATCGCTCAACCATTGCGCATACGCATAAATATACTACTAGCGCAGGTAAATATCGAGATTGAAAACGGCGGCACTTCTATTGTTCTATGTGCCTCTCTCTCACATTACCGTACGTGGAGCGAAAGGCAAATACAAATGTCGACATTTTCAATCCGATTCTTTAACTGCGTGAATAGTACTGTATTGTATGACACTATAATAATGTTTACCCCATCAGCTCGTAATCTGATGTCCTTGCCAGCGGCGGTGAGCAGTGCCCGGAGTATGCTGGTGGCTGTGCCGGTCTGTCTGCTGGCCACTAGGTGCACTGCTGTTTGTTGCCGACTCTGCAAATAACTTGCTATGTAAAACAGCAGTTAAAAAAACTAACTGGATTAGTTAGCTCGAGTTAAATAAATGCAATGCTTGCTTATAAATGCGCTTTATTTTACTTTTATGGGAGTTAAAGGTAACTGCAGGTAACTAAGTTAATTTTTTTCTTTTTGACGTTATAATAAAAAGTTGTGTAAAGTCGTCGTGAAGTTCAAGGTATTGAGACAATTCAGCAATAATGATCTAAAACAAGAACTTTCAATTCGCGCAATATCATAGATTTTTTACCAAGTAATATTAAGAAAAGCAATTTTCCATAAGTATAGAAATGTCTTTGCAATTTTCTCATACCTACCGAACTTTTTTTTTTTTTTGACTGTTCAGTAATATACCAGTAACATACTTAAATGATTATAACCTTTTTAATATAGTAATTTTTACAGCTATTTTTACGGTCCGCGTGGTGCCGGACTTAAAGAATAGCACCACCCTTATCTCTTCTCATGGGTGTCGTAAAAGGCGACTAAGGGATTCACCAGAGGATGCGCAGCAGCGTTCTTTGAGTATTTAATCAACCAACTGCAATTGTCAACCCGCCTGCCAAGCGTGGCGATTATGGCATATCCCCTTAATTGGGGGAGGCCTATGTCTAGTACTGGACGTCTTTCGGCTGAAATGATGATGATGAATTTTTACAGACAGGGAAAAAATCTAAATCGCCCATTTCTTTTTTTGCAAATGAGTGTACATAACTAGTTTAAATTAAGTAAAAAATAAAAATAATATTATTTCATACAGTTGGACAGCCCAAAATCTCACCCCTCCCGTGGCGAAGGGATCGACTCCTCTCTTAGACAGCAGCAGTTTGACGATGTCCTCCCTCGAGTACATGGCAGATATGTGCAGCACGTTGTAGTTGTCCTGTGAACACACACAAAATACAGGTATTAGGTATAAAATGATAAGTAAAATTCTCTCGATGGTGTGTGCAGTCCACCAACCCGCATGGGCCGGATGGTGGACTAAGGCTAAAGCCTTCTTATTTTGAGAAGATGCCCGTACAGCAGTGGGACTCGAGTAGATTATGTTATAACTACTTGTTATTCAATTGTGTTTTTGGCAGTTTATTATGAGTAAGGTACTGCAGATATCTGGTAACTAACTCCGAATAAATTTTGTTATTTAATAATAAAAAATAAATTTAGAAAAACCCTAGTATTTCAGTATAAAAAAAAACAAATTAAGAAAAACAGTCAACCTTTTGCTCTATTATCTGATTATCAAGTGGTCGAATTCAGTGAAAAACAAGCTGTAACGGACAACAACTCAAATCAGTATGACGGTGACTTTCAAGAATTTACACGAATTATAGTGGGAATAAAATGCTGTTCTCCACACCTAATTGCGGATAAAGTGAGTAATAACAAAGATAAAATCTGTGGTATGTAATAACCTCCATTCACAATCAAAATTAAATGTTTTCACTTTTGAAACGTCAGGCAACTAGTTGTATTGCCCATGGATGTATATTGTATATGTTACGGGCAAAGTCCGCAGGGTGTGCAGAGGCAGCACTGTCCGGGCATTGGGTTTAATTTCTACCGTCAAACGTTAACCAAGAAGTTTTTACTTCACTGAATTATTACGAAATTGAAAAAAATAACGAGTGTGCTTTTGACCACACGACTGAAGTAAAACTTCACTAACTTAATATCTCCCTCAATACTATTTCAATGAGAACAAAGGAATAGCGGCGCGTGTCCGGCCGTCGCGCGCGCCTCGTTCCCCGCGGCCCGCACTACCCCCTCCGTTCGCCTCTATTTTCGTAACTCCGTAACGCATTCACCAGCTTACTCCCCAAGTCAAGCGTGCCTAAAGAAGTTTTACTTCAAAAATCTAACGAAAATTTCCTTTTTTTTTTTGTTTATTATATACAATGTACAAAAATTTCTAGTTGAGGTTTTTAATAAGATAACCGACTTCTAACGACAGACCGCCTGGTACGAATCTAGATCGGCCACATTAGCCTCAAATAGCTTTTATTGGCAAAAATGTAATAGAAACGTAGACGCCATAAAAATATGCTTTAAATTTAAGGGTTAGCTCCCCGGCGTCGTATTATTGCTACTATAAATACCAGCTAGTGGGGAAACCCATGACTATTTCTTAGAATTGCTTAATTTGCAAGATTTATGGGTACCTACAGTCATATCAATTTCATTCTTTCATCTGCAGACACAGACATCATCCTCCGAGCCTTTTCCCAATTATATTGGGGTCGGCTTCCAGTCTAGCCAGATGCGGCTGAACATCAGTATTTTACACGGAGCGACTGCCATCAGACCCCCGCAACCCAGTTACTGGGTAATACTGACATTCGGAGGTTAGACCAGTTGTCAGACTTTCAGGCTTCTGACTACCCGTAACGACTCCCATAGATATTCGTATGACAACCGGGACCGACAGCTTAACGTGCTCTCCGAGGCACGGAGGGGTCTCGATGTGTAACGAAACGGTCACATCCACAGACTGACCGCGGCAAGTGCAGCTTAACCTTGCAGATCGTACAATCCGCGCAGTCGTTGCATCGCTACGAGCCCCTCGATGCCATACGATCAAGTATAGAATATAAATCCATTGTAATAAGGTCTACTTTCTAACGCAAAAAGAGACTAAGACATAGACTGACTTTCTAAGACATAGTAAAAAATATAGACGAAGTGCTGCAAACAATCATGGTGAAGCCAACAAAAAAACCGTGCTCCTCCGTGTATAAACCAGCGCTCACGCATACACATGCATCTGAAAGATATTTGTCTGTGGCGATGCTTACTGAAAGATGCCGCGACTAGTGTACTGAGAGCGGTGAGCATGCTTTGATGTGTGTGTTTCTGTGTGCATGAGCACTGCAGGGCAATTGTGTAACTGCATCGCAATCAACAAAATGTCAATTTTGACGTTTAAATGCGGATTTCAATGTTCATTTCCCCGTTTGTTTTGACAATCCGTCAAATTGACAACTACGTACCACGCAATGAATATTGCTGTAATTTCAAAATGAAAGCTGATGTCAATGTGAATGCATTACACAATTACCCCACTGGTTTGTACTCGGAGGATTCGTCTATATTTTTTACTATGTCTGTGTCTGCAGAATAATGGATTTCCAAGATCCAAGACATAGTTAATTTTATTATCATCCACTAGACTATGCCCGCGGCTTCGCCCGCATACAACGTGTTATTGAAATAACTGAAAACCTCTTAAGGGGTCATTGTACTCATAAGTATGAACAGTTTTTACCACGGGGCTGACCCTGAGATCGCGAAAAAAAACAATATTTTCCTACATTTTGTCGATTTATGTAAACTCAAATCTAGGGAACAGCTGATATTTTTCTCGTGATTTCAGGGTTGGTCCCATAGCAAAAGTTGTTCATACTGATGAGTACAACGACCCCTTAAGAGGTTTCCAGTTATTTCAATAACACGTTGTATAATTCGGCTTCTCACGGAAATATGTTATCGTGCGTTCCTCGGGAACTGTTAATCTTCCCGGGATAAAAAGTATGGTTTATATGTGTCCCAAGTTTCATCTAAATCCGTTTTACGGTTTGCGTGGGATTGAGGAACAAACATCCAAACTTTCACATTTACAATATTAGTAGGATGAACCAATGCAACACCGTAGCGCGACTACGGCGTAGCATAGTTGTAGTAAAGCTGCATAGCTGCTGTTGTATGAACGCTACGCCCGTTTCCAGTTTCTTTTGTAATCCTATAGGAACAGTACAAAATATATTGCGTCAAATTTTTTATACAGGCTGTATTATAAATATGATACACAATACATAGTATATAAATACTACATAATTAGACACTAAACTTTTATAGATCTATATATATAATCGTTGATGCGTCTATTAGTAATCGTGTAACTTCTAAACACTTGACTGATTGAGGTCGTATTAACACAATACGTATATATTTTGTATGTTGAGACGATGGCGATGGTTCATAGCTAAGAAGGATCCGATAGGTGGCGCTGTGGTCAATTTATTAACAAAAACTCAAAAATGGTTTAGTGCCAAAAAAGATATTCACAAAATCTAAACCCGATAGGTGGCGCAGTGAGCGTAGCCGTAGTTTCATATAAATTTGCTTTAATATGGGAATCAAACCCGCGACCCTGAGCAAAGCAAGCGGACATCGAACGGTGTCGCCAAATACTTTGACATACATTATGTAGGTACAAGTTCCCCCTACATTCCTATGCGTGGTAAATATATGTCCATACATATGTATGTGTGTACTGATAGATCGCGTGCCCAAGTCCTGCTAAGACATTAGTTAACTTAATCAATATGTATGCAAACTGGGCTATGTAGGCTACATATATATAGGACTTTAATTATTGCTAACAGTTATTCTGCACGATTTTATTTTACAGCATGTTTTCAGGTTTCTTATGAAAAGTTTTATTTGTAACTAGCTGTGTCCGCGACTCCGTTCGCGTCATCATCATCATCATCATTTCAGGCGAAAGACGTCCACTGCTGGACATAGGCCTCCCCCAAGCATCGCCACAACGACCGGTCCTGCGCCTTCCGTATCCAGCGGATTCCCGCGACCTTCACTAGGTCGTCGGTCCACCTTGTGGGGGGCCTACCCACGCTGCGCCTTCCACGCGTACGCGGTCACCACTCCAGAACTTTACTGCCCCATCGGCCATCCGTTCTGCGAGCAATGTGCCCCGCCCACTGCCACTTAAGTTTGGCAATTCTTCGGGCTATGTCGGTTACTTTTGTTCTCCTGCGTCCGTGTGAATGTCGGAAAAAAACATTATCTCATAAATATGAACACAATGTCTTCATATAGTGCCTTAAAAGTCTAATACAATAACGGATACAGGAGACTGATGAGTCTGCCTCGCTTCTGCAGCGCGTCAGGGATGTTCGCTGAAGCCCGCATAGATGACTTTTATGCAGTCATGAGAAAAAGGATTGCATCCTTGTTGCGTCGGGTGAGGGGCAGTTCCAACAGCCTGCTTGCCGTCGTGTCTCAAGACTGTTTAGGCAGCCATTTGATTCACTGGCTGACTGTGCAAAAGCCAGCAGCCAAGTTAGTCTTCATTAAATAATATTTTTTGTAATGTTTTATGTGTAATCCTAATCTAATATGGACTGTATGGTTCGAAATCAATGTTTTATTATTATTTTTTAAATAATATATTAAGCGCCTACACAGACGATTACACTAAATAATTTATTTTAAGAAAATCAAAACAATCGTTTTATTTCGTACTTAGTAAAAGCTCAGTGCTTCCAGATATTAAAGAAATGATTTTCCCATTTTAACTGACGTAATTGCTCCGATTGTTTATTTTAAAAAGTAGTAAATTATATTTAAGTACGTAACGCACACGTATATATGTTGGTACAGTTGAACGCACGTCATTGGTAACACTTGAATTACGAAAACCACCCTTACTGCTTACGAAATACAGACGCTATCAAGATCAAACTGGTACAACTGTCGAGCGGTTGACTGTACGTGAGTAAATTAAAAAATATGTATTATGTACCTAAAAAGTGTTATTTCAATGATAGGAACTCTAAACAAACTGTATCATCATATTTTTTTAAATCATTACATTTATTACATGTTCTGGTTCAAAGGAGTCCTACTGACCCAATTATTGCTGATAAATGGATCATAAATACCAGGCCCCTCAGAAAGTATTGCGAAAAAAAGTTTTTATATATGGGAGACTGACCAGTTATAATGTTTTTCGAAAATATGATTATTTATAAGTAAAAATAAGTAAGTTCCAATTTCAAAATTTCCCTCCACATTTTTTGCGAGTTAATTCAAAGTATTGTGTCTCACTGAAATATGGATCTGCGCCGGGAACATTTTAGAGCTATGATTTTATACGATTTCAAGTGTCGCCTGAAACCGGATGAATCGTACGATAGGCTTCAAATGGCATTCATGGATGAAGGCCCTTCCAAGGCAACCGTGTATCGTTGGTATAACGAATTCAAGCGCGGTCGACCAACTTTGGGGGATGACGAAAGAAGCGGTCGCCCTTTGACGGCTGTTACCGAAGAAAACGTGCTAGCAGTGAAAAATTTAATCCAAGACAACAGGCGAATTACATATCAGGAGATTCAACACATATTGAAGATTGGATCGGGAAGCGTTCACGAGATTCTACACAGCCATCTTCGCGTGAGGAGGATAGTATCACGCTGGGTGCCGCACAACCTCACCGATGCTCAGAAGCAGGCCCGGGTGGAATGGTGCCGTGATATGCTTAACAAATTTGAAGCAGGCTCGTCTCGGCGTGTTTACGACATCGTTACAGGTGATGAGTCCTGGATTTATCAATACGACCCAGAAACCAAGCGCCAGTCGACTGTTTGGGTGTTTCAAAATGAGCCAACGCCTACCAAAGTGAAGCGATCTAGAAGCGGGGGTAAGATTTTGATCGCTAGCTTTTTTAATTTGACTGGCCACTTGGTATCAATTCCCTTACGGGATCAAAGAAGCATTAATGCCGAATGGTATACTACCAAATGTTTGCCAGAAGTTTTCTCTGTTATAAGCAACAAGCGACCAAACACAGGGCTCCGCGGGCTACTGCTCCACCACGACAATGCACCTGCGCACACCGCACTCAAAACGAGGGACTTCCTGGACAGCACGCCAGTCAAACTCCTGGGTCACCCTCCTTACAGCCCTGATCTAACACCGTGTGACTTCTTTTTATTCCCAAAAATAAAAAATCAGCTCAAAGGGATACAATTTTCGTCGCCGGAAGATGCGCTGGCTGCGTTCGAGCAGGCTGTAAACGAGGTGTCTGCGGCGGACTGGAAAAAGTGTTTTGAAAACTGGTTTAGGCGCATGAATCTTTGTATAGAGGCTGGTGGAAAGTACTTTGAAAAGATTTGATAAAAATATATGTACGTATAGAACAATTTTTTTTAGTTTCGCAAAACTTTCTGAGTGTCCCACGTATAAGGCTCAGCCGTAGGGAAGAATGTCAGGAAACATCTAAAAATAAATATTAATAAATATTTTTGAGACATTTTTACACAGCACCATCTAGTCCTAAACTAAGCAGACCTTGTACTATGGGTACTAGACAATGGATATAATACTTATACACTTTTGTTTTTGTAAATACATACCTATAATACATAAAAAACACCCAGACCAACACAAACAATTATGTTCATCAATATTTTTGGGGAAATACTTTCTGGCAGCCCCGTTTTATAGTGGTGTGCGTGTGTAAACGTGTAAGCGCTAGAACACATAACATTTTTTTTTGCTTTTGTTTTGCTAGCGTGTAATGTATGGAACTAACCTTCTATGTGTAGTTATTCTAAGCTTCGACCTATCTTCCTTCTACATATAGAGGTAAATCCTAAGTTACCTACTATGTAAAGTGTACGTAATGATACTAGTAGCCTTTGCCTTGACTTGGCAGTATGCTGATTTATGGGAAAGACTTTTGTTTAACAGGTGACGATAATGTGTTGTTATGAAATAGAGAGATATTCATATTTATCTCAAATACAACACTCTATTTTACAAAAACTGTCATTATAAAAAAAAAAACATTAAAACCCGACTACGGAAAATAAAACAAAAAACGTAAAGTCGTTTTCCGTTGAGACGTTATGGTTGCTGCATGGTGAATGAGACTTCAAAATCTTTTCACAATGCTGTAATCTCAACGGAAAACTACTTGTTTTACGTTTTTTCGTTGGTTTTCCTTAGTCGTTGGTTTTTAGTTTTTTTAACTTTAATTTTTATTTGTTATGATGTTTTGGTGGCTAAGGTCACAATTTTTTTTAATGAAACGTAGCGCCGTAGTCCTGTAGAAAGAAACAGAAACACGAAACAGGTGGTGTTTCTGTTCTTTTTACACGATGACTGACATTCTGAACTGCCGGGAGATAGAAAAAAACGCTGAAACATTGTATAAAATAGTTTTTTCTGTCGCTTGCTATATTTTATATTGTACTATATTTATGAACTCAGCATTTTCTCCTCTTTCTTTTGACATCCCACTCGATACGATAGGAAATAAAAAAGCGGCCAAGTGCGAGTTGGACTCGGCCATGAAGGGTTCCGTAGCAGCAAGTAACATAATATAAAAGTTCTTCTAGTTCGTTGTAACTTTGAAAGATGTTTTAATAATAAATGCTTGTAAATTGCGGTTTATGATACACATATTTAAAAAAACTACTTAGATCTCATTCAAACCAATTTTCGGTGGAAGTTTACATGGTAATGTACATCATATATTTTGTTTAGTTTTATTATTATCTTATTTTAGAAGTTACAGGGGGGGGGACCATTTACCAGTTTAGAAAAAATTATATTAGAGACCTCAATATCACAATACACGTAGTACAGGTTTGATAAAAAAAAATTGAGTTTTAGTTCTAAGTATGGGGAACCCCCATTATTTTCTTTTTTTTTGTGTATATCTTAATGCGGTTCACAGAATACATCTACTTACCAAGTTTCAACAGTATAGTTCTTATAGTTTCGGAAAAAAGTGACTGTGACATACGGACGGACAGACAGACAGACATGACGAATTTATGGATTCCGTTTTTTTACCATATGGCTACGGAACCCTAAAAACAACCCCCCTTTTTGGGATGTAACACCCGTAATATTGATTTTATTCGCATAAAATGTGTCACTCGGATTATAATAACGAATCGATTGACACCTCATTTGTCAAAATCGGATGAGTAGTTTAGGCGATATGGTGAAACATACGTAAATACAAACACACATAGACTGCTGATAATATATAACCCTTCCTTTTTGGCTTTGCCATAGTCGGGTAAAAAATTATTCAAAGTCGCTCAGCGAGCTATGGAGCGAGCTATGCTTGGAGTTTCTTTGACGGATAAAATCCGTAACGAGATTATCCGGAGAAGAACCGGAGTGACCGACATAGCTTGTAGGATCAGTAAGCTGAAGTGGCAGTGGGCTGGCCATGTCTGTCGAAGGACCGATGTCCGTTGGAGCAAACGAGTCCTTGAGTGGAGACCGCGAATCGGCAAACGCAGCGTAGGGCGCCCCCATGCCAGGTGGACCGACGACCTAAAGAACGTGGCTGGGGGGGGGGGACTGGATGCGAAAGGCAGAGGACCGAGCGTTGTGGCGCAACTTGGGAGAGGCCTATGTCCAGCAGTGGACTGCGATAGGCTGAGTTGATAGTCGGGCAAAAACTGTACCTACTGTGCATGAATGTTGGCCAAGCTTTATGATTAAAGGATCAACGCCCACGTGACGAAGAAAACGTGTTGTTGGGTTGTTGGTGTGAATTGCGTAGAGTTGTGTGTAGGCATGTGTAATTCGTTGGTCGCGTGCTGCCGTGGTCACCTCGCGCCATTTGTTGCTCTAATGTCACGGTCCACTGACTCATGGGCCTGACGAACCTATTCGATTTATATGTACGCACAACCAAATTGATAAAGCTGAATGAATAATGAAATGCTGGTAATTAAATGAGTTATAAGTACCAGCAAACTTTAAGGCCCACTTGCATCAACGCGAGACAATCTAGTAATAACGTCTATAATCCAGGGTTAAATGTATTACAGAGATTACAGATTTTTTATAAACTTATTAAGGTGAATGCTACAGGGTACACCGCGAAATTCAAATTTTTGGCGTTTTTTGCAAATTGTAGCTTTATTTCGCGTTGTATATCGGTCAAAATATAATAGGCGGAAATAATAACAATATATCTACTGAATAACACTCATAAAAAATATTAACCTAGCTCTATTAGCTGTACTAGCTCGATAATATTAATTTACGATCAAATTATCGATTTTCGAGCTTATACAGCTTATAGAGCTAGGTTAATATTTTTTATGAGTATAATTCCTTAGATATATTGTTACTATTTCCGCGAATCATATTGCGATCGATATAAAACACGAAACAGAGCTACAATTAGCAAAAAACGCAAGAAATTTTGAATTTCGCGCGCTACCCTGTAGCATTCACCTTAACGGCCAAAATTAATATCCAATCTATCCACGATTTGCCCTACTAGAGATAGTAATTTGACATAAGCTCCATACAAAATATGTCAAATTTCTATCTCCAGTACCTACTCCACCGTGCCTACTTCTCCGCCAAATAGTGATGCTTGCATTGCTGTGTTTCGGTCTGAAGGGTACGGGTGCCGGTGAAATTACAATCACATGAGACTTTCCATCTTCATGTCTCAGTTTGGCGAACCGACTTGCGGTACCATTTAGGCAACAGCCTAGGTGGTATTGCAGTTGTTATGGGCAAAGGTAACCGCTTAACATCAGGTGGGCCTTTAGCTCGTTTCGCCATCCTATACTATAAAAATAAAAAAATAAAAATAAGAAAGTAGGGTAAATCGTGGATAGATTGCATATTAATTTTGGCTGTTAGAATATATTAGAATAAAATCGATACTTACAGATATTTTTTGTTGTTGACTGCACCAACAGACCAAAAATATGTTTGTACACTCTGTTTTTTCTTACTTGTTTTATTTAGTAAACAATCTTGGCATGTCGGTTAATGGCAATAGGCTCGCCCCCTTTTAAATGGGACTGTAACATAACTGGCGAAATGTGGGTGCGCTATACACCTCTGCCTACCCCTTCGGGGAAATACAGGCTTGATGTTATGTTATGTTATGTTACTTGGCATGTCTTTTTAATGCAGTTCGTCAATAATAATTATTAAAAGACATTATGTTAACAATTTCATACACTATTATTTTTAAATTAGAATTATGCATTGCACGTGCATGTGTGCAGAACTAGTGACTATATTTTATCTGTAGTTAGGTATTTGAATACAGAGACATGCCAAGATTGTTTACTAAATAAGACATAAGAGAAAAACCAGACTTTAAGGAACTTGGGTATTCGATCGGAATAGAAAATAATTATAAGTCTACCAGTGGTTCAGATTTAAGGGATCAGACCGGATTAACACTTGAGTTCACCAACGATAATCCTCTGCTTAAAAGTTTACCTAAAATTCCAGTAGGTACATTTTTGGAGTAATCAGAGAATTAAAGTTGATGAACACCGGCCTTAGTCCTTTAAACGTGCGATTTTGGGCCCAATCGAACAGCGATAAAATAGAAATAGAATCAGAAGTCCAAGAAGTAGGTAGGTAATTACTTTCCGCAGTATGCAGCAATCAATGCGGAAAAATAAAATCAACTCAATTCCTAAGTTTTCGAGTAGATTAAAATCTAAAGAAAGGAAACCTAGCTCAAATTGTAGACTTCATTAAAAGATAACAGTTGCAGACCTTGGACAAGTTACAAGGCACGGAGTTATTGCACTAAGGAAACTTTTATTTGATAGTTTATTGAGTTTCTAAAACAAAAATCTTTTATTATAAACCGGCCAAATGCGAGTCAGACTCACGCACTATAGCCATGGGTTTCGTACCACCACATATCATAATTTACCTACTTTTTGTTTTTGACGACGTCAGGTCTGTGGTCTAGTGGTTCGAGTGTCGGAATGCTGATCACGAGGTCGGGGTTTGATTCCCACAAAACACAAATATTTGTGTGATGAAAATAAGTGTTTGTGTTGGTCTGGGTGTTTCTTATATAAGTATATAGATAAGGGTTATATACATTGTCTAATACCCATAGTATAAACTTTGCCAGTTTTGGGACTAGATGATGCTGTGTTAAATGTCCCAAATATTTATTTATTTATTATGTAATTATCTTTTCAAAGGGTTTCAAGACTTTCCAGTCAAAATGGAAGTCATATGGTGCATAATATATAATAGTCATTGAAATAAGATAAGGATGAAACTTATGTTTTTACAAAAGAAAGTATATTAGTATTATATTAATTAAAATAATTTGTCCTGTTACCTTTGCATATAATATGTATATTTTGTGTATGTGTGGCAAAATAAATGCTTTAAATGGTTTTAGTATTATATCCATTGTCTAGTACCCCTAGCACAAGCTCTGCTTAGTTTGGGACTAGATGATGCTGTGTAAAAATATCCATGAATGTTTATTTATTTATTAATTAATTAAAGAGTAAGCACTACAATCGGACCAAGTTTATTTTTGACTGAAGTGACCATGGACATGAGTTTTTTCGACAAAATGTTATATGAGAATTTTACCAGCGCCACGTGTGCTTACTTTGAACTAAACAAGTTCCACATAACTACACATCAACTCAGCCTATCGCAGTCCACTGCTGGACATAGGCCTCTCCCAAGTGGCTCCACAACACTACATAACTACACGATAACATCAAATAATACACGATATCGCAAAATACTCATGCTACACTCCTACTTTAGAACAAAAACCGTTGAAAAATGCATTTTACCGAGGTTTCTGAACCTAGCCATCGGGTTTAAGCATTTTTAGGGTTCGTACCCAAAGGGAATGGGGCTCTATTATTCTCGCTACGCTGTCCGTCCATCCGTCTGTCACATACCTGTATCTTTTGAACGGTAATAGGTAGCCGGATGAAATTTTCTTAGAATATGTGTTGCTGTTGTGTGTGACCCCTATCACGACAAATACTAAAAATAAAAAATGAAAAAATCAAATGGCATGCATTTTTTTCAACGTTCTTGTTCCTGATCTATCTTCAAAACTGTAATACATAGCAGCGTCAAACTTAGTCTGATTATAGTGTATTCTATGTAGTTTAGTAAAAAATACTAAAAATTGGGCAGACATAGACATATGTGGTGGTACCTGCGTAAGAAAGAGATACAAAAATTCATATTTCGTGCACGGTGTGTTTGCGTCTTATGAACTCTCGTAAATTAAATCAGTGTCGATGGGTGGTATGGAACCCTTATTGTGTGAGTTCGTTCGACTCACACTTGGCCGGTTTTTTTATTTGTATTTGCCATTACAGATGCCATAGTAACACATAATTTATGATAAGCTATGTATTACGGATAAAAAGATACAGCCCTGATGTTTAGTACAAGGTTCCCCTTGGCACGCTTGGGTTGGGTACGAAACCTTAAAAATTATTCAAACAAGAACCAGTTACTTTGAAATAGCTATATTAGAGAAAAGTGCATCCGTAACTAATGAAAATTTATAATATGTATAATAAAACAAAATTAAGATGTTGTAGTGCATGACTGTTAAAAGGTACAATACTTGAAAATCATTTCATAAAGCGAATCGTCTTTGACTTGATTACGTGGGACACTCAGAAAGTTTTGCGAAACTAAAAAAAATTGTTCTATACGTACATATATTTTTATCAAATCTTTTCAAAGTACTTTCCACCAGCCTCTATACAAAGATTCATGCGCCTAAACCAGTTTTCAAAACACTTTTTCCAGTCCGCCGCAGACACCTCGTTTACAGCCTGCTCGAACGCAGCCAGCGCATCTTCCGGCGACGAAAATTGTATCCCTTTGAGCTGATTTTTTATTTTTGGGAATAAAAAGAAGTCACACGGTGCTAGATCAGGGCTGTAAGGAGGGTGACCCAGGAGTTTGACTGGCGTGCTGTCCAGGAAGTCCCTCGTTTTGAGTGCGGTGTGCGCAGGTGCATTGTCGTGGTGGAGCAGTAGCCCGCGGAGCCCTGTGTTTGGTCGCTTGTTGCTTATAACAGAGAAAACTTCTGGCAAACATTTGGTAGTATACCATTCGGCATTAATGCTTCTTTGATCCCGTAAGGGAATTGATACCAAGTGGCCAGTCAAATTAAAAAAGCTAGCGATCAAAATCTTACCCCCGCTTCTAGATCGCTTCACTTTGGTAGGCGTTGGCTCATTTTGAAACACCCAAACAGTCGACTGGCGCTTGGTTTCTGGGTCGTATTGATAAATCCAGGACTCATCACCTGTAACGATGTCGTAAACACGCCGAGACGAGCCTGCTTCAAATTTGTTAAGCATATCACGGCACCATTCCACCCGGGCCTGCTTCTGAGCATCGGTGAGGTTGTGCGGCACCCAGCGTGATACTATCCTCCTCACGCGAAGATGGCTGTGTAGAATCTCGTGAACGCTTCCCGATCCAATCTTCAATATGTGTTGAATCTCCTGATATGTAATTCGCCTATTGTCTTGGATTAAATTTTTCACTGCTAGCACGTTTTCTTCGGTAACAGCCGTCAAAGGGCGACCGCTTCTTTCGTCATCCCCCAAAGTTGGTCGACCGCGCTTGAATTCGTTATACCAACGATACACGGTTGCCTTGGAAGGGCCTTCATCCATGAATGCCATTTGAAGTCTATCGTACGATTCATCCGGTTTCAGGCGACACTTGAAATCGTATAAAATCATAGCTCTAAAATGTTCCCGGCGCAGATCCATATTTCAGTGAGACACAATACTTTGAATTAACTCGCAAAAAATGTGGAGGGAAATTTTGAAATTGGAACTTACTTATTTTTACTTATAAATAATCATATTTTCGAAAAACATTATAACTGGCCAGTCTCCCATATATAAAAACTTTTTTTCGCAATACTTTCTGAGGGGCCTGGTGTTTGCGAGACCAAAATCTGTCAAAAGAATAGTAAAAAGTTTTCTCTGTGCATTCTCAATCGTTTTAAAATGTTGTAAGTTACAACATAACTCCATTTAGTTTAAAAATAACTTGACGAATGGTAAATACTTATTTAAACGTATGCAAACATGTCGCGAAGGGAGTCTAACTGACTGGCCGCAGACATTTTGTGTTAATGTTAGAATGGCAAGTCCATAATGCATTTTCTTATAAGTCGGACCGAGCTTGAGTGCTGACCTATTACAGGTTATGAGCATAAATTGCCTGTGGAGGGTGTTATCAGGGCATCTGTGACGGTAGGCATGATTCCGCGCCATAAGTTAGCAATATTAATCTTGCGGCCTACTGCAAGCGAGTAACTAGATATAATTTCTTTGGATAAATAGGTATTTTGATGCTGTTTTTTTTTCAAGTGACAAAAAATGGTACCTAGTAGGGCTCCTGACGGAAATTAAAATATTATATTTTCGTACTTTAGGGCCTAAAAGGTGAGACTTGGGACTTCCTTTAGTGATTGAATCGGAAAATAGTAGTAGTAGAGCTCGTTTGTGAAAGAGCTCGTCCGGGGAAGTACTACCACCGTGCCTACTTCTCCGCCAAATAGTGATGCTTGCATTGCTGTGTTTCGGTCTGAAGGATACGGGTGCCGGTGAAATTACAATCACATGAGACTTTCCATCTTCATGTCTCAGTTTGGCGAACCGACTTGTGTACCATTTAGGCAACAGCCTAGGTGGTTTTGAAGTTGTCATGGGCAAAGGTAAACGCTTAACATCAGATGGGCCTTTAGCTCGTTTCGCCATCCTATACTATAAAAAAAAAAAAAAAAAACTTTCGCTAAAAAAAAAAGCAAGAAAGAAAGAGAAAAAAAATTGTATTTATTGTTACAATTGGCAACGTGTATACAAAAAACTACTACTGATGTGATGGTGTAGGCGGGCGTTTTCGAGGGTTGTTTTTATTGTCAATGTCCTTAATGCGTTATTTGGCTTTAACCTGAATTGAATAAATACCATTTTTATTTTTATTTTGAACTGGTGAAGCGCTGTAAGGTCTTAGGGTTAGAAATTAAATGACCCCGATCTTAGTCCCAAGCGAAAAGTATACTTATTGTAATACTTTTTTTAGATGTTATTGCCTGAAATCATGATTGTGCTGTTTGCTTGGTAGCTGGTACAACAGCTTTTATTACTCTTGAGCTCTCTTCTTATTCTTTTTATTTTTTTGATCTTTATATTTGTCGCTTTTTTATTAGATTATTATAGCATTAGGTGGATGTACACCCTGGTGCTCTGACGGCGGCAGCTTGGCACGCCTCATAGAAAATTACCCATTCGCTCCAGTTTGCTTTGTTCAGGACGAGAACCTATTTACATGTTGTTAATTATTATTGCACCTATACTTGTCAAGATTTTAAAATGCTCTATAGTGCACGAGTGTGTGCGCAAACATAGGTGCAAGCTCGCTATTCTCTCACTCGTAATCCGATGGGACGGCAATCCGACACGATCGGAGAGAGATCTGTGGGGTAATTGTGTAATGCATTCACATTGACATCAGCTTTCATTTTGAAATTACAGCAATATTCATTGCGTGGTACGTAGTTGTCAATATGATGGATTGTCAAAACACACAGAGCAATGAACATTGAAATCCAGATGATTGCGATCGCGAGTGAGTTACGCAATTACCCCACTGGGCCCTAATTCACGTAATTTCACGACACGCCGATCAAGTTGCAGTGACGCTGCAGTTCGATTCTGACAGCGATCGCCGTAGATAAGAGAATACGAAAAGCATTGTTTTGATCGAAACTTAACTGCAACTTGATGACCTATTTTTATGTTATTTTTTTCAATCATCTCTTACACATCGAAACAACAATAAACAAACACTCATAAAACTATACATACACTCACACAAACTCAATACACACAGGACATTCTATGAAACCAGCAACAATGAATAAATATATATATATTTATTTATTTCTTATAATTTTTACTAGAGACAAACTATGTTTTGTAATGTGTGACGGGTGGCGTGGCGTCACTGTCTTTATTGTCTATGCACTATAATTTAATCTGTGATACTGCTGTCTGTGGCACAGACTTACGTCTGTTGTGATCTCTTTTATTATTGTCCTTTGTATGCACAGATTAATTGAATTGTATTTGTTTACTTTTAATAATGTGAGCAAAGTTTTGATTTATTGGGGTTTTCAGTCTGAACTCGATACATTAAATGTTGATACAACTTGTTGTGTGGGGGTGGGGTCACTGGTGCCTGAGATACAGGTTAATTCCTAGTTCGGGCACCAGGTGCTTACATCATCAGCCAAGCAAAAGGTAACTGTATTGTGATTTTGTAACTCGTTATTGTTGCTTTATATAGACAGTTAAAAAAAAATGAACTGCAACTGCACTTCTTTAGTTACATGAATTGGCCTGAAGGCATAGAATATATACTAACAACCATGGTATAATAAGATGTTTCACCAGGTACTCTCTTCCCGTGACAGCTAGGTCACGTGATTGCCTCCGTACTACGTCATCGGCTGTGGAGCCAATTGCGAGCTGTTAGCGTGACACTTGTCAGTTTGATGTGCTGCCACTTTATGTAAATAAATTACCCGAGCAAAATGCATTTTTTCATTTACTTGCTTCTATAAAGAATCACTTTTTGAACTATTAATTTTATACAGTTTCTTTCAATAACTAATTAGATGAATAACACGAGATAACAAATAGTTAGGCTAGTTAGGAATTTATTTTATGTTCATTATGAACTAAAATCTCCATAACTATATTGAAGATATCAATAAATGGCAACATGGCAACACTGATCGTTACGTAGCTTGGAGGCATCGCGCTGTCATCGCGGGAAGAGAATACCTGGTGAAACATCTTATTATACCATGCTAACAACAAGAAGCGACTTAAGCATGTGTGCTCGTAAAATTGCTCGCGGCTATGTGTGCGAGGCGTGGCGAGCGCGGGGACGTGCGGGGCGCGCGCCGGCGCGGCGTGTGGAACGGGCAGTCTCTCGGCTGCCCCAGCCAAGGCATTTACGCGCTCGCTCAAGGTCTCCGGCGAGCGAGCTCACACGTACATGGAGTGTTACCGCTGTGCTGAAGGCGCAGGACCGACGGCTTTACGTGCTCTCCGAGTCACGGGTGAGTAAGGACCGCGAATTTCCTGACTCGGAGCTGTTACTAAGAAATGTTGTTGTCAGAAAAATACCATAAACACTTTTTGCCCGACCCGGGAATCAAACTCTAGACCTCACGCTTAGCAGTCGCGCTTGCGACCACTAGACCAACGAGCCAGTCAATATGGCAGTATCAAAGATATAAGGGCTTACTCACATTGTTCCTGGCGCCGACATCGGAGCCGAGTTCAATGAGCCTCTCCACGAAAGATGTTCGGTTGTCCTTTACAGCGTACATAAGCGGTGTCATGCCCGTCGTCTGAAACAAAACACAACGTTGTTTTATACATACTGAAAACTTGCACAAAACCAATGAATGGAATGGACTACACACCGTAGAGAACTGTAATGACTTATGGAGCACTCTCAGATCCGTAGGTTTCCTCACGATGTTTTGTTTAGTAAGGATAAAATGAACCAATTATTTTTATTATTTTAACGCATGAGAAACGAATTCTAATTGTGGAAAGAAAAAAAATCCTGCTCGTGACCGATTTTTTCTTTTTGAAAATTTCTCTCGATCCACACGCACATCCTACAATGTAGGGTAACGGTAAAAAAATGCTAAAATATAAATAATTGGAATAAAAAAGGTGGCTGAAAAAATAAAAGATCTAGATTGACAGATAGTCCTCCAAGTCCTGTGAAATACATCTGACAACACATCGACGCAACCGTTTGTTATCAAATTCGCATATAAAGACACGTTGAATTTCGAAATGTGACTCCGTAGCTTATGTCTTACATGCAGTGGCGGCGTAAGGGGGAGGGTGGTGGGGTGGACCGTCCTGGGTGCCAAGCACCAAGAGGTGCGGCAACGGCAACACTTGGAAGCCGCCAGTATTTCTTCCCAAGTGGCGATCCAGTAGACTACCTTGGAGCTTCTGAGATTATCTGTAAAATGGGACTATTCCGAGTCTGTTCCAAGTCTAGTGCTGTGTCTAAGATTTTTCGTTTCGCTGGCTTCATGCCAAAAAAGGTTTTTAAAATTAAAGTTAATGAAATCGTAAAAAAAAAAAAAACAGATAAACATTTTATTGATAATTAGTTAAAATTATACGTCACAGTTTATACATAAGTACATATGAAATAAGAATTAAGAAACAATTACAATTCGTACTTAAGAATTAAGATCCACAATGAGCGAAGCGCGACTAACCTTAATAATGTCATTGAATATTTTAGCTAAATAGAGTCACGGATGCATATGTACGTTTAGTTCTTGGTTTTATTTTGGGGGGTGCTCAATAGAAAACTGCCCCGGGTGCCAACCCATGCTACTCCGCCACTGCTTACATGTAATTGTGTACTAATACTGAATTGGATAGCATATTCACTTACGGCCAAAATTAATATCCAATCTATCCACGATTTACCCTACTACATATAGAAGTTTGACATATTTTGTATGGAGCTTATGTAAAAATCCCATCTCTAGTAGGGCAAATCGTGGATAGATTGGATATTAATTTTGGCCGTTAAATATGCATTTGCAATTTAAATCTAATCTGTATTTTATAATTGATGACAGGAATTCATGATGCCTGTATAGTACTGTATACATTATAATATAATACATGCTGAAATTTTAATCGCTTAATTCCCGAAAAAAAGAATCAGGTGGTCCCTACATTTAAATCGATAAAATGTAGGGACCACCTGATTCTTTTTTTCGCGATTTTAGGGTTGGTCCCGTATTAAAAGTTGTTCATAATGATGAGTACAATGACCCCTTTTCGGGAATTAAGCAATTAACATTTCAGCATGTATAAAGTATACTTAACGCTTGCCAAATTAAATAAGTCACTAACGTGTCACTAAGTTAAGTAGTACCCTTGAACTTTATGGCGAAAACTTCCGCTTTACTAAACCATTCATTAACACAACGATAACACCAGCATATTAAACTAATTGCAGCAACACAACATACATTTTAAAGTCGTTATAAATTCACGGTTACTGTGAAAAGACTTCAAGTATTAATTGTCCGTTAACTTCTCTTGAAAGTTTAGCTTCGTGCTAATAAATAGCAGAGCCTTTGGGTGTGGTGCAATTTATAGGAGACTAGACTTTGCCAGCGGCTTCGCCCGCGTACATAAATAAAATATAGCCTTTGTTACTTCTGGTTAAATTAGCTTTCTAATGGTGTAACAAATATTAAAATCGGTTCAGTAGTTTCAGAGTTTATCGAATACAAACGAACAAATCTTTCCTCTTTATAATATTAGTATAGATTGCACCGCTAAACAACTGTTAGTAGGACTCGCGACTCGTAATGGTTACGTACCACCACACATGGCTGTGTTTACCTTTTCTTTATTATTTCGTTGTTTAAGTATTGAGAGTGAAAGTTGTAACTGGTTACCTATTACAGTAAAAATATACAGTTCTGTGACAGGATGACGGACGGACGGACAGACGGGTTCCGTGCCCAATGGGTGCCAACGAGAACGATTAATAAGCCTACGCCGTGGTGGGCCCAGAACCCTAAAAATGGCGCTTGCAACAGTGCCGAAATATCGGAAACTCAAGAAAATTAAAAAACATGGTAGATATCTCGTCTGTAGTGCTAATAAAGGTGTTGTTGACCATGTCAGTTTAAAAACTTATAATAGTCTAGATAATGTAACAATGCTTATAAAGTTTAATGATAAAATTCTTCGAAATAGGTCAAAACTTGATTTCATGATTGATTTATTTATACTCCCAGTGGAGTGGTACCTAATTTTTGTTATAGGAGTTTTAACCTTTACCTGTAATCCCAAGCTAGTCTAATTTGAATCCATATTTGCATTTTCTTAAGTTTTAAAGAGTTTTAACAATATAACTGCAAATGTTATAGAAAAAAAACTACATCAGGCAGTATAGCATAATTGATTAATTGTCTTCTTTGTATAACTAATTTGTCTGCATACAGTAACCTAACTCAGTGCTCACTAATTATTCAACTTTAATTATTAAAGAAAAGTCAAAATAATTTATACACCAAATTTTGCCACGCTTCTTTTGTTTTAATTTTATTTTCAAAAGAAAAGTTTCGTATAAGTATTTAAACTTTCGCGAATTTCACTTATATTGAACTATGTTTACGGGACTTGTTGCGCACAATTAAATCAAAATATATTAAACATTTTGACTAACCTCGAGGGGCTCGTAGCTAAGCAAAGACTGCGCGGATTGTACAATCTGCAAGGTTAAGCTGCACTTGCCGCGGTCAGTCTGTGGATGGGTGACCGTTTCGATACACCTCGAAACCCCTCCGTGCCTCGGAGAGCACGTTAAGCTGTCGGTCCCCGTTGTCATACGAATATCTATGGCAGTCGTTACTGGTAGTCAGAAGCCTGAAAGTCTGACAACTGGTCTAACCTCCGAATGTCAGTATTACCCAGTAACTGGGTTGCGGGGGTCTGATGGCAGTCGCTCCGTGTAAAATACTGATGTTCAGCCGCATCTGGCTAGACTGGAATCCGACCCCAATATAATTGGGAAAAGGCTCGGAGGATGATGATGATTTTGACTAACCTCGACGTTTCGGCCAAGTTGCATTGGCCGTGGTCACGAGCAGACTGAAGTATGTGGGTGTCATCGTCTTGAGCGGAGGGTGTTTTCTCGAACTACCCGCGGTTGGTTTTTCGTAATTTCGTATAAACTTTTAAAATTGGAACTGCTAAAAAACCATTTTACTGAGACAAATTACTAAAAGAAGTTTTACTAACCTCGTAAAAGTTTTTCAAATTGATGAGTACAAATTATCCTTTAAAGGATTGCCAATGAATTTAAAATCATCCAGTATAGTGACTAATGACAAAGAAGGGTCGCTTACCGCTTATAACTTATATTATTTCCTAGCTGAATTGGCAGCCAAAGGGTAGGAGTACCCTCTAAGCTGAGGAGTGATTAGTATTAAGTGTTAGCAAGGCACGCAAGCGTGACCGTAACAATTACTTTAATGATCTTTCACTAAATTGCTGTTTGCATATTTGCAATGCGTGCTTTACGTGAATCTGTTATTATCATGTATGTTTTCGTATAAAAGGTTTACTAGCTCAAGGGTTAGCTTGCTCAACGCTTGTCACATAAGTCTATTACTAGTAGTACAGAGTTAAATGTTGGGCATCGGCTAGCTCTGTATTTCCAAACATAACCGACCGCATCGAGACTGGATACAAAGTGGAGATGACAATATTATTATTTATTTATTATTATCAGCCTGTAGTGTCCCACTGCAGGGCAAAGGCCTCCCTTCCCTTTTTCCACTTGTCATTTTCGTCATGTCCGTCCTTCTGGCCGTCTGTCCGTCTGTCCTAATCCTTTACAGCTTAATAACTTCTACAGTTATAAACATAAGTAAATGAAATTTTATAAAATAATGTTCTGGATATAGATCTCAATTGTAAAAGAATAAAAAAATCTTGATTACGTATTTTAGGGGTGGCGCCATACATGTGAAATGGGGATGAAAATTTTTTTTCACTGCGGCCCCTCGTGTGTGATATCATTGAATAGGTCTACTAAAATGAAAGTAATGTTTCACACACAACTTTTTTATCAGGTATACCATCTGCGAAATACAGCCCGCCAAAGTGGCTTGCAATGTGTCCCCCCCTGCCATTTCTAAGCTATGCAACGTAGAAACTTATAATCTTCCACATTGATAAACTTTTATAAAAACTCTCTTTTTAAATTATATCGAGTATAATGTGATTATAATTTTTCGAGTTATAGTGAGAAAACTGCAAAATACTTAAAACGTCCTAGTTCATAGGTCATTGACCTTAGAGAAAAATGATCTTAGCAAATAATGCTTCTTTAGTTGCTACCTATTTAAAAAAATCACAAAAAGTAACTTTGTGTTATATTGATATGACACACTTCTTAAATTTAGCTTCTTAAATTCAGCGCTAGGTGGCGCTGTTTGCAAAAACTAAAATAGCAATGGTTAATATTCGATTTGATTCGTTTGTAATTAAGAACCCTATAATACTGAGCATGGCCCGACATGCTCTTGGCCGGTTTTTTATAATTACAGATGATTACAAATGGTGTTACTTAATGTTTCGATATTATAATATTTATTTTGTTAAAAAAACAGTTTTTTTAATTTTCCATAAACAATTTACATATAGACTAGTAATAACTGAGTTTTCATTTATTGTCATATCCTATCCACGTTGCATAATATAGAGCTAATATAACTTGCTCGATAAACATGAGTGTGAGTGTTTTTAGAACCTATTTACTTTTGTCAAACGTTATACTATAAGAAAAAGAGAGCGACAGTTTAAAATAAGTTTAGTTTTTGAACAAGCAATACTTTATTATAATACTATGTATTGCAAGAAATTTGATACTAACCCCCAAAGTTTGGGTACAATTATAAGACCCAGGGGTCTTGGGGGCAAGTGTTCAGACCAGTAATAAACGTCCCTATTCCTATACTAATAAGGGAAAAATATACGAGAAGCGAGCACAATCGGCGTCGTATCTATAGTCACGTTACTGAGACAACCACTGAAATATTCATAGTCATTAATATTGTTTGGGCGGGTTACGCTTAGTTACTTTGAGCGGCATCTACTGCCGTTTCAAAGGAATGAATGAAAAAAGCAAACCAATAGCATTCTTAGACTGTACCAGAAGGTAATCGCAGATGGCGCTGAGTAGGTTAGTTCTTCCTCTGCCTTGCACAATTTAGATTGTTTTGCTAGATGACTCTTTTGCCGCAGTGGGTGTACAATTGTAACATTAGAAATAATACAGAAAATACGTTTATGTATAGCTTAAAAACCCCACTCCACCCCACCCCATCTTTTTTCGTGGGTGTCGTAAAAGGCGACTAAGGGGTTCACTAGAGGATGGGCAGTAGCGTTCTTTGAGTATTTATTCAACCAACTGCGATCGCCAACACGCCTGTCAAGCGTGGTGATTATGACATATCCCCCCTTTTAAGGGGAGGCCTCTGTCCAGCAGTGGATCTCTTTTGGCTGAAAAGATTATGATTGCTTAAAAGCCTCGTAACTTGTAGATCAATTTTATCAGTAGATGCTGTTGGTCTACGGCGCTACGCGATACAGGCTACGAAAACACTTAATTGATAACAGTCGTAATTTTAACCGGTATACTATTCACGCGTCATAATTCTAACCGATATAGGTATAGTATTTTTACCGATAAATCTTGAGACCATTTATCGGAAGCGACTTACAGTCGTGACCAACGGTAGCGACTGATGCTATACCTATCTGGTCAATAACTTTATACCTATATGTGCAAATTACAGCAATAAGTCGCGAACTGAGCGCTCGGACGTCCGACGAATATTTGGCTTGCCGGATGTTTGCCTAAGTCGCATAGCATCTGTCACGATGTGCAGCCTATTAAGTCGTGACTGTCAGTCACGACTTAGGTCACGTCAGATAGTTTGTTTCGGGCTAAACTGTCACTCAAATACAGGATACCGGGACATTAACTAACATTTTCAACTTCCATTATTTTTTACCCGACTGCGCCAGAAGGAGGGTTATGTTTTTACCCGACTGCGCCAGAAGGAGGGTTATGTTTTTCGAGTGTATGTATGTATGTATGTATGTATGTATATATGTATATTTCTTTGGCACGCTCTGTGGCCTAAACGGCTTGATGGATTTTAGCTTGAGAGGTGTCGTTAGATTCGTCTTAGTTGTGAGAGTGACACTGGGTATATCAAAATTATAAAAATCAAAATGGCCGCTTTTTGGAGCCATATTACGCCATCAAATAAATTTTTTTTTCATCAAAACCTATCGAGTGGGGTATCAAAATAAAGGGTTTTATAAATGCTTTACAAAAATATATACAACTTATATGTTTAAATGTAATTTGGAATGAGAAATGCTAAAAAATAACAAAATATTCAACGTTAAAAATGAATTGGGTACCCTATATATTTGTGTGACTTAAAAAAATTACATTAATAGCGCGATAAAACATGACAGAACTAAAAATTTTAAATTAAAATAGTTAATTAACAAAACCAAAAAACCCGACTGCGTGTAAATATAACTGAAAAGATGTAAACAAGACTTGTGTAGGTATATCTGAAAGTATCAAATCAACACGCAGGCGGAGGCTACCTATGAACTACATATGTAATTAATGACCAAAAACATACGTAGCCTCCGCCTGCGTGTTGATTTGATACTTTCAGATATATCTACATAAGTCTTGTTTACATCTTTTCAGTTATTCGATAAATCATATCTATGTTACGATTTTCATTACCTCTGATTAGAGTGGCCACCGAAACCTGTCGTATAAAATTTTATATTTGCATATTAAAATTGTTGCCTACATAAAAAATTTCTACATTAGCTGAAGTAATTTGCCTACCGTTATGTAATGCTAAAACAAATGTGTTTGATAAATGCTCGCGAAAATTGGGGTTACACTAAGGTGAAATAGTTTATGTAAATTAGATTAAATTATAGTAATTTACTAGAAGTAGGCAGGACAGAAATTTATTTGTTGTCTGCATTGAACCTAACTTGGTTTAGCTAACTTAAGTGGAGACTGCATTGTTTTGCTCATATTATTTGCAGGATATATTAGCTTCTTACTTAAATCCTACTAATATTGTAAATGCGAAATGCAGATTTTGATGAAGTTTGTCACCTAGATACACCACAATCCGGTAAATATAAAGGCTACGTTTTATCTCGGAAGTATAAACAGTTCCCCAAGGAGTATTATATTATCTGTGCCCAAGGGATGTCCAATAACGTTTTTCCGTGATAAACTGAATCATATTCGTGTGAAAGCTTGGATGGACACTAGGCTACTCAAAACATTAAAAAAATAGTATAACATGTTCATAGCTATTTAATGATGTTGCATTATTTATTTATTTTCAATTAATTAGTCTAATGTCGATTCTTCCTGGATTATCCTACACAGGCACGCTGCCCAAGATTGGGCAGCACACCTGAGTAGGATAATCAAAGAGATAAGCGATTGAGGGGGGGGGGGGGGGTTAAGTTGGCTAAAGTAATTTTTTATGTATGCAAAGACGTGAGCAAACTTTTTTGAGTTTTAGACTTCATATAACTTGTAACAGAATAACTTAAATGGTTGCCCATCCGTCAGCGGAGACAAGTACGTGCTTTGACTACGCTTTTTCTTTACTTAATTCTCCTTCCCCCCCTCTTTACTTAACTCCCCACTTTCAATATTTATGCTCTACACAGACTAGAAATCTACGGTCTTCTAATAATCGTCTTCTACATTGCCCTTATCATAGCTCTAATTTTGTTCACTCATCCTTTAACATTCAATCAATTCTTCTTTGGAATGAGCTACCTCTCGAGCATGGGATGGCCACTAGTCGGGACTCTTTTAAAAGGAAAGTTCGGAAGTTCTTTCTAGATAAAATTTTGGCAGAATCATCTCATTAGTATTTTATCTATGACTATAATAGTATATTATTATATATATTTAGTACTTATTGTATGTTATATATATATACCTATGTATGTTTATCTATTGTTTTAGTGGTAATTTATTTCTCATCTTGTTTTGTGTCGTGAATCAATATTGCACCTGCCTTGTCATCTCTGTATCACCCTAAGGTTGACTGGGAGAGAATGCCTAAGGCATTAAGTCCGCCTATGTACACATGTTGCATGAAGTTTAAATAAATAAATAACTTACAAAGAGGAAATGACGGCTTTTGACCATTTTGACCATTCAATTGAAAATATCACTCATACTTTATTTTGAGTTAAATAATATCTATGGTGATTGTGCTTGAGTAGATACCTATACAAAACTAAATAGTTGTAGGTATTTTTTACATAGGTACGAGTAGGTAGATGGCATCGTAACCACTCATTGCTTGTTAAAGCACTAATTTTTTTCTTGTTTAGTTGCTAGGTAAATTTCGTGGTACTTGCCAGCTTGGATGGTTTGAGGGGGGTCATGACCCCCGTGACCCCCTATCGGACCGCTACTACTTTAACTGTTTCAAAATAGGTGCAATACACAGGAACAGGCAACGATAAATCTAGATATAGGTTACATGATATTAGAGGTTTCAAAACAAACCTAGGCTGTTCTTGTTAAATATATTCTGTCGACAAATTATAACTTAACAGAAGCAGAAACGTTGACATTAAAACTGATTATTAGTTTGACATAAGTTTTTAATTAGAATAGAATAGAGTAGAATAGTATTTATTTGCATCAAACATGGTACGATAAGGTGTTAGAAAACATTATTTTGAACTAATACATGTTCCACTGGGTACTGGCATACAATTTTTTTCATAATGCATGTTAAATAAATAAATAAATATTTAACAATACTTTTAAATTACAATGGAGTTAATTATAGTTTTTTTCTTTTAAATTACATATTATTAGCATTCATTCATACTCTTAAACTTTTAACATTCTACAACATTATTAAATAAAAATTGAATTTTTTTGAAATTGAATTGAGAGAAATGTTATCTATATTAATCTAGATTTTATTTTATTTTGTACTAGTCTATGCCCACGGCTTCGCCCGCGTAGATATCGTTTATCGCGCATCCCTCGGAAACTGTTTATCTTCCCGGGATAAAAAGTAGCCTAAATATTAATCCGGATTATGTTCCATCTGTATGCCAAATTTTATTACAATTCATACAGTAATTTTTGCGTGAAAGAATAACAAACATCCATACATCCTCACAAACTTTCACGTTTATAATATAATATTATATTAGTAGGAAGTAGGGTAGGATGTTTTAATGTAACAAATTCAGACACAATCTAAATTATTATTGAATTAATGAATGAAACCCCTATTTAAAAAACTTAACATTTTACCTTTGCCTTGTTTATACATCCTAGAAATATGTCTGTTTGTAAAAAAACATCCCCATTTATTTTCAAAATTCTCCGATAACCCAAATAGCCGATCTCGGCACTAAGATCGTCTGAGCTTACCAAAAATAAAATTAGAAGTATTTAAAAGAAACGTGTATTGCATGTCTATTAAAATATTTAATCACCTACCCCAGAATCTTAGTAAACTACCTCTGAAATTATTTAAAGCATTATTCAAATTGTTATTAAATAAAAATTATTATTGTGTAAATGAATACCTACTTAGAAGATAAGTCGGTAATATTTACAATATAGATACAATACCAATATAATTATGTTAGCCTAATTATGTACCTAATGTTGACATTTTGTTATTTTTAGTTATTTTTAAAATTTCTATTATGCACCCCAAGTATGTTTGCACGTCATACGTGACAGGATATTTTAGAACACAAAAATTTTGTAACACCTATTTATGTACCATATTCTAGCAAATAAATATCATCATCATCATCATCATCATCATTTCAGCCGAAAGACGTCCACTGCTGGACATAGGCCTCCCCCAAGCATCGCCACAACGACCGGTCCTGTGCCTTCCGCATCCAGCGGATTCCCGCGACCTTCACCAGGTCGTCGGTCCACCTTGTGGGGGGCCTACCCACGCTGCGCCTTCCAGTACGCGGTCGCCACTCCAGAACTTTACTGCCCCATCGGCCATCCGTTCTGCGAGCAATGTGCCCCGCCCACTGCCACTTAAGTTTGGCAATTCTTCGGGCTATGTCGGTTACTTTTGTTCTCTTGCGAATCTATCAAATAAATATATTGAATTGAATTGAAAAATGAAATTACTTGTTATTGTTTATAGCATAGGGAGTGTCATAAAACGAGTTAGTACTCCTATGAATACATTTCCTAAGTATTTGGCACACCTTACATTTTGCATACGGTGTATTATTTCAAGGCGGGATCAGCTAGTAATGGTGTATGTAATTAAGGGTACATTATTTAAAAGGTATTGCGAAACATATTTCTTTTGTATTCATAGTACTTAATTGAAGTGCTGTTTGTATTTCTTTCGATTTAAATTGAAATGGTTTTTTTTTTGTTATATGTAAAAGCTTTTTGTAGGTTAATACAGCATATTTACTAATTTAACATAACGTAACATCACGCCTGTATTTCGCCGAAGGAGTAGGCAGAGGTTTGTAGTATAGTATACACCACATTTCGCCAGTTATGTTAAAGTCCTATGTAATAGGGGGCGAGCCTATTGCCATTAACCGGGCACAAATCCAGACTCCAGGCTGCTGCTGAGAATTTCCTAATGAAAAAACCCAATAACACTTTGTCCGACCCGGGAATCGAACACAGGACCCGACGCCCAGAAGTCGCGCTTGCGACCATTCGCTACATGTGGGATCTGCCCCCCAAGCCAAGTTGATAATCTAAAATCGTCAACGCTATAGAAAATCAAAATGTATGGGAATGACATATCCCAACGAAAAAGTCATTCGTTAAGATATGTCATTCCCATACATTTTATTGTTTTCTAAAGCGTTGACGATTGTAGATTGTCAACTTGGCTAGGGGGCTGTTTTCTTAACATTATGCAAATAGTTCAGTGATGTGATGATTTTTAACGACCAAATTATCACCAGTGACGTCAGTGACACTTGAATTACGAAACTGCTTACAAAATAAAGACGCTGTAAAAGCCAAACTGTTACCACTGACGTGTGGTCGACTGTATTGTTCTGGCAAATGTATTACTTTATAAACAGATAACTTTCAGCCTATGACGACGGTTGCACGCGAAACTAACTGCTGACGTCACGATAAAGTAATGTCTATATTACTTCAGGGCTCTAGGATATTAAAAAGGGTCTTCAAATTGGCGTTTAATTGGTCCCACATTATTTTAATCGGAAATATTGTAAGTGTAAAATTAATTGATTATCTGTATTATTGTAAACTAGTCTATGCCATGTATGTATGTATTTCGGGTTATCACAGAAAGATCTAAAATTGCAACCCTCGGGAACTGTGCATTTTCCCGGAACAAAAATTAGCCTATATATTATTTATCCTGGTTATGATCTATCTGTGTGCCAAATTTCATCCAAATCCGTCAACGTTACCAAGACGTTATGTACTGTCCGTTTTTTAGGGTTCCGTAGTCCCACAAGGAACCCGTATAGTTTCGTCATGTCCGTCCGTCTGTCCGTTTGTCCTAATCCTTTACAGCTTAATAACTTCTACAGTTATAAACATAAGTAAATGGAATTTTGTTAAAAATGGATTAGATATAGATCTCAATTTTAAAAGAATAAAAAAATCTTGATAACGTATTTTAGGGGTGGCGCCCATACATGTGAAATGGGGATAAATTTTTTTTTTTCGCTGCACCCGTCTGAGGTATCATTGAATAGGTCTACTAAAATGAAGGTAATGTTTCATACATAACTTTTTAATTTTTTTACTTTCGCGAACTGTATACCATCTGCGAAATACAGTTCGCCAAAGTGGCTTGCAATGTGTCCCCCCCCTACCATTTCTAAACTATGCAACGTAGAAACTTATAGTCTTCCACATTGATAGACCTTTATAAAAACTCTCTTTTAAAATTATTTCGAGTATAATGTGATTATAAATTTTTGAGTTATAGTGAGAAAACTGAAAAATACTTAAGACGTCCTAGTTCAAAGGTCATTGACCTTAGAGAAAAATTATATACGCAAATAATGCTCTTTTAGTTACTTTATATTTAAAAAAATTACAAAAAGAAACTTTGTGTAATATTGATATGACACACTTCTTAAATTTACCTTCTTAAATTTAGCGCTAGGTAGCGCTGTTTGCAAAAACTAAAATAGCAATGATTAATCATATTCGATTTGATTCGTTTGTAATTAGACCTACTTAAGGAACCCTATTTAATACTGAGCATGGCCCGACATGCTCTTAGCCGGTTTTATCTCTACTTGTTTTATTTAGTAAACAATCTTGGTAGCTCTCTGTAATGTTGATTTTTGATTAACTACTTGATAAAATAAAATTACTAGTTCTGCACATGTAAACATGTAAAAAATATATATTTTAATGTATTATCAATACAATGCCTATTAATAATGATAAATGAATAATTTCAATAAAAAGACTTGCTAAAATGATTTACTAAATAAGACAAGTGTAAGATAATGGACTGTATGTATGTATGTATCACACAAAATCATAACAAAACTTCCACGTTCTATTTACCTATTATTCTTAATAATACTGTTTCAGGTCAAATTACGTCGCAAAAAATTACACTAAACATTATTCAGTACCCAACCAATTTCCTGATATCCTGAAATTCAGGTCGATTCGCTTTTCATGGAAACTTCCTGTAGTTTGCAATATCCGGTGTTCGAAGGCTTTCAGTCGATTAATACTCATCATGGTAAGCTGCTTGCTCACGTCCGGTTTACTCACATCCGGTGGGCGGTTCGTTCGGGACCGGATAGAGGGCACCACCTACGCGATGACTAAACCTTGTTGTTTGGTCTAGAGGGCAGTTTGACCACGGAGTTAGTCACAATGATGACTCGTCGCTACCACAAGGCAGTGGTCATCTAATCATGACCACTTTTGAATAATTTCAGAAGTCAATGAGTTTTGTTGGAGCTGTATTTTTAAATCGCAACGATCTTCTAATCGGTCTGTGGTCTAGTGGTTCGAGTGTCGGACTGCTAATCACGAGGTCGTGGGTTCGATTCCCACAGGACACAAATATTTGTGTGATGAACATAAGTGTTTGTGTTGGTCTGGGTGTTTCTTATGTATTATAAGTATGAATTTACAAAAAAAAAGTATGTAGGTAAGTATCATATCCATTGTCTAGTACCCATAGCACAAGCTCTGCTTAGTTTGGGCCTAGATAGTGCCGTGGAAAAATGTCCCAAAAATATTTATTTATTAATTTTATTTTATCTTGAAACTCACTCGTATACAACGTGTAACAAAAAGGTGTAGACATATTTGGGCACAGATATAGTAAAAAACATAGACGAAGTGCTGCGAACAATCATAGTGAAGCCACCAAAACCATGCTCCTCCGTGTACAAACCAGCGCTCACGCACACACATGCACACACATGCACCTGAAAGATATATGTTTTCGCGATGCGACATGTGTACTGAGAGCGGCGAGCACGGTGGTTTGAAGTGCATGTGTGTGCGTGAGCGCGTAGATAGGCCAGCGGATTAAATAAAATAAACTGTGGACTTTTGAGAAATAATGTAATAGGCGATGGTTATAAGTTTTAACAAGGTGTTCGCGACAGTAATGCATACGAGGAAGTGAGGTGATGATTGCAGCCGGGCGCGCGGCCACCCGGCCGGTTTACTTGTATGAATGTGTGTGTGCGCTGGTTTGTACACGGAGGAGCACGGTTTTATTGGCTTCACTATGACTGTTCACAGCACTTCGTCTATATTTTTTAATATGTCTGTGAATCTGAGGAGCTCATCCGGGGAATGCTGTCGAATAACTTTTACTACGGGCTCAACCCTGAAATAGCGAAAAATAAATCAGTCCTTCCATAAATTTTGGTCCAGCAGGTAGGTATTGCACTTTTCTATGAAACAGTTCTTTCACGATTTCAGGATTGTAGCCATATTTAAAGTTGTTCTATGCTATGCTATGGACGACTCACTGATCGTGTCTGGAAATCCCATGACTTAAAGCTCGAGACGAAGATTAGTGTGTACAAGGCGCTAATCGTTTCTGTCCTGTTATATGGTGCAGAGACATGGTGCCTCTATAAATCGGACATAAAGAAATTGGACGCATACCATATTAGATGTCTAAGATCCATTCTTAAGATCAAGTGGCAGGACCGCGTGCCTAAAACTGAGATTCTGCGTCGCTCCGGAATTAATGGCATTGAAGCTGTGCTGATGCAGCGTCAACTAAGGTGGTGTGGGCACATCCTTCGCATGGAAGATCACCGCTATCCCAAAGTTGTCTTCTATTCGGAGATGGCAGAGGGTAAACGGAAGCACGGCGGTCAGCATTTGCGTTACAAGGATGTGTTCAAAAGGCATCTGAACGCTTGCTCTATTGATCTTAAATGTTGGGAGGAGCTCGCTTCACATAGGTCATCTTGGCGTTCTACTATCTTTAAAAAGATACAGAAATTCGAAGAACAACGACTTGAAAAACTTGACCAAAAACGCCAAATACGCAAAGAGAGACCTAAGCCCTATACATATACATATAATGCTGCGGGGCAACTATATTGCTTTTCTTGCGATAGGGTATTTAAAACCAAGTTCGGTCTAGCAAGCCATATAAGGGCTCATGCTAGGAAATAATTTGTTGTGGTCGCCGTTACCGAAATCGGTAAGGAGGACTATACTATACTATGAGATCTCCAAATATGAGTAAACCTTTCTGTTACAATGGTTAAAGGTCCATTCAGTCGGGCCACAAACGCGGCCTCATGCTATTTCTCAAACTAAATATCAATGTCGTAACAAACTTCATTTACTTGTGGAAACTTTAAAAAAATTATATTCTCCCATACAAAGTTGAAATTAGATTTGTCTTCAATTTAAATACTTTAGAAATGTCTATAATAAAGCACCCTAAACTTCTCGTTTGTAAAGCGTAGAGGTTGCTTAGTTACGACCAAAGAAACTCGGAGAATTCACTTAGAATCGCTTTCGAATAACATCTTTTACAAGATTTTGGCCTAAACAACGTGTATTAGAAGTGCGTGGTCATATTTGGAAACCTTATTTAGGGCGTGGCATAGAACAACTTTTAATACAGCAAAGCAAACACTACTATACTTTTTATACAGCTACGACACGCAAAGTTGGTCTTGGTATGATATTACAACTACTTAGGTATCTGTACTGTAATTCCTAAAACGTACCATGTAATGAAGTTATTTTTTATGCGTACCTACCGCATGTCGTCTTGTTGTGGCAATAAATCATTTTTCTTTCTTTCTTTTCTTTCTAATATGGCGATAACTCCAAAATCGTAAAAAAAAAATCCATAGTAAAAATTATAAATAAAATAAATAATAATAAATAATTCTTTATTTCGGATTCAAAGATCCATACAAACAAAAATTAATTTAAAACATTATAACATTGTAATTTAAACGAATTAAAAACTTGTTGAAAGAGAAAAAAATAAAGTGGAGTTTAATTTTGATACCACGAGCAGTGTTCACGGTAGCTCAGTGGTCAAGGCACCGGCGCACCTAGCCAGGAGTCACAGGTTCGAATCCTGCTCGTGAGACTTCTTTTTTTTTTTTTCTTTCCACAATTCAAATCGTCAGATTTCGCATCACATGCGCACATGCGTTAAAAATAACAAAATAATATTCCTCTTTATGCAGCTATATCCAACCATCTCTTGTACACACGAGTGGTATGCAACCTGTCAGCCAGTTCCCTAATAATACTGTTACTACACGTACCAACCCTGCCCATGAATGATGCAATTCGACTTCTCTGTATGGCATTGAATGTGTTCAGCCGTGCCTCCGCAAACATTCCGGAGGCACTACAGTGACGCTGAAAACCAATGAGGTGTCTGTAGATATTATTATACTGAACACGGATGCCATCCAGAGACTTCTGTGTATACTCAGTCCAGAGCTGACACGTGTAGAAGCCCTGACAGTATGTTCTGAAAAGGTGAACATACTGTCAGGGCTTCTATTATATTATTATTATATTATTTTTATTTGTTACATCCCCTGAACAAGCTGTCCAAATATGGACGCGTGAACTTGTGTCCGCGTGCAGGTGTCTCTTTGGAACCGTGCGTGAACTGTTTGCTTGGTCATCAGTGCTATTTTGGACGCGGAATCACTAAAATTATATTTTGTAGCATATTTACGCATTTATGTGTTGGTAGCGGCAATACAATAGATAACATTTCTTTTACCTTTTTATTTAGATTTCTATGATGACCACGCATTTCTGATACACGTTGTAGATACAATACATACACATATAATACGGATACAAATTCAATGTTACCAGGAACAACTACAATAGACGTACAAAAATCTTCCAAATTAGCTGCATACAACGTGCGACTGAAAAAGACATCAACGCTAAAATGACGAGACATCCGTAATGGACGCCTCAATACGAATGAACTGCGAGTAGTCTGCGAGTTTTGGATGCTAAAAGACGGATTTATAGTTGATTTTCACTAAATTAAGATAGATAAATGGAGTACACCATAATGGAGTTTGTTGTTACATTTGTATATATTGTATATATTTGGTATATATTTATGGATATATATTAGAATTTATTTTATTTATACATGTAATATTTTCTATGGTAGGTAAATATCTATTTATTTATTATATTAAATATTAGTAAATTTTATGAAAGTGCACCACATACTGCCCCCATCTATTTTTCACGTCTTCCTTGTCCATCCAAAGGTTGTCTGGAAGATATCGCTATTAGCGATAAGACCGCCAATGTACCCTTATTTTACATGTTAGTCCTAAGTTTAATAATGTTATTGGTGTACAATAAAGAATATTCTATCTATCTATCTATCTACACCATAAGAATAAAAGTAATAACAAACATGAGCACAGTACTAACAATTGGCTGTCTTATCGCTTAAAGCAAGTTTTTACAGACAACCATTGGATGGACTTGAAATGTACAAGAAAATATAAGGGGCAGTTGGCGGTGTACCTACTATGTATAGAGAAAACATATAATAAATAAGTTTTATAATATTAATAATAAGTATCAGTCGTCACCGAAATTTCAATAGCGACGAAGGTTGGAAACTGCCACCTGCCTGGAAATCAGCTCTCAGGTCTTCATAAAACAGCCATGTCCCGTTGAGCCTAAAGTGTGACACGGTCAGCAGTGTGTGTACCAGTGATAATCCACCTGAAGACTCGCACACGACGAGCGACGAAGATGCACGACCACCACCGAAACCAGGCGCTCCATCGTCGCGAGCGCAGCGCTACGGGGCGCGCTGTGGCCTCTAAGTCCACAGTTTGGTGCGCGACGCCACCGCGCAACCAGGGCTCCGTTTGAGCTTGAAACTGGTCGGGCACACCCGATGGAATAATGTGAGTGAAACCGTTTATATTAATAACTATTATAATTATTATGGATAGAATAGATGTATTATAAGTATGTATTTACAAAAAAAAAAGTACATAAGTATTATATCCATTGTCTAGTACCCATAGTACAAGCTCTGCTTAGTTTAGTAAAAAACTCCATGATTTTTTATATTTTTAACCGACTTCAAAAAAAGGAGGAGGTTATGTATTCCGCGGGTTTTTTTTTTTTTTTTTTTTTTTTTTTTTTTTTTTTCATGTATGTACACCGATTACTCCGAGATTTGTGGGCCGATTTACGTGGTTGTTTTTTTATTTGGTAGAGAAAGTCCGCGCGGTGGTCCCATATAAATTTTATTGACTTAGGTTAAGTAGTTTTTTAACCAGCTTCAATAAATCAGTTTATTTTAGCTTTACGTATCTAGATGATCTGCTCATTGGTTCCTCATTCTGAGAATTCTTGGCCGATATGCGTGTTTTTTTTTCACGATAGTGATTGGACGTTTGGAAGAACATGAGCGAGACCTTTGCCCAGCAGTGGGTTAGCAAAGGTTACTAAAAAATATATTCTCAAATTGGTTATATAAACATTTATGAATCAACCCTCAACTAAAAAGTATGAAATAAAAACTTTTTAACAAAAAATAAAACCGACTTCAAAAACCTTAACTAAAAAGTAAAAAATAATCATTGTATGCATTTTAAAATCTTAACTTAAACAACATTTTGAAGGCGGCGCGTGATTTTCATGTACGTTCACATAAACTGTTTTTACTATAGATATTGCGCTGGACTGTACATTACATGACGCAAAGGGTCAACCACGCGCCGCCTTAAAAATGTTGTTTAAGTTAAGATTTTAAAATGCATACAATGATTATTTTTTACTTTTTAGTTAAGGTTTTTGAAGTCGGTTTTATTTTTTGTTAAAAAGTTTTAATCTAAGCATTCAGAGAAAAGTTACTTGAAAATTTTGTTGTGTTTTTTATTTATTTAACTATTTATCACGTGTAATGATCTTAGCCTAGTGGTTGAACGCTTGCCTTCCATGCAGGAGGGTGTGAGTTCAAACCCGGATGATGTGCGCATGTGATTTTTTGAATTTATGTGCGGATCAGAAATTGATTATAACTTGCTTAAACGGTGAAGGAAAACATCGTGAGGAAACCTGCACACCTGAGAGTGCTCCATACAGTTCGCAATGGTGTGTGTAGTCCGCCAACCCACACTAGGCCAGCGTGGTGGACTAAGGCCTTAACCTTTTCACTCTGAGAAGAGGCCCGTGCCCAGCAGTGGGACAGTAGTGGGCTGATTGAGATGAATGATGATTTTAAAATTGTTTCCTATGTACTCTACTTTGTTGTTTTCATTTTTAGGGTTCCGTACTCAAAGGCTGCCAAACGGGACCCTATTACTCTCGCGACGCTGTCCATCCGTCCGTCTGTCTGTCTGTCACAGGGCTGTATCTTTTGAACGGTAATAGGTATCCGATTGAAATTTTCTCAGAATATGTGTTGCTATAACTCCTATCACGACAAATACTAAAAATAAAAAAGTCTAAAACCAAAGGGGGTCCATACAAGAAACCCCGAAAAACATGCATTTTTTTTCAACGTTTTTGTTCCTGCTCTATCTTCTAAACTGTAATACACACCAGCGTCAAACTTGGTCTGATTATATTGCGTAATATGTAGTTTAGCAACAAATACTAAAAATAGGGCAAACGTAGACATATGGTGGTAACTGCGTAAGAAAAAAATGCAAAAAAAAATTTTCGCTCACGGTGCTTTGATATCTTTTGATGAACTCTCGTAAATTAAATCAGTTTCTATGGGGTATCAGGTCGATGGTAGGTGGTACAAAAAGAACCCTTACTGCGTGATGCTGATTCGCTATTGGCCGGTTTTATCGATCCTTTATAGTTCATGGGCCTTTAATATTAACAGTTTATCTAAACTATTATTAGCTTTATTATCATTAAAATCTTATTTATTTACAACGCCATAGTCACAGGTCGAAGTAAGTTTACAGTTACTAGTTTGTAACTAGTGCCGTCGCTCGCTGTCTCGACCGCCCTTGCGAAGTCCTTGACTTGCTTAGTCAGTCCCATAACTTTCATATTATTGAAAAATTCGCCGGTCTCATTGGATATAGGCTATGGCTAGACATGGCCAACAGTTATTTTTTATTTTATTTATTTTACTTTAATTACAACGGTCTCGAACCAATTATAGTAATTAAACATAGAGGAATGAATACATACAAAAAAATAAATACATAGTGAATTAAATATCTTTCATTTTATCAATGCTTCAGGCATACTAATAAAATCTTCTTCCAGTCATCCAAACAGATCATAATTCGGATTACAATCCAAGAGTTCGTCGCGGTGAGTCCAGTGAGAGTACGAGGTACTGGCGATTTAGCTCGCGCTACAGTGCGACATGAAGGCACAGCAAAAAACTTGTGCTTCCTGTTGCGGTGGTAATTGTCCGGTGCAAAGAATCACGACGACAATCAATCATGACACGACGCACTGCAGGATATCATCCACATTTGGTAGAAATACCTACTATCAGGACCAAGCGCTTTGAGAACTCTTTCATAATGCGCACAGCCAAGTTGTGGAATTCACTGCCGGCATCTGTATTTCCGGGCACTTACAACCCTAACGCCTTTAAAGCTAGAGTGAATCGGCACCTAATAGGTTTGCTCGCTCCATCGTCGACCACATCTTGACAAAGCTGTCTAGATTGCGGTCAAGAGCAGATCTATATCTTATAATAAAACAAAGTTTATCCGGATTAAATCGCGTATATTATTTAAATTAATTAATTAATTATTTTTACTATAATTTTTTAGAAATATTTGTAAAGACGCTTGTCATCTTAGTCTACCTGCGACCACGAAATGCTGCAAGGCTTTCGAAACGTCAGGGAAATCAATTTAAATAATATACGCGATTTAAGGTTAAACTTTGTTTTATTATAATGTGTAGTGATCGCGAAAACCTAAGAAGTTATTAGATCTATATCTCATTAAAAAAAGAAATCGTGCCAGCTCATTATGCAGGTCTGGTGCATCAATGGACCCGCGAAGAGTTTTACAAGCTGTTGTAAGCTGATTACATGCTCTCCTTACCTCAAGTGAGTTGTAACCGAGGGACCCGAGAAGAAATTTGGTTGGGTAGAGGATTATTATTATTATTTTTATTAATGTCAAAGGAATGGATGCTTGATCATTGCCAACGTCCTACAAGTCTGACTACAGCATAACTGTTGGCTACGTCACAGAAATAGATAGAATGGAAAAGTGGGCAGGGCGCGCGTGCCAACACTCTGCACCGTAGTGCAGGGCATTTCAAAGCCTTTCTCACTACGCCTTATGACTTGTTTCTGTAAATACTGTAATTTTGTTACAGTTGTTGTAATTTTGTCACACCTATAATCCTCTTGTTGTGCAATAAAGGAGATGGTTATCCTCTTTATTGCACAACAAGATCGTGTGCTACTGAGAATTTCCTAATGAAAAAACACAATAACACTTTGCCCGACCCGGGAATCGAACGCAGGACCCCACGCTCAACAGTCGCGCTTACAACCACTAGACCAACGAGGCAGTCGACAGCCGACTACTTAATTTTCCTTTTCGTCAATATCTAGCATCTCAGCGTAGTTACAAGAAACTATGAACCACAGAAATAAATAGATAGAATGGAAAAGTGGGCAGGGCGCGCGTGCCAACTCTCTGCACCATACTGCAGGGCAGTTCAAAGCCTTTCTCACTACGCCTTATGACTTGTTTCTGTAAATACTGTAACAAAAACCCGCAGAAATGCCTTATTGTACTGTTTCTAACTGCAGAAACAAAAGCTGTAAAGTACATTAGATTAAAGTTAATTAAAAAAAATTAATGTCTTCAATGCATACTTTGTTAGAAAGTTGCCACGCATGAATCGCAAGTAATATTGTGATTACAACCATTCTACTCTATTTCTGTGGGCTACGTCTAGTTATAATATAGCCAATATCCAATGAGACCGACAAATTTTTCAATTATATGAAAGTTATTGGACTGACTTAGCCAGTCAAGGATAAATAATAATAAATAAATAGGTTATTTATTGAATGGAATGGATGGAATAAATAAATAAAGTTTTAAAAACGGGCCAAGTGTGAGTCGGGGTCCGTACCATCTTCTCATTATTACTTGTTGTCTACAGAGTATACACTATAATTAGATTAGGTTTGACGGTTGTATGTTTACCGTTTTTGAGATAGAGTAACTATTCCTACAAAAACCGTTGAAAAATATGCATTTTTTTTTCAACCACAGAGCGTTTAGGTCGATCGTAAAAACACACAATTTATTTTAGGATTTTTATACTCATCATAATAATGTATATTATTTTCGAATATTAAAAAATATGCTATAATCTGTTCGGATAATCATAACCATATTATTATTTAATAACTTATCGTGTGGCCCAGAGTTATAACAGAACTGCAGATAGATTTAGCTCTCATTTATAGACTGACTGACAATCAACCATAAACGCATTGCAAAGTCAATGTACCTATAATATTAAATTGATATTGTTGGATCTCGTGACTTGACGATTGTATCCAAGTTCATTTACTTTTAAAGAGCTGTTTCTATATTAGCGATGTGCGTTCGGCCGCCCTGAGCGGGCGTCGATCGGGCGTCCCTCCAAGCCACCAGTTTTTTATATATTTTTATACTCCGTGTCAGTGAAACGCTCCCGAAACTGAAAGGCTATTAATATACTACCTAAACACAATCGAATACCAATAACCATTAGCCTTATACTCATTGTTTTAATGATTTGGTATTTTGCAAACCCGCAATGTAAAGCATACAAAACTCGGGATCAATGCCGCGTGTACCTAACCTACCTACGCTCGCTACGACACGGACTGCGTTTGCGAGCGGATGTCGTTCACCCCTAGCGCCAGCTGATATTCTATGTGAATTACATTGCGACCTTAAAAAAAATATGCAAAAAAATGGGGTTTTTTTGCAAATTACTTTTATTTGACTGCCTGTATGAAAAAATCTAAAAAAAGAGTCGCATTTTTTTGTGGTTTCGTATCAGAAATCACCAGGAGGTCTACTCCCGTTCGACGATATTCGATAAATCGTACGATTCATCGCACAATTTGCTACTCCGGTCAACTATCTTTCCCTCATCGCATGCGATGATCGTGTTTTGACGTTTGTTTTTCTCATCTCCGGTAAATTGTATACGACTATGAACCGTAGTCTACCTTAATTGTGCGTTTTTTATGTGCCTATCTTTATTATGTAAGTATCAGTCGGAGCGAAAGTTCGTACTTCGTTTGTTGTTCGTAAAACGCGAGTAGACCTACAGCACTATTAACTATCTTCGTTTTCGGAAGCGTTTCCCTGACACCCAGCATTTGTTTATTTTATAATAAACGAGCTGCTGCCGCCATCTGCTTAAAAAATATTCCAGAGTATTCCAGAAGGCCAATTTTCGTAGTTAAAAACGTTCAAAATAATTATAATTCCAAACTAATCTCAATGTTTTGAATCTCAATCTCAGTCAATGTTCCTGTTTGCCATTTATTTGTGACACTTAAGTCATTAATGTCACCAATAAATGGGTGGATGGCATGCAAAATAGAAGGCCTTTGCCCAACAATGCGATTGTGGAGGCTAATATAATAATATTATTATACATATAATCAGTGGCGGCTGCTGCCTGAGAGAACCGGTGGTGCACTGTACTGTTATATTTAGTGTTATGATTCAAACACAAAATAAAACAAACAAACGAAAAAAACAAACAAACAATTTTCGTGCTGCCTCATTGGTCTAGTGGTCGCAAGCGCGACTGCTGAGCGTGGGGTCCTGGATTCGATTCCTGGATCGGGCAGTGTTATTGGGTTTTTTCATTAGGAAATTCTCAGTAGTTAGTGCGGCGTAGTAGCATGGTTAGTGGCAATAGGCTCGCCCCCTATTACATGGGACTTATTACATAACTGGCGAAATGTGGGTGTATTATACACCTCTGCTGCCTACCCCTTCGGGAAAATACAGGCGTGATGTTATGTGTTATGTGTGTTATGATTCAAAATACAATTAAATATTTGATATCAGTTTCCGTCCAAATCAACTGTCCACCAAAAATGTGCAAAGAAAACAAAAGAAATCCATACAAGCATTGCTTTTTAGGGTTCCGTAGTACTACAAGGTACCCTTATAGTTTCGTCATGTCCGTCCGTCTGTCCGTCTGTCCGTCTGTCCTTATCCTTTACAGCTTAATAACTTCTACAGTTATAAACATAAGTAAATGAAATTTTGTTAAAAAATGGTTTAGGATCAATTTTAGATCAATAATTTAATTAGATCAATAATTTGATTTGATTAGATTTTTTTAATTAGATTTCAATTTTAAAAGAATAAAAAAATCTTGATAACGTATTTTAGGGGTGGCGCCCATACATGTGAAATGGGGATGAAATTATTATTTTCGCTGCTCCCCCTCGTGTGGGGTATCATTCAATAGGTCTACTAAAATGAAGGTAATGTTTCATACACAACTTTTTTATCAGGTATACCATCTGCGAAATACAGCCCGCCAAAGTGGCTTGCAATGTCCCCCCCCCTGCCATTTTCAAGCTATGCAACGTAGAAACTTATAATCTTCCACATTGATAGACCTTTATAAAAACTCTCTTTTAAAATTATTTCGAGTATAATGTGATTATAAATTTTTGAGTTATAGTGAGAAAACTGCAAACCTTAGAGAAAATTATCACAGCAAATAATGCTCCTTTAGTTACTACCTATTTAATAAAATCACACAAAATAACTTTGTGTTACATTGATTTGACATACTTTAAAAATTTAGCTTCTTAAATTCAGCGCTAGGTGGCGCTGTTTGCAAAAACCAAATTAGCAATGATTAATATTCGATTTGATTCGTTTGTAATTAGGAACCCTATAATACTGAGCATGGCCCGACATGCTCTTGGCCGGTTTTTATTGTTTAATTCAATGGCCTAGGCGGTTCAGCTAATTATTTTATTCCTACTTTGTTTTGAAAAGTTTTATTATTAGTAGTACCAAATCCGTGTCTTATAAAAGCTTGTCTTGAAAAATTGATTTTTGAACAAAACACTTATTTAATTAATTAAAATCGATTCGATGCACGCAGTCACTCACAGTGTCATTTTCAAAACATAAGTAAATAACTCTTATCTGTATGCAATCTAACTTTTCATAAAAATTAAAGGAATCGCTAGCAAACAAATAGTTATTATTACGCATGACTTTTAATATGATTGTTTTCTTTGAAATACGCCATAACTTTTGATTTGATTAATTAATTAAAATCGATTCGATGCACGCAGTCACTCACAGTGTCATTTTCAAAACATAAGTAAATAACTCTTATCTGTATGCAATCTAACTTTTCATAAAAATTAAAGGAATCGCTAGCAAACAAATAGTTATTATTACGCATGACTTTCAATATGATTGTTTTCTTTGAAATACGCCATAACTTTTGATTTGATTGTTGCTTTGTAAATTACCCTGGGTCCTCGACACGAAGACCTTGGGAGTTTCCAAAGGTAGAAAAAATGCTTGTTTTGTAAAATTTACGAAGAAAATTTAATCGAAAATCTTTTCTTGATTTAAGTGAATAGCCGTTCGTCGTAGGTACTGTCACGATCCTTCCCGGTGATACATTTTGTCGACAAAGTTCTTGAACGAATCCTGCTACATTACACGTACTTACGGCTGCCGTCGAACACTGAGCGCAAGCGATTTTAGCCTTAGTGGTGGTTCACCGGAAAGTTAGCTGATAGTACCTAGATCTGCTGAAGCAGACCACTACTACTACTACGCCAGGTTTTGAAAAACCTGGCATAGTAGAATTTGGTTGGCTTTTTAAATGTTATATCATGAACATACACTCGTGCTCTATATATCGCCACGACTAAAAGTGAAGGAAAACAATACGAATGGGCGATTTAAGCCCATTAGCTCTAGGTTTCCACTAACCTAGAGCTAATGAGAGGCGATGGAAGTGAGGCGGTCTTAGCAGTGTTCTCTACCAGACAATCTGAGCGTTCTCTAAGGGTAATGCACAGGCCTACACCACAGTAAACATAACATACAATACGTAAACTATAGTCAGCGCTGTAAGGTACTGACTGTTCGTCAACTCTTTATTTTAACGACAGTTGTTAAGAAACACTCAGAATTGCCGTTCGAACCTGAAGCAGCCTTAAGCAAAAGAAGAACCACCGACGTGTGCACGAAAACTAGATTTAGATATAGTCTATCCCAGAACTTCTATACTTTTTTGGGTCCCTGTTTGTATAATAACGTTAACAAAAAACTATTAGTCTACTCGGTTTCTAGGGCTAATTGTAGGAAAAAGGTTAGTGCGTGGCTTCAGGGACTTGATTACAGTGACACCGAATGTTTATTAAAACCCCTTATTTAGCTAAATAAATCTTACATAGTATTGATATCCAACATCACACGAGCACTCCTCACACACCTTACTTACACACAATACACACACCCCATCTATACATTACACCCAACCACATAATATCTAACGCAACCAACGCTTTTTATTATTTTGATGAAATTTTGTGTAATTTAAATATTATTACGTTCGCGAATCTATATAAATGTTTAAAACACAGTTAGGGTCATTATTTTAATGTCTCAAAGTGGGAAAGCCTGGTGATCTGTGAATTGTGATACAGGTTTTACCTAAATCAGACACCAGTCTCTATTCTATGTGAATTTTTGACTCTGTACTGTATTGCGATGATGAGAAAAAATTAAATTAAATTAAATTAAAAAAAAACAAAAAAAACCGGCCAAGTGCGAGTCAGACTCGCGCAGTTAGGGTTCCGTACCTCTCAACGACCTGATACCCCATAAAAACTGATTTAATTTACGAGAGTTTATCAAAAGACATCAACGTACAGTGCGCGAAATATGAATTTTTGCACGTCTTTCTTACGCAGGTACTACCATATATGTCTATGTTTGTATTATTTTTAGTATTTGTTGCTAAACTACATAATCTTCACTATAATCTGACCAAGTTTGACGCTGGTAAATATTACCGTTTTGAAGATAGAGCAGGAACAAAAACGTTGAAAAAAAAGTTTTTTAAAGTTTCTTGTATGGTTCCCCTTTGGTTTTAGACTTTTTTTTGTTTTTAGTATTTGTCGTGATACACCTCATAGCAACACATATTCTAAGAAAATTTAAACCAGTTATCTATTACCGTTCAAAAGATACAGCCCTGTGACAGACAGACGGACGGACGGACGGACAGCGTAGCGAGAGTAATAGGGTCCCGTTTGGCACCCTTCGGGTACGGAACCCTAAAAAATAGTAAAAGCCCCAGTTACCGACAGTGCCCCGTTGTTCAACAAAAAAACAACCAACTTCAGAAAATAAGAGCATAATTATAATTTGGTATACGGTTAAATATTATCTAATAAACATTGAACTGTTACATAGTGCACCACAAGAACGTAAAAAATCATCACGAAACCAATGTATTAAAAAAAAAACTTGTGGTCATCCCTTAAAGTTTCGATAATTGGGGATGTTACGTTACGTCCTAACGCTCCGGAATGAATCACTCACACAGACGCACGTCTCAACAAGAACCTAAGCGGACGTCGTAGTGCTATCAGTGCAAACAACCGCCTTTTTGACGCGTGTGTGAGTGAGTCGTTTCGAACGTTTGTACGTAGTTTCCGTATTGTATGATTATTTTTACTGTGCCTACACCGTAGTATTGTACCTTAATCCAAAAACGAAGGCCTATTCGACACATCTATGTATAGAACGTAACTCTGTAGGTACGTTTAATACAAATTACAAAAAGAAACAATTGTTGTTTACGGTAGTAAATCACTATTTAAAAATTACAATCAAAACAATGTTTCTCAAACAAAATCAACCAATTTTTTTTTTCAATTGATATCGTACTATCATCTGGGACTTTGTATATGTGTATTAAAGTCAACCGCATGACAGTGACAGTGTTTGACCTTGACAACGTCTTTATTTCGTTTTTCTTTAAGGTTTTCGTAATTCAAGTGTTACAACTGACGTGCGGTCCAGTGTACATTACAGTACAGGCCTTTGCTCTGTAGCCTGCAGTGGTGTAATTACAGACGGGTATTATTAACTAAGTAGGTTATTTCTTTGAATACATTTCATTCATTATTGTCCTACTACTTTCCAGTACACTCATTAGAATAGAATATAACTTTTATTCGCAGGAACAATTGTTTTAGTTGTTCCCATTTGTCACAATTTTGAGACACACATGGCGCATGACTGTCAATGACTTTTTTCCTAGATTTGTTCTTCACTAAATCTATTTCTTGTATCCTTATGTATGTGTCTCAGTTGGGAGCACTACGTTTCACCGAAAAACGATCCACCGAAACACGTTTTACCGACAACTATTCGTCGAACGTATCATTCCCCGATGCAACACTTGGTCGAAAGTACATGTAGCCGACGCACGTTTCCCCGAATTATTTTTCGTCGAACAGTTGTGCCATTTAAATATTTTTCTTTCTTTCTTTCTTTCTTTACAAGGTCTTATAATATTAGTGTCGATAGAATCATGTTAGACCTTATAAAAAGGCAGGCAAATATTTTATTACATGCATGCAAATCTTGATTATTATTTGAAAATATTAGCAAAAAACGTATTACTAAAATGGGCTACCGATCTAAAAAAAAATCGTAAATTGTTCCACATACATTTACATTTTGTAGCTTGGAAACAGAAGATTAACAAAAACCGGCCAAGTGCGAGGCAAACTCCAAATTGCCATGACAGAAGCCACAGTAACAAATATTGTGTGAAAATTTCAACTGGCTAACATCTCTGTAACAAAGAAACGGATAGACATCCCATTGGTACCCTTTGGGTAGGTACCGAACCCTACAAAAGGGGTCACACCGTCTAAATGAGGTTCAACAGTATGCAAGTATAGTGTCAACTGAAGGTTTACATCAAATTGTAGAAGTTGTAAAATGGTTGTTATACTGCCTTATTCTTAATTTATACTAAACCTCTTAAGGGGTCATTGTACTCATCATTATGAACAACTTTTACTATGGGAACAACCCATACTAACTAAGTAATGCTGATGATTCGATTGTGGGATTATGAGTACCTATAGGTTTTGTGATGAGGGTATTACGTATTTAACTTGTTGGTCCCTGAAGGGAGGCAAAAGATTATCAGATTCAACAAAGTTGGAATATTATTGGTCACCATCGGAAAGCAAAATAGTATCAGATACAACAAAGTTGGAAAATTATTGGTCGTTAACGAGAAGCAATAGAATAAAGTATCAGATTAAACAAATTTGGAATATTGTTGGTTGCCAACGCACGGGGAGCAAAATAGCATCTTAAATCTGATGCTATTTTGCTCCCCGTTGGAATATTTTTGCTCACTAACGGGAAGCAAAAGTGTATCAGATTCAACAAAGTTGGAATATTGTTGGTCGCCAACGGGAAGCAAAGGAGTATCAGATTTAAGAAAGTTAGAATAGATATATATTTACCATATATTATTGCAATAAGTCGAAAGTAAATATATTTTTATTGAGGACTTGGCGGCTTTCCAAAAGATTCGTTTACGTGAGACAAGACAAGGCTTCTGTGGTTATATAAAATTGTACAAACGATTATTGTAGTGCACTGCGCACCGCTTGGTTTGGAGAAAGTACCTATAAAGTTTGTCATACGAAATAATATGAATTATGGAGGAAGTTTACCGGATTATGGATATTTCCGTCTGTTTGGGTCACGGTTATGTTTGATTTTTAATTAAACATGAATATAAAGGTTCAATTTACCTTAAAAGTGTTTTTGTTCTATAAAAAATTACCCTGTGTAATTTATTTACTTTTGTAGTGCATATTAATTTTGTCTGCATCAATGATATTTAAAAGTATAGATGATATGTCATACCCTAAAAAACAAACGAAAAAAAAGTTCCGTACGCAGCAACAGTACAATACAAGTACAAAGTAAGTAAGTTGGTTCTTTAAAATTGCTTTCGCGTCATGATTTGAACACTCTCTGTACACACACGACGGCATTTTAGTTTTTTTTTGTCACCTGTCACGTTTGGCGCCTTACTTGACGTGGATTATTAGAAAAAAATCCTAATTAGGACGTTTTCGAGTCCTCAGATTGCGAGCGCAAGTAACATATCCGTACTTTTACAAATAGGTATCATTGGTCTGCATTCTGTCAATAGTCTGTATTTTTTTTTCTAAAAGTGTAAGTATGTATGTAAACAAAACAATAACAGATAATTTACGTTCGAATATTATTTTATGTTTTTTTGAAGCTTATGCTCAGGATTCACCGTGTTCTTGTACATACCCACAACCCACACATGCAAGATTATATATAATCAGCCCATTACTGTCCCACTGCTGGGCACGGGCCTCTTCTCACTATGAGAAGGTCCACCACGCTGGCCTAGTGCGGGTTGGGGGACTACACACCATCGAGAACTGTATGGAGCACTCTCTGGTGTGCAGGTTTCCTCACGATGTTTTCCTTCTAACTTCTAATTAACTTATGACTTAACTTATAACTTAACTTAACTTATATACTATAAATGCGAAAGTAACTCTGTCTATTTATCTGTTACCTATACATCCCTAAACCGTTGAACCGATTTTGATGGGACTTCGTAATTTGCAGAGATGACCTTCTCCGGAACTCGGAGCAAGACATAGGCTTAATTTAATTCGAGATAAACGACATCCACGTGGGTGGAGCCACTGGCGACCTCTGTTTGATAATAAAGTATCGAACAAATTTAAGACTTAGCTTGAATTAAGTATCTACCTAAACTTTATTGAGTCAGCCGATGTAAATAATTCATGATTCAAGTACACAAGCTGCTATTAAAGTGACGTTGGTATTTCAAGGGGGATATAAAAAAATGTGAGTATTGGGTTCTCCATTTTTTGCATATGGAATTGTTTATAAGGAAATATTGTTTAACTGTATGTATGTATGTTAGCCCTTTGACACAGATTAAAATTTTTATTTTATTTATTTATCTCAATCACCACTACCATTACAGGACACTACCAATGCGGTAGTGTGGTCCTTAATTATGCCAAACATAACAGGTACAATGTATTTTTGTGACTTAATTCAGAGAGCAGGGAAATAAATCTATTCTCTCAGCTACATCATTTAAGTGTAGACAAGGTGCGAGTCATAGGCGCTTTGCCGAGCAAGTTAGTTAGTTATAAAATATGAGTATAGCACCGCTTGTATTCTCCTAAAGCCGCGGTGATTACTGTCTATACTAATATTATAAAGAAAAAAAGATTTGTTTGTTTGGAATTGATAAACTCTGAAACTACTGAACCGATTTTAATAATTCTTTCACCAATAGAAAGCTACATTATGCAGAAGTAACATAGGTTATATAGTGCCTATTTGGTACAGTCGCTAGACACACAGCATCTATGAACCGTTTTGTATATTTGATTGTGTTTCTGTTGAATTGTGTCTGTGTATCTATGTGCTTTGTGTCAAATTAATGTTCATTTCTTTCTATACATATTTTATTTCAGTATGCGGGCGAAGCCGCGGGTAAAATCTAGTTATTATATGTATATGATTATTATAATATGACTTTAAAAAAAGTTCGCTTTAACAAAGTGAGCTTTGATGACTACTTGGACTAACGATCGCATTGATACGATCAAAGTCCGCCTTGACAAATAAGTCTTGACAAAATAGCTTTGATAAAAGTGTACTTAGGTCCCAGTTGACACGTATCATAGCTGTTTACGACCAGTCTGTTTATTTTTCAAGATTAAATGGCTGAAGAGATAGATCTGTTGCTTGCCGGTGTATAAATTGACATCTAATTTGTCAATTGACATCTAATATAAGTTGACTTTGAAAAGCTGAGCGCGGTCTCGTGCATGAGTGATCAAAGCGCACCTGGACGTCTATGTCCAATCCAAGACGTCCAAGTGCGCTCGATCAAAGGCCGCTTTGACAAAGTGAACTTAACGTGACTACTGCCACTACCAAAGTTACGTTCAATGCTCTAAAATTAATCAAAAATTGGATTTTATAAGGGTCAAGAGAGGTCAGAAGATATTCGGCGTACGCAAACTAAAAAACTTGTGAAGTCATGAATGAACAAAGAAAATAACGGTTTATAATTACGGTAAGAGACATATTCTCACGAGGGGCTCGTGGCTAAGTAGCAACCGCGCGGATTTTATGATCTGCGAGGTTAAGCTACACTTGCCGCGGTCAGTCCGTGGATGGGTTACCATTTCGTTGCACATCGGGACCCCTCCGTGTCTCGGAGAGCACGTTAAGCTCTCGGTCCCGGTTGCCATACGAACATCTATGGCAGTCGTTACGGGTAGTCCGAAGCCTGAAAGTCTGAAAGTCTGACAACTGGTCTAACCCCCGAATGTCAGCATTACCCAGTAACTGGGTTGGGTCTGATGGCAGTTCAGCCGCATCTGATTAGACTGGAAGTCGACCTCAATATAATTGGGAAATGGCTCGGAGGATGAAGAGATATATTTTCACGTTTAAGTAAATTGCGGAAAAGAAAAAGAAAATACCTAAGGAAAGTTTAATGATCGTTATGCGTGCAATGTTTTTAAGAAAGCTGTAAAAATGTAATAAAATTGTTCTTTTAAAGCGATACGCCATAAACTTACAGTTTTGATTCAAAACGAGGGGTGATAAAAAGTACTCATAAGTTTTGATAACCGTCAAAATGCTTTGTTATCTTTGCAAAGACTAAATCATGGAATTATTAAGTACTACCGACGTAGTATTTATTATTTTCACGCTAAAACTACGATTTTGAGCGCCAATTTTATTGTGGCGTTGCTCATGTAGTTTCCTAAATGTTTAAGTTAATATTTTTGCATAGATAAACCATAAAGTTATTAACATTTTCATCCTTCAAGGTGTTTTTATTCAGGCTGCCAGAAAAAAAAACGACTAAAAGAAAAAAAGTGTCCAAAAAAGCACAATCATTTCTCAATTTTAATTTTTCTAACAAGTAATCGTACCAACATTAAGGTTACATACTTTCCAATTAAGAACAGTGCCGCAGCCCGCATAGCCGAATAAAAATCGAGGAACTTGCCGTCACCGAAACAGCAAAGTAATGTAGTAAAACACACAAGAATTTCAGTGTTTTTACGAGTCTTCAACTTCCCTCATACCACCAAACGGCATTCGAATAACAGTGGCCTTAAATATTAGACAGGTCAGCAATAGCCAAGGATGTGGTGGACCCAAGGTCGAAAATCTCCCATCGATTACCGAGTAACGGCCAGGCAAACACGCAAAACTCCTAGCTCTTACCCTTGACACAGAAATGGTCAGTTCGCGGCTTATATTCGGCGTACACCTTAAATGTAGGCCGGGACGTGAAAATATCGCTTTGAAGCGGAAATAGGGGCCGTTTGGTTTGGCGCCTTCGAATTACGGCGGGCATCGAAACTTTACTTGAGGAGTCTTGATATTTATGGTATGTAAGTTGGATACTAAAGTTAATCGTTTTGGCTTAAAGCTAATTTTAGGAATAATTTTTTTGGTGTTCGGAGACCTACTTTTATTTTAAGAATAAGAGAAATGTATCGTGTTAAATTGCTCTTAATACAGGCTTGTGTACTTAGTGTACCTATGAAATGAGTGATATAAGAATTAAATTAATTGCTATTTTATTTAAGGTAATAAGTACTTGCTTGATGTAACTAAATACTTTAAAGCTACTTTTACGATTTTCTTAAACATTTAGCCAAAAGTTTTCTGAAAACTGTATGATCTCGCCTTTCATAACTGGTTCACTCAAACCATGCAAAACTTTCAATTTCGGTTGAAGCCACTGCTACCAACTTAAACTATAATGTTAATTTGTAGGATAAATCCAGAATTATGTTATATTCACTTTAACAGAGTCCTGTAACGATTTTACGTTGAATTTGAATCCGTCGAGCAAGTGGCACGCCCCCCGCCGTCTGGCACACTTAAAGCACGCCACACCACCACTCTATTAAGATTTAGCCCTTAATTGACCAACACTACTGCCAGCACGCGGCACTATCGTAAACGCCGCCAAAAATAGAATATCTTGTGATCCACACTTGAATGGTTGGTAATCAATGCTTAGGTTAGCTTCGTTACTAAGTTTTGGACAAAGAAAATCGTCAAAACTGTTTGGGCACTTTTTTTGGGTTCTGTAATACCCATATTTTAGTTGCAGGGGTTGTAGCAGTAGGTATTTTAGCAGTTATAATCGCGTGGATTGCAAGATCTGACGGACGGTGACCGTTTCGTTTCATCGAGACTGCTCCATGCCTCGGAGAGCACCACGGAATGTTCTGTGTTCTGTGGAGACCATGTTGTAAGCTGTCGGTCCCGATTGCCATACGAATATCTATAGCATTCGTTACGGGTAGTCAGATGCCCGAAAGTCTGACAACTGGTCTATGCTCATGATATCTGTATTACCCAGTAAATGGGTTGCGTGGGTCTGATGGTAGTCGGTCTGCGTAAAAAACTGATGTGAACATCAGTATTTGCTCTAGTTTAGAAGCCGACCGCAACATAATTGGGAAAGGAGAAAGAAGAGATTTTAGTAGCAGCGACGTGGACCGATGACCTGAAGAAGGTGGCTGGGGGGGACTGGATGTGGAAAAGCAGAGGACCGAGTGTTGTGGCGCAACTTGGGAGAGGCCTATGTCCAGCAGTGGATTGCGATAGGCTGAGTTGATGAGGATATAAACAGTAAATAGGCCACCTTTTGGCCAAAAGAGCTACAATCGGTCAAACTAAGCTAAAAAGGGTTTAAGGTGTACCTCAATAATCGGGTTGCATGGGCGTAGGCGTTAATTCTATGAGCCGAATCTGTGTAGACTGGAGGCCGCCCTATCGACACTAGTTGAGTTTACGTCCTATTGTCTACGAGATCAAAGACCATGATACGAAAGGCCATGTTCAATGGATATTTAGTCTCATGTTATGTTAGTGTTTATATAGAGAAAGAGTTTCAGGTATAGTAGTAATACCTATTTCTGCAGCAAAACAGTAATGCTTGCATTGCTATGTTCCGGTGGAAAGGGTAAAGGTGCTGGTGAAATTACAATCACATGAGACTTTCCACCTTTATGTAATCTGTTTGGCAAACGCGACTTGCAAAACCCTTTAGGCAACAGCCTAGGTGGTATGGTTTTTATGGGCAAAGCCTCGTTTTGCCATCTAAAGGTGAGTATAAACTAGAGCATTTTCCCGAACATTTCCAGGTAATGCATCGTTCTTACGAATGGTACAATACAAGGAAAAGTTCGAAAATAGAGCATTTTCTCGAGAATTTCCATGTAATGTATCGTTCCTGCGAATGCTCGATGCTATCTTTGATGCAATGCTCACGGCGAGTGAGCATTTACCTGTAACATTCCTCTCCAATTTGCGTTTACTTTTTTGTGGAAATTTCGGATCTGCAGCTCAAGTCTTTGTAACATGAAATGTTACACAAATTCGCTCGTTGGTTTATAAACTGAAGTTGTAACAAAGCGTCGAGCGTGGTGCTCTATGTTAGGTTCGTGAAACAATGATGAATGGTAAAACAATCGATGTTCTGTTACAAGTAAATGCTAAAGTGTGTACTCACCTTTAAACCATAAAAATCACCTACCGGAATTTAGTAACTAGGTCTATATTCATACAGTAGAATTCGTTTATGCCTGAACTAATTAGTTTACGACTGTAAGCGTAATTTTGACGATTATGGCACGAATTGTAAAACATTATTTTGTACTGGATCCGGTTACAGATAACAAGTATCTTGTGTTACTTAGTTTATTTTAATATTCCTCTTGAATTGATTATCAACCAATGAAACACGTAAGTTTATTTGGGTTTCAAACATGACAGAAAAAAGGAATATTCAAATTATTTTAAATTATCACAATTTTATTTTTAAATATGTATCTGTTACACAAGTTGACATACGTGTTGTTGAAATAACTGAAAACCTCTTAAGGGGTCATTGTACTCATCAGTATGAACAACTTTTACTACGGGAACAACCCTGAAATAGCGAAAAAAAATCAGCTGTTGTGTTCACATAAATCGATAAAATTTAAAGAACTGCTGTTTTATTTTTCGCGATTTCAGGGTTGGTCCCTCAGTAAAAGTTGTTTATACTGATGAGTACAATAACCCCTTAGGAGGTTTTCAGTTATTTCAATAACACGTTGTAAACAAACAACGATGGCATAGAATATAACCAACTTCAAACCAACAATTGTATAAAAAAATCTGACGTGAGAATCGATTAATGAGCCGCGTTTTGTTTATACTTGAAACAGTAACAGTTATCCTCCTCGCCTTTTCCCAATCATGTTGAAGTCGGGTTCCAGCCTAACCAGATGCGGCTGAACATCAGTATTTTACACACAGCGACTGCCATCAGACCCCCGCAACCCAGTTACTGGGTAATACCGACATTCGGATGTTATATTAGTTGTCAGACTTTCGAGTACCCGTAATGAATGCCATAGATATTCGTATGGCAACCGTGTCCGACAGCTTAATGTGCTCTCCGAGGCACGGAGGGGTCTCGATGTGCAAATAAATGGTCACCCATCCACGGACTGACCGTGGCAAGTGTAGCTTAACCTCGCAGATCATATACAATCCATGCACTTGCTATTTAGCCACGAGCCCATGCCCGAAATAGTAACAGTACTGGTCAAAATTGTATAGTTGTAGTCTCTGATGATATTGCATCTCTGATGTAACTTTAAAATGTTTTCATCTGTATGATATTTTTAAGTTATCATGCTGTTAGTGTGCTAAGTCAACTAAAATAAATTAATTAGGCCATAAGTGTACACACGTTAGTTGAACCTATAGATCATAAATGTATAGTAAAGCGTGCATAAATTACAGACAAAGCTTCAAAAGACCTTGAAAATCCTAAAACAAGCACATTCTCTAGGAAGTCACCGTCACATAAAGTACAACAAACCGAATATTGATTTATGGACACAGACTCAAGAATTCAAAATGGAAAGCGGACTATCTCACGCGAATAGCAAAACAAATCATATATGGCGATAGTTCTGATCGATCCGCCGTAAGGCATCCCCAGTAGAGGCAGTAAAAACGTGGAAAGATGTCTCGTTGAGCGACAGACAGGCACGCGATCCGTTGCCAAGATATCGAACAGACAGCCCGCTCCCTCCACAGGACCCACACAACAGTTGAACGCGAAGCTCCCCTTAACACACGCTACTATTTATATTAGCTTTGAAACACCATAATTTCAGGGAATTTGGATTTGGAACCCTTCGCTAATGTTCCCATATTTCAGGGAAATTGTGTCGATATTTTACGTGAATTTATCGGTTCCAAATAAATGATCTATGATGGATCGCGGGCAGGGATATGTAAACAGATTTTTTGTTTGACTAAAGTCTTTGTTTACCAAGAGGTTTGTTTTTTAAACTTTATTAAATTTTTCCAAGTTTAAAATTACGAGATTACCTAGACACATTTATAACATACTAGCTGTACTGTACATGCGTTGCAATGCCATCTTTTTTTCTGGGCCAGGAACCTTCGCGGTAGAACAACTCAGCAAAGTTTCATCACAATCGGATGAATGGTTTAGGAGCGCATAGACGACAAACATAGAAACATTAATTTTCGTGTGTATAGATTTCCGAAGATACACATTTATTTACATTGTTTAGAAATCTTTCATTTAAATACTAATTTGAAGTCTAATAATGTTCTTATTTCAAGAAGTGATAAAAGTTTATCATTATCGAATGTTTACTAAATTGTAGAACCGTTGTAGCGTCTGTCTGCATTGGAATCTTAACTTATTTTCTATTTGGTAAAAGCTGATTTACAAAACCAAAACGAAAAAACTAAATCATAGATATATTAAAGATATTAGTAAGCTAAAAGAAGAAAGCAATAAGGCTTAGGTTTTTGAACCAGTAACTATGGATGAGCTCATGACGTGATTGAAGGCTATTCAATAAAAATTCAACCCTAATCGCGGGGATCTGCCATGTTTCAAATATACGAGCTGTATCTGAGGCCGTGCTCCGTACTAAGCTTACTAAAATGAGGAAGTTTCTGGAAGGCAACTTGAACCGTTTCAAGCAAGATATTATTCTGATAAAAACAAAAGTCGTATGAGAACTGATAAAGAACCAATTACTAAATAATAAAAAATATTTTGCGATATTTTTACACAGCACCATCTATTTCCAAACTAAGCAGAGATATAGGTACTGGACAATGGATATAAACTAATGTACTTTTTTTTCGTAAATCCATGCTTATAATACATAAGAAATATCCAGACCAAAACAAACACCTAAGTTCATCACATAAATATGAGTGTCCTGTGGGAATCGAACTCACGAACTTATGATCAGCGGTCCCACACTCGAACCACTAGACCATAGACGTCGTCGTCGTCATCGATTGATACTATGGAACTGAGACGATCTCTTTTTGATAACAAATCTTTAAGTAAACCTGATAAAAGTGTTACCGAAAACACATTTTTTACAAAACAATACCTTCATTTGTTTTCTCATCACACAAGAACCTTAAAACAAAAAAAAACCGGCCAAGAGCATATCGGGCCATGCTCAGTATTATAGGGTTCCTTGAGTAGGTCTAATTACAAACGAATCAAATCGAATATTAATCATTGCTATTTTAGTTTTTGCAAACAGCGCCACCTAGCGCTGAATTTAAGAAGCTAAATTTAAGAAGTGTGTCATATCAATATAACACAAAGTTTCTTTTTGTGATTTTTTAAAATAGAAAGTAACTAAAGGAGCATTATTTGCTAAAATCGTTTTTCTCTAAGGTCAATGACCTATGAACTAGGACAGACGGACAGACGGACAGACGGACAGACGGCCAGACGGCCAGACGGACAGACGGACAGACTGACACACGGACAGACGGACGGACATGACGAAACTATAAGGGTTCCTTGTAGGAGTACGGAACCCTAAAAAAGAGTTTAATAAAGAATACTTTACATCGTCAAGCGAAGATTTTTTTTTACGGAATCTAGCGCCAACTCAATGTACCGACGAAGACAAACAGAACCACCATCGGCAATATGGTGAAGAGGAGTAGTAAACGGGAGTCTACAGAAGAGTCGAAATAAAACTTATATGAGGAATTATTTGATGAGTCTAAGTCCATTTTATTCTATCCTTATTATTTATTGTACCCATATTTGTATATAGGTACACAATGACGCTGACGATACAAAACAGGAAAATTCATTAGACGAAGTGCTGCGAACCAGCATAGTGAAGCCAACCAAACCGTGCTCCCCCGTTTACAAACCAGCGCTCACGTACACACATGCACCTCAAACCGTGCTCACCGCTCTCAGTACACATGTCGCGGCATCGTCCAGTAAGTATCGCGAAAACAAATATCATTCAGGTGCATGGTGTGTGTGTGAGCGCTGGTTTATACACGGAGGAGCACGGTTTTTTTGGCTTCACTATGATTGTTCGCAACACTTCGTCTAAATTTTTTACTGTCTGTGGTAACTACAAAGGCGAGCTTAAATCAGTAATGAATTTTCTTACAGCAAATCTTAGAGCGATAGAAAGACGAAATTACAATACAATACAATATTATTTTTTGCATAAACAAGAGACAACCATACAAGAGTTACATAATTTCTACAAATCTTAGATAACCATGATAATATATTACAAAAATAGGTAACAATTATTTTACACTGGCGTTTATCAAAACTGACAGTTAGGTGAATTGATTAAAAGGACAGAAACAAGTGTACAACAAAAATGCATACACATTAGATAATAAATAAAACGAATAATAGTATATTTAAGCATACCGGTTATTGTTTTGTCATATGATATATACATTATATGATAAAATAATAACCACCGTAATAATATTCCTTGTAAACAACAACTGTCACATTTTGAGAATAAGAAGAATAATATTTATTTGCATGAAAAGTCGTGGTTGGAGAAAAGTCACTGTAGTCAAATTAGTAGGAAACCAGTGATAACTCTTAAAAAGTTTCCCGCGTGATCCCGCACCATAACATTGTAGAGCCAAATGACTATAATAACGTAAGCTGACTTAAGTATAAACTTAGTTAATGGCGACCATCAATTCTCTCAATGTCAACTTTTTATTGGAGGTTTTATGTTCTCAGAATGACAGGATTTTTTTTATAAGTGCATAATTTCTACAGTTTTTTTTAGCGAAACATTATTTCTGACCCAAACTGGAAGGGAATCAATACGGGAACTAACACTTTGATTAAAAATATGAATTATCAATGGTAAAGAATCTTAAAGAAAATGTTTTTTTTTTCTAGAAAATGATTTTTATTTCTGTGGTACCCGGTAAAGAAAAGACCACGTTATTTTCATCTGTAAGTGCCTTAAGGTCAAGACGAGACAAAATTGTTTTCAAATATTGAGTATTTATTATCGGGACCCCTCCGTGCCTCGGAGAAGTCGGAGAACATCGTTAGCATAGAAATCTAAATAATATAACGTAATAGAAGTGGAAAGGCGCGTGAACTTGTCACCGCATACAGCGTGCCGCACCTTTATGCTATCTGCTACTGCTAGAACCCCATATTGCAAATTAATGTAACATTTTCTCCCTAAAAATGCAAATACCCATAAAGGTAGGTATGACATAGGTCACTACCATAGAAATCTAAATAAAGGTAATAGAAGTGGCAAAGGCGCCTGAATTTGTCACCGCATACAGGTGTCTCATAGGACACCAGTGCGCGAATAGTTTGCTTGATCATGAGTGCTGTTCTGGACGCTTTAAAGTTGTATTTTGCAGCATATCTAACAGCGAAATTGTTTTTAGGCTTAATTTATTTTGCATTGAATGTTAGAAACATGGTGGCCGTAATTTCGTACTTATGTGTTGGTAGCGGAAAACCGGCGACACGCGTTCCGGTAGTAAAAGACAGTCGATAACATTTCTATTACTTTATTATTTATATTTCTATGATCGTTAAGCTGTCGGTGCCAGGTATGAATTTTATTAATTTATCTACTACAATACTCTTTACGTTACAGGTTGTTCTTATTATTGGTATAAACGGAGCATGTCGAACTAATGAACTAACACAACTTAATGGTGCCGATTCTCTTGTACACCCACCTAAACCTAACTATAACTAAAATTTACAAATTTTAGTTTAGAAAATCATAAAACTTATTCTGTGTTTATCTTTTTCTTATTTTAGAAAACTTGTTGACAGCTCTAATAATTGAGTTTGACGCATCTAAGTTGAATTGGCGGTGTTACCAGTACATCTTGAAAAAATTATTAAAGAGTGAATGGAATGACCGAAAGTTCACAAAAACAGAAGGAAATTAAATAATAATTATATTTGGAATTATTAGTTTATCATTAAAATAAAGAAAAAAAATCATGTCACGAAATAAAGTACATTTTTGTTTTATATTTTCAATAAAATATATAAATTGGAATAATGTGATCAGATTAAAGATCTAGGTTATTATTTTCTACGGCCCGTATTACAGAACGATACTCAAGCGTTGATCACTGTTTAAAACTAGGTTTGAGATGAGCTTTGATTTTAGAACGTTCCTCAAGCAGAGATTTATTGATCACAGATTTAATCTGTAATCAATCACTCTGGTGTGGTCCAGACTACGCTTGAGTAGAGATTTCTATTTTAATTCAGGTCAAATTCGTGTGTTATGTTGTTGAGTTAAAGTTTATAATAATTACCGTTCTGGAATAAGACCGATACTCATGTAACGATTCTATCCTTAAGTAGTGATCAGGTGATTGGAGTTAAAACTGTACTCGAGTAACCTTCTGTAATACGGGCCTAAGAGTACCTATCAAAGGAGATATATTGTAAAAAAAAATCCTGCTCGTGAGCGATTTTTTCTTTCCACAATTTAAATCTTTAGATTTCGCTTCGCATGCGTAAATGCGTTAAAATAATAAAAATAATTAGATATATTGTTATTATTGCAGCGTATCATATGTATATCTTAAACAACGAGAAACAGGGGGCCTAGTACGAGTTTGACACTTACGAATACTTTCAAAGTATTCGACGACTTTCATTAATAAATCTGTAGTTCCTCCTCGTAACCGCCAGGGGCGCTACTGATTTATGAATGAAAGTCGACGAAAACGATGAAAGTATTCGTAAGTGTGAAACTCGTACTAGGCCCACAGAGCTATTTGCAAAAAATGCAAGGACCTTTGAATTCCATGGGCAATCACAATAATAAACTATTTCTTTAATTTAAAAAGCTGGAATTTCCATTTTTAAAGACGTGGTTAAAAAGTTCTAGCACCCAGGCCCCGAAATTTTTCAAAAAAGTTGAATAAATTAGAATATAAGCTAAAAAGTACCACGCAGGATTACAAACTTGGAGACTTTCTCTCCAAAAGAGGGAAAATTTGTGAATTCAGGCTTTTTAGGGACACATATTAGCATAAAATGATAGAATTGAATGTCACATAGATTTTTTTTTCCCATTGTATGGATTTATGTACTTATCCTTTATTATATAGGTACCTCTTCTTATCGAAATTATAAATTTCATTGTATGTTTCTATGAACAATTTACCTTTCTGCTGAATCTACAACAGCTGCAACCACATAGTAGGCATCCATTATTTAGTTTAAACTACCTAAAAACTATAAAAAAATGAATAAAATAAGCTTTGCAATTTTAGTTGTTGATAACTAATTATAGTCGACATGTATTTTGATGCCTTCTAAAAATAGTCGGATTTAGGTTGACATTTCTAATATTAGGTGAAAAACGTCAATTACAGAATAGCAAAATGTCAATTTTTACTAAGTTGAATAACTAAACTAATTTTGGTCCTGTCAAACCAAAAATTTGTTTTAAAGTGAATTTCAGAATAGAAAACGTCGTTTGACAGGACTAAACTAAATTTAGGTGATTTTTAGTCTAGTTTAGAGAATTTTGTGACAAGAGAATCGGCACCAATGTCAAAAACATTGAGAAACATTCAGATGACTTACTAACAACATAACATAACATAACATCACGCCTGTATTTCCCCGAAGGGGTAGGCAGAGGTATATAGTACACCGACATTTCGCCAGTTATGTTATAGTCCCATGTAAAAGGGGGCGAACCTATTGCCATTAAACGGGCACAAATCCATACTCCGGGCTGCTACTGAGAATTTCCTAATGAAAAAAACCCAATAACACTTTGCCCGACCCGGGAATCGAACCCAGGACACCACGATCAGTAGTCTTACTACTTGTCTTCTTGTCGATGACTTACTATTAATTAATTTACCTAATACAAAGACAAAACGAGACCGCAACTTCGTCGTTTGCAAGGGATACGTAACAATTGTTGAGAAATATCAAGCCTTACGCCCGCCTAACACTCCAATCAATCGATTTTTTTCTACAACATTGCAACGGAAAGTGTGTTAGACAGCCTATGGGTGCTAATAAAATTGGCAGTATCCCACGAGAAATAGCAACATTTCTTGAACTTCCAGAACCCCTGTTGTACACGGGTCATTGTTTCCGACGAACTTCAGCCACACTTTTGGCTGATTCAGGATCTGATCTCCTGTCCCTTAAGCGCCATGGAGGCTGGAAGTCCAATGCGGTTGTAGAGGGATACATAGAAGATTCCATCCAAAATAAATCTAAAATATGTAAAGGCATCGTAGGAGCCATTACACTGAAAGAGCCTCAGTCATATCCTTGGACTGGCCCTTCTACATCAAAAATGAGCCGTTACGAAACACCTAACCATCGCCCTCTCTCGCCAACATTCACGCCAGGGGAACCCGATGAATCGGTACAACTATTAAGTATGACAGATAGTTTACCGAAAAACAGTACACAAGTCACTAATACCAACATTACAGTACCTACCTAACAAAAATATTACACTCGACTTAAGTAACTGTAGCAACGTTATTTAAATTTTTTCTTAATTATACCTAAGTATTATTTGTTATAATTTAAAGATTATTCTGTAGTACTTACCTTTCATAATGAAGTAGTTAATACCTAAACTGAAATAAAAGTATCTTGATATTGTAATTTTTTTTTAGCATTTAGTCATTACCTCGCTGAGGTGGGATGAAAAGTTACGTGTTGCACTCGAGTGCAAAGATTTTTCACCTCGTGCTCTTTTGATTCCCTCGCTAACGCTCAGGATTCTAATTTTAGAATCCTTCGCTTGCCCGGTCATCAAAATTGAGCACGCGGTTAAAAAGCAACTTTGCTCTCTTGTATAACAAATAACTATTGTGTCGAGTAGCACAAATTTTAGCTGCTACTAACATAAAAACCGGCCAAGTGCGAGTCGGACTCACACAGTAAGGGTTTCGTACCACCCATCGACTTGATACCCCTAGAAACTGATTTAATTTACGAGAGTTCATCAAAAGACATCATCGCACCGTGCGCGAAATATGAATTTTTACATCTCTTTGTTACGCAGGTACTACCAAATATGTCTATGTTTGCTATGTTTTTAGTATTTGTTGCTAAACTTAATAGTATGCACTATAATCAGACCAAGATTGACGCTGGTATGTATTACCGTTTTTCGAGGTTTCTTGTTCCTTTGGTTTTAGACTTTTTATTTTTAGTATTTGTTGTAATAGGGGTCACAGTAACACATATTCTCAGAAAATTTCAACCGGCTACCTATTACCGTTCAAAAGATACAGCCCTGTGACAAACAGACGGACGGACGGACAGAGTAGCGAGAGTAATAGGGTCCCGGTTGGCACCCTTTGGGTACGAAACCCTAAAAAGGTGACTAATAAACTGCCGCTACTAGTAGCTAACTAGTTTGAGATCTGGAAGCAAATCAGTTTACTAGTTAAATAATAAAACTTTTTAACAAAAAAAAATACCGACGAAAACAGAGACTGAAAAGCGAAAAATAAAATGAAGCTTTTAGTCTTTTCCTAACTAAACTAATGTAAATAACTAATTAAGAGTCGGCGCCAAACAAACAAGCAAAGTGCGTGCAAGTTGCAAGTGTTCGAGCGGAGAACGCATTTTTGGAAAGTTATTGTTTATAATCGTTGAAAATTTCACGTTGTATTTGATGTTATGTTGTTTTTAATATTTATTTAAAGTAATTTAATGATCTTCGTTGATTGTTTGTTTGGCGCCGACTCATAATTAGTTATTTACATTAGTTAAGTTAGGAAAAGACTAAAAGCTTCATTTTATTTTTCGCTTTTCAGTTTCTGTTTTCGTCGGTTCAATTTTTTGTTAAAAAGTTTTATTTTAAATTTTTTTGTGGCTAAAATCTCACTCCAGTTCTTTATTATGTTGAATTATGTAGGTAAGAATTATGTAGGTGAACAAACACTCATTCCCTGTTTTCCTACCCTAGGGGTGGATTTTGATTTTGAAATTTAAATGCGACCAACTTCGAGATTTACCCTATCCAAAGAATAATCAAAATTGGACTACTCTGTAAAAAGTTATACGTGGTCATACATAAAAAAAAAATATATACGAGTCGAATTGAGATCCTCCTCCTTTTTTTCGTCGGTTAAAAATATGGTATCTACTAATTCAAATTTGGCTACTTTTGAAGTAGCTAAACTAGTCAGCCATTTTTTTTTTCAGTGACCGTAACTACAAATCATTTATTGTGTTTATCATGTGGTAGCTAGATAGCAACGTCGAAAGAATACGTTTTGTTTTCAGTAACTACCAAGTATTGTTTTTAACTGATACTGAGCCACCTAAACCCATTTATCTAATCACTATAATTTACTTCGTCTCTTATTATCTTCATATAATATTGCTACGAGTGTATACATGTCTATGTAGTAATTTTGCCATAAATTGTGAGTGTAAGCACTATAAGGATTAAGACGGCTTCGCTTTTACCGATAACACGGTCAAGTCCTAATAACATTTCGAATTTGAAGATGTTAGTGGATTAATTTTATTCGCTAATCCTGAATTGCAGGTGTTAGTTAGGCAGGAGTGATTTAAGTAGGTATTCAGGTTTGGCTGTATAATTACAAGTTTTGTAGACTACTAACACATACACGTAGCTAGCACATGGATCATTGTTGTCTGATAAATAAATTAATAATTATTTCTCCCACTTGCTCGGAAATCGGTTAATTATTCAAACAAAATAATACATCAATCGGGTCTTTCGTTCCGTATTCCGTACGCAACTAAATAATACGCCAGCAATATCCAACACGACAGTAATAGTAATTGTTGGACATTTTTTATTTTTTAAATTATGTTACCGAGGTTTTTAAGTACACACTTACATAAATTAGGTGTTTTAGCTACAAAATATTTATCATTAAAGGAGTTGAATGCGCATTTTTTTTCAAAACTTTGAAAATAGAACTAGAACCGCGTGTGGATGAATTGGCGCGAATGAAAATTAGATACTGTTGAATTAATTTGTGTATTGTTTCCTCGCAAATGAGAGGAATGTACTATACAAGTCTCGGCTGAAATAGCAATTAACGGCCTCGTTTAGTTAAAAATTCATTTAAAAACATAATTATTTAAAAAAACCTGACTTTGTCTTGGCCTTTCTTCTCTGAGATAGTCAAAGATAGGAAAGGACGACGCCATCTCGTTAAAGAAAAACTGACTTGGTAAAGTGATTTATAACAACCAATTTGTATAATAAATAATGTTATTTCATTTACCTATTTATTTATAGGTTCAAAGATTCACTTCATACAAATATATCATCATCATTATCATTTCAGTCGAAAGACGTCCACTGCTGGACATAGGCCTCCCCCAAGCATCGCCACAACGACCGGTCCTGCGCTTCCCGCATCCAGCGGATTCCCGCGACCTTCACCAGGTCGTAGATAAAAATATATAAACAACACTTTTTATCAAAAAATGTACCATATCCAAATAATTTAGCACTCAAGCTACAGAATCTAATAATTAACGTAAATGTTTTGTAAAATATTTGTAACTATGTCAATGTGATTAATCTGTAACGTTACACTCATTATCAGTGCTTTTAGCGTTATCTACAAATATCAAAGTGGGAGAATATAAACATTATGATATAATTAGAATTATGATTATGTCATGTTTATGATATTTTTATTTTGACTGCCTCGTTGGTCTAGTGGTCGCAAGCGCGACTGCTAAGCGTGGGGTCCTGGGTTCGATTCCCGGGTCGGGCAAAGTGTTATTGGGTTTTTTTCATTAGGAAATTCTCAGTAGCAGCCCGAACTATGGATTTGTGCCCGGTTAATGACAATAGGCTCGCCCCCTATTACATGGGAATATAACATAACTGGCGAAATGTGGGTGTACTACACACCTCTGCCTACCCCTTCGGGGAAATACAGGCGTGATGTTATGTTATGTTGTTATGATATTTTGTTAACAACGAGTATGTGTGTATGTATATTTTAGGATTAAAATAAGGCCGCTGACTTCCACCATCGTACCACTCGCCATAAATCTAAATTCCATCCTCACCATCTTAATGATTGGCGGTCAACTACTGTACACACGGCTACACATCAAGCTGTACATTTCCAGTATAAGCTGATCTCGCATTGAACGGAAAGCCTATACAATGCGAGGTCAACTTTTACTGGAAATGTACAGCTTGATGTGTGTAGCCGTGTGTACGTTTCAAACGTAATTTTTTGCCTCGTACAGCAAAACTGTGGAACCAACTCCCGTCAGCTTTCTCGAAACAATTCGACATGGGAGCCTTCAAGAAACGAGCAATTGGCGACTCCCCTGGTGTTGCGGATGACCATGGGCGGCGGAGATTGCTTACCATCAGGTGACCCGCTTGCTCGTTTGCCCTCCTATGTTATAAAAAAACTGGAAAAGTTTGAGTCGGGCTCACGCAGTAAGGGTTCCATACCACCCATCGACCTGATACCCCGTGGAAACTGATTTAATTTACGAGAGTTAATCAAAAGACATCAACGACGTTCGCGAAATGTGAATTTTTGCATCTCTTTTTTACGTAGGTACCACCACTTATATCTATGTTTGCCCTGTTTTTGGTATTTTTTGCTAAACTACATAGTATGCACTATAATCAAACCAAGTTTGAAGCTGGTATGTATTACCGTTTTGAAGATAGAGCAGGAACAAAAACGTTGAAAAAAATGCATGTTTTTCGACTAAGACTTTTTTTCATTTTTAGCCTTTGTCGTGATAGACACCATAGTAACACATATTCTGTGAAAATTTCAACCGGTTATCTATTACCGTTACAAAGGTACAGCCCTGTCACAGACAGACGGACGGACAGCGTAGCGAGAGTAACAGGGTCCCGTTAGCACCCTTTGGGTACGGTACCCTAAAAAAAGGTGAATGTTACCGGGTAGCCCGCGAAAGCATTATTTTTGTATTTTTGGAAATTGCAGCTCCATTTCACGAGCTTATATAAGCTTGGTTAAAATTTTCTACGAGTATTATTCAGTAGATATATTGTTTATTGCAGCAAATCAAATTTCGATCGATATACAACGTGAAATAGAGCTACAATTTGCAGAAAACGCAAGAAATTTTGAATTTCGTGGGGTACTCGGTAGCATTGACCTTAAGGCGCATGTAGCAGCAAGTGGCGCCCCATCAGTAAAAAAATATTACTCGCTAAATACATGATTTACCAAAAATTCGTTTTTAACAATTGCAGTACAGGTACTGTAGTTTAATCACAAACTATTAACTTTGTACATTATAGTTCCCTGAAATCGCGAAAAAACACAGCTGTTCCCTACATTTGTGTTCACATAGGTCGACAAAATGATACAGCTGATGATGATAAACAGCTGATAATTTTTTTGCGATTACAGGCTTGGTCCCACAGTAAAAGTTGTTCATACTGATGAGTACAATGACCCCTTAAAAGGTTTTCAGTTTCAGTTATTTCAATAACACGTTGTATTTACCTTAGGTAGGCATACATAATACACATAAGCAGCCTATTTACTTAATTTTCCACTGCTGGGCACCTCTTCTCCGTATAAGAAGGTAACCATAAGGAACCTGAAGGGAACTTAAGGTTATGTACGAGTATATTTAATTTTATATTTACGACTAACAATGTGGGCTAACACCGAAGTTTACGATACTTAACAAAAAAATCACTTTCCTTCTTTTCTTTTTATTCTTTTCTTTATTGTACACACAGATATACATTTATATTACAGTAGGAAAGTTTATGTACATCGGCGAGCTTAACTCAGAACTAAACAGCAATATATAGCAATGCAGCTGTATATTTCTTCAATACAGCTTTCAAAATTCGAAATGTTCCAGAAAATAAGTTAAACACTGAACACGTTGCCTTTATCTTATCCTAGTTGCCTGTTAACGCTCACTGTTGGTTATGAGCTATCAAATGACTACTAACACAATGAACGGTTTTGTTAGATATTGGCTTTAGTTTCTTGAATGGACAAATGGATCATCGTGATCGTAGTGTGCTTTTATTAGTAGAGAGGAGGACGCTACTGCATATGTTACGTTACGCCATTACATCTTTTTATTTTTTTATGGTATAGAATAGCGAAACAAGCTACAGACGCACCTGATGTTAAGCTAGCCATTGCCCATAACAACTGCATACTACCCAGGCTGTTGCCTAAATTATATTGGAAATCGCTTTAGCCAAACTGAGACATAAAAATGGAAAGTCTCGTGTGATAGTAATTTCACCAGCACTCGTACCCTTCACACCGGTACACAGCAATGCAAGCATCACTGTGGAAGTACTTCCCCGGACGAGCTCTTTCGCAAGGAGCCCTATTATACTAATGTAGCTTTATTCTTTGTCAGGCAACACCAATTCGGAAACAAACGAGGCTTATGACCAAAATTAATATCCTATCTATCCACGATTTGCCCTACTGGAGATAGGACATGATTTGTATAAAGCTTATATGTCAAACTATGTCTAGTAAGGCAAATCGTAGGTAAATAGAATATTAAAAATCATGTGTGAGATAATTTCTACAGATGTTTTGAATAGTCAAGATTTTCGTCCCACTATACACCTACATTTTCCATCAACAGACACTAAAATATTTAAAGTTTTATGCACCATTACAGATACCAATGGATACCAATATCAGAACTAATCATAGCTCTTTTTAGGAATGGATGCTTAGTAATACAAGTAATGATTATGAAGCGGCCATTATTAAGTGAACCAAGAAGGTTGAAGGTTTCACTACCAAGCAAGACCTTTGCGACCACGCGGCTAACGAAAAATATGAAGGACATCAGTAATAGGTGTACCTGGAATTAATTTGGACTTAAAACAAGGCCACTGTTATGTGTAATAAAATACAGTGTAGGGCTGGCTTCTTAGTTTTATGGGACAAGCTAAAATGTTAGTTGATGCGTGAGAATTGACGCGCTCCATAAGTTTTTGCGCTAAATAGTGCAACATGCATGCGAAGTCACATTTTTTTAGGCACACATGTTTTATTAAAGAATTTTATGGGAAATATCTATCTTTGTTTTTTCACTCATACATTTATATTCGTATGGCTACAAACTATTACTCTTGAAAGGAAAATATATAAAACGTTTTTGAAGGTGTATTTCTCGAGGTGTCGAGAATTCTTCGAGCATACCTGGCACGATATTTGGACAAAGTCGCCGAAAACAAAAAGTAAACCGGTTCAATCTGGCTTATATATTAACTGAACTATGAACGATATCATTTAAACATTTATTTTAGTCCCCCATTTCTGCATTCTTAAATCAGGATATCTTTCCTCATGACAAGTCCCGAAGTACAAAACGTCAACCAGAAACCATAGAAACGATCACGCTTTGGTTAAACATAGGTACAGGTATCTAGCTTTTACCCGCCGCATCGTTCATATGGTGTTTTATCCCACAGGAACCCTGCATTTTTCCAGCCTATGTCACTTTCTGACTCACAAACTATCTGTATGCAAAAAATCACGCCAATCCGTTGCTGCGTGATAGAAGGATAAACCAACAAACACACTTTTCCAATATAGTATTAGGAGAATAATCATATCCCCTTTTAAATTAACAGAGTAACTGCTGCGCAAAAGGTTTCTGAATATGGGACACCAACTAGAACCGCCAATATTCATAAAAGAGCGACAGCGTGTCGTAACTGGAGTTGAAAGAAGGTCAGTAGTCTTAAATATATAACTTTACCGGATCCAGGATGCCCGCCATGGGCACAGAGACGGCATCATCGCCACCAGCCGCCACCAGCTTCTCCAGGACCTTGAGCGTCTGCTCCACTGCTGGCCATTCCCCCTTCTGCGCCAGCGTGAGGATCCGAGCCGCCACCTCCCGGACGTTGACCCCCGCACTCGGAGGCTTGACCACATTCTCCGTTCCATTGATCTCCTTAATTTCCTTTTTATCACCATTGTTAGAAGAAGTCTCATCTTTAACCTCATCTGCGGCCTTAACCGGCGGGATCTTGTCTTCATCCACATTTTTCTTAGGGGGGGCCTTGCCTCCCTTCTTGCCGCCGGCGGCCTGAGACATCGTCACATAACAGTATCACATTTATGAAGCACTGCACAGGGTATCACGAACGGCCATGGCTCGAGCTTTCCGAGTATGTTATTCGTTGGGCGGGCGGAGCATGACTGCGGCACGATTGCGTAGCGCCAGCCGATTTCTTGCATGATTCGAGTAAATAAAGGCGACGGTGCGCCCGGCTGGATTTACAAACAAACTCCCGCGAGCGATGTCTCAGGCCGTCCCATGCATTGACCCATTTGTTTTTTGTCGCGGGAAGCGGGACCCCTGCTTGTTGCTGGTTGCTGTGGTAAGTTTTCGTTGCCCAACATCCTTTGATTTAAAATAAAACAAGTATAACCGGATTGGTTTTCCTGACGTTTCGAAAGCTTTGCAGCGTCAAGCCTTCGAAACGTCAGGGAATAATATACGCGATGTAATTCGGTCAAACTTGTTTTATTATAATGTGTAGTGATCGAGAAAATCTAAGAAATAATTATAATTTGGTTTATTACATTATTTTTGTAGCTTTCCTTGGTTGATACCTACTCTTATTTTATTCTAGGTTAAATTATTAGGGTAGCAGTTTAAATAAGCAAAAAGCAAGAAAATATCTAAAAAGAAAGTTAAGTAATAAGTCATTTATTCATTTGTTCTTCTTCTTCTATCGTGTCGACATGAGCTACATAATGATAATAGCTCACGCCGTTGGAAAAAGATTAGCCAGTCAGCAGGTTGGTAGCGGGGCTGACTGCCCAGGGTGCGCCGGACGATCATTTAAATATCGTCACTCATGGAGGCTCTTTTAATGCACCCCATTTGTGTAACATAGGTACAAAAAATAATATAAAATTCTTAAAAAAAGTTAAAGTTCTTAGTTTCTATTGATTTTCACATTTAAACATGATTAAAAATACCACTTTGCAAATAAGAAAAACATTCTAAGAAGTAAATAAATCTGCGACAAACAGACAGGCATACAGTGGGTCATCATGCAGGTAACGTGTTTTTAACAAGCATTTTCATAAAACTTTCATTTCATTTTAATTTCGCTAATAGTCTTATTTATTAATTTTCAATCTTTTAGCGAAAATTGAGTTCAATAGTCTGTATTGTGGAATTGTTCAGTATGACATGATTTCACATGATATGATTACAACCACAAAGGATGTATCAATGGAGTTGCAATTTAGTAATGAAATTAAACAGCATAGTCAGTGCTCGATGAGTTAACAATTTTTCAGCGTTTGAAGAATTCCACAGGAATGTCTGTGTTTGTAAAGGAACAATAGTTTCATTTTTTGGATTACAGTAATAATAAATCGTTTATGTGTGTTCCGTGTGGTGCCGGACATAAAGAATTGCAGCACCCTTATCTCTTCTCATGGGTGTCGTAAAAGGTGACTAAGGGATTCACCAGAGGTTGGGCAGCAGCGTTCTCTGAGTATATACCAACTAACTGTGATCGCCAACCCACCTGTCAAGCGTGGCGATTATGGCATATCCCCCCATTAATTGGGGGAGGCCTATATCCAGCAGTGGACGTCTTTTGGCTGAAATGATAAATGATGAAATCGTTTATTTCTCCTCACATAATATAACTATTGTTATTTATATACATCACGTATTTTTAAACATAAATTAAGTGAGGAGCTGGTGTCTGAGATAGGTATAGCCCTGTATTACAGATTACCAGGTCCTCACCCTATGATAAGTACAATTTTATAAAAAAAGGAATACATTGAAAGTTCACAGTTTTCAAGTGAGTCAAATTATAATTATTTGAAATGCTCCTAATAAATAAACACTTGATTGGAATGGTACCACACTTTTCGACGTATTTTCATTTGAACCGAAGCTTTTAATTTCATAATAAAGTTCAGAATAAGGTTAATGCTGGCGTAATTTCGAAATAAATATAGCAAAGGATCACCTAGATCTTTCACCTCGCGACCTTGTTCGAGAGAACAGGAAGGCGCAAAATACATTTGTAACGCATTTTCACCTACCTAGATTTGTATCGTGGCCTTAGGAGGTCGGGGAAATTTGCATGTTTCGTCACAGAGGGTAGCGGGGCAGGCGCGGGGTGTGGGGGTGGCGTCGCGTGCGCCCCACGCGCCACTTCCGGTGCGGGGGTGCGGGCGGGGGCCGGGCGGCGCTCGGCCTCGATTCAGCCACCGCCAAGATCAGATACCAAAAAGAATACAAAGACTTGACCGTGGTCCGTTACGTATATAATTTGTGGGTAATTTAGCTGGGCTGAAGGTGTCTTAAGTAAGTGCACAATATAGAGAGAGATAGAGTTCTATTACAATTCGGAAAGAACTAACAAGCGGCATTCTTTGCGCGTCAAGAGTTCTCGTTTGTCACCACTGTTTGTCACCACTGTTTGTCACCACTGTTTGTCACCACTGTTTGTCACCACTGTTTGTCACCACTGTTTGTCACCACTGTTTGTCACCACTGTTTGTCACCACTTTTTGTCGCCGTGTTTTGATAGAGTATGTTTTTTATTACCACTTTTTTGCAAGACTTGCATAGTCAGTGGTGTCGATTCTCTTGTTCACGAACTAAACTTATCGCTCTCTTTAACTAATAGTAGTTACAAGAAAGGGATGGCAACAATTTTAGAGCTGTCAAATTAGTCGGAATTAAAATTTCTTTACAAGCTTAGTCGTGATCTCGGAACGTGCCCTCTAAAATACAAAGAAACATAACGCGTGAACAAATTTTACAGCACTAAAATTGTTGCCATCCCTTTATTTAATCTACTACTAGTAAAAGAGAGCGATAGTTTAAAATAAATTTAGTTCATGAACAAGAGAATGGACAGCAGTAAACAACGTGTTATTGAAAAAACTGAAAACCTCTTAAGGGGTCATTGTACTCATCAGTATGAACAACTTAGACTATGGGACCAACTCTAAAATCGCGAAAAAAATATCTGGTCCCTACATTTTGTGTACACATCAATAGAAAAAATGTTGGGATCAGCTGATTTTTTTTCGCGATTTCATTGTTGGTGCTATAGTAAAAGTTGTTCATAATGTTGAGTACAAAGACCCCTTAAGAGGTTTAGTATAAACTAAGAATAAGGTATATCATTAGTGCTGATGCGGGATGAACTCGAACTCGTACTTCTCCGTATTGGCCATAAAAAAAAAAAAAAAAAAAAATAATCATCATAGAAATATAAATAAATAACTTATTTAGATTTGATTCTATGGCCATCCTATAAACAAAACACATGGGAGTATTACATGGGACTTATAACATAACTGGCGAAATGAGGGTGTACTATTTACACCTCTGCCTACCCTTTTGGGGAATACAGGCGTGATAATATGTAGGTTTTGGTTGCCAACAAAAAACCAATGGCACAATAAACTGATCTGATTTGATTTGATTTATACTTTGTTTAGCAAGAAGTCCACTTGACAGACAAATTCTGCCGAAAAGCGGGTATCCGGTGTATTTTCCGGGGTTTTTTCTACTGGTAGTACATAACCTCTGAAGTATAAGTAGTTATTGCTTGCAGTCATCACGTTGGAAAAGCGGGAAGGTGATCAAAAATCACTCTCTCGAAATACTGTGGTTTTAAAAAAAAAATCTTAACGGGCTTTCGTTTGACCTCCAACTCACCTGATGTTAAGCGATGGTGCGGTCGACGATGGTTCACGCTTGCCCAGCAAAAACCTATTTACTCGAGCCTTGAAGACCACCAGATTATACTTCTCGGGAAACACTGACGCCGGCAAGGAATTCCACTCTTTGGCAGTACGCTTGATAAAGCTATTAGCAAAACGGTTCGTGCGTATGATACTGCGTGGTGTAATAATGTAGACAACAACAGCACAGAATGTAGGGTTTTGAGATAAAAAAAACAATCGCATATTAATAAGATAGACGGAGCGCGTAGAACTAGTAAATGAAACCAGAAAAACAAATACAAAGTGGCAAAGGAGTACCAACCAACTATTCCGCCCACAGTGTTCGCGAGCCGCAATCTGGAGCGTACGTGAAATCCTCAAACTAAAAGAATAAACACACACATACGCATATTAAATTGACACATAATAATTAATATATTAATAATATATAATAATAATATTAATTGTAATACATAATTGACATATTATTATATTGACGCTCCCAACCGCGGCTCGCGAACACTGCCAGGGCTTCATTCGATAGTTCTACGCGCTCCGTCTATCTTATTTTTTTGTTCTGAGGCTAAGAAGTGGTTATGGAATAAAAATAAATTAATAAAGATTACATAAATAAAATGCATTAACTATCTTATGTATAGACATGGGTAACTCAACAAAAATGCGTGAGCTGCAGCTCAGCTCACGGTTCAGGTCAGTGAGCCGGAGCTGTGAACCGGCTCACAGATCAGCTCAATTTGTATATCTGCCTACTCGAGTTATGATCTGTGTTGCGAGTCGCTGAGCTTACAGAGCGTTCGATCAGTGGGCCTAGTACGAGTTTGACACTTACGAATACTTTCATCGTTTTCGTCGACTTTCATTCATAAATCAGTAGCGCCCCTGGCGGATACGAGGAGGAACTACAGATTTATTAATGAAAGTCGACGAATACTTTGAAAGTATTCGTAAGTGTCAAACTTATACTAGGCCCCCTGTTTGAGCTGCACTCGCTCACTCACTCTGCGACTCACCGCCGATCTGTTGCAGCTCTCATCGGTTCAAACAGGTTTTTATTGATATGCACATCTTTAATCTTTCGTGCAACGAACATTGTCGCACAGATAGATACTATTATTTAAGCCGTGAGCTGCGTGTTTTGTCATTGAGCTGCAGCTCAACAGCTCAAGCTTATTGATCTGCATATTTGAACCGGTTCTGAGCTGAGTTACACACCTCTGCTTATGTAATCTTATCGGTGGATCAATCTACATCTATTCTAGCATCAGTCTGTTCGATTACTTGTAAGTAATCGAACAGACTGATGCTATTGTACCTAAGTATACTTAGTTTTTAAAATTGTACATAAGGGTGTGTACGGTCAACAAATCGGAATCATGACCCACTCAACCGATTATTCGTATGAAATTGTCAAAACAGAAAAAAAAATCTTTCTTATTAGCACCGTGCTGCACTTAGGACATTTTGATTATAAGGAAACTGTGTTAATACGGGTCAGAGGTATGCAATTTTGAGCTTTGTTATTAAATGCAATAGATTAATAATTGGATAAAAAGTTACGATTTTGATAAAGCTAGAATTATGTTTTGAATTTCGAATTAATTGTCGTTCCGCATAGTTTGCCTATAAAAAAAGTAAACAAATTTTCTTTCTTCAAAAACCTATACAAACTCTTTCAATTCCAGAAGAATATTAATCAAATTAAAAGAAATTGGTTAACTAACTGTTACTGCCCAATAAAATTGATAACAAGTTTGTTGCCAGGAAAATATCTTTAAGCGAAATTCGACTTAATTGTATTAGAATGTAAGCTTATGGTGGGTCATGATTCCGTTTGGTCTAGTGTACACATCTGCCGAATGCACTGCAAATGCGCTGTTAGGGACGTGTTCGCCAGCCGCATTATTGCAGTTTTATTATGACAGCCTTGTTACTTATTGGCGCAACAAACAGTTACAGTAACTGCAGCGCGTTTGCAGCTTGTTCGCCAGATCTGAGTGCTAATTCCGAGTTTGAAAACTTACGTATAGTGTAAATCGAAATCGCTATTAAATGCGTTGAGTTTCATTTATAAATCAGTAGTTCTTCCTCATTACCGCCAGAAGCGAATGATATACCAGTAGTTGATCTGTAACTGTGCCATATTTCTAGAGCCAATGATAAATAATGTGCTTAGTCATAGAAAAATACTACAAAAAAACTACGTTTATTGAATACCCAAATTTTTACTCAGAAACATAGCGTGGGTTTGAGAATAAATCCCGAACGAATCTGAAAATAAGTCATCGGTGGCATTGTCAAAGAGTGGAAATACCTGCAAATAGTTTTGGTGGTTTCGCACCCATCGTCTTTGTGTCGCACGCGACACGCGGATGGAATTTGTTTGTTTACAAATAGGCATTTAAACAAAAAAAAGATTTTTTGGTCTTGAATTTTTTGTTGATTCTCCTTAAATATGGCACGAATACAGATCGACCCGTTGTTCGAATGAAAGTTGAAGCAATTGATCGCATATGCGTAAGTTTCAAACTCGCACTCGTACACATCCTCAAAAACGGATATATACGTGTATTACCGTTATACTTGAACGTATAATATAATTATAGCGGATCACGAGCGAAGGAGAAGAGCTGTCTATCATCAGGATTAGGGGTTCCTATTTTAAAGGAATAAAAAATGCATAATCTTGATCATCAATTAATATTGTTTATCGTTTTTCTGTAAGGAACAATAAAAATTAAATTAAATAGTACATTACTGTCGAGGCCGGAAATGAAGCAATTGACGGCCGAGTAATATTGGAAGTTGGAAGTACGAGGCGAAGCCGAGTACTTCCCAAGTGATCTTAAAAGGACGAGGTGCCAGCCGAGTCCTTTTTAACTAAACAAGGCCGTTAATTGCTATTTCGGCCGAGACTTGTATAGTACTTTTCTCTCATTTGCGAGGAAACAATACACAAATTAATTCAACGGTATCTAATTTTCATTCGCGTCAATACGACCGCGAGCGGTTCTTGTTCTATTATCAAAGATTTGAAAAAAAAAAATGCGCGTTCAGCCTTTATAATAATAAATAATTTGTACCTAAAACACCTAATTTATGTGTGTGCTTAAAAACATCGGTAGCATAATTTAAAAAATAAAAAGTGTCCAGCAATATTATTTAAATTGGTTTCCCTGACGTTTCGAAAGCTTTGCAGCATTTCGTGGTCGCAGGTAGACTAAGATGACAATCGTCTTTACAGAGAAAAATGTCCCAAATATTTATTTATTTCATCTAATTTGACAGATCTAAAATTGTTGCTAAATTAAAATATTTTAATCTACCGTACAATATTTATTAATTTAAATCGTTTCGATGCACGCAGTAATCACTCACAATATCATTATCTTTGCATTGAAACGATTTAAATTAATAAATATTGTACGGTAGATTAAAATATTTTAATTTATCAACAATTTTAGATCTGTCAAATTAGATGAAATAAATAAATATTTGGGACATTTTTACACAGCATCATCTAGTCCCAAACTAAGCAGAACTTGTACTATACCCCAAGTATGTGACATGGACAATGGACTTGTGGTATGGACAATGGATATGATACTTATATACTTTTTTTTTGTAAATACATACTTATAATACATAAGAAACACCCAGACCAACACAAACACTCATGTTCATCACACAAATATTTGTGTCCTGTGGGAATCGAACCCACGACCTCGTGATCAGCAGTCCGACACTGGAACCATTAGACCACAGAGGTCGTCAATATACAAATACAAATTAAAATTACCATACAAGTTTAGTCGTAATCTCGGAACGTGCCGACTAAAATACAAAGAAGTGGAACACGTAAACTAATTTGACAGCACTAAAATTAATGCCATCCCTTTCTTGTATCTACTATTATTGAAAGAGAGCGATAGTTTAAAATATGTTTAGTTTTTGAACAAGATAATCGACACCGCTATCATAATAAACAACAACAAAATACTAACTAACAGCACAGCATACAGTCACTGAAGGGCACATTTTATTGTCCACTACTGCGCATTCGATAAAACATAACCTTTCGATTAATGCCGAGACCGGTCTGTATTTATCTCTAGATCGCTACCACATTTATCTGTAAAAATATTTAAACAGGACTTTTTAAAGCAAATTAGTCAGATAATAGAGTTTTCAGTCGTATTATTGGTTTACAACCCAGTAATGATAAGAATGTGTATACGATAGTGTACAGTCATCGTCAAAAATGTCGGGACGATCAGACTTCAAAATGATCAGAAGGCCAATTCTCGTAATTAAAAACGTTCAGAATGTAGTTCCAAACTAATTTCAATGCTTTAAATCTCAATCTCACGACAGTAGATGTTTTCTGATTGCCGTTAACTGGTGACATTAATGATTTAAGTGTCTCAAATAAACGGCAAAACCTTCATTTATTTATTAGTTTTTTATGAAACGACCTATGTTTCAGAATGAAAACTAGTTCACGCCAACTGTAATTTTGACAAGAATTTTATCCCAGAAAGAATTAAATTTTTTTAGTTGTTTAGATCAGTTCTTTGGCTACTGGATCGCGAATCCCGTACAGAGGGGTGACAGTCACTTTAAAAATAAAAAAGTGTTATTATTCTTAATAGTGTTTATTAAAAAGGTACACAAGGGTCGCGAGCACATTTTTTTTATCAAAGGGGTCACGCCATTGAAAAGGTTGAAAAGCATGTGTTTGAATGTGAAGACCATATTGAAAAGTTATTCGTCACGATATTTTGATGCTGACTGTACTTAAGTAAGCAATTATCAGTTAATAATAGAATGTACTATATGCTGTGTGTCAGTTTATCAGTGTGTTTTCGTCGGAGTAGTCGTGTTGTAGTATGATGTGGAGCAAAAGTGCGATCAACGCTACGAAATTCAGTTCTGCCGTAAATACAAGGTTTGTTATCATTACTTGTTTGTTTATTATCAAAACTGATTACATAACATTTTTTTTACTTTCAAGTTGGAAGTTATTTTTGATAAATAAAAAAATAACTAAAAGTTATAAGTAGTCTTATTTCCTAGTAATATTTATTATAAATGCGAAAGTGTGATTGTTTCTATGTCATTCAATCACGCTGAAATGGTTAAACGAAAATTTGGATGAAATTTGACACACAGATTTTATTTTACTTTATTTGGTAAACAAACACATAGTAGGCATACAAATTGGTAAAAAAATATCCAGAAACAGTTTCCTCAGGCACAAATATTATACTGGATGACGCGAAAAACAAACCCTGTATTATTTTGTACACTATTACCTAAGCATTCTGGAAGGTCGCCATGGTCATATCTCAAATTAAAATGTTGTTTTTCTCTTACAAAATACAAAAATAAAAATAAAATAATACAATTTAATTTTGCTATGTCGAAAGCATTAAAAAACTTGTTGGGGATTTCATCTAATGAGTAATCATGCACAACAGCACAACAGAAGGGTTTACCGGCTTAGCATATTATGTTTTCCGCGTCACCCTGTAGGTATATATAGTAAGTTATATATTTACGGATACTTCTTTGTAATTATTTGCATTGCAACAGGTTTTTTGAATGTTGTTATTGCAAAGGAAAACAAGTTAAAGAAAAGAAAGAAGAAAAAAAAAAGTTTTCACCAAAGAGGTGACGCACATAAGCACTTCAAATTAACAAAAGCGGTATATCATAAGCACAGAGATATTACCTAACACAGATCTATTACCTAATTATAAGTAATAGGTAAAAAACAAAGAAACAACACAACGTGTCACACCCGCGAAAATCGGTAACTTACTTAATTACTTGCGTATTTTATTATATGTCAATGTATTGTCAATGCACTCTTTATGAATTTCATAATCTTATACATATATTTAAAAAAAAAAAAAACTTCAATTCAATTCCGCCCTCCCGCCCACAAATATATGTACATGCAGAAGGTGCGATTAATGTATAGTGCAATATGCAAACCAAACCAATACTCGACACTTGTTTCGCCCCTACACGGAGCATGTTTTTTTTTTTTTTTTTTTTCGAGTTGGTTCTCGCAGGTGGGACCGAAGTCCCATTCCTGCTTAACCGGACTTAGTTGGCGGAGAGTCCCATGTGGGACTCCATTCGCCGAAAGTTTTTTCCCTATATACTTACAAACTAAATACGCGGTATTAATAATACCGCGCAAGCGGGCGCCCCCCAAGGGGGGGGCTCGAACCTCGCTGGGGCGTTGCAGGGGGACCCCGCAGTTCCTATGTCCCCCTAGCAGCCGTTGCTGCATCGAATTGGTTACCTCGAAAGTAGCGGACTTTCGGTCTATCGGGTGACGTGCTAAAACGCCGTTAAGCGGCAGGCCTCGCCGGCGAAGCTAAGACCTACCTAAAACCTAAGCAGTGGCTACGCAATAGCCTGCTCCTAGGAACTACTCTAGAGCATAGGGCCGGTCTCGCGTGACGAGATTATCTCCGGTTGCTTACACCGTGAGGGCGTCCCCAGGGGGGAGCTCGGACCTCGACTCAGGGTGCAGCAGGGGGACCCCGCCACTGATCCCCCCAGCAGCCGGTGCTGCGTCGGCATGTGTTTCTGTTTCTCGAGAGTCGGACTCTCGGATTCTGTGTGTGTGTCGCGTCGGTCCTCGCCGGCGGGGACGATATTTTGGACGACGGCGTCGGAGTGTGCTTGTACTTTTATCTGACTCCTGGAGGAGTGTAATAGCGTCATCGGGCTCAATGAGTGTGTGTCTGGGACGTCGGATTTTGCTAATAGCAGATGGCTGGTAGACGGTGGCCGCCACGACCAAGGGGTTGGGGTGCTTGGGAGCGGAATCGAAATAGCGTTTTGAGACACGCTTGAAAAACTGCTTGATGGTCGGCAGTTTGAGGTCTAGGTGGAGGTCGACGTTGCGTACGTACCAGGGGGCACCTACGGCCTTTCGCATGAAACGGTTTTGGAGGGTTTGGAGTATGTGAATTCTCACCGGCTTAACGTGTGCGAACACAACGCTAGCATAGGCGAGTATGGGGCGGATACAGGTGGTGTATATCCTTACTTTGAGAGGAGTGGACAACTTACTGTGCGCATTGAGTAGGGGGTGGAGACGTCCGAGGACGAAGGCGGCACGGTTTTTCACCTTGCGGATATGCGGTCTGAAAGTCAGTCTACGGTCAAGGATCACTCCAAGGTATTTGGCTTTACTTTGCCATGGGATCTGTTTCCCGAACATTGAGACTGGTACGCTCAGTTCTTTACGGTACTGTGACAGGGGTTTCTTATCGAAGAGGACAGCTGCACTTTTTTCGGGATTGACTTCGATTCTCCATTTCCTGAACCAGTCACCTAGGGTGTTGGCCGCGGATTGGAGGGTACGAGAAATAGCGACATGGGTCTTGCCGGAGTAATAGATTGCCGTGTCGTCGGCGAAAAGGGCAATACGGGCTGCACCGCATTTTGGAATATCGCTGGTGTACAGCGTGAACAGTAGGGGGGAGAGCACGGAGCCTTGTGGCACACCGGCGTGAATGGGATGGGGGGAGGAGAGAGCCCCTTCTATGCGATAGCGAAAGGTACGATTCGATAAGTAGTCTCGGATGATGAGCACGAGACGATGTGGCACATTCATAGTGTACAGCTTATATAATAAGCCGTTGTGCCACACTTTATCGAAAGCCTTTGCCACGTCGAAAAAGAGAGTACCGGTCATTTGACCGCGTACGAAGCCTGCACTGATGTGTTCTACAATGCGGTGCAGTTGATTAACGCAGCAGTGCTTTGTACGAAAGCCAAACTGCTCGTCGGGAAGGAGTTTATTTGAGTCGGCGAAATCTTTGAGTCGCTTATAAATAAGCTTCTCGTAGATTTTACCGAAGACATTGAGGAGACTAATCGGCCGGTAACTACTCGGCTCGGCTTTTGGCTTGCCCGGTTTGGAAATACCGATTACCGTAGCTTGTTTCCAAGCCTGGGGAAAGATGTTGTTTTTAAATGCCGCATTGAAGATGACGGTCATTAGAGCGATTAGGGTAGCAGGGAAACGTTTCAACACCTTATTGGTGATGCCGTCTGCGCCGGGGGCTTTTTTGGGCTTAAGATCCTTGACTATAGAGAGAACTTCGTCAGGGGTGATCGGTGGGAGCGGGTCATCAGGGTCATCTATTGGGGGGGGGGAGGGCTGACCTACGCTCTACTTCTGAGTTTACCTTGTCAAGGTGGGTTTGGCTTACGGGAAGCGTACTGAGAGTGCATTGGGACTCCAAGTTGTCGGCTAAGCATTCGGCTTTTTCGTCATCATCAAAGGCCGGCCTTTGATTGGGTCGATTTAGGGGGGGCATAGCTGCCGTGGTCTCGCATTTGAGTTTGCGTTGAAGTGCCCAGAAGGCTAAATGAGACGGTTGGATTTCGCTGACTTCCTTGTCCCAGCGATCCTCCCGTACCTGAGCTACACGTCTTTTTACAGTATTCTGCAAAGAGCGCATATGGGCACGATTGGCTTCGTTGGGAAAAGCGTCATAGGCACGGATGGCCGCGTTCCTCTCGGTCCTCAACTCATTAACATCGTCCGGCAGTTTCAAACGCTGGTCATCCAGCATCGGAACCTGCCGTGAGCATTCGCCCACTACGGACTGCACATGGTTGGTGAGCGAGGTGATCGCGGCCACCGTATCCGCGACTGTCTCGATGGAGTCAGGGATTGAATCTAGTTGGGGGGATGAGGTAGATTTGAGGCGGTCCTCTAGTCTCCTCCAATCGGTTATCGTTTTAGTTAAGGGTGGAGTACCGGGATCCGAGGGACCACCTCGGGGACCCAGTTGAATGATCACAGGTCGGTGATCTGAGTCTAATTCTTGAATTACCTCGATAGAGCGAATACCGAGGTTTACGCGCTTTAAGAGGGCTATATCTAGGATGTCGGGCCGTTGCCCTACTGTGTCGGGAAAGTGAGTGGGACGCATCGGGGCGATGACGTCAAAGGAAAGTCTGTCGCTAAGTGCTTCTAATTGAATACCAGCGGTATTATTGGAGACACAGCTCCATGAGCGATGTTTGGCGTTTAGATCGCCTGCTATAATTACAGAGTTACTAAGATCGAGTAAGGATTTGAGGTCGTCTTCGAGCAGACTCGCGGGTTTATTTGCGGATCTATAGGCCGAGACTATGGTGATGGGCTGGTGCCCTGTCATGCCTAGGCGACAGATTGAAGCCTCCAAGCATTCTAGCTCTGGGGGATCAATGGGGATGCAATATAAAGAATTGCGGTAATAGATTAGCGTTCCGTCTAGTGCGGTGTACGTTCTGTCGTTTCTAATCAGCCTATAATTGGCTATGTTGGGATTACGACAGTGGGGCTTGAGAAAAGACTCTTGAATGAGTAATATGTCAAGTTGGTGCTCACGCAAGAAGACAGCTACGTCATCGCGTTGACCACTAATGCCTCGGGCATTGAAGAAGCCTAAATTTAGGGATCGGGGTTTGAATCTTTTGGGTGGGGCCGTATTATACATTATAATTGGAATTAAGGATTCTGAAGATGTCTTGGTACTTGGTAAGTACCTGAAGGCGCTGCTCATGGTTGCCTTGGGTAAAGGCCCAGAGTCTAGAGTAGGCGTCTATACGGGTTTCCCCTGACTGGGGTTCGAGGTATTCTCTCAGCAGAAGCCCGGGGGAGTTTACCGAAGGGGGTCTAGCCTGAGGGGGGGTTCTCATGGAGGGGGCTTTAGCTGCTGGTGCAGTTTTGGGCCTGAGAGAAGGTGCGGGAATGGGTATATTCATCAGCGCGGGGGGCTCTGAGGCCGGGGGCGCGAGACGAGAGGGCGGAAGAGGTGGGAATTGGGGCTTTTGGTTTCCCTTAAACCAGGGGTTGGGCCCGAGTGGGCCGCGGAAATTAGGGGAGGGCCCGAGTGGGCCTCTAGGGTTTGGTGGTTGATATGGGTCAGCTCCCTGCGTATGAGGGGGCTTCCCTCGCAACGCGGTCGGAAGCGCGTTTCGCCGATTTGGCGTTGCGCAGTTTGGGGGCTTTGGGGCATCCGCGATAGTTCGCTGAATGTCCGGCTTGGCCGCAAAGGACACAACTTGGGGGCTCAGTGCACTGGTCCCTCTCCTTGGGACGCTCGCACTCGCTGGTCCCATGATCGCCTAGGCACTTAACGCACCTGGGCTTTGCGTAGCAATTACGCTGGGAATGACCATATAACTGGCAACGGTGGCATTGACCAGGCTGGTTAGACTTGTGGGGGCGTTCGACCGTAATGCCTGATAGGTGGCATACGGTCTTTATGTTGTAGATTGCCTTAGCGTTTTCGCTGGGGTGGTAGATGGTGAGGAGCATGTTAAAGGGGTCTCCGTGCTTTCCACGGAACATTCGGTGGGTCTCTTTAATGGGGATTCCTTGATCTTTGAGGTCGTTAAATACTTCCTCGCATATGACTTCCGTAGGGATCCCTCGGATTACGACTCTAAGGAGACGGTCCTCCGGTAGGGCGTAGGTGTGGAAGGACACCTTACGTTCGCGTAGCAGCCTGGTAAGGTTGCGGTAATCGGTGGGGGTGGGGACAATGACTTTTATGCCCTGCTGTGTAGCGCGGGCACTGGTGAAATTTATTTTAAAATCGTTGCACCAGTCAGAAATTCGGGTCCAGTAACCCTTATCCTGAATGAATATGGGAGGCGGGACGGATACCTTCTTCTGCGAAGATGAGGTATGGACATGAGGGGAGGAAGGCCTGTTATCCTGCGAGGAGGAGTAAGAGGCGGGACGGGGGGAACGGAGCATGCTTGACGACTTATACTTATACTTATTTTCGCGGAATAAACACTTAATATTTTGTACAGTATAGTAGAGCTCCTTGTGAAAGAGCTCGTCCGGGGTAGTACCACAGAGTACATTTGGGTAGTACTACGAAACCGTACTTATTTCTGCCGCCAAACAGTGATGCTTGCATTGCTGTGTATAGTATAAATAAATAAATATCTCTAGGAAATTTTTACACAGCACCATCTAGTCATCAAACTAAGCAGAGCTTGTGCTATGGGTACTAGATAATGGATATAATACTTATATACTTTTTTTTTTGTAAATACATACTTATAATACATAAGCAACACCCAGACCAACACAAACACTTATGTTCATCACACAAATATTTGTGTCCTGTGGGAATCGAACCCACGACCTCGTGATCAGCAGTCCGACACTCGAATCACTAGACCACAGAGTTCGTCAAGAGGTCGAGTATAGTATAGTATAACGGGCTGGTATCCGCAACTCCACGTCCAAGCGTGTATTTTGCGTACGGGTGGGAACTTACTCGATCCACCCCAACTCCTCGAAAAAGGCTAGCAACGCCTTGGTGTTGCTGGTGATCTCTCTGAGGGTACCTGTGTTACCGAAGTACTTGGCCCTGTATGTGGCGACCTCAGGGCAGTCTAAAAGCACATGGGCTGCTGTCTCGTCTTCTCGTCTTCTGCTGGCTGTCCGTAACACCTATGACAAAAAGATGTTTGTTAAAGGACCCGTGGCCAGTTATAGCAGCTGTGACTGTACGCAGCTGTTGTTTTGACAATCGGAGGGCCTGTTGTGAACCGACCGTCGATTTTGGGAAGTGCCTCCTTGGCCTGCCTGCACTCACCATGGTCTTTCCATAATTTGTGTTTTTTTCCTTGGTGCATTTCCTTACCAAATTGCGTATGTATCCAAAGGGGAGTGGCACTATGGGTTCAGAACCCACGACTACCATACTCGATCCCCTTCTGGCCAGTTCATCCGCTGCATAATTGCCTTGAGAACTGCAGTGTCCTTTGATCCATTGAATGGTTATGTTATTGAGATTACCTACCTGGTTGAGGTTTTGCTGACACTCGTGTATCAGCCCAGAGTTTACCGTGTGGCTTCTTAGTGCATTTAGTATGGACATGCTGTCCGAGAGTATGCGAATTGAGTGGTCGTTAACCTCCCTGGCTATAATCACCGAAGCTTCTAGGGAAATGCCCATGCACTCGGCCTGGAACACCGTGTTATGGACCCCCAGTGGCTATGTGTATATTGAGATCTTCCGAGAAGATCCCGACACCCGTACCTGTACCTGTTTTGGATCCATCCGTGAAGATTTGCACTTCTGCAGGGCACAGCCCTTCGCATCGGTGATCCCCATACAGCTGGATTTTGTACTTCTTGTCGAAAATAAATTCCTTGGGAATCCGGTCGTTAATGGATTTCAACAGAGGGAATTCATTGCTAAGTTCCTCTATCAACGCAGTGTGCTGTGTACTACTCTTATTCCATAGAGTTAGTGTTTTTAGACGTACTGCCGCCATCGCCGCCTCCTGTTGTATAAAAAGGTGGAGCGGTGGAATTCCGAGCATAGCTTCGAGCGCTGCAATCGGGGTAGTCCTCATGCAGCCTGTAGTCGCCACGCAGGCAACTCTTTGCGCGCACTGTAGTTTGTTTGAAACTGTAATCAGCTTGGTTCTAGGCCACAAAACTACGGCCCCATAGGCAATCATGGGGCGGATTATAATTTTAGGGGATAGGCCCCACTTCTTACCTATCATTTTCCTGCATTGCCTGAAATTGAAATTGCATTGCTGTGTTCCTGGTTCCGGTGTGAAGGGTACGGGTGTCGAAGAAATTACAATCACATGAGACTTTCCATCGTCATGCCTCAGTTTGGAGAAAGCGATTCAAATATAATTTAGGCAACAGCCTAGTTTGTATTGCAGTTGTTATGGGGAAGGTATCAGGGGCCTTACTCTCGACTGGTTCGAGCTCTGAACCAAATGGAGCTAATGTCAATTCCTAGAGGGATTCAGTACGAATTTACACTATTTATTTGGCTCTTCAACAAAGAGTACACTTATCATGAAATTTGAACACATTTCAATAAGTGCCCCATTACTTAAAGAAGAGCACCGCATGCCAGACATTAAGCGCAATTAATATAATTATAACAAATTAATTATATAAAACAACAAACTTACAGCAATGCAAATAAAGTTGACCTTTATGGTCTGTATGAAATAAAAACAAATTATGACTTTACACACAAAAAAAAACTTTAATTAGGTGAATTTAAATATGTATGAATAATCAATCTATCACTTACTGAATGTCCATTACAGATACCAACTCGAATTAAATTCGATTGATACAGAACTCTATCCAGTCGGGAGCCTTATTACCCCTGGCTGGTGGGCTTTTTGCTCGTTTCACCATCGTATACCATAAAAAAGTTATACACACACATAACACATAACATAACGCTTGTATTTCCCCGAAGGGGTAGGCAGAGGTGCACGTATACACCCACATTTCGCCAGTTATGTTGCAAAGTCATATAATAAAAGTTAATTCAGGCGATAACAGTCCACTAAAAAAATAAAATTTAACGAATTTCTTCTCATCCATTATCTTTGTAATTGTACCCATCCTTCGACGCGACGTAACTAATTGAAATAATATTTAGTAACTGTGCCCGCTGCTCCAATGTACACCACACACCAATTGAAGTTTAAAAATTTTTCGCCAAAATATCTGGCTGCCAAAATCAATCATAATTACAGCAATAAATTAAATATTTTATCCTACTAATATTATAAATGTGAAAGTTAGTGATGATGTTAAACTGGTTTCTACAAAATAAGATTTATAAACAATCACCATGTCTATCGCCAATCTCCATAAATAAAAAAAACCTTTATATTTTTTTTAAAATAATATTATATTATTGTCATAATATTACATGTTTATTCAAAATTGTAGCGTGTTCTTTAAAAGGAAAATTGGCTTGCATGATTTATGGCAGGTAGACAGACACACCACACACACACTACGTTTTGACGACACGATTGGCGTAGTGACTGACACATCCGCTGCTACGCTAAGGATCGCGGGTTCGATTCCCGCACGGACCAAATATTTTTGTGATCCACAGATAGTTGTTCTGGTTCTGTGTGTTTATGTGAAAACACACCCATTGCATGCACGATACAGGAGAAATAGGGTAACGTTTTTGAAGCGAAACTTCTCTTCTTCGTTGCTCAATGGCGTCGCCGTCGGGGAGTAAACCAAGAAAAACGTCAATATTAAATTCCGTCTTCATTAGTAACTCAGCTCAGAACCGGTTTGAACCGGTTAGATACTTTTTTTTGAGATATCAGATCAATAAGCTTGAGCTGTTGAGCTGCAGCTCAATGACAAAATACGCAGCTCACGGCTCAAAACAAAGTTTCTATCTGTGCAACATCGTTCGTTGCACGAGAGATAAAAGATGCACATATCAATAAAAATCTGTTTGAACCGGTGAGTGGGAGCGGCAACAGATCGAGCGAGTCGCGGAGTGAGTGAGCTAGAACACACTCAAATAGATCAAACGCTCTATAAGCTCAGTGATTGATCACACAGATCATAACTTCAAATACGCAAACCGATCTTTGAGCCGGTTCACGTATTTTTGATGAGTTACCCATGTCTATCCATTAGCACGCGGCCACACTACTGTACCAAGCACGCGCAGGCAGACAACGAAAGAAGCTAAATAAACCCAATTAATTTTTCATACTTGCATATTATTTGACGACCTCTGTGGTCTAGTGGTTCGAGTGTCGGACTGCTGATCATGAGGTCGTGGGTTCGATTCCCACAGGACACAAATATTTGTGTGATGAACATGAGTGTTTGTGTTGGTCTAGTTTTTTCTTATGTATTATAAGTATGTATTTACAAAAAAAAAAAGATCTAGTACCCTTAGCACAAGCTCTGCTTAGTTTGGGACTAGATGGTGATGTGTAAAATGTCCCAAAATATTTATTTATTTTATATTATTTTCGATCAAATCGCGGACGTTTTAAAAAAATGCCTATGCATGACGAGGTTAATGGACGTAGATGAAGCGAAAGAGGTGTGTCAGTATCGTAGCAGGTGGAAATCCAGTCTCTGCCTACCCCAATGGTATTTTCAGGAAATCTTGTGCGGTATTTTTGGTAGTATTACATACCTCATTGTATTATTTGCTTTGAAAAAAAAAGATAAACGCAGCTTGAATAACAAAGCCAGCTAATGTAAATTTCCAAGGAAAATAGCGCAGTTCTTTCAACTTCTTTGCCGTTTTCCGATTCACGAGACACAGCAAAAGCAACCTTATTGTTTAACTATATGTTTTATATTAGCTTTTTACCATTGTGTGATTATTATACGGTTATAAGTCTAATACAGAATGCAAATATGTATCTAGATGGTAAGATCTAAGTTATTATATGGTTTATTCTTATGTACCTACGCTATTATCTTTTGATATCGCAGTGTTAGTTTGTATAATACGTAAAGTGAGCCAGTTTTTTTTTTTTTCTGGTTTCAGTAACCCACTTGGTTCCAAGGGTGTATTTCCACACAATTTGACTAGTATCGCTTGTGGTCACAGATTTGAGATCTACTAATTTCTTAATGAGTACCGCCGATTATGATCGTTGATCGTGTACCTACTGTCGCATCACAATATACCTAATTTGTTTGGGGGAGGCCTATGTCCAGCAGTGGACGTCTTTCGGCTGAAATGATGATGATGATGATGATGTACAAAGCAACGGAAAGTGCTGAACTGCTGACCCGAGCAATACGCACGTGCCTTGTACGATTCATGACGATTAATATTTAGTGTTAAATTCCGCTAAAAAACTAGGTCGTCAAGCTTGAATGCAATATGCAGCACCACCCTCCCGCCTACAATTATATCACATGCAGAAGGTACGACGTTACTTGGGTAACGAGGTCGACGGGAGCAAGGAAAGATATAGTCTTTCCGCTGCCTGCCCGGTGGCAGGGTTAGTACACACGGAGTCCGGCCCTGCCCTGCTCCTCTACTGTGCCCTCTGCTAACAGAAAAATCAGAGGGACAAGTAACGCCTCATTGGCCCAGATCGGCCCCCTCCCGTGCCAATATATTCAACAGGTTCCCCGAAGGATTCCCAGGGTTCACCATTTCAACAATTACTGTTCCCTCCGGACGTGTCGAGATGGGACTAGCAGCCGTCAAGCGCACGGGGAAGTTTTTTAGCCCAACACCCCATGAGTTTTCAATCATGGTCAACCTTGTTCTACCGACAGCGAGCTAATTCCTTCTTTTTCATATTGGTAATAGAATTCAAGCTCGAAAAGCAACGTCCAATTGAAACCTATTTATTCCTTCATATTCTTCCTGCCCTGGAGGTCCAATTAAGGATAATTCATATAAATTATGACTGGCAATCACTGGCACTAAGCCGCACATATTGTAAATCAAGTGGGAGACCTTTGCCCAGCAGTGATATGTTACAGGCTAACAGTAATATAAATTATAAAAAAACGAGTGTGCTTTAGAGCACACGACTGAAGTAAAACTTCACTAACTATAATATCTCCCTCAATACTATTTCAATGAGAACACAGGAATGGCGGCGCGGCGCGCGTACATCTGCCGGCGCTGTGTCATGGCCGGCCTAGCGCGCGCCTCGTTCCCCGCGTCCCGCACTACCCCCTCCGTTCGCCTCTCTTTTCGTAACTCCGTAACGCATTCACCAGCTTACTCCCCAAGTCAAGCGTGCCTAAAGAAGTTTTACTTCAATAATTTATAATTCAGATTTAGCATGGGTATTACAGACATACTTATCTTGTCAAGTTCCGGTCGTTGTTCCATTTAGATATAAATTTAAACGCACAAATAAAACCTATCAGCTGGTTTCCGTTGCATGTTTTTGTTTGCAATGAATTAAAAGGTAATTTTTTGCAAGTCGGGACAATAAGATAAATGAAACGTTAACCTTATCTGCAATTAATGCACTCTGATTTTATTCAATGTCATGGTGAGGGTGCATGTTCAATGCCCCATGGTACAGTACGCGTAAAATAACTTGGCCGGAGTGAAGTTGTTTTCTGCGCATATTTCCCCGCCTCTCGCCTTCAACTGACACCCATAAAATTACTGCGACGGATTTTTGACAATTTCACTCCGGCCACGTTAGATTGCGCGTAGTGTATCAGCTGTTACAAACAAACACATGATAAACTCAGACATACGGAAAATAATAATAAATATTTGGGACATATTTACACAGCACCACCTAGTCCCAAACTAAGCAGAGCTTGTACTATGAGTACTATACAATGGACATATTCTACTTATATCCTTTTTTAGGGTTCCGTACCCGAAGGGTGCCAAAAGGGACCCTATTACTCTCGCTACGCTGTCCGTTCGTCCGTCCGTCTGTCTGTCACAGGGCTGTATCTTTTGAACGGTAATAGATAACCGGTTGAAATTTTCTCAGAAGCTGTGTTGTTATGAGGTGTATCACGACAAATACTAAAAACTAAAAAAAGTCTAAAACCAAAAGGGGTCCCCATACAAGAAACCTCAAAAAACATGCATTTTTTTCAACGTTTTTGTTCCTGCTCTATCTTCAAAACGGTAATATATACCAGCAATAGTCATATTATAGTGCATATTATGTAGTTTAGCAACAAATACTAAAAATATGACAAACATAGACATATGTGGTGGTACCTGCGTAAGAAAGACATGCAAAAATTCATATTTCGCGCACTATGCGTTGATGTCTTTTGATAAACTCTCGTAAATTAAATCATTTTTTATGGTTTATCAGGTCGTTGAGAGGTGTGGAACCCTTACTGCGCGAGTCTGACTCGCACTTGGCCGGTTTTTTTTTAAATACTTTCTAATAATACATAAGAAACTCCTAGACACACACAAACACATCATATAAATATTTGTGTCCTGAGGGAATCGAACCCACGACCTCGTGATCACCAGTCCGACACTACTAGACCACAGACGTCGTCAAAAATACTTTCTTTTTAACTAATTCGACTACTACTACTACTACTACTACTAGAAAGAAAGAAAGAAAGAAAAATAGTTTATTGTCACAGTTAACGACGCGCAACATTTAAAACACAGTGATAAACACAAGCAAGCAACTTATAGGTGGGGTTACATAGAAAGTAAAAACAAGTTCTACTACTTCTTTCTTTTTGACTTCTATATAATAGCCAACATATGTTTAACAACGTTTTCCGTTGAGATTACATTTATAACTAAAGGCTCCTATTTTATAAACAAGCACTCTGAGCTAGATTTATTTAAATAGATTTTAATGAAACAATCTAATATTAATTTGTAAGAATTAATTTTGGACTCGATCATTTTTTTTAATTTCATGAAGGTAGTGAAAAACAGTAAAGCGATTAAAAAGTTTTGCTGAGTCTAGATATCTATGTTGATTACTAAATAATATGCATAGATACAATGAGATAAGATAATGCAAAAATTACCGGTCATTCCTATTCACCTAATAAATAAATACCTAAATTATGCGTAGTTTATCGAAAAGTGATAGGGTAATTTGTATTATTTTATGGCAAACGTTATAAATAAATTCTATCTCCTAAGAAGTCCCTATTACCTTCCACCACGGACATTTTTTTTTTATTCATCCAAGTTTTCTACCTGTATTTTTGGCTGCACAGCAAATCCTTATTCCCTTTTTCACTTCATCATCTGTGGCAACAATCTATCTATCTATACTATAATAAAACTGTAAAGGTCGAAAAGTCTGTACATTGAGTTTTTTTTCGCGAAAACCGGCTAGGGGGACTAGAAATAAGCTATAGAACACGAATCAATCGTTAAAAAAAATTATGTCTGTCTGTCTGTCTGTCTGTTTGTTACCTCATCACGTGAAAATGGCTGAACGGATCGTAATGAAACTTAGCATTTGTATTGGTATTAGTCTAACTTAAAACATAGGGTATGTTTTATCTGAATCGGTTGAGTAGATCCAGCGATACAGCTTGACCCCTCTATTGTATTAAGTTGCATACAAAGTAGAGGTCATGATTGTTGGTTAGATGCAGGTTGCAGGTTCCTAAAAATACAACTGGATTTTATTAGTATTATAGAAAATATAGAATAACATAACATAGCCCATCACTGTCCCGCTGCTGGTCAGGGCCCTCTTCTTGGAATGAGAAGAGTTAAGGAACTGGATATTGTTAGTGTAATAGATTATCGTAACATAATCAGCTCATTACCTACTTCCCTACTGCTGGGCACGGACCTCTTCTCGGAACGAGAAGAGTTAAGAAACTAGAAAATATAGAATAACATAACGTAGTCAACCCATTACTGTCCCACTACTGGGTATGGCCCTCTTCTCAAAATGAGAAGAGTTAATGAACTGGATATTATTAGTATTCTAGAATAACAAAACATTACCAGCCCATTACAGTCCCACTGCTAGACACGGGCCTCTTCTCAGCATAAGAAGAGATGTGGTTAGTGTTATAGAATAACATAATCAGCCCAATTACTTCCCACTGCTGGGCACGAGCGTCTTCTCAGAATGAGGGAGTTTAGGGCTAATTCCATGAAATTCCATCACTTTAGCGGGTTGGTTGTAAAAACAAAATATAGTATGGTCGGTAAATAGTGTAATCGTCTGTGTAGGCGCTTATACGTATATATTTGAAGATATTGTGTTCATAATTATGACACGATGTTATTTTCCGACATCCACGCGGACGGAGTCGCGGGCACAGCTAGTATTAATTAAAATCACTTGGATAGCGGGAAAATTCGGAAAGAGAATGTTGTGTATTTTGTATTATTTTCCTAATTTTGAGTTTCGTCGAGTGTTAATGTAAACTAAAGACTTGGCTAAAAGGCTCCTCTCTCTGATGCCCTGACTGCTGGGCCATAAACTACTCACAAAACAAAATTGGTTGGCGGAAAATTTCGGAAAAAGAATGTTCTGTATTTTGTATTAAATTCCAAATTTTGTGTTTCTTCGTGTGTTAATGTGTAATAATGGTGGATTATTCATATATTTCGAAGGGATTATTAGATATTAAGTGCTCGTTAACGTGTACAAGTGTCGGTAAATGGTACAAAGTTGAAAAACGCAACTTTTCGTAGTAGCAGCAATCCCTCAGAAACGTCTAGTAAAGTTTCCATCAATTTATTGGGGTCTCTTTTACTAAAGAAAAGGCTGGCTAAAAGGTCTTATGTAGGCCATACACGCTACGGTCTACCGAGTCTAGGAGAGGTCTATGTCGTAGCGTGTACGGTATGGTATGCCGGAGAGAGCTTCAGTTCGTTTTGCTATGTACCCATACCATAGTACGTACGGTCCCGTTAAAAAGAATCAATTTTTGATTTTGCTCCGGTCAGGCACGAAAAACTGCACAGTTCTATCTTAATACACGCTCCTGTTGACCTGTGCAGGTTGGCTTGTGCAGGTATAGTTATGCAACCAGGCCATATTTTTTTTTTGTATAACTTTGTTGACTTCTGGTGTTTTGGCGGGAAAACGAAATGTTTCCGTTGTTCATTTTAAAATATTTTCTAAAACTTGTTTTTCTTTGAATATTACTGTGTGATGATGATGGATTTCGTAAACGAGCACGAGTGTTGGAAAGTAGTACAAAGTTAAAAACGTGTCTTTTCGTAATATTATCTCCAAAATTTCATAAATTCTTTCAGTAAAGTTTCCATTACCTACTTTACTAGATATTAAAAATGTATTAGAATAAGAACCAGGACATAACTCGCACAAAGAACACTTCGCTCGTAGTAGTAGTAGTCACTCTTCTAATAGAATAACCACAAGACCTCAGATACCCCAATTAGAATATTATCAATACTATCTGGTTTTTTTTTCTAAATCACAAAATTACAAGGGTTTTTTCACCAGTAAGTTTTCGAGTTGGTTGCTGGATAGCTGCAAAATGCCTTTTAGGGGTTAACTGACACACGGAAACTCATTTCGCTGGTCTTCCTGAACCTCAAGAATTCACTCGGGTTCCACTAATATACTTATTTAAGGAGCATTTTCGAAAAACAATTTTTCGATAAATGATGTATTCAGGGAGTAATCATTATTTTACTGACTAATCTTTTTATGCAAAATGAATTTTGAAAAAAAAAAAATGTATAACATGTAACACGATGTAAAAATCATAGCAATTGATTCTCGTAGTAATTCTGAAAAAAACTACGGTTAGGACTTTCGTTGTTTATTCTGTTACACGTGTAGGTATATACTTTCCGAAAATTGACAGTGATAACATGATCCTAAGAAAGCAAATATATTTCCATAATAAACAAATAAATAAATATTTTTCGGACATTTTTACACAGCACCATCTAGTCCCAAACTAAGCAGAGCTTGTACTATGGATATACGTGGGACACTCAGAAAGTTTTGCGAAACTAAAAAAAATTGTTCTATACGTACATATATTTTTATCAAATCTTTTCAAAGTACTTTCCACCAGCCTCTATACAAAGATTCATGCGCCTAAACCAGTTTTCAAAACACTTTTTCCAGTCCGCCGCAGACACCTCGTTTACAGCCTGCTCGAACGCAGCCAGCGCATCTTCCGGCGACGAAAATTGTATCCCTTTGAGCTGATTTTTTATTTTTGGGAATAAAAAGAAGTCACACGGTGCTAGATCAGGGCTGTAAGGAGGGTGACCCAGGAGTTTGACTGGCGTGCTGTCCAGGAAGTCCCTCGTTTTGAGTGCGTTGTGCGCAGGTGCATTGTCGTGGTGGAGCAGTAGCCCGCGGAGCCCTGTGTTTGGTCGCTTGTTGCTTATAACAGAGAAAACTTCTGGCAAACATTTGGTAGTATACCATTCGGCATTAATGCTTCTTTGATCCCGTAAGGGAATTGATACCAAGTGGCCAGTCAAATTAAAAAAGCTAGCGATCAAAATCTTACCCCCGCTTCTAGATCGCTTCACTTTGGTAGGCGTTGGCTCATTTTGAAACACCCAAACAGTCGACTGGCGCTTGGTTTCTGGGTCGTATTGATAAATCCAGGACTCATCACCTGTAACGATGTCGTAAACACGCCGAGACGAGCCTGCTTCAAATTTGTTAAGCATATCACGGCACCATTCCACCCGGGCCTGCTTCTGAGCATCGGTGAGGTTGTGCGGCACCCAGCGTGATACTATCCTCCTCACGCGAAGATGGCTGTGTAGAATCTCGTGAACGCTTCCCGATCCAATCTTCAATATGTGTTGAATCTCCTGATATGTAATTCGCCTATTGTCTTGGATTAAATTTTTCACTGCTAGCACGTTTTCTTCGGTAACAGCCGTCAAAGGGCGACCGCTTCTTTCGTCATCCCCCAAAGTTGGTCGACCGCGCTTGAATTCGTTATACCAACGATACACGGTTGCCTTGGAAGGGCCTTCATCCATGAATGCCATTTGAAGTCTATCGTACGATTCATCCGGTTTCAGGCGACACTTGAAATCGTATAAAATCATAGCTCTAAAATGTTCCCGGCGCAGATCCATATTTCAGTGAGACACAATACTTTGAATTAACTCGCAAAAAATGTGGAGGGAAATTTTGAAATTGGAACTTACTTATTTTTACTTATAAATAATCATATTTTCGAAAAACATTATAACTGGCCAGTCTCCCATATATAAAAACATTTTTTCGCAATACTTTCTGAGGGGCCTGGTAATACATATATACTATTTTTTTGTAAATACATACTTAAAATACATAAAAAACCAGACCAACACAAACGCTTATGTTCATCACACAAATATTTGTGTCCTGTGGGAATCGAACCCACGACCTCGTGATCAGCAGTCCGAACCTCGAACCACTAGACCACAGACGTCGTCACCATGATGCTTGTTAACAAAGAACAATCAGTCGACCACTCTTCACTGGCAGTTTTTAAATATGGATGCATGAAAAATTTCAGATGGGCCCGTCAAATCCAGTCAGCAGCCGGTCAGAGCTACTTGCACAACCCGGGATCAGAACCCCTGGTCTACGACACATTTGGTGAAGCCGTATTCCAGACGGTAGACAAGTACCCAGACAGGATCGCCGTGAAATCCGTACATGAAAACATTAGCTTTACTTATGCAGAGTTATTAAGACAGGTAAACTTATCTAATTAGATCATAATCATTTATTTGCATCTTAAAAAGTACAACCTTACTATTTCTTATTAGATAGGTACTTACAGTCTTATTATACAGTATGTAACAAAAACCCTGTTGTTCCTGTGAGGTACGTTATCAGAATCAATATTTATACGTAAGGACACAACTAATTTTGAAAAACTCTTCAATAAAATCATTATTAATTGTAAATTGAAAGTGATTATATCACTCAAAACTCACTCAATCAGTGGTAATATAAATTTTAAATCATAATTAAATATTAAATCATTATTAATTGTAAATTAAAAGTGATATGATCACTTTTAAAGTTGTGTCCTTACCACATAAATAGTTAGAGTAGAATGGTTGCAGAGGTGTGTAACTCAGCTCAGAACCGGTTCAAATATGCAGATCAATAAGCTTGAGCTGTTGAGCTGCAGCTCAATGACAAAACACGCAGCTCACGGCTTAAATAATAGTATCTATCTGTGCGACAATGTTCGTTGCACGAAAGATTAAAGATGTGCATATCAATAAAAACCTGTTTGAACCGATGAGAGCTGCAACAGATCGGCGGTGAGTCGCAGAGTGAGTGAGCGAGTGCAGCTCAAACAGATCGAACGCTCTGTAAGCTCAGCGACTCGCAACACAGATCATAACTCGAGTAGGCAGATATACAAATTGAGCTGATCTGTGAGCCGGTTCACAGCTCCGGCTCACTGACCTGAACCGTGAGCTGAGCTGCAGCTCACGCATTTTTGTTGAGTTACCCATGTCTAAATGGTTGTAATCACAATATTACTTGAGATTCATGCGTGACAACTTTCGAACAAACTACGCCTTACATATTGACGCCATTAATTAAAAAAAAAACTTTATTCAATTGTACCCTATAGCTTTTGTTTCTGCAGTTAGAAACAACACGATAAGGCATTTTTGCGGGTTTTTGTTACAGTATTTACAGAAAAAAGTCATAAGGCGTACTGAAAAAGGCTTTGAAATGCCCTGCACTATAGTGAAGAATTTTGGCAGGCGCGCCATGCCCCCTTGTCCATTCTATCTATTTCTGTGGTCCTTACGTATGAATATCGATTCTGCTAACGTACCTCACAGGAACAACAGGGTTTTTGTTACATGTTGTATTATTTATGTTATTGCTGGTGAATCATCTATTTGTAGTACCAATATTGAGTGTAATAGTCGTAAGAAAAAGGTTCAGATTACAGGCTGGAATAAGCATGTCAGTTACGCTCACAGGTTGGCTAGGCAGAAGTTCCATTTATGGTTATCATGTGGAAAACCATCAACTGGTCGAGAGTATGATGAGATGCGGGAAAGTAGGACAATTTTCAAGGCACGGCTTAAATGGTGTCAGAACCATGAAGAGCAATTAAAGATGGACATCATTGCCACTAAGCATACAAAACGTGATTTTCGTGGCTTCTGGAAGAATACCAATAAACTGAATATTCGACCACGCCTGCCTGTTAGCGTGAATGGTGTCAGTGATACAAAGGATATAGCGAACATTTTTATAAATATTTGAAAGTCTCTTCTTTAAAAGTTTTTAAATAACTGGGTAATTATGTGAAACCAATCCACAAAAGGAATTTTTTTTCATACTCACATTTCCATTCAAAACCCAGGAAATCTAAAATTTCATTGAAATCTCGTTCGTTTCAGGCGGACTCTTTGGGGTGTGCCCTAAGAGCTCAGGGTCTGCAGAAGGGCGACACGGTGGGCATCTGGTCACACAACAGTGTCGCTTGGATCGTCGCTATAGTCGCCGCCGCTAGGGCTGGCCTTATTTCTGTAAGTATTCAGAAAATTAATTACAAAGATACCGGTCATCTTTGACTATATACCTCATAGACCGACAGCGAACGGAAGTAGGTGCCTTTGATAAGGTTTGATTTAAATAAGAAAATATTGGCACCGAGTTCCTAAACTGTTTCACACAAATTATTTTAATCTTTTTGAAGTCGGTTTTAAGTTTTTTTCAAGTTTATTTTATTTTTCTATATTGAGTGGCATACCCATTGAAAAACAAGCGATTGCTGCAATCCTGGATTTTTTGCTGCCATCTATTGTAGAGTTCCCTTATTTATCTCCGAAGATCTTCATCAGATCTTCACCAAATGATACTTTCTGAATGCAAATGCTTGATTTATAGATGAAAATATCAAAATCGCTGTATGTATGCCTATAATATTTGAGGAGTTCCCTCAATTCCACATTAATCCATTATCTTAACTGAATTTTGATGATTTGATTTGAAAAAGGGGACAATGAAAAAAAAAAAAAAAATGGGTCGTGGGTGCGATTCCCACAGGACACAAATATTTGTGTGATGAACATAAGTATTTGTGTTGGTCTGGGTGTTTCTTATGTATTATAAGTATGTATTTACAAAAAAAAAAGTATATAAGTATTATATCCATTGTCTAGTACCCATAGCACAAGCTCTGCTTAGTTTGGGACTAGATGGTGCCGAGTAAAAATGTCCCAAAAAATATATTTTTATTTTATTTATTTAATCTGGAAGTACATCCTTTCAAATAACAAAGAATTTTCCAAATCGGATTATAAATGACGGAGTTCTGAGGTAACAAACATAAAGAAATTACAATCGAATTGAGAAACTCCTTATTTTGAAGTCGTTTGAAAAAATGAAGACTATTTAACTCACCAAATGCAGTTCAAGTCATCAACTCAGTCTATCGCAGTCCACTGCTGGACGTACGGCTCTCCCAAGTTCCACCACAACACGCAATCCTCCGCTTTCCACATTGGATCGTACAAGCTATCTTATTCAGGTCGTCGGTCCACCTGGCTGAGGGGTGTCTTACGTTGCGCGTTGTGTTTGCCGATTCAAAGTCTCCACTCAACGACTCTGCTCCAACGGCCATTGATTCCTTCGACAGACATAGCCAATCAGTAGATGACATAGAGACAGTGGTAAAAGCCACTTTAGCTTGCTGATCTTACAAGCAATGTCAGTCACTCCATTTCTTCTCCAGATAATCTCGATGCGGATCTTATACCTTCAAAGAAACTCCAAGCATAGCTCGCTCCATAGCTTGCTCAGCGATTTTGAATTTATGGACTAGCCCAACTGTCAGTGTCTACATCTCGGCACCGTAGGTCGTGACAGGCAGAACGCAGTTAAAGTAAATAATGTATTATTATGAATCATTCATCAACTCAGTCTATCGCAGTCCACTGCTAGACATAGTCCTCTCCCAAAACACTCGGTCTTCTGCCAACTCTCTCTCTTCTTTCTGGTCTCTGGCTCTGTCGGTTTCTCTCTGATCTGTCCGTCTCTGGTCTCCTATGAATCATTCCTGGTGGTTAATTGGTTCAGACTAAACTGTAAGTACTGACAATAGAAAATGTAAAAGAGTACACTCTATTGCCTACTGTTCATTTAATTTTCTTTTCGTCCCGTTTCAGGTTCTTATCAACCCAATGTACGAAAAGAAAGAGATAAGTTTTTGCTTAAAGAAGACGGACATGAAGAGCCTGGTAATAGGAGACAGATTACCTAACAGGAGTTACTACGATACACTGGCGCAGGTAATACCAGAACTACAGAACAGTAAGCCGGGCTCGTGGAAGTCTAGTGAATTTCCTAATCTGACCTCCATCATCACTGCTGGAAAGGACAAATTGGCGTAAGTACTTCTTTTAGTTGTTAAGCTAACCACACGTCAGTGATAACAGTTTGAACTTGACAGCGTCTTTATTTCATAAGCAGTAAGTTTTCGTAATTCAAGTGTTACCACTAACGTGCCGTTAACCGTAAGTATATTGTTTTAACGTAAAAAATCCATAAGGAGCAAGCTTGACATATCATGCATGCTTATGGCAGCACAAATGTCACAAACATTAATAAATTAAGTTTCGCGTAGATTCAATGATGAATGATCCAGGATTTTGCATGTAGCTTTTCATCTAGTTGGATACAATTTTTAAGGGCCCGTACAAACCAAAAGCAGGTCAGTAGCAGCTCGGGGCATGAGCAGAGCAGCAAACGTCACACTAAAACGTAGACAGTTTCAAAGCGTTTTGTCCGTTGGGCCCGCTATGGCGGGCCCAACCGACAAAACTGGCGGAACTGCTTTCAATATGACATGCTGCTTTCAATATCATATGCTTGACTGCTTTGTTTTTTTTATAATAAAAAAATATTTCAACACCAAATTGTAATAATTTGCTTGTTCGTTTTGTGTTAATGTTTGTGCAGTGTTTGTTGCTTTGTTGTAATCCTGTGTTTTATTGTAACTTCCGTGTTTTATTGTAATTATTTTGAGTGTGATATTCGTATGCATGTCGTGTTCGCACCTAGAAGGCCGTTCGACTACCATGATTTTCCGCACATGTTATTTATTAATTATAATGTCGTAACGTCCAGTTTGCGAAACTAATAAAAAAAAAAAAAAAAAAAAAAAATATGACGTGTTGTGTCGGTTGTCAAACAACACAACTGCCTCGTAACCGCTTTGACGTCACATTGACGCGCTCCCCTGTCCTGCTCCGATGTGGCCAGTTAGATTGGCGGCCATAGTGATACAACGCAACCGTGCCGCTCCTGCCCGCGCACCGTGCTGCCCGGTTTGTCGCCGGTGGGTCCAGAGTAGGGCAGGAGCGGCGCAGTTTGCCAGCGGGCCCGCGCTGTTATTTGGTGTGTCGTGTTTCATATCGTTTCTTGTATTACAACTTGCGCGGGCCCGCCTTCAACCTGCGCTGCTACTGACATGCTTTTGGTCTGTACGGGCCTTTAGTAGCTATCTATAATAACTTTGAGGAAACAGTCCACATATTTTGGGCCACACAAAAAAAGAAACTACAAAAACGAGGCTGGCGTAATATAAATTTCGTTTTATTTTCCTTCGTCTTCATTTATTTCCTTTTGTTTATATTCCTTTCATAATTATCTGGTTTTTACAGCGGTACAACGTCATATGACTCACTTATAACTGGATCAGGCAGCCAAATTTCTCAATATGGCAGTGAGGTCAAATCTGACGAAGGATGCCTCATTCACTTCACTTCGGGCACCACGGGTGAGGTTATAGAGGTACTAACTTCGATGGTACCTTTGCCTACGCGTTATATTAACATATCATCACTACATAGTACATACAATTATTATGATTACCATACAATAAATAAACTATGCTCTTGCTCTGTGATAATCGAGTTACTTATAAGAATAAGAAGAATAATCTTTATTTCTTCATGGTTTACAGGCTACAAATTTGCATAAAGATACTATTATTACTATTACAAACCATACTAAGCTATGGAAGAGCACCTGTTATAGAAAATTTAAAAGACTTGCTGCACTAGGCTAGACTTTTTTTATTTTATTTTTTCCGAATGGACTCTCGCAGATTGGCACCCAAGATAGGTGCCCTAACTGCTTAACCGGGTGGGTGGCTGAGAATCCCGGCAGGGACTCCATCCATACTAGGCTAGACCTGCATCGCGGGAAGCTTTATATTTTTTCCCCAATTAATATGTACTACAAATAAAAATATAATTTGGTAATAAAGAGCATGTAGAACATACATACACTTAAATGTAGGATATAATAATATACGTCGACCTTTTTTTAATTTTAATATAATAAATATATAATATTTGTGCCCTGAGGGAATCGAACCCACGACCTCGTGATCAGCAGTCCGACACTCGAAACACTAGACCACAGACGTCGTCAAAGTGACACATGAGACTTTCTATCAGATAAACTTTCTTTCTTTCTTTCTATAAGATATCGCTGACGTCACCCCAAGACGTATAGTGGAGGATAATTTCGATACCACGAGCAGTGTTCACGGTAGCTTAGTGACTAAAGCACTGGCGTACTGAGCCAGGAGTCGCAGGTTCGAATCCTGCTCGTAAGCAATTTTTTCTTTCCACAATTTAAATCTTTAGATTTAGCTTCGCATGCGTAAATACGTTAAAAATAATAAAATAATGAGACTTTCTATCTTCATGTCTCAGTTTGGCGAACCGACTTGTGGTACCATTTAGGCAACAGCCTAGATGGTACTACAGTTGTTATGGGCAAAGGTAAACACTTAACATCAGGTGGGCCTTTAGCTCGTTTCGCCATACTATACTATAAAAAAAAATACAAAATCAAAAAAAAAAAAAAAAGTAGTAGTAGGCGTAGTAGTAGTCTTAAAGTAGCTACTAAATCTTACAATAACTCAAAAGCTTATGTTCATAATATAGTATATTATGAACAATATAATATATTCATAAATAATTATAGTAGTATCGCAATCGAGTCTACTATAGACCGACTTTTTAATCACCATCCATTTTTTTAGGCATAAGGTATTATTCAAATAATCCATTTTTGATAATAAAAATTGGTAGGTCTCTATTTTTGGAAAAAAGGTACGTACTACTCGTGCAGATAAAGAATGGAACTGAAAATGACGGCACTTCTATTGTTCTATGAGCCTCTCGCTCACGCTACGCCGTGCGTGTGAGCGAGAGGTACATATAAATGCTACCATTTTCAGTCCCATTCTTTGTCTACGCGAGTAGTAGGTAAAGTTTTCGCAATAGAATATATTTCACAAAATAATTATCAATTCAGAATTTGATTATCACTTGCTTTAACGGTGATGGAAAACATTGTGAGGAAACCTGCACACCTGAGAGTGCTCCATACAGTTCTCGATGGTGTGTGTAGTCCGCCAACCCGCACTAGGCCAGCGTGGTGGATTCTGGTACTGAGAAGAGGCCCGTGCCCAGCAGTGGAACGGTAATGGGTCGATTAATTTATGTAATTGTAATTTTTGTGTTGTTCTGGGTGTTTCTTATGTATTATAAGTATGTATTTACAAAAAAAGTATATAAGTATTATATCCATTGTCTAGTACCCAAAGTACAAGCTCTGCTTAGTTTAGGACTAGATGGTGCTGTGTAAAAATATCCCAAAAATATTTATTTTGCGTAGTTACTAAGTGGGAAAACTTGAAACATTTTAATGTTAACAATGAAATACGGCAGCGGGTATGGTGCAATTTGTGATTTCATATATCAATGTTTTGGTACTGAGTGATACTAAAAGAAAAAACACGTATTTTATTATTTTCACCAAAATCAAATAATAATAAAATTTAAATTTGGATGGTGATTAAAAATAAACTATGACACAGATTCAGCATCACACAGTGTTCAAATAAAGTTGCTTAGGGCTGTCAATTTTTGTATTTGATTCCCAATAAAAACTTGCTTCATTATATAGATTATCTAAAAGCAAGATTCATAAAGAAAACAAAACTTTTTCATAAACTAAGAATTATTAAAGAAAGAAAGAAAGAAAAATAGTACGCGCAACATTTAAACAACAGTGATAAACACAAGCAGGTAACTAACAGGTGGGGTTACAAAGAAAGTAAAACAAAAAAACACATAGGTAAAAAATTAAGAAAGGACAGTCGATATGAAATATAAGAAAAAGTATAGTTGACCGCATGACAGTGGCAACACCCAAGTCCGAAAACCGCCCGTTAACGAATTAACGTTTTTTTATTTATTTACAGGGGAACCAAAAGCAGCTCTGGACTCTCACCATGGCGTAGTGAACAACACATATTTCGCTGGCACGAGGAATACATTCCATGAAGGACATCACAACGTCTGCGTGCAGGTTACCTAAAGGGTTCATAATATTAGACTTGATTTTTGGATTGGACATAATAATGAGCAGAGACTACCCCTAAAGTGTTTTTGGTGTTTAAAAACGTGTGCAGTCAGAGAAACCCCGTCAGGAACGAAGCTATCCTTAAAATTCATATTTTTTTACCGGTTCATTCTAATGTTAAATTTTGCAACTATTAGACAAGCATGGATTGCAAGAAACGTCTTGCATCGGACTGAGATACCACAGGGCCCAGGTTCGGTCTTCAATAAAACTTGTCTTTTTGTTATTTTGCCGATACACACCAGATGGCGCTTAAAGGTGAGGTAGGCTGACAACTCTGTCCGTATATTCTAATAGGTACTCGATGGGTATAACGCAAATCTTGGTGTGAAGTGACGCTACATTTTCTCCCGAATCACACCTACCGCAAGCCACCCTAAGGAACTTGGTTCCAAAAAAATTCCCTACATAGGAACCGACCATGACGAATTGTAATACTTTGCCCTTCTGCCAAAAGCATTTTCAGTAAAGTTCACCCTGCTGCCATCAGATGCAAATTATGGACCGAGAAGCACCCTCCACCTCTTGACTTTATTACGCCACAAGAGAAGCTACCGCCAAGACACGATCTGCAATGGCCAGTGTCACAGCGGTGACACTCCCCTGTACGTGTAAGCTCGCTCGCCGGTGTCCTTGATGGGAGCGCGTTTACATGCAATATATTGGCTGAGGCAGTCGAGAGACTGCCCGTTCCACACACCGCACACAGCCCCTACGCCCGCCCCGACCCGCACACATCATCATCATCATCATTTCAGCCGAAAGACGTCCACTGCCGGACATAGGCCTCCCCCAAGCATCGCCACAACGACCGGTCCTGTGCCTTCCGCATCCAGCGGATTCCCGCGACCTTCACCAGGTCGTCGGTCCACCTTGTGGGGGGCCTACCCACGCTGCGCCTTCCAGTACGCGGTCGCCACTCCAGAACTTTACTGCCCCATCGGCCATCCGTTCTGCGAGCAATGTGCCCCGCCCACTGCCACTTAAGTTTGGCAATTCTTCGGGCTATGTCGGTTACTTTCGTTCTCCTGCGAATCTCCTCATTTCTGATTCGATCACGCAGCGAAACTCCGAGCATAGCCCTCTCCATTGCCCTTTGAGTGACTTTGAGCCTTCTTATCAGGCCCATTGTGAGCGACCACGTTTCAGTACCGTAAGTAATTACTGGCAACACACACTGGTCAAAGACTTTCGTCTTGAGACACTGCGGTATTTTGGACGAGAAGATATTGCGTAGCTTCCCGAACGCTGCCCAACCGAGTCGGATTCGACGATTGACCTCTTTCTCGAAGTTGGACTTACCTAGCTGGACAGTTTGTCCTAGGTATACATAATCGTCAACAACTTCGAGTGTAGATTCTCCGATGTTTACGGGAATGGGTGCTATATGGGAATTCAACATAACCTTTGTCTTGTCCATATTCATTTTAAGACCCACTCTATCAGAAGCTCTACTGAGGTCATCGAGCATTGTACCGAGGTCCTCCATGGTCTCAGCCATGACTACTATGTCGTCGGCAAACCGAAGGTGAGTGATATACTCGCCGTTTATGTTAATGCCTAGCCCCTTCCAGTCCAGAACCTTGAAGACATCCTCCAATGCAGCAGTGAACAGTTTCGGAGAGATCACATCTCCCTGTCTCACACCTCGCTGCAGAAGGATAGGTTTCGAGGCTTGGTCCTGTAATCGGACTGACATAGTGGCGTTTTCATACAAAGACTAACACTTCGATGTACCGATAGTCAATCTGGCACCGTTGAAGAGACTGTAGTACCGCCCAAGTCTCGATCGAATCGAAGGCTTTCTCGTAGTCCACAAACGCTAAACAAAGAGGCAAGTTATACTCTTCGGTCTTCTGTATAACCTGCCGCAGCGTATGTATGTGGTCTACGGTGCTAAAGCCTTTTCGGAAACCGGCTTGTTCGGGAGGCTGGAAGTCGTCAAACCTGCGCGAAAGACGGTTCGTAATGACTCTCGAAAACAGCTTGTAGACATGGCTCAGAAGTGAGATGGGCCTATAATTCTTCAGTAGAGCATTATCGCCCTTTTTGAAGAAGAGTACCACCACACCTCTGCTCCATGCCTGTGGCGTTCTTCCCTCGAGAATGACGGAATCAAACAGCTTCTGAAGGGCCTTAAGGATCGGTTTTCCACCCGCCTTCAGGAGTTCGGCCGTAATTCCGTCATCACCCGGTGCCTTGTTGTTTTTGAGCTGCTTCAGAGCCATCCTAATCTCGTACAGGCTGACGTCCGGGATATCTTCGGTATAGTGTCGGGTCAATCTAGCTCTTGGGTCGTGAGCCCGATTTACAGCGGGTGTCCGGGTGGACGTGTATAACTGTCCATAGAACTTCTCGACCTCCTTCAATAGCTCTGGCTTGGAGGATACGACTCTGCCATCGTCGGTCCTCAGTTTTGCAAGCTGGCTCTGCCCAATAGACAGGTCTCTTGCGAAGACTTTGGAGCCCTTGTTCTTCTCTATCGCGTCTTTAATACGTTCCGTATTAAATTGGCGTAGGTCACTTTTCAAGGACTTTGAGATCTGTCTATTGAGCTGCCGGTACTTAGTCGCATCATCTGAGGACTGCAGAATCATCTCGCGTCTTTCCGCCATAAGCTCAAGGGTGTGGTCAGAGAGCTTTTTGTTTCTATTTGTACGACGGGTCCTAAAGATCCTAGACCCGACCGTATGGACAGTTTCCACAAACCCATCGCTGTAATCGTCCACTGAGCTCCCTAGGCATTCGAAACGATTCTGAAGTTCGAGTTGAAAGCTCTCGGGGTTTTGGATTTGGATCGGTGCTGGACGGAGCGTAGACTTCATCAGTCGAGATCTTTCCAGCTTGATGTTCAGATTCAATGTGCCTCTTACCAAACGGTGATCGCTTCCGGTTTTGACCGCGTTGATCACAGAGACATCATTGAATATTTGCTTCTTCGTCGATATAATGAAGTCAATCTCATTTTTTGTTACACCATCAGGGCCCAACCAGGTCCACTTCCTATGCTCACGCTTTCTGAAGAAAGAGTTCATCATATAGAGTCCCTCCTTCTCCATAAAGCCGGCCAGTAGATGACCCCGGTGGTTCCGATATCCATATCCAAATTGCCCCACTCGCAGCTCATCATCGTAGCGATTGTCCAGTTTCGCGTTGAAGTCTCCCATGACAACAGTGAAGTGAGTTTTAGAGCCATGCATGGCTCTCGAGATATCCTCATACATGGTCTCCACCTCATCGTCGGGGTGATTCGAGGTCGGGGCGTATACCTGTATAACCTTCAACGAATACCTTTCGGTTATTCTGAGTATAAGGTACGCCACCCTGGTCGAAACACTCTCGATCTTCACTATGTTGTTCACAAGAGACTTGTGGACGATAAACCCGACACCGCCCTGGGAAAGTTGATCGCCCTCCCGGAAATAGAGCAAGTTACCGGATTTGAGGATTATCGTGTCCTCCCCCTCTCTTCGGACTTCAGATAACCCTACGATATCCCATCGTAACCTGCTCAATTCTTCCTCGAGTTCGACAAGCTTCTCGTCGGTCCGCAGTGTACGTGTGTTGTATGTTGCCAGGTCCAGTCTTTTTTTGTTATGGTAGCCGGATCTCTGCCGGGGATTCTTAGCACCCCCTGCCCCGCCGTTACCTAGGCCGCTACCGTAACCAGGGCTAGCGGGGCCGCCGGGGACTAGGGGCCGATTTTTTATTGTGCTTTGCATGAGGGGATATGCCATAATCACCACGCTTGGCAGGCGGGTTGGCGATCGCAGTTGGTTGGTTAAATACTCGGAGGACGCTGCTGCCCATCCTCTGGTGAATCCCTTAGTCGTCTTTTACGACACCCATGAGAAGATATAGGGTGGTGAAATTCTTTGCGTCCGGCACCACACGGACGACCACCACCCGCACACATAGCTGCGATCAATTTTACGAGCACACATGCTTCAGTGTCGCTTCTTGTCGTTAGTATATATTCTATGCCAGTGTGGAAGTCATTAAATAGTCTTCGCACACAGGTTGGTCGCTGTAGACTTAACATGAGCAAATGCAGATTTAAAGATCCTAATCTTGCTCAATGTGACTGCGGTGAACCAGAACAATCTATGTCACACTTGCTGGTGTGTCCCTTGTGCCTGAACAACTGCATGAGAGACGATCTCAATACCACCACTAATAACGCCATTGAAGTGGCCAATTTTTTACCGACGAAAAAAAAGGAGGGGTTCTCAATTCGAAGCGTATTTTTTTTTTTATGTATGACCACTCATAACTTTTTACAGAGTAGTCCGATTTTGATGATTCTTTTTTTAATGGATAGGGTATATCTCGAAGTTGGTTCCATTTAAATTTTAAAATCAAAATCCACCCCTAAGGGTACGAAAACAGGGGACGAGTGCTTGTTCACCCACTGAATTTATTTATTTAATTCTTTATGCACAACAGGGTACAAAGGCGGTCTTAACGCCATAGGCGTTCTCTACCAGACAACCTTAGGGTAATGCAGAGACAAAGAATAGGGTAGATGCACCAGTAAAGTAGTAAAATATGTTTCGTACTACGGACTTATAATTACATATAATAAAAAATAAAAATAAATAGATAAATACCTATGTACATTATACATATAATAAAATATATATATTATACATACCTACATATATAAGTATAAATATATAACATCAAGATAATTCAAAGTCGAGCTGAATTCTTACCTGTTAATCGATTCTGTTGAAACTTGGCACTTATACAACGTGTCCCAGAAATCAACGTCAAGCCGAAAACGGGCAATAGGCCAAGTCGTGACAGTCATTAGAAAAATATAAACAAAAATTTTGGTCATGTACTTTTCAAATTTTATGGATTCAAAAAAAAATCTCGAAAAGTGACACCCTGTGATGATTTTTCAAGTCCTGTGGCTACAAATATTAACTTTCCATCAGTTTTTTTTTCTGTGACGTAACCATGAATAACCCTTCTGTAAATTACAGTTAAAAGTTAAAACATAACTACCTCATTTTTAAATAAAATTTTAGATTTTTGCCCAACATTGAATTCAAAATTATTACATCACCCAACTTTAACCGCGTGTAGTGTAAAAAAAAAGTACTACACTATTTTGGCAAGTAACTTTAAAAGATGGCGCGTTTAGTCTGGATTCCAAAATGGTATGCCACTTACTAATTGCTACTTCTTAATTGAGGAAAAAAAAATATTTGTTAGTTTTAGGTGCGTTTGAAATAAAATTCAGTTGTTGGATTTCTTTAGTTATAATTTTTATTCAATCAGATTTACCGAGTTTATATTAAATGTTCGAACTGTTTGCCTTCAGCTGCACATTAATAAATACTAGATGATCGGGATAGCGCTCAGCATTTGGGTATCTCTTACGAGATAGATAGTGACGCTACTTTTATCTAAGAGCGAGACGGATTGACACATAATTTCGTTTGTGTGAGTGAAACAGATAGAGACGCCACTCTGGCGAAACAGGGATGCGTTAGGTAAATTGTGCAATACTGCAGCACGTTACGCTCTTTCGTTTTCTAAGCATCTTTTTGTATTTGTAGTGACTTCATACTTACAACTGTGGCTTTGTTTATTGGACTTCATTTGCATTGTGATTTTGATTTATCTGCACTGTTTCTGACGACCCCGGACTTATTTTAATCGTAATCCCGTGTTTTGTGTAGTTTGTTATCATGCCATCTCGATACACCGCACAGGAATACGCCAACATGCATCTCATTTATGGAGAATGCTTATGCAACGCCAATGCTGCAGCAAGAATGTATCGTAAGAGATATCCAAATGTGCAGCTGAAGGCAAACAGTTCGAACATTTAATATAAACTCGGTAAATCTGATCAAATAAAAATTATAACTAAAGAAATCCAACAACTGAATTTTATTTCAAACGCACCTAAAACTAACAAATATTTTTTTTTCCTCAATTAAGAAGTAGCAATTAGTAAGTAGCATACTATTTTGGAATCCAGACTAAACGCGCCATCTTTTAAAGTTACTTGCCAAAATAGTGTAGTACTTTTTTTTTACACTACACGCGGTTAAAGTTGGGTGATGTAATAATTTTGAATTCAATGTTAGGCAAAAATCTAACATTTTATTTAAAAATGAGGTAGTTATGTTTTAACTTTTAACTGTGATTTACATAAGGATTATTCATGGATACGTCACAGAAAAAAAACTGACGAAAAGTTAATATTTGTAGCCACAGGACTTGAAAAATCATCACAGGGTGTCACTTTTTGAGATTTATTTTTGAATCCATAAAATTTGAAAAGTACATGACCAAGATTTTTTTTTATATTTTTCTAATGACTGTCACGACTTGGCCTATTGCCCGTTTTCGGCTTGACGTTGATTTCTGGGACACGTTGTATATGTAGTTCTAGACACTACAACATAATGGAGACCTGGAGTTAGATTTTAGCCACAAAAAAGTTAAAAATTAAACTTTTTAACAAAAAATTGAACCGACGAAAACAGAAACTGAAAAGCGAAAAATAAAATGAAGCTTTTAGTCTTTTTCTAACTAAACTAATGTAAATAACTAATTATGAGTCGGCGCCAAACATACAATCAACAAATATCATTAAATTACTTTAAATAAATTATAAAAACAACATAACATCAAATACAACGTGAAATTTTTAACGATAAACAATAATGTGTTGTGTCTACATAAATAAACTTTCCAAAAATGCGTTCTCCGCTCGACCACTTACAACTTGCCCGCACTTTGCTTGTTTGTTTGGCGCCGACTCATAATTTAGGAAAAGACTAAAAGCTTCATTTTATTTTTCTCTTTTCAGTTTCTGTTTTTGTCGGTTCAATTTTTTGTTAAAAAGTTCAATTATTCCAACAATATTTGAACCATTGACATGATAAGAAGAAGAAGTAAAGTGTGATCGTCCTCTGTTTTCAGGTCCCGTTATTCCACGCTTTAGGTTCCGTAGTAACAAGTCTGAGTGCCCTCAGGCATGGTTGTACAATAGTGTTGCCTGCTCCCACTTACAATGTTGATGCCCACATTAAAGCTTTGTTTGCTGAGAAGTAAGTTCTTTCAATTTATAATTAGATATTCTAATATACAGGTTGAGTTTTGAAAATAGTGTTGGAGGGCCAGATCCGAAACTACACTTCGGACACTCAATACAATATAGATGCTAGCATCACCTACGGACACAAAATTACGTCTGTATACGAACGCACACACGTGTGGGTTAGGGATGCTCGCCGCTCGTAATGCCGACTGAGTTCCAAGCGCTTCTCAGTAGTTCTCAGAGATGGCGTGCTGGTATAGCGACTGGCGATTGACATCTATTGCAATCAATCTTGCAGTTCAATTACCGTCAAACTGTAAGTGCGTGCGAGGGGCGGGCGAGGAATCTTAAATTAGCGGGGGGCGGTGAGTGGCCGTTCTGTACGTTAGTACAGTCTAACAAAGGAATTAGTATCCAGGGTAGAGATATATAAATGAAGTTTTCTCAGAAGATTATAGATGTTTTCGAGTGAAATATCATTTTAATAACGGACAATGTTAAACTTTATTTATACAAAACCCTAGTCAAACCGTTCTTTAATAATTTCCTGAGAAATCTTCATCTATATCTGGTGACCCTGTATACTAATTGCTTTATTAGACTGTACTATTAGATATATTCTGTGTCGAAACTATATGGTATAGAGATAAATCCTCAAAGTTGGCTTTTTCATCCATCCCTACCAAGGAATCCTCACTGGTACGGATATTTGGAAAAACATTCCATCTATCCCTAGCAGTGGAGATAAGTAGAATCTGAAGTTCGATCTATCCCTACCATAGAAATCTAAATAATAAGGTAATAGAAGTGGTAAAGGCGCGTGAACTTTTCGCCGCTTACAAATGTCTCGTAAGACACCAGTGTGTCAACTCTGCTTGATTATTAGTGCTGTTTTGGACGCGGAGTCACTCTTCTTCTCTTCTTCGTGTCGACATGAGCTACATAATAATAATAGCTCATGTCGTGGGGAAAAGATTAGCCAGTCAGCAGGAGGAAGATTAGTCACTAAAATTGTATTTTGCAGCAAATGTACCAGCGGAATTTTTTTAGGCTTCATTTATTTTACATTGAACGCTAGAAACATGGTGGGCGTAATTGCGTATTTATGTGTTGGTAGCGGCGAACCGGCGACACTCGTTCCGGTATTAAAGGGCCGAGTTCGCGGACAATGAAATAACCACTGTTTGCAAAATCAACCTGTTATTCAACAACAGATGTTTAACCGAATGATGTAAAACGATTAATCAAAATGGTAACTAAATGGCAACAACACTATGAAAAGAACGACGATATAAAACGGTTGCATATCAGGTAACTCTTCCAAAATTAAAAATCCTAGTATAATGCTACTCTATACATTTGACATATCTTTTTAATTTGGCAGGATAAGCGGTCTTGGTTGCCATAGCAACCAATTAAATACGCCATTTTGATGTTTGAATATTAGGCCGCTACAAACTCGAAGTGTATCGGGCGGGCGCGTTTCTTGAAACATGATAAAATTCTGGTAGTTGTGCTTACCCAAAAGTAGCGGTAACATTGTGCAGGTTTCGTGCGAGCATCGTTTATCAGCCGCATTCATTTTTATTTTTATTAATTATACAAAAAATTATAAATTAAAAAAAATACGTACTACTTCAATACGACAAAAACAGTTATGTTTACACATCTTTCATAAGTTTTCTCAAAGCATAAGCAATATGTTTCTTTGTTTGTGTTCGTAAAAGAAAAATGCACGCTCGAAAAACGGCAACGTGTTCCGGCCCTTATTTTATTCGGTTTTTATTGTAAATTTTACGAATATGATAAAATGCAATTGTTTTGTTATATTTGAGAGTAATAATCCTAATATTAATATTTTATGCAGCATAGACTCTTCTAAAATTACGAAAAACAATGAAATACAGAATATCAATGAATAACCTCAACAATTTCAACCATCAAACGTCAAAAATGTCATGTTTAAATACCCGGTTAGTACTTAGGGCCGAGTTCGCGGACAGTGAAATAACCACTGTTTGCAAAATCAACCTGTTATTCAACAACAGATGTTTAACCGGGACGCGGGAATTTTCGTGTTCACGACTCCTATCCGATCATTGATTCTGAAACCTAGCCTTCTGGGAATGAAAGAACGAATGATGTAACACGATTAATCAAAATGGTAACTAAATGGCAACAACACTATGAAAAGAACGACGATATAAAACGGTTGCATATCAGGTAACTCTTCCAAAATTAAAAATCCTAGTATAATGCTACTCTATACATTTGACATATCTTTTTAATTTGGCAGGATAAGCGGTCTTGGTTGCCATAGCAACCAATTAAATACGCCATTTTGATGTTTGAATATTAGGCCGCTACAAACTTGAAGTGTATCGGGCGGGCGCGTTTCTTGAAACATGATAAAATTCTGGTAGTTGTGCTTACCCAAAAGTAGCGGTAACATTGTGCAGGTTTCGTGCGAGCATCGTTTATCAGCCGCATTCATTTTTATTTTTATTAATTATACAAAAAATTATAAATAAAAAAAATTACGTACTACGACAAAAACAGTTATGTTTACACATCTTTCATAAGTTTTCTCAAAGCATAAGCAATATGTTTCTTTGTTTATGTTCGTAAAAGAAAAATGCACGCTCGAAAAACGGCAACGTGTTCCGGCCCTTATTTTATTCGGTTTTTATTGTAAATCTTACGAATATGATAAAATGCAATTGTTTTGTTATATTGGAGAGTAATAATCCTAATATTAATATTTTATGCAGCATAGACTCTTCTAAAATTACGAAAAACAATGAAATACAGAATATCAATGAATAACCTCAACAATTTCAACCATCAAACGTCAAAAATGTCATGTTTAAATACCCGGTTAGTACTTAAACGACGTCCCCGACTTCGGTTAGAAAAATCGATTGATTATTGTGATATAACAGTTGGTTATCGTTGGTGAACACCAAAGTTCGGGTTAAACATCTGGTTTTTACATAAACATCTGTTATCTTCTGGGTGAACTTGCCCCTAAGGTTAAACAACGTCCCCGACTTCGGTTAGAAAAATCGATTGATTATTGTGATATAACAGTTGGTTATCGTTGGTGAACACCAAAGTTCGCGTTAAACATCTGGTTTTTACATAAACATCTGTTATCTTCTGGGTGAACTTGCCCTTAAAAGACAGTAGATAACATTTCTATTACCTTATTATTTAGATTTCTATGATCCCTACTGATGTATTTCCACTGATAGAAATAGATGGAATGTTCTTCCACTTATTCCTACCAGTAGGAACAGGTGGAACTTTTTTTTTTCTTTTTTTTTTGCCCTGGGGAAATCCTTCTGTACGCACTCCGCCCAGCGTAGGCGGAGCCAGTGTCGGACTCTTACCGACTAAAACCACCACAGTGTTCCTTCAACTACCTTAGCCGGGGGCGTGGGAACCCGTTAGTATTCACACAACCACCCCCGAAAGGTCCTGGCCCGCCTCAAGCAGGCGAGCCCCTTCTCCCCGTGCGGCCTAACGTTGGCCGCATCCTCCTAGGCGACACTCACGGAACACTGCACACCACCTCCCCTCAAGGGCCTTTACCAGCTATGCCAGCTGCGCCAACTGTGCCAGCTACGCCAGCTGCTGGTCGGGCAGCAGACTACCCCGAGTCTGCTGCTCGCAGGCCCCATCCTCCCGTATTTTTTATAGAGGTTTTCTTCCTCGCGGTCTGGGCCGTAAAGCCAAGACCCTCAGTCCCAAGAGGCGCGAGAACACTAATCAGCGAGCACTCCTGGGGTTACCAGATTGACGGGGGCAGGGAAAGACAATCCCCCCACTGCCTGCCCAGTGGCAGGGTGAGTGCACACCGGGCCCGCCCCTGCTTTCCACTGTGCCGTCTGCTGGCATCAGAGGGACACGTGGGAGCAACTCCCCATTGGCCCACATGGGGCCCCACCCGTACCAGAATATTCGCTACAGGCAATAAGATCCCCCGAGGGTTAATCCCTCGAAAGGATTCCATTGCTTGTACCCAGGATGCACCGGCCTGACAACTGCCGTTCCCTCCAGACATGTCCAGAGGGACAAGCAGCCGTCAGACACACGTGGAGGTTTTCTGGCCAGCACCCCAGGAATAGGTGGAAATGTTTTGTCCAATTATCTCTCCCGGCCACCGACGTGACGACTCTTGAGCTAGATTTTGGAGAAAACAAAAACTGGATTTTTACATTTTTGAAAAAGCAGCTAGTTTAGATTTTTTTTTTAGATTTGCTAATAGCTTTATCATGCGTACCGCTAAACAACGGAATTCCTTGCCGGAGTCTGTTTCCCTGGCGGTCAAACGCAAGCCCATAAGGAATTTATAAAAAAAAAATGTGGATGGCGAATTTAACTTGAATAGAGTTTCTTGCCGGTTCTTCTCCATAGGACCCACAATTTGGAACCGTGTAACTAGAGCCTGACGTTTAAAAAGTGCCTGTAATTAGGTTTATTTGAAATAAAAAAGCATTTGACACTGCAGCAGATATTGCGGTAGCTCAGTTGGGCGAGTAAAGCGGAAAGCGACTGCTGTAGGTACTAAACCAGATGTTTTTTTTTGTTAAATCAATAAATAATCAACTATTCAAATTATGAGACTGCTTATTCGATTTTATTTAAAATTGTATACTCTTTTTCCAGATGTACAGTAATAACAGGGACCCCAACCATGTATGTAGACATGTTGTCGAAGATCAAGACGATGGGAGACGTCCCATCCAAGTTGAGGGTGGCGCTGGCAGCCGCCGCTCCCTGCAGTCCCCACCTCATTCTAAACATGCAGAAGTACCTTAAAACAGAGTCAGTGAAGGTAGGCAATACTTTGTGAAAGAGCAAATCACCTTTACATCTGGCTGGTACACCCACAACGTGTATCAGAGATGCGCGATCCTATTTGCAGAGCCTCTTCAGGGCATAGCATGGACCAACTTTTTAATATGGCGACAACCCTGATACCGTGAAAAAAAAAATCATGTGCGGTCAGGGATGAAATTCTTCACGCACACACACAAGCACACAGTAATTGACGTCTGTGGTCTGGCGGTTCGAGTGTCGGACTGCTGATAACGAGGTCGTGGGTTCGATTCTCACAGGACACATATATTTTTGTGATTAACCCGAGTGTTTTTGTTGGACTGGGTGTTTATTATGTGTTAAAAGTATGTATTTACAACAATAAAAAGTAAATAAGTATTATATCCGTTGTCTAGTACCCATAGTACCTACAATATCTGCTTAGTTTGGTACTAGATGGTGATGTGTGAAAATGTCCCAAAAAAATTCATTTATTTATTTATAATAAGAAGATAGCTAAGATGATAGATAGCTTAGCTAAGTTTTTTTTTTTTTTTTTGTGACATTTTTACACAGCACCATCAATCCCAAACTAAGCAGAGCTTGTGCTATGGGTACTAGACAATGGATATATAAGATTTACATACTTTTTTAAAATAAATACTTATAATACATAATAAACAGTCAGACCAACACAAACACTTATGTTCATCACACAAATATTTGTGTCCTGTGGGAATCGAACCCACGACCTCGTGATCAGCAGTCCGACAATCGAACCACCAAGATATGTGTATTTCTCTATAAAGATTTCTTTTTCAGGCTCTATACGGACTGACGGAAACAACAGCGAGTGTTTTCCAAAGCATCTCTGGAGACAGTATTGATTTGGTTGCGGAGACTGTTGGCTACATTCAGGATCACGTCGAAACTAAGGTAACGTATCGTAGTTGTGATTAAATTTGAAAATCGGCCACTTTTGGTACTTTTTAACCGACGAAAAAAAGGAGGAGGTTCTCAATTCGACGCGTATATATATATATATATTTTATTTTATTTTTTTCTATTTACAACTACAGCAAACTATAATTTACAGAGTAAATAGTTTCAGATTAAACCACAGTACCTGTACTTTAATAGTTCAATTCAATTCAATTTATTTTATATTGTGGTACATAGGTAAAATAAAGATATTGAATACATTTTGTTGTGCTGCTATTACCCGCCGTAACTGGCATACAATAAATTTACAACAGGACAAATTCTTACAGTAAATATTAGGTTACCTTATGGGGCCGCCACTTAGCTCTTTCTTAGTAGCGCCTTAATAAAAGTTGTTCGCAATGATGATTAGGTACGTTAACTGGGCCACCGATGTAAGACTACTTCTTTTGCCGTGTCCACATCAGCTACATAATGATAATAGCTCATGTCGTGGACTCGTGGTGTAAAGATTAGCCAGTCAGCAGGCTGGTAGCGCGGATGACTGCTCACTGTAAGACTACTAAAATGTCACAGCGTATTAAATTACAGAATATAGGTAAATCTTCTTCTTGTAGTGCCTCTCCATTACTGAAAAGGTCGTGGGTCAGTTTTCTGAACTTACCCCTCTGTATTGGAAACTCCTCAACATACTTGAAACCAGTCCACTCCTCCCTGATGTTACGGACCCAACACATTTTTCTTCGACCACCTTTTCTTCTTGTCCACCACAATGTTATGTGAGAATTGGAAAATAACGCAAACATTTGGTGAACATAGATTATCTGGAGAAAAACTGGAGTGGCCGACATAGCTTGTAGGATCAGTAAGCTGAAGTGGCAGTGGGCTGACCATGTCTGTCGAAGGACCGATGGCCGCTGGAGCAGACGAGTCCTTGAGTGGAGATCGCGAATCTGCAAACGCAGCGTAGGACGCCCCACCGCCAGGTGGACCGACGACCTGATGTATGTGGCTAGGGGGGACTGGATGCGGGAGGCACATGACCGAGTGTTGTGGCGCACCTTGTGAGAGGCCTATGTCCAGCAGTGGACTGCAATAGGCCGAGTTGATTGATTTTGTGGCCAAATACGTTTTAGATTTAAATGGTAAAGGTGTGTTTGTTCACAGGTGGTAGATGAGAACTACAACATGGTGCCGTTCGGCACTCCTGGTGAGCTGCTGGTGCGTGGCTACCTCACAATGATGCGCTACTGGAACGAGCCAGAGAAGACCAAGCAGGCCATAGACGAAGATGGCTGGGTGAAAACTGGGTGAGGGTTCTCGTATACTCACATAGCTATGTCGCTAAAGGAAATTCTAAAAAGTATAATTAGGGCTGTCGTTCGTTCGTTAATTTTATTATGATTATGATTAGCAATAGTGTTGTCCAAAGTGTTGGTCTTGCGAAAATGCAAAGCCGTAAGACTGCAAGCACAGAGTACATTATAATATTGGCTTGACAGATTTTTATCATCTAACATCATTCTACGTACTTTGTTTATTGCAATTTTATTTTTTAAATTTAAATTTGACTGCAAGACCAGTCTTGCGAAAATGCAAGACCGCAAGACTGCAAACACAGAGTACAATCATAATATTGACTGCAAGACCAGTCTTGCGAAAATGCAAGTCTGCAAGCACAGAGTACATTATAATATTGCCTGCAAAACCAGTCTTCCTAAAATGCAAGACGCAAGCACAGAGTACATTATAATATTGACTGCAAGACCAGTCTTGCGAAAATGCAAGACTTCAAGACCAAGACTGGGCGACACAAGTTAGCTGTTGGTATGGTAGGATGTTTATACACGGTGAATTTTCGTTGGTATTGAAAACGAAAAGGGGTCATTGTACTCATCATTATGAACAACTTTTACTATGGGAACCCTGAAATCGCAAAAAAAAACAGTTGATCCCAACATGTGTATTCACGTAAATCCACAAAATATAGGGATCAGCTGATTTTTTTTTCACGATTTCAGGGTTTTTTACATAGTAAAATGTGATCGTAATGATGAGTACAATGACCCCTTTTCGTCTCAAAAACCAACGAAAATTCACCGTGTATATTACCCACATTCTTGCACTGACACTGACTCTTGCAGATCCTCATTTCATTTTATTCACTTTAACACATCCGTGCTGTTTTAATTAATTATTGGGGAGTACTTTCTGTCGATAAATGATAAGGACGATACACAGTTTCACCTCAAAGAATAACTAATGAGATTCGCTAAAAGTTGGGTTACTATCAACGATCATATTACACTTTAATTTATTAGGTAGATACCACCAAAAATGCTTATATTTAATGATGCCTGAATAGTTATTTTAATATTATTTTTTCTATTGACGAATAGTACACACGGCTATACATAAAGCTGTACATTTCCAGTATAAGCTGACCTCGCATTTCAAAGAAAACCTATACAATGCGAGGTCAGCTTATACTGGAAATGTACAGCTTGATGTGTAGCCGTGTGTACCTATTTATTGGTACCTATACTAACAATGGTTTTCAATTGATTACATTGATATCCCATTGATTATCCGGAGAAGAACCGAAGTGGCTGACATTGCTTGTAGGATTAGTAAGCTGAAGTGACAGTGGGCTGGCCATGTCTGTCGAAGGACCGATGACCGCTGGAGTAGAGTGGAGACATCTGAAGAAGGTGGCTGGGGGGACTGGATGCGGAAGGCAGAGGACCAAGTGTTGTGGTGCAACTTGGGAGAGGCATATGTCCAGCAGTGGACTGCGATAGGCTGAGTTGATGATGATGAATGTGAAATAATCCTACTAATATTACAAATACAAAAATATGGATGTTAGTTTGTTTGTCCTTCAATCGCACTGAAACGCCTAAACGGATTTGGATGAAATTTGGCACACAGTTAAACCATGTCCTCGATTAAAATATATAAGGTTAAATCAAATTAGCTGGTGAAACTGTGCAGACGTAATGGGTATCGATATCTTATGATAATAAAACGAGAAAAAAATACGATTGTCTAAATTCATAATTTCATCAGCTGACCACGCTTACGGGACGTGTGACCTTGTAGGTTTACGTAGTATTTTTTAAGAAAATAAATATCAAATACCATAATATTACAATTGTTATTAAATACATAAAAAAACCGGCCAAGTGTGAGTCGTATTCACGCAGTAAGGGTTCCGTACCACCCATCGACCTGATACCCCATAGACACTGATTTAATTTACGAGAGTTTATCAAAAGACATCAACGAACGTACGCGAAATGTGAATTTGTACATCTCTTTCTTACGTAGGTACCACCACATATGTCTAAATTTTCCCTGTTTTTAGTATTTGTTGCTAAACTACATAGTATGCACTATAATCAGACCAAGTTTGACGCTGATATGTATTACCGTTTTGAAGATAGAGCAGGAACAAAAACATTGAAAAAAATGCATGTTTTTCGAGGTGTCTTGTATGGGGACCCCCCTTTGGTTTTAGACTTTTTTATTTTTAGTATTTGTCGTGATACACCTCACAGCAACACATATTTTCTGGAAATTTTAACTGGTTATCTATTACCGTTACAAAGATAACACACAGATAGCCCTGTGACAGACAGACGGACGGACGGACGAACGGACAGCGTAGCGACAGTAATAATTGACGAGCGAACAATATTTTTAGGGTTCCGTACCCAAAGGGTGCTAACGGGACCCAAAAAATATTGTTCGCTCGTCGCGCGGCCGTTGAATCCGTGACCAACTGTCTGTTATTGAAATGATTAGTTTAGAAAATCATATTTTTTCTTGTTTTTAACGACTTCAAAAAAAAGAGGTGGTTCTCACTTCGATTGTTTTTTTATGTTTGTTACTCCGTCATTTATAAACCGATTTGGATTTTTTTATTTTTTTGGAAGGATATACTGCCAGATTGGTCCCATTTTTCCCATGAAAATCCAGTTCTGATAATAGGATCCATGTGGAAATGAGGGAACTCCTCAAATATTATAGGCATATATAAAGCGATTTTGGCATTTTCATGAACAAGTCTACATTTGTATTCAGAAAATATCATTTGGTGAAGATCTGATCAAGATCTTCGGAGATAAATAAGGGAACTCTTCAATGGCTGACAGCAAATCATCCAGGATTGCAGTAATCGCTTACCTTCCTATTGTTAAAGCCGCTCAAAATAGAAAAATAAAATATAGTTAAAAAAAAGTAAAAACCAACTTCAAAAAGAACAAAATAATTTGTGTGAAACAGTTTAGGAAGTCGGTGCCAATTTTTTTGCCGAATCAAAGGCACCTATTTCCTAAACTGTTTCACACAAATTATTTTATTCTATTTAAAGTCGGTATTTACTTTTTTTAGTTTATTTTATTATAATTAGATATCGATGATACACATCACGTCTGTCAAGTTTCGCCAACTAATTTGATTTGAGCTTATCGAATATCGACATACTATGCGAGCGAAGTCACGTGTGTCAACTAGTTCAATATAATTTCATTTACAAATTATAGGGACAAGTTCACAATAAGCGAAGATGGATATGGACGCGTAGTGGGCAGACTGAAGGACATCATCGTGAGAGGGGGAGAGAACATCTCCCCTAAAGAGATCGAGGACTTGCTGGACACACACCCTGATGTCATCGACTGTCAGGTACGAAAACGACTTGTTAATCCTACCCTTATTAAAAATTTTTTTTTTGATATCGTATGCAATTAACCATAATATAATAACTAACGCCAAACTGTTGTATGGAATTCCCTAACAGATGAAAAATGTTTTATTATTTTTTCAACACACTTGTTCCTAAAGTGGCTGGAATCCGCTGGATGCGAAAAGCGCAGGACAGGTCGTTGTGGCGATGCTTGGGGAGGCCTATGTCCAGCAGTGGACGTCTTTCGGCTGAAATGGTGATGGTGATGAATTAAAAATATTTCGTTTTTTTTTTCATTATTGCTTCTCTTCTTCTAGTCAAACATTCACACACACACACGCACCCCCACACACCCTCCCCACACACACACCCCAACACACACACCCCCCCCACACACACATACACATTCACTTGCCTGATTCAATTTACAAAATAATTTTTATTTCATTTCACAGGTGGTCGGAGTACCCGACGAGAGATTAGGTGAAGAATTGTGTGTAGTTCTTAGAGTCCGTGAAGGGGTCTCCATTACCCTGGATGATGTAAGGCGCCACTGTGATGGCCACATCGCGCGGTTCAAGATCCCCAGGGTCTTGAAGATCATTGACGAGTTCCCGAAGACGACCTCGGGGAAAGTACAGAAGTATCGAATTAAAGAGATGATTGAAGCAGGAAAATTGTAGTTAAGTAAATAAATTTTATTTATTCTTGTAGTTTTTTTGTTTTTTTTTGGGTTCCGTACCCAAAGGATGTCAGCGGGTCTATTTACATAGCCTACGCTGTCTGTGTGTTCGTCCGTTCGTCTATCTGTCATAGGGCTGTATCTTTAAAACCGTATTAGTTAGCAAGTTGAAAATACTAAAAATATTAAGGAGTCTAAATCCAAAAGGGATCTTCATACAAGAAACCTCGAAAAGTATGCATTTTTATTCAACTTTTATATGCCTGCTTTATCTTGAAAACGAAAACCATACATACAAGCATCAAACTTATTCTGATAGTAGAGCAAACTCTATAGTTGAACAGATAAATAACAGAAATATGGTAAAAAGAAACATGGTTGTACGGAACCCTTAGTGCGCGAATCTAACTCGCAATTTGCCGATTTCTATCTTTGCTATTTGAAGGTAGATTAAAAGTAGTAATAGTCAGCCTTTTGGCTCAACAAGATACAATGAACAAAATGGAATTTCTGAATAAAATTATGACTATACTCTCATTATTTAAAAAATATCGTTTGCCATTTTGTTTATTCTTTGAATTATATTATAAGATATGACAAACACGAGAAATCGGCTACGAATCCCGTATTGAAGAAAGAAAGAATTAATGTTTAAAAACCGGACTCGGACTCGGAGTCGGACTCACACAGTAAGGGTTCCGTATCACCCATCAACCTTTTTTTAATTTTTAGTATTTGTCGTGATAGGGGTCATAGCAACACATATTCTGAGAAAATTTCAACCGGCTACCTATTACCGTGCAAAAGATACAGTCCTGTGATAGACAGACGGATGGACGGACAGCGTAGCGAGAGTACTAGGGTCTCGTTTGGTACCCTTTGGGTGGGGAACCTTAAAAATGGTTCATTGACACAGGCACACAATAACAATAATATACAATAAACAACTTACTCCTAAAAGTATAATTGTGTGTCCCGCGGCTGTGCCAAATAGGCTATTGCTAATAGGGTATTGCTTTATCAAATGATAAGTTGTGGAAATAACAACCCAGTATTTATTTATTTATCACATCTTACATCTATCATTACAGGCTAGTCCAATGCGATAGAGAAGGCAAACACACAATACAAAAATATGAAATGAAAATAACAAACAATTACTTACACATAACAATCAAATCCTAACATTATTCACAAACTATAGACTACACAAAGTATGAGAAATTTGCATGTGTAACATATGATACAGAACTTTAGCGAGTTCACTCAAATTACGTGTAAATAAAATGTCCAGTCGCTCATGCAGTTCATTCATCCGTCGGACAGCTCGGGTGAGAGGTGTCATGGACAGTAAGTTGGTACTAGCAACCGGCACGGCCAGCAGTGGCGGGCGTCGCCTTCTCCACACATAGCGCTCCGGCACACACAGACTTAGTATGATTATACTGCACAGTCTATGCAGACTCGCACAAGATAGAAAGGAGTTCCGTGCGGTGGTCGCTGACCTCCGATGAGGATATGGCTCAGGAAGAAGAAGATATGTTAATTAAGTATACTGAGTCGTCATGTTCCGTGTGGAGCCGGACGTAGAGAATTGCACCACCCTATATCTTCCCATGGGTGTCGTAAAAGGCGACTGAGGGATTCACCAGAGGATGGGTGGGCAGCAGCGTTCTCTTAGTATTTAAACAACCAACTGCGATTGCCAACCCACCTACCAAGCGTGGCGATTATGGAATATCCCCCCAAACTGCTTGGGGAGGCCTATGTCCAGCGGTGGACGTCTTGCGGCTGAAATGATGATGATGAATGAATGATGAGTCGTCATGTCGTAGTTGTATAATTAGAGTCAATACAGTATTAGATACATAAAATATTATTATCTATCTAAAATTATTATTTGTACATTATCTAATATTGTTTTGACTCTAATGATATAATCACTTAAATTAGTCTTAATCTATTGATAACGATATTTATCTAACGTATATGTTACGGTTAATTCTTAGTAAACTGAAGTTTGACCGGGCTTATCTAAAATTCCTTTTTTTTTGTTTTTTTTTCCGTGGGGAAATCCTCATGGACGCACTCCACCCGGGGTAGGCGGATCCAGTGTCGGACTCTTACCGAGTAAAACCACCACGGTGTTCCTTCAACTACTTTAGCCGGGGGCGTGGGAACCCGTGAGTATTCACACAACCACCCCCGACAGGTCCCGGCCCGCCACAAGCAGGCGAGCCCCTTCTCCCCGTGCGGCCTAACGTCGGCCAAACCCTCCTCGGTGGCGCACACGGATCACTGCACGCCACCTCACCTCATGGGCCTTTACCAGCTGCGCCAACTACGCCAGCGGTGCCAGCTACGCCAGCTGCTGGTCGGGCAGCAGACTACCCCGAGTCTGCTGCTCGCAGGCCCTACCTCCCGTAATTTTTTATAGAGGTTTTCTTCCTCGCGGTCCGGGCGGTGAAGCCAAGAACCTCGGTGGAGATTTTCAGGCCAGCACCCCATCTAAAATTGCTTGAACTTACCCCAAGGCACCATACTATTTCTTAATTTTGATTTCTGACATTTTTGTGAACTGTCGTCTTATTTTTCACATTGAAAATATATATATATACTTTAAGGTAATCATAAACTATTATTTAATATTATCGGCCGTTAATATATTAAAAACAAAAGCTACTTACCAATTCACTTATTAGTTTCACTAATATAGTTAAACAAACATTCTTCGACAGACTTCGATTTATACGGGTAAACGCCGAATTCACTTTCATTTTGATTATTATTCGCACACTACCCAAAAAGCTCGGGTAATTTTAGGTGAATACAGGTAAACCAAAGTTTATTCGTTCTTCTGGCTTTACCCGTAACATATGTAATCATCACTGTAAAATCCTTTGAACCGCACAACCTAAGAGAATATAACCACTACCTTTAACGAACAACTATCAGTTAACAATATCAATATAAAATATGTACATAATATCTATTTTTAAATAACACTCTTTACCACAGATATTTTTACTATATGACAGCTAAGAAATCATAATCGATCGATATTACTATAAAATGTGTTCACAACATACCATGACACCAAATGAAATAAAACGCTGACAATTCAAGAAAAATGTAAACACGTACACCCCTACTTACATTAGCGAGTACTGTGAAAACATGACGGATTCGTAAATAGTACTTAAAGACTTTAATGTAATGTACATATTGTACATCTCGATCTCGGGTGCTACTGATAAATCTAATGGTAGTTCTAATTTTGAATCAGTAACTTTACAACCGCCGCGATTGAAGCACTTCAACAATGTTTTTACTATTGTTATTATTGTTTTGTACATTAGTTTTAAGCCTACATTTATATTTCCGATACAACTATGGAGGAAGACTAATATATAAAATTAAAGGACCGAAAGAAATGTTTTTATTTGGAAATATATTTGACATATTTATTACTCCTGGTAAGTGTATTTTTATTTTAACGTAAGTACGTAAAATGCATGTAGTTTAAAGGCTAATAATACATAACTAGGTTGTATAAGGTACTAATCCTAACTATTATAAAACTGTAATTTTCTGATTGTTGATTGTTTTTTTTTATTGTTTGCTTGTTTGTTCGAGCATCACGCAAAAACTACTGGACCGATTTGGATGAAATTTGCAACAAATTTGAAACAGGCAGATAGAACATGTCCTGGATTAAAATATAGAATACGTTTTTTAGGGTTCCGTAGTCCTACAAGGAACCCTTATAGTTTCGTCATGTCCGTCCGTCTGTCCGTCTGTGCTTTTGTCCGTCTGTCCGTCTGTCCGTCTGTCGGTCTGTCCGTCTGTCCGTCTGTCCTAATCCTTTACAGCTTAATAACTTCTACAGTTATAAACATAAGTAAATGATATTTTGTAAAAAAATAGAATAGATATAGATCTCAATTTTAAAAGAATAAAAATATCATGATTAAGTATTTTAGGGGTGGCGGCCCATACATATGAAATGGGGATGAATTTTTTTTTTCACTGCACCCCCTCGTGTGGGGTATCATTGAATAGGTCTACTAAAATGAAGGTAATGTTTGATACATCACTTTTTTATCAGGTGTACCATCTGCAAAATATAGCCTGCCAAAGTGGCTTGCAGTGTGTCCCCCCCCCTGCCATTTCTAAACTATGCAATGTAGAAACTTATAATCTTCCATATTGATAGACCTTTGTAATAACTCTCTTTTAAAATTATTTCGAGCATATTGTGATTATAAACTTTTGAGTTATAGAGAGAAAACTGAAAAATACTTAAAACGTCCTAGTTCAACGGTCATTGACCTAAGAGAAAAATGATCATACCAAATAATGCTCCTGCAGCTACTTTCTATTTGAAAAAATCACAAAAAGTAACTTTGTGTTATGTTGACGACACACTTCTTAAATTTGGCGCCATCTAGCGGCGTCTAACAACACTCTCTGAGTCGCCAATGCTGCCGTCTATTGCAAAAACTAAAATAGCCATGATTAATATTCGATTTGATTTGTTTGTAACACCTACTTAAGGAACCCTATAATACTGAGCATGGGCCGACATGCTCTTGGCCGGTTTTTTTTTACTTACGTTCTGCGAGAACGGAGCCGTGGATAGGCTAGTATACAATAAATCAAACCAATATTTTTTCATTTAAACGCAATGAGCGTTTAAACGCATTTTGTTTTCTACAAAACCTAGTAAATTTTAGAACAGACTTTACTAGACAAAAAAACTGTTGTTTTATCTTTCCTCTTTTATTTTTCTAACGATTCTGTTGTTATGTACTTAAATTGCGTCTGTACCATATTTGACCTGGCTATAAAACTGCATAGGAATCTATTAATTAAAATTGAGCCATTTCCTTGTTCTACATTCTTATCTCCTGCCGACTAAAATAGTTTGACTGATAAGAAAGTTTAATTACAATGAACACTATTAGTGATATTGCACCCTGGACTGCACTGTGATGCTTAATGATGTTACAATTTTAATAAATTGCTTTGGACCTTCTTTTCTCTTCTTTTAAAATTTGTATGCCATCCAAGTAATAGTATTTTAAGTGAAAACTTCTTTAGCCACGTTGAGCGATTTTTGGTAGGGGCAAAACTTATGAGTTCGCGTCACCCTACGACATCGACATGCGACCATGGATTTAGTATACTATTATATTAAGTCTATGCGAAATGCTAAAGTGACAGTTTTAAGTTTTCACTTCTGTGGGCAGTTCCTATGACTGCCAAAGGTTTTTTTTATTGTACCTACCTGTTTAATACATGCTGAAATTGTAATCGCTTAATTCTCGAAAAGGGGTTATTGTAGGTACTCATCATTACGAACAACTTTTACTATGGGACCAACCCTGAAATCGCGAAAAAAAACTGGTGGTCCCTACATTTTATCGATTTAAGTGAACACAAATGTAGGGACCAACTAATTTTATTTTCCGCGATTTCAGGGTTGGTCCCATAGTAAAAGTTGTTCATAATAATGAGTGAAATGACCCCTTTTCGGGAATTAAGCGATTACAATTTCAGCATGTACACAAATAAATCATCTGAATCTTTTTGAATTACAAAAAAAAACCTCGCTGAATAGTTTTTCCACGCATCTAACTGCTTTGTAAAAGTATATTTTATAATATTTTCAGAACAATTTTTTACCAGTCAGATAGAATGGCGAAAAACTTTCGGTAATTTCTGGAAACTGTGTGGTTTTAACTACCGCGCTGTATATTTGTATAAACCAGAGGACATCGAGGTAAGAATAACTCATGATCATTTACTTCGAAATAGAAATTGTCGTTTTGTAATACCCACAAGCTTCAACGAACACAAGGCGGTGTCTTCGGCCCAACAATTTTTAAGATAATATGTGTAAGTCAACTCTCAGAACTGCAGTGATGGTGGGACCACGAGTCATACACCCTCTTGTGGTAAGGACGCGATATCGCGCGAGGAAACAACATAATTCTTTTGTTTCACTAATTAGCGGTATTCAACAGGTTAAACGCTTGTCTGAAGGGTCCAGTTTGAACACCCCCTGGTATCAATTCGTAGAGGAACTGACAGTAAAACCTCAAAGGTATTGCATTAGTTCGATTTGGTTCAGATCTCGAACCAGTCGGGAGTAAGGCACCTGATCTAGCAGATTCATTTTCGAATCGAATTCGATAAAAACATGATGAGGAAAGTGCTCCTTATGGGGAAAAAAAAGTAATTCGTTGAGATATGTCATTCCCATACATTTTGATTGTTTTCTATAGCGTTGACGATTGTAGATTGTCAACTTGGCTAGGGGGGCAGAGTATATTTCGTTAACTTCTGCTCGTTCGGTGCGTACAAGTGTTTTTGATTAAACATAAAACATAACCAGCCCATTACTGTCCCACTACTGGGCACGGGCCTCTTCTCAGTACGAGAAGGCTAAGGCCTTAGTCCACCACACTGGCCTAGTGCGGGTTGGCAGACTACACACACTATTGAGAACTGTATGGAGCACTCTCTGGTGTGCAGGTTTCCTCACGATGTTTTCGTTCACCGTTAAAGCAAGTGATAATTGAATATAAATCCTCACATGAATTCGAAAAGTCAGAGGTGCGGGCCGGGATCGAACTCATATCCTCCTGCATGGAAGGCAAGCGTTCAACCACTAGGCTAAGATAAATATATATATTAATATAGATATTGATTAAGCAAGTTTATTTTCAGTTAGTCTTGTCGTCTTCTCGGTACTTGGACAAAACGATGCCGTACACATTCTTGTTTCCATGGCTACGTGAGGGACTACTGACCAGTACAGGTAGCTACATCTCAATGTTTTCACTTGATTTCCCACATTTCCATTTTGATGCAAAATAATATGACCAGTACTAAGTTGTAGTTATTTAAATGTTTCGCGTCGTTAACTAATAAAAAATAATTTTTCATTGTTTCTTTTCTTCTTTCTAGTAGCTTTTTTCTTTCACATTTAACGTTCGTTCATAATGATAGAACAATGTCCTTAAATAAGGGACCAGCTGATTTTTTTTCGCGATTACAGCGTTGGTCCCGTCGTAAAAGTTGTTCAAATTGATGAGGACAATCATCCTTTAAAGAGTTGCTAATGACTTCAAAATCATCTAGTATATAATCATAGAAAACAAAATCCCTTACCAGGCATATTTTATGAAAAGGTCAAGTATATAAGGTTAGATATAAGCACCTAAAATCTAGCACGAGCGACAAAAATTTCCATATTTGGTGACAAGAATCAGATAAACATAATCTTATTTCATTGTATTCAAAATAATGGTAATTCGTACGAGTAATATGCTATAAGCTTTGGACAAAGCTAAGGAATGCAGGTGTCCCAGCTGATCTCGTGGACATCCTCACATATTGGTATGGTAATCAGCTTAATGTAGTAAGGTGGGGAAATGTGTTCTCTGACGAATATTCCTTGGAGTGCGGAGTAAGGCAGGGAGGTCTGACTTCACCACGACTGTTTAACATATATGTTAACCATCTGATGGAGGAGCTCAGCAGCATGCATGTTGGATGCCATATTGATGATATATGTGTTAATAATTTGAGTTATGCAGATGACATGGTGCTGCTGTGCCCCTCCATCGGTGGTCTTAGACAGCTGTTGAGGGTATGTGAGTGCTATGCTGTGGAACATGGCTTGAGGTACAACGAAAGAAAAAGTGAATTCATGTTATTTAAATGTAACAACAATAATAATATATTTGTACCACCTATATTACTTAACGGAGTACCTCTATGCCGTGTTTCACAGTTTAAATATCTTGGTCATATTGTGACTGAAAATTTAAGTGATGAATTGGATGTCGAAAGGGAGCGCAGGGCATTGTCGGTTCGTGGTAATATGTTGGCACGCAGGTTTGTTCGGTGTACGGCGTCAGTCAAAATAACGTTGTTCAAGGCATTTTGTCAGACGTTTTACACTGGTGGCCTGTGGGCAAACTTTACGCAGAGAGCCTACAATGCCTTACGCGTCCTGTATAATAATGTGTTCAGGGCACTGTTCAGGCTCCCTCGATATTGCAGTGCATCCGGCATGTTTGCGGACGCCAGCGTAGATGACTTCTACGCCATTATGCGTAAAAAGGTGGCGTCGGTGTTGCGGCGTGTGCGAGGGAGCCCGAACAGTGTGCTGAGAATGATAGCAGATAGATACGATACCGTACTGCTCAGTAGGTTTACTGAACTCCATGTGTTCGGAGTAAAGTGAGCCTACTGTGCAGACGGAGTGTATTCTAGTATAATAAAATTGTGAATTGTGCCTATGGACTAAGCTGTCTGATAATAAATGATTTTATTTATTTTTATTTAATATTTATTTTGCAGGTGAAAAGTGGCAGCATCGTCGTAAAATGTTGACTCCTGCGTTCCACTTTCTGATCTTGAAGAAGTTTTTCACTACATTCTGCGAACGCGCTCAGGATTTAATGAAAACCATTGAAAAGGAAGCTGACAAAGACAAATCAGATTTGTTTCCATTGATTAGCAAAGCGACTCTTAGCGTTATATGTGGTATGATGCACTTTCCATGATTTTACTAAATTGCTAAGCAGCGCTGTATTTTAGCAGAGTAAATATAGTGTTAGTAACAATATTTGCTTGATAACTGTGCTTTTGTTAGTAACATTGTACACAACTTCATATTTTTTTTTTTTTTTTGTTAATAAATTAATTAGAGTTACATATGGATAACAGGTATATACCACACAAACCATCACGGGTTTAACAGTGGTATACAGACACATAATCTCGGTGCATAACATACAAAGTTATATATAGGTACCCACTAGTTTTTTTTTTTTATTAATTATATTGCATCACTGCTTAGATTTCAACCGAAATTCTGGAGCAACGATTCACGAGGCAGCAGTCCAACCTACCCGCAATCATGCCCAGGATGTTATTAGAACGGGCTCGCACCCTACGCACCAGGGAAGCACGTCTTTTTCGCATTATTGCATAGAAGCAATCCCTGCGAACATCCCTGATGCGGAACAAAAACGAGGCAGCCCCATCAGCACCCTGAAAGCATGATTATACGGGGCGCGAAGGACGCTGTTCGATTTTTGCGTGTAATGTACCCAGAGATAACTTTTTTTCAATTCCAAAATGGACTTGCGTGCGGTACTGGTATAGGAAGAGGTGCAGAAGGCTCTAAACAGCGTTCTTTTAAGATCCTTAGAGCCTCGCGCCAACCTACGGGCAACAATAATTCGCCCTCATCGACAGAACCTTCCGCTCCCTGTCAATCCAACACACACACATATGTAAACAAATACAAATCAATCATTCTTAATTTTTCTAATGTATCTGGTCTGTTCGACGTCCGTGTGTCAGTGAGGGTTCCACTGAATAACAGCGTCAGGTACAATACCTGGCATATGCTGATCTGGAAACCCATCTAGCACAATCCTGAGACAAATATTACACTCATTTATGCAAAGACTGCAAGATAATATAAAAAAGTCACTGTTTTCTTCCGAGTTTTATGTTCCTTCTTTTTGGTCTTTTGTGAAGTTATGTCTTTGTATTGTCTTTTGTCTTTTTAGGGTTCCGTAGTCCTACAAGGAACCCTTATAGTTTCGTCATGTCCGTCCGTCTGTCCGTCTGTCCTAATCCTTTACAGCTTAATAACTTCTACAGATATAAACATAAGTAAATGAAATTTTGTTAAGTAATGGTCTAGATATAGATCTAAATTTTAAAAGAATAAAAAAATCTTGATTACGTATTTTAGGGGTGGCGCCCATACATGTGAAACGGGGATGAAATTTTTTTTCACCTCCTCGTGTGGGGTATCATTGAATAGGTCTACTAAAATGAAGGTAATGTTTCATACATCACTTTTTTATCAGGTGTTTGAATCAGAAACTTTGTGTTATATTGATATTACACTCTTCTTAAATTTAGCTTCTTAAATTCAGCGCTAGGTGGCACTGTTTGCAAATACTAAAACTAAAATACCAATGATTAATATTTGATTTGATGCGTTTGTAATTAGGAACCCTATTTGTACTTTAAAAACGGTTTATCTATCTATGTATATAATAGCTCAATTCAACACTCTCTGATATCGAATCCACATGCTACCTTTTACTAATTTGTGTTACCTTCGTTTTTAGAAACTTCAATGGGTGCCACGACTCGAGAAGACGTAGACTCGGTAACAAACAAATACTTCAAACCTTTACACACACTGTCAAAGACCATACTATACCGAGTAACTAGACTTTGGCTATACTCAGATTTTGCGTTCCAATTGACTACATATGCCAAAATACAGAAGGAAGCACTAAAAACATTACATAAATTCACCGCACAAATCATTCAGGATAGAAGAGAGTTTAGGAAAAAGAATAACATAACAGAATACTCTGAAATCGATATTGATAATGATGATGTATATGGCAAGAAAACTAAGCCCGCCATGCTAGACTTATTACTCGATGAAGAAAAGAAAGGAAGAATCGATGAAGCAGGAATCAATGAGGAAGTCGATACATTTATGTTTGAAGTAAGTTATAAGAAAAATATTTCCACTGCATGTAAGGGGTGCTACTGACATAATATTCCTTCCCTCAGGACATAATAACGATGAGTGAAACCTAATAAGGGGTGCATCAGTGGATGCATACCCAGCAAGCCTAGTGAGAAATGTGAGAAGTGACCAAAGTACAGCTTATTGTCCTCTTGGGACAGATTGCAGTAAAAAAGGGGATTAAAAAAAACAATATTCGGGCCGGCAGGCGGCATAATCGAATCTAAATATTTTATAATACAAGGTTAAATCAAATTAGCTGGTGTAACTTCGCACAGGTGATGGGCATAGATATCTAATGATAATAAAACAAGAAAAAATATTATTTTCTTAACTCATAAATTCATTCAAGCCCTGGTCAGACCTGTTGATCACGAGATCAACAGTCACAGGGTGCGTGACTCTATAGGTTTACATAGTATGTTTTAAGAAATATTATAAGCCATAGCACTACGATTGTTTTTAAATATGTAAAAAAAACTTTTCGCACGTTGCGCGGCTTTTGACCCCGTGATCAGCTGGCTGTAGTTGAAATTATGAGTTCAGAAAATCATATTTTTTCTTGTTTTATCATCATTAGATAGCGATACCCATCACTTCTGTGAAGTTTCGCCAGTTAATTTGATTTAACCTTATGTAGATGAATGTTCGGGAAAAGGGCCGCTTGGCTTAACCATACCCAAGTGAGCAGTGATCGGCACAGCCGGGCGATAAAAATCAACTACAGGCTTATGTCGCTCGGGTTTTGGCGATCGACTAAAAGTGACCCGAGTGTGCAGGGTGGCTTTGCCGATCGGCACGAGCCGTATGAAAGCCGAATATATTATGTAGTAGTTGCTTCGGTTTGGCTTTGCTGTTGCCAAATACTGCCGAATCGAATGCCCGAATATGTGTATAGCACCCCTAATGTTTCTTGGTGTACTACAATTAAGTAATTTTGGTCTTTAAATTATCTAGAATGTTTTCATTTTTTTTAGGGCCACGACACAACTGCAACAGCTCTCTGTTTCATGATTATGAGACTCGCCAACGAACCAGAAATACAGGTGATACGATCTATTATTATAAAGTTTTTAGTGATAGTCATCAAAATTTCTTTAGAAACTAAATATTTCTACCAAATAGAATAAGAATGCCAAAAATCCACTTCTCGTTGCTGTTTTCGAAAAGAAAAAATGTAACAGGTCTCTTGATTGAATTAGGGTTTTTGATGACGTCTGTGGTCTAATGGTTCGAGTATCGGACTGCTGACCACGAGGTCGTGGGTTCGATTCCCACAGGACACAAATATTTGTGTGATGTTTGTGTTGGTCTGGGTGTTTCTTGTGTATTATAAGTATGTATTAAAAAAAAATACTAAGTATTATATCCATTGTCTAGTACCCATAGTACAAGCTCTGTTTAGTTTGGGTTACGTAGTAACTAATAGGTAATCTGTGGTTTGGGACTAGATGGTGCTGTGTAAAATGTCCCAAAATATTCATTTATTTATTTAATTCAGGTTTAAGATGTCGACATAACGAGGTGCTATTCAAATTGATTATATCAATCTATCATAACTGATGTACATAATTACTGATTTATTCCTGTTGTATAAAGGATAAAAATAATATATGTCGGCATAGAATCACGTTATCCGTATTTCCGCGAAGACGGGAGGTGTTTCGTGAAAACTCAGACTAACGCAAAGAGGTAGTCTTATAACTCGATCTTTCTGAATAATGTTGTGATTTCGTGAAACCATGGACTGAGTCTAGTATTTTAAAATTTCGTTTATTTATAATTTTAAATACCTTTTTCAGCTTTGGCCTAAAGTTTTACGTATTATGTGAGATTTTGAAGTAACTATATTGTTTGGTTTATGATTAATAAAAATAAAATCTTACCTAGAAAAAAAAAAGAAATGAAAGAAAAGAAATTTTAGGTACTGTAGAAAATATTGTAATCGATGTAAGGTCGAAATGAAGCTTTACAAATAAATAAATCTGATTTTGTTTAGGAGTTTAGAAGTTATAAGGTTCAGACAGATACACAGATGGACTAAGTGCTGAGCGGCCGAGTTAACTTGAGAAACCTCGCTTCGTGCTGTCAATTATTATTTGAGATCATTTATCAAACTTACTGCCTTGTTGGTCTAGTGGTTGCAACGCGACTGCTGAGCGTGGGGTCCTGGGTTCGATTCCAGGGTCGGGCAAAGTGTTATTGGGTTTTTTCATTAGGAAATTCTCAGTAGCAGCCCGGAGTCTGGATTTGTGCCTAGTCAATGGCAATAGGCTCGCCCCCAATTACATGGGACTATAACATAACTGACGAAATGTGGGTGTACTATTACACCTCTGCCTACCCCTTCGGGGAAATACAGGCGTGATGTTATGTTATATTATGTTATTTATAAAACTTAGAAATTGCAAAATATTCACCGATTGTTTTTAATCATATACTTAAATGGATTCCAGAATTCGATATCTGTAGAAATGAAAAGCATTTTCGGTGACAGCCAGAGAGCACCTACCGTCGAGGAGTTGAGTCAGATGAAGTACTTGGAGTGCTGCATCAAAGAGTCACTCCGTCTGTACCCCAGCGTGCATTTTATATCCAGATATTTCAAGGAAGATGTCGAGATTGGTATGTCAGAACTAAAATACTTTTATCATTATCTAAACATATATAATTACTTGTCTTGATTTACTGATTTATAACGCAGAGCCCTAAACCTCTGGGGCTAAAAACATGATTTTTTTACAGTAGATACCTTTTATAACGTAGGCATCCATTAAGGAAGGATTTTTAGAAATTACGAGGGTAAAATAGGGATTGAAAGTTTGTATAAAAATCTGTAATTTTTTAAGTCAGATGTACAAAAAACGGTATGTGGCTTTTTGGTTGAAAATAAAGAAATACGTGTTTCAGTGTTTTTGTAAAATCAACACTTAAGGGGATAAAATAGGTTATGGTATGGTATGGTTAGGTATGGGTTGAAAGTTTGTATGAAAATGCGTCAACATATGCGGGCGAAGCCACGGGCAACAGCTAGTAAAGTAAATACATCTTCGTTCGTTCTAGAAGCAAAAGCTAGCATAATGATAATAACAGAGTAGTCCGAAATTGTAGCTTTTATTTCGTCATTTCAACTGGAATTTAAATAACAGTTCGCTTATCCAGGTTCTGAAAAGATTCTGTCATAATGAACTTCGTGGTCGCGATCAATGCTGCTACTTATACTCAGTGTCATAGGTCGTAGCTAAGGTCATGAGCGCAAGGTTTGAATCATGCGTTCTCAATGTGCCCCAGCAGCCTGCAGGCTGCAGGTCTGCGCGCCCTTTGAGATCTGCACCCTGGCAGTTGCCCCCGCGGCCTGCCCAAAGCTACGACACTGACACTTTCAACCCCCTATTCTGGTGCCTACTGCAAGAGACTACTTACTACTTACTCTCTTGGCTCAGCGACCCAAAGTGAGTCATGGCCTCCGAAACGAGAACTCTCCACTTTGCACGATCTTGCGCGATATCTCGGCAGTTGGTAGCTAGTTGACTGCAAGAGACGGGACGGCCATTTTGTCATGAACTGCACTTCTATGAATTAACTTTTTTTAAATGGTTGTCCTGGGAAAATTGCACAACCAACCACTTCAACTGAAGACCGTAAGGCTGGCCTTTGTGTAGCAGTATGAATATACAGGCCAACAGTTACAGTATAAAGATAAAAATCACTCACGAGCAGGATTCGAATTTCGATTTCAGGATTTTTTCTTTCGTTGCGTTAAAAATAATAAAATAATTAATCAATGTGATGCCGCTGACGTCACTGAAATATGTACGTGAAAGTAAAATTCAATACCACGAGCAGCCTTCATGCTAAAGCACTGGCGTACTGAGCCAGGATCCGCGGGTTCGAATCCTGCTCGTGAGAATTTTTCTTTCCACTATTTATAGATTTCGCTTCGCATTCGTAAATGCGTTAAAAATGATGAAATATGTAGTAACATTATATTTTAATTTCCACAGGAGACCATACAGTCCCTCACAAAACGATGTGCAACATCAATGTGTTTGACATCCACCGCAACCCTGACATATTCCCGGAGCCAGAGAGGTTCATCCCCGAGAGATTCCTGCCAGAGAACTGCGTGACTCGTCACCCGTATGCCTACATACCGTTCAGTGCGGGCCCCAGGAACTGTATAGGTTGGTAAATGTCATCATCATCATCATTTCAGCCGAAAGATATCCACTACTGGACAAAGGCCTCCACCAAAGGGAGGTAATCAAAGGGGATAATCGCCACGCTTGGCAGGCGGGTTGGCGATCTCAGTTGGTTGTTTAAATACTCAGAGAACGCTGCTGCCCATCCTTTAATGAACCCCTTAGTCACCTTTTACGACGCCCATGAGAAGAGAGAGGCTGTTGCAATCCTTTACGTCCGGTACCACACGAAACGGTTGGTAACTGTACAGTAGTCCAATTCATGTAACTAAAGAAGTGCAGTTGCAGTTAAGTTTTGATCAAAAGAACGCTTTTCGTATTCTCTTATCTACGGCGGTCGCTGTCAAATACGAACTGCAGCGTCGCTGCAACTGGATCGGTGCGTCAGAAAATTATGTGAATTAGGGCCCCTGATCTTCCTTCATCAAAAGTTAATGAGTCGCAATAGACCTGCGACCATACACCTCATAGACGCCGTATAACAGGCGATAGATGTCTTCAATACATCTATGAAATTTCACTTTTCATTGAAATCTTCAAAACACTTTCGACCACTTACTTACATGAGCCGTCAAAACTGCCGCGTTAGTGATTAGCCAATAGCCGTCTCGGTAGGGCCAATCGGATTGCAGTAGCTTCAGCTAGTCGCAGAATTTATTCTACGCATTATATTCGACATTAGGTGTAGATAAAGGATTTAAAACCCTTTCCGTATAATTTGTTATCATCCAAAGAAGCCGTACACTTGATATGTATATACCCATACCAGAAATGAAAATAAGTAACTGGTGAAATGTAGATGCTGTACACCTCTGCCTACCCCTGGGCATACAGGCGTGATGTTACAATATTATATCATGATAATCCTGCTAACAATATTTATATTTGAATTTACACTTTCAGGTCAAAAGTTCGCTGTGATGGAACTGAAGACTGTGATGTCAAGTCTCCTGCGCAAGTTCAGGTTGGAACCTGTCACCAGACCCGAGGACCTTGTCTTCACAACGGATATAGTTTTAAGGACCACAGATCCCATCTACGTCCGCTTTTGCAATAAAATAGATTAGAATATAAATTAAGATTTAAATACAAATATTGTAAGAGTGCATTAAAAATAACTAGTCCACCATCTTGGGTGTCCCGCCATGTTGGATTTAGAATGACGTTAACAGATAACCATGCATTGTCATCCAAACTAAACTTTTATACAAAATTTCAGCTCAATCGGTTGAAGATATCTGCTCCAAAATTGAGTTGCAAGATTCCACCCTAACAATTTACATACATACATTGCAAGTTAAATAAAAGCTTGTAAAATACTAGTTGTTTCTTTACAAGTTTTTTCCGGTGTGAAGGGTACGGGTGCTGGTGAAACATTGACCATACACCCCATAGACGCCTCATAACAGGGGCCAATCGGATTGCAGTATCCCGCCTCAGCTAGTGGCAGAATTTATTGTACATATTATATTCAACATTAGGCGTCTATTGGGCTGTAGGGTCGATGCGGTGAAATTACAATCACATAAGATTTTCCATCTTCATGTCTCAGTTTGGCGAACCGACTTGCGGTATCATTTGAGCAACAGTCTAGGTGGTATTGCAGTTGTTATGGGCAAAGGTAACCGCTTAAATCAGGTGGGCTTTTATGCGCTTATTAAACTAGTAGTTCGCCCCAAAGCTCCCTTTGACCTTTGACCTAGCGATAAAAATGTTGACAAACTAAACGGACACATTTCTCTCAAATAAAAAATTATACAGTTGGAAGACTTTGAAATTGGTGTTGTGCTAATCTTTTCCAAACATAAATATTATTTACGTTGAATATTGTCCTTTGAATATACAGCAGAGTTCAAAGACTGGCCAGAAAGCATTTCAGCCGAAAGACGTCAACTGCCGGACATAGACCTCTCCCGAGCATCGCCACAACGACCGGTCCTGCGCTTCCCGCATCCAGCGTATTCCCGCGACCTTCACCAGGTCGTCGGTCTACTATGTGGGGGGCTACCCACGCTGCGCCTTCCAGTACGTGGTCACCACCCCAGAACTTTTCGGCCCCATCGGCCGTCCGTTCTGCGAGCAATGTGCCCCGCCCACTGTCAGTTTGAATTTATTATTTGCATTACTGTAAGCTGTAAGGGACTTTACTCATGGCGCGACGCGACGCATAATTGCATCGATTGCCGATATCGGTCAGATATCGCAACATCATAATGTGTTCGAAGAAAATATATTGAAAATCGCAAATGTCTTCAGACAAGTACGCATGGATTGACGATATCGCTCACAGATCTGCTCGGTATCGAATTGCATGTACGTTCTAATGATCTGCGATCCTATTTCAAATAAATGTACGGGAGCGTGCGAGGGCTGGCACTTGTTTCGACTTGCACGCGATTCTCTTCTGTTGCGCAACTAGTAATCTGTTGGAAATATTTTTGGTATCAATTAGAACGTACGTATAACTCGAGTCGACAATCGATGCGATATCGCTCGCATCGCGTCGCGTCATGAGTAAAGTCCCTTAGTTTGTTGTTTTATCTAAAAATCATATTAATTGCGCTTAATTTATGCCATGCGGTGCTCTTCTTTAAGAAATGGGGCACTTAGATTAAGTTTGAAATGTGTTCATATTTCATGATCAGTGTACTCATTATTGAAGAGCCAAATAAATAAATAAGTAAATAAATCACTTAATCCTCTATCTTAGTGTCAACGTTATATAAATGTATCAACTGAATTATTTAAAACTGCATTAATAAAAGCAGAACTCTGGGAGTGTTAGTGTCGACACTTAAGTGTGGTAGTGAAAGTTAGTTACGGCAGAAGAAACATGAAAGCATAATGAATGCAGTAGAAATGAGAGCTTTGAGAAGTATGTGTGGTGTAACTTTGAGAGATAAAGTGAGGAATACCGTGATAAGAGAGCGTTGTGATAAGATGGTTTGGGCATATAGAAAGATGGAAGAGAAGAGATTGACGAATCAAGTATAAAGTAAGTGTGGATGGAAGAGTTGGAGGGGGACAACCTCGGCGAACGTATCGCAACCAAATCGCGGACTTTCGCAAAAAAGGCCAAAGAAAAACGTATGTGAAAGACGTATGTGTGCGAAAGACGTATGTCCGGATCGTAGCAGGTGGAAATCTATAGTCTGACTACCCCAGGGGAAACAGGCGTGATAATATATATATTAATGGTTCCAATCAAAGGAAATCTGTTAGTTGGTAGTAAAAGTGGGAAACTGTATAATATGAACAAGAAGCATAAAATCGAAGTAACTTTATTTCACAATCACAACATTTAAAGTGACTTTCACATTTTAGAAAAAGATACCTACAACGAATACTACGCATACAACACAACACGCTGATATTATATAGATCTACTTGTCCGTTCCTTGTTTGAGATTCCAAATTTGGTCAATGTTTATTCAACTTGATAATTCGATGTTGATCTTTCGTATGTTGAGAGTGTATAGTATCACTTTCAGATCGTAGATTTCGTTTCCTAAGTCCTCCTTCCCAAAGCTTCTGTAAACATACAAAAGAATCTATTGCATATACTTGCTACGTATTCGATCATTAAAGGATTACAGGATTCCGTCTAAATGTGGATTATCTGTCTTAGAGTTTCTTTTATTATTTTTGTCTTTTCGAAGGTCACACTTAGGTCATTATAATGTCACTAATAAAATAAACGGCAATCCACAGATGTGCGGCAATCAGAAACATCTACTGTCAGAAGGGTGAGATTTAAAACATTGAGATTCATTGAAACTATAATTTAAACGTTTTTTTAATAACGAAAATTGGCCTTCTGGTAGTTACACCGGCCGCGGCGGTGCTATTCTGAAATATTTCACTAGACAACTCACTTCTAAATTAGCAGTGAAATGTATTAAAAACATTACAAAAAAGATTTCACTCTGGACTCAGGGGTGAACCTACTCTAGGGGTGGTGTTCATCAACGTTAATTCTCTGATTAAACCGGCGATTACGGAAGATTAAAGAAGAAGAGAAAGAAATTACTAGAATTTTTTGATAAACGATCGCTTAACCAGAGAATTATTTTATAGTGAAAGAGAGAGTCGATTTAACTATCGTTATACGAAGTAACGAACGATACCAATCGGCAATTTTCGGCCGTAACCCTACTCTTAGTTATAAATGTCATTGACAGTATTTCTTTTGTTTTTGACTCATTCACTCCGGACTTTGTCTACGACTTCGTAAAAAAACACAATATTTTGTCTGCGAATTCGATAAACGACATAGAATCGGAACATTTATTAGACTAGCATACGACCGATATATTCGGAGCACTATCGTGTTGTTCCGATTATGTCGTTGTCGATTTTGCGAACAGACCCACTGAAGTGAGTTCGCTAGTGAGATCTTACAGAATAGCCACGCTGCGCTGGCAGCAGTTAATATTGAGCTTAGTATATACCTTGAGTGACTTCCTGAACTTGGTGGACATGACGCTGAACAGCAATGGGTTCAGGACCGTGGTGAACCAGCTATTGAACATCGCCACTTTCTGCGTCGGTGCCCACCACTGTATTAACATCATAATCATGTTTTACATAAAAATTACAATGTGATTTCCACATCATCGTATTCCTACCTACCCGTCAGATACATAAGAGGTAGTAAATGAAATTCAAACAAGAACAAAAAGAAACGACGTATTTTGAAACACCACAAAACTTGTGAAAATCTAGAGATTTATTATTGGTTAAATGTATAACAGCATTGATACAATATTCTAACAATAAATGAATTATCTTATCTTATCTTACAGAGCATTTAATTTTATAAAAGTTAGAACTCAAGATAGTAAAAAAAAACATAATAATCAGTCATCTTTTTTTTTTCTTTCTTTTACAATATAATTAATAGAAGTACTTTAGGCCATAAATAAAAGGAGTATAATGATCGGTCATACCCGGTGATACTGGGAAAACTTTTCTAAGTCGACTGCAAATATCATAGTTCTGAGTAGGAAGAATGGAAGCCAGCAAACCACAAATGACACCGTCAAAGCTACTGAAAACAAAATGAAACACAATATAGAAAGATGACATGATAATGCTTACACCGAAAAATCAACTTACCAATAAGTTTATTGACTTTCTTCCTTTTGAACCCATTATTGAAAACTGTATCTTTCAAGTCATAATTCTCATTATTATCGTTGACTCTAAACGCTATCATAGTGTATACGAATATCATAATGCCCAGTGGTACAAGGAATGTGAGCACTGCATTCACTCCACTTGCGACCCTTGCAAACGACGAAGGCAGTGAAAAGCAAATTAAAGTCTTCCCAGTGTCGAATACGTCTATCATCCAAAATTCTGGCAGAGTTTCAATAATCGCCACCGTCCAAATAATAGCAATTATCTTACCAACTCTCCGCCACACAGGAGTGCCTTTCAGTACCATTGGATAGCATACTGCGACGTACCTTTCTATCGACAGAGCCGTCATAATCAAAATTCCATTGTTCCAAAGGACAGAAATTAATAAAAAGTGGATGCATATGATAAAATTACAAGTCCATATTCCATACTGGTATTGAACGAGATCAGCGTTTTGAATTAGAAGCTGATAAATGATTATCAGAATAGGGAATGTGACGAGCAGGTCTGACACAGCCAAGTTAAAGAGGTAGCAGTTTGTAGCAGTGTGCATAGTTTTGTCGTAGTAGATCACGATGCAAGTCAGGGTATTGCCAACAAGACTAGCAATAAAAATACTGAACAGTGCCACTGAGTAAATTACTTGAGAAGTATAGGGTACTTCGTTGAGAGCCAGTTTTACGAAACTTTCCCAGTTTTCTGTAATATTTTCACTGGTTTCATTCATCATTTTGGATTTCTTAGAATTTTGCTTAATTTAATTGAAAATTTGGATCCCAAACCTAACGAAGCACAACAAGCACTATCGAACTTAGTCTTAAGTAATTCACAAGTTACACGCGAGGTATTATGAAGCCAACTGAGCTAATGCTTCCCATGGTGGTCAATGTTTGTCTAATACATTGGTTATATATAATACTTATCAACGAAGTAGTTTGTTCAACAAAGTACATAAACGATTAACTGGATTAATTCCTTAGCCTGACGTGGGCGTTGATAGTAACTATAGTAAATTGTTTAGTACCCGGAATCCAGATGAAAAGACCTGTAATTTTCAGTAATTGCTTCTGAATATTAAGTATATTTCTTAATCCTTCGAGTTTTATTCGAGGTCGTATCAACATATTTTTCAATACAGCATTATCCAATACGGCATAATTTAAAAGGACACCTCTATACAGTACTTTCCGTTTAAAATGTTCTTATATATAATTAGTATTGACATAGGTACCTATATTAGTCTCCCTATATTTTCCCTCCTTCCGTCTGTTATAACATAGGAATTCTATCTCCTGTGGTCGTCGTAACAGATGACTATACAACAACAATCAAAACAACCCGTCCGGGCTTTAACAAGTAGATTGATTTATGTATTTCACAACATACAATTTTCATTACAGGTTTCTACCTAATTCAACAATGTAGTTACATACTGGGTGTCAGGGAAACGCTTCCGAAAACGAAGATAGGTGATAGTGCTGGTGATTACTGATACAAAACCACGAAAAAAAATGCGATTCTTTTTTTAGATTTTATCATTTTTTTTTGCATTTTTCATTATTTATGAGTTTTATTTAACTGCCCAAAGCTGGTTATGTATGAAAAATGCAAAGAAAGATATATGAAAAAATCAAAAAAAATAATCGCAATTTTTTTTCGTGGTTTCGTATCAGTAATCACCAGCACCTATCTTCGTTTTCGGAAGCGTTCCCCTTACACCCAGTATAAGACAAAAAATAATTAAGCGTCACCCTCTCGAATTCCGCCAAAGAGCAAATAAAAATATCAAGCCGCCGTTGCAAGATGGCGCTAAGTGCTAGCGGGACCTCAAACAGCCTCTCCCTCGGCCCCTGCCACAACCCAGTAATTATTACAATAGTAGTTATAATGAAATGTGTTTAGCATATGTGACATAACAATAGGATGACAGGACGAGCAAAATGCAAGGGGCCCCTGGCTGGAAAGGGCCCAGCCCGTAAGGGCCGCGAGCACTGGAGGATCATAACATTAATTACTAAAAAATTTAGTAAAATTTACTTGATATCCGATGAATTTGCCACGGGCCTCGAACGGTATAGTTACCCTACTGGATATGTACAAAACTTCAATTGTATAATGTATAATATGTTAATCATCATTGCATCATTAGGTTGGTTATGTCAATTGTATTGTATACAAAATAATTCATTTTAATGGGTCAGTGGGGAGAAATTGAGCTGGAGAATTTTAATCTGAGAAACCACTATGTCGATTTTATGTGAGAGTAATGAAAAACAGCACTCGAAGTTTTTCAAAAAATACACAGCGGGGCAATCAAACCTCAAAAAAAGCTTTTTATCATGGTTAATTTAGTCAAAAAAATTCAAAGCGTTTTATCATGGGTAATTTAGGTTGTCTGTATTTAATTATATTAAGGAACCCCATGTCTACATTAAGTAAAAAAATTGGCAAAGGATTTGTACAGATGGCCTTGATAGAATGACTAGAAGAAATAAAATTATTTATTACGATAATATCAACGTAATAAACATTTTTTAATTACTATTTATAATTTTTACATACGAATCGTATGCATAAACGTAAACCTTCGAATTATGTTAAGTAAATGAATTTTATGGTTGAATTTTAATAAAAAAAAAAAGTTGGTAAAATCTTGTTTCATTAATTTTTTTCTACCTTCATTGTTTTTTAGGGTTTCGTACCCAAAAAGTGCTAACGGGACCCTTTTCCTCTGCCTACGCCGTCTGTCTGTGTCACCGTCTGTCAGTCCATCCGTCTGTCTGTCACAGGGCTGTATCTTTTTACCCGTAATAGGTAGTTGAAATTTTCAGAGAATATACTGTTATGATTATGTAATAAAGAAACTTGTTACAAAAATCTAATTTCGTTTGATTTGCCTTATAACATTTCTGGGCAGGATTCGTTCCTTAACAGCAACCTTATAAAATGGTGCAAGAGTATAGGCTGATATATTTTTGAAAAAAAGATTGGGTTCGACGCCATGCTGAACCAGCTGCTTTAAAAAAAATCTAAAATTGGCGTGTTCTCTTAAATATAGCTCAAGACTCCTTTGACGACTTTTCTCTATGACTTATAGTTTTGGACTTGGCCCTCCAGCACTATTTTCAAAGCTCAACCTGTATAATTTAACAACAAATAATAAATAACCTCCTCCTTTTTTTGAAGTCTGTTAAAAATAAGGCAAACACACGTGTGGTGAAACGGAACCCTTAGTGCGCGAGTTCGACTCACACTTCGCCACTTTTTTTACGTACGCCTTATATTAAACGCGTTTTAATTTTATTAAAAGCCTGATCAAAAATACCGAAAATATTTAAAGTACTCACAATACAATAGAAGAGTTAAGAATACTCTGTTTTTATGCCTATGAGGATTTTTTTATTGTAGCCGCATACACCTAAGATAGCAATCTACTATTTAAGTATAAAAGATTAATCATAGCAGAAATACATTGAGCCATAGACATATAAAACTTCTATGCATTGAGCCATCATTTGATATCACAATCATAAGTCCTTAAGTTCGTGAGTAGCAAAGTGCTAAGAGAGAACAATGATCGCGTTGTATCTGCTGGCTACGGCTGTGTTCATTCGATTATATCTAAAAATCAGCATCAAGAATTGCGTGTCAAATGTTTCAATGGCAGGAAGAGTAGTTATAGTGACGGGTGCTAACTCAGGCATTGGGTTTCACATAGCAAAAGAACTGGCAACGCGAGGCGCACGAGTGATTCTCGCTTGCCGAAACGAAAAGCGAGCCATAAGTGCGTGCACGAAAATTATCGAAGAAACCGGCAACAAGAACGTCGTTTTCAAATAATTGAATTTATCATCATTAGCTTCAGTCAGAAATTTTGCAAAGAATATAATAGAAACAGAAGAATACTGGTGATTAACAACGCTGGAAGTTGTGACTATAGCGATAAATACACGAAGGAAAACATCATTGAAATGATGCAAGTGAATTATTTCGCCCCATTCTATTTGACTCTTCTTTTACTGCCGTTACTTAAGAAGTCTCAACCAAGTAGAATTGTCAACCAATTGTCAATCAATCTATAGGTCACTTTTTAGGTGCAATTGATTTAAACAAAATCAACGTGGAAGGGTATTATAACCCGGCTTTGTCTTACTGCATCAGTAAACCGTGGAGTTAGCAAAGCGTTTGGAAGGCAGCGGCATCGTTGTAAACGCAGTACACCCAAGAATTATTTTCAAGGATTAAGAAGAATTTATTTGCAAGGAGCTCCTCAATAAGAAAATGGATTTATATGATATCCTGTGTATTAGTCGGTAGAACGCCGAAAGAGGGTGCTCAGACTGCGGTACATCTGGCAGTATCGAACGAATGCAAGAATGTGTCCGGAAAATATTTTGTGGACTGTTCACCAGGTTACATGTCGAAGATGGTACAAAACACTGATATCGCCAAAAAACTATGGGACTTCTCTGAGAAAATAGTTGGTTTTAAAGATGGGATAAATCTTACGGGTTAAAAATAACGGTATTTTATCTATTATTCTAATTTCACCACGATACCTCGTTTTTATTAACTCGCTTTCAGTCATGTTTGTCTAGTTGGTACAAATGCAATCGATTTTTAACTAACTTCCCGATGAGCTAAAACTTTAAACATAGCTCAGAACTGCTGCCGAATTGCGTAAGTCACTCGCGATCGCAATCATCTGGATTTCAATGTTCATTGCTGCGTGTGTTTTGACAATCCGTGTTATCGGCAACTACGTACCACGCAATGAATATTGCTTTAATTTCAAAATGAAAGCTAATGTCAAAGTGAATGCATTACACAATTGCCCCACTGGATGACAAAATGTGAACTCATTTTCGTTTTAAAACGTGGTTTATAAAAAAAACTCTTTTTCATGTAATTATGTTATTTAATTATTTCACAACATAGAGTAGTAAAATTACAGGTTTCTACCCAATTCAACAATGTAGTTGCATAGAGGACAAATAAGCTTCACATGCGTAAATGTGTTAAAAATAATAAATCATTAAGCGTCACCTCCTCGAATTCCGCCAAAGAGCGAGTAAAACTATTAAACCGTTGCGAGATGGCGTTACTATATTTATTATGGGTTGTTTGTTTATTTTTATGGGTTTTAGTCTATATCAACATAGATAATATGCATTAATTTATAAATAAACTAGCCGTGTGCACAATGGGATTTCTCATCAGCAACATCTCAGGAACCATCCGTATTTTCTGTCTTTATTTAACCCCCTTTGGGTTACAAAAATCCTTTCTTACTGCTCACCTAAGTTATTTAAGGAGCTCCTGTGCTAAATTTCATCCTCCTAGACCCACCAGTTTAGGCTGTGCGTTGTCTGTCAGTCAGTTTTAAGAATTTTATTAAGTAGAAGATGCAAAATACCTAGCAGGGTGTTTCATTTCAAAAGGTCAGTGGGGAGTAATCTCAAACTATGAGAGCTAGACAATTATGAAAATCTGCATTCAATGAATGTTAAGTCTTAAAACAGAATCCCATTCCTTGGTTTTTTAGAGCAAAATTGTCTAGCTCTCATAGTTAGAGATTACTCCCCACTGACGATTTATTGGGAAAATCATCCTGTAAGGTCCCATATCCCTAATCCGAAATACTAAAAAGGTAAATCTATATGTTGTAAAGATGTTTTGTAGCCACACAAGAAATAATATTGGGTATCGAACTTTTTTTATGTCCATACATTTCGGTTATCGATATAAGTGAACGCAAATGTAGAGAACAGCTGACCTTTTCTTCGCGATTTCAGTGTTGGTCCCATAGTAGATGTTCAAATTGATGAGTACAATTATCATCTCTTAAAGAATTGCGGAATTTTGGAATTGAGGGCTATGCTCGGAGTGTCCCTGCGTGATCGAATCAGAAATAAGGAGATTCGCAGGAGAACGAAATTAACCGACATAGCCCGAAGAATTGCCAAACTTAAGTGGCAGTGGGCGGGGCACATTGCTCGCAGAACGGATGGCCGATGGGGCAGTAAAGTTCTGGAGTGGCGACCGCGTACTGGAAGGCGCAGCGTGGGTAGGCCCCCCACAAGGTGGACCGACGACCTGGTGAAGGTCGCGGGAATCTGCTGGATGCGGAAAGCACAGGACCGGTCGTTATGGCGATGCTTGGGGGAGGCCTGTGTCCAGCAGTGGACGTCTTTCGGCTGAAATTATGATGATGATGATGAAAGAATTGCTAATGAATTCACAATCATCCTGTAGTATGTGTATCCTACAGCCCATAAATGCCTCATAACAGGCGACCGATGTCTGTCAATGTAGGTCGCCCAAGTATGCCAGCAGTAGTGTCGGCTGGCAGAGACGACAAATTGGAGGGAAGTAGCCTCTTTCTGTGAGACAATCATGGTTCAGAAAGAGGCTGCTGAGCGGGATCGAGAGAGGGCCGATCCTGCTCGGAGAAGGCAACGCCGGAGAGGCAACCGCTCCAGCACCTAGCCCTTTAGGACTATCGTCGTAACCCCCGCCCAATCGATTCGACTGAAGTGCGGGGGGACTTCGGGGTCACGGGCATTCAGAGTGGGGGCTCTAATTGTCCACTAAGTGACTTCTGGGATGGCGGCGGCACGCTGTGGTCACGTGCCGCCATGTGCACCGGGAAGGACACAAGGAGACAAATAGTCTTCTTTAAGACGTGCCTTACAGGCGTAGCATAGGGAGGGCTCCGGAGGTATATTAATTTCCCGGAGTCTCCCCTTATTATGTTGTAGACGGCTACTGAGGGGGTTTTAGTGGGTAAGAATCCCACACACCCCGGCCTCTTTGAAGGTTGCCTCCTCGAAGCAAAAAAAAGTACTTAGTACTATTTATTGTTTCCAAGTTCACCTCGGGATTTTCAAACCTCAGTAATTTTAATTAGATTTTGATTTTAATATTTTATAATAACATAATTTGTCATTTTAATTTTAATACATTTCTGTAATAGTATTTGACATTTAAATTTTAATTAATTAATATCTTATAATAAGGCCTATGTCCAGCAGTGGACGTCATTCGGCTGAAATGATAAAAAAAAAATTTATAATAATACAAGAGGACCGAGACGTCGTCCTGCCCGGAAAAGCAGCACCACATATCATTAAAATCGTCCCTGCCGTTTAGGAGAATTTCAGTGACATACCGACAGCAGTACCACCTACCGGGTCCAATTGTATTTTCAAACCATCCAGGAACTCATTGAAATATGCACACAAAATTTCATCCAAATCAGTCCAGCCGTTCAGGAAGAGTTAGGTGACAAACACACGCACAGAAGAATTATACAACGTGTATCAGAAATGCGTGGTCATATTTTAAGAGCTCATTCAGGGCATAGCATAGAACAACTTTTACTATGGGACCAACCCTGAAATCGCGAAAAAAATATCAGCTGTTCCCTACTAAATCATCGATGTCGCTCGACAAAATGTAAGGATCAGCTGATATTTTTTTTTCGATTTCAGGTTTTGTCCCATAGTAAAAGCTGTTCGATAGCATCCCCTGAATGAGCTCTTAAAATATGACCACGCATTTCTGAAACACGTTGTATATAATAAGATAATTGTAGGTACCTATGTAAATACATAGATACGAATTTTCTAAATGGATGTAATTTGTTCGAAAGAAATGAATTTATTATTATCAAGCGAAGTTTAGATTAGGAACAAAACTTGACAGAAGTTGACTTCTGCAAGCAATGTCTACCGTGTAAACAATCGCGGCAAGCTCCACTTACACGGTAGTAATGCTGGCGGAAATCAACTGCAAGTTCTCAATAAAAAATAAAAATAAATTAAAAATTATAAAAATCAACTGCAAGTTTTCAATAAAAAATAAAAATAAATTAAAAATTATAAAAATCAACTGCAAATTTTGTTGCAAATCTAAACTTCGCTTTATATTCAACATTAGGAGTGTATTTCTAGGACAGACATTGTAAAAAATATAGACGAAGTGCTGCCAACAATCATAGTGAAGTCAAAAAAAACTGTGCTCCTTCGTGTACAAACAGCGCTCACAGACACACCATACACATGCAGGATATTTGGAATGGATTCGCGATGAATACAGGACGATGCCGCGACATGTGTACTGAGAGGGGTGAGCACGGTTTGAGGCGCATGTGTGTGCGTGAGCCCTGGTTGTACACGAAGGAGCATAGTATTTTTTCGCTATGATTGTTCGCAGCATTTCGTCTCTAGTCGATAGTATGTATTATCCACGAATAGGTACTTCTCATCCTAGTAAACTTACAACTTGATGGCCCAAACTGCGTGAGTTTAAACAAAGGTTAAAATTAATTCAAACAAGCAAAGAATTTCAACTTATTTAATAAACGTAAAAAAATCTTTCTTACATTACATTCCTGTATTTACATAATTTTCACACCGTCACCACAGCTTCACTTAAATTTAAAATAATAGTCCTTCTTGCTAAATAATATAAGCAAAAGCAGTCTTCTTTCATAGAAACGATACTTAGTAAATAAAATTAAAAATATACATGGTTCACCGTAGTACAGATACCGGCACGAGTCGTGAGCACAAACTTCACCTGCGCAGAAGTTCATCTATAGATCTGTTTGGTGGAATTACAGGAGCGCGGGGTGCCGACGCCGAACATTTACGCGATTGGTCGACAGTCGATGCTCGTCGTCTATTGGACAATTAGGTGTCATTCGGCTACCGCCGTACACTTTCGGTTCAACTTTATTGACTCACATTTTCGAATTTAAAACACTTTATTTTTCTTTTGTTGTAATTAATTTATATTTTGATTTTTGAGTGTTTAATGTTTTGAATTAAAAATTGTTTTTTTTTCTTCTTCATCTTCCTTTATTTATTACAAGATTGTATTTAACTTGCAATGTATGTACCTATGTCAATATATTTGTTAGAGTGGAATCTTGCAACTCAATTTTGAAGCAGATATCTTCAACCTATTTAGCTGAAATCTAAATAGTAAAAAATAAATTAAAAGTCAAAATGTTTTCTGTTTATTTATCTGTGCGTAAAAAAAGGTCCCAAAATCATAATATGGGTGAAATTCGAGAAAGTTTGTATTTTCTATAACTACCCATAATCCTTATAAAACGCTAACGGTGACATTTTGTGAACAAAGATACTAAATAATTTTGGTCGAAAGTGTACATGGGCGAACTTGCCCCCACTACTGTCCATCTGTGCTCACGACTCATGCCGGCTACTATATTACATAGTGAACAAATTATTTTTAAAACTTTAGATTTCATACTACTAATTATTTATTAATTTTGTAAGATTATCCAATAAACTAATTAATTTGATCGAAAATACCTTACAAACTTTGTGTGGTAGATATTTTTTTTACACTGGGCTTTTAGTAAATTTTGTCCTGAAAATTAGGACCAAGTAACTTAAGTTGGTCCTTCTTTACGTAAAGTGTTTCATATTTTATTTACACCTATAATCTTTTTCACATAGCTTGCGTATATCAAATACGTTTCGTGGTGAAGTCTCTTTTACTCTTATTCATTAGGCATCGTTCTATACTGTTCTATGCTATCTGAAAAAATATATAGTCACATTGTGACTTTGACCTGTGGTTCATACTGTGAGACATCTCAGTTAATCCATACAGGTCAGCTACAAAAGAAGTATTTTATTCAAATGAAAATTTAAATGTTAAAATACTCTATTTTCAGTGACTTATTTAGTCTACAAGTCATCTAGCTTATTTATTTTTTTGTTCGAAAAACTCAGTCACAGGCAAGACGGTGCTGGATTTAGCCAAACACATTGTGCAAATAGCACTGAGGACCAATATGGCCGCCGACTACAATTAATTTTTTGCTTCATATGACCTTCCTTTTAGTCAAAAATAACCATTGTAATCGGTTATTTCACAAACACTTTCTTTTGCGTCGAGTACAAATAAAACATTCACGATAAAGACATCTATAGATTGTAAAATCATAGTTCCTGAAGTGATGGAGTTCCTTAGCTGTTGGTGGGCAGGAACCAGCCGTGCAGACACTTGGGCGCCGGGGAGGGGGTGTGGAAGGTGGCCCGCGCCAGCTCCCGCATGGTCTTAGCGTCGAGGACCAGCATGGCCACTGCGTGCGACTCCTCTCCTCCCCAGACTAACGCACTTAGGAGAACGCCGTCGTCTTCCTCCTGGAAGAACAATAGAGATAGCATTAGATTTCCTCAATTTAGGTTTCCTTGTGGGGGGCCTACCCACGCTGCGCCAGTACGCGGTCGCCACTCCAGAACTTTACTGCCCCATCGGCCATCCTTTCTGCGAGCAATGTGCCCCGCCTACTGCCACTTTAGTATGGCAATTCTTCGGGCTATGTCGGTTACTTTCGTTCTCCTGCGAATCTCCTCATTTCTGATTCGATCACGAGGGACACTCCGAGCATAGCTCTCTACATTGCCCTTTGAGTGACTTTGAGCCTTCTTATCAGGCCCATTGTGAGCGACCACCCCCACAAGGTGGACCGACGACCTGGTGAAGGTCGCGGGAATCCGCTGGATGCGGAAGGCGCAGGACCGGTCGATGTGGCGATGTTTGGGGGAGGCCTATGTCCAGCAGTGGACGTCTTTCGGCTGAAATGATGATGATGATGATGAGGTTTCCTTAGGCTACGTCCGCACTAACAGGTGACTTGCTTAGCGCCTAGAGGCTAGCGAGTCACCTAGCGTGTAGCGAAGTGAAACAAACGTTCTACAATTATAGCAACCGGCCACAAAGCGCGCTTGGCGCCTTCGATAGTCTCCTAGCGTGTAGTGAAGTAAACAAACGTGCTTTTTTTGTCGCTAGGCACTAGGCATTTTTACGTAAAAAATGCTGCTTTCTGAATGAATTCACAAAAATTACAGTTTATGTATTATTTGCATAATTAAGTAATTATGGACCACACTACTGCATTGGGAGTGTCCTAAGGTCTACCTTATCTACCTAGGTCTAGGTCTAGGTGATTGTGATAAATAAGTAAATATGCAACACTTTTTAAAAGAGAACCGGTGTGGAATCCAGTTAAGATTTACGTAAAAACGCACATTAGGTACACGCACATTATTACTCCTCATGAGTTGATCTTGACTCCTTTATGCCATGAACGGAGACGGATAATGCCGTAGAATGGTATATTTTAAAGGATAATTCTCTTTAAGTAGCAGTTTTCGAGCAATTTTTGAGAGTGACATCTTGATGGCTAAGAAGCAAATGACTTCTAGCCTTCTAGCGACTCAATACGCAACCCACCTCAGTGCGGCCACTGTGTATCCTAGCAAGAAACCAGATGGATAACGCTAGGCTCTAGGCGCTAAACAAGCCACCTGTCAGTGTGGACGTAGCCTTAGACCGTCTCGTTGGTCTATAAATTAGTCACAAGCGCGATTTCAGGGTTTGATCAGGTCGTGCAAAGTGTTTTTGAGTTTTTTCATTAGGAAATTTTCAATCGCAGCTCGGAGTCTGGACTTGCGCCCGGTTAATGGCAATAGGCTTGCCCCCTATTACATGGGGCTTAAAAGATAATTGCCGAAATGTACCTAGGTGTACCTACTATACACCTCTGCCTACCCCTTCGGGGAACACAAGCGTAATGTTATGTATATATGTGTACATTTATAAAGCGGCAGTGATTCTTGAAAGAGGTCTATGTCAAGACGACTGATGATGTAAGTTGAACTGTAATGTGAGTTGATTGACTGATTGAGTATCCTGCATGATCTACCTATTTACATCAGTGATAATGGACCTATCTTGACATGTTTTAAGCTATCATAGTGATGTTACATAATAGTAGTTTATGAAACTGTTGCATAATAGGGGTTATTAAAACACGAGTGTGAGTTTAAAAACCGAGCCGTAGGCGAGGTTTTTAATAGTATCACACGAGTGTTTTAATACCTAATTATGTCAGTTTCATACACTATTTTATCTACACTCATACAATTTTAAATAAAATACCAAAGTCAAAATCTTGAAATCTTGGTAGCATTATCGTTGTTTTTCTTGATTTCTCTGGTAAAAGATTGTTCGTCATTTACGTTGCTGCATCCAGAAATTCAGGCGGGGTCATATTCTCCTCAGTTCAGTATCACTGCTGTAGTTAGATATTTTTGCCCAGAATAAAACTTTCGACACACAAAACCATAATAATAACGTAAAAAATAACAATAAATTTACAAGTAACGATGACCAAAACCAATAGGCCGTGGCGCGCGGCCGTGCACGCGCTCTGGTGCGCGCCTACACAGATGATAAAATATAGTCTGGCGAAAACATTATAATCGGAACTAATTTTCTATCCTTGTCAGGATTCCGTCAATCTCTGTTTTATCGTACAAAAAATATGCCTGTAAACACTTAAATATAATTAAAAGCAATATGACAGTCAAAAGTTCTGCCAAAATCGCGATTTTAAAGGATAAAAAATTTCAATGTATGACAAGTGGCGCCACCCTGAATTTTGTGCCAAACTGTACGACTGCTAAAAAAAAGGTTTGAAAACTCCTTGGTTAGGTCGAAGTGGCATTAAAAACTCCTTAGTTAGGCTGAAGTGTGCGGTTATGGAAAAAAAAAAAAATTACCGCATTATTTTGTTCAGCAAACTGTATCGTAATGAAACTTTTTAAATTCATAACAGGTGCATGTGCGTAAAGTATGTCATTATGACATTACTTTCGAGTTCATAATTCGAATTTTACGATACGAGTGTAGATAATAGTAGTTTATGAAACTGTTGCATAACAGGGGTTATTAAAACACGAGTGTGAGTTTTCAATGTATGACTAGGGCGCCACCCTGAATTATGTGTACTCATTGGTGCCAAACTGTACGACTGCAAAAAAAAGGTTTGTAAACTCCTTGGTTGGGTCGAAGTGGCATTAAAAACTCCTTAGTTGGGCTGAAGTGTGCGGTTATGGAAAAAAAAAAATTACAGCTTACTGATCCTACAAGCTATGTCGGTCACTCCGGTTCTTCTCCGGATAATCTCGTTACGGATTTTATCCTTCAAAGAAACTCCAAGCATAGCTCGCTCCATAGCTCGCTGAGCTACTTTGAATTTATGGACTAGTGTAGTGTGTGACGCGCCTCTCCCCTATATTAGTTAAGCTTAGCATGTAAGTAGATTCAGTATATTAAACATATTCCACTAAGCAAGACGTGTATCATTGGTTACCATAACGCCACACACTGCACTAGCCCAACTGTCAGTGTCCACGTCTCGACACCGTAAGTCATGACTGGCAGGACGCACTGGTTGAAGACCTTTGTCTTCAAACTTTGCGGTATAGGCGACGAGAAGACTCGGCGAAGTTTGCCAAATGCTGCCCAGCCTAGACGGATCCTTCTGTTGGCTTCTTTCTCGAAGTTGTGTCTACCAAGCTGAATTGCCTGCCCTAGGTAGACGTATTCCGTTACAACTTCGAGTGCCGACCCTTCGACGAATATTGGCCTCGGCATGACATGCATATTGAACATAGCATCGGTAAACGCAGCGTAGGGCCCTGCCAGGTGGACCGACGACCTAAAGAACGTGGCTGGGGGGGACTGGATGCGGAAGGCAGAGGACCGAGCGTTGTGGCGCAACTTGGGAGAGGCTTATGTCCAGCAGTGGACTGTGATAGGCTGAGTTGATTGTTTTGTTCAGTAAATTGTATCGTAATGAAATTTTTAAATTCATTACAGGTGCATGTGAGTAAAGTATGTCATTATGGCATTACTTTCTAGTTCATAATTAGAATTTTACGATATGAGTGTAGATAAAGACTATTCTAATACAGGCGTATTTGTTTAAATAATCAAATATTCAATAAAACAGAACGAATTGCCTTACCTTAGCATTGGGCGCGGGCACGAATATCGGCTCGCTGGGGTAACAGTTTGTGTCGCACCACGTCTTGGTCTCACCGGTCCTTGTGTCCACCTTGATCACCTGAAACAGTAGAAATAAAATAAGTATCATAATATAATTATGTTTCACCGTTAATCCACCGTAAAGCCTAACGGCTGTTCCGATTCGAAGTATCAAGGTTCTCCATATAATCGCTAAAGGCCCTACTAAGAGCAAAGTGGCGCCCCATCACTAAAAAAAATTACTAGCTGAGTACATCATTTATCGAAAATTAGTTTTTAACATTTGAAGTATAAGTGTAGTTTAATCAAAAACTATTAACTCTGTAAATTATATTTCGCTGTAGTTGTAGATAGAAAAATGCGAAAAACTACCACTTGGCATTTTTTCTATCTACAACTACAGCGAACTATATTTTACAGAATTAATAGTTTCTGATTAAACTACAGTATCTGTACTTCAATTGTTAAAAACGAATTTTCGTGTCATCATCATCATTTCAGCCGAAAGTCGTCCACTGCTGGACAAATGCCTGGGACCAAAGAATATGCCATAATCACCACGCTTGGCAGGCGGGTTGGCGATCGCAGTTGGTTGGTTAAATATTCAGAGAACGCTGCTGCCCATCGTCTGGTGAATCCCTTAGTCGCCTTTTACGACACCCATGAGAAGATATAGGGTGGCGCTATTTTTTACGTCCAGCACCATACGGAATAGGAAGTACAGGTACTGTAGTTTAATCAGAAACGATTATCTCTGTAAATTATAGTTCGCTGTAGTTGTAGATAGAAAAAGTGCGAAAAACGGCCACTTTGGGCACTTTTTCTATCCACAACTACAGCGAACTATAATGTACAGAGTTAATAGTTTCTGATTAAACTACGGTACCTGTACTTCAATTGTTAAAAACGAATTTTCGATAAATGATGTACTCAGCTAGTAATGATTTTTTTACTGATGGGGCACCACTTAGCTCTTAATAGCTCAATTCATACGACACTTTAGGGTGATCAGTTACATTATATAAGATAGCGATGGGACGAATTGTATTTTTTTTCAACTCGAATCATTCGAGTGATCGTTGATTCGAATCACGATTCGAGTTTATTCGACTCGGTTGGCAGTATCAAACACGTGGTACGAATGCGACGCGTATCGAATCGACTCGAGCCACCGAGTCGGCTACAAACAGCGAGCCATCCGAGTCAGCGAGCCGCGTCGAATCAGGCGAGTCATGTGATTGATCGACTTGATTCGTATAGGTACACGAATCATGGCGATTTCGCACCACCTGTTATTTTTTTCTCACATGAACTCGTAGTTCGCAGCTATTCGCTGCCTCACTCGCTCGCTTACCGCCACTTGCCCGGGAGAGCGAGTCACCGAGCTGAGCGAATAAACTCGGTTTTGAAGAAACACAATTCGAATCAACGAGTTCAAAGGCCTCAACGACTGCATCGTTGGTCTAGTGGTTGAAAGCGCGACTGCTGAGCGTGGGGTCCTGGGTTCTCGATTCCCGGGTCGGGCAAAGTGTTATTGGGTTTTTTCATTAGGAAATTCTCAGTAGCAGCCCGGAGTCTGGATTTTGTGCCCAGTCAATGGCAATAGGCTCGCCCCTTATTACATGAGACTATAACATAACTGGCGAAATGTGGGTGTACTATTACACCTCTGCCTACCCTTTCGGGAAATACAGGCGTGATTTTATGTTATATTATGTTGAGTTCAAAGGATAACTCGAGTTATTCGAGTTAAAATGATTCGAATCGCCCATCGCTAATAGAAGACAACTGAATATTTCGAAATTGTTTAAAAAATACTTTGATTTCTTACCGTTCCAGGATTCTCCGCATCGACATCAGAGCTGATGGCGTAGAAGTATTTGTAGGGCTTAGCTGTAACAATACATATATTTTTATTAAGACTCCTTGATTATTGTGTATGTCTGCTAAGGATGCAAACACTATGGTGGAGTGAAAAATAGTTTTTTATTTTGGAATTTTGTTTTTCCTGTATTTTGTCAATTATTGATCCATAACCTAAGAAGCACTAGTGCAAAATTACAGCCTGCCATGTTAATATCTTGAGGTGGCGCACTAGACTTGAAGGTTTAAAAATATAATAAAATATGAGCTCCAAAAAGGTGTCAGTTTAATGAGCTACTCCTCGTCTACTGTAATGTTTTGTATCCTTGTATGTTTATATTGTTGACGCGTCTTAAACTGTTAAAATAGAATTCTTCGTTATTTGTTATCTGCCTGGCAGTTTCTCCATGATAGCCAGAAACTACTTTCCAAAATAAATCGAGGACTTTCTGCTGTTGATGTTGCTGTTGTTGCTTTTTGTTGTTCGCGAGAAATTGCTTCTACCCAACTTCTAAGTACCATGTATAGTCGTAGACATGTAAAAAATATAGACAAAATGTTGCAAAGTGTAACAATCATAGTGAAGCCAAAAAAAGCTATGCTCCTTCGTATACAACCAGCGCCCACGCACACACATGCACCTGAAGAATATTTGCTTTCGCGATGTTTACTGGACGATGCCGCGACATGTGTACTGAGAGGGGTGAGCACGGTTTGAGGTGCATGTGTGTGCGTGAGCGTTGGTGGTGTTGGTTGGTTGGTTGGTTGTTGTTGTATTGTGTTGTGTTGGTTGCTTTTTTGTTGACCAATTAAGATAGTTGCCGCGAGTCGGGCTTCGTTTGTAAACCTATGATTGGACGTGTAAAGAGAGTTCTAATAAGACTTGTAATGGAGGACGTTGTATTGTTGTGTCTTATAGTTTTTATTAAAGTTTATGCCGTTTAACAAAGCCCTAATCATTTATTTCGACCACACATTTTCACACCCCGACTATACTATCCATTATTCCGACATGTCAAAATATGTAAACTTACAATTGTAGAGATCGTAGTGTATCCTGGGGGTCTCGCAACCGAAGTCCGCCAAGATCTTCTGCTCCACGTTGGTCAAGTTGGGAGCATCCAAGGACACCTCCAGCCTCTTGGGTCGCGCGCGGAACCACTCCGCGTAGTCTGCGTTACTCTGCATCGTCTACAAAATGAGATGTCGATCGTTAATATCATATATGACCTCATTTTTGGCAGGCCTAAGACACTCCGGAAGGCCGACCTTCTGCGAGGAGGTGATGCTCGCTAAGGAGGCGGCAGAGAGGGTTCAAAAGGCGATGGCCTATCTTCCCATCCGCAGGAGATGACCTGGGCGTCGTAGAAGGGCTTATGCCGACCTCCAGCCACCCTAGGTGTGGGAATGGGCGGCGGACTCAGGGTGGCCCACCGCCCGACCAGTCAAGGCCCGTGACGGTGGCGCATAGTGTTCCACGCGCACCAGTCAAGAGGGTGCGGCCGATGTTGGTGCCGCACGGGGATAAGGGGCTCGCCTACTAGTGGCGGGCCGGGACCTGCCGGGGATGGTTGGATGAATACGGGAGTTTTTCCCACATCCCCGGCCATGGGTCGGTAGAAGAACACCGTGGTGGTTTTTAGTCGGTAAGAGTCCGACACTGGCTCCGCCTCACCCGGATGGAGTGCGAACAGATTTATTTACCTACACTACTTACTTCTGTGCGGTCTTCTTCTATCGTGTCGACATGAGCTACATAATGATAATAGCTCATGCCATGGGGAAAAGATTAGCCAGTCAGCAGGTTGGTAGCGGGGCTGACTGCCCAGGTTGCGCCGGACGATCAATTAAATATCGTCACTCGTGGAGGCTCTTCCGTGCGGTGCCGGACACAAAGAATAGAACCACGCCATCTCTTCTCGTGGGTATTTTAAAAGGCTAATAGGGAGTTCACCAGAGCATGAGCAGCAGCGTTCTTTGAGACTTTATTTAACCAATTGCGATCGCCAACCCACCTGCAAAGCGTTGCGTTGTTTTGTAGAAGGTCTATGTCCAGCAGTGGACCTCTTTAGGCTGAAATGATGATGATGACTACTACAGAAGCCTATCCGTAAACGTGTGTGTGCGTAATAACAATAACTCAGAGTGCCGATTCCGAGTTTGACTCTTACCGCATACTGTATCGAATGCGTCGACTTTCATTCATAAATCAGCAGCGCCCCTGGCGGAAAAGAGGAAGAAACTAATTTATGAATAAAAATCGACACATTCGATACTGTTTGATACAGTATGCGGTAACTGTCAAACTCAGAATCGACACTCTGGCAGCCGTACTGCTACGTTGCGAAATTGCGAGCAACTCTAAATTGGCAGGAGGAAGTCAGTGTCGCTTCTTAACGTATATGCTTGTGGGCAGACATCTCTTCTTGGGAGCGTTGTTATTTTTAACGAGGGCATTTGTTCCTGAAGATGGCTTGTGATGGCCGTCTGAACAAATGATTCTATGGGTGGAGACTGTAAACCAGCAAACGTTGCAGAATCCACAGATTGGTGTTGAAGCGCAACTTGGGAGAAATCTTTGTCCATTGCTAGACAGAATCTAAGCTGAAGTGACTTAAAGACTTGCATAACATCACACCTGTATTTCCCCGAAGGGGTAGGCAGAGGTGTAATAGTACACCCACATTTCGCCAGTTATGTTATAGTCCCATGTAATAGGGGGCGAGCCTATTGCCATTGACCGGGCACAAATCTATACTCCAGGCTGCTACTGAGAATTTCCTAATGAAAAAACCCAATAACAAAGACTTGCAAGGACGTAGAATCTCACATTTTCTAAATGTTCTTTTTTAATTTTTGGGATTTACATATTACGAAGCCACACTGGACATGTTTATTGCCAAATGTCTGTCTGTCTGACGATTCTCATGAAACAAATCATTTATACCTACTTACTAAACATAAAAATTGTGTCACGAGCATGATTCGGACCCGTGACTCCTGGTTCAGTATACAAGTCCTTTAGCCGCTTCTCGTTAGCTGTGCTGTAGGAGTGATTTCGTGAAAGGGGACGGAAGTGTGTAACAGGACGCCGGGGAAGCGCGCGCTATTTGATTTGACCAATGAGCGTGCGCACCGCTAGAGTTGGCCGTCAGATGGCAGATGGTAATGTACAGTCTAACAATGCAATTAGTATACAGGGTCGCCAGATATAGATGAAGATTTCTCAGGAAGTTATTATAGAATGGTTTGATTAGGGTTTTGTATAAATACAGTTTAACTTTGTCCGTTATTAAAATGATATTTCACTCGAAAACATCCATAATCTTCTGAGAAAACTTCATTTATATTTCTCTACCCTGTATACCAATTGCTTTGTTAGACTGTACGTGTAAACTACATTAATAAAATTTACTTTTGATAATAAGTGTCTGAAAGGAGTGCAGATAATTGTTAAAAATGCAAATGAGTAATAATGAATAATTATTTGAATAAATATTTCAGTAAATATAGCTTTTTTCAATTTTGCGGATAAATTCTGTCGCTGCTCAAATGATATTAGTAATTTTGATAAAAAATTACACGGATAATAATTTCTTAAATATTTATAATTCTAATGATTATGTGAGTTGCAGAGATGGGTGTGGGATGTCAGATATTACACATCATATGCGACTACTGTAAGGCTCGCTCGTTTTTTTTTTTCAAATAACGGAACTCGTTTTTTTTATTTTTTTCAGTAACCACAAATGTAATTACGCAGATCTAAATAGTAGATAGATAGATAGATAGAATATTCTTTATTGTACACCAATAACATTATTAAACTTAGGACTAACATTTAAAATAATTGGCGGTCTTATCGCTAATAGCGATATCTTCCAGACAACCTTTGGATGGACAAGGAAGACGTGAAAAATAGATGGGGGCAGTATGTGGTGCACTTTCATAAACTGTTAAACTGATCAATAAATAAATATTTACCCATCGTAGAAAATATTACATGTATAAATATAGAAAATAAATAAGTAGTAGGTCTACAGCTGGAATGGAAAAGATCAAAATCAAGCTTGTTAACCATAGTTGGGCTCAATCTCACCTCAATAGCGTGCACGTACATGGCGTCCATGACCTTGGCATCCTTGTAGGCGCAGAGGTCCACGACCAGCTTGCCCTCATGCTCGTACGAGTTGATGATGTGAAGGTAGAACAGAGTGTCAGTACGGAACCGCTTCACCTCCTCGCCGGTCGTGCGACTCAAGAGGACTATGTGCGTCTGAAGGAAGACATGATGGAAATTGTATATTAGCAAAATAACACATAACATAACATCACGCCTGTATTTCCCCGAAGGGGTAGGCAGAGGTGTATAGTACACCCACATTTCACCAGTTATGTTATAAGTCCCATGTAATAGGGGGCGAGTCTATCAGTGATGTAACGAATTTCATTTTTTGAACATTCGCGGATGCGAATGCGAATATCTGCTACTGACATTCGCGAATGCAATTCAATTCAATTATTTTGTAAAAATGTGGTAAATACAGGTGGTAGGGTACTAAGATTAGTTCGACACATTAACCATTTCACATTATGGCATACATTTTTTTTTTTTATAATTATAAAACAATGAATGCGAATGCGAATGTTCAGTTTTTGTTAAAATTTGGCGCCAATTGTCTACGGCTTGGTGGCAGTTTCGAGGTGCGTTTCATTTATATTTTGTTCCGAGAATTGCCGAGTTGATACGAACTCATCCGACTGAAGTGTCATTCCGCTCGCGCCGGTCTTTTCGTAAACACACAAACAAAAGCAGTGAATTTTGAGGTTACAGTGTAAATAGTTATTTATTACATAACATAACATAACATCACGCCTGTATTTCCCCGGAAGGGTAGGAAGAGGTATAGTACAACCACATTTCACCAGTTATGTTATAAGACCCATGTGATAGGGGGCGAGCCTATTGCCATTGGCCGGGCACAAAATCCAGACTCCGGGCTGCTACTGAGAATTTTCTAATGAAAAAACCCAATAACACTTTGGAGGACCCCACGCTCAGCAGTCCCGCTTGTGACCACTAGACCAATCAGCCCATTAAAGGACATAGCTTAGTTTGTTACAAAGATAAAATATAGGTGTTATTGAAACAACTGAAAACCTCTTAAGGGGTCATTGTACTCATGTATGAACAGCTTTTATTATGGGACCAACACTGAAACCGCGAAAAATAAACAGCAGATGCTTAAATTTTTCGAATTATTTAAACACAAATGCAGGAATCAGCTGATATTTTTTTCGTGATTTCAGAGATGGTACCATAGTAAAAGTTGTTCATAACGATGAGTACAATGACCAAGAGATGATTAAGAGGTTTTCAGTTATTTTAATAACACGTTGTATACTGGGTGTTAGGGGAACGCTTCCGAAAACGATGATAGGTGCTGGTGATTACTGATACGAAACCACGAAAAAAAAATGCGATTCTTTTATTTTATATATATATATATATTATTTTTTTTACATTTTTCATTGGGCAGTTAAATAAAACTCATACATAATGAAAAATGCAAAAAAATAAAAAAACTTAAAAAAGTATCGCATTTTTTTTCGTGGTTTCGTACCAGTAATAACCAGCACTATCACCTGTCTTCGTTTTCAGAAGCGTTTCCCTGACATCCTGTATAAAATGAGTCACCCGTACCTCATACTCAGGGTACCAGTGCAGGCTGGAGCAGAGCTTGTCGTTGTTGATGAGGCCTCGCATCAGCCCCGCCACGGACACCGACAGCGGCTGCTCCACTATCACGAAGTAGTTCTCCGTTATACCTATTACATGGAAGGTACATTACATGACCAAAATACCAAGTCCTAATGATCAATATTTAGAAACGGTATATTCATCAACTCAGCCTATCGCAGTCCACTGCTGGACATAGGCCTCTCCCAAGTTGCGCCACAACGCTCGGTCCTCTGCCTTCCGCATCCAGTCCCCCCCAGCCACGTTCTTTAGGTCGTCGGTCCACCTGGCAGGGGGGCGCCCTACGCTGCGTTAGCCGATTCGCGGTCTCCACTCAAGGACTCGTCTGCTCCAACGGCCATCGGCCCTTCGACAGACATGGCCAGCCCACTGCCACTTCAGCTTACTGATCCTACAAGTTATGTCGGTCACTCCGGTTCTTCTCCGGATAATCTCGTTACGGATTTTATCCTTCAAAGAAACTCCAAGCATAGCTCGCTCCATAGCTCGCTGAGCGACTTTGAATTTGTGGACTAGCCCAACTGTCAGTGTCCACGTCTCGGCATCGTAAGTCATGACTGGCAGGACGCACTGGTTGAAGACCTTTGTCTTCAAACTTTGCAGTATAGGCGACGAGAAGACTCGGCAAAGTTTGCGAAACGAAACGGTATATTATAACCAACCAAAAGGTAGGGCACCCCCAGCCAGGTGCATCGAAGACCTGAATAAGATAGCTTGGGAAGACTCACAGACTAGTAAACCCAAATTAAATTAGCAGTGCCCTAGCAGGGTATCATGTACCAATAGTGTTTAACTGTGCCATGAAAATGTAATGCATGCTTCAATATATTTTGTACATGAGGGTAAATAAATAAAGAAACCTATTAGCCGGATACCCCCGGTCACAAAGCATATGTATAATCACTGCATATCATACGCCCCGTCACTCCGTCAGCAACCGGCACCAATCACACGGAATCATACCACCGACATTTTGAGCCGACCAATCATAACGCACCGTCCGCCCCTCGGTCCCCGCCAACAGTTTAAGACTGTGTTCTCATGCAAAACTTTGTTTACGCGGTGTCTTGAGGCTTACTGGTCTGTGGGAAGACTGGATGCAGAAGGCGAAGGACCAAGTGTTGTGGCACAACTTGGGAGAGGCCTATGTTCAGCAGTGGACTGCAGCTGCAGCTGTGGCTGTGTTCAGCTAATAAACTAAGTTGATGAACCAAAAGGTAGGCTTGGCAAAAACTGAGATTAAAAGAGCCAATCAGAAAAATAAAGAAGTAGAAGAATAAGGAAAAATTCGTTTATTGTGCGTGCAAGCAGTAACTTCAATAAGTTGTGTAAACAGCACGATTTTGATCCCTTTTAAACAAGTGTGACATCGGCTAGAAAGTGCTTAAGCCTTAACTTTTAAACAAGTGTGACCTCGGCTAGAAAGTGCTTAAGCCTTAACTTTTAAACAAGTGTGACCTCGGCTAGAAAGTGCTTAAGCCTTAACTTTTAAACAAGTGTGACCTCGGCTAGAAAGTGCTTAAGCCTTAACTTTTAAACAAGTGTGACCTCGGCTAGAAAGTGCTTAAGCCTTAACTTTTAAACAAGTGTGACCTCGGCTAGAAAGTGCTTAAGCCTTAACTTTTAAACAAGTGTGACCTCGGCTAGAAAGTGCTTAAGCCTTAACTTTTAAACAAGTGTGACCTCGGCTAGAAAGTGCTTAAGCCTTAACTTTTAAACAAGTGTGACCTCGGCTAGAAAGTGCTTAAGCCTTAACTTTTAAACAAGTGTGACCTCGGCTAGAAAGTGCTTAAGCCTTAACTTTTAAACAAGTGTGACCTCGGCTAGAAAGTGCTTAAGCCTTAACTTTTTAAGCACCCCTCGCCTAACCTAACCTTAAGGGTTATATTTTTTTGCGAAGCAAGCATTAGTGCCAATGAAGTAACATTCTCGCACCGATGCATGGTGACTCATTTCAGGTTCAAAGTAGTTATAGTACCTAATAAAATAAATTAAAATAATAATCATGGATTAAAAACAAAATCGATTTTGATAAGATGGCATTAAATACTTAGGTAATTAATAAGATTGCAATAATTATGTATGCATCATTGCATCCGGAATTAAATAATTTTATTATTCGGTAAGTATTAGAATTTTAAATGGCAATCTCCTGTGGACCTTACGTTGTTAACTATTAGTTCTTAAACCACTCTACCGAGAGTTCACAACTAAAGATCGCTTCCAGGCTTCACTTTTTTTTAAAATATATTTTTGGGACATTTCTACACAGCATCATTGAGTCCTATACTAAGGCTTGTACTATGGATACTAGACAATGGATATACTACTTATATACTTTTTTGTGTAAATACGTACTAATAATAATACATAAGAATAACCCAGACCAACACAAACACTTATTGTTAAATACACAAATATTTGTGTCCTGTGGGAATCGAACCCTCGACCTCGATTAGCAGTCTGACACTCGAACCACTAGACCACAGACGTTGTCACACTTTCCTGATAATTACTTAAGTCTGGTGGTCTTCAAGGCGCGTTCCGCTCGCAAGTTTTTGCTTGACAAGCGTGAATCATCGTCTACCGCACCATCGCTTAACATCAGGTGGGGTGGTGGTCAAACGCAAGCCTATTAGGAATAAAAAGGTTGTGCAAGAAGTTGTTAGACTTACCGAAGGTGTGCATGTAGGCAGGATGGAGAGTCCAGCGAGGCTTCATTGTGGCCACGACGTGTGCACTTTTGAACATGTCGCCTACAAAACGAACAAAAAAATAGAATTGTCTATATATATAAGTAGATAGATAGATAGATAGAATATACTTTTCTGCCACTTGCTCGGAAATTGGTTCATTATTCATAAAAACCGGCCAAGAGCATGTCGGGCCATGCTCAGTATTATAGGGTTCCTTAAGTAGGTCTAATTACAAACTTTTATTCCGTGTTACAAACGAATCAAATCGAATATTAATCATTGCTATTTTAGTTTTTGCAAACAGCGCCACCTAGCGCTAAATTTATGAAGCTAAACTTAAGAAGTGTGTTTCTTTTTGTGATTTTTTTAAATAGAAAGTAATTAAAGGAGCATTATTTGCTACGATCATTTTTCTCTAAGGTCAATGACCTATGAACTAGGACGTTTTAAGTATTTTTCAGTTTTCTCACTATAACTCAAAAATTTATAATCACATTATACTCAAAATAATTTTAAAAGAGAGTTTTTATAAAGGTCTATCAATGTTGAAGACTATAAGTTTCTATGTTGCATAGTTTAGAAATGGCAGGGGGGGGACACATTGCAAGCCACTTTGGCGAACTGTATTTCGCAGATGGTATACCTGATAAAAAAGTTGTGTATGAAACATTACCTTCATTTTAGTAGACCTATTCAACGATACCCCACACGAGGGGGTGCAGCGAAAAAAATATTTTCATCCCCATTTCACATGTATGGGCGCCACCCCTAAAATACGTAATCAAGATTTTTTTATTCTTTTAAAATTGAGATCTATATATATTCCATTTTTTCTCAAAATTTCATTTACTTATGTTTAATTAGGACAGACGGACAGACGGATGGACATGACGAAACTATAAGGGTTCCTTGTAGGACTACGGAACCCTAAAAAATAATACAACAATCTGCTCTTTTTCGTACGCAACGAAATAACAGGCCGGTAATGTCCAATAAATTTTACTATGTTTGTGGTATTGTATTATATTGTATTGTATTGTCGTAATCCCCTGGAAAAAGTAACACCCTCTCTCCAAAGAAAAGAAAAATGCAACTAACGGATCGGGACTTGAAAAAAAGCAGCATTCGCTTGTGTTCTAATAACAGTTTAATTTGACATATTTTGTATGGAGCTTATGTCAATTTTTTATCTCTAGTAGGGCAAATCGTGGATAGATTGGATATTAATTTTGGCCGTTAATGAACGTAGATTAGCAATAAAGATCCAATCCGTAAGATCAAAAAAACTGAATGATATAGTTTGTCAATAAAAGTTTATCCAGTTTGGATTACGCGAACTGGCTCAAAATTTACTTGCACCATTTGTAGCAGACAAACAAACAATGAAGAAAGTTTTTTATACTATCCAAGTACCTATACGTCTCCTTTCTATCATTACAAATAAGAAAAGCCTTGACCTTATCTCTATTTCGCTCTTTATAAGCTTATGCGGCCGATGATTCTCGTAGCATTTTCGTGGTTGTATGAGTGTTTATCAAGTCAACGGTGCAGGTAGACGTTTAAATAGAACAAAAAAACTTACCTTTTTCTGTGAACGGGAATTTAGCAACGACGTGTCGTACTCTGCCTTTAATGACGGACATACCAACATTGTAGACGTCCCCTGAAAACAAAAGAAATCATATTTTTATAATCTTTATAGTTATATGCGAAATGGTCTTTCGATACGAAATAATTATTCTACCTTTTCTTGCAAGTTTGTAGTCTCATAAGTTTGAGTTTTCATAGACTGTTTTATGTGCTTATACAACATGTTCATCTGTATTTGTGCCATATTTAAGGAGGTGACTATACCACTGATACTGAACACGAATCAAAAAAAAAATCAATACCATTTTTTATTTTTAAATACCTATTTGTAAACAAACAAATTCCCCCCGTGTGTCGCGCGCGACTCAAAAACGATGCGTGCGAAACCACTAAAAAAATGGGCAGAATTTGACAATGCCGCCGATGACTTATTTTCAGAGTCGTTCGGGATTTATTCTCAAATCCTTCGTTATGTTTCTAAGTGAAAATTTGGTTACTAAACTACTAAAAATGCAGTACGATTTGACACTAACTCGAATTCAAATTCGATTGATACAGCGCTCGATCTAGTCGGGAGTAAGGCCCCAGGTAGTGTAGTTTAATCAGAAACTATTAACTCTGTAAATTATAGTTCACTGTAGTGCGTAGTTTAGTTTTTCACACTTTTTCTGTCTACAACTACAGCGAATTATAATTTACAGATTTAATAGTTTTTGATTAAATACCTGTATGTAATTCTATTGTTAAAAACGAATTTTCGATAAACGATGTATTCAGCGAGTAATATTTTTTTTACTGATGGAGGCGCCACTCGGCTGCTACATTCCCCTTAAACTATTTTGTATTACCTGTGCTAAAACATCAGAGTATATCAGAATTTTAGAGAGAGGACAAGGCACCGCGTAAAGGTTTACCGTTGTATGCACAGCGGGCATACACTGCCGCTAGTTCACCCTCAGTTGCAGCCGAGTGAGCATGTGCGCTAATTTGAGGGAAAACTTTCTATTATTTCCAAAATTCCGTAAGGATACAAGTGTGCGTGTTTTACAGTTGTTACGCAATGAAGGACAGTTTCTAGTTTTATAATAATCTTTTAATAATAAATAACAAAATGAACTTATGATTATGTACTATGTTAATGTTACAGAGATTGAGAACGAGAACGATGTCTCTAGATCGTGGTCGGGAACGAAGTGAGTCGAGTAGGAAGGGATCGAGCGGTTAGAAAGGATGTTTGGGGAAGGGATATGTTAGTGTGAAAGAGATGGAAGATGTTAAACAGAGATAGGAACAATAAAATAGACTTATGACTAATACAAACAAATAAGGCTAGTGCTAATATATAGGACACTCAGAAAGTTTTGCGAAACTAAAAAAAATTGTTCTATACGTACATATATTTTTATCAAATCTTTTCAAAGTACTTTCCACCAGCCTCTATACAAAGATTCATGCGCCTAAACCAGTTTTCAAAACACTTTTTCCAGTCCGCCGCAGACACCTCGTTTACAGCCTGCTCGAACGCAGCCAGCGCATCTTCCGGCGACGAAAATTGTATCCCTTTGAGCAGATTTTTTATTTTTGGGAATAAAAAGAAGTCACACGGTGCTAGATCAGGGCTGTAAGGAGGGTGACCCAGGAGTTTGACTGGCGTGCTGTCCAGGAAGTCCCTCGTTTTGAGTGCGGTGTGCGCAGGTGCATTGTCGTGGTGGAGCAGTAGCCCGCGGAGCCCTGTGTTTGGTCGCTTGTTGCTTATAACAGAGAAAACTTCTGGCAAACATTTGGTAGTATACCATTCGGCATTAATGCTTCTTTGATCCCGTAAGGGAATTGATACCAAGTGGCCAGTCAAATTAAAAAAGCTAGCGATCAAAATCTTACCCCCGCTTCTAGATCGCTTCACTTTGGTAGGCGTTGGCTCATTTTGAAACACCCAAACAGTCGACTGGCGCTTGGTTTCTGGGTCGTATTGATAAATCCAGGACTCATCACCTGTAACGATGTCGTAAACACGCCGAGACGAGCCTGCTTCAAATTTGTTAAGCATATCACGGCACCATTCCACCCGGGCCTGCTTCTGAGCATCGGTGAGGTTGTGCGGCACCCAGCGTGATACTATCCTCCTCACGCGAAGATGGCTGTGTAGAATCTCGTGAACGCTTCCCGATCCAATCTTCAATATGTGTTGAATCTCCTGATATGTAATTCGCCTATTGTCTTGGATTAAATTTTTCACTGCTAGCACGTTTTCTTCGGTAACAGCCGTCAAAGGGCGACCGCTTCTTTCGTCATCCCCCAAAGTTGGTCGACCGCGCTTGAATTCGTTATACCAACGATACACGGTTGCCTTGGAAGGGCCTTCATCCATGAATGCCATTTGAAGTCTATCGTACGATTCATCCGGTTTCAGGCGACACTTGAAATCGTATAAAATCATAGCTCTAAAATGTTCCCGGCGCAGATCCATATTTCAGTGAGACACAATACTTTGAATTAACTCGCAAAAAATGTGGAGGGAAATTTTGAAATTGGAACTTACTTATTTTTACTTATAAATAATCATATTTTCGAAAAACATTATAACTGGCCAGTCTCCCATATATAAAAACTTTTTTTCGCAATACTTTCTGAGGGGCCTGGTACATGTGTGCGCGCTTTTTTGTTATTTATTGATGTGTTTCTTGCGTTGTGTGCGTAAGTTGAGCTTGCGACACTCTGACTCCATGCAAACTACGGCTTGCCCGATCTCTTTAAATTCCATTATTTGTGGCTTAAACGAATGTAATAATGAAGATGACTCTATCTTGAAGTATTAGCAATAGATTAATAAATTTCTTTGAATACTTGCTGTAGTTTTGTTTTCGACGTTATTCTAGACATCGTCGTTATTTATTTATTACTAATATTATATTGTACCCATTATAATTTAAAGTTCATTGGCTTTGTATGCATCCAATGAATATAATACGATGAATATATTCATACTTTCCTAATTGCTTCCGCCCTTTGCAATGGTCAGCTTTAGGAACCAGGATGTCTTGTATTTATTTGCGTGTAATCTTACCATTGGGCATGACGTGAGGGTGTGAGGTGTGGTTGACGAGCGCCACGCAGTCCGTCATGTTCTTCCGCTCCAGGGTGTCCAGGGTCACAGGGTCCACCCTGAAAATAACATTGTACAAATATTAATACATTTTAAAAGTGTCATCAGCGGTGTTTTCGCTGGGATGGCTTTGTCATATCAGCTTCAAAATCGACTACTCAAACTATTCGTCCGTATTTGAGAACATTGATCAATAAATCAGTAGCCTAAGGCCGGTGTTCACCAAAAATGAACTGGAATTGTGAGTAAACGCTCGATTAACCAGAGAATTACCGTTGGTGAAATCAAGCATAAGTATATGTATACAACGTGATATTGAAATACCTGAAAACCTCTGAAGGGATCATTGTACAAAAAATCAGCTGGTCCCTACATTTTGTCGTGGCACCCGTTTTCATTCGGTAGAAGACATAAAGGAGAATTTGCGACGAGAACTGAACTCGATTCCAGAAAAAGCGTTTAAAAAATGTTTTGATGATTGGGTTATTCGTTGGCGTAAGTGTATCGTTTCTGAAGGAGCATACTTTGAAGTCGATAAAATGAAGGATGAATAACTAACATTTTGTGTATTATTGATCTTTTCCCGGTACTTTCTTGACAGAGTAGTACATACATGCATACACTCGAAAAACATAACCCTTCTTCTGGCGCAGCCGGGTAAAACATCAATCGACAAAATGTAGGGACATTTCGTCGATTGGTGTGAACACAAATCTAGGGTAAAGCTGTTTTTTTTTCGCGAGTTCAGGGTTGGTCCCATAGTAAAAGTTATACTGATGATTACAATGATCCCTTAATAGGTTTTCAGTTATTTAAATAACACGTTGTATATACTGGGTGTTAGGGAAACGCTCCCGAAACTGAAAGGCTATTATTATACTACCTAAACACAATCGAATACCAATAACCATTAGCCTTATACTCATTGTTTTAGTGATTTGGTATTTTGAAATCCCGCAATGTAAAGCGTCCAAAACTCTGGATCAATGCCGGCGTACCTAACCTACCTACGTCCGCTACGACACGGACTGCGTATGCGAGCGGATGTCGTTCACCCCTAGCGCCAGCTGCTATTTTATTTGAATTACATTGCAAACTTAAAAAAATTTAGTTAATAAATGGGGTTTTTTTGCAAATCACTTTTATTTAACTGCCCAAAGCAGGTTATGTATGAAAATTGCAAAAAATTATTGAAAAAATCTAAAAAAAAATGCGCATTTTTTTTGTGGTTTCGTATCAGTAATCACCAGCACTATCACCTATCTTCGTTTTCGGAAGCGTTTCCCTGACACCCAGTATGGTCTACCTATGTCAATATCTAGAGTACCTAACTCATGACAAAACTTGCTTAAGCACATGGTTCTTCTACACTCTACACGTGATTTGTGGCAGTAAATTATTATTTAAAAAAGCAAAAGGTCTTCAGCACCCTTCTCATAATTTTATGGACAAATAATAATTAGGTAGGTATGTTGCATCATACTAGATTGAATTTTTTATTTTTATTTTAGATGCAAGTTAATGACCGACTCAACGAAGTCTCAAAAGTATTGAATAACCTAAACAGCGCACGTGGTAACTCACATGTAGTTACACTTGTCTTGTACTTAGGTATTTTACGCCACTAATCCCGACTGGATCGATTTCTGTATCAATGTAATATTGTTTTCCTTCTGAATGCATCCTTTCCTCGCGTTATTGTATTATTTACTTCTGATAGAGAGCGCCTTGACTTCCATAATACAAGTTCTACTTAGTTTGGAAGTCAGAGTTCAACTTCTTGTGCCTATGTTTTATGCAATAAACGTTTTTTATTTATTTATTTTATCGAATGTCAATTCGTACTGCATTTTTCTAGGAATTGACATTAGCTCGATTTGTTTCAGAACTCAAACCAGTCGGGAGTAAGACCCCAGATTGCTACAGATCTTGAACACGAGTCACAGTAGCTGGTAACAGCCAAAATTGAATCCACGATTTACCCTATACTAGAGATAGTTGTCATAATTTGTGTGGAGCCTATGTCAAATTTCTAGTAGGGCAAATCGTGGTTTGATACGATATAAATTTTGGCTGGTAGCCAGCTACTGTGACTTGTGTCCAAGATCTGTGGGAATCTGATTAGTGGCGCAAAATAGATAATCTGATAAATCTTAGGCAACAAGGTTTTATGATGGTGAAAGCGACCTTTAACATAACATCAGAAAACAAGCAGGTGTCTGTAAAGTTTGAGGAAACTGGATATAATAAATAAATTAAAAAAACCTTATTTCAGGCAAGGCATAAGTTTGACGTCATACACATACACCCATATCACATTATTATAATTACCTACATTAAGAAAAGGCTGTTATAAAAAGAGAGAAAAAAAGGCTTGTGAATAAAAACTAAAATAATCCAAGCATGTTAGGGTGTCATAAAGAAAACATATCCCTACCAAAGTGCATGATTAAGCACGTGATTTATCGCCAAATAAAAGCAAAAGTTAGACACCCTTCGTAAAATATCGAGAACAAGAAATATTATGCGTCATCCATGGTCAAATATCAGGTTTTTTATTCTTATACTTAGTATCTAATGTGAATGACCGATCTTTTGCTGCACATTTAGTTTTGATTCCTGTTTTTCACATGACCTCATCCATCTTTTCTAAACTTTTATGCATATAATAGGGACACATACAACCTGTAATTGAAGTAACTGAAAACCTCTTGGGGTCATTGCACTCATCAGTATTAACCTACATTTTGTCGATTTATGTGAATACAAATAGGAAACAGCTGATATTTTTTTCGCGATTTCAGAATTGGTCCCATAGTAAAAGTTGTTCATACTGATGAGTACAATGACCCTTTAAGAGGTTTTCAGTTATTTCAATTACAAGTTGTATAAGCCGCGCCAAAAAAAAATGGTTTTGGGAATGGAGCTTTCATTACTTATTGGTACCTACATGATACAGTTAGCCAAACAAACAGAGTTTCTTCTAATTTTGGTTTATTGAAACAACCAAAATTAGAAGATACTTTGTTTGTTGCTGTTTTTATTTTTAGCAATGCTCTTTTTTAACACCACCAAAAGCGAAAGAGGTAACTTTATATCCGCAACTCAAAACTATTCTGCATTGGTGCTATATACTCAGATTAATTGCGCATCATTAGAAGAACGTTACTTAACCAAACGGTACATAAACAAAGATTGATAGAATATCCTATAATTGAATGTCTCACCTGTGAATGATAGGTCCTTCCGTAAACGCATACACTTCGTCTCCGAATGGATACAATGAAATCATCGCATTGTCTGACATGTGTTCGCCAGGGTTGAAGAACGCAGCTACCCTGTAAATAAATCAAATTGGATTGAATAAAGCTTTATTTGGAATACAAATAAACTAGATAGGAAATAAACATGTTGGAAGTGATTCATTACCTGTCGAATATCGTATGGCATGGGTCTGGTGCGGCCTTGGTTCCGAATTCCGTAACGACGATGCGGTTGGCCGCACGGTTCTTCCGCAGCGTGTTGGTGCGGAGGAACCGGCACTGATACGTCACACGGCCATCGTCTATTGCGAATCTGGAAGGTTAAATGGTTCTTAAGCTTATTGAGAACAAGTAATGGGTTGTCCGGAAAGGAAAAAGACCGCGGGCATGATTCGAAATTACGACTCTCTCGTTCTGTACATCAAGCCAACCACTTAGCCAACTAATGGTCAAAATTTTATTCATAACCTTTCCACGATTTGCTCTACTAGTGATAGAAATTTGGCATAAGCTTCACACTATTTCTTTCATATTTCTATCTGTAGTGGACCAAATTCTGGATAGATAGTTTATTAATTTTGGCTGGTAGTCACCGCGATTTCTACTCACGACGATCGCGAATTTTTCTTCTCACAAAAAAATTTACTACAAATATACCACGGCCAATGCAACTTGGCCGAGTAGTCAAAGTTTGTCAAATTTTTTGGTTCGATTTGATTTCATTGTGCGCGTAAAGTCGCGTAAATAAAGTTCAATACAAATGCAGAGATCACCCCGCATACGTTAATGTGATAACACAGACCAGTAGCCTTACTGGTCTGTGTGTGATAAGCAACATCTATCGTTGAAATGATCCTATCAGGAATGCCTATTACATTTGAAAATTGAGAATGTCCAATAATGGGAACATAGCACTGTCCTTGCCCCTTTCAAGTTTTCGCTACAGCTCTCGCTAATGACACGAACTTCTGATCAATTGCTCAGTTGCACGTACTACTCATTGTGTCCTTCCAATATCCGCTAATTTTCCTGTACCTATGAATGTCCCTATATATAACCCTAGAGGCCAACACGATCTACTTACCTGTGTCGTGTATATATATAGACAAGCTTATTCTATTGTTCTTGTAACGCTCAAGATTAACTATACAACAGGCAGTAAAGCTGCTGGCTGGTTCATCAATATAAATTCTATGATTAAACGGCCAATTACTCTAAAAATGTACTGGAATTGTAGGTAAACTGTTGTTTAAACAGAAAATTATCGTTGGTGAAATCAAGCCTAAAAGTCCCCGCAGACTGAAGTCGGCTGATACTTTAATTCCATCCAGTGATTTTCCAAAAACATTGGTTCGATCCCTAATTGATATGAGAACATACACACTGGCAGACTGTCTGCCGCAGACAATAGTTGCCAAAAATGAAATAATTCCTACTAATTACAATAACAATCACATGAGACTGCATCTTCATGTCTCAGTTTGGCGAATGCAGCTTGCAATACCATTTATTTATGTTATGGGCAAAGGAATTCGCTTAAAATCAGGCGGGTCTTTATTTCGTTCTGCCATTCTATACTACAACCTTATTCTTCGTTTATACTAAACATCTATTCATCATTATGAACAACTATTATTGAGGGACCAAACCTGAAATCGCGACAAAAACAGCTGATCACTAAAAAAATTCGATTTATGTGAATCGGGTGATTTTTTTTTCGCGATTTCTTGGTTGGTCCATAGTAAAAGTTGTTCATAGTGATGAGTACAATGACCTCTTAAGAAGTTTAGTTTAAACTAAGAATAAGATTGTATAAAAAAAGCTAGATCGCGAATAGCAAATTTACAACTACAAATGCTCTATAAATAACAACGCGGCGACGCGACGGTGTTAAACTAAAATGCGGTCAGTGAAACGATTTAAAGATGAAGTTCATTGCTATAATATTTATTTTAGCAGCAAATAGAGATGCGCAAAAAATAGCACTGCGCTTTAGATTCGCTGTTTATAAATTGAATACTTTTCGCGTGTAGAGCATACCTAAATTACAACGGTGCATATACAAACATAGGCAAACAAGGTTTTCCATACAAAAATGAAATCGGCATACTATCGGGCGATAGTTGAATTCGTAGTATGCGAGAGAGAGGTCTAAGGTTAGGTTGATGTGTTAGAGATAAAAGTTTTCACAGCTATTATTATGGCTGAACCCCTTAGGAACAATCAATGAAACCTAATTTTGCATAATAATCATGATTAATTGTGATAAGAAAATGGCAATGGAACCTCGATTTATTAAACTGCATTATGTAAATTATCCACTCTCACCTCCTCTGACATTGCGAAAACATGATAAAAAAAATATTTGATAAGAAATATTTATCCCTCGGAGACGTTGCACTTGCTGGCTTGAATTCAGAGATGAAATAAATAAGTTAATAAGGTGATTATCGTTAAATAGTACGTTTGGTTTATGTTTTGGTTGAATTGAGAGCTTGAGACGGTGAGAGTTCGCTTTTGTTGAGTGTGAAGTAACCATATACACACATATTATGTTGAGTTATTTTATGTAATTGAATATTTGAAAATATGCCAAAACGAGGTGGCAAATCTTAGTAACAATGTTGTTTTATTAATAATTAGACTGTGCCCATGGCTTTGCCTGCGTATTGATATGAAAAATAGCCTATGCTAGTTCTGTGTAAAGTGTAAAGCGAAATAATTATTATAATCGATTCAGTAGTTCCAGAGTTTATTATTACAAATAAACAAATCTTTGTTCTTTATATATAATTTTAGTACAGAAGTACAGATTAGTATTAGTAGATTAGTATAGATTTGGGTGATTGTGAAAAACTTTATATCTTCTAATAATGACAATATATTAATATATTAATTGAAAGCTAAAATTATAATTTTGTATTTTTATTGTTGTTTGGTCATTTTTTGTTTATCTACTAAACTAATCGGTTGTACCAGTAGATGGTCTAATACCTGGTAAGGTTATAATCAGCTCTCCAATCATGCATCATAATTTTACAAAATATTGTTAGATCAGCAGCCTAGCTGTCAACTACATCATTATGTTACGGTTACAGTCAGCGCAGGACCGGTCGTTGCGGCGATGATTGGGGGAGGCCTATGTCCAGCAGTGGACGTCTTTCGGCTGAAATGATGATGATGATGATGATGATGACAGTCAGCTTATGTAATATGTATATATACTAAGGTAAATATACTGTCTCACCCAAACATTATGTTTAACTGTTCTTAAGTGTCTAAACCTAACTTTATGGTTTCGGAACCCCAAGAATAAAAACAAAAGTTTTTATTTTATTTTATGGAACCCTAAAACTAACTAAACGAGCTCAATTTGTAAAAATTTAATATTTTGAGCTTGGTGAGAGCGATGATAGCCTAACGGTCGAGTGCTTGCCATGCAGGAGGGTGTGAGTTCGAACCCGGCCCGCACCTCTGACATTTAATTCATGGGTGGATCAGAATTTGATTATCGATATTATTATTTGATTATTGTTGAAACTATATAAGTACCTACAGGACTTATAAATGTAACATAGTCTAACATATACAAAATGCAAATGCAATTAAAGAATTGAGTTTGAGTTTGCTTTAAACGGTGAAGAAAAACATCGTGAGGAAACGTGAACACCTGAGAGTGCTCCATATAGTTCTCGATGGTGTGTGTAGTCTGCCAACTCGCTCTAGGCCAGCGTGGTGGACTAAGGCCTTAATATTGTCATTCTGAGAAGAGGCCCGCGCCCAGTAGTAGGGACAATAATGGGCTGATGATAATGATGAGCATGTTCGCGGAACCCTAGCTTCTCTTCGACGAAACCAAGCGTTCCCCGGAACCCACTATAGAAATCGCTGTTTCAGTAGTACGTATAGAGTTAAATAAAAGGTACCTACGAGCTATTGGCTATGTGCAAGCTGGGTGGTAGGGACAGTCAAATCGAGCATAGCACACGCTGTGGCAGAAATGTGAAACATATCGGGACTGTGTTTTGTATTTCCACGCTGAATTCGCTGTCTTTTTTATGTTTATGAGCTAAATATTTACAGCTATATATTTAGAAATAATTACAGGCTGCCCCAAACCAACGCCGCTCAATGTGCTTTTTCCAACAGCACCCCCAAAAGTTCGAAGGGACGTTGCATGTGCGGTGGAGAACAAAAAGCAGGTGTCAGACCCTAGGCACTCACTATTTGGCGCTAAGCTACAGACCCAACGCCTAAAAAGCCGCCACAGTTTCTTTAAATCGACAGAGGCCCTACAAGGTTGTCAAATTGAGGCCCGTCGAAAACTGTGGTTGGAAAAATTACCTCCACCCGTAAATTATATCCCACCCAGTGAGAAGATCCCTGCAGGTCATAATCTCCCCTGGCGTACATGGAAGTCCCTAAACCGGGGCTACGTAGATAAAACGGATACAGCTTGTACCTGTGGCGTTGATCCTCAATCAATGCCCCATCTGTTACCTTGCTCTCTTTGCCCTTACACCTGCACATTCAATTGAGCGATTTGAATAATGCTACAGACAATGCAATTAAGGTGGCCAATTTCTGGGCCAGCAGGATATGATATTGTACCATCGACACGAAGAAGAAGAAGAAGAAGCTAAATAAAGAAATAGGTCATAAGACTTGTTGTGTTGTGAACTGCATAACTAATGAGAAGAATAGTTTGTGTTTGGAAATCGGGGCAAAGATATAAATGGGTACTTAGCTGCCGTGTAAAGGAAAAAGCAAGTTACTTTTCCTTATAATTATTACGATTTTACTGATTAGTTATAAAAATTAAAAATAATAATGTTAAAATAAAGTAACTTTACTGGAAATTAATAATTAATGCATAATTTAGAGTGGGTAAGTACATAAGTAATCTTACATTTAGAGATGTACTGTAGTGTCAATGTATCAATCACTAAAGATTGCCTGATAATATTATTTTGGGCTGTTTGGGCTCATATTAAATAACTTTGGCCGTTAATTCTTACTTTTTTAATTTTTTTCACATGTTCTGCTAAAACCAAAGACATTTCCATACTGCAGTATCATAACTTTATGGATAAAACTAATTTTCTTCCTTTTGTCACAGCTTCAGGTTGAAAAGATATATTATGTAAATTGCTTTCAAATCCTATTCTTATTTTACTAATATTTTAATTTAATATATATTTTTTTTTTTATTTAAACTTCATGCAACATGTGTACATAGGCGGACTTAATGCCTTAGGCATTCTCTCCCAGTCAACCTTAGGGTGATACAGAGATGACAAGGCAGGTGCAATATTGATAGGGCACGCCGGTATCGCGGCGGTAAGGCCCGTCATGGAGGAGTGGCTGGAGAGGAGCCCTCACCTACCGGCTGACGCAGATACTCTCGGGGCATGGTTGCTTCGGTAAGTATCTGTGTCGCATAGGCCGGGAGCCGACGCCCGAGTGTCATCACTGCGGGAGCTGCCCAGAGGACACGGCGCAGCACACATTGGCGGAGTGCCCAGCTTGGACCGCGCAGCGCCGTGACCTCATCACTGCAGTAGGCGGCAGCGATCTCTCGCTTCCGACCGTGGTTCTGTCTATGGTCGGGAGTGAGAGCGCTTGGGAAGGCGTCGTCTCCTTCTGCGAGGAGGTTATGCTCGCTAAGGAGGCGGCGGAGAGGGTTCTAGAGGCGATGACCTCTCTTCCCATCCGCAGGAGATGACCTGGGCGTCGTAGGAGGGCGTATGCCGACCTCCAGCCACCCTAGGTGTGGGCCTGCGGGCGGCGGACTCGGGGTGGCCCGCCGCCCGACCAGTCAAGGCCCGTGACGGTGGCGCGTAGTGTTCCGCGCGCGCCAGTCAAGAGGAGGGTGCGGCCGTTGTGATTGCCGCACGGGGAGAAGGGGCTCGCCTGTTATTGGCGAGCCGGGACCTGCCGGGGATGGTTGGGCGAATACGGGAGTATTTCCCACGCCCCCGGCCAAGGTCGGTAGAGGAACACCGTGGTGGTTTTTAGTCGGTAAGAGTCCGACACTGGCTCCGCCTTCCCCGGGCGGAGTGCGTCCATGAGGATTTACCCCACGGAAAAAAAAAAAAAAAAAAAGGTGCAATATTGATTCACGACACAAAACAAGATTAGAGATAAATTACCACTAAAACTCTTATAAATATGAAAACATGGCGTCTGTTATTGCAGCCGCTATGCGGCGTCCCTGTCGTGTACATAGTGGATCGTCGTAGCAGATTATATATTTTTATCAAAACACCTGTCTTAGGGAGGTACTCATTGCTCACCTGTGCAGAAGTGCAGAACTGTCGAATAGATGCTCAAACCGCATGTCGCCAACTTTGAGAGAGCCGGGGCCATTGCGTAGCAACGTGCCGCGAAGCCATAAGGGTAGCTCACCTAGGAAAACGATACATATTACTATGACTATAATTCGTTGTCCATACTAATTATAAACCTGTTGCAGCGTGGGTTGTTATTGTATATATGTATTTCTGTCTGTGATGGCTATAAAACCACACAACCAGGCTGAGTACATTGCGGTCATAACCACACTGACTCTACGGTTACAGTTTTGCAAACATGTGCTTTATTAAATGGGATATTGATGGTGTATTGTATTAATAGAACCAACTTCACAGATTCTTCACGATTCTTCCATAATAACGCGATGAAACCTGATGATTTGTAAATCAATTGAATGTAGTCTTAGTCAATATTATGTCGTCCTGGCTCTTGTGAAAATTTTCCTTATAAAAAAAATACAATGAAAATTCTACTTTTTCTTGTGCAGATATATTTGCAGTGCAGTCCCTAAAACGCAGTATGAAGGATTTTATCATTTTCGAACTGAACATTTATCCTTGATGCGTAAATCGAAACTGATCGAAAGCGATATTATCAGGTTTGATGATTGAACTACCTACAAGTCTAGAAAAAAATATATCGACACAACTGCTTTCCAATTTTATAGTGCTTTAATCTCGTACAACTAAAGTGCAGCAATGCTAGTTACGTCTACAACAATGCGTGACTTTGCCGAGAATCTGTAGTTTGCCAAAAACTAACTGTGCTAACTGCAGCAAATGTTACATTTTACGAAAAAAATAAGTAATTAATATAAAAAGTTACCTGAATACGTGAAAAGGTACTTATTTTCATATATATCATAATGTTCTTAGTAATTAATGATTTGGACTTTCGAAAAAATACACTAAATAGTTTTATCGCAGTTTTCATGAAATCGCCTTTTTGACTTATACAAGTTGTTGATATGTGACCGTGCCATATTTCTAGAGCAAATAATAAATAATGTGCTTGGTTATCTAAAAATACTTGAAAAATTCTACGATTATTTAATACTCAAATTTTTACTTAGAAACATAGCGAGGGTTTGGTTTAAGCCGTTTAAGGGACTGCATGGCAGTACCTAATGTGAATAACAAAAAATTATATTCCAAGTGTGGATCTCTGCTCCAACTAACTAGATCGTGAATAGCGAATTACCAACTACATGTAAATTTTAGGAAACTAAACATAATGCTCTACAAATAACGTGTATGAACTAACATGCGGTCAGAGAAACTATTTATAGATAAAGTTTATTGCTGTAATATTTATTTTAGTAGCACATAGAGATGCGAAAAAATTGCACTGTGGTTTAGATGTGCGGTGTTCATAAAGTGAATACTTTTCGAGTACGATAAATTAAAATAGTGCGTAATTATGGGATCTAAATTTATTACTGTGGTGTGTTGACACTCTTTTGTACGTTTATCGAAACGAGCTATTAAATAAAATATGCAGCAAAGTATAGAAATAATGAAAACACACTAACAATTTTCGCCACCCATTTTTAAGGTCTTTATGAGTGCGCTTTACACGACCAGAGATATAGCTAAGCTAGTTTCTAACTATAAACGGCCCGGTTTTTCTTCGCAACTTTAAAAATGCAAAGAATGATGTTATTAAAAAAAAATACAAAAATCTGCACTTGGAATCTATTCACTGAGATTTTATACTGACTGATATTTAATGCCTCATAGAATCTTTTATTAGTCGAAGCTTACAACAGACAAAGGGAAAAGCGTCTATGACTCCACTTTACGCCCTTTTCTCCATTTCCAGTACATTATAGATTCTGCGCAGTCACTAAACCAAGTTATATGCCTCTCCCATAAAGTACTACTTTATTTAAAACAATTTCATAGTAATTGTACATACCTATGATCTTCCCCTCCAGTGGTTCAGAGACCTCCTCTTCACAGGAGCGCAGCCAAACGGTTGCATCACAGTTAGGATATAACTTATCCTCTGTGGCTGCCATTTTAGCTAGAACTACACATTACAGTTATACCATACGGTCAAAATGTAGCCGCAAACTGAACTATGTCATTTATTTTAATTCCACCGGTTGAGTAATTAATTAGTACTTGATGTTTTAATTATGACCGCGTGATGAAAATATACAAGGCTCTCAATAATTTCAAAACTTCTTTTCATAAATAGAAATTGTGTATTTTTTTTTAAATAAAATGCGCTATAATTTTTTTTACTGAAGATTTTTATTGATTTTTTTAAAGAAAATCTGGTTAAAATGTTGCGGCATGCATTAATATGATTTTCTAAATAGAAAAGTAAGATATTATTGTATGTGTTCAAATGCTTTTGATAAGAAGTCAGTTAAAAAAAATACGATTAGACAGTTCAAAATTTTAGTTTCTATATATGCAAGATGAAAAATAGGACTGAAAAAGTCGAGGCACTGAAAAATTTCAAGATTTTCTTTCATCGAACATTTTTACCGTAACGATTTTTTTTTTTTTTTTAATTAAAATCCAACCGGTTTCATTAATTATTTTAGGAACCCTTTCGTTTAACACTATGTTTGCGTGATGAAAATTCAGTCGATATAAGGTAGAGGCTATTAATTATAGTTCAACACGAAAAGAAAATTATTTCTCACGCATTTTTATCGTGAAAATGTATTCAGACAAATTATTATACATGAATCCAGTTTCGCTGTAAATTTTCACACCACAACAACCATGACCTTGAACGAACGAACCCGAATCTGGCATCGTACTTACTTGATCGGCACAGAAACTCCAAAGAACAGCACTAGTCGTAGACTTCGGTTTACAAACACAGATAATGTATCCCGAATGTTTTTTTTTGGATCGTTAGAAGCGCGTGGTTTCGCTAGACGTACTGAACAGACTGTAGGGACTAGGGGTGGGCTGACTCCCTTCACGTGAGCGACCTTCACCGTGGTTGCGCAAGACGACTGTGCGACGCCTACGAAACGTAAAACAACAATGCAACTCTCAGATGCTTCGCCCGGATTTATATATAAACAGAATTACCAAAATTGAGATTATCACACGCTTGCGTACTCATACGGCGATGCTCGTGCGGATTTACGAATTTTATTTTTTAATTTATATTAATATCTGACTTGTTTTTAACCCATTTTTCACGGTCCAAAGTAGGTAATTTTTACTCTGACTCACTAGAATATAGGTAGAGGTACCATTTATAGAAACATATTTTTTTTACCAAATTCTGAAAGCCGCTACGACGGGATCAATTGTAACAAACAATTATACGAACACATTTCCAGATAGTTACTAGGATGAATATTCCAATGGCAAAATATTTTTTATCCGATCACGTACAAACATTTAATACACACGTATCTATAGATATAATAAACTGTTGTCCGTAGTACCTATGCTACCGTTTTCATGAATATTGTTATCTTGATACACTAATACTGTCTTCGCCGTCTACCAATTAAAACGCACGTCAGACAGTATTTGGTACCTATATCTGATCTGTTTTATCCGGAAGCGATTGCAATCCGATTTTTTGCACTTAACTCCTCGTAATAAACACAGATCCACGCGAGATACAAGTTGTTGATCTGTAACCGTGCCATATTACTAGAGCAAATGATAAATAATGTGATTATATTTATCTAATAAAAATACTTGAAAAATTCTACGATTACTTAATACCCAAATTTTCACTTAGAAACATAGCGAGGGTTTGAGAATAAATCCCAAACGACTCTGAAAATAAGTCATCGGCGGTATTGTCAAAGGGTGAAAATATCTGCATTTTTTTTTTGTGGTTTCGCACGCCTCGTTTTTGTGTCGCGCGCGACACACGGATGGAATTAGTTTGTTTACAAATAGGTATTTATAAAAAAAAATTTTTAACCGACTTCAAAAAAGGAGGAGGTTCTCAATTCGATTGTATTTTTTTTATGTTTGTTCCCTCGGAACTCCGTCATTTATAAAACGATTTGGTAAATCTTTTTCTATTTGAAAGGATATACTTCCAGATTGGTCCCATTTTTTATCAAAATCCTGTTCTGATAATGATATCCATGTGGAATTGAGGGAACTCCTCAAATATTATAGGCATACAAATAGCGATACAATAGGCTCGCCCCCTATTACATGGGCACATAACTGGCGAAATGTGGGTGTACTATCACCTCTGCCTACCCCTTCGGGGAAATACAGGCGTGATGTTATGTTATGTTTATACATATAGCGATTTTGATATTTTCATCAACAAATAATTCAATCGACAAATAATCATTTGCATTCAGAAAGTATAATTTGGTGAAGATCTGATGAAGATCTTCGGACATAAATAAGGGGACTCTTCAATGGATGAGAGCAAATAATCCGGGATTGCAGCAATCGCTTGTCTTTCTATTAGTATGCCACTCAAAATAGAAAAATAAAACGAAGTTCAAAAAAATTAAAAACCGACTTCAAAAAGCATACAATTATTTGTGTGAAACAGTTAAGGAAGTTTGTGGCAATTTTTTCTTACATCAAACCGAATCAAAGGCACCTACTTCCTAAACTGTTTCACACAAATTATTTTATTCTTTTTGAAGTCGATTTTAACTTTTTTTTAAACTTTATTTTATTTTGTATCGACTTTTTTATTTATTCGAGTTCAGTATCAGTGGTATAGTCACCTCCTTAAATATGGCACTAATACAGATCAATATGTTGTATAATGGGATTTTAAAATTATGTCTGGAACTGTGGCATACAAGCGGCTAAGCCGCGTTGACAAAATCGAAGTCCGCTTTGATGACTATTTGGACTTTGCTTTGATCATAGAAATAGTCGAAAAAGTCAGGACAGTCGAAGCGCACTTTTACTGTCAAATCAAAATAAAGTAACGTATATTAATCTGAGCGTCTAAGTAGTCATCAAAGCGAACTTCAACGCGTCTTTTACGTCAGTAAAATGTATCAGAAAAGATCACGACGTACGACGTGAAGAATCTATGGAAAATATCCGGGCTACAGTAACTGTACTGCTAGTTACCGAAAACTTTAGATAAAAATCGGTCTCGTAGAATTTTTTTCGTGAAAAATATTTTTGGAGGCTAATCTGTAATTTGCTGATTAATATTATTTTTGAAGTGTACCTAGATTACAATTTTGTCGTTGATTGATGGTCAGGCGTCACGGTATGCTTTTTATTTACAAAAAATTTCCCGTTAGATATAACGTTGTGTGATAACACAAGATGAAAATTTACTCGTTCAAGAAGCAAAATAGGTTATTAAAATTGAGTAACTTTAAGATAGCTAGTGATGACTTAATAATATTGATACTTTGACTAAAAATCATTACGAGAGCCTAAATTCAAAGTACGAGAGCTTTTAGTTTAATAACAACGCCACTACTTTTTTAACTTCACAACTTTTTTTACGTTTAACTTTACATAATACATCATAAATAATACTAAGACCACTAGATTTTAAATTGTTCACATGTTTTACATCAAATCAAATATTAAATCGTCTTCCATGTAAAAACAATTTAACAATGAAAACTAAAAGCGCGGTAAAAAAACAGTTAATATTTTCAAAATGAGAAATATAATACTCTTGTGACTGGCCAGTATTATGTTATATCCTTCAACCACCCTTCAACCGTTTTATTAATATCGCCTTCTATTTATGACTGGCCAGTTCTCTTTATTATCCTACTCCTCATTTCAATAATTTTTTAATAAAAATACTATTTAGAGTAAACCTCTTAGCTTCCACCCTTTTTGGTGCAACATTGAACTATGATCGGTTCTGTACGAAACCATGTTTCGATAGAAGAATTATTATTCTGTTTTCGAAACTTAGTTTTGAATGCGGCCGAAGCGGAAACAATACCGAATAGCCAAGCGCTTTGGCAAGCCAATTGGCAATTCCCTTTTAATTGCGATGGCCCGTATTCAACAGTGGACGTTAATGATGTGACTAGCCGTCTGCCCGATAGGGATTTTCCATCGGTAACATCGCAGGAATCATTCGACTTATTTCCCCCTACTCAACTCCCTTAGGAGATAAATTTTCAATAATCCTTTTCGTAGTGTTCACCTAAGTTATCTAAGGAACTCCTGTGCTAAATTTATTATTCATTTATTTATTTTCTAGAATTTTATTAAGTAGATGATGATGATAAAAATGGACTATCTAGTAACTACTTAAATGTTACCTATATTGAAAGTAATTAGATGTTATTTAGCAAAAAGGATATTCATATATACTTGGATAGTTTTTGAAAACATTTGATTAATTAATTAGTCGGGCACACCCAATAGAATCATATGAGTAAAACCGTTCATAAACTAAATATTAATTTGCTTCGTTATTTGTCCATACGTTTGTCTGTCTGCTACTGCAAGTAAATTTTGAGCCAGTTCTTATGATCCAAACAGGTTTTTTTTTGTAGATATTTATTAACATGTAATTCTGATGACAAACTATAACATTCCGTTGATTGGATCCTTTTAGCTTAACTACGTCCAATTTATACTAATATTATAAAGTGGGAAGATTTGTTTGTTTGTTTGTAATAGATAAACTCTGAAACTACTGAACCGATTTTAATCATTCTTTGACGATTTAAAAACTGCTTTATCCAGAAGTAACATAGGCTATAGTTTATTTCAGTACATGGGCGAAGCCGCGGCCAATGTCTTGTTTATTATAATTAGCATACAATAGCTGATATGAACTAGGTTCACTCTCATGAGAATAAATTAATTAGATAATAAATATCGAATACAATGCCAGCTGACCAAACAAAAAACTATTGCAACACGTGCTTGGCTTTTTACTTCTATTCATAGTACCTACGTATCTAGAGCTGAGCACGTGTGGGCGTGGAAATTTTTTAATTGTTTGTTTAGCAAAAGGACTTCAATGTTCACACTCCAGAGCATTCACGTACCTAACATCGTTGGTCCATAAAATGTGGCAACGGATAAAAACGCATAAAGAAGAGATAGGTAATTTAGAATTTACTATACCTATACGTAATTTTTTGTACAATACAAACCTGAAAGTAGTTTGTTCAGAAACCGATGGAGAATGGATTGGAAAAGTGTTAATACCATCTTCTTTCTTTTTCCTGCCGTGGGGAAATCCTCATGGACGTCCTCCGCCTGGGGACGGCAGAGCCAGTGTCGGACTCTTACCGACTTAAACTACCACGGTGTTCCTCCAACTACCTCTGGCCGGGGGAGTGGGCAACCTCTGTAATCACACAACCACCCCCGACAGGTCCCAGCCCACCACAAGCAGGCGAGCCCCTTCTTACTGGGGAACTTACAGCAACTCTAAAAGCATGTAATTGTGTGATTTAATTATTATTTTAATTAATAATTTAATTTAAAAGAATCATCATCATCATCATCATTTCAGCCGAAAGACGTCCACTGCTGGACATAGGAATTTAAAAGAATATATTCTACTATTCAAATAGTTCTGGTGGAAACCTTTTTGGAGTTTTTAAGCCTTGCACCTTAGGATAACTTACACACTACGAAAAATAGACCCCTTGTCGGGAAAAAAGCTACTAAAAATTCAGCATATTACATGATGTCATGTGTAATGTATGGCACGTGCCATACATTACACATGTACATACGCACTTAACAGAGGCTAACTGTCTAGGCAATACTACAAACTGTGCCAACACTAAGTGTATTGAAACAGTCAGAAGCCTTGTAAAGCACCGTATTGAGTACAAAGATAACAACAATCATAATTCTACTATACCACAGATTACCTATTATACCAGCGGTACTCTAAGTGTGTTCCGCGGAACCCTAGGGTTCCGCGATACCCCTGTAGGGGTTCCGCAAGAATTTAGAAAAAAAAAACAAAACACCTCTCTCTGGTCACTGGTCGAACGTTTTGAATCCGCCCGCCGCGCGTATACTTGTGAGCGCGCAGTCCCTTTGATAAAAGCCGCCTCTGAATTAGACGCTATAGTTGTGAACAAGCGACTTTCGGCTCTATCTTCAAAAGCATAAAGTCGAGATTGTTTACAACGCATTTTTTTGTATTTATATTTTTATTTCCGCTTTTTGTTTACCAAAGGCGCCGACTCGAGTATTTTTGAGAATGTTCGAGTTCGAGTCTAGGACTAAGTATAAAAGCGCTATTATATAAAAAAAGTCGCGCCTCGTCAGTCAGTTGACGATTAGCGTTCGGAGCGATAAGTTCGTACCTACCTACTTACAAGCTGGCTAGCCTGCTGCCTTCTTGTAAGTTCTACTGCCCGCTGTATTCTGATTGTATCAGTTTTGTACATTTCTTCTTTGGACTAAACTTTGTCTCATAAACGCAGTAACGATTGTGCATTATTTTGACCCTACCATCCTGACGTGTAACATTATTAATAAAGAAGAATGGAACGTTGGCTTAAAGGTGTTAAACGTGTTGCAACGACATCTTCTAATGACGCTGAATGTTCAAAAGCAGTACGCGCGGAGAATACAGCAATTACCGATCCAGACGATGATGCCACGACGTCAAGCTCCACGGTTTCAAAGACGAAAAAAAGGAAGTATGATGAATCATATATCAGTTTCGGATTTGTTGATTCCAACGGCTCACCTCTCTGCATGTTATGTAGTAAACTGCTTCCTAATAGTTTCATGGCACCTGCCAAATTACGCAGACATTTAGAAACTGTACACCCCGAGTCTAAAGACAAGAATAAAGAATTTTTTGTTCGTAAAAAAGAACAGTTATTGGAAAGTCAAAAAAATATGATGCATGTAACACAAACTATCAATGAAAAGGCCACGGAGGCATCATATTTAGTTAGCTATCGCATTGCACAAGCAGGTGAAGCGCACACTATCGCTGAGAATTTAATAAAGCCATGTGTGTTAGACATAACAAAATGTATGCTGGATGAAAAATCTGCAAAGCATCTTTCTACTGTACCGCTATCAAACGATACTGTTTCACGGCGAATCCATGATCTGGCAAGCTACGTCAAACAAGAACTAGTTGCACGTCTACAAAAAACACGATTCGCCTTGCAAATGGATGAGTCAACTGATGTCACTGGTCTGGCTATCTTGCTGGTTATCGTGAGATATCCATATGAACGTTCTTTTGAAGAAGACATGCTTATGTGTTCACCGCTGCCCACAAACACTACCGGGGAAGAAATTTTTAATAAAATAAACATATTTTTTAAAGAAAATAATCTTAGTTGGAACGATTGCATTGACATTTGTACAGATGGGGCCAAGGCGATGACAGGTAAAACAGCAGGAGCAGTATCACGAATAAAAAGTAAAGCGCCTAATTGTAGTTCCAGCCATTGTATTCTGCATAGACAAGCACTTGCGATGAAGCAAATGCCGTCAAATCTAAAATTAGTTATGGATGAAGCGGTAAAAATAATAAATTTTATCAAATCACGACCACTACAATCCCGATTGTTCTCATTATTGTGTGAAGATTATGGCAGCAAACATAAAACACTGCTGCTCCATACAGAAGTGCGATGGCTGTCTCGGGGTAAAACTTTAACAAGGCTATTTGAACTTAGAGCCGAGTTACAAATGTTTCTTTCAGCAGATACAGTTTCTTTTAATTTGAAAGACCGTTTGTATGATAAAACTTGGTTGTTCCGATTGTCTTTTATGGCGGATATCTTTCAAAAACTGAACGAATTGAATTTATCATTGCAAGGTAAACAGACAACAGTGTTCCAGGCCTATAACAAAATAACTGCCTTCAAAAGAAAATTAGATTTTTGGATTATTTGCGTTGGTAAGAGAGAAATAGAAAGCTTTACGTCACTCAGTGAGTTTGTTAGCGATAACGACTCGGAAATGTTTCAAGATGATGTGTTTGAAGAATTGGTCCAATATCTCACTTCGATGCGCGCATCTTTTGTAAAGTATTTTCCCGAAGAACATAATACAAAAATGAAGCTGAATTCATGGATTCATAATCCTTTTTTACCCAACTTGCAAAAGCCCGAAAGTATGTCAAACGAGATATATGAATCTCTTTTAGAAATGTCATCAGACACAAGTATGGAGTCACTGTTCAAAACGACGCCTCTCAACGATTTTTGGTGCAGAATCCGTGATGAATATCCAATGCTTGGCAGAATGGCTCTGAATATTCTTCTCCCGTTCCCAACAACATATTTGTGCGAAACAGGATTCTCAACCTATGCAGCCACGAAAACAAAATATCGCAATAGACTGGATGCCGAACCTGATATGGGACTTCAAATGTCTTCTATCAAACCTGATATCAACCAATTGATGAAAAATAAAAACAGTTTCATACCTCCCATTAGTTAAGATTTTTTCATTTTTAATATCTTCTATTATTGTACTTGGCATGTGGTTAAAGTAAGTAATAATTAGTAACTGTTACATTGTACTTTTATTATGCTTATATAATAAAGAATACACTTTTAAAAACTATTGTTTTATTGTAGGGTTCCGTCAAGTATTTTGCTTGTCAAAAGTGTTCCGTGACCAAAAAAGTTTGAGAACCGCTGTATTATACTATCACTATGTTCTCTTATTGTATACCTTGCGAGAAAGAAGTATGTCATAACAAGAAGCATATATTAGCTATTTTATTATTAATTATTAATTTATTAATTTTCTTTATTATTTATTAATTTATTAAAAACTCAGTAAGTGACACTATTATATCCTGAACTAGGGTGTCAGCCTGTATCTCAAGAGACAGTTGCTTCCCTGGTTACAATAACACAACTTAATTACTTCACGGTTACATGAATACAACTTTCATAGATAGCTAAATACTTTGTGGAACAAGTATTTGCTTTATTTATATAGGGCGGGCTCCATACGTATTTACTTTTCAATTAATTTAACCGTGAGTGAAATATAATAATAATGTCCTCCCGGCCGAATTTCGGTCACGGCGGCCAATCTCAACAGATACTAGCCATTTTTTTTTTTTTTTTTTTTTTTTTTTTTCGAATGGGCTCTCGCAGGTGGGACCGAAGTCCCATTTCTGCTTAACCGGACTTAGTTGGCGGAGAGTCCCATGTGGGACTCCATTCGCCGAAGGTTTTTTCCCTACATACTTACAAACTAGATGCGCGCGGCATCAATACCGCGCGAAATCGGGCGGGCGCCCCCCAAGGGGGGGGCTCGAACCTCGCTAGGGCATTGCAGGGGGACCCCGCAGTTCCTATGTCCCCCTAGCAGCCGTTGCTGCATCGAATTGGTTACCTCGAAAGTAGCGGACTTTCGGTCCCTATCGGGTGACGTGCTAAACGCCGTGAAGCGGCAAGCCTCGCCGGCGAGGCTAAGACCTACCTAGAAAACCTAACCAGTGGCTACGCAATAGCCTGCTCCTAGGAACTACTCTAGAGCATAGGGCCGGTCTCGCGTGACGAGATTATCTCCGGTTGCTTACACCGTGAGGGCGTCCCCAGGGGGGAGCTCGGACCTCGACTCAGGGTGCAGCAGGGGGACCCCGCCACTGATCCCCCCAGCAGCCGGTGCTGCGTCGGCATGTGTTTCTGTTTCTCGAGAGTCGGACTCTCGGATTCTGTGTGTGTGTCGCGTCGGTCCTCGCCGGCGGGGACGATATTTTGGACGACGGCGTCGGAGTGTGCTTGTACTTTTATCTGACTCCTGGAGGAGTGTGATATCGTCATCGGGCTCAATGAGTGTGTGTCTGGGACGTCGGATTTTGCTGATAGCGGATGGCTGGTAGACGGTGGCCGCCACGACCAAGGGGTTGGGGTGCTTGGGAGCGGAATCGAAATAGCGTTTTGAGACACGCTTAAAAAATTGCTTGATGGTCGGCAGTTTGAAGTCTAGGTGGAGGTCGACGTTGCGTACGTACCAGGGGGCGTCTACAGCCCTACGCATGAAACGGTTTTGGATGGTTTGGAGCATGTGAATTCTCACCGGCTTAACGTGTGCGAACACAACGCTAGCATAGGCGAGTATGGGGCGGATACAGGTGGTGAATATCCTTACTTTGAGATGAGTGGGCAGCTTACTGTGCGCATTGAGAAGGGGGTGGAGACGTGCGAGGACGAGGGCGGCACGGTTTTTCACCCTGCGGATATGCGGACGGAAAGTCAGTCTACGGTCAAGGATCACTCCGAGATATTTGGCTTCTCGTTGCCATGGGATCTGTTTTCCGAACATTGAGACTGGTACGCTCAGTTCTTTACGGTACTGTGACAGGGGTCTCTTATCGAAGAGGACCGCTGCACTTTTTTCGGGATTTACTTCGATTCTCCATTTCCGGAACCATTCACCTAGGGTGTTGGCCGCGGATTGGAGGGTACGAGAAATAGCGACATGGGTCATGCCGGAGTAATAGATTGCCGTGTCGTCGGCGAAAAGGGCCATACGGGCTGCACCGCATTTTGGAATATCGCTGGTGTACAGCGTGAACAGTAGGGGGGAGAGCACGGAGCCTTGAGGCACACCGGCGTGAATGGGATGGGGGGAGGAGAGAGCCCCTTCTATGCGATAGCAAAAGGTACGATTCGATAAGTAGTCTCGGATGATGAGCACGAGACGATGTGGCACATTCATAGTGTACAGCTTATATAATAAGCCGTTGTGCCACACTTTATCGAAAGCCTTTGCTACGTCGAAAAAGAGAGTGCCGGTCATTTGACCGCGAACGAAGCCTGCACTGATGTGTTCTACAATGCGGTGCAGTTGATTAACGCAGCAGTGCTTTGTACGAAAGCCAAACTGCTCGTCGGGAAGGAGTTTATTTGAGTCGGCGAAATCTTTGAGTCGCTTATAAATAAGCTTCTCGTAGATTTTACCGAAGACATTGAGGAGACTAATCGGCCGGTAACTACTCGGCTCGGCTTTTGGTTTGCCCGGTTTGGAAATACCGATTACCGTAGCCTGTTTCCAAGCCTGGGGAAAGATGTTGTTTTTAAATGCCGCATTGAAGATGACGGTCATTAGAGCGATTAGGGTGGCAGGGAAACGTTTCAGCACCTTATTGGTGATGCCGTCTGCGCCGGGGGCTTTTTTGGGCTTAAGATCCTTGACTATAGAGAGAACTTCGTCAGGGGTGATCGGTGGGAGCGGGTCATCAGGGTCATCTATTGGGGGGGGGGGAGGGCTGACCTACGCTCTACTTCTGAATTAACCTTATCAAGGTGGGTTTGGCTTACGGGAAGCGTACTGAGAGTGCATTGAGACTCCAAACTGTCGGCTAAGCATTCGGCTTTTTCGTCATCGTCAAAGGCCGGCCTTTGATTGGGTCGATTTAGGGGGGGCATAGTTGCCGTGGTCTCGCATTTAAGTCTGCGTTGAAGGGCCCAGAAGGCTACATGAGACGGTTGGATTGCGCTGACTTCCTTGTCCCAATGATCCTCCCGTACCTGAGCTACACGTCTCTTTACAGTATTCTGTAAGGAGCGCATATGGGCACGATTGGCTTCATTGGGAAAAGCGTCATAGGCACGGATGGCCGCGTTCCTCTCGGTCCTCAACTCATTTACATCGTCCGGCAGTTTCAGACGCTGGTCATCCAGCATCGGAACCTGCCGTGAGCATTCGCCCACTACGGACTGCACATGGTTGGTGAGCGAGGTGATCGCGGCCACCGTGTCCGCGACTGTCTCAATGGAGTCAGGGATTGAATCTAATTGGGGGGATGAGGTAGATTTGAGGCGGTCCTCTAATCTCCTCCAGTCGGTTATCGTTTTTGTTATGGGTGGAATACCGGGATCCGAGGGACCACCTCGGGGACCCAGTTGAATGATCACAGGGCGATGATCTGAGTCTAATTCTTGGATTACCTCGATAGAGCGAATACCGAGGTTTACGCGCTTTAAGAGGGCTATATCTAGGTAGGTCTGTCGGGCCGGTGCCCTACTGTGTCAGGATAGTGAGTGGGACGCATCGGGGCGATGACGTCGAAGGAAAGTTTGTCGCTAAGTGCTCCTAATTGAATGCCAGCGGCGTTATTGGAGACACAGCTCCATGAACGGTGTTTGGCGTTTAAGTCGCCTGCAATAATTACAGAGTTACTAAGATCGAGTAGGGATTTGAGGTCGTCCTCGAGCAGACTCGCGGGTTTGTTTGCGGATCTATAGGCCGAGACTATGGTGATGGGCTGGTGCCCTGTCATGCCTAGGCGACAGATTGAAGCCTCCAGGCATGCTAGCTCTGGGGGATCAATGGGGATGCAATACAATGAATTTCGGTAATAGATGAGCGTTCCACCTAGTGCGGTGTGTGCTCTGTCGTTTCTTATCAGCCTATAGTTGGCTATATTGGGATTACGACAATGGGGTTTGAGGAAAGACTCTTGAATGAGTAAAATATCGATTTGGTGCTCACGCAAGAAGACGGCTACGTCGTCGCGTTGACCACTAATGCCTCGGGCATTAAAAAAGCCTAAAATTAGGGAACGGGGTTTGAATCTTTTGGGTGGGGCCGTATTATACATTATAATTGGAATTAAGTATTCTATAGATGTCTTGGTACTTGGTAAGTACCTGAAGGCGCTGCTCATGGATGCCTTGGGTAAAGGCCCAAAGTCTAGAGTAGGCGTCAATGCGGGATTCCCCTGATTGGGGTTCGAGGTATTCTCTCGGCAGAAGGCCGGGGGAGTTTACCGGAGGGGGGGTTCTCATGGGGGGGGGGGCTTTAGCTGCTGGTGCAGTTTTGGGCCTGAGAGAAGGTGCGGGGATGGGTATGTTCATCAGCGCAGGGGGCTCTGAGGCCGGGGGCGCGAGTCGAGAGGGCGGAAGAGGTGGGAAATGGGGCTTTTGGTTACCCTTAAACCAGGGGTTGGGCCCGAGTGGGCCGTGGAAATTAGGGGAGGGCCCGAGTGGGCCTCTAGGGTTTGGTGGTTGGTACTGGTAGGGGGCTGCGTAGGAGGGGGCTTCCCTCGCAACGCGGTCGGAGGCGCGTTTCACCGATTTGGCGTTGCGCATTTTGGGGGCTTTGGGGCATCCGCGATAATTCGCTGGGTGCCCGGCTTGGCCACAAAGGACACAGCTAGGGGGCTCCGTGCACTGGTCCCTCTCCTTGGGACGCTCGCACTCACTTGTCCCATGATCGCCTAGGCACTTTACGCACCTGGGCTTAGCGTAACAGTTACGCTGGGAGTGACCATACAACTGGCAACGGTGGCATTGACCAGGCTGGTTGGACTTGTGGGGGCGCTCGATCGTAATGCCTGATAGGTGGCATACGGTCTTTATATTATAGATTGCCTTTGCGTTTTCGCTGGGGTGGCAGATGGCGAGGACCATGTTAAAGGGGGCACCGTGTTTGCCACGGAACATTCGGTGGGTCTCTTTAATAGGGATGCCTTGAGTTTTGAGGTCGTCAAACACTTCTTCGCATTTGACTTCCGTAGGGACTCCTCGGATTACGACTCTGAGGAGTCGGTCCTCCGGGAGGGCGTAGGTGTGGAAAGACACCTTACGTTCGCGTAGCAGCCTGGTAAGGTTGCGGTAATCGGTGGGGGTGGGGACAATTACTTTAATACCCTGCTGTGTGGGGCGGGCACTGGTGAAATTTATTTTGGACTGGTTGCACCAGTCAGAAATTCTCGTCCAGTAAGCCTTATCCTGGATGAATAAGGGAGGCGGGATGGGTACCTTCGTCTGGGAAGACGAGGTATGGACATGAGGGGAGGAGGGCCTGTTATCCTGCGAGGAGGAGTGAGAGGCGGGACGGGGGGTAGGGGCCGGGGCAGTGTTAGCCTCGGAGAGCTTTAAGGACTTAGGGGCGAGAGCCTCGGCCTTATTGGTTTTACGGCCGCGTTTTTTACCTTTACCCACTACTGTGGTAAAGGCATCGGCCTCGTCGGAGTTGACCTCACTGTCCGAAGACATCTCTTGGTCTGAAGGGATCGGGGAGATCTCGGGGTTTTGAGTGGGGGCTGGGGTGGGGAGAGGTGAGGGGGTACGTTCCTTGAGGTCCAGGCTGGCTGAACGCCTAGATGGACCGCATGGGGACCTCGGTCTCTCCTCATCGCTTTCGGGACGGGCGCGTGCGCGGGCGCGGGCTTCGAGGGCGCGGGCTTCGAGGGCGCGGGCTTCGAGGGCGAGGCGCCTAGCCCTTTTTAAGGAATTTATCCTTATGGGTGGGGGGGAATCGGGCGACTTTTGAGAGTCGGGGACATTAGGTGGTGTTTGCTGCTTGGCGGCAAAAGCGCTGCCAAACAAGTCGCCATGATTGGCGATAAAGACGGGGTCCTTGAAGAGGACGTTTTTTAAGATGCTGAGGAACTCGGCATCAGACACCATCGTATAGATGATGACTAAGCCAAGCCTAGCAAAATGAGAGGGGGAGAGAAATTAGTGGCGTACTAATCATGGGGTTTGCTCCTCGGGTGGGTGATCCCGGGAGTGTGTTCAAACCCTCCCCGTCGGGTATAGACGGGGAGGTTGTGTGCCTACTGGTGAGCCCTAAGCTTGCTCTCCTGTTTGCCAGTCTCAATGTGCAAACAGGTCCCTAAGTCTCTAGTGTGCAATGGGTGTTAACCCCTAGAGAATGCTAGATAGGACGAAACGGGGTTAAAGCTAGGGAAGACTAGGAGATCCCCCAAGGCCTTCTGGTCCTAGCTCCTTCCAATTTTTGCTTTGCCCTGAAGGAGCGCAGCTGGCGTGTCGGGTCAACGCCCCTCAGTTCGTTAGCACCGTTAGGTATCCACTGAGGACCACAGTAAATAAGTGGATTTATTCCTGAAGAGACACAACGTTTTGACTGACTTTCTCAGACAGAGACAAAAGCGCGCCCGCTGTCTTGAAAAAGACAGCGAATGTGCTTATCGGGCTGCAGTCGGCGGGGCGACTGCGGAGGGCGCTACGGTGAGCCGTAGCGAAAAATATTCGAGCACGTAATTCGGCACGACAGGACGGAGCAGGAGCAGCACGACCTCTCGGGGCGAGTGTCAGAGCGAGAATGAAGATACTAGCCATTTTTTTTTTTTTTTTTTTTTTTTTTTTTTTTCGAATGGGCTCTCGCAGGTGGGACCGAAGTCCCATTTCTGCTTAACCGGGCTTAGTTGGCGGAGAGTCCCATGTGGGACTCCATTCGCCGAAAGTTTTTCCCTAACTTATAAACTAAATACGCGCGGTATCAATACCGCGCGCAAGCGGGCGCCCCCCGAGGGGGGGGCTCGAACCTCGCTGGGGCATTGCAGGGGGACCCCGCCGTTCCTATGTCCCCCTAGCAGCCGTTGCTGCATCGAATTGGTTACCTCGAAAGTAGCGGACTTTCGGTCCCTATCGGGTGACGTGCTAAACGCCGTGAAGCGGCAAGCCTCGCCGGCGAGGCTAAGACCTACCTAGAAAACCTAACCAGTGGCTACGCAATAGCCTGCTCCTAGGAACTACTCTAGAGCATAGGGCCGGTCTCGCGTGACGAGATTATCTCCGGTTGCTTACACCGTGAGGGCGTCCCCAGGGGGGAGCTCGGACCTCGACTCAGGGTGCAGCAGGGGGACCCCGCCACTGATCCCCTGATGTGTTTCTGTTTCTCGAGAGTCGGACTCTCGGATTCTGTGTGTGTTTGATACTAGCCATCTGCGCGGGACATATTATAGTGCACAAGTGTGTGCGCAAACACAGGTGCATTCTCTATTCCCTCACTCTTATAATCCAATGGGACGGCAATTCGACACGACCGGAGAGAGATCAGGCGCAGGACCGACGGCTTTACGTGCTCTTCGAGGCACGAAGGGGTCTCGATGTGTAACGAAACGGTCACCCATCCACAGACCGACCGCGGCTAGAAATATACAGGGTAATTGAAAAAACACCCGAAACCTCCAAGTGCTTACTTCGTATCACGATCCTGAATAACGTTTGTTATACGACTTTGGCCAAGACTAAACAGGTTAGCCAAAAAAAATATTTTTGTTAATTTGAATGTATAAAACTTGCGTATACTATATATAGCGTATTATGCCGTGAGCGGGTTTGTACTAGCCGCGCAGCCCCGGCCAGCCGTCTAGAATATGCAAACTACAGATTATTTTCATATTTTTGCATGAAAAAATAAGTTTCGAATCATGAAAAGTCGTAGATCAAACGTTGTTCAGGCTCATAATACAAAGTTAGTGATAAGAAGTTTTGGGTATTTTTCCAATTACCCTGTATAGTTATTTTTTTTTACATAAAAGAAAAAAACCGGACAAGTGCGACTCAGACTCTCGCACTAAGGATTCCTTGCCACCACACATGTCTGTGAAATATTAGCAGTTTTTATTATTTTTTGTTTAACTACAGGGTACAAGGTACAATTGTAGCAAGTTTGTGGATAACAGTGTTGGTTTTTTTTAATGTATAGGATGGCGAAACGAGCTACAGGCCCAGGTGGTTGAGTTATTACCTATGTTTTATATAATAATCTTTTTTGTTTGTATTATGCATTATTGCGCAAGTGTTTGCTGTCCTCAAGAATAAAAAATAAAATAAAACTTTTTTGAACTACAAAAAGTACAACCTTTATTTATTTAAGGCGCTACTAAGAGCTAAGTGGCGCCCCCATCAGTAAAAAAAGAAATACTCGCTGAGTGCGACATCATTCATCAATTTTAAAAATACGATAAAAAAAGAAGAAAACAGAGCATTGTGATTTTATCAGATTCATGATTGATTGATCTTGACAGATATATGAAAATTCCCTAATAATAATTCTTATTCTTGATTAGGCAATTTAATTAGTTAGATTGTGTTCTTGGGAACGGCGGTGCATATATAATATTTAAATACCTACATGGAGCCTTATCAAGTAATTATATTTAAATAATTTTTTGATTAATGTTATAATTATCTAATAATTTCTTAGGTTTTCGCGATCACTACACGTTATAATAAACTACAAGTCCTGGCGAAGGAAAACCGATATGTACCTAGAATGCTCCGTGAGGCTAAAAACACCCTAATTTTAATAGAGAAGATGGTTGGCAGCCACCTGTTTGGAACCCAGTTCTAAAAATAATCAAGTCCCAAACAGCACGCAACACTGTAAAAAACAATGACATTGTGAGTGATTACTGCGTGCATCGAAACGTTTTTAATTAATATAAAAATATTGAACAAAAAATTTGATGATTTAGGAAAAGACTAAAAGATTCATTTTATTTTTCGCTTTTTGCGTTTCTGTTTTCGTCGGTTCAATTTTTTGTTAAAAAGTTTAATTTTAAATTTTTTTGCGGCTTAAATCTAACTTTATGTCTCCATTATGTTTTTTTTTTTTTTTTTCTTTATTTAAAGAGCTTTTTCGCTAATGCGAATCTCCATTATGTTGTAGTGTCTAGAACTACATTTATGTGTGCCAAGTTTCAACAGAATCGGTTAACAGGTAAGAACTCAGTGGGTAAACAAGCACTCATCCCCTGTTTTCTTAGACATAGGGGTGGATTTTGATTTTGAAATTTAAATGGGACCAACTTCGACCCTATCCATTAAAAGAAGAATCATAAAAATCTGACTACTCTGTAAAAAGTTATGCGTGGTCATACATAAAAAAAAAAAGATACGCGTCGATTTGAGAACCTCCTCCTTTTTTTTCAAAATTCTACGGTAGGTTAAAATTATTTTTTTAGAAATATCTGTAAAGACGCTTGTCATCTTAGTCTTCCTGCGACCACGAACGCTGCAAAGCTTTCAAAACGTCAGGAAAACCAATTTAAATAATATACGCGATTTAATCCGGTTAAACTTTGTTTTATTATAATTATCTGTCATTTATGCACACTTATCAGACACTAGGTCTCCACGCGGCATTTTACCCATGGATAATAACAGTCTTATCTGTCCAGATATTTAACGACCTACGACCTTACGATGTCAATCGGAATTAATTTTTTTCTTTTTGTGGGGTTTACGATTTTGAAGCAGAAATAACTCAAGATAAGTTACGATACTTTAGCGGTCCATCGCATTTGAGTGATAAAATAACCATTATAAGCAGAACTGCCTTACTATGTTAGTTTCATACAAGACGGGCTCTGTTTATACTGGTCTTGACTGTAATATGAAATAAATTTCACTATACGTAGGCTCTTTGGTTTGCATTAGGCGTTCCGCAACAAGATGAAGAAAGCATTCCCTTTTTTCTTAGTAAACTTTCTTTTAATGATATATAGATCTGCTCTTGACCGCAATCTAAACAGCTTTGTCGGGATGTGATCGACGATGGAGTGAGCAAACCTATAAACTTGTTAGGATTATATTGGTAATTTTTAACTATTCTGATTAACAGTAAAAAAACATAATTCAATTATACACCCCTACTCTAAAATTACCAGAACAAAATTAAGTGTAGTCTAGAGACGCATGATTATGAACAACTTTCATTATGGGACTAACCCTGAAATCGCGAAAAAAGTATCAGCTGATGCCAATCATACGTGTGCACATAAATCGACAAAATGTAGGGATCAGCTGATATTTTTTCCGCGATCTCAGGGTTGGTCCAATAATAAAAGTTGTTCATAATGATAAGCAGAAACTACGCTTGAATTTTTCTGGTGACTAAAAATTACCTTTATTTTATTTTTATTTATTTCGTGCACAGTCGGTCCCACGTCATGCGTCAATGGTGTAAACGTTGGTAACACTTGATCTACGAAAACCACCCTTACTGGCTTACGAAACAAACACGCAGTCAAAACAAACTGTTGGTCTGACCAAACTCAACTGGTCAAACTGTTACCACAGACGTATTCTCGACTGTACAATAGTCAGTAGTTGTTTTAAAGTCATGAATATTACGTCTATACAACGTGTTATTGAAATAACTGAAAATCACTTAAGGGGTCATTGTGCTCATCAGTATGAACTTACTTATACCAATCTTGAAAACGCGAAGAAAATATCAGCTTTTCCCTACACAGTTTTCATATAAATCAAAATGAAAAAAATAAAATAAAATACAAAATGTAGGGAACACCTGTTTTTTTCGCGATTGCAGGGTTTGTCCCATAGTAAAAGTTGTTCATACTGATGAGTACAATGACCCCTTAAGAGGTTTTCAGTTACTTCAATAACACGTTGTATAACCTTGCCACTAATGTAAAGTACAAAAAAAAACAGATTTAAAATTACAACACCAATTACTCAGAATTCAATTTCCTATTTTCATTCTTCCCATAATGAAAACAAAACACAGTTCCTATGAAATAAACGGGGATAAAGGTCGCTCGTTCGCATTGAGATCGATCCTGACAGTGACATTGAAACCCGAGTACCAGAGGGCACTGTATCTACCGGGCGTCCTCGGCGTCGGCGCAAACATAAGCGGCAGCGATTAACGAACGAAATAAATTTTTCAATATTATAATCCGAAATCTTTAGATTTCCTTTATAAAAAACTTTGTTTTAAGAGGGCAAGTTGAGAAGCAATCTTTTTATGCAATCTCGTTTCAATGAAATATAAATAATAATAAAGTCCTACTGGCCGAGTTTCGGTCACGGCGGACAATCTCAACGGAGACTAGCCTCTGCGCGGGACATATTATTATTAGTGCACAAGTGTGTGCGCAAACTCAGTTTCTCTCTCTATTCCCTCAATCTCATAATCCGATGGGACGGCAATTCGACACGGTTGGAGAGAGATCAGGCGCAGGACCGACGCCTTTACGTGCTCTCCGAGACACGAGGGTGTAGCACCGCCAACTTCCTGGCTCCGGGCTACAGTTGAAAAAAAATCTTGACAAAAAAAATCCAATAAATCTATTTGCTCTACCCAGGAATTGAACCCAGGACCTCAAGCTTAGCAGACGCACTTGCAACCACTAGACCAACGAGGCAAATATAAATGGTATAACTTAAAATTCACAAAACTTCGTATTTAATGGATGTGGAAGTTTAAGAAAAAAAAAATTTCGCCGGATCGAGTCCCTAACGGGATTCTCCGCCACCCACCCGGTTAAGCAGTTAGGGTATCTATTTTGGGTACCAACTCTGCGAGAGCCCATTCGAAAAAAAATTTTTTAATGCACAGTTGCCTTTAAAAACTGTCAATGTCAATTTTCGAGCAGATTAAATCATTACACTGTGGTTGTAATACATACGTATATAATGTTCTTGACTGTGGTATAGTTATCTACATTTCTTTGTAAGATGTTTCGTATTCAAGCAAACATTCTTCTATACAGCTTTTTTATTATTATTCAGAAATGAAATACTGCTGTTCCTAACCTGCTGCTGACCTGTTCCTGTCTGCTCGTGACCACGGCCAATGCAACTTGACCGAAACGTCGAGGTTAGTCAAAATTTTTGTTATATTTTGATTTAATTGTGCGCGACAAGTCCCGTAAACTTAGTTCAATACTGCTGTTCCTAATTTATTATTATTCCGAAATGAAATACTGTTGTTCCTAATGAAAGGAGCTTTGAACATAAAGTTGATTTATTTTATTATTCTAATCGCTCTCGGTAATTAGATCACGAAATGCATATGTATTTACTGATTACGCTAATATACCGTTATATCAGTATTATAAATGCGAAAATTTTAAAATAGTTTTATCAGTCATTTATATCATCTTAAGTCGGATTTGACCAGATTGTGATCTAGATGAAAAAGCTCGATAATTTTATAATTTATCGGTGTGGCTTAGAATCAATAAAACATGCTCAATATTCAATATATTTATTGCAATCCACAATGTTAACTTAGATGGAAAACTTAAAAACAATGAGATCATTATAAACACTGTCAGACACAGTAAAAACAGTAGGAGAGAGGCTCACACACACATCCAAAGATATTTTTTTTAAATTAAAATACAACATACACATTATTATTCACCATATTTGTCGTAATCTGAGGCCATAATCACAGAGCTGTGAGTCATCTGTAGAACACGCTTTGTTTACTTTTACAAGTAATGTCACTATAGAGATACATCACCACGCCACCCGACAAACACGTGACATCAACATACAGGTTAACAGGTATTTGCAGTATAATTTAAGCAGTATCGCAGCTATCTTTTATCCAATTACAACGGGTCATCATAGTGCCTACAGTACGCACCAATCTTCAAAGCGGCAATGAAGTTACCGTTGCGCAGCGCCCCGCACCCCTGCTGACACCCGCGTACTCTAAATTTTGCTACTGCGCAGGCATACGACTCGTTTTCTCACGTTTGTAGCGAACTGTACTGCGTAGGTGGTCTACGAGTATTCGTAGCAAGGTCTACGCTGCCTTTCTCCACTTTATAACATTTGCATGCATCACATCACACACATCACACATCACATCACATCTACATCCTAGGATTTTGTTTTGTTTATCTTCAAATCTAATCAGAAAGTGTAGAATATGTATATATTGAACCACATAGTAAAAAATATAGACGAAGTGCTGCGAACAATCATAGAGAAGCCAAAAAAAACTATGCTCCTTCGTGTACGCACGGCTACACATCAAGCTGTAAATTTCCAGTATAAGCTGATCTCGCATTGTACGGAAAGCGTATACAATGCGAGGTCAGCTTAAACTGGATAGGTACAGCTTGATGTGTAGCCGTGTGTACAACAAGCGCTCACGCACACACCATGCACCTGAAGGATATTTGCTTTCGTGATAGTTACTAGAAGACATGTGTTGTACTGAGAGGGGTACGGTTTGAGGTGCATGTGTGTGCGTGAGCGCTGGTTGTACACGAAGAAGCATAGTTTTTTTTTTTGCTTCACTAAATTGTTCACAGCACTTCGTCTGTCTGGAAATTGAACTTATTTTTAACCGACTTTAAAATAGGAGGAGGTTCTCAATTCGAATGTGTTTTTTTTATGTTTGTTACCTCTGAACTCCTTTGTTTATGAACCGATTTGGAAAAATATATTTTTATTTGAAAGGATATACTTCCAGATTGGTCCAGGGCTTCAAAATCTAGTTCTGATGTTGGGATCCATGTGGAATTGAGGGAACTCCTCAAATTTTATAGGCATACATACAGCGATTTTGGTATTTTCATCAACAAATCAAGCATTTGCATTCAGAAAGTATCATTTGGTCAAGATCTGATGAAGATCGTCGGATATAAAGAAGGGAACTCTTCAATGAATGACAGCAAATCATTGGGGATTGCAGCAATCGCTTGTCTTTCTATTATTAATGCCACTAAAAATAGAAAAATAAAATGAACTTTAAAAAAGTAATAACAGACTTTAAAAAGAATAAAATAATTTGTGTGAAAGATTTTAGGAAATCGGCGCCAATTTTTTGTTAAATCAAACCAAATCAAAGGCACCTATTTCCTAAACTCTTTCACACAAATTATTTTATTATTTTTGAATTCGGTTTTTTCTTTTATAAAAGACACGGACATACATACCATCTCAAGTCAACCCCAAAACTTGAAAAATATATATTCTCATATTCATATAGACATAGTCATATTCAGTTAGTTGGATTTCACTTGGGCCGTTCACTGCAGTATCACGTGTAGGGATAATCCCCCTAAGAGGGGGAGGCCCGACCTTCCAGGAAGCAAGGCCACGCCTCAAGTTCAGCTATACGTCGCGTCGGTATAAATTCTCATTACGACGCAATTTTGTCTTCCGGGATATTGCCATTGGTAGCTGTAATTTTATTAACAGCTATGTACTCTTAAGCGGATAAGTTCCTATACGGGTTACTGGTAACTCGACATATTCCTTGTAGGACGTTATAGTAGGGTTAAAATGCAACGAATTAAGCCATCAGATGTTTTACCAGAATTCAGTTATTTGTTTGTTTTTTTGTTTGAAAATCGCAGATTCCACCATTTAAAGCTTATTTCAAAATATTATACAGTCAAAAATCTTTTCGGTGAACCACCACTAAGGCTAAAATAACTTGCGCTCAATGTTCGATGGCAGCGGTAGGTACGTGCAATGTAGCAGGATTCGTTCAAGGGATTTTGTCGACAAAATGTACCACCGCGAAGTATCGTGACGTGACCGTTATGTTGAAATGTATGTATATAGCATAACTTACATCTACTACTATTATAAAATTGTTAAATGTCAGTTGTCTGTTTGTTTGTTTGTTTGTTCCAGCATCACGCTAAAACTACTGGACCGATTTTGATGTTTTTTTTTTGTTTGAAAGCTGATGATCTGACTTAAAAACTGGTATGGGTTTTGAGAAAGAAAGAAAGAAAGAAAAAAAAAATTTAATTCTTGGGTTGCGTACTCACCCGACAGATCGAAGCTTCTATGCACGAGCGGATAGTAATGTAAGATGGAGTGGAGTGGAGTGGACAGGGGATGGGACTGGGGATGGGACTGGGGACGGGACAAGGGACGGGACTGGGGACGGGACAGGGGACGGGACAGGGGACGAAACATGGGACGGGAAATGGGACGGGACATGAGACGGGACATGGGACAGGACAGTGGGACGGCACATGGGACTGGACATAGGATGGGACATGGGACAGGACATGGGACATGGGACGGGACGATAGTGATATAGTGAGATAGTGAGACAGTGGGACAGGATATGGGACATGGGACATTGGACGATAGTGATATAGTGAGACAGTGGGAAAGTGGGACAGTGGGCAGTGGGACAGTGGGATAGTGGCACAGAGTCACAGTAGTACAGCGGGACAGTGGGACGGTGGGACAGTGGGACGGTGGGACAGTGTGACGGTGGGACAGTGGGGCAGTGGGACAGTGAGGCAGTGGGACAGTGGGACAGTTGGGCAGTGGGGCAGCGTTGCAGTGGGGCAGCGGGGCAGTGGGTCACCGGGGCAGTAGGATAGCGGGGCAGCGGGGCAATGGGGTAGCGGGGCAGCGGGGCAGTGGGGCAGCGGGGCAGTGGGGCAGTGGGGCAATGGGATAGTGGGGCAGTTGGGCAGCGGGGCAATGGGGAAGCTGGGAAGCGGGGCAGTGGGGTGGCGGGGCAGCGGGGCAGTTGGGCAGCGGGGGGCAGCCGGGCAGTGGGGTACCGGGGCAGTGGGATAGCGGGGCTGTGGGGCAGCGGGGCAGTGGGATAGTGGTGAAGCGGGGCAGTGGGGCAGCGGGGCGGAGGGGCAGTGAGGCAATGGTGCAGTGGGGCAATGGGACAGTGGGGAAGCGGGGCAGTGGGGCATCGGGGCAGTGGGGCAGTGGGGGAGCGGGGCAGCGGGGCAGTGGAGCAGCGGGGCAGTGGAGCAGCGGGGCAGCTGGGCAGTTGGGCAGTGGGGCAGCGGGACAGCGGGGCAGTGGGGAAGTGGGGTACCGGGGCAGCGGGGTAGTGGGGCAGCGGGGCAGCGGGACAATGGGGTAGCGGGGCAGCGAGGGCGGGGCAGCGGGGCAGTGGGGCAGGGGGAAAGTGGAGCAGTTGGGTAGCGGGGCAGTAGGGCAGAGGGGCGGCGGGGCCGTGGAGCTATGGGATATTGGGGCAGTGGGGCAGCGGGGCAGTGGGAAAGCGGGGCAGCGGGGCAGTGGGGTGGCAGGGCAGCGGGGCAGTTGGGCAGCGGGGGGCAGCGTGGTATTGGGGTACCGGGGCAGCGGGGCAGCTGGATAGAGGGGCAGCGGGGCAGTGGGAAAGTGGGGCATTGGGGCAGTGGGATAGTGGGGCAGCGGGGCTGTGGGGCAGCGGGGCGGCGGGGCAGTGGGGCAGTGGGACAGTGGGGCAGCGGGGCTGTGGGGCAGCGGGGCAGTGGGGAAGTGGGGCAGCGGGACAGCGGGGCAGTGGAGCAGTGGGGTACCGGGGAAGCGGGGCAGTGGGGTGCCGGTGCAGTGGGATAGTGGGGCAGCGGGGCAGTGGGGTAGCGGGGCAGCGGGGCAGTGGGGCAGTGGGATAGTGGGGCAGTGGGGCAGTGGGGCAGCGGGCAGTGGTATAGTGGGGCAGTGGGGCAGTGGGGCAGCGGGGTAGTGGGTCAGTGGGGCAGTGGGTTAGTGGGGCAGCGGGGCAGTTGAACAGTGGTGTAATGGGGCAGCGGGGCTGTGGGTAACAGTGGGGCAGCGGGGCAGCGGGGCAGCGGGACAGCGGGACAGCGGGACAGTCGGACAGTGGACTGGAATGGACTGGACTGGACTGGACTGGACTGACGTGGGTTAGCAGAATTTAACGCGAGCGGAGTCGCGGGTAAAAGCTAGTATTTAATAAAACTTTATCTGAGGAAATTGGTGCTGCTTGCCCAGATACAGGTTTCCCACCTAGTTCGGCAACAGATACTCCAAATTATTGGTATTCATTACCTGTCTGTGAATGAATGTCTCTATTAATCTATAATTTAATGTATTTTATCTACACTCGTATCGTAAAATTCGAATTATGAACTCGAAAGTAATGTCATAATGACATACTTTACGCACACGCACCTGTAATGAATTTAAAAAGTTTTATTACGATACAGTTTGCTGAACAAAACAATGCGGTAATTTAATTTTTTTTCCATAACCGCACACTTCAGCCCAACTAAGGAGTTTTTAATGCCACTTCGACCTAACCAAGGAGTTTTCAAACCTTTTTTTTAGCAGTCGTACAGTTTGGCACCAATGAGTACACAAAATTCAGGGTGGCGCCACTTGTCATACATTGAAAATTTTTATCGTTTAAAATCGCGTTTTTGGCAGAACTTTTGATTGTCATATTGCTTTTAATTATATTTAAGTGTTTATCTACACTCGTATCGTAAAATTCGAATTATGAACTCGAAAGTAATGTCATAATGACATACTTTACGCACATGCACCTGTAATAAATTTAAAAAGTTTCATTATGATACAGTTTGCTGAACAAAACAATGCAGTAATTTAATTTTTTTTCCATAACCGCACACTTCAGCCTAACTAAGGAGTTTTTAATGCCACTTCGACCTAACCAAGGAGTTATCAAACCTTTTTTTTAGCAGTCGTACAGTTTGGCACCAATGAGTACACAAAATTCAGGGTGGCGCCACTTGTCATACATTGAAAATTTTTATCGTTTAAAATCGCGTTTTTGGCAGAACTTTTGATTTTTATATTGCTTCTAATTATATTTAAGTGTTTACAGGCATATTTTTTGTATGATAAAACAGAGATTGACGGAATCCTGACAAGGATAGAAAATTAGTTCCGATTATAATGTTTTCGCCAGACTATATTTTATTATCTGTGTAGGGGCGCGCCAGCGCGCGTGCGCGGCCGCGCGCCACTGCTTACTGGATTTGGTCATCGTTACTTGTAAATTTATTGTTATTGTTTACGTTATTATTATGGTTTTGTATGTCGAAAGTTTTATTCTGGGCAAAATATCTGACTACAGCAGTGATACTGAACTGAGGAGAATATGACCCCGCCTGAATTTCTGGATGCAGCAACGTAAATGACGAACAATCTTTTACCAGAGAAATCAAGAAAAACAACGACAATGTTACCAAGATTTTGACTTTGGTATTTTATTTAAAATTGTATGAGTGTAGATAAAATAGTGTATGAAACTGACATAATTAGGTATTAAAACACTCGTGTGATACTATTAAAAACCTCGCCTACGGCTCGGTTTTTAAACTCACACTCGTGTTTTAATAACCCCTATTATGCAACAGTTTCATAAACTACTATTATCTACACTCGTATCGTAAAATTTGAATTATGAACTCGAAAGTAATGTCATAATGACATACTTTACGCACATGCACCTGTAATGAATTTAAAAAGTTTCATTATGATACAGTTTGCTGAACAAAACAATGCGGTAATTTAATTTTTTTTCCATAACCGCACACTTCAGCCCAACTAAGAAGTTTTTAATGCCACTTCGACCTAACCAAGGAGTTTTCAAACTTTTTTTTAGCAGTCGTACAGTTTGGCACCAATGAATACACAAAATTCAGGGTGGCGCCACTTGTCATACATTGAAAATTTTTATCGTTTAAAATCGCGTTTTTGGCAGAACTTTTGATTGTCATATTGCTTTTAATTATATTTAAGTGTTTACAGGCATATTTTTTGTATGATAAAACAGAGATTGACGGAATCCTGACAAGGATAGAAAATTAGTTCCGATTATAATGTTTTCGCCAGACCATATTTTATTATCTGTGAAGGCGCGCACCAGCGCGCGTGCGCGGCCGCGCGCCACGGTCTACTGGATTTGGTCACCCTAACTTGTAAATTTATTGTTATTGTTTACGTTATTATTATGGTTTTGTATGTCGAAAGTTTTATTCTGGGCAAAAATATCTGACTACAGCAGTGATACTGAACTGAGGAGAATATGACCCCGCCTGAATTTCTGGATGCAGCAACGTAAATTACGAACAATGTTTTACCAGAGAAATCAAGAAAAACAACGACAATGTTACCAAGATTTTGACTTTGGTATTTTATTTAAAATTGTATGAGTGTAGATAAAATAGTGTATGAAACTGACATAATTAGGTATTAAAACACTCGTGTGATACTATTAAAAACCTCGCCTACGGCTCGGTTTTTAAACTCACACTCGTGTTTTAATAACCCCTATTATGCAACAGTTTCATAAACTACTATTATGGTGTAAATAAATAAAACGTAAAACGTAATGTAACAGGATTCATTCAAGGGATTTTGTCGACAAAATGTACCACCGCGAAGTATCGTGACGTGACCGAACGCCGCAAATGTTATGTTGTAAGTTTTTATCATAGTTGATGCAATGATAGGTAGGTCCAAAGAAATTTACATGGGCTAGTCGAAACAGTTCTTATTGCAGCAGAATCAATGAGGGCGGAGTTAACTTCAAGGGTAGATCACACACCTAGATCGTCTTCTACATTCATACATCATACAGAACCAATTACAGAACAGGTTTCTGTTTATACACATTCCGGTTGCGCGTATGTGCACCTAAGTATCTATGTAGGTACTACGCACGCACCTGACCTTTATGATGGCCACTCACAAATTGGGAATCGATATAATCCCCTCCCCCTTAGAGAAAAGAATATGAGATGGGCGTAAAAGTTATTGTTTTAGGTCGATTCAATCCATAGGACTTTTAATGACATAATCACGTAAGCGGAACTGCGGAAAACAGCTATACAACGTGTTATTGAAATAACTGAAAACCTCTTAAGGGGTCATTGTACTCATCAGTTTGAACAACTTTTACTATAGGACCGACCCAGAAATCGCGAAAAAAATATCGGATAATAATTTCTTAGGTTTTCGCGACCACTAAAAAAAAAATTATAAAAAAGTTATCCGTGGAACACCTACGTGAACTACGTAGGTGGACCACGGGTACGAAACCTAGAATATCTGATGTTCTGATGTTCCCTACATTTGTGTTCACATACACCGACAAATTTTATGGATCAGCTGTTATTTTTTTCGCCATTTCAGGGTTTGTCCTATAGTAATTAATAAATAAAATAAATAAATATCTTTGGGACATTTTTACACAGCACAAAACAAACCAAACTAAGCAGAGCTTGTGCTATGGGTACTCAATGGATATAATACTTAAATAATTTTAATAGTTGTTCAAACTGATCAGTATAATGACCCCTTCAGAGGTTTTCAGTTATTTCAATAAAACGTTGTATAGATGGGCAGCAGCGTTTTTTGAGTATTTATTGAACCAACTGCGATCGCCAATCCGCCTACGAAGCGGGGCGATTGTGGCATATCTTTTTTGTGAGAGGCCTATGTCCCGCAGTGGACGTCTTTCGGTTGAAATGATGATGATGAAGATGTATGATACTTTTAGTACATACAGTTACTTGAGTAACTGTTTTTAGGGTTCCGTAGTCCTACAAGGAACCCTTATAGTTTCGTCATGTCCGTCCGTCTGTCCGTCTGTCCTAATCCTTTACAGCTTAATAACTTCTACAGTTATAAACATAAGTAAATGAAATTTTGACAAAAAATGGTCTAGATATAGATCTCAATTTTAAAAGAATAAAAAAATCTTGATAACGTATTTTAGGGGTGGCGCCCATACATGTGAAACGAAGATGAAAATTTTTTTTCGCTGCACCCCCTCGTGTTGGGTATCATTGAATAGGTCTACTAAAATGAAGGTTATGTTTCATACATAACTTTTTCATCAGGTATACCATCTGCGAAATACAGCCCGCCAAAGTGGCTTGCAATGTGTCCCCCCCCTGCCATTTCTAAACTATGCAACTTAGAAACTTATAATATTCCACATTGATAAACCTTTATAAAAACTCTCTTTTAAAACTATTTCGAGTATAATGTGATCATAATTTTTTGAGTTATAGTGAGAAAACTGCAAAATACTTAAGACGTCCTAATTCAAAGGTCGTTGACCTTAGAGAAAAATTATCTAAGCAAATAATGCTCCTTTAGTTACTTCCTATTTAAAAAAATCACAAAAAGTGACGTTGTGTTATATTGATATGGCACACTTCTTAAAATTAGCTTCTTAAATTCAGCGCTAGGTGGCGCTGTTTGCAAAAACTAAAATAGCAATGATTAATATTCATTTGATTCGTTTGTAATTAGGAACCCTATAATACTGAGCGCGCGCCGTCTCGCGCCGACCAGGCGCCTGCTCGCGATGTACCGTTTTGCAATGTAATAGATACTCTATTCATGCAGCAATAAAGTTTAATGTTGTACCAACAAATATTTCAATAATAACTTCTTAGGTTTTCGCGATCACTACACATTATAATAAAACAAATAATAATAATAATAGAGAAGATGGTTGGCAGCTACCACCTGTTTGGAACCCAGTCCAAAAAATAATCAAGTCCCAAACAGCACGCAACACTGTAAAAGATAATGATATTGTGAGTGATTACTGCGTGCATCGAAACGATTTTAATTAATAATATTGTACGGTAGATTAAAATAATTTTTTAGAAATATTTGTAAAGACGCTTGTCATCTTAGTCTACCTGCGACCACGAAATTCTGCAATGCTTTCGAAACGTCAGGGAAACCAATTTAAATAATATACGCGATTTAATCCGGTTAAACTTTGTTTTATTATAAATATTTCAATTCTCGCCTCGCACATCCTCGCCTATCCAGACCTTTCACACCAAAGATGGGCGTGACGTGAATTGAAATTTTGCTATAACAATTTCAATTCTCGCTCGGCCGATCCACGCCTCGCCTCGCCGGTGTGATACCACCTTAACTCTTTCTGCCGCCAAACAGTGATGCTTGCAATGCTGTGTTCCGGTGCGAAGGGTACGGATGTCGGTGAAACAGGGACTGAAAGAGGTTACGCTACCTCAAAAACCTAAGTGTACCATTATAAAGTAAAATATTAGAAAATATTATTTAACCATTACACGATTTTGATACCGAAAAACATTGAGTGACAGCTAAAACTGAGTCATCATAATAAAGAATCATAGGCGCAAGAACTGGGCCTCTCAGTGAAGGACAGGAGGCGTGGTGACGCATGAAAGAAAACCCTTATTTGTAAATGTTTATAGGTACCGCTATCGAAATATACCGTTTTGTACTGGTTTTACACTTATAAATTAAAAAATCTGCTACCGAAATAAGAGATATTGAAATATTCTGGTAACCATTACTTTTCAGTATGACGTCAAACCTTAATTTAAAGATACCTTTATTTTTGGATTATTCAGTCCCTGCGGTGAAATTACGCTCACATGAGACTTTCCATTGTCATGTCTCAGTTTGGCAAACGTGATTTGCAATAACATTAAGGCCACAGCCTAAGTGGTATTGCAGTTGTTATGGGCAAAGGTAACCGCTTAACATCAGGTGGGCCTTTAGCTCGTTTCGCCATCTTGTACCATGAAAAACAAAATTGTCATGCTCATTAATTTACTATTCACTGTACGAGTCGGGCAACTGTAAGTACAGTAAGCAGCTGTTAAAATAATTAAAAAAGTGTGCGGTCACGGGAATCAGGAACAATGTTATCGTTTAAATTCATATTTTTTGACCCTTCATTATAATGCTTTCTAACCGACTTCAAAAAAAGGAGGAGGTTATGTATTCGGCAGGTTTTTTAAGAAAAGTTTTTTTTTTTTTTTTTCTTTTATGTACACCGATTACTCCGAGATTTCTGGGCCGATTTGCGTGGTTGTTTTTTTATTTGGTAGAGGAAGCCCGCGCGGTGGTCCCATATAAATTTTATTGACTTAGGTTGAGTAGTTTTTTAACCAGCTTCAATAAATCAGTTTATTTTAGCTTCGCCTACCTAGATGATCTACTAATAGTTTCGTTTTTCTGTGAATTATCAACTAAAAAGTATGAAATAAAAACTTTTTAACAAAAAATAAAACCGACTTCATAAAAACCAAAATTTTGAAGGCGGCGCGTGATTTTCATGTATGTTCGCATAAACTGTTTTTTAATATAGATAAGCGCTCGACAGTACATTATATTTACATGACGCGAAAGGACAGTCACGCAAAGCCTTCAAAATTTTGGTTTATGTTAAGATTTTGAAATACATACAAGGATTATTTTTTACTTTTTAGTAAAGGTTTTTGAAGTCGGTTTTATTTTTTGTTAAAAAGTTTTTGCAACTATAATACAAGCATAGATGGCAGGAAACATCATGCGTCGGACTGAGATACCACAGGGCCCAGGTTCGATCCCCAGTAAACATATATTTTTGTGTGTTTTATTTAATAGTTAGCTGTAACTTGACGTTACGCACCAGATGGCGCTTTAAGGTGAGGTCAGCTGACAACTCTATGTCTGTATATTTATTTATTTGGCTATTCAACAATGAGGAATGTATGGATGGTTTTTTCTTCTTATTCAATGTACTCTATAGATATAACGCAAATCTTAGCGTAACGTGACGTGACGCTACATTTTCTCCCGAATCACACCTACCGCAAGCCCCCATAATGAACTTCCATGTTTCTTGCAAAAAAACAACTTTGTCTTTCGTTCCGAATAAAAGACTGCACTAGCTAGACCACAAACAAGTTGAAGTCAGTGCTATCTTAACACGTGTATCGTTACAATTTAGGTTATAAGTTGAATGTTCCAAACAGAATCATAATATTGTCCGGCTGAGACTTATCGTGAAGTAACAATGCTTGCCAATTTTATCTACGTTATCAGTGGCGGCTGAAAAGTGCATTGGCCTCAATTCACTGATACGGACAAAGGCCAAGATTAAGAACACGCTTAAATCATCATCATTATTTGAATACCTAAAACCTATAGTGTCATCATTATTATATAATAGCATTAGTTTGAAATTGACTCGAAATTAGTAACAAAAGACTTTTTGGGTACAATATTACTGCCCATAAATAACTTTTTTTTATATTTCATTCCAAAACGGTAAATTTTACAGATTCTACTTCAAAGACAAATTCAATTTTGTTTATTTCGAACAAGTATTTACATGCACTTTCAAAACGATAAAATTGCGCGGTTCCTAAAAGTTGGTGCTATAGAGAAGAGCCGGCAAGAAACTCCATAGATATACCTACCTAGTATTTTCACATAATAAATAGTACAATGGTTTTTTACATGATTTGGAAAGAATTGTGTGAGAACAATGTATGTTAATGACTGAGAAAAATTCAGTGAAGTAAACGAATTAATGATTAATAATGATTTTATGTTTAGGCTCGACCATAATAGGAGGGAACCCAACGATCCGATACTCTATAAATTGTTACTGTAACTAACTCATATTAATTAATAGCAGTTCACTTCTGTCGTACAACGCCCTTCGCGTCCAGTATATCTAATAAAAATAAATAAAAATAAAATGCATTTATTTCAGGTATGTACCCATATGACATAAAATTACATAAAATATAGACACAAAACACATATTTATAATTACAATAATAACATTCACAATCACATTCATTCCATTGACATTCAGGCACTACCAGCAACATGTCTGTTACAGCAGTGCCTGATGTAAGGGCAGTCCAGTCGCCCAGCAATCATCGCCAGGACAGTATTGGAGCTGGCCCGCACCCTGCACACCAAGGACGCGCACCGCTTGCGCATGGTGGTGTGGAAACAGTCGGTGAGCGCTTCCGCAAACATGCCCGAGGCACTGCAGAAGCGGGGCAGCCCCAATACCGCCCTGAACGCGTTATTATACTGGACACGGAGGGCACTGTAAGCAGCTTGTGTGTAGGAAACCCATAAGACTAATAATGTTCGATGTCTAATAATGCCTTCAGGGTGCTGATGAGCCTGCATCACATTTGTAGCGGATCAAGGAATGCCGAAATGCATGTAGATTGCTTCTTTGCAACAATGCGAAAAAGATGTGCATCCTTGGTGCGCCGAGTGCGGGCCAACTCCAATAGTATCTTGGGCATGATTACAGGCAGGTTAGATTGCTGTCTTTTGAATCAATCAATCAATCAACTCAGCCTATCGCAGTCCACTGCTGGACATAGGCCTCTCCCAAATTGCGCCACAACGCTCGGTCCTCTGCCTTCCGCATCCAGTCCCCCCCAGCCACGTTCTTTAGGTCGTCGGTCCACCTGGCAGAATCTTGAAATTTTGAATCGCTGTTCCAGAATTTCTGCTGGAATTCTAAAACAGTGGTTCGAAAATTTTAAATTCTATTATTGATTTGAAAATTTAATTTGATTTTAACTACGTGGGACACTCAGAAAGTTTTGCGAAACTAAAAAAAATTGTTCTATACGTACATATATTTTTATCAAATCTTTTCAAAGTACTTTCCACCAGCCTCTATACAAAAATTCATGCGCCTAAACCAGTTTTCAAAACACTTTTTCCAGTCCGCCGCAGACACCTCGTTTACAGCCTGCTCGAACGCAGCCAGCGCATCTTCCGGCGACGAAAATTGTATCCCTTTGAGCTGATTTTTTATTTTTGGGAATAAAAAGAAGTCACACGGTGCTAGATCAGGGCTGTAAGGAGGGTGACCCAGGAGTTTGACTGGCGTGCTGTCCAGGAAGTCCCTCGTTTTGAGTGCGGTGTGCGCAGGTGCATTGTCGTGGTGGAGCAGTAGCCCGCGGAGCCCTGTGTTTGGTCGCTTGTTGCTTATAACAGAGAAAACTTCTGGCAAACATTTGGTAGTATATCATTCGGCATTAATGCTTCTTTGATCCCGTAAGGGAATTGATACCAAGTGGCCAGTCAAATTAAAAAAGCTAGCGATCAAAATCTTACCCCCGCTTCTAGATCGCTTCACTTTGGTAGGCGTTGGCTCATTTTGAAACACCCAAACAGTCGACTGGCGCTTGGTTTCTGGGTCGTATTGATAAATCCAGGACTCATCACCTGTAACGATGTCATAAACACGCCGAGACGAGCCTGCTTCAAATTTGTTAAGCATATCACGGCACCATTCCACCCGGGCCTGCTTCTGAGCATCGGTGAGGTTGTGCGGCACCCAGCGTGATACTATCCTCCTCACGCGAAGATGGCTGTGTAGAATCTCGTGAACGCTTCCCGATCCAATCTTCAATATGTGTTGAATCTCCTGATATGTAATTCGCCTATTGTCTTGGATTAAATTTTTCACTGCTAGCACGTTTTCTTCGGTAACAGCCGTCAAAGGGCGACCGCTTCTTTCGTCATCCCCCAAAGTTGGTCGACCGCGCTTGAATTCGTTATACCAACGATACACGGTTGCCTTGGAAGGGCCTTCATCCATGAATGCCATTTGAAGTCTATCGTACGATTCATCCGGTTTCAGGCGACACTTGAAATCGTATAAAATCATAGCTCTAAAATGTTCCCGGCGCAGATCCATATTTCAGTGAGACACAATACTTTGAATTAACTCGCAAAAAATGTGGAGGGAAATTTTGAAATTGGAACTTACTTATTTTTACTTATAAATAATCATATTTTCGAAAAACATTATAACTGGCCAGTCTCCCATATATAAAAACTTTTTTTCGCAATACTTTCTGAGGGGCCTGGTATGTTATTTTTTGTAAGTTAATTGCATTTTAATATTACTAACATAGTACTTAAGTAAAGAATATTACTAACCCTATGAGTCCTGGTTACTCGAAACAAATAATTAATAATATGCCTCTCCCAAGTTGCGCCACAATATAGGTACTCCATACTAGGTTTTCTGCATTCCACATCCGGAACACCCGAGCCATCCTATTCGTTGTCAGCCTGGCTGGGAAGTCTTACGCTACGTCTGCCGAATCACGGTTTTCACTCAAAGACATGCCTGCACATGGGCAGACCACTGTCGCTTCAGCTCGCTGATTCTGCAAGTTTTGTCGATATCGGTCACTCCGGTCCCATCAAAACCGATCTCAATCGTTAATGATTTAATTCATAAACGATATGAATTAAATCATCAACGATACAGTCAACGAACGTGGCAACGCTCAGCCATAATGTAATAAGCATTTATTACACATATGGCTCAGCTCAAGGCACTAAGTCGAAATAACTACAAATCATAAAACTGTTCGACGAGGCATATTATCTGTGATGAGGCTAATAAGAAAAGTTCAAATCTACAGCCCCTCACCCTTACAAAAATTAGGTAATACTTTTTTTATATATGGCGGATGGCGAAACGAGCTAAAGGCCCACCTGATGTTAAGCGGTTACCTTTGCCCATAGCAACTTCAATACCATAGGCATAGGCTGTTGCCTAAATGGTACCGCAAGTCGGTTCGCCAAACTGAGACTGACTGAGACATGAAGATGGAAAGTCTCATGTGATTGTAATTTCACCGACACCTGTACCGTAAGTAGGTACGGTGGTAGTACTTCCCCGGACGAGATCTTTCTGAATGGAGCTCTACTACTACTAAAATATTTATGTTACAATGGCATTGGCGGACCGTGTAACCTGTTGATGGAGTATGACAATCGGACTCTAAATAACAAATCAAGATAATGACTTAACATTTACGTTCAGCACTTCTATAGTTGCGCTTCAAAAAAACTTGATACATATATGAAGATAAGTTTTCTTAAAAAATACCTACATAACATTCAAATGTTTAGGTATCTTATTGGATAAGTGCGAAAGTACTATTATCGTTACACGTGTTTGAATTTGGACTCGGACTCAATATCTTCTGAAAATAACTGACGTACAATAATTTATATCCACAGATAAACAATTGGGCCATCAGTCTACAACCCATTATTTCAATAAAATTCTTTATTTCTAGAGATAATGTTAACAAAAAATCGAGGCAAACAATTAATTTATTATCTAGTCATGTAAACGATTAGTCGTTGATTTTCTTGTTGCTGTAGGTAAATGTAGAGAGCACACGACAAAAAACGTGACCATCAGGTTTCACAGGTAAAGTGATGAAATCCTGCGTTTCTCTGGTCGTTCCAAATCTTCATGCTGATGCCACTGATACAGTTTTCAATATATTTTTGTTAATAAAGAGTTTTTCAGTGCTTCGAGTAAACGTAAACCAAAAACCCTTGAGAAACATAGTTGATGGGCAAACAATTGTATAGGTAACTGGTTACTGCAGCCTGCAGCTGTCGACCATCTCTATGGCAGTCAACATGCCGTCGAGACAGGGCCATATTTTTATTAGAGCGGTACATTTAAAATGTAGTAAGTACAAATGCTTCTGAAGAGGAGTACATTCGGATAATACATATCTCGCGACCTAAAGCCACCGGGGCCGGGCCAGCCTGACGCACGTGTTTATTTGGCGTGAACCTAGCACACGTGCCCTTTAGGCATTTCAGCAACGGGCGATGGCGGGCCAAGTAAAAACGTAAAAACCGACTTCAAAAATAATAGAATAATTTATGTTTAACAGTTTAGGAAGTAGTTAGGTGCCTTTAATTCGGAATTTTTTGTTGTTTGAATAAAAAAAATTGGCATCGAGATCCTAAACTGCTTCGCAAAAATTATTGTATTCTTTTCAAAGTCAGTTTTTACTTTTTAAACGATTATTTTATTTTTCTATTTTGAGTGGCATAAACAATACATAGACAAGCTATTGCTGAAAGCGCGGGTGATTTGCCGTTATCCATTAAAGAGTTTCCTTCATTAGCTCCAAAGTTCTTCATCAGATCTTCATTAAACTTAAACGGGACCATCACGGGAAAAAATCTTTCTAACAAAAAATAATTATCCAAATCGGTGAATATATGTCAGAGCTATGCCCGAATATACATAAAAAACATATATACAGACGAATTGAGAACCTCCTCCTTTTTGAAGACCTAGGTTAAAAATTGTTATAATTATATACAGGTAGGTACATCGACCATACAGCCCACAAGACGCCTAATGTTGAAAATAATGCCTACAATAAATTCTGCCACTAGTTAAGGCAGGGTAATGCAATCCGATTGGCCTTACCAAGGCGGCTATTGGATAATCACAACGCTGACGCGGCAGTTTTGACGGCTTATATAAGTGGTCGAAACTGATTTGAAGGTTTCAAGTGGCGAATAGTGGCGACCTACATTAGTGAAATTTCATAGATGTGATCGGTCGCCTGTTATGAGGCGTCTATAGGGTGTATGGTCGATGGATAGGTACAATGATGAACGCAGGTAAGTTTGAGTTGAGTAAAATAATTTATCAGGCCTCTGGACCCTTGAAGCCTCGGCACCCGCCCTGAGAGCCGACGGTGTCGAAGACGCCGAAGCGCCCCTGATGCCACAGCACACGGGTGCGCTGCACCCTTGCATCCCCGGGTTGAGACGGGCCTGCGTCGAGATATCATAGCGTTGCCATCTACCATAAAAATCCATGAATAAGCATTTATGAGAGAGTTTCAAAAATATTTTCCATATGTGACTTTGTTGTCTGCACCTTCTATTCCCATCCAGGGTTCTCATAGACCCGGTCGCTTAGCAAGATTCTGAAAACTACGCTCTGAAAGTTGCAAACTACGCTCTTGGTGCTTCCAGTCGAGATACTAGAACGTGCTTTCAAAGTGAAGCCGTATAACTGTCGACAATCACGTGACAAAAAAATACGTCTGAACTCCACGCATCTAGAGACTCGTGCAGGAAAAATTGTGCGAGCAGCGTTTCATTCCACGTGAGTCAGAAACGTGGGCATGTGCTTTTAAATAGAACCATGTTGTCAGAAACGTGATTGAGCCCCACGCCAGACTTAATACTAAGTATTAAGTATTAATAACTAAGTATTAATACTAAGTATTAAGTCTAGTCTTAACCAACCAACTGCGATCGCCAACACGCCTGCCAAGCGTGGCGATTATGGCATATCCCCCCCTTAATTGGGGGAGGTCTATGTCCAGTAGTGGACGTCTTTCGGCTGAAATGATGAAGTCTAGTCTTAACAAGTATTAATGCCAAATGTGTTGCAAAATATGATTTGTGCGGAATGGGAAGCCACAACTCAATATTATGTGATGATACCGCAGTGACACTTTTGATTGAAATATTTAAGAGGAAATATATTCACAGCCCTTGTGGTACGGTCGACCGCACGTCAGTGGTAACACTTTGACATTAGCAGCATCCTTATTTCGTAAGCAGTAAGGGTGGTTTTCGAACTAAAGTGTTACCACTGTCATGCTGTTGACTGTACCTCTCATTTTCTAAATGTACACGGGACAATCTGCTAGGAAACGAGGAAGCCATGTCCAAATCAGCCCTACTAACTGTTTTCGCGTTTAGTGGATCACACACATAAAAACCTATATTCTATAATGTAAATTTAAAGGTCTTGCAGCGGCGATCACTAATAGTGTACTCATGCGATTGACACTCTGTAATTACGTGCCGTTCCATGAAAAGTACCCGGATGATATGCACTGCCATGCATTAACAACCAGAGAAAATTTGTGAAAACATCATTTTGTAGTGCAGTAAAAGCCATTTCAAAAACAATGTGTTTTTCTTTCGTAGTATTGGATTGGTATGGAGATGTAATAAATTAATAGTTTAAAAAACACTAGAAAAACACGCTTATAACCTTGAAACCTGATCGTGTTCAAAGTCCATTACGTGGCCTTTATCACAAGTGCAAACACGACTATGATACGATATTCCATCATGAAATCCAGTGCCTATCTTCCGGCTTCATCATCAGACCTTGAAACCTAATCGTGGTCAAAGTTCATTACAAGACTTTTCTAAGACATCCAAAACAGCTATGATACGATTTTCCATCATGAAGTTCCAGTTCATATCTTCCGGCTCCATCATCAGATCAGTTCGACGGTACCATATTATTGTATTGTCATCAGAACTACATACAGCTGCCAATTTTCATTACGCTACGACCCTTGGAAGATGGTTAAATTAGTTACCTTAGATTCCATTATATAGTTGGTTACGTACAGGTCGACCTAATAAAAGCGTGTTAATAAGGAGGAAGCGCGATGAATATGAATGTTCATGGATGAAGAGGGAGAGAGAGACCAAAGAAAAGATGGATGGATTGCGTAAAGAACGATACGGATAAAAAGGGAGTAAATGAAAGAAGAAGACGTATTGAACCGACCCCAAGTAATTTGGGACCACGGCAAGAAGATGATGAGTAGAAGGTTGGTAGTCGAAATATTTTGTGGTAGATTGCCGACACGATAATCTCAGCATCCCTGTTCTATATCTTAGATGACAGTTTATTAATAGTTGGAATACTACATTCACTGATTCACTTTTATAAAGGACTAGCCTATGCCTGCGACTTCGCCCGCGTGAATGTCGTTTATCACGCATCCCTCGGGAACTGTTCATCTTCCCGGGATAAAAAGTAGCTTATTTGTTATTGGTATTGGTATATTTCCGCAACTCCACGCTCGGCGTGTATTTTGCGTCTGGCTGGGAATAATAACTTGTTTACTCGAGCCACCCCAGCTCCTCGAGGAAGGCCAGTAGACGCTTGATGTTGCTGACTGTTTAGTACATTCCTTTCGATACTATATTCTTAAAGTTAATTCATAACAATAAGGCAATAAAACTGCACAAAACGTTTATCAACACTTATTTACTAAGTCTATATTTGAACGTTTAAGTACGTTTACATTTTTTTTGTGATATATGACTTAGTTTAAATTATTCGATTTTTATAGCACAAGCGCTTTTGTTTATTTATTTTTCTAATATTAAGTCAAATTTTTACAGGTTCGACTATCCTATATTAATTTGCAATGTTTTATTCAAAACCATATAAATATAGAATTGTCTGAGGATGACAATCAACTGCAAATTACAATTTTACAAGATTACCGTTGACATTCGTTCAAAATTGAAAAATTGCGTCAAACAACACTGCATTGCAAAAATATTGTTAAATAAAATATAAAGTAAAAAATTATAATTTAAAGGCTCCTCACACTGTTTGCGGGTTTGCTGGATAGGGTAAAATACCTGTTGGACCTTCTGGCATATACAAAGTGGATATGACAACACGACATTAAGGGTAGCCCGCGAAATTCAAAATTTCTTGCGTTTTTTGCAAATTGTAGCTTAATTTACGGTCAAATTATCAATTTTCGAGTATATATATATTTCGAGTACAATTTTTATATATTTTATGAGTATTATTCAGTAGATATATTGTTATTACTGCCGCGAATCATATTTCGACCGATATACAACGCGAAATAGAGCTACAATTAGCAAAAAACGCAATAAATTTTAAATTTCGCGGGCGTCCCTGTAGCATTATAAAACCATATACAGAGTATCACGTCCTCTGACCGTATACAAAAAAAATAAAACCGACTTCAAAAACCTTAACTAAAAAGTAAAAAATAATCATTGTATGTATTTTAGAATCTTAACATAAACCAAAATTTTGAAGGCGGCGCGTGATTGACCCTTTGCGTCAGGTAATGTACAGTCGAGCGCAATATCTATAGTAAAAACAGTTTATGTGAACGTACATGAAAATCACGCGCCGCCTTCAAAATTTTGGTTTATGTTAAGATTCTAAAATACATACAATGATTATTTTTTACTTTTTAGTTAAGGTTTTTGAAGTCGGTTTTATTTTTTGTTAAAAAGTTTTTATTTCATACTTTTTAGTTGAAAATTGCGTGGGTTGATTCATAAATGTTTATATAACCAATTTGAGTTTTTTTTTTTTAACCTTTACTATCCCACTGCTGGGCAAAGGTCTCGCTCATGTTCTTCCAAACGTCCTATCACTATCGTGAAAAAAAAAGACGCATATCGGCCAAGAATTCTCAGAAAAACGAACCAATGAGCAGATCATCTAGATAGGCGAAGCTAAAATAAACTGATTTATTGAAGCTGGTTAAAAAACTACTCAACCTAAGGCAATACAATTTATATGGGACCACCGCGCGGACTTTCTCTACCAAATAAAAAAACAACCACGTAAATCGGCCCACAAATCTCGAAGTAATCGGTGTAAATACATTAAAAAAAAAAACCCGCCGAATACATAACCTCCTCCTTTTTTTTAAGTCGGTTAAAAACAATCAAATCTAGTTAATAGCTTAGCCGCAGGAACTTATTTTAATATCATATATTTTCAATGTAGAACCCTGTAGGACCATGGTCAAAGACCTGAACAAGTCCATGATTTTAAACTCTCTTTCTCAATTATTACAGATGATTAAAAATGGTGTTACTTATTATTTTGATGTTTTAATATTTATTTTGTTCAAAAATTTAGTTTTTTTATGTTTCGATAAACAACTTATTTATGTGTTTAAAATGCTTCTATAGACAAGTAATAAATTAATTAATTTATTGTCGTATTGTCATATCCACGTTGTAGTGTGAGGAGCCTTTTTGATCAAAAAAATCTCAAAAACAAATTTTTACGCGACATATGAATACAGAACAGATATCATACATAAAATTAATTTCGTTGATGAGAGAACAATTTTTGGGCTGCACTCGTGTGATCAAGGGACAAAAACTACGTATATTTAACTATTTTTGTTTAAGTTTAACCATCATCCGTCATCATTCTTTGATGAGTTTCTTGCAGGGCTGGCACGTGTCACAGACGCGCGTGCAGGAGCGCGGGTACTCCAGCTTGCAGGGATGCACGTAGTAGTCGTCCCCGCACGCATAGCAACGCCCCATGTTCAACATGTCTTCCAAGTCACACCTGATTAACAAAAAGTGCGTGTTAATTATGTTATATTATTTTTAAGATAGGCACTGACTTAAATTATTGTCTGCAGATACACAAAATTATCTCTGAAAAGTATTGCATAATTTGAAGCATGTTATATCTATGCCTGCGGCTTTGCCCGCGTATTATTCGGTTTATAGGAGAAAGACGTTATCGCGCATCCCTCGGGAACTGTTTTTCATCCCGAGTTAAAACGTGACCTACAACGTGTATCAGAAATGCGTTAAGAGCTCATTCAGGGCACAGTATAGAACAACTTTTACTTTGGGACCAACCCTGAAATCGCGAAAAAAATATCAGCTATTCCCTACTACCTATATCATCGATGTCGCTCGACAAAATGTAAGGATCAGCTGTTTTTTTTTCGTGATTTCAGGGTTGGTCCCATAGTAAGAGTTGTTCGATAGCATCCACTGATTATGCTCTTCAAACATGACCACGCATTTCTCATACACGTTGTATATGTTAATCCGGGTTATGGTCTATCTGTGTGCCAAATTTCATCCAAATCAGTTCGGCCGTTTCAGCGTTATTGAAGGAGAAACAAACAAACATCCATACTGGATGAGTGAGTGAGTGGGAGTGGGCGTGGGCGTGGGTGTGGGCGTGGGTGTGGGCGTTTGAATGGGAGTAGGAGTGTGAGTGGGCGTGGGGCTGGGAGTGGGGGATGGGCGTGGGCGTTTGAGTGGTAGTAGGAGAGGGCGTGGGGGAGTGAATGGGAGTGGGCGTGGGCGTGGTACAGCTTCTACGCATTTTCACGAGCGGATAGTAATGTACGATGGCTGGATGAGTGAGTGATTTAGTGAGTGAGTGAGTGAGTGAATGAGTTAGTGAGTGAGAGTGGGCGTGGGACTAGTAGTGGTCATGGGCGTGTGAGTGGGCGTGGGACTGGGAGTGGGCATGCGTTGGCGTTTGAGTGGGAGTAGGTGTGGGCGCGGGCGTGTGACTCGGAGTGGGCGTGGGGCGTGGGCGTGGTACAGCTTCTACGCATTTGCACGAGTGGATAGTAATGTACGATGGCTGGATGAGTGAGTGAGTTAGTGAGTGAGTGAGTTAATGAGTTAGTGAGTGAGAGTGGGAACGGGAGTGGGCGTGGGACTGGGAGTGGTCGTGGGCGTGTGAGTGGGTATGGGCGTGGGCGTGGGACTGGGAGTGGGCATGGGTGATGGCGTTTGAGTGGGAGTAGGAGTGGGCGTGGGCGTGTGACTGGCAATGGGCGTGGGGCGTGGGCGTGGTACAGCTTCTACGCATTTGCACGAGCGGATAGTAATGTACACTGGCTGGATGAGTGAGTGAGTGAGTAAGTGAGTGAGTTAGTTAGTGAGTGAGGGGGCCTGGGCGTGGGAGTGGGTATGGGCGTGGGCGTTTGAGTGGGTGTACGAGTGGGCGTGGGCGTGTGGCTGAGAGTGGGCGTGGGCGTGTGGCTGAGAGTGGGCGTGGGCGTGTGACTGAGAGTGGGCGTGAGCGTGGTACAGCTTCTACGCATTGCACGAGCGGATAGTAATGTACGATAGCTGGATGAGTGAGTGAGTGAGTGAGAGAGTGGGAGTGGGCGTGGGCGTGGGCGCTGGAGTCGGCGTGGGACTGGGAGTAGGCATGGGCGTGGGAGTGGGCGTGGGCGTTTGAGTTGGAGTGGGCGTTCGGCATGGGCGTTTAAGTGGGAGTAGGAGAGGGCGTGGGCGAGCGACTGGGGGTGGGTGTGGTACAGCTTCTACGCATTTGCACGAGCGGATAGTAATGTACGATGGTTGGATGAGTGAGTTAGTGAGTGATTGAGTTAGTGAGTGAGTGAGCGAGAGTGGGAGTGGGCGTGGGACTGGGAGTAGGAGAGGGCGTGGGCATGTGACTGGGAGTGGGCGTGGGCGTGGTACAGCTTCTACGCATTTGCACGAGCGGATAGTAATGTACGATGGCTGGATGAGTGAGTGAGTGAGTGAGTGAGAGAGTGAGTGAGTGAGTGAGTGAGTTAGTGAGTGAGTGAGGGAGTGAATGAGTTAGTGTGTGAGTGAGAGTAAGAGTGGGCGTGGGGCTGGAAGTGGGCGTGGGCGTGGGAGTGGGCGTAGTCGTGCGACTGAGAGAGGGCATGGGCGTGGGCGTTTTAGTGGGAGTAGGAGTGGGTGTGTGACTGGGAGTGGACTTGGGGCGTGGGCGTGGTACAGCTTCGATGCATTTGCAGCACGAGCGGATAGTAATGTATGATGGATGGATGAGTGAGTGAGGGAGAGTGAGAGAGGGCGTGGGCGTGTGAGTGTGAGTGGGAGTAGGAGTGTGAGTGGGAGTGGGCATGGGACTGGGAGTGGGCGTGGGCGTGGTCGTGGTACAGCTTCTACGCATTTGTACGAGCAGATAGTAATGTACGATGGATGGATGGATGGATGAGTGAGTGAGTGAGTATGTGAGTGAGTGAGAGAAGGCGTGGGCGTGGGAGTGGGCGAGTGAACGAAATTAATGTAAATAACTAATTATGAGTCGGCGCCAAACAAACAATCAACAAAGATCATTCACATCACACACGAAGATCATTAAATTACTTTAAATAAATAATAAAAACAACATAACATCAAATACAACGTGAAATTTTCAACGATAAACAATAACTTTCCAAAAATGCGTTCTCCGATCGACCACTTGCAACTTGCACGTACTTTGCTTGTTTGTTTGGCGCCGACTCATAATTAGTTATTTACATTAATTTAGTTAGGAAAAGACTAAAACCTTCATTTTTCATTTATTAATAAATAAATACATTTTATTTTTCGCCTTTCAGTTTCTGTTTTCGTCGGTTAAATTTTTTGTTAAAAAGTTATATAATGCACCCCGTTCAGCCCTTACAGCATGGTTGATTAACAAACATCTAAACATCCATACATATTCACAAACTTTCGCATTTATAATATTAGCAGGATAGTAGGATAATTCAGTTTCTATTGCAACTATTCTAGTTTCGGATATTCTGAAAACAGCTTAGTTCGCCAGTATTTAAAGCTAACATAGCTTAGAGAGCCAGATAAAGCCGAAGGCGGCATGCTTGTAGGGACTCAAATGTGGCACAAGGGCCTTCAATTAGGTACCGTAGAGGGTAATAAAGGAGAAATTGAGAAGAACATAGCACAGTATTATCTTTAAGAACGTTTAAAAAAAAAATGCATTTATTGGAGATTGGGTACTGAAATGCCATTTATATCAAAATTATTTGATTGATTAGTCACGAGGTCGTCTTCTGATCATATTGATATAGATTAAGATAAAAATAGCAATCAACGACATACCGGTTCATTTATAGATAAAGTCAAATTTTAATAAGCCTAATGCACTAGGCACGTGTGTACCTCATCGCAAAGTATTTTAAACAGTTTGAATGCACAATGGGTGCATTTAAGTTTATCATAGCTTACTAAAATCACCGACAATAACCCAACTTGGGAAAATAATGCCGGAGCCGGCCGAATTCAAATTCAAAGTATTTATTTTGCGTAAAATAGGTTGGTTACAAGATCTTATTCAATTATGAAAAACATAATAATGCTCTCTATTTTGCGAACATACAAAAAAAAAAAAAAACTAACGTCAAAATAATCTACAATACCATGGGAAAACATGCATTTTGTGTTATTAAAAAAACCGGCCAAGTGCGAGTCGGACTCACGCACCGAGGGTTCCGTACTTTTCTTGGACGTATAAGAAGTTATTTAGTTGTTCATCTAGCTATAACTGTGGTTAAATAAGGTTTATGTCGGATCAAGAGTCACCTGACTGAAGGTTGACTGAAGATAGCCCATGTTACACAGGATCTAAGCCGTTAATTACGTTATTTACATAAAACTGCGATATAAACAAACGTTAAAACAATTCATTCAAAATGAAAATATTAGAAATAACTTCAAAAATAAATACAATTCATTTGATCTTGAAAACAGTAATTTAATTTAATAATAATAAAATATCAAAACACGATAATAATCTGACAATATGATTCAGGCGTGATCCGTGTCACAATTAGAGTTGTGGACAGCGCGGTCGCCTCAATCGAAGTGTTCGCTACAGATAATATTTTTTTTTTTTTTGACTGGATTCTCGCAGGTGGGACCGAAGTACCATTTCTGCTTAACCGGGCTTAGTTGGCGGAGAGTCCCATGTGGGACTCCATACGCCGAAGGTTTTTCCCTAATCCTAAATACTTACAAACTAAAGACGCGGTTTCAATACCGCAAGCGGGTCCCCCAAGGGGGGGCTCGAACCTCGCTGGGGCATTGCAAGGGGACCCCGCCGTTCCTATGTCCCCCTAGCAGCCGTTGCTGCATCGAATTGATTTCCTCGAAAGTGGCGGACTTTCGGTCTATCGAGTGACGCACTAAACGCCGTTATGCGGCAAGCCTCGCCGGCGAGGCTAAGACCTACCTAAAACCTAAACAGTGGCTACGCAATAGCCTGCTCCTAGGAACTACTCTAGAGCATAGGGCCGGTCTCGCGTGACGAGATTATCTCCGGTTGCTACACCGTGAGGGCGTCCCCAGGGGGGAGCTCGGACCTCAACTCAGGGTGCAGCAGGGGGACCCCGCCACCGGTCCCCCCAGCAGCCGCTGCTGCGTCGGCATGTGTTTCTGTTTCTCGAGAGTCGGACTCTCGGATTCTGTGTGTGTATCGCGTCGGTCCTCGCCGGCGGGGACGATATCTTGGACGACGGCGTCGGAGTGTGCTTGTGTTTTTATCTGACTCCTGGAGGAGTGTTATAGCATCGTCGGGTTCGATGAGTGTGTGTCTAGGACGTCGGATTTTGCTAATAGCGGATGGCTGGTAAACGGTGGCCGCCACGACCAAGGGATTGGGGTGCTTGGGAGCGGAATCAAAATAGCGTTTAGAGACACGCTTGAAAAACTGCTTGATGGTCGGCAGTTTGAGGTCTAGGTGGAGTTGGGCATTGCGTAAGTACCAAGGAGCGCCTACGGCCCTTCGCATGAAACGGTTTTGGAGGGTTTGGAGCATGTGAATTCTTACCGGCTTAACGTGTGCGAACACAACGCTAGCGTAGGAGAGAATGGGGCGGATACAGGTGGTGTATATCCGTACTTTGAGTGGAATGGGCAGCTTACTGCGCGCATTGAGTAGGGGGTGGAGACGTCCGAGGACGAAGGCGGCACGGTTTTTCACCTTGCGGATATGTGGTCTGAAAGTCAGTCTACGGTCAAGGATCACGCCAAGATATTTGGCTTCACGTTGCCATGGGATCTGTTTGTCGAACATTGTGACTGGTACGCTCATTTCTTTGCGGTACTGTGACAGGGGTTCACTACAGCTCCGTGCAACGCCTTATGTAGTCGCGCCCCTTCCACACTCTCCTGATTCATTGAGTGGTACGATGATCTCACATCTTGCGGGTACTTTAATATTTTCTACGCAAATCATTTGCTCGCTCCGATATTTATGTTTATGAAATTAAATGTTTTTCTTATTTTTATATTAGAGTTGATTGAATGAAAGGTAAATTGTGGTTTACGATTTATGACGTATTAAAAAAAAACTACTTACTAGATCTCGTTCAAACCAATTTTCGGTGGAAGATTACATGGTAATGTATATCATATATTTTTTTTTGTTTTATCATTCTCTTATTTTAGAAGTTTTTTTATTTTTTTATAGTATTAGATGGCGAAACGAGCTAAAGGCCCACCTGATATTAAGCGGTTACCTTTGCCCATAACAACTGCAATACCACGTAGACTGTTGCCTAAATGGTACCGCAAGTCAGTTCGCCAAAATGAGACATGAAGATCGAAAGTCTCATGTGATTGTAATTTCACCGGCACCCGTACCCTTCAGACCGAAATACAGCAATGCAAGCATCACTATTTGGTGGAGAAGAAGGCACGGTGGTAGTACTTCCCCGGACGAGCTCGTTCCCAAAGGAGCTCTACTACTACTAGTTAAGTTACAGGGGGGGGGGACACATTTTACCACTTTGGAAGTGTCTCTCGCGCAAACTATTCAGTATAGAAAAAATTATATTAGAAACCTCAATATCATTTTTGAAGACCTATCCATAGATACCCCACACGTATGGGTTAGATGTTTTTTTTTTTAGTTTCAGTTCTAATTATGGGGAAAATTTCTTGTTTTTTTTTACTATTTTTGTATGAAAATCTTAATGCGGTTCACAGAATACATCTACTTACCAAGTTTCAACCGTATAGTTCTTATAGTTTCGGAAATAAGTGGCTAACACACGGACACAACATACGAATCCATAAGGGTTCTGTTTTTGCCATTTGGCTACGGAACCCTAAAAAATGATTATACCTAACGCAATAGCGGAGCGCTTTTTGCCGCACACACCTGTAGTGTAGCCGCAACCATAGATTATAGTGTGGAAACTTGTGGAAAATACGAATGGGACATGGAGAAAATAGTACATTACTGTCGAGGCCTGAAATAAAGCAATTGACGGGCGAGTAATGTTGTTCGGCTTCGCCTCGTACTTCCGAAGTGATTTAAAAAGAACTTTTTAACTAAAGAGGCCGTTAATTACTATTTCGGCCGAGACTTGTATAGTACTTTTCTCTCATCTGCGAGGAAACAATACACAAATTAATTCAACAGTATATACTTTTTATTCGCGCCAAATGGCCCGCGTGCGGTTCTTGTTCTATTTCCAAATTCGTGAAACAAAAATGCGAATTCAGCCTTTAAATAACAAATATCGTGTATCTAAAAACACCTAATTTATTTAAGTGTGTACTTAAAAAACCACGCTAGCATTATAAAAAAACTGTCCAGCAATTTCTATTATTGTCGTGTTGGACATTGCGGGCGTGTTAATTCGTTGCGTACGGAAAAGAGCCGATGAATGTATATTTTTTTTAAATAATGAAATAATTTCCGAGCAAGTAGGAGAAAAGTAGGTTTGTTTAATATTGAAGATAGAAAATTTACTCAAAAGAAAAATTATTTTATTTAAAAAAATATCAATATTCACATTTATATTTTATTTATTTATTTATATGTGCATTCACAGATTTTTTTAAAGCATAGGTACCAAAGCCGGGAATCGCACCAACAAAAAAATAGAGACTCGTTACTTTTTTTCACCAATCGATAGGGTTTATTAATCAAAATAACAGAAGACCATATCGTAACATTTCGTACATATTGACTCATAACTAAGATTACCTAACCTAGAATACATGTTACACGAATTGAATTACTAAAAAGTATAAATCTGTGCATTCAAGAAAATATTCATTTTCACAGATTTGCTCAGTTTTAAACTTTTTAGTAATTCAATTCGTAGGAGAAGAACCGGAGTGACCAACATAGCTTGTAGGATTAGTAAACTGAAGTGGCAGTGGGCTGGCCATGTCTGTCGAAGGACCGGTGGCCGCTGGAGCAGACGAGTCCTTGAGTGGAGACCGCGAATCGGCAAACGCAGTGTAGGACGCCCCCCAGCCAGGTGGACCGACGACCTGATGAAAGTAGCTGGGGGGACTGGATGCGGAAGGCAGAGGACCGAGTGTTGTGGCGCAATTTGGGAGAGGCCTACGTCCAGCAGTGGACTGCGATAGGCTGAGTTGATGAAGAAAATGGATCCCATTTCGAGCAACTTATCAGTTAATTTGTTATCATCATTCTTCATCATCATTCGAGACGTCAGTGTCACAGCAGGATAGTGGTTGCGCATCTGTGCCATGCGTGTTGTAGCCGTATGCCACTTCCCCTTGTGGGTGTTTTTGCAAGATGTAAGGCAAGCGTTCAACCGCCAAGCTATCTGCTACTGCTGCTAGAACCCCATATTGCAAATTAATGTCCAGGTTTACCAGCACCTTAAAGCAACATTTCGTCCCTAAAAATGCAAATACCAATAGAGGTAGTAACATTGGTCTAGCGACCATAGAAATCTAAATAAAAGTAATAGAAGTGACAAGGCGTGTGATCTTGTCGCCGCGAACAGGTGTCTTTTAGGACACCAGTGCGCGAATCGTTTGCTTGATCATCAGTGCTGTTTTGGACGCAGAGTCACTAAAATTGTATTTTACAGCATATCTAGCAGCGGATTTTTCTTGGCTTTATTTATTTTGCATTTAGTGCTAGAAACATGGTGGGTGAAATTGCGTATTTATGTGTTGGTAGCGGCGACCCGGCGACACGCGTTCCGGTATTAAAAGACAATAGATAACATTTCTATTACCTTATTATTTTGATTTCTATGCCATACACTACTAACTTGCTGTCCTCCAGCAGCCTCTTCTCAGACTCATTGAGCTTTGGCACTGCATACTCCACGATGCCCCCTTTGCCCACCGTCACGGGCGTGGCACAGTACTTCATGCCGTAGCATTTCTGAGGGTCGCCCTGCTCCACCAGCGCGCTGTCGATGAACGTTGGCTTCTCGAAAAGTCCTGGCAAGCAGATAACATAACATCACGCCTATATTCCCCGGAGGGGTATGCAGGGGTCTATAGTACATCCACTTTTAGCCAGTTATGTTATAAGTCCCATGTTAGTACTCAATATTCAATACGTTTATTACACCCCACAAGTATTATATGTGTTACATGTAATAGGGGCGAGCCTATTCAACTCAGCCTATCGCAGTCCACTGCTGGACATAAGCCTCTCCCAAGTTGCGCCACAACACTCGGTCAACACATCCAGTCCCCCCAGCGACGTTTTTCAGGTCGTCGGTCCACCTGGCAGAGTTTTGTATATGTGTAATTTGGCGTATGTATAGTGCTGTCTGTGTTAGACTACCTATATCCAACAATGTTTGCATGCCCTATTTTAGGCGGAATATTATGTACCAATATAAAATTTATACCATCTTATGTATCAATATTCACACAAAGAATTGAAACAGATGGATTGATAAATGGCTTAACTAAATAGGTAGATAGAGTATTAATCAACTCAGCCTATCGCAGTCCACTGCTGGACATAGGCCTCTCCAATGTTGCGGCACAACACTCGGTCCTCTGCCTTCCGTATCCAGTCCACCCCTACACCCCAACTACCCTCTTCAGGTCGTCAGTCCACCTGGCTAGGGGGCGCCCTACGCTGCGTTCGCCGATTCGCGGTCTCCACTTACCAGATCCAACTGTCATCGGATATGAAGTAGAGTATACAACCCTATTTTTAAAATCACTAGAAAAATTTAAGGGCAGTCTGTGTTCATCATTATGAACAACTTTTATTATGGGACCAACCCTGAAATTGCGAAAACAATATCAGCTTAAACACCCTTAAATTTTTTCTGTTCCTTCCTTCATTTTTAATTAAAAAGGTTTTGTCTCCACAGTGGTAGGGTTGACGATATCTACCACATTTACCATGTCCGAAACGAAAATATTAGATTTATAATGTTTGGTCATGGCAGAATTTATGACATTGGATTTTGTAATGGAATTCTTGCTTTTCCATTGTTCGACAAAGCTAAATTCCTATATCTCCTCAAATTTTTGGCTCAAAAAAATGCATTTTTTATTGAGCGGATGGGCGCCATTAAAAAATTGTTGTATAAAGTATTTATGCTTTATTGTACACCACAACAATATAACATATTAGGAACAAATAAAATTGTTAACTAAAGGTACAGTTCCGACACCTGCGACAGCGACTGACCGCAGCTTCAGCGGCTGCGCTGTCGCCGACTACCAGCGACACTAGTGGTCCCTATACATTTTCTATGAGATTGTGTTAAGGTAAATTCCAAGCGCAGCGACACTGTCGCCTACAAAAATACAAACCAAATAGTATCGCCCGCGGTCTGCAGCCGAGCTTCGAATCGTACCGTTGGGTTACTTTGTCGATATTAACTCTGGGTGCTGTAAAAACTGATTTGAGAGCCCTTAATCTTACCGCAAATCTTAGCAAGGAGTCGGGAAACTCTAGCCAAACATTATACCTACTTAGTAATTTATATTTTCTTACTCGGACGAATAAAAAAGGCGGACGGAATAAGTGAAGCATCCATAGTAGGTATCGCTCGGCTCGCTTAAAAGTACGGGCGCCGCACGCACATCACATCCATGGTATGCCAAAAAGCCGCGATTACGCAACGGAATCTCGCTAAACAATAAGTGAAGCATCCATAGTAGGTATCGCTCGGCTCGCTTAAAAGTACGGGCGCCGCACGCACATCACATCCATGGTATGCCAAAAAGCCGCGATTACGCAACGGAATCTCGCTAAACAATAAGTGAAGCATCCATAGTAGGTATCGCTCGGCTCGCTTAAAAGTACGGGCGCCGCACGCACATCACATCCATGGTATGCCAAAAAGCCGCGATTACGCAACGGAATCTCGCTAAACAATAAGTGAAGCATCCATAGTAGGTATCGCTCGGCTCGCTTAAAAGTACGGGCGCCGCACGCACATCACATCCATGGTATGCCAAAAAGCCGCGATTACGCAAAAAATCTAGTGTGACGGTAGTCATTGTTGTAATGTCACAAATAAAAATTTGGTCGAAATTATAGTGGGTTTAGGAAAAAATGAAGTGCTTCAGTCTTTGTTTAGCGAGATTCCGTCCGCCTTTTTTATTCGTCCGAGTTTTCTTATAACAAATACCTTCCAGCCACACGAAACCTAGAAAAGGTACGATAGAAAGTATTGTATTACCTTTCATAATGTTGATGACAAATCTTGCCGTGGAGAAGCCGATGGAGAGGTGTCCCTGCTCGTTGTTACACTTCACCTTGCAGATGATCTCGTCTGCTTCGCGCACCAGACGCGTCAAGCAGTCTGTTTGCGTCTGTATCACAACAAATAACTAAACTATATTAATGCTATATGACATGTTCATCCATGACTATACTAAGGTAGTATATGTATTCAATTTAATTGAATATTAAATTTCATTTTCCTAATTTAAAAAGTTTTTTCTTTTATTACTGCTGAAGACACGAAATGCCTTTCAAATCACAGCCCCGCTTACCTGTTGGGAATAGGCTTAATAAACATAAAGGTGAGTATACACTAGAGCATTTACTTCAAAATCAAATCAAATTATTAATTTGCTAGAACAAAACATCGAGCCGCTCTACTGTTTTACCGTTAGTCATTGAACCGAACATAGAGCACTAGGTTCGCTCGACGCTTTCTTACAAACCAACGAGCGAATTTGTGTAACATTTCATCGAGCAAAGACACGAGCTGCAGATTCGACATTTCAACAAAAGAGTAAACGCAAAATAGAGAGGAATGTAACAGGTAAATACTCACTCGCCGTGAGCATTGCTTCAAACACAGCGTCGAGCATTCGCAGGAACGATACATTACATGGAAATGCTCGAGTAAATGCTCTAGTTTATACTTACCTTTACTACTTACAATTTGATTTAAAGTGCTATACTAGGGTCTACATTATGATTATGCGACTTTTATGATCCGCACATAGCTAGTACACTAATAGACATAACTTATGGAAAGCTGCCAACTTTCAAGGGACTCTGGTGCAAATCATATTACCCAGACAATAGTAATCGTTCATAATGGGGTCATCGCCAGTAATGGCACAGAACAGTTGATTACGTATAGCCCACTAACACGTTATACCTTCTCTCAGTCACTTGTGAAAAGTTCGTGGCTTTACCAGTTGAAAACACCGGGACTCTTGTACAGCACCCAGTTTCGCAGACGACGAGCAGGGAACTTTTGTTGGGGTCCGCACCGGTGATGGCACCAAACAGCTGATTCCTTTATCCCTCTAACACGTTAAACTCTCACTCACTTGCGGAAAGTTCCCGGCTTTTCCGGCAGAGAACACCGGGACTCTTGTACAGCGCCCGGTCCCGCAGACGACGGGAAGGGTGCTCTTGCTGGGGTCCGCACCAGTGATGGCACAGAACAGCTGATTGGCGCGCATAGCGTTGATCGCGTTCACGCCCAGCACCCGCCTCTTATCGTATAAGCGCGACATCCTCAAGGTCTAAGTCGAAGAGAGTATCAAGTAGAATGTGGTTAGTAGGTAGATATATATGGCGATATAAAAAAGAAGGTGGTAAGTAGATATAAGGCGATATAAAAAAAGAATGTGGTAAGTAGGTAGGTATATGGCGATATAAAAAAGAATGTGGTAATAAGTAGGTATATTGTGATATAAAAAGAATGTGGTAAGTAGGTATATAGCGATATAAAAAATAGGTCAGGATAGGTGCAATAAAAAGCACAAGCATCGCCAACCCGCCTGTCAAGTGTTTTTTTTTTTTTTTTTTTTTTCGTGGGGAAATCCTCATGGACGCACTCCGCCCGGGGAAGGCGGAGCCAGTGTCGGACTCTTACCGACTAAAACCACCACGGTGTTCCTCTTCCAACCATTGGCCGGGGGTGTGGGAAACTTATAGTCGTCCAACCATCCCCGGCAGGTCCCGGCTCGCCACTAGTAGGCGAGCCCCTTCTCCCCGTGCGGCATCATCGGCCGCTCCCTTCTCTTGACTGGCGCGCGCGGAACACGACGCGCCACCGTCACGGGCCTTGACTGATCGGGCGGCGGGCTACCCCGAGTCCGCCGCCCGCAGGCCCACTCCTAGGGTGGCTGGAGGTCGGCGTACGCCCTCCTGCGACGCCCGGTCCGTCTCCTGCGGGTGGGGAGGGAGGTCGTTGCCTCTCGAACCCTCTCCGCCGCCTCCTTAGCGAGCATCACCTCCTCGCAAAAGGAGACGACGCCCTCCCAAGCGTTCTCACTCCCAACCATAGCCAAACCAACAGCCGGAAGCGAGAGATCGCTGCCGCCTACTGCAGTTATAAGGTCACGGCGCTGCGTGGCCCAAGCTGGGCATTCCGCCAGTGTGTGCTGCGCCGTGTCCTCAAGGCAGCTCCCGCAGCGATGACACTCGGGAGTCGGCTCCTGGCCTATGCGACACAGATACTGCCCGAAGCAACCGTGCCCCGAGAGTATCTGCGTCAGCCGGTAGGTGAGGGCGCCATAGCCCCTCTCCAGCCACTCCTCCATGACGGGCCTTACCGCCGCTATTGCGGCGTGCCCTGCGCTGGGTTGCGCAAGTCGCTCCTCCCATTCAGCCACTAGGATCTGGCGGACCTCGCTCCGATCAGGTGGGTCCTCACGCTGATGATACCTCAGCGCAAGGTCCCTCGCCTCCAGATCCCAGGGCATTGATCCGGCTAGAAGGCTCGCCGCCTCAAAGGAGACCGTACGGTATCCTCGAATCACCCTGATGGCCATCGCACGCTGCGGCCTACGCAGCAGCGTGACATTGCCCGGCGTCAGGGTGTCCGCCCACACTGGAGCCCCATAAAGGGCCATGGACCGTACGATCCCCTGGTAGAGCCTCCGGCAGGAGGCATTTGGCCCTCCCAAGTTTGGCAGCAGCCGCGATAGCGCAGCCGCGGCCCCTAACAGCTTGGGCGCCAACCGCTTAAAGTGCGGCCCAAAGTCCCACCGGCTGTCGAGGACGAGTCCCAGGTATTTCATCGTCGACTCGATGCCGATTCGGACGCCTCCTACCACTATATGGGATCCCGAAGGCGGCCCCTTTCGAGGCCCATGGAAAAACAGGGCCTCAGACTTATGTAGAGCCACCTCGAGACCCAACCGCCGGATCCTTGCAACGACTAGCGCAACCCCTGCTGTCGCCCGCATGGTCGCCTCACGGTGCGTCTTCCCCCTCGCCGTGACCAGCGTATCGTCGGCGTAGCACGTCACGCCGACGCCGTGGAGAAGTGCACCGCGTAGCACCCAGTCGTAACCGATGTTCCACAGGAGCGGCCCCAAAACCGATCCCTGTGGAACACCGCACGACATCTCTCGTCGACCCCATCCTTCCCGACCCGGGTAGATGACGGCCCTGTCCGTCAAGTAGGCCCCGATAATGTGACGGAGGTAGGTCGGCACTCGATGAAATTCGAGTGCCGCCCTGATGCAACTCCAGGGCAAGGTGTTAAAAGCGTTGGCAATGTCGAGAGACACCGCCAAAACCACCTCCCCCCGGGCCACTGCTTCCTCCGCCAGAGCCCTTACGCGCATGATAGCGTCAACAGTGGAGCGCCCCCGGCGGAAACCAAACTGGTTGTCCGCCAGATCCGGCCCCATCCTGATCAGGTGCTGGACAAGGCGGTTTGCAATTACTCTCTCAAAGAGCTTGCCCACCTCATCCAACAACACGATGGGGCGGTATGCAGATGGTGAATCTGCAGGACGCCCCTCCTTCTTCAGCAGGACCAGCTTTCCAGTTTTCCATCTCCGTGGAAACTGGCCCCGCTCGAAGCATGCGCTAAAGAGCCCGCCCAATCGGGGCCCGAGGACTTTCAGAGCCAGGACCCATGCTCGGCCAGGTATGCCGTCGGGCCCTGGGGCGGTGTTTTTAGCCTGAAGCCGTTTCACCGCCGTCATCAATTCTTCCCGGGTCACTTCGGGCACGTCGTCGTCGTTATCCGCGTTGGGCACCATGTTAGGAGGAACCATCGGCGGAGGGGTGTGCTCCACCCTTGAGGGGAACAGAGCGCTCACCACGCCCTCCAGCAGCTGAGGCCGGAGACTCTGGGATAGTGGTGGGGCCCACGGGCGAAGTTTGCCCCGTACCATAAGGTATGGACGCCCCCATGGATTGCTGTCCAGAGTCGCTCGCATGGCGTCAAAGCCTGCCACTTTGGCTTCCGCGATGGCCCTCTGAAGGGCCACCTTTGCTGCTCTGTACCCCTCGTACAGCTCCTCCTCTATGGCTGCCTCCTCCGGGGTGCGGGGACGCCTCCTGAACCGCCTCCTGAATCTAGTGTACCGGCGTCGCTCGACGACACACGCAACTCGTAGTCGCGCTATGTCCGAGGACCACCAGTACATCTGGCGCCTAGCAGGACCAAGTCTAGCCCTAGGCATCCCCACATCGCACACATGCGACATCGCCTCCTGGAACCACCCAGCCTCCACATCGATATTGACAGGCCTGTCCGGTGCTGTCACCCAGGCCTGTACTATCGAGGCCTCCAGGAGAGCCTCCCGGTCTAGTTTGGCAAGAGCCCATCGCGGACCTACCCCGGCTGGGGCCGCCCGGACTGGACTGACAGAGGTCTGGGTAGAGACGTCGAATTGGATGTATCTGTGATCCGACAGCGTCTCCACCTCCTCCATCACACGCCAGCCCTGGACATGTCACTCCACAGCGGGACTAGCGAACGAAAGGTCCACTATGGACCCACCCCGCTGTCGTACGCATGTCTGGACGGAACCCCGGTTAAGGAGCAGAAGTCCAGACTCCACAGCCCAATCCTCCAGCACCTCACCGCGTGCATCCGTGGACGGGGAACCCCAAGCCCTGGATTTGGCGTTGAAGTCCCCGAGCACTAGCACTGGATGAGGGTGGCTACGACTGACGACGGTGCCCAACCTCACAAGGAAAGCCTCAAAATCGGCGAGAGGTCGATTTGGGGAGAAATAAACTCCCACAACCACTACCTCCCCGAAAATTGCCGCTACGCATCCCCGATCCCTCGTGATGTCCTCGAAGGACGGGAAGCCAGCGGCAGCCCTCGAGATTAATGCCACCAAGCCGTCACTGTCACTCACCCAGTCGTCCCTGGGTGGGACAAAGTACGGTTCAGAGACCACGGCGACGTTAACCAACCACTCCGCCATGCTCTGGAGCAGAAGGTCCTGAGCTCTGGCGCAGTGGTTGATATTTGCCTGGAGGAAACGTAAGGACGTAAAGGCCATAATTAAAGGTCCATTATTTCTGTCTCCTCCTGACGGCCAACTGTATTCGCTGGAGCTTTGGGATCTTGCGCAGTTGCTCTGTCTCTTCTACGTCTTTGCCCCTTGGGTGCGGCGCAAGTCTTGCTGCTCACCCGGTGCCCCGCCGGCTTTCCTACTGCCGCACAAACAATACAGTGCGGTGTAGCTTAACACAAGCCGGCCTTATGACCGGACTGACCGCAACGGAAACACTTGTCCCTATAGCACACCTCTGAGGTGCACCGTACACCGACGTGACCTTCGACCATACATCGGTAGCACTTCAGTGGTCTTGGCTTCAGCAGTTTTACCTGCGCCGACACCCACCCAACGAGCAGCCTGTTGCCATCTGCTAACTTTCGGGCCGCAGTAACTGGGCAGCCAACCACAACCGTTCCCAGACCAGTAAAGCCTCTACTAATCACACCAGACTTTACTTGTTCCGGGAGGCAGCCTCCGACTTTGGCGATAGCCATTTTGATTTCCTCAATCGTGATTGAGTCATCCAGGCCCGAAATTCGTAGATCTGCACACTTGACGGGCCTGGTGATTTTAACATCGTCCCCCTGAAATGCTTCCCGTAACTTTTCAGCTAGAGAATCGGCCTTCTCACCGCTGGTGGCCCCAGCAATCTCCAGCAAGCGAGCACCCGTTACCGTTGTCTTGAATAGGATGCCCTCGATGCCAAGATCGTCAATGTTTATCTTGGCTCGGGCCTCCGCCAAGACACCGGCATAAGTCATGCCTTTCTGTTCCGCTTGAGGCTGCAGTGTAACAACAACAGCCGTGGAACGAGGGGCACGAAGCCTAGCTGCCTCTTGCTTAGCCACCTTGGCCTTCTTTCCCGCCTTCTTTTTGGCAGCCCTCTTTGCCTTCTTGTTTTCCTTCTGTGCTCGCCGGCGGTCTGCCATTCACCTTCATGGGATTCGGAAGCCGTCGGAGGCTCCTGGGAAGTAGCTGTAGCAGACGTTGCCTGGGGAGTTGCTGTGGCAGAAGTTTCCTGAATGGCAGCTACAAACTTTCCCTTGCCCTTGCCTTTTCCCTTTCCTTTCTGCCCCTGTTGGGGCTTCAGGGCAGTCGAAGTCGACGCTACCGAAGCCGACTGGCTGGACTGATCATTCGACGGGCTCGGCATTGCGGCTTTGGCCGCGAATGTTGAGGCCATCTTTTGTCCAACATTCTTCTGATCCGCAGCCAAGGGTGGACGCAAAAGCCTGCCCTCTAAGACGGAGAACCGTTCAGCCACAGCCACTTCTTTCCGAGCAATACGGACAACCTCAGATTCATCAAGTGTTGGCCGCTTGATGAGACCTGCCTCCACTCGCATGCGTTCCTGGCGATCCTTCGCAAGATCAGCTCGGAACTCATCGTGCTCCTTCCGGAGCTCAGCGAGTTGAGCAGCCAGGCGGGCATTCTCAGCCTGCAGTCTGGCTGTCTCAACTGAGGAGGTACGCTCCATAAGCGCAACTGCAATCTCGGCAATTGATGCCGTGGCCTCTTTTAGGGCCTTTTGGCTTACGCCACTTAAGCCCTTTGAAACCCTGGCAACCCTTTTTATTGCCTGCATGGCGTCCTCGAGCTTGGAATTAAGCTCCAAGGTGGACATGTCTTCCGGCTCTTTCTCATTCGAGGCCACTGACGACCCCGAATGGCGAGCAACCCTACTCCTAGACACTTTGCGGGTCGCCTCAGCTATTTGTCGCTCATCCTCTGCGACTTTCGCCTCCATAGCAGCAGCTTTTTGAGCTGCTGCAAGTTCCTTCTGGGCTTTGGCCAAACAAACAAACTTGCCTGTTGTTGGCGGCCGGCCTCTGCCCCGTCTGCTAGTACCAACCTTTGAAGCTGGAACCTCATCCTCACTTGAGATCGAACCCGATTCCAAGTGTTCTGCTGACTGTCGTGGTCTCTTGCGGTAGAACTTGCGGTTCTCATCGCTCACCGATCTGACGGTCGCCCTGCTTGATGAAGTGTCAGAATCTGACACCGCATCCATCTGCTCGACTTTTTTAAAATTAATATTAGTGTTCTCCATTAATATTCCCACGAGTATGGGGGATATAAACGGTCCATCCGGGCAGTGCCCCCTGTACCCGGATAAGCCTAACGTAACCCACCAGGAGGTCGGCTGGTACCCTGGTGGAGGTCGCACTAGAGACTGAACGTTCCTGAGGAACACCCGTGAGCCATGCATCCCCTCACGGTGCGCCGCCGCTTGGGATTCGGGGTAATTTTTTATAGAGGTTTTCTTCCTCATGATCCGGGCGGTTAAGCCAAGACCCTCGATCCCAATAAGAGCCGCGAGACGTAACCACAGCACTCCTACCGGGGTTGCGAGATCGACGGGGGCTGGGAAGGACACAGTCCTCCCGCAGCCTGCCCAGTGGCAGGGTGAGTGCACACCGAGCCCGTCCTTGCTCCTCCACTGTGCCCTCTGCTATCATCAGAGGGACACGCAGAGCAACGCCCCACTCGCCCAGAACGGGCTCCTCCCGCACCAGAATATTCGCCACGGGCAATAAGATCCCCCAAAGGACAATAAGATAAGGTCCCTCGAAAGGATGTTTATTGCCCGTACCCAGGGTGCACCGGCCCAACAACTGCCGTTCCCACCAGACGTGTCGAGAAGGACAAGCAGCCGTCAGGCACACGTGGAGGTTTTCTGGCCAGCACCCCCGCCTGTCAAGTGTGGCGATTATGGCATATCTCTCCCTTTTGGAGGAGACCTATTTTCAGCAGTGGACGTCTTTTGACTGAAATTATGATGATTTATTTATTTATTTATAGTTAATTAACACGGTACAAAAACCAATTACATTAATTAACATAAAAACGATACACAATATAACAATGATATTACAATTTACATATGACAAAATTACATATACCTATGACCTTAACATGGAACAGTGGACACCCTCGCATACATTCTCTCACAGAACATTAGACATACTAGCAAAATTTTATTCCATCCGTCCGCAAAAACATCGCATTCAGAGTTAGCAACCAGGAGGGCATTGAGCGCCTTTAAGGTACGGCACACTGGGGACTCTGCCTGATGATGATATGGCGATATAAAAAATAAGTCAAGATACAATAAAGCGTCTAACGGATATAAAGCAATCTGAAGTAAAAGCTCAAAAATTTCACTAAAATGTAAACAAAATTAAAAGCTCACGAGATAGCTACTTTCTCCTTACATCATAACCATCAGAACCTGCTTAGCTGAGGTTATCTACCTATCTATATCATATTCAATTGTTTTATCATCGAAGCCATAACAATTCTCAGAATTATTACAAGTAGTAAGTAGGTTACACATGCTTAGTTACATGCGATAGGATTTGTTTTGAGACTTTTAACCTTTTTTTAAGATTGCACTGTAGTATCGGATAATAGGTAATTAGCTTTCTCCCAAGGTTGTTTCAGCAATTGTAATAATTAAGTACAAACAATAATAAATACAATTTTATCATTAATGGATGTGCAGTGGCAATTAGGTACATGCTTTATAGGTACCAAACTTTCTGGCAAGCTATTATGTATAGGTAAAGGCTGTTTTATATATTGGTTTAAATACAATACTTATACTACAAGCAGTACGCACGGCTACACATCAAGCTGTACATTTCCAGTATAACCTGATCTCGCATTGTACATAAAGTCTATGCAATGCGAGGTCAGCTTTTACTGGAAATGTATAGCTTGATGTGTAGCCGTGTGTACAAGCAGAGTTCACGGTAGCTTAGCGGCAAAATCACTGGTGTACAGAGTGCCGATTCCGAGTTTGAAACTTAAGGACCAAAAAAGCTAAACTTGTTCTAAAAATAACATAAGTTTTCAACATTCACGGATAGATTTTGGAATGCGGCCAAGCCATTCGGACTTTTGGATCGTCAGTGACGAAAACTCAGTCAAAAGCGCCGACTTTCAATAACAAATCAGTAAATCCTCAGTAATCAGTTCCTCCTTGATTCCGCCAGGGGCGCTACTAATTTATCGACACTTTCGATCGCGAATGCGTAAGTTTCAAACTCGCACTATGCACTCTGGGGCCATACTCCCGACTGGTTCGAGCTCTGAACCAAATCAAGCTAATGTCAATTCCTAGAGAAATGCAGTACTAATTGACACTAACTCGAATTCAAATTCCATTGATACAGCACTCGATCCTGAACCTTGATCACAGAACTCGACTGGTTCGAGTTCTGAACCAAATTGAGCTAATGTCGTGGTCGCGTGCTACTGTGGGGGAAACAATAGTTTTCCCGGGACGTGCCAAAAGCATAGCACTAGAGGGGCACCGGCGCAGTCCAATGGAGTTCTCGGAGCTCCTCTATTTTGTGCAGAGGATGGCCACTGTGTGGTTTTAGTCGGTAAGAGTCCGATATACACCTCCGCCGTCCCCAGACAGAGGGTATCCTCATGGATACACTCTGTCTGGGGACGGCGGAGGTGTAAATCCTCATGGATTTCCACCCGTGAAAAAAAGTTATTGACACTAGCTCGACTTGGTTCAGGACTCGAACCAGTCGAGAGTAAGGCCCCCGGAGTTGCAAGTAAGGCCCCCGGAGTCGCAAGTTCAAATATACTGCTTTATGAGCTGTTGTTTCGGTCTGAAGGGTGCGGGTGCCGGTGAAATTACAATCACACGAGACTTTCCATCTTCATGTCTTAGTTTGGCGAACTGACTTGCGGTACCATTTAGACAACAGCCTAGGTGGTATTGCAGTTGTTATGGGCAAAGGTAACCGCTTAATATCAGGTGGGCCTATAGCTGGTTTCACCATAAAAAAAAACTGTCTCAAAATATTTACGACCAAAATATATTCTTTATCAACTAACATGGAGACAAAGCGCAAAGTTGCAGTCGACGGGCGGCGTTTGGACCGCGACGACCGCTAGCGGGCAGAACTGTGCGACTGCCAGCGTGACCGTGCGGACATGCTGCATGTTCTGGAAGAACAGGTCGCGGTCCAGCGTGTTGCAGCACGGCGGCAGTAAGTACGCGCCGCCGCAGATCAGGACCACGTCTGCGTTCTGTAGGGAAGAGGGTACCGTCAAACACGGCAACATTATCATAATTTTGAACATAAATTGAAAGGCTTATTACACTACGCGGTATTCAGTCTGTCTAACTGAGTTGAGTGTACGGCCGTCGTCTGCTTAAGTTCTTTTTGAGGCGTGCGTCTGTGTGTGTGACTCAATCTGGAGCGTTAGGACGTAGCTTCCGTATTGAATGTTATGTTCAATGTGGTCATGTGGCCGTGGTTAACTTTGCTGTACCTACATAGACAGTGTATGTACCTAATGGTGAACGACTACGTAATCGCCTGATCGCCAGCGTTGCTTTGTGATGACAATTAGGGAGTAGGTACTACATTTATTCAGTTCGATTCAGCCTTTGTCCATAGAAAACAACACTTTGTTGACTGCAAAATTGTCATCGTGCATTAACCTATTGATAAGTTTATCAAATCAAATATTTTAATTTCTTTGATCAGAATCAAGCATCAATGTTTTGAATTCCTTATCGCCATTATCATAAGAAACCGATAGGTAAGTCCAGCTATGTTCAACAATTAATTGTAGTAGGTATCATACCAGCAGAGCGTCTTTTAAGAACATGCGTCCCTGGTAAGCTTCGACCTCGGTGCTGGTGTCGATATGCGCGATGTCGTTGGCCACGCCGAGAACACCTCGCTCCGGGATGTCGTCGTACATGGCCAATGTCCGGATCACCTTCTGTTGTTTGAGGAACAGGCAGGCGACGCGCCCCACATCACTGCCAGCGCCCACCACTGCCACCTATGAGGATGAAACTACGCTTTGTTCAGGCCATTGCCCAACTCTATCACACTAACATTGTATGCAAATTGCAGCCCAATAACTTATAACGTACGTAGATAATTGCTTTTCGAGTAGGTACCTACCTATTACCTTCGTCCTATGCTACTACCACGCTTGGTGTGATTTAGGGAAGAGAAACGCAAGTTAAATTGGAATTGAAGTGTTGGTTTGGATTTTGGAAAGAATGGAAATCAAGTCGAAGTGGCATAGGCAACCTACTTATGCAAAGGCAAACTCAGGCTGTGGATAATTATGAAGAGAAGTTCTTTTTAGATAATCATCATCAATCTAGCCTTTAGATACCTACCAAGAGATGTACTTTTTAACTTTATTTTAATCTCACGTCATGTCAGTGCTAGTAACTACCTAAGGAGTTAATGTTCTACTCAGAAATCTACACCACCACTTAACCGCAGATTTATCAACAAAGCTATCATTTATCAACCGCAGACCTTCTGGGGCGGAAAACGAGGCACGGGGCAGAACTTCTCGCAGTCTTTCTCGATCTGTGCCAAAGTGTCGGAGAGCACGAAGTTCTTGTACCCTCGCGTCGGCTTTGGCACCACAACTGGCTTCAGAAGCCGTCCAAAGCCATAAGCTTGACGGTACATCGTGGTTTCAGATTTTATAATAAATCGTTGTTGTAACGATGCATGCGTCTTCTTATCTTCTTTCACATTTATTTACATCTAAATTGATTTTGGAAAACGGCTTTTTGTATATTTTTACATTGTTTGTTTCACTCAAAGAATTTGTAAGGCTTTCACCACAGAGAAAATAATCACTACGTTACAGCTTTCACTAGCATTTATCTACCACAGAGAAAATGTTATCTACTGACATTTGTATAGAGAAAAGAGCAAAGATAATATAATCACTACGTTTTAGAAAAGAGTATATCGTTCCATGGTATAACAAGATGTTTTTATTAAAGCTTATTATACTTACCTTAATCCGTTCGTTCTTATAGAGGGCGACTTGCCAAACTTAAGTGGCAGTGGGCGGGGCATATTGCTCGCCGAACGGATGGCCGATGGGGCCGTAAAGTTCTGGAGTGGCGACCGCGCACTGGCAGGCGCAGCGAGGGTCAGTCCCAAGTGGTTATATTCTCTTTGGGTAGTCCCTCCACAAGGTGGACCGACAACCTGGTGAATGAAGGTCGCGGTAATCCACTGGATGCGGGAAGTGCAGGATCTGTCGTTGTGGCGATGCTTGGGGGAGGCCTATGTCCAGCAATGGACGTATTTTGGCTAAAATGATGATGATGATGAGAGGAAGAAATGTGAAATCAGAAATTATGGCTCAAAAAGAAGAAGACTAATTTCTTATTCTTTCAATAAAAAGTTTGCCTCCTAATGTTATTGTAACACTAACATCATATCAACATAACACCACACCTGTATTCCCCGAAGGGGTAAACAAAAGTGTAGGTATAGTACACCTATATTTCGTCAGTTATTTTATAAGTCCCATGTTATTACAGCGGGGGCGAGCTTATTGACACTAACCGGTCACAAATCTAGATCCGCGGGCTGCTACTGAGAATTTCCTAATGAAAAAACCCAATAACACTGCCCGACCCGAGAATTGAACCCAGGATTCCACGTTTAGCAGTCGCGTATGCGGACACCAGACCAACGAGGCAATCTTTCGTATCGGCCTTGTTATTATTCCGAGATATCGGCATGAACCGTAGACAGAGAATGTAACGTCAGTCTACGGTGTGAACAGAGTGCCGAGCGCTGATTCCGAGTTTGAAACTAACGCTATCGCTATCGAAAACGCTACCGAATGCGTAGACTAGTAGTTCCTCCTCGTTTGCGCAAGGGGCGCTACCAATTTATGAATGAAAGTCGACGCAATCAGTTGCACATAGGTACGTAAGTTTCAAACTAACACTAGGCACTCGATTCCGAGTTTGAAAGTTACATCATCACACATTTTAGTAGTAGTAGAGCTCTTTTGTGAAAGAGCACGTCCGGGGAAGTACTACCACCGTACCTACTTCTCCGCCAAACAGTGATGCTTGCATTGCTGTGTTCCGGTCTGAAGGGTACGGGTGCCGGTGAATTGTCAATCACATGGGACTTTCCATCTTCATGTCTCAGTTTGGCGAACCGACTTGCAGTACCATTAAGGCAACAGCCTACCTAGGCTGCAACTTCAATACCACCTGGTATTGAAGTTATTATGGGCAAAGGTAACCGCTTAACATCAGGTGGGCCTTTGGCTCATTTCGCCATCCTATACTATAAAAAAACATCGCTATCGAAAACGCTACCGAACGTGTCGACTTTCATTCATAAATCAGTAGTTCTACCTCGATTCCGCCAGGGACACTACTAATATATGAATGAAAGTCGACGCAATCGTTTGCGTATACGTAAGTCTCAAACTCTCAGTAGGCACCAAGTATAAGAAATGCACGTGTCATAGTAATAATATTAGCCAGTTAGCCTAATTATATTCTCTTTGAGTCAGCGATAGCAGCGAGCCTGCCCACTCTGCCGGGCGTTGATGTATGCTTGTCCAGGATCTTAGATATTTTAATTTGGTCTCCAAATAAGAACACAGAACTGTATTTATTTATCTATCGTACGACCTCTATTCCTGCCCAGGTCCCAAATTAGTTGGGGTCGGCGCAGTCAACTCAACTCAGCCTATCGCAGTCCACTGCTGGACATAGGCCTCTCCCAAGTTGCGCCACAACGCTCGGTCCTCTGCCTTCCGCATCCAGTCCCCCCCAGCCACGTTCTTTAGGTCGTCGGTCCACCTGGCAGGGGGGCGCCCTACGCTGCGTTTGCCGATTCGCGGTCTCCACTCAAGGACTCGTCTGCTCCAACGGCCATCGGTCCTTCGACAGACATGGCCAGCCCACTGCCATTTCAGCTTACTGATCCTACAAGCTATGTCGGTCACTCCGGTTCTTCTCCGGATAATCTCGTTACGGATTTTATCCTTCAAAGAAACTCCAAGCATAGCTCGCTCGGCGCAGTGTCTTCTTTCATTTTTGTCTATTACGATTACGACCTCTATTATATTCTTTTTACCCAAAGCGATAGTGTACCATTATATCTAAACATTTTTAAATAATTTCTAAATTACAAACATGAAATAATGCCGGTGCCTGGTGCAGGTAGTACATTGGCTGATTAGGTATTGTTTTAGGTGCCATTTGATGATAATATCTAAGTAGTTACTGTGTACGTAGTTCTCTTCCTGGTTTAAAATACCACTTTTGGAGCCATCTTCATATGTCATGGATCAAGTCTTTTAGATTGGTCTACTTATTTGTTTTATCGATATCACCTAATTTTCTGATCATCGAGCATTAAATCCTATAGAGATGAACAACGGGTTGTCCGGTTCCAAAACTGTTTTATTGATTTGCACAGATAAATAGGAGATAAGCCAATAAGAGCGCGCTTGTGTGCGTCCCTATTGGCTCGCGCCATGACACGCCCGCGTGTTGCATTGCCAGAGCCAATAGGGACGCGTTATGTCCAGTCGAAAATTGGCGGAATCTATTTCAAACAAATAAGATGAGGGTTTAATTCTCGATATCTCGTATATATCAAGGGTTAATTTAATTTAAGATTGCATAATAAAACAACACATAGAACAGACATCAATTTAATAGATATAAGTTTCACCTATATATTATGTTTAACATTCATATTGATTATTATTATATTGTCTACCCATATACAGGCATACTTGTTTATGTATAGATACAACACGGAGGAATTAAAAATGACTAGAACTATAGAGAGTGAAAGCCGCCCAGACAACTTTACGTATCAACAATATTGTAGTACATTACCTAAGTACTTGGCTCAGCGATCACGGTGTACATACCTATGGCGTAACTATGTTACCTTCAAAGGCTAAAATACGAGAAACGCTACCTGCATCACCTGCACACAGCGGGCGGGACGGAACTTAGGCGGAACGTCGATCGAACGTGGACGGGGCGTGCACGTCACACTGCGGGCGGATCGCGAGCGGGACTGAATGACAACGCCAGAAGAAAAAGTTCCGCTGTCTATGTGACTACTACTATGCATTCCCATATAATACAATGCCAGCATATCGGTCGCCCTTGACTTACGATGCCGAGACGTGGACACTGACAGTTGGGCTAGTCCACAAATTCAAAGTCGCTCAGCGAGCTATGGAGCGATCTATGCTTGGAGTTTCTTTGAAGGATAAAATCCGTAACGAGATTATCCGGAGAAGAACCGGAGTGACCCACATAGCTTGTAGGATCAGTAAGCTGAAGTGGCAGTGGGCTGGCCATGTCTGTCGAAGGACCGACGGCCGCTGGAGCAGACGAGTCCTTGAGTGGAGACCGCGAATCGGCAAACGCAGCGTAGGGCGCCCCCCCGCCAGGTAGGCCGACGACCTGAAGAACGTGGCTAGGGGGGACTAGATGCGGAAGGCAGAGGACCGAGTGTTGTGGCGCAACTTGGGAGAAGCCTATGTCCAGCAGTGGACTGCGATAGGCTGAGTTGATGATGAGTTGATGTATCGGTCGCGCACCGCCCGGCGGAGCAGCGGCGGATTGGTCACGCTGTCAAAACGCCCGGCAGGACAGCGCTGTGTGCACTGTCTAAAACAGTTCAGTACATTACAGAACGACGAGACCCGCCGACGATACCCTTCAGTTCCGCTCGCTGTGGGTTTGCAGCTTTAGCTATCATATGGGCAAGAAATATACAACATTATCTCTGTCGTTTCGAACACACCCGATTTATAAAAGACTAGCGGCCCGTCCCCGCTTCGCACGGGTGGACATGAAAATATAGCCTATGTTACTCAGGGCGAATGTAGCTTTCTAACGGCGCCGACTCATACCTAATAAGTAATTTACATTATTTTAGTTTAGGAGAATAGTATTAAGACTAAAAAGCTTCATTTTATTTCTCGCTTTTCAGTTTCTGTTTTCGTCGGTTCAATTTTTTGTCAAAAAGTTTTATTTTAAATTTTTGTTGTGGCTAATATCTAACCTCAGGTCTCCATTATGTTGTAGTGTTTAAAACTACATTATGTGTGCCAAGTTTCAACAGAATCCGTTAACAGGTAAGAATTCAGTGGGTGAACAAACACTCATCCCCTGTTTTCCTACCCTTAGGGGTGGATTTTGATTTTCATATTTAAATGGGACCAACTTCAAGATATAGCCTATCCATTAAAAAAAGAATCATCAAAATCGGACTACTCTGTAAAAAGTTATGCGTGGTCATAGATATTAAAAAAAAAAAAAAAAAAACGCGTCGAATTGAGAATCTCCTCCTTTTTTTTCGTCGGTTAAAAATACAAATCTTCCCTCTTTATAATATTAGTATAGATACCACCACTAAACTTGATAGTAAACCCTGTGGTAAACCAGTGCCTTGGTCAAAGTTAGAGACCATTTCCGGAGTTGCAAGGAGTGTAAGAGCCCTAAGAGCGCGTACCAATGGGATAGAAATGGCACATTTTAAACTAATGGCGTGGTGGTACTCTGTAACTCTGTATGGTATGAACTATAAACAATTTAATTGTTCAAAAAGGTGCATTGAAGCAAACGGCTATTGAACTCGTTCTGATTGATTGCATTTAGTTAAGCTCGTAAGTGCTGCCATCTGCTGTTCTTTTCACATAGCATTCCGCATTGAAACAAATCGATTTAAACACTAGAAATAACTCCCAAAAGGCGTCCTAACCTTGATAATTTTTATCGAGGTATTTCTTCTCTTGTTTGGTATCAAATATGCACTGTGTGTTTAATAAGACTGTCAAAAGATTGTAGTTTTTATTAGCAAATAGATTTGCAGGTAATGTAGATTCACGTTTTACGTATCTTGCATCACGATTTTTAAGCCATTTGAAAGTAACATCAGTTTTTGACCATTAACCTGAATTTTGTGACATTAAATCGAAGTTACATGACACATATTTATTAGCGTAATCTATTGCTTCATTACAAACATCTGTTGACAACCTTCAAAATAAAATCTATAATAAATAACTATGAAAACGGAGTTTAGGGTCTGTTTTCAACGATGTATAAAAATATCAATACCAAAAAGTTGCACAGTTAATCATACGACACAAAATGTATACCATCCCAAAAAGCATTCAAGACATTACATCGTTGAATACACACCTTAAAACTTAAAATTTACTGATATCATTTTCTGGCACACGATTCGATTTACAAAAAAAAAACTAACGATAAACAGATCTTTGCTAAGATTCAATAAGTGCTATTAAAATCTAGAAAAATATTAAATCAACAAAAATTAACAACATCATTTTAAACACTCTTGTAAAATATTCAAACTATTCGCACAAAACATTGTCTATGGCATCGACCATACAGCCCATAGATGCCTCATAGTAGGCGACCGATGTCTGTCAACACATCTGACTAATAGATCTGATGTAGGTCGCAACTATCCGCCACTTGAAAACTTCAAATCAGTTTCGATCACTTATGTGAGCCGTCAATACTTCCGCGTAAGTGAATTTAGCCAATAGCCGCCTTCGTAGGGCCAATCGGATTGCAGTACCCTGCTTTCTCGTAAAGTCAGAAATATTTCTGGTGAACCACCACTAAGGCTAAAATCGCTTGCACTCAATGTTCGATAGCAGCCGTAGGTACGTGCAATGTAGCAGGATTCGTTCAAGGGATTTTCTCGACAAAATGTACCACCGGGAAGGTACGTGACCGTACCTCGGCTAGTTGACAGAATTCATTGTACGCATTATATTTAACAATATTATAGGCGTCTCGTAGACAGAGAATAAAGGTAGACATGCTCTTAATTGCGAAAGTGAGATGACACATATGTCAAAATGTATGAGTGTGAGCAGGATGTAGCATTTTTTTTCTGTCTCTATTTGCGTATCGGTTTTTGTTGTTTGCCATCACTAGTCATTGATGGCAAACAAGTTGTGGTGTCAAAAGATTTTCGTTGATAAAAACTGTAAAACGCCTATTTTGTGATTTGTGACTTTATTGATATTCCAAAAGGTAATATTTAGTGTGTAGTGATGGTGAATTGCTGTATATATTGGCTGTAAAAGCCGTAGTGAACGAAATCTACCAAACATAACCTTTCATCGGTAAGTAACATTTTTTATCTATTACAGCAAGTAAATCAAAGGATTATTGTACTCAAGACTGTTTTCTGTCAATAATAAGCAAAATTTATTCATAACTTCATCTAAAAAGATGATAAAATCATAACTTGTTGAAAATAAATCGAACTATCTCTATCTCATACGGCATACGCTGAGGACTTGTCTATTGTATTCTCTGTCTACGAGGCGTCTATTGGGCTGTATAATCGATAATCTATGATTACTTAAAAATGCCTGCGACACTTCTCAGTCGGTTAAATTAAAATTAACATTTGAGAAAATAAACATTGTGTCGTCTTTAAATTAAACATTATAACTAAAACACATTAACATTAAATAATTTACAATTGTCTTAAAATTTCGAATAGGTAGCAGAACAATGCTTATGGCTCACCGCAAAATCATGACAAGGTCCCAGCAACAATTTCAACAAACAAAAAATGCTGATAAATTATTACTCTAAAATCACATTTTCGCAAAAAAAAATACATTTCATCATGAATGTTAGACCATTGTCTTGTTCCAAAAAATAAACATAGCTACCGACCTACTGATGGCAATAGTCATTTATTCAAAAATGATCACAAAATGCGACATTTCATGTTTACAAAAGAGGTACAAAATTCCTTCAAGTTTCTTGAATAAAAACAACTCTAGGTTTATAATTATAACACTCAGTTATAATAAAATTAAAAGTTAGATAATAATTAAAAATGCGTTAGCATAGGTACCTATAAAGTTATAACCAGGGATGTTATGGAGCTCCGTAACCATAACCGAAACATTCGGATATCCGAAATAAAAATATATCCGTAACCGTATCTGTTTCACAAGTTTCGGATAGTTTCGGATAAGGGCGGAGTCTAAATAAAACGACATGTTTCGACAGGTTTTTGTTTCACCGCTCGCGCGCCACCTTAATTTTGCAGTTTGTTTGTTATTTCTAGTCATAACATAACCTCTTTCATAACTAGTTAGTTTTTTATTTAAAAGTTGATACTTAATTAAAGAAAGTCTTGTGTTAAGTATTAAATTGATTTTATAAAACCAAATGATAACCTAGACTAGATAATACCTATGAATAAAACCAAATTATTACATACTATTTGTGTTTATATTTTACTTCAATCTAATATCCGTAACCGAAACTATCCGAAACTAACGGATAATCCGAAATAATTACATATCCGTAACCGTATCCGAAACCGATATAATTTTATTCCTATATCCATATCCGTATCGAGATCCGAAATATCATATCCATAACATCTCTGGTTATAACACAAATTAGTTATTATTAATGAGCTTTATGAACCTAAAATAAATGTAAATCAGATATATTCTGTTTTATTCCAATCAAGCAACAGTATTTACTGGACTCTGCACAATTATTAAGCGTTTATCCCTTTCCAAACGTCCACGTTATTTTATTGATAGTAATAATGCATGAAGAAAGAAAGAAAGAAAGAAAGAAAAATGATTTATTGCCACAACAAGACGACATGCTGTAGGTGCACCTAAAAAATAACTTAACTAGGTACATTTCTTGAATCATTTTATCAATGTATGATAACCACTTTGCATGTGGTAGCTGCGGCAAAGAGAAGAAAAAAACAAATTACAAATTGTGACACTTTGTGTTACTTTAGTTCATGGTAATTCAATTCCACATTGAATTAAGGTATGTAATTTTAGTACCTACTTTGAGTTTATTACCTGGAAAAACCTAAACTGGTTTATTTCCTACAGTGTATCTGCCAAATATATGTATATTTTTTGTGAAAATAAATAAATAATCAAAGGTTTTCTGAAACACAATAGATTAATTTGTTGTTTCGCTGCCGCCGGCGGCCATGCGCTCGTTAACGAGGTTAGACGTTACCCTCCATTGAAATCATGACTTTATTTATTAATAATTATGACCAAGTAGATTCATAAAATAGGAATGCACGAATATTTCAAACTGTACTTTTGATAATGGGTTTATCCACAGAAATAGATAAGAGTAGAATGGTTGTAATCACAATTTTACTTGCGATTCATACGTGGCAACTTTCGAACAAACTACGCCTACCATATTGACGTCATTAATTTTTAAATATTAACTTTAATCAAATGAACTTTACAGTTTTTTTTTCTGTAGTTAGAAACAGCACAATAAGGCATTTTTGCGGGTTTTTATTACAGTATTTACAGAAACAAGTCATAAGGCGTACTGAGAAAGGCTTTGAAATGCCCTGCACTATGGTACAGAGTGTTGGCACGCGCGTCCTGTCCACTTTTCCATTCTATCTATTTCTGTGGGTTTATCCAAGCCCCTTTATTTTGAACCATAACCTGGTGTTCTGGCGCAATAAGAATGAAACAAAAAACTAGTTATTAGTTATAATAACCGACAGTAGACTGTGATATTGATGTGATTGGAGTGATATTACGCTTACAGGGTGGGAATGAACACAACTTTGTAATGCTATATTTAAAGGAATCCTAACGCTAGCATTCGCGTGTAATGTAACAGTTCTAGTTTGATCATTACATCTGTGAATACGTCGGGGCGAGCATTACAGAGCGCAGACTTGGAATGTTACATAACATAACATCACGGCCCTATTTACGCACATAACATCACGCCCGTGTATTTCCCCGAAGTGAAAGGCAGAGATGTATACCCACATTACGCCAGTTATGTTATAAGTCCCATGTAATAGGGGGCGAGCCTATTGCCATCAACTGGGCACGAATCCAGACTCCGGACTGCTACTGAAAATGTTGTAATGAAAAAACCCAATAACACTTTTCCCATCCCGGGGATCGTATGAGCCCACGCTTAGCAGTTGCGGAAACCACTAGCCCAATGAGGCATGCTGTACGGTACTATTTGATAGTTTGTAACAAGCAATGTTCAATGTTCCTGCCAGGTGGACCGACGACCTAAAGAACGTGGCTGGGGGGGACTGGATGCGGAAGGCAGAGGACCGAGCGTTGTGGCGCAACTTGGGAGAGGCCTATGTCCAGCAGTGGACTGCGATAGGCTGAGTTGATTGTTTTTTGTTGAATGTTCAATGTCGAGCGGTTACTAAAGCGAAAGCTCCTCGGTCAGTACGTTGAGCTGACGCATTGTAATGTAATGTTCAATTTTGAATATTGCATTGTTACATTACACTGACAGTTGGGCTAGTCCACAAATTCAAAGTCACTCAGCGAGCTATGCTTGGAGTTTCTTTGAAGGATAAAATCCGTAATGGGACTATCCGGAGAAGAACCGCAGTGACCGACATAGCTTGTAGGATCAGTAAGCTTAAGTGGCAGAGGGCTGGCCATCTCAGTCGAAGCACCGATGGCTGCTGGAGCGGACGAGTCCTTGAGTGGAGACCGCGAATCGGCAAACGCAGCGTAGGGCGCCCCCCGACAGGTGGACCGAGGACCTGAAGAACGTGGCTGGGTGGGACTGGATGTGGAAGGCAGAGGACCGAGTGTTGTGGCGCAACTTGGGAGAGGCCTATGTCCAGCAGTGGACCGCGATAGGCTGAGTTGATGACGTTACACGCGAATGTTCGCGGTGAGTATTCTTTAACACTCCAGCACTTCACAACGTCAGGTGCCAGACGGCTTTCTACCGGGAAGTGAGATAGGTTCCTAACACAGACATCCAATGCTGCTGCATTCGGAGCTCCGAATGTCCAACATTTACAACTACCCCTCATTATATTCACAACCCGTCGCTAGCGACGCTTATTAAGTAGATCATAAGAAATGTGCTGATCACTTGATTATACCCCGCTTGACAATGTTCGTGGTGACAAAAATATATACATCATGTTTTTTTTAACAGATAGGAAACCTTCCGGGTTTGCAATAACCATCAAGATGATTTTGACGCAGTAGCCCGCGAAATTTTAAATTTCTCGCGTTTTTTAGCAAATTGTAACTATATTTCACGTTTTATATTTCTCGACAATAATCAAAATATATCTATTGAATAAGACTCATAGAAAACATTAACTAAGCTCCGCGCGAAATTCGCTTGATAATTTGATAGTTAATATTAACAAAACAAACACATCAAAACGCAACACAACAAAATAACGCACAAAGCAAAGCACAACACAATTTGAATTTTGCGGGCTACTGCGTTGCAAACACCAAGCAAACTATTTTCGATTTAAAGTTATTATAATAAAAACTCTACTCTGTCATTGTTTTTATTTCCTAGAATTATTTGCCACTCTAATCACGAGCTTTTCAGGCGAACACATGGACTGTCTGTTTATCGTGTATTCAACCTGCGTAGGCGCACTTAACGCTATGCTCAAAATTAACAATAAATTAGGCATTGGTGCCGATTCTCTTGTACACCCACCTAAACCTTACTATAACTAAAATTTACAAATTTTAGTTTAGAAAATCATAAAACTTATTCTGTGTTTATCTTTTTCTTATTTTAGAAAACTTGTTGACAGCTCTAATAATTGAGTTTGACGCATCTAAGTTGAATTGGCGGTGTTACCAGTACATCTTAATTTTTTTATTAAAGAGTGAATGGAATGACCGAAAGTTCACAAAAACAGAAGGAAATTAAATAATAATTATATTTGGAATTATTAGTTTATCATTAAAATTAAGAAGAAAAAATCATGTCACCAAATAAAGTACATTTTTGTTTTATATTTTCAATAATATATAAATTGGAATAATGTGATCAGATTAAAGAGCTAGGTTATTATTTTCTACGGCCCGTATTACAGAACGATACTCAAGCGTTGATCACTGTTTAAAACTAGTTTTGAATTGAGCTTTGATTTTAGAACGTTCCTCAAGCAGAGATTTATTGATCACAGTTCAGCTGAGTTTAGCTTTATTTTAAACTGTCACCTGTTTCGGTATTTGAGCAGAGATTTGATCTGTAATCAATCACTCTAGTGTGGTCCAGACTACGCTTGAGTAGAGATTTCTATTTTAATTCAGGTCAAATTCGTGTGTTATGTTGTTGAATTAAAGTTTATAATAATTACCGTTCTGGAATAAGACCGATACTCATGTAACGATTCTATCCTTAAGTAGTGATCAGGTGATTGGAGTTAAACTGTACTTGAGGCACCTTCTGTAATACGGGCCTAAGAGTACCTATCAAAGGAGATATATTGTTATTAGTGCAGCTTATCATATTGTATATCTTAAACAACGAGAAACAGAGCTATTTGCAAAAAAACGCAAGGACCTTTGAATTCCATGGGCAATCACAATAATAAAATATTTCTTTAATTTAAAAAGCTGGAATTTCCCTTTTTAAAGACGTGGTTAAAAAGTTCTAGCACCCAGGACACGAAATTCCTCAAAAAAGTTGAATAAATTAGAAATAAGCATAGCTTCTTAAATCGTTGGAAATAAGCTAAAAAGTACAAAGTACCACGCAGGATTACAAACTTGGAGACTTTCTCCCCAAAAGAGGGAAAATTTGTGAATTCAGGCTTTTTAGGGACACATATTAGCATAAAATGATAGAATTGAATGTCAAACATAGATTTATTTTTTCCCATTGTATGGATTTATGTACTTCTTATCCTTTATTATATAGGTACCTCTTCTCATCGAAATTATAAATGTCATTGTATATTTCTATGAACAATTTACCTTTCTGCTGAATCTACAACAACTGCAACCACATAGTAGGCATCCATTATTTATTTTAAACTACCTAAAAACTATAAAAATGAATAAAATAAGCTTTGCAATTTTAGTTGTTGATAACTAATTATAGTCGACATGTATTTTGATGCCTTCTAAAAATAGTCAGATTTAGGTTGACATTTCTAATATTAGGTGAAAAACGTCAATTACAGAATAGCAAAATGTCAATTTTTACTAAGTTGGATAACTAAACTAATTTTGGTCCTGTCAAACCAAAAATTAGTTTTAAAGTGAATTTCAGAATAGAAAACGTCGTTTGACAGGACTAAACTAAATTTAGGTGATTTTTAGTCTAGTTTAGAGAATTTTGTGACAAGAGAATCGGCACCATTGTCTGCTTTCTTAACAAGTATAATAAGTTACGTAACACTCCTGAAAGTATTCCTAGCCAATAAAGACGCATGATGTACTTGCACCTCATCTGTCAAGATCTTACACCAAACAATATTTAACGGTAGTGAGTGAGGTAATTTATTGTAACAAGTGTGAAGATAGAACAATAAATACCAAATTATGATAAACGATAAGGCGGTGCTGTAAGACCTGTAGCTACCTATTAGACGAGGACGGGTTTTTTATTCAATAATTATAAAATGCGTGAAAAAATATCGTGATGCATCAATTTATGACTATGGATGCTCAATGCCATGGTCAAATAAACAGGTTGAAACTATAATGTTGTAATTAAAATAATTGAAAACTTCTTAAGGTAACTGAAAACTTCTTCAGAAATCGCGAATAAAAAAACAAGTGTTACTTACATTTTGTCGAGTCTGATTGATTAAGCTGATTGTTTTTTCGCGATTTCTGGGTTGGTCCACAGTAAAAGTTGTTCATAATCATGAGTACAATGAGTCCTTGAGAGGTTTTCAGTTATTTTAACTACACCTTAAATTACTCGTACTTCATCTGAGCCACCTTTACGTATCTGACACGAGTAGATGGGTGGATTTTTGCGTTGTACTATTGCTATGGAAAGTGACGTATTCAACACCTCTTAGCTTGGGTTCGCAAATTGCAACGTCCAAACAAAACGTTAAACGTTCTCTACTTCAGTCCGAGGCAAACATAGCGTCGCACTTGCATCGGATCAAATGTCTGTTCGCGCTTATTCAAATTCACAGTATCGTTTTCAAATAAATTCTAGAACAACATCCAAGATTTCGACAAATTAATGGTAAAACCATGTCTGTTGTATGAATACAAAACATTTCAAGCGGAGTCATAGTACATACATATCCTTAGTAACTAGCTAAGTATATTACATTTTACAACGCAACGGCATGACTCACACATAAGGGTTGCTATACATAAGTCAGGTCGGCTCATTCGATTCTGCAATTCGTATGTAACAACAGTCGTCGGCCACAAAATGTTGCCAAATTGAATGAGCCGACCCAACTATGTGTATAGCAACCCTAACGCACTCGAAGAGATATTACATAATCTATATTTTATATGTAGTAGATTATAATTAAATTTTGTAAATATGTAGGAAACGACATCAAAAATATAGATTCTAAAATTGTTTTGAAAAATATAGGTTAGTCTGATATCTGCGTAAAAACATTGAAGAACAAGCCAAAATTAAAATACAGTAATTAATATTGAGTCTTGTATAGTTAAGTAGAATTAATTGCTAATTTAAAAAAAAATACAGCAACTGTAGATACATGAACTATGTAAACTTTTCTAAAAATCGATAATGTATAACATCGAAAACCTATACAAAGCTGCAAGTAGGAAGGATCCATGAGAGTAGATTCAGTAGAAGATATGAGCAAACAAGTTCAACAGCGTAACACATATAAATATGAACGTTTTGCCGTCAAAATAGAAAATTCGAAGCAATTGAAGAATTATAAAATACATCGAAAACTAGTCTGTGGTGAACGCAGCTTAGAGTGCGCCAGAAAAATAACTCCCTACGAACGAATCATCACAAACGCACATAAGCATCTTGGTGTACCAATCTCGCATCGCTACGAGAACTTATAATACTGAGTTGTCTCTCTGAACCGAGGGCCTTCCGACTGGTTCGAGCTCTGAACCCAATCGAGCTAAAGTCAATTCCTAGAGGAATGCAGTACGAATTTACACTCACTCGAATTAGATTGATACAGCACTTGAGCCAGTCGGGAGTAAGGCCCCTGGACACTGTGTCCAGACACCTACTGAACATCAGGGCTCCAACAGATTATTCGCTAAACACATGTAAACCGCAAAAGTAAGTGCAGATCCATATTAGCTACAGAAAAGTCTAACATATTTTATCGCAGCTTAGCTCACGAATTTTTTTCACTCGTCATATAGTAATAGAATAGTCTAGAAATATAAATATTAGAATATACGTAAACAGATAACTCTTTAAAGAATAAATAGTCAATATAAAATGTAACAAGTATACGAGTTTCACTTAACGACTAATATAGTGTAACCTAGTACTCCAGAATATTCCACGAAGAACAATCTCCGTATCAAACATTACGCTATCGAAGCTGCAGTCGGATTATAATTAAATACTACAAGATAACCCTTATCATCTAGTTGGCAGAATCACACGAACTTTTAATATTATAATGTAGCCAAACACGGAGACCACAGCGATAGACTATACAAATAAATATTTAAAGCAGGATCGATAATACAATTTAGAATAAAATATATTAATATATTCTTAAGTAGCCAATAAATATAGTATATAAAAATATTGGGGCAATTTCGGGGCATGTCATCCCACTCGAGTTTAGAGAGTAAAACTTCACAAAGGTAAGGGATTTATACAAGACAAATCGAAAAATACGAGAACGATTATGAATCGTCTTTGGAAATGCAAAACTGACAATAACTTAGGCCTTTTAGTGAAATAAAAAGACATTACAAGTGCAAAGATGCTGTGGTTCTAATACAGAACAGACGTGACCTACAACTTACCTAAAGACAATAATTTAATTACACAAGGCAAGAACAAGTCGTGTTTCACTTCACACATCCGTACATCTACTCGTTACACTGATATTATTCTATCTACTATCTAATTCAATCATTTTGTGTCAACGAACGGGGATAACAATGCCAAAAACGGGTCATTAGAAGAGATATACTTACTAAAATTTAGTTGTGGACGTCGGGAGAACGTTAAAATCGAGCGGATAAATTCAAATTTCGCCATAATCTCAACCATTCATCAGATTATTGCAACATTCCCACCGCTTAGGGTTACCAGATGCAAAAATGAGATTTACTGATAAAACCCCTGACTTTTCAGTAAATATCCTGACATTTTGTCTTGGTGTTCTTTTTTTGGTCAAAAATATTTTAATTTTTACTACTTCTGTTTGTTATTTTAAAATTCTAACAAGTTAAAATTTTCCCTGTTTCCCTGACAGAGAGCCAAAATTCCTGACGTGTCAGGAGAATTCCTGTCTTCTGGCAACCCTACCCCACTATGCTTATTGGTAAGTCCAGGCGGTATGTCGGTGTCACACGAGTAGCCTCGCCTATCCGCACAGTGAGGCTGTAGTTTATACTGCGTAAGGAAGGCCACTTACTAAAGCCGCACCAGTGTCCACTCACACACACGTACAAGATAGATACTGTGATAATGATCACACTAACAGCAACCCTATCCATTATTGCGGACATCTTGTGTGCTAAGATCGTTTCTATACTATCCTTCCATGTGCCTACTGTCGAAATCTAAAACAAATATATTTTGGATTTACCAAAGAGCCTAAAACTACAGATTCAATTCACAAAATGTACAATTTCCCATGTGTGCATTATTAAAGTAACGATTATTTCATACATGGCGACATAATACCTCGTATTAAGCTCATCAGGTCGAGTCAATCTAAACGAATACTACAACGAGCTACCTCGCACTCAACCATCCTTCTCAGTGCTACCAGGGAAGTGCCTAAACATTACAAACCTAATCATCACAAGTTTCCAATGGAAATCTATATTAAACCCATAGTATTATTATACCTAAACACATTGATATTACCTCACACTCCTCTATATTAAATTTATCAACTATTGTGTCAAATACATACGTCATAGCAAAGACAGATCGATAAATATAGTCGAGAAATAGTAAGAGGTTCCCTGTTTCCATGTTTTACTTTCTTGTTTTAAATTAGGATTATTTGTGACGTTACTTACGAGGTGAGCAGATAAACTGATCACACAATTTTGATCTTCTTTTTTTAAGGGAAAGATTGTTTGACTTTTAAATTATTTCTAGTAGCTACTATAATGTAGTATTTATTACACGCCACAAATAATCCCAACGGTCTCTAAATTTTAATTTTAACGACAATAAATGTTTTATAAAGAAGATTTAAAAGTTAATAAATACGTGGGACCAAAAAATCATTATATTCATGGCACTTATACGATAACTAGGTTTTTGTACAAGAAAACATTTTGATAAATACAATAAAAATAATGGCCGCTCTCTTATCTCACTGAGTACCAGCGAGTAAAAAAATATATTTAGAGCATCATGCCATAGACGCGACATATAATACTTTAACCGCTAAAATTAAAGGATAACAACAGGTTGTCTATTACATAAAATATGTAGTTTCAAAAGAACGGCCAGTTTTCTTGTTTTAAAGCTTAGAAATACGCCCATGGCAAGATGCACTTTAAATATGGATGACAAGGCAAGTACAATCAATAAGTCAAGACCTGAAATCTTATTACCGATTAATCAACAACAATCGAGAATCGATTATCGTTACAACGAAAGCCGTTGCTTAAATACATCTAACTGAATTTATCTAAATTTTGGCAACTACCATTTTCCACTTAAACGGTACGGAAAGTGCATAAGTCAGTATTGTTAGCGACAGCTGAATCATAAGTTTATATTGCACTATTTAGTTCATGAAGTGCTCATTTTGGATACTTTTCGTTTTCCATTTAAACCTTTCATTTTGTTACATTAGAGTAAAACGAATCGTAACGGAAGAATAATATACCTTGATGAAGCTAATTTTGATTAAGAGATGCATTGAGTTTTCATTTTTTTTTTAAGAAAATGTATCCAAATGAACACCTGTCTTAAATCTATGTAAAGTAGTGAATATCATTTAATATTATTGCAAGTTTCGTTCAAGGGAGACGGATGTTAACGCTATTTTATACTATATTATTGCTGGTACTTATTGATCAATTCGACTCGCAAAAATTAAATATTTATTAGAAACCGCTAGAAGGGAGGAAATTATTCATGAAAAATATGGTTATATTTCGATCCTAAACTATTTTAAATAGTAGCTGGAATATTATATTTCGAACATAATAATATGTCAACGCGAAACTTAATAGTGACGATTCAAAATCTTACTCGCTACCAAGGTTAAGTGGTAATAATCAGTATTAATAAGTACTTTGAGCCTATGAAAAAGCACCATAGAAATATAAATCACACTATTATTATAAATAAAACCCGTAATACAGTTACATATTGTTCCACTAAAGAAGCCACGAGAATTGTGATCTTGTGAAGTACTTCTATACGGATTCCTGTGGATATCAGACTGTCAGAATGTCAGCCATACAAGGAAGACTTCTTTAAGGAAACATCGCTATCCAAGCTGCGTTTTAAAAGGTTTTCTAGAAACTTTATCGAAATTTTCGTGTTTATTTCCTTAAGAGGCTTTTTAAGTTTCACAGCCATCTCGCTCTAATTTAGCACTTTTTTAAAGATATCAAAATATTTTACGCGATATTGAAAAATGTATTCTATAAACATCATATTTTCGTCTTGATTTGTTGCTTAGAAGGAGAAGGAGAGAGGAATACAATTTTTAGAATTTTTTCAGAAGGCCTATTTTCGTAATTAAAAACGTTCAAAACATGGCACAAGCTCTGCTTATTTTGCTGTGTAAAAATGTCCCAAAATATGTATTATTATTATTATTTGTATGTCTTTATTTAATCACGGCTCATCCTCCGTCAGGAAGATGTCCGGAAATTTGGAAGGCTTTCCAGAGGACACAGGTCCAGCTAGCAGTCACCCCTTTGGCAAATTTACTCTATGATGGGATTGGGCACGAACCGAAGACAGTCCACAGCTGCACTATAATAGTACAGTCATATTCCGTCTCAGGAAGGTGCAGGACTATTGCGAAATATGGGAACTATTATTATTTATAGTCCCAAACTAATCTCAATGCTTTAAATCTCAATGACCTGATAACAGATGTTCCTGTTTGCCGTTTATTTGTGACACTTCGGCCATTAATGCCACCAATAAACCGCAATCAGAAACATCTTCTATCAGGAAATTAAAATTTAAAGCATTTAGATTAGTTTGGAACTGTATTTTGAACGTTATAAATTACGAGAATTGGCCTTCAGAATTAAATTTCGCCTAAATCTCTTTAAATCTTTATAAAAAGGTTTAAAATTAGAGCAAAAAGGCTGTGACTCGTGACAGGGGCCTTAATTACGCGATTGGAAGTAACTATGATCAGAGTTGAAAACAATCGCTCGTTATTAATATCTACTGGAGGCGTTTGTCTAAGGCTGCGATTAATCTACAACACACATAAGCCTTTGGTAATACTATCGGCAGTGAATTGTAACTTTAATATCATAGATAGTGTTGCTATTGGCACATAATCCTTTCAAGAAATTTCGGAATGAAAGTGAGTTATAAGTGCCAAACTTTTCATGGAATACATTCGTCTGGAACAATATATTCCAAAATTCGTCTACGTAATGTTTCAAAAGATTAGATTTGGTTATTGTAATATCTACTATTGCTACCTCGATTGGAAACGTTTGTAAGCTACTGTAATGCTATTACCTATAGTCTAAGTTCGTATTGTCTATCGATACTTGAGTTTGAAGCTTGTCTTTCGTGACTGACTAAATATATTTGGATTTTCACCACTAGATCGGATAATCAGTGCAATTGCCCATTATTACTAATACCTAAACATTATGGGCGTTTTAATGACTAAGCGAAAAATGGAATGTTAATCTACAACCTACTGTTACTGACATCTGTTAGTACGATTTAATAATGCAAAAAAAAGCCATAAAACGTATTAATAATAACATACGATACTCATAAATACTACACAGATGCTATATAAACCCACATTAATATATTAATATATTGTGACAATCAGTAAAACGCACGTGATTTATTATGTTCGTACCTAATTTGTAACGAGTGCAATACTAAAATTTAATTTTCAATTCCAATTAATCAATTATAAATCCTCAAGTAGTTTGAATATTAAAAAGAATAAATTTAAACTCTCACCGCTCGAAACGCATTCACTAACCAGAAAATATTGGAATAACCGTCATAAGAATCAATTTCATAATCATTATTTTTTACAATATATGGAATTAATAATATTATTAACTACATCTACAAAAATGTATATTACAAAGGAAGATCTATTAGTGCGATTGTACGAAATAATTAGGTACGAGATAAATTACCCACTGAAAAACCAGTTTGTTGTGCATTCGATATGTATAGAGTTAACACGGTACTGTGGCGACGAGGCTTACTTACATTACGGATAAGTAGAGTTAACACGGTACTGTGGCGACGAGGCTCACTTAAATTACGGATAAGTAGAGTTAACACGGTACTGTGGCGACGAAACTCACTTACATTACGGATAAGTAGTTAACACGGTACTGTGGCGACGAGGCTCACTTACATTACGGATAAGTAGAGTTAACACGGTACTGTGGCGACGAGGCTCACTTAAATTACGGATAAGTAGAGTTAACACGGTACTGTGGCGACGAAACTCACTTACATTACGGATAAGTAGTTAACACGGTACTGTGGCGACGAGGCTCACTTACATTACGGATAAGGCTCCACGCGATGACTAGGACGTCGTAAAAGCGTTAGGTTATCATGCAAACCGCTATCGACTAATTCAATTAAATGCAGTAATACAAAGATTCCAAAGACACTTCTTATGATAAAATAGGTACAATACGAGGACAATCTTAACGTTAAACAAGAAGTATTCGCGCTAAACGGGAGCTAAGAAACGCGACCAGCGACGGCCGCGACCGCGGGCCGCCGAACACTACGCGGGACAACTAAAACTATGAGATTGCAAACGTAGAGAACAATACTGTCGAGACTCACGTTCCGGAGACGATGCGGGCGCGGCACGGCCGGCCGCTCCTACGGTTTGCTCCTTAGGCGATAATATCACAGATTCCTAAATAAAAGTAACACGCGACGAGAGAGACGCGGAGCGACGAGAGCCAAGAGTCGAAAGACGAGTGGCCAGCACTAGCCCTCCGGGGCGCCGCCGCACATGCGTTCCAGCTCTAGAAGCTCCTGCAACACAACATATCACTTATTTTATATGAAGAAGTAAACTAACACACACACAACACACACACATGACATAACACGAAACAAAATAAAATCTAAACTTATAAAACACCCTTTAGAGGAATTGGGGTGCATCATGGTATAATAAGATGTTTCACCAGGTATTCTCTTCCCGCGATGACAGCGCGATCCCTCCAAGCTACGTCACGATCAGTGTTGCCATTGATTGATATCTTCTATACATTTAAGGAGATTTTTGTATTATGAATAAAAATCAAAAGAATATAAAATAAATTCCTAACTAGCTAACTATTTGTTATCTCGTGTTATTCATCTAATTAGTTATTAAAGGAAACTGTATAAAATTACTAGTTCAAAAGTGATTCTTTATAGAAGCAAGTAAATGAAAAAATGCATTTTGCGCGGGTAATTTATTTACACAAAGTGGCCGCACATCAAAGTCATCAAACTGACAAGTGACACGATAACAGCCCGCTATTGGCTCCTAGCCGTCACGGGAAGAGAGTACCTGGTGAAATATTTTATTATACCATGGGATGCATTAAAACAGCCTCCACGAGTGAAATATTTAGTTAATCGTCCGGCGCACCTTCGGCAGTCAGCCCCGCTACCAACCTACTGACTGGCTAATCTTTTCCCCACGGCATGAGCTATTATCATTATGTAGCTCATGTCGAAACGATAGAAGAAGAAGAAAAGGAATTAAAACCTAATAATGACTTATAATTTTCATAACATTAAAACATTAACATTTAACATTATGTATTTTTTTAGCAATTTGCTATTGAGAAGTAATATAAATTAGTTGAGGGTGGTAAATGGGAATTTTTGCATGGGACGAGCGAGCGCGATGCGTCGTGTTCAACCACCCACATCTTGTTGTAATGAATGTCGACGGACCAAGCGGTGTACAGAAAAACTTAAACTGGCTTATGTTCTACACCAGCCATACTCAACCTTTTTTTATATAGGGGCCATAAAAACGTTTCAGTCATGGTGTCGAGGGCCGCAAGCAAAAATTATTTACGTATAAACGTAATTTCAAGATAACGATGTAGTTTATTAATGAAAAAAGAAAGTTTTAACAAAGATGTTTACATGTTTTAATGCGATTTTTGATACTGTGAACACTTTTTCAAAACTTTATCAAGATCTGGCTTGTCGCTATACATGCTATTCTTATAACATCATCCAGATGAGAATCTGTAAGTTTGTTTCTGTAAACGTTATTTGTGTATTTCATTCATAGTAGACTCAAAGAATGTTAGTAGGAATTGGGCACATCTTTGGACACTTTTATATTTTTGGGGAACAAAAAATCGCTGATAGCGCTCGGCTCACATTCCCGTTCTGAAACACCCATTATCTGATGGGCGCGGAATTTAAAATGGTTTACAATAAATTTCTAACTTTAGATGGGCCAATAACAAAGGCCCGCGGGCCACATGCGGCCCGCGGGCCGCAGGTTGAGTATAGCTGTTCTACACTGTATCTGCCAAATGTATGTTTTTTTTTGTGGAAAATAAATAAATAACAGTTTCATATATAAACATCATCATCTTCCTGCCCTGGTCCCAAATTACTTGGGATCGGCACAATACGTCTCCTTCCTTTTTTGTCTATCAGCCGTCATCCCATTATTTACACCATTTTCATCCACATCGTTCTTTACGCAATCCATCCATCTTTTCTTTTATTTCTAAACTAGCTGTGCCCGCGACTCCGTACGCGTGGATGTCGGAAAATAACATCGTGTCATAATTATGAACACAATGTCTTCAAATATATACATATAAGCGCCTACACAGACGATTACACTATTTACCGACCATACTATATTTTGTTTTTACAACCAACCGGCTAAGGTGATGGAATTTCATGGAATTAGCCCTAAAATCCCTCATTCTGAGAAGACGCTCGTGCCCAGCAGTGGGAAGTAATTGGGCTGATTATGTTATTCTATAACACTAACCACATCTCTTCTTATGCTGAGAAGAGGCCCGTGTCCAGCAGTGGGACTGTAATGGGCTGGTAATGTTATGTTATTCTAGAATACTAATAATATCCAGTTCATTAACTCTTCTCATTTTGAGAAGAGGGCCATACCCAGTAGTGGGACAATAATGGGTTGACTACGTTATGTTATTCTATATTTTCTAGTTTCTTAACTCTTCTCGTTCCGAGAAGAGGTCCGCGCCCAGCAGTAGGGCAGTAGGTAATGAGCTGATTATGTTATGATAATCTATTACACTAACAATATCTAGTTCCTTAATTCTTCTCATTCCAAGAAGAGGGCCATGCCCAGCAGCGGGACAGTGATAGGCTATGTTATGTTATTCTATATTTTCTATACTACTAATAGAATCCAGTTGTATTTGTAGGAACCTGAACCTGCATCCAACCAACAATCATGACCTCTACTTTGTATGCAACTTAATACAATAGAGGGGTCAAGCTGTATCGCTGGATCTACTCAACCGATTAAACATACCCTATATTTTAAGTTAGACTAATACCAATACAAATGCTAAGTTAAGTAATTTCATTACGATCCGTTCAGCCGTTTTCACGTGATGAGTTAACAGACAGACAGACAGACAGACATACATTTTTTAAACGATTGATTCGTGTTCTATAGCTTATTTCTAGTCCCCCTAGCCGGTTTTCGCGAAAAAAAACTCAATGTACAGACTTTTCGACCTTTACAGTTTTATTATAGTATATAGACATACAGGGAGAAATAGTCATACGACAAATTTTAGAGGTGGATTCTACCAATGAAACGGAACAACTTTTAGTAGTTTAGAAACAGGAGTTGAAAACGTTTTCGTGTGTCTAGCAAAAATAACTTTCGCCCTTCTTCAGTTGAGAAAAAATGTCACCTGGCATGTTCAGGCAACAAATTTGTCTAACCTATGTCAGTATTACCCAGTAACTGGGTTGCGGAGGTCTGATGGCAGTCGTTGCGTGTAAAATACTGATGTTCAGCCGCAACTGGTTAGACTGGAAGCCGACCCCAATATGATTGTGAAAAAGGCGAGGAGGATGATGGTTGTGGGGCGTGGTCCGTGTTACCTGGTCGCGGTGCTTGAGCAGCAGCTGCAGCAGGCGGTCGTGCGTGCGCGCCAGCTGCTCGCGGCGCGACGCGTACTTCTTCTCCAGCCGACAGCACTCGGCCACGCCGCGCTCCACCGACTGCAAGCGATCAAACAACACTAGTGTCCGACCAAACCTTCAGCTTCGGGCACCTTCGCCCAAAAAAAAACACCTTACACGCCAGGTGACTCGCTAGGCTCCAGGCGCTAAGCAAGCCACCCGTTCAGAGCGGACGTAACCTTAGGGTTCTGACCACGTGACTTCTACATTTTCAAAACCAACCCAAAGTGACCTTTCCAAATCCGTGAGGAGAGTTATCGAACATGTTCTCCAAGTAAACGCAATTCACAAATCCGAGACTCGGAAGAGTTTCTGTAAATTGGCGTCATTCATTAACAGAACCGTCGTAAATTTTCTATTTCGGATTTGTGAACAGCGTTGAGAGGACATGATTCGGTAACTTTTCTCAAGGATTCAGAAAGGCACTTTCGAACTGTTGTGAATAACCTAACTGATCCGCAACTTTCTTTCTAACTGGGTTCACGACGTTGTCCAAGTCGTTCGCAAGAAAGTGATCCTTGGGGGAGGTTACGACCCTCAGCATTGAGGAATACGACTAAAGGAGGACAAAATCACAACCCAGGTACTTCAAATAACATATTTCAAAATTTAAATATTTATTAAACCATTATTAGCTCATAAAAAAAAAAAAAAAAAAAAACATCCATTCGCGAGTCGCGACTGTAGATACTTCTAAACGACTCCAGAATCTCGCAAACATCAAGCTAATATTTAAAAATTGATTTAAATGTTAAATGTAATACAATTACATCGCGTATATTATTCAAATCGGGTATCCTGACTTTCAAATGCTTTGCAGCGTTCGTGGTTGTTCGTTGTTTTTTCATAATGTATAGTGATCGCGAAAACCAAAGACATTATTAAATATAATAACTGCGAGATTTTATGCAATTATTACCTTTGCCTACAGGCTTGGATCAATTTAACGTATTCGAAATGTCAAACTGGTTCGCGAGATTCTGGAGTGTTGTTTAGCGAAGTAGGCGTACAGTTGACCGCGCGTTCAGTTGTTGTAATTTGACCTTGACAGCGTCTTTATTTCGTAAGCACCAAGGGTGGTTTTCGTAATTCCACAAAATGTTGCCACTGAGGTGCGGTTGACCGCACTACGAATAATCGCATGAATTTTTTAGTTTTGTAATTATTAGTAAGCAAAATGTTTGAAACTTTGAAACGAATACATCATTGTTAATGTATTATGGAAGATCCTCTCATATTTTCTGAAAACATATTTGTTCTACTTTAAGTCAATTAGGCACGAAAGTACCAAACAATGTTGTAAATTTTACACATAAATTACCTGTGAATGTATTTCTCTCTTTATTCTATTGATTTCGTCTTTATCCCTGTTCGTCTTTTTAGCTAACGCTTTAACGCCTTCTTTCCGCGAGTTCGCCAGTTTGGTCAATATTTCCTTTTTCTCCACTTCTAATGAATCCTGGAAACAATAAAATTACTGATATTAATAAGTATTGCTTTTATAAAACTGTAAATATCGGTCTGTTTGTTTGTTTGAGCATCACGCTTAAACTACTGGACCGAGTTTGATGACTTTTTTGTGTTTGAAAGCTGATGATTAGACTTAAAAAATGGTATGGCACAGGTATGAAAAATCGTGGCGTGTAACGAGTAATGCCAGACAACTACGAAGCTTCTACGTATTTGCAAGCGCGGATCACTTTGATGTACGCGTGATAGATAGAAATATAGAAAAACTAAGAAAGATAGATAGGTATATGGAGGTGGAAACAGGTGTATAGAGGTGGATGGAGCTGGGGAGCTGGCCAGAAAACCTCCACTTGTGTCTGACGGCTGCTTGTCCTTCTGGACACGTCTAGACGGCAACGGTAGTTGTTGGGCCGGTGCACCCGGGCACGGGCAATAAGTCTCCTTTGGACCGGGGGACCTTATTGCCTGTGGCGAATATTCTGGCACGGGAGGGGCCCGATGTGGGCCAATGGGAAGTTGCTCCGCATGTCCCTCTGAGAAAGCAGAGGGCACTGTGGAGGAGCAGGTGCGGCCCGGTGTGCACTACCCTGCCACTGGGCAGGCAGCGGGGGGACTGTCCTTCCCTGCCCCCGTCGGTCTCGTAATCCCATGAGTGCCTGCTGAGTAGTGTTCTCGCGCCTCTTGGGACCGAGGGTCTTGGCTTTACCGCCCGGACCGCGAGGAAGAACAGCTCTATAAAAATTACAGGAGGATGGGCCTGCGAGCAGCAGACTCGGAGCAGTCTGCTGCCCGACCAGCAGCTGGCGTAGTTGGCGCAGCTGGCGTAGCTGGTAAAGGCCCTTGAGGTGAGGTGGCGTGCAGTGTTCCGTGTGTGCCATCAAGGAGGGTGCGGCCGACGTTAGGCCGCACGGGTAGAAGGGGCTCGCCTGCTTGTGGCGGGCCGGTACCTGTCGGGGGTGGTTGTGTGAATACTCACGGGTTCCCACGCCCCCGGCTAAGGTAGTTGAAGGAACACCGTGGTGGTTTTAGTCGGTAAGAGTCCGACACTGGCTCCGCCTACCCCGGGCGGAGTGCGTCCATGAGGATTTCCCCACGGCAAAAAAAAATGTGGATGGAGGTAGATGGAGGTAGAAACAAGAGGTGCATAGAGGTGGATTAAGTTAGATGGAGGAAGATAGAGGCAGAAACAGGTGGTAATAGGTAGAAAGAGGTGGATAGAAGTGGATAGATGTGGACAGAGGTGGACAGAGGTAGATTGAGGTGGATAGATGTGGACAGAGGTGGACAAAGGTAGATTGAGGTGGATAGATGTGGACAGAGGTAGATAGAGGTGGACAGAGGTGGATTGAGATGGATTAGGTAGATAGAGGTGGAAACAGGTAGACCTAGAACCATCCAAGCTCTTTGGGTAAAGTCAGAAATCTCTTTAAAATCAATTCTAATCACCCGGACATATTAATTCTGTAAAGGTAGTTGTATACTCACGGAGAGCGTCTTCATCTGGTGGTGCTGGTCGTTGCGCACGTGCTTCTCCAGCGCGGCGTACACGGCGTGGTGGCACTTGAGGCGGTGCTCGCGCTCCAGCGACAGGAACTCGCCGCCGCCGCCCTCCTCCGAGCTCAGGTGCGCCTCGCTGCTCCTGCAGTTACACTACTCGTTATTTACGGGCATAGTATAACAAGATGTTTCACCAGGTACTCTGTTCCCGTAACATCTAGGTCACGTGACTGCCTCCGTACTACGTCATCGGCTGTGGAGCCAATAGCGGGCTGTTATCGTGACACTTGTCAGTTTGATGTGCTGCCACTTTGTGTAAATAAATTACCCGAGCAAAATGTATTTTTTTCATTTACTTGCTTCTATAAAGAATCACTTTTGAACTAGTAATTTTATACAGTTTCCTTTAATAACTAATTAGATGAGTAACTCGAGATAAGAAATAGTTAGGCCAGTTAGGAAGTTATTTTATATTCATTATGAACAAAAATCTCCCTAACTACATTGAAGATATAAATAAATGGCAACACTGATCGTGACGTAGCTTGGAGGCATCGTGCTGTCATCGCGGGAAAATAATACCTGGTGAAACATTTTATTATACCATGTTTACGGGAACGGAGGCACGCAACGCCATCGTTGCACCGCACCATCTAGCTTCTAAATTCAAAAATCTCCGCCCACAACGCCGCGTACGCGTCTATGACAATACGACCCTCCCCACGGCGGCGCTCAGTACGAGCATGTGCGTCCACGGTATCCCGTTCCGTAGTGGCTCACCATTACAGAACCGAACTCAGAAACAAGGAATACGGAATTCGATCACACTGTTACTACTACTCGCGCAGATAAAGAATGGGATCGGAAATGACGGCATTTGTATTTGCTTCACGGTCACACGCACAGTATTGTGCGAGCGAGAAGCACGTAGAACAATAGAAGGGCCGCCATTTTCAATCCCATTCTTTATCTGCGCGAGTACATACACCTTGAATGTTCGGGAAATCGCAATGGCTAAGCAGAGATTCCGATGTCCCAGTATGTGCACATCGGCTCGAAAAGATATACGCTTCTCGTAGAGAATTACTTAATTATTCATAACAGGCCCTATCGCTGGATGCGGAAGGCGCAGGACCGGTCGTTGTGGCGATGCAATCCCATTCTTTATCTGCGCGAGTACATACACCTTGAATGTTCGGGAAATCGCAATGGCTAAGCAGAGATTCCGATGTCCCAGTATGTGCACATCGGCTCGAAAAGATATACGCTTCTCGTAGAGAATTACTTAATTATTCATAACAGGCCCTATCGCTGGATGCGGAAGGCGCAGGACCGGTCGTTGTGGCGATGCTTGGGGGAGGCCTATGTCTAGCAGTAGACGTCTTTCGACTAAAATTATGATGATGATGATGATGAACAGGCCCTATCGCCCGGCCCTATTGCGGCATACACTTGTACAGGAGTTCCCAAAGTCGGGGGCGTGTTGACTAATAAAGGGGGGCGCAGGCGAGGCGTTAAAAGACGGACACGGACGGGGCGTGGTAGAATTAACTTTGGAAACCCTTGCCCTGGTATATGCGATTTATTATGACACCTACGGGTGGAGGAAATCTCTATAATTTACTGACCCACGAGGTACAGTCAGCATCATAGGTCGATGATTATTCAGTTTTTTATTATTAATTAATATCATTTAGCTTAGGTTCTCATTAGTGATTGTTTTAAATATACCATAATTGAAGAAGTTATTGCCCGTTGCGTCAAGACACTAACTTCTGGGTTGGTTGATATTCGTTGATTCTATTGATATCGTATGGTTAAAGTTTAAATAGCTATTGGTTGACGGTTCCTGATTGAATGATACGAAGTTATGGTTGAGAAAGTTATATTGGTTCTATTTAAACTATTAAATGATAAATACTAAATTAACATTTGATTTGATTTGTTATGAGTTACGCGATCAATGGTCGAAAACGTACTGATTGGTAATAATCACGATCAATGCATTTATAAAATGCGCAAAGGCAAAAGTGTTGAGCTGTTCGGTTGTATTGCACCGAACAATAATGTTAGTCATAAAGTATTATCTACTCTATAATAATTTGTAAAAAAAACGTAACTAGTAAATTTTCATTCATAAATCACTTTTGAAACTTTGGACAGACACAAACAATAACCTACTTTCGTTGCGTACTTTGAAAGGTATAAAAATAAATATTATAATACTTGCATATTTTTAGAGGACAACCTTTTCACCAGTTTGTTGCTAACGTAAAACTTGGAGGTGGCGGGTTTCTTATCCTTGTCGAACTTCCGTCGAAGCGCGTCCAGCTTCCGCGCCAGCTCCGCCTGCTTGTCGCGAACTATCTTCATTGATAGAAGGCTTTCCAATGTTTCTGCTAAGGACTCGTCAGACGTGCCGTTCGTTTTACTGTCCGCTTCTGAAAGGCGAGAAGATATTTTATTTGTAAGAGCTTTTTGATTAAAAACCTTTTTTCCATAGCATTAACTACCTTATTTCCATTTTCCACTTAAGATATTTTTTTTACCTTTTCAAAACTGTTTGTCATTCAAAAATCACCTTGCATAGCGTGTTCTTAAAGTTTATATTCTTGTACATTTTATTTGTAAGAGCTTTTTGATTAAAAACCTTATTTCCATAGCATTAACGACCTTATTTCCATTTTCAATTTAAGAATTTTTTTTTACCTTTTCAAAACTGTTTGTCATTCAAAAATCACCTTGCATAGCGTGTTCTTAAAGTTTATATTCATGTACGTACATATTTCTAGTTTTTTATGGTTTTTTTTTTTTCATTAATAGCTTTGCCTGATATGACTATCGTAGGTCTCATACCGAGTGAGTTCTTGTCGTTGACATTGGCGGGCAACGGGGAGGCTAGAATCTCGTTCTCGATCAGTTTCTTGGTCTCCAGCGCAGACTCCTTGAGCGGACTGCCGTCTGGCGCTTCCTCTAGTCTCACCTGTGACATAAATGTTAATATTTGAGTGTTATTGAGAAAATGACTTCAGACAAAGTCTACACGAAAATTCATTGACATTTTACAATTTCAGGAATTAATTTCAGAACGGTTATGTCGTGCTGCAGGCAGTCCAAGAACTAACTACAAGCTGAAGCACACGGCCACGGGGTCTCGTCAGGAAGAAATAAAATGTAGTTCAAATTAATCGTCATAGATGGCGATACATGTAACGATGTGTTATTGAAATTTGTGTAAAATTCAGTAAAAAAAATAGATCATAAAAAAACTTTTTTCTCAGTAAGTCTCACGTTCAACCAGTCAACCCACAGAAATAGATAGAATGGCCAGTGGGCAGGGCGCACGTGCCAACACTCTGCACCATAGTGCAGAGCATTTCAAAGCCTTTCTCAGTACGCCTTATGACTTGTTTCTATAAATACTGTAACAGAAACCCGCAAAAATACCTTATTGTGCTGTTTCTAACTGCAGAAACAAAAGCTGTAGAGTACATTAGATCAAGTAATTTTTTTAAAAATTAATGACGTCAATATGGTAGGCGTAGTTTGTTCGAAAGTTGCCACGCATGAATCGCAAGTAAAATTGTGATTACAACCATTCTGTCTATTTCTGTGATTCAACCTGTATTACGAGAATTGGCCTTCTGGTGACAACTTACAGGGTGTGCGCTTATCCGGCGCTCGTCAGCTCGCTCGGCTCTGTCAGCGGAGCGCTCGGGGCGCTCGGGCCGCGCGTCCAGCGGCACGTCCGTGTCCTCCGTCAGCTTGGCCAGCTGGTGCTCACGCTTGTCCAGCTCGCTCTGGTACTTGATGGGGTTCGCCAAAGCCTCCGCTAACTCAGACAGCCGGTCCGGTACGTAGTCCTGGTGGGAGAAATGTTTATACGTAAAATATAGCTTGAGACCTGTGACAGATGTCAAATACGTAAATTTTTATCGTATTGTGACATTATTTGTAGATGTGTATTTGAAATTTGTCACAATCCGTCACAGGACTTAGCAAGATTTTACAAATTATAGTTTATTTTGAGAAAGTTTTGTGTAATGATGATGGATGTTAATCCCAGCATTATATTACAGAATAGGCACATAAATAGGTAGTCGGCAACGACCATATAGCCCAATAAACGCCTAATATTGAATATAATGCGTACAATAAATTCTGCCACTAGCTGAGGCGGGGTACTGCAATCCGATTGGCCCTACCAAGGCGGCTATTGGCTAATCACTAACGCGGCAGTTTTGACGGCTCACGTAAGTGGTCGAAACTGATTTGACGATTTCAAGTGGCGAATAGTGGCGACCTACATTAGTGAAATTTCATAGATGTGTTTATTTATTTATTTATAAAAGTACAGCCACATCACATACATTAAAATAATCACTATACTCTTAACTAATCTGTAACAGGTCTGATGTACATGACAATAACGGCGTACATAACACTTATAATTATTTGGCTATAAAGAGCTACATAATTCGCCAAAGAGAAGTTAAAAGTTGAATTACAATTATAATTAATTAAAATGTGTTGCAGATATCCGTCGACTGTTATAAGGCGTATGGGCTGTATGGTCGTTAGTAGTCAGCTTTTAATGATAGTGATGAATGGATGTATTTGTGTTTAGATTTGTGCGTCCGACTCGTACACTCGCCGACTGGATACGAGTCCTGCAGGCGTGTGTGTGTGGCGTGTGTGTGTGGCGTGTGTGCGTGGGGGTGTGGCGTGTGTGCGTGGGGGTGTGGCGTGTGGGCGTGGGGGTGTGTCGTGTGTGCGTGGGGGTGTGTCGTGTGTGCGTGGGGGTGTGGCGTGTGTGCGTGGGGGTGTGGCGTGTGCGTGGGGGTGTGTGCGTGGGGGTGTGGTGTGTGTGCGTGGGGGTGTGGCGTGTGTGCGTGGGGGTGTGTGTGTGTTACCTTGACGACGACGAGCAGCAACAGGCTGGCGGGCAGCGGCAGGCCCAGCTCGGTTCGCAGGCACACGGAGCGGTAGCCGGGGCACAGGCCCAGCACGGGCAGCACGCGGTGGCCCAGCAGGCGCCCCGACTCCTCGTGCGCCGCGATGCGCAGCATGGCCAGCTCCGGCAACACCACCTGCACAACCACGCATACCATCACTACATAGTTCGATTCCCACAGAACACAAATATTTGTGTGATGAACGTGCGTTTTTGTGTTGGTCTGGGTGTTTCTTATGTATTATAAGTAAGTATTTACAAAAAAAAAGTATCTAAGTATTATATCCATTGTCTAGTACCCATAGTACAAGCTCTGCTTAGTTTGGGACTAGATGGTGAAGTGTAAAAATGTACCAAAAAATATTTATTTATTTAATTATAGTATAAAACAAAGTCCTTCCCACTGTCTGTCTGTCCCTATGTATGCTTAGATCTTTAAAACTACGCAACGGATTTTGATACGGTTTTTACTAGATAGAGTGATTCAAGAGGAAGGTTTATATGTATAATACATGCATAATATAGAAGAGAAACACTAATAATTTTAGAGGATTCTAATGTGATGTCGTAAATAAACAATTTTTTTTTGCGTTTACATTGCAAAAGCTGGCTGAATCTTATGAGATAGATCAAATGTACTACAGTATTGTACACCTTAAAAAGTTCTACAAAAAAGTCCGCTCTCTCTCTCATCTCTTAGGGATAACCTTTACTTTTTACGAGAAATAATGGCTTATTTACGAAGCCATTTTAAGCAATACAGCATTAATCCTTATTCAATTAAGTACCTTTAATACATTGTGCATTTAATATAGATCAATATGGCCCTTTACAACATGTAATTTAAATGAATGTTTCGAAGATATTACAGATTTACAATGCAGGGACGTAGCGGCATTCTGTAGTATATTTAGGATCAGCTTTGCACCCGTGCGAAGCCGGGGCGGGTTGCTAGTACAAGATACAAGACATAAACATAGGGCCCGTATTTTTTAAAAAAACACTCTTTTGAGAGCGTCTCCTAGTATAAGATGATAATTTCCCCCCAGAAACGCGTTTCGGGCGTATGAATGTCCCGTGCCTTGTCTATGGCACGAGTTACTCACAGATAGCAAAGTTCACTACTGTTGCGAACAGTAAAACCCAACATTAAAGACTCCGCAAAAGCATTTTTAGCGACTGTTCTCAGTTATTTGTGATGTTGTTAAAGTAGCCGGCACGAGTCGTGAGCACAGATTCCACTGCGCAAGTGGACGAATCTCTGTTCAAAGTACAACAGACCGGACACGGGCACTTGCATTGGCTTAAATATATGATAATGCATAATTTATTATACGTAGAAAACGGAATACTAGAACACGGTGACGACAGAGACTACTATAACTTTGTACTTTGTAGTTTGTACTAATCTCTATACAATATTTGTCTTCTATAGAAGACGTGGCGTTGAGGGCACGAAAACCTTTACGACGCCGGCACCGTGGCGTTGAAAAGGTTAAAAATAGTTATACATCGGATTCCGCGACTTTCTCTTTGAAACCTAATTTAATAGAAAATCATCACCATCATCATCATTTCAGCCGAAAGACGTCGACTGCTGGACATAGGCCTCCCCCAAGCAGTTTGGGGCATCATCATCACTGCGGGCTTATAATACCCATTTTTGGATGTAGGCCTCCTACGAATTCCTCGTTTTGATTCGAAATATAAAATGATATTGTCGACTGATATTTTTGTACGAGGAAAACAAGATGATCATCAATATTAATAAAAATATAACAAAAAGAAACAAAAAATATTTAATTAACCTTGTAACTTCATACTAATCGAATGACTAACGCTTCAAAACTAAGATTTTTTATTTTTTGCGTATGGTTTTCAATAGAAAACATACGCGATCCGTTCCCTCTCGCCCTGCGTTTAAAAGTTTTTCTATTGTACTCGGAATCACCAGCGGAACAAAAACCGAATCAAGGTTAATGGTCATTGTCGATAAAAGCCGAACCACCGTGTAAACACCTGTGAAATGCACGATTACACGCTTTTTACGTAAAGCGCTGTCATTGATAGATGTTTCCGGTTTAATTGGCATCGACAATCTAATTACTGTACGTGTTATTTGTGCAGAATATTCAAGCGATAAAACATCGGCTGCATGTTTCTAAACTATTTTAACACACGCCACAAATGTTAGAAAGACTTGAACGTTTGTGAATATGTTTGTTACTTGGTGTTAGTTTCAAATTCAAATTCATTTATTGTGGACCACAGGTTCATAAGATGTATACAAATTATTAATAGGATCAGCCATGTCCCGCCATTGAGGCATACAATCATAATTTAATTAAATAACATAACATAACATAATATACCTACAGTAATAACTAAACATTTTTTTTTGTTTTTTTGTTTTTTTTTTTTAGTTTTAACTTGTTTTAAATAAACCTCTAACCACATTTTAATAATTTATCACGCTGAATTCCTTTTAGATGGGGATATCCGCAATGACTACGAATTAAACATTTTTTATGTAGGGAAACAACCATAATAAAATTTATTGTAAAATTGGTTTTTTTAAGTACCTATTAGTTTTAGTAGGAATGTCGTTATTATTTATTAAGGTCATCCATTCAGATTGTGGTTTAGAAACAAATTGTCTGAATCACTTTATTTTAAATATGCCAACCCTGATAAGGCTCCTTTAACGGCCGAAATTAATACAATCTAATCCAAAACCGATAAAAATTTGACTCGAGTTTTTGAATCTCATTTATTTTTGTTTCAAGAGGGCCAAGAATTTCATGTTTTCTCGATCTGCGGGTGGCCCGTTTCTAAGAAAAACAGATCTTCAAGTATATCTCTGAAGATTTTATTGATATGAATTTCGGCTGAGCTTCAACCAAGGCAATTCAGCCTATCGCCACACCCCGGACACTCGATACAATATAAATGCTAGCACCACCTACATACACAAGATTACGTCTGTACACGAATGCACACACACGCGTAGGTTAGGGATGCTCGCCGCTAGTAATGCCGACTGAGTTCCAAGCGCTCCTCAGTAGTTCTCAGAGATGGCGTGCCTTTATAGCGACTAACGATTGACATCCATTGGAATTTTACAGTCCAATTGCCGTCAAAGCGCGGGCGAGGAATCTTAAATTGGCGGGGGGCGGTGAGTGGCCGTTCTGTACGTTAGTAATATTAGATATTCTGTTCTATCGCAATCCACTGTGGACAGCGGTTGCATTATGTTTCGCAATGGGTTAATATGATAATAATGACTCATTATAATAAAACAACTTTCACAGGATCACTTGGCGTATATAATATTCCTGAATTGGTTTTCCCGAGTCCTGACGTTTCGAATACTTTGCAGCATTATGCCCTACATTCCCTAGACAAAATCAAACACTTTCTTCGGCTTGATAAACCTCAAGTCCTCGCGAAGGAAAACCTATATGTACCTTTAATAATCCGTGAGGCAATTGAATTTAAAAAACATCAAAATTTGAAAAAAACAGAAAAGATGGTTGGTAGTTTCTACCTGTTTGGAACCCCTAAAAATAATATGATGCTTATGCTGATGTCATTTTATGTAAAAAAATATAAATTAACACCCAAATCAAACTATGTTTATTACATTTGTAATCCCTATTTATTAGCGGGAACATTTCAAACAATCCCTAATTGCACTCACTCGTTAAGTCAATCAGTGGAACGTTTATAGTAGGTAACTATGAATGAATGCCATTGTGTCGGCGCCGGCGCAGACAAGAGTGACGTGTAAACATACGTCACGCAGTGACACGGGCCACATGGCGGGATTCAAAGAGATGTTAGCGCGAAACACTAGCCATATCCGCGCAAATAATATGTATTGTTGTAGTTTTATACGTTTCAAAAAACGATATCGTATACTTCAATTACATAAAGGATACCCAATTTCTTCCCCTATCGAATTGAATTTATTTCTTTATTTATGTACACACAACACATTTTATTATAGAAAACATACAGAACAAACACTTGAACACAAAGGTACTGCTTATTTCTAAAATAAATTTCTTCCAGCAGACCTGCGACAGGAAAGAAAGATAAAAGATAGACGACATTTCTGACACAGCGAGCTTGTATGTTATAGGTACAGAGCTTTTGTCAAATTTAAATTTTGTTTTCTTTGTAAGCATCTAGGTCAATCGGTCAGATTTATTGTAAGCATAAAAAATATTCCTCTTTAATCGCTCAACAAATTATGCCACTTTAAAGCAGCCGTAAAAATTACATGTTAAAGTAAACGTAAGTAACTGTAACGTCGACTGTTATTTTCACGTAATTTACCTTGACGTCATAATATCGCTTGCGTGCAAAATATTTTACGCATTATAGGTAATGTATAACATAAGCAATCGTAACCACAATAACTAATTAATTTACCATGTCCTTGACGTATATATTAGGAAATAACTTCGTTTGAAATAAAGTACTGTAATGAAGTTATTTATTCTGCTAACTGGATGTTAAAATCACTTTCACATGTCGGTTTTTTTAAACTGGATGGCGTGGGTCATTGACTATTTGACTTCCACTGAGAAAAAATACCGAAAAAAAAACTCTAACGCACAAATAAGAATTGAAGTAGTATTGTATGACAATTATAACACTGTTATATGGTTCAAATTGCAATGATCCCCGCATGATCGATAAACCCAAAAACAAGGAGTTTACTCGCGTTCGAAGGTAATTATTCGATTAATCGTGATGTTCATCGCACAATTTGCTACTCCAATCAACGGTTGTGAAATTGTGTGATGATTGTTTCACCATACAGAATGATCAATGTTGAACCATCGTTCCTATATCGCATGCGATGACCGTGTTTTGACGTTTGCCTCTCTGTACTCTGGTCATAGGAAACACCACGAAGCGTATTCTATCTTTATTGTGCATTTATCAAGTTTTTTAAGTGCCTTTATTGTGTTCGTATCAGTCGGAACCACAGACCAGTAAGCTTCAAGACTCCGCATAAACAAAGTTTTGTATTCGAATGCAGTCGTAAAACGTTGGTGGGGTCAGGGGGGCGAACGGCGCGTTATGATTGCCCGGCTCAAAAGACGGTTCGGTGGTATGATTCCTTATGATTGGTGCCGCTCGCTGATTGAGTGACGTTCCGATTGGCGGAGGGACGTATGATATGCAGTGGTAGAGCATATGCGTTGTGACCGGGGGTGTCCAGCTAACCGGCGTCTAGAGGCTTACTGGTCTATGGTCGGAACGAAAGTTCGTACATCATTTGTCGATCGTAAAACACGAGTTAACCCCTGTAACATTTAGGTATTCTGTGTGAACCATTGGGTGATAATAAACAGATTGATAAAGACAGCAACATAATATTAATCTGTAATGTATTTTTAACAATAAGAATAAACATGAATATTTAAGTAGGAACTAGAAAAAATACCGATTTAAATTATGCTAATGAACTATATCTAGTTAGGGTCGAAAACCAAACCCAATTTTCATAAGCGACAGTGTGGTTCAGAACAGGAAAAATATTCTTTATCTTTCTCAATCTCTGCTTTTGTGTCCACTAACCGACGTTGTTGTTTCATTCAAATCAGATTCCTCAGAACCAGAGCTTTAATCAACTCAGCCTATCGCAATCCACTGCTGGATATAGGCCTCTCCCAAGTGGCATCACAACACTCTTCCTATCTCCGCATCTAGTGCATCTAGTCCATCTGAACTACCTTCTTCTAGTAGACCGACGCGTCGGCGTCGGTTAATTTAGCTAAAGCGCGTCCTATGTCCTACCATACTTTTTCCGTTTTAAAAAGCCTTCACTACTTAAGTTATTAGTAAGTAGCTGCTAAGAAAATGTGAACCAACCTTTTTGAACACAAACGGTTCTTCTCCATACACGGGATTGATGCCGTTGTTCGGTGCGACTCGGGTCCTGAACTTCTTGCGCACGGTGTCGGCGGGCAGGCCGAACATGTCCACTTCCACGTAGGTCCCGCACCGCTTGTCCGTCAACAGCTGCCCAGATAACACAGTAACCGATAATGTGCCCGCGATTATACCGTCCACTGTACTCTCCGCAAACGGATCTAGACGACGATCCTGGAAAGGGAATAATAGTACATTACTGTCGAGGCCTGTACTTCCGAAGTGATTTTAAAAGAACGAGGCGCCAGCCGAGTCCTTACTAAACGAGGCCATTATTTGCTATTTCGCCCGAGACTTGTGTAGTACTTTTCTCTCGTTTGCGTGGAAACAATACTAATTTGTGTATCGTTTCCTCGCAAATGAAAGAAAGTAAGTAAGCATTTAATGTACCAATTGAGTGAATCAACAACTGCGCTAATTTGATATATTATATTATAGGTTAATTCATCATCATCATTTCAGCCGAAAGACGTCCACTGCTGGACATAGGCCTCCCGCCAAGCATCGCCACAACGACCGGTCCTGCGCCTTCGACATCCAGCGAATTCCCGCGACCTTCACCAGGTCGTCGATCCACCTTGTGGGGGGCCTACCCACGCTGCGCCTTCTAGTACCTATGTTACTTACTAGGTAATATATTCGGATATTTATGTCCTATTGTAGCAGCTCTTGTTGCATCTGATTTATTTATTACTTAAAGGCCACAGCCGAACATCGAACGTGACTTAATACGTGATCATAAGTCAATATATCTTATTAGGGGATCTTAACGTGTTCAGAAAGCAGAAACTGAGCCACCATGTAAACATATTTAAGTCTACAAATACCAGCTGAATCAAAACACATCGAAAATTCGAATCATTTCAAATACTCGTGTTTTGTAAACATGATTACATTTTAATTTGTAATGCAATACCTACTTTGTATTGAGGTATTGATAATTTAATTTTAACTTTATTGCAAAGGCGAATGTTTGAACTTTGTTTTTAAATTACTTCAATAATATCTGACATTAAAAAACAACCTACACACCTTCATGAACAGCCGCAAAGTGTCGGAAAAGGCACGGCTGGCTGTTCATGGGGGAGTGTTAGTGCCTACACTTATGTATGGTAGTGAAAATTGGGTATGGGAGAAGAAACATGAAAGCAGAATAAATGCAGTAGAAATGAGAGCTTTGAGAAGATGTGTGGTGTAACTTTGAGAGATTAAGTAAGGAATAGCGTTGTGGAGTGAAAGAAGATGTATTGCAAAAGATTGAGAAAGGTATGTTATGGTTTGGACATATAGAGAGGATGGACGAGAGGAGATTGACGAAACAAGTATACGAAGCGAGTGTGGATGGAAGAGTTCGAAGGGGACGACCTCAGCGAACGTAACGCGATCAAATCGTGGACATTCTCAAAAAATGCCAAGTTAAGAGTACTCTAAACCGACGAGCATGCATGACGAGGTTAATGGACGTAGATGAAGCGAAAGAGGTGTGTCAGGATCGTAGCAGGTGGAAATCCATAGTCTCTGCCTACCTCAGGGCAAACAGGCGTAATAATATGTATATATGTATGTATGTATGTATTAAAAACAACATATTCAGTTCAAAAACCTAAAATATCAAGGAATTCTGATAGTTCTTACGAATGTATAAAGCTTACCTTTCTTCGCATAAACTCCGGTTTGAGCAGATACCCGCATCGACGGTTGTATTCATACGTGCCCAAGTTCAGCTGCATGGCCAAGTCTAAAGTTTGATAGTTGAGCGCCACTAGCTGGCAGCCAGCGTTCCAGAAAACCTGCCAAACATATGGGGTTATTGCAAGAATATTGGTTCTCGGAAGTAACTAAAATTAGACTAATTCCTAGAAATATATCATTAGAGAACCGGGCGGAACGGTCGAGAAATTAATGGAACTAAAATACTATTAAGCTGCAAACCCACAGCAAGCGGAACTGAAGCGTATCGTCGGCGGGTCTCATTGTGTTGTAATGTACTGAACTGTATTAGACAGTGCACACAGCGCCGTCCTGCCGGGCGTTTTGACAGCGTGACCGATCCGCCGCCGCTCCGCCGGGCAGAAAGACAAAGCCGGGCGGTGCGCGACCGATACGCTGGCGTTGTATTATAGGGAATGCATATTAGTACCGTAAAATGCCCTAACTTTGCCCACAAGCCCTACTTTGCCTAAGGCATTAACTTAATTTTTACACGCACTAACACTTTCTAACTGAACCAAATGTTAGCGTTGTCATAGTTTTTAAAGCTCCCCAAGTACGGAAATCATAGCTATTATAGTTTACTCAAAAAATTACTAGGCAAAGTATGGCTTGTGGGCCAAGTTAGGGCAGTTTACGGTAGTCACACAGACAGCGGAACGTTTTCTTCTGGTGCTGTCATTCCGCCGCCGTAGTCCAAGCGCGATCCGCCCGCAGTGTGACATGTACGCCCCGTCCACGTTCAGTCGACGCACCGCTTCAGTTCCGACCCACCCGCTGTGTGCCTGCACCTTTAGTGATGTATGCACTTATGTCCTAATAGACAGACAATATGATGATCTAGTTCAAAAACTCAACCTACTTTTTAAATCATAAAATTACAATAATGAAATCTGTAAGTATCGAAATGTTTAACGGATAAAATTAATATCCAGTCTATCCACGATTTGCCCTACTAGAGATAGGAATTTGACAGATGCTCCATACAAGATATGTCAAATTTCTATCTCTAGTAGGGTAAATCGTAGATAGTTTGGATATTAATTTTGGCCGTAAAACTAGCCACCAGCTCACCGATTCAGAACATTTTCGATAAGCAGTTGTCGAACGATTCGATTGTTATCTCGTTTCGTCTACTATTCACGTAACGAGAGAAAAAGAAAAGCTGTTTAGATACACATATTTGTTACGATATCTGAAGATTAACGGCCAAAATTAATAACCTATTATCCACGATTTACTCAACTAAAGATAGAAATTTGACACGATTTGCATTGAGCTTATGTCAAATTTCTATGTCAAGTAGTGGATTAAGAGCTGACGACCAAATAGGTCGGGTAAATCGTGGATAGATATTAATTTTGGCTCTTAATAATTTCTTCTAAAATTCGCTTTATTATGTTGGTAAGGGTATTTTCGGCGTTGGAATACCCTCTCACCTGCGGCATAAAGTTGGAGGAGTCGAACCTGGTCCCGGCCGGGTAGACACGCGACAACTGATGCTTGTTGTAGTTCACGAACTCGATCGGCCGCTCCTTTAGCAACGTCGTCGCTTGCTTCTCGTCGAACGAAGACATCTCGTAGAAACGATTCTTTTCTATAAATCAGAATCAATTCAGTCTTGTACGTTATACACGACAAAACACAGAAAAATATAAATTATTTACATACATCAGTTAGTTCATGGTATAATAATATGCTTCACCAGGTATTCTCTTCACGTGACAGCTAGGTCACGTGATTGTGAGCGTGACACTTGTCAGTTTTATGTGCTGCCACTATGTGTAAATAAATTACCCGATCAAAATGCATTTTTTCACTCACTTGCTTCTATCAAGAAGTACTTTTGAACTAGTAATTTGATATAGTTTCCTTTAATAAATAATTAGATGAATAACACGAGATAACAAATAGGCTAGTTAAGAATTTATTTTGTTCTCATTATGAATAAAAATCTCCATAATCGTATTGAAGATGTCAACCAATGGCAACACTGATCGTGACGTAGTCTTGGGTTATCGTGAGAAGTGAATACCTGGCGAAACATATTATTATACACATGAGTTAGTTAGAGTTTAGGTATGTATACCAACCAATGTTTGGGGCTAAGTAGTTGCGCTTGTACACTGCACAATCATTTAAAAAAGGCATATAACAAAATAAAATGCAAAATAAAATAAAAAGTAATACTAACTGTCAGAATTCTCGAAGGAACTGAAGTGTACAGGCTGCACGTAGTTGACTATGGCAGAGATTTCCGCAGCCGCGTGCGTCCGCGGGCGTCCTCCCCGACCTACACTTATAGCAATAAGAAGAAGCTGCTCACTCTCGGGCGTAAAGGGGAAGCGCACCACATCCAGCTTCCCCAAACGTCAACCTAACCTGACCAATCAGAGGGCGGGAAAACCAATTCGCTATACTAAAAACGGTTGATGGGGAACAATTTTCGGCTGTGCAGTCGCCAAAAGTTTCAACTCTGCTGTCATGAACTCGCTGGCTGGCTCTAAAGTTACCAAGGGACTTTTTTGGGGAAGACATATGGCCAACAGCTAACTACGACAGGCAGTTGATTAACTCACTCTCAGAGTTCTCGAAGGAGCTGAAGTGCACGGGCTGAACATAGTTGACGAGCGCGGAGATCTCGGCGCCGGCATGCGTCTCCCGGGCATCCTCGCCGACCGCGCTGTCCACACCGCCCGCCTCCTCCTCGCCCGACGAGCTCTCAGAGTCCGACGACTCGGACGAACCCTGACGTGCCAACTGGTTACATAGAATGGAGACCAGATAATTCTAGTTCTTTCAGATTCGTATAAACGACGAATCCAAAAAACCTGGGTAATACAAATTCACAAGAGTTCGAAAGTGCCTTTCCGAATCCGTCAGAAAAGTTACCGAATCATGACCTCTAACGGCCAAAATTAATATCCAATCTATCCACGATTTGCCCTACTAGAGATAGGAATTTGACATAAGCTCCATACAAAATATGTCAAATTTCTATCTCCAGTAGGGTAAATCGTGGATAGATTGGATATTAATTTTGGCCATAAGTGCTATTCACACATCAGAAATTGATTGATTTACGACGAGTCACGGTTCTAATAATGAATGAAACGGTTTACAGAAACTCTTCCGAATCTCGGTTTTGTGAATAGCGTTTAGTTAGAGGACACGTTTGACAACTATCCTCGCGGATTCAGAAAGGTCACTTACGAATGGTTGTGAATAAGCTAGCTGATGAATCAATAATCAATTTAGATGTGTGATTTGATGTAGGTATTTATTTATTTTATATATTTTTATTCATTAACAATTCACATTGTGTTTGAATGTCAAATAATAATTACAAAAAAAAATAAGAATACAGAGTAGGTACAGGTACTAAATACATTAATAACATTTGAATTAATACAGTTTACAATAATAATACAACAATAACAAAAAATATGTATGACGTGAAATATTTGTGGCATACGTATACATAGAAAGAGCATGGCAAACAACAACACAAAGAAAAATTACACATACATATTTTCGTATGCAGGAAGGAAACAATCGATAAAGTTTTCGTAAAAATATTTAGTGCCAAATTCATAAATTGAACTTCTGAGTTCTGATGTTAAGGCCGGAAATGTTTTATTATCATACGATAAATATCAGTATTTCTAACGGGCTCAATAAATCGCTAAGAAACAACTAAATACTGTACCTACTTTTCTAATCTCGAAGAATGCAAACGATTCTCACATTCATATTATGTTTGACCCGCCGCCAAAAACAAGCATTTTGCTAAATAAATAACGCTATCTCTTCATGTGTGACTTACTAACTTACTTAATGAATTAGAATGGGAAGTTCGAGATTACCTTGTCACGAAGTAAAGGAAAATGCAGCTCTAAAACAATTAAATATGTTTTCAAATTACAGAAATAAATTCTGAACAGCTAAAAAAGTATGTTTTCCTGTTCGTTACATATTAATGCGAACCTCTATCGAACACTTCATAGATAGACCCTGCTTAAAGCTACAGTTTGTCCCTACTTTGTGTCGTAATTCGCTCTTCGTCATTGTTTAACTCCATAGTGAAAGAGTAATATTGAATCCATATTGACGTATGCGTACAAATTTCCTCAAAACCGCACACTCGCGCTGTCACGTAGCGTCATTATGTTGGTAGCAAAAAAAACAATCATAGTTATTAAATAAAATATTACTTACCGTGGCAGTGATGACGTCTCCATTGCCCTGAGGTATCTCTGGTCTTGGCTCACTCTCCTCAGATGCCACCGAGTCTTCCTTCTTGTGATGGTGATGATGCTTCTTCTTGTTCTTTATTATGATCTTGTTGCGCAAAAAAGATGGCGGCGGTAACTCCCCTCCTACGCAACACAATTATTGACATGGAAAGTCAGTTAAAGAACATAAAATATGGAATAAAACATTCTAGAAGACAATTACTACTACCTATAATAAATCTATGGTGCTCAAACTTGGTCGTTGACAAACATTCAGAAGTCTAGACTCAAAATTTGGCAGCGTGCAATGGAGCGTAATATCTTAGGTGTTAAAGGTTCTAAACACTACACTTATTAAATTAACGGATAAGGTTCTAAGCGCTCAATAACGCAAATAATTAATAAAGCTCGAAAAGCCGCGAAACTAACGTGGAATTGGGCTGGCCACGACTGCCGGATGCCGTTTGGGCTTTGGGCCAAAATTACCACTCAATGGAGCCCTGACCCAGCCAAGTGACGTAGAGGCAGAGCGTGAAAGCGATGGAGGGACGACAAAACAACCGACTGGCCATAACTACCACTAAGGTCGGTGTTCATCAACATTCTTCCCTGATTAAACGGCCAATTACTCGAAAATAATTACTGAAATTGTGGGAACCAGATAATTATCGTTGCTGAAATCAAGCCTAAACCGCACAGATTGGAAATCAAGGGAGGAGGTCTTTGCGAAGCGGTGGGATGTTACAGGCTAACAGTAACTGAAGATTATCCAAGTTTCAAAGTTTTAGTGTATAGCAATACAAACTTATTATATTACAGTACGATGAATAAGCTGAAGCCCATGAAAAATGAGTATTGGTCTGTGTTTTGTAGACGAGACAGCGCGGCATCACAAATAATATATTGCAATATGACTTCGTGGGATGTTATCTTTTCCAATACATTATAACAGAAGTAGATCAGTAGCGCATTACATTTGTTGTTAAACACCAGGTTTCTGGCACATGTCGATGTTTAACTCACAAAATAAATCCTTGTTCAAGCTAATAAAATTAAAAGGTCAAAAAACTATCGTCCGTGATAAAATGCCCGAATCCTAAAGCTTCATTTACCGGAGACACATTTACTGAGCAATGATTTATATCTTTTCACACCGAAACGCTATACACTAAACTGTAACGACGAAAATACCCATGTCTGTCGAATAAAGTTTAAAATAGTAGGACTATTACTCGCTTAGCAGTTCAACCTAATAAAATGGAAGCAGGCCTTAAAAGTCAAGGACAGATTAAAACAACATACGATGTCGACGTTTGAACCCGTACAAGTAGTAGTAGTACGTGATTTAGTGAAAACAAACTATCTCATGGTGTTTACATGTCATAACGCGGCAGATGCTTGGTTGTAGGCCAACGTAAATACTGCAGGTGTACCAAGTTCAAAGCATGGATCTCCGATCAGGTTGCGTCAGTGGCACCGAATAGATTATCAAAATATTTAATATAATAATTAGGATTATTGGGAAGCACCGAAATAGCGCTTACAATTAAGCCATTGCGTCATTGATACGCTAGATAAAAGTTCCAATATGGTTTAGAATTAATCTGATCATATCAACCCTGCATTACGTAAGTCTGGACAAGAACCTGTCGACAGATATGTAATGCGTCATTTCCTTTCATAAAATCAAATCAAAATCATCTAGTCTTCATAACTATTCAATAAATTTTGATGCTCTCCTTATAATGTTTGGATGGTACGCTTGAAAGATTAATGGGCATTGAACGCAAACAATCTATCCAATCTCAAACAGCATCTTTAATATTAGAGGTAAACGGTGTGCTCTCGTTTACCTTATGACCTACCTCACTACCGTGTATCGAGCTTTAAAACGTTTGAATAACGTGTACGTAGCTGTAGTTTAAATATCAAGGATTACACCTACACTTATAGGAAGGAAGAGTGTGTCCTATTCTTCATCAGTAAAGTAGATTGATAAATGCAAACTATTATTATTTAAAGCCTGAAGTATCTCACTACAGGCCTTTGCGCCTCCCTACTCTCCTTCCACTTTATGCAAAGCCAATTATTTAATAAGTTTCAATAGGAGTTTAAGTCTTTATCCCACGTTCCCACGGTTCTTGAGAAAATATTATAATAGGTAACTCACATAAATGCAAACATATTATTTTAATTGTAAAACATGAACGCATGGTGTCAATCTACTATGGAAAAATGGAAATATTATGAAACATACTGACAACTATGCGGTCAAGAAATTCTCTAAGTTATAAGACTAAATAAATTAATTTATTGGTTATATATGTCCGGTCGAGAAACGAAATAAATGAATTTATTGGTTCTTTAAGTGTCGTAAAACGCGAATAAGGTGTTTTTGTAATGAGGGTTCATACCAATACCATTCGCATTAACGAAAAGAAATTGATATAGGTATAGTAAAGTTGACTGCATAATCCCGCAAAACTAATTTGGCGTTTAAAAATTTATATAAAAGTCATAACAGCACGATTTTACGCATTTATGACCTTTATGTCAGCAGGCTTGAAGCGTATAGACGATATGATTTTTTAAATGTCAAACTAGTTCACGAAATTCTGGAGTCCACTTTAGAAACATGTTTCTCACCGACTTTCATTGTATTGGAAATGGGAGAAGATTTTCAATTTGACACAGATTTTTTATAATCATAATAATAAATAGCAACAAAATAAAACTTCTGCAACAAAACCCTAACCTAACTGCAAAATTCCGAAACTAAATCGCGAAAACTCTAAAAGAGCAAGTTAAGAGCACGCTAAGCCAATAGCCGTGCATCAGGAGATTTATGGACGTAGCTGAAGCGAAGGAGGAGTGTCAGGATCGTAGGCTGGAACGGAAATACAGTCTACGCCAGTGGGATGCAGGCGTGATAATATGTATGTACGTGGGACACTCAGAAAGTTCTGCGAAACTAAAAAAAATTGTTCTATACGTACATATATTTTTATCAAATCTTTTCAAAGTACTTTCCACCAGCCTCTATACAAAGATTCATGCGCCTAAACCAGTTTTCAAAACACTTTTTCCAGTCCGCCGCAGACACCTCGTTTACAGCCTGCTCGAACGCAGCCAGCGCATCTTCCGGCGACGAAAATTGTATCCCTTTGAGCTGATTTTTTATTTTTGGGAATAAAAAGAAGTCACACGGTGCTAGATCAGGGCTGTAAGGAGGGTGACCCAGGAGTTTGACTGGCGTGCTGTCCAGGAAGTCCCTCGTTTTGAGTGCGGTGTGCGCAGGTGCATTGTCGTGGTGGAGCAGTAGCCCGCGGAGCCCTGTGTTTGGTCGCTTGTTGCTTATAACAGAGAAAACTTCTGGCAAACATTTGGTAGTATACCATTCGGCATTAATGCTTCTTTGATCCCGTAAGGGAATTGATACCAAGTGGCCAGTCAAATTAAAAAAGCTAGCGATCAAAATCTTACCCCCGCTTCTAGATCGCTTCACTTTGGTAGGCGTTGGCTCATTTTGAAACACCCAAACAGTCGACTGGCGCTTGGTTTCTGGGTCGTATTGATAAATCCAGGACTCATCACCTGTAACGATGTCGTAAACACGCCGAGACGAGCCTGCTTCAAATTTGTTAAGCATATCACGGCACCATTCCACCCGGGCCTGCTTCTGAGCATCGGTGAGGTTGTGCGGCACCCAGCGTGATACTATCCTCCTCACGCGAAGATGGCTGTGTAGAATCTCGTGAACGCTTCCCGATCCAATCTTCAATATGTGTTGATTCTCCTGATATGTAATTCGCCTATTGTCTTGGATTAAATTTTTCACTGCTAGCACGTTTTCTTCGGTAACAGCCGTCAAAGGGCGACCGCTTCTTTCGTCATCCCCCAAAGTTGGTCGACCGCGCTTGAATTCGTTATACCAACGATACACGGTTGCCTTGGAAGGGCTTTCATCCATGAATGCCATTTGAAGTCTATCGTACGATTCATCCGGTTTCAGGCGACACTTGAAATCGTATAAAATCATAGCTCTAAAATGTTCCCGGCGCAGGTCCATATTTCAGTGAGACACAATACTTTGAATTAACTCGCAAAAAATGTGGAGGGAAATTTTGAAATTGGAACTTACTTATTTTTACTTATAAATAATCATATTTTCGAAAAACATTATAACTGGCCAGTCTCCCATATATAAAAACTTTTTTTCGCAATACTTTCTGAGGGGCCTGGTATGTGTGTAAAATAAAACTTACCCGGTTCAAGTTGATGGGAATCAAGTGGTTTATCAAGCAGCATATCACCGAATATTTCTCTGCAGTAATTGGCGATCTTGGCTTGCTGCCGGGGATTGCAATGGTTCTCGAAGCTCAGTATGACCGGGTAGTCTGAGGTCTTGAAGGCGCTCTCGGCTATCGCTTCCAGCACCTCTTTGGCACTGATTTCTGGGACGAAAGTGTACCCGTGCACGATCACCGGTTCGTCCGTACGACCGTTCCAGAAGTCTAGCTCTACGCATCTGTGTACAATATAGATCTTCTATTTATTTGTTTAATGTGAATATAGGTCTATTGATAAATACTTTACTGGCATTCATGTAACATTATAATAACCTAGGGTATTGTTAGTCGTGTCCGTAAGAGAATACCTTTCTCAATGTCTTACACGTGTCCCCCGGGTGGTGTTAAATGCATAACAACGCCACCTAAGCAGTAGCTAAATAACCTGAACACTATTGGCTAACATGACTATTGTTAGTAATGAGTGTCTCGTGTTTCTAAGTTTCGTGAGTGATCTGTTGTTTATTATATCCGCAAACTGCTTGTTATACATTTTTCTAAGTTGCTCTCATAGTTTCCATCATATACAAATTCCTTTTCAGTTTAATTAGAACAATGTTACTGGAAACAATAAAATTGCTTTACACGTTGAAAGCGCGTTTTAAAGACAGCGTAAACGAAATAGTTTTTCTATAACGTAGCTGAACGTAGCATATTTATTTATTAGTCGCCTGTTTAAAAATAAAACGCTTACACATTTAAGTGCGCAGCCATTATGTCATAAAATTTCAAATTCCGATATACAATTTATCTAATAGACAAAACAAATATACAAGCATGCAACGTACATTAAATTGTATCTCGCCAAAATAAGAAACACATGTAGCGTGCAATAATAGTACATTACTGTCGAGGCCTCAAATGAAGCAATTGACGGCCGAGTAATATTGGAAGTCGAGGCGAAGCCGAGCACTTCCCAAGTGATTTTAAAAGGACAAGGCGCTGGCGGAGTCATTTTTAACTAAACGATGCCGTTAATTGCTATTTCGGCAGAGACTTGTATAGTACTTTTCTCTCAGTTGCGAGGAAAAAATACACAAATAAATGCAACAGTATCTAATTTTCATTCGCGCCAATTCGTACGCGCGGGGTTCTTGCTCTATTTATCAGTTTTGAAAAAAAAATGCTTTTTCAGCCTTTATAATGATAAATATTTTGTACCTAATTTATGTAAATGTGTACTTAAAAACCTCGGTAGCATAATTTAAAAATTAAAAACTGTCCAGCTATTTCTATTATTGACGTATTGAATATTAATGGCCTGTTATTTCGTTGCGTACGGAAAAGAGCCGATTGTTGTATTTTTTATTAATAATGAACCAATTTCGCGACCTGGTGAAGGCCGCGGGAATCCGCTGGATGCGGAAAGCGCAGGACCGGTCGTTGTGACGATGTTTGGGGGAGGCCTATGTCCAGCAATGGACGTCTTTCGGCTGAAATGAACCAATTTCCGAGCAAGTGAGAGAAAAATATGTTTCCCAAATATTTACATTTATTTTCCTCGACTAAATCGATAATTAAGGTCGATTCACACCGATAATATCGATAACTGAACGTTCGATAGCGCACTAATTGGATTTATTATTAAAAACGCATTGGAAACATTATAGATTTTTATAAACAAATTAGTGTCGATAGCGAAGTAATTAGTGCTACAACGAGTTCGGTGGTATGAGCGAGATTATAATATTATACACAAACACCATTCGATCAAGTTTACATGTTATTCGTTTTTTTACAAACAGGTTTTGAATTTTAAGCGCTAGGTAGGTAAGTGCCGACGTTCTTTCGAATACTATAGATCAGGCAAATGGAATTTCCTAGTTTTAAATGCCAATGGTATTTTCGCAGATTGTTCGATAAAACTTTGTTAAACAATGCAGAAACTGCGGATATTTTGGTTAACTCGTAGAAATATCTTGAACTGGAAGTTGGAAAGAATGTGTATTTCACGAGTCCACGAGACGCGCGGTTGTATTGTTTCTTTGATAGTTCGGAATCATGACATAATGGCATGGTGTTATGAGAGAATTATGTTAGGGCTCCCCCCTTGTATTTTTTTTAAAGGTCGCCCTCGTATCGTTTCTAAATGCTATTGCACAACAATAGTTTAGATTAGAATAGTCGAAAGTACAGGTACGAGTGTGTCTGTTCAAGGCCACGATATTTGAGTTATCTCGGAAAGTGTCAAACTTCTGTCCACACCTCCATGGCACTCCGAACACGACAAGGTCAAGCTTGGAGCCTTGCTCTTACGCTCTTGAACTAGACATGAATACTATCACCGGCGCATTCGTCGCGGCTCCCTTACGATGTTGGAGTCTCTGCTTGGCGTAAATGTAATAAGATCATTCTTTTATAAAATATGATGGCGTGAATATGGCTTGTCTATCACACAGGACCTAATTTGGTCATCAATATGACAATTTCCGAAAATACAAGACAAGATACATAAATAAATAAATATTTTTGGGACATTTTCACACTTTTTTTTTGCACAGCCAGCCCCATCTGGTCCCAAACTAAGCAGAGCTTGTACTGGGTACCAGATACTTGCTGTGTTTCGGTGTGAAGGGTACGGTGCTGGTGAAATTACAATCACATCATACTTTCCATCTTCATCTCTCAGTATGGCGAACCGACTTGCCGTACTATTGCAGCAATAGCCTAGATGGTATTGCAGTTGTTATGGGAAAGGTAACCACTTAACATCAGGTGGGCCTTAAGCTGGTTTCGCCATCCTAAACTATAAAAAAAAAATTATGTATACTAACCTGCATCCAGCTAGAAGACTCTGTCGGTATATCTCAACGCTGGACTTGCCGGTGATCTGGTGTCCAGTCAGGTACGTATTATGCGAGCTGTTGATGAAGTAATGTGCTAGAGGCTGTTCCATGTCGTCGCAGAGGTCAAGCTTACTCGGCGCCACTATCGGATTGTCCTCAGACATCAAAAACCTGAAATACAAAAGACTTTTGAAGCAAACGAACGGCATTTTAAAAGAATTGAGATACTTTTTATGATGTTTGAGCGTTTAAACGTTTACTACACAGATTTAATCACCGCTAAAACTTGTTTAAATACATGTAAAAAGAGCAGGTCTTTAGTATATGAAGTACAGTCTGATGAAGAGTTAAATTAAACACTCTTTTTATTATAAACGTACGTAGTAATAAAATGTAAAAAAACCGTTTAGTTCAACCGTTTTATGTTCCATAATATTCTAGATCATGTAAGAAATAATACGTTGTTAAAAACATATTTTTATTCGATAATTTTAGTACAAACCTTAAAAACCCATCGAACGTGAGCTGTGATCTTTGTTGGTGGTATTTATTGTGTTCATAGGTTTTGATGAGGTCCTTGGCTCGTTGCAGATCCGCGTATGGATGCAGGATCTCGTTTAGCCGGGGGTCCCTCTGTATCTCGTTAAGAAAGTCCACCAGCTGAGTGGCAGACAGATGCGGCTTGCTGTCCGTACTGTGAACAAATGTTCCGTTATCACGCTAGCCTTGACCAACTAATGTCATCCGTTTTGTTGTACAAATTTCCTGTGGGTATTTTGCCCTTTCAAGGACTTAGGTAACGTGCAATGATTTTAAATGGGCATGTAGACTTTAAAGCCTGTGAATATAATTCGACTACGGCGACGTTTTGATAAACAAAAAAAACGTTAATGTCTTCAGTCTACATTTTCCTGGCACTACTACCATAGGAGCAGGCAAACAGACAGCTGGAAGACAGGTTCTATCAATATAGATAGTAATGATTAAGTTGCCTCATACTACACATAAGAGACGGGATGGCATATTTTTGGATAAAACTTACTTAAACGGAACATTATGCAATGTTTATTGTTTGAGAATATCAGAGAAAAACGCGAGAGCCTATTGAGAATTCGGTTATTAAATAATATACAATTTGAATATCACCAAGTCTACCGTCTAAGTAAATAAATCTATCGCATACATATGGAAACGAGACGATAACCTGAATTTCTTTTTCACCTTTCTAGTCCTGGGCAATATGTAACGATTTTGAGTCATGTTAGAATCACATATTTAGGTATGTCTTTCCCTATCATAACTAATCACGCCAACACAATATTATTATTTTATATAGTCCTATACTATAAAACAGTAGGTACCGGGACTAACTGTATGATGAGATTTGAAATATGGAAGAAATATTCCTCGAGTACCCTAGAGATACACTGAAGAGATTTTTTGAAATTCCATCTCTAAATAGGTAAAAAGGGGTAATAAAGTTAGTATGAAGAAAACAAAGGAGTTAAGCCACAACCCCACAGAGGTCAGCTAGTCATTTATACATAGGAAAACTCCGATGCCGCATCGCATTAACCAAATGATTTAAGTACCTACCTACATATTAAAATCTCGGAAGACCACAACACAACCACAGATCATGTAATGAGCGTAGGTAGATATGGCGCAGTGGTTGCGGTTCAATTGTGATTTATGTCCGAGTCAACCGGTTGATGAGGTTAACGCGACCCGGTAACCCGAACAATTATAACTAATTGTCGCCCGCTCCAACCCGCGACCTTTTTAAAACACCACTCACAGGAGGTGATTCACTCTATTTATAGTACACGGTATATTTACCTGCTCTATATTATATTTACCTGAGCAACGCTAATCTGGGAGGTGGGAAAAAATTTATGGTTAGGTATTCATCATCATCATCATCCTCCTCCTGCCCTTGTCCCAATTTATTTGGGGTCGGCGCAGCATGTTTTTTTCTTCCATACATCTCTATCAGCCGTCATCTCCGTGTTCACTTTCTTTCTATTCATATCATCTTTCACACAATCCATCCATATTTTCTTCGGTCTCCCTCTTTTCTTATAGCCATCAACATTCATACTTAAAACTTTCCTCGTAACGTGCTCCTCATTCCTCCTCATCACATGTCCATACCATGACAGTCTATTGCTACTTAACTTCTCTGTCTCTGGCGCTACTTTCAGACTGATGGTTAGGTATTATCAGCTCTAAATAATCTGGTGTGAGTCGTAAATGTCATCTGAAGGAAAAGTTTTGTTATTGTAGTGGTAGATGGAGGATGGGTTGGCAAACTAGACAGTTGATACGCAACAGTTCTTTCTACCTACTTGATAAAATTGCCATATACCACAGACCCACAAATTGCAATTTCATCAAGTGTTTACACTTCTATAGGTACCTAACGTAAACTTAAGTAGCGTTTCAGCACTTAATGAACTGTTTAACCCGTCCGTCACAATAAAGGTGATTTCATATATAGTCGACCTCACGTCAATGGTAGCACTTAAATTACGAAAACCGCCCTTACTGCTTACGAAATAAAGACGCTGTCAAGGTCAAACTGTTACAGACGTGCGGTACACTATATGTATACTCACGGACATTGGTATGTAAAATTCCTAACTCTTTATGTCTTAACAAAAATAATAGAATCTGATTTTTGGATTTCGACAGGAACATGTTATCGACACATCGCGTCGTGGGTTTGAACTCCGACGTACACTAATGCGTTTTTCGAAGATATGTAAACAATTTACGCTAAAATAGATAGCTCAATAAACGAAACCTAAGCGTGAAAACAAGAAATCATGGCAAATTATTAAATACTTTGTTTTGGACGCAACCCACCTTATTACAAAATGGGGTTTAATAATAAGTTTTGCTTAAGCCAGGCTTAAACACCATTTAACAGTTACAATTAAAATTTAGCAGTGATAGCCTAGCGGTTGAACGCTTGCCTTCCATGCAGGAGGGTGTGAGTTCGATCCCGGCCCGCACCTCTGACTTTTCGAATTCATGTGCGGATTTATATTCGATTATCACTTGCTTTAACGGTGAAGGAAAGCATCGTGAGGAAACTTGCACACCAGAGAGTGCTCCATCCAATTCTCAATGGTGTGTGTAGTCCACCAACCCGCACTAGGCCAGCGTGGTGGACTAAGGCCTTAGCCTTCTCATACTGAGAAGAGGCCCGTACCCAGCAGTGGGACAGTAATGGGCTGGTTATGTATGTATGTAAACACCATTTTATGCATGGTATAATAAGATGTTTCACCACTCACCAGGTATTCTCTTCCCGTAATTACAGCGCGATGCCTCCAAGCTACGTCACGATCAGTGCTGCCATTGATTGATATCTTCAATATACTTAAGGAGATTTTTGTTCATAATGAATATAAAATAAATTCCTAACTAGCCTAACTATTTGTTATCTCGTGTTATTCATCTAATTAGTTAATAAAGGAAACTATATTAAATTACTAGTTAAAAAGTGATTCTTTATAGAAGAAAGTAAATGAAAAAATGCATTTCGCTCGGGTAATTTATTTTCACAAAGTGGCACCACATCAAACTGACAAGTGTCACGCTAACAGCCCGCTATTGGCTCCACGGCCGATGACGTAGTACGGAGGCAATCACGTGACCTAGCTGTCACGGGAAGAGACTACCTGGTGTTATTATACCATGATTTTATGTATGGAGTTTGACGTTTAACCCGGTTTAAACAAGAGACTAAACCCGGTCTAACCTTATTTTTTTTGGAAAAAGTTTATTTAGAAAAGAAAGATAATTAAAAGTGACAAAATGTAACTTAAAATGGACTCATGTCAATTACAAAACAGCATTTTATTTAAAACACAAGTAATAGTAAAGTAAAGTGAAATAAGCATCAAATATAATTTGAAAAGCTCTATCTCGGGCTTACGCCAATCTTCGAAAATAACAAGCGGTTTTCATAGGACGTCTGCAAACATGAAACGCCTTAAAATATTGGAGCGCACCCGAAATGAATTTTCCAGACAATATTAACCGAATCGGCAACCGGCTAACTGCTCGTATCGATCTAAAGGTCATGAGTTAGTCTCAAACCGGTCCAAAGTTTGCGATTAACTTCTCGAAACATTCAGCTCAATAGAGTTCAAGGGTAGGCAGAAATTTTTAATTGAGTTGATAGAACTAATGCATGTAGGGGTCCATTATAACAACGTACTTCGTTCATATTAAATGTTCTTGTTGACTCGTGTAAGTAGTCCATAGCTTAATGTTGCGAACACACAACAGACTTCTGACTATCTATTATTTACAATATTTAAAAATCATTTGTTTTTTTAATATTTGTATTTATCATTTTTTTTTTTTTTGTGTGATGAACAGAAGTGTTTGTGTTGGTCTGGGTGGTTATTATTTACTATAAGTATGTATTTACAAAAAAAAAACTGTATACAAGTATTATATCCATTGTTCTAGTACCCATAGCACAAGCTTTGCTTAGTTTGGGACTAGATGGTGCTGTATAAAAAATGTCCCAGTTTTTTTTTTATTTTATTCTAAATATTTTTTTCTTAATAACTTCTTAGGTTTTCGCGATCACTACACATTATGATAAAACAAAGTTTAACCGGATTAAATCGCGTATATTATTTAAATTGGTTTTCCTTAATATTTTTTTCTTGTTAAATAAACAAATTAAGGAAATGATAACTACAAATTTAACGATATTATAATTATGTATTGAAACTATTATCTATTATTATGAAATGGAAATAATTAATTATAACTATTAATTTCTAATCATTACCTATATTATACTTTCTTATGTAAAAATTATAAATTATTTGTTTTTTTTTTTTTTGTAAAGTACGTTATCAGACTTTTTTTACATTATCATCGTATTATAATTTTTTTGGACTTTTAATTTAGTCGCCTCATTAACCCATCTACTTCCAAAAACTTATTACTAACAAAAGTCCAAATCCAACAACAAAACACGCTAAGTAGATTCATGCCTTAATGGTCCAATTGATATATAGTAAATAGCAGATCAGGAATAATCGATTAATAATCGATAAATAATCGTGCTCATCCAAATAAATCAACAACAACTCGATTAGCATGTAAATGTTAGATTTACATAATAGGACAGGTGATAATACGTACTAATAAGATACTAGTTGACAAATTCCGTTTCCATGCGACTTACCTCTTCTTTTCGACTAAAAAAAATGGATGGATGGATGGTCAAAATATATAACGGGGTTATTTCATCATCCAACTATACCAATAATACGAAGAAAAAAACTTGATCTAAGTTATGTCACACCTCGGCCACACAATACAATATAAAAGGCTAGCACCACCTACATACACAAGATTACGTATGTATACGAACGCACACACACGTGTAGGTTAGGGATGCTCGCCGCTCGTAATGCCGACTGGGTTACAAGCGCTTCTCAGTAGTTCTCAGAGATGGCGTACTTGTATAGCGACAGGCGATTGACATCCATTGCAATATTGCAATCCAATTGCCGTCAGACCGCGGGCGCGGGTGCATGCGGGGCACGGGCGAGGAATCTTAAATTGGCGGGGGGCGGTGAGTGTCCGTTCTGTACGTTAGTACTATTAGACATTCTGTGGTTATGTTGACAACAATGCATTAGCTCGGTACTAAACTAAATACTCGCCACACAATTTGGTTTTGAGACTCTTGTTCACAAACTAAACTTATTTCAAACTATCGCTCTCTTTTACTAATAATAGATACAAGAAAGGGATGGCAACAATTTTAGTGGTGTCAAATCAGTCGGACAGTCGTGATCTTGGAACATGCCAACTAAAAATACGAAGTAATGGAACACGAACTAATTTGACAGTTCTAACATTGTTGCTATCCCTTTCTTGCATCTACTATTATTTGTAAAAGAAAGCGATAGTTTTAAATAAGTTTGGTTTGTGAATAAGAGAATCGACACCAATGTGTGCAATACCTTATCATTTTCACACGATAAAGCTCGATTCACATCTACCAGCACGTAACGTGTCAGACACGGCACAGCAGAGGCACAAATTTTCATATCTACCCACAGATTACTATATTAGTAGCTAGCTACAGATGCGACAGTGACTCCGGAGCTTAGTTTCACTAAATTGCCGCCCTGCATTTTGTCACTACCATCGCGTGTAGGTAGGTAGCTAGCTATAGCTATATTTGTAGGTCGTCGTAGCTCCATATATACTGTAATAATAGGGAGGTACTTTTTAAGATTAGATTGAGGGAAATAAAACAGGATCATCATCATTTTCATATTATATTTTGTAGGCACAAATAATTTCAACAACAAAGCTCTAAATTATCATTATTGGGGATACGAAATAGCATTAGTTTCACTTGTTTCATAGGACGAAAAGTTCACGCACAATACTGCACTGAAAACAGAAGCGGTAACTCGCAAATTATCTTATCATTAAACTGTGTCGAATATGGAGTCTCGAAGAACTCAACTCAAGCTAAAACAGCGAAGATATTACAAGATAATACGATAATACTGGCACTCGATCAGCTGTTAACACAATAATCAAAGACAATAATAACTAGAACGTCAAGGGCTACGTTCACTTACTACGCACTCAGTGTGAAAGTCACCCGGTGCGAATATCGCTCGATCATTGACAATTTTCTCAGAGTTACTGAACGACTTCGGGCGATCTTATGAAACTGACACTAGAACAATGAAGCACTGACAATTATGACAATCGAAACCTCAAATTATCTGTCATTTCAAACTTTTATCTGTCAACATGACAGCAGAGCGTCTTTTACCCTACTATTTAACGGGGTGACCGGTGCGTACGCTCGACGACGCCCGCCCACAATACTGAACGGTTTGGTGTGAACGCCCGGACGATCACTCCGAGTAACTGAACGACCAATCAACGCTCCGGGCGTCGTCCGCCGTCGTCGGACGATAATAGTGAACGCACCCATGTTATCAAACATCCCACAGATAACAAATTTCGAAACCGCAACAGGTGGCGACATATGGCAGGAAAACAAACTAACGACTGTCAGGGCCCTGTATCTACCGACCACAGAAAACCTTGTCGACAAATTCTGCCGGTGCCCGTGTCTATGCGGACTCGCTACGCTCGTGTGCGCTAGATGTGAATACGCCTATAGATAATGTATGAATCATTATTTTTGGTGTCTGTGCTGGTACGTGTCAGCCACGTACAGTGTCTGCAGATGTGAATCGAGCTTAAGACTGCAATCAAACTTTCAAAAAATCAAGACTCAATAAACTTTTTAAAAATCCGGAAGAATTAAAACTATCTCTTTAAATCCTGAAGAAAAATAACCCCAAAGAAAATATGAATAACTTACACACATAAACTGCCCATTATTGTGCACTGCTGGGCACGGGCCTCTTCATATTCATATTCATTTATTTCGTAAAGCCTATTTACATGTCAAAAAATAAAAATAATCTTTATATAAATTCACATCCAATTAAATAATCATACAATATTAATAATTCATAACAACAACATAACATAACATCACGCCTGTATTTCCCCGAAGGGGTAGACAGAGGTGTAGAGTACACCCACATTTCGCCAGTTATGTTATAGTCACATGTAATAGGAGGCGAGCCTATTGCCATTTACCGGGCACAAATCCATACTCCGGGCTGCTACTGAGAATTTCCTAATGGAAAAACCCAATAACACTTTGCCCGACCCGGGAATCGAACTCAGGACCACTACGCTCAGCAGTCGCGCTTGCGACCACTAGACCAACGAGGCAGTCAGTATTAATAATTCAGTCAATAAAAAATTAATAAAATAACATACAACATTAATCAAATAGGTACATGTCATGTTTGTCATGGCATGTCAGTCAGAAGTATAGTATCAATGCCAGAGACATGAATGAGTAGGATTCAAACCTTAGTCCACAATGCTAGCCAACTACAGGTAGGCGGACTACACCCACCATCGAGAACTGTATTGAGCACTCTCAGGTATGCAGATTTCCTCATTATTCTTCACCGTTAAAACATGTGATAGTCAAAATATCACAAAAAATTTGTTTAACTTACAGATTGTTGAATATCTTCTGCACCTCGATCCTCTGCGTCAGGTTCTTGTAGAACGCGAAAAAGTCCTCGAACTGGAACTTGGACTGGCTGATGGTGTCGGCCTTACCGGTGGGCAGGCCCGACTCACTCAGCGCCTTCTCAACACGCTTCTTATCTTCTTTGTTCTGGGCTAGCAGCTTTACGATGCTGCATCAAAAGAATCAATCAATTAAAATAAGTAATTTTGTGGAATATCTGTGATTCGCATAAAACACTCTAGTGTAGTACAGTCTAACAAAGCAATTAGTATCCAGGGTCGCCAGATATAAATGAAGTTTTCTCAGAAGATCTGCCTCGTTGGTCTAGTGGTTGCAAGCGCGACTGCTAAGCGTGGGGTCCTGGGTTCGATTCCCGGGTCGTGTAAAGTGTTATTGGGTTTTTTCATTTGGAAATTCTCAGTAGCAGCCCGGAGTCTGGATTTGTGCACGGTCAATGGCAATAGGCTCGCCCCCTATTACATGGGACTATAACATAACTGGCGAAATGTGGTTGTACTATTACACCTCTGCCTACCCCTTCGGGGAAATACAGGCGTGATGTTATAGTTTGTTATATATATCTCAGAAGATAATGGATTTTTTCGAGTGAAATATCATTTTAATAACGGACAAAGTTAAACTGTATATATGTATACAAAAACCTAATCAAACCGTTCTATAATAGTTTCCTGAGAAATCTTCATCTATTTCTGGCGACCCTGTATACTAATTGCTTTGTTGGACTGTACCAGGTAGTCCAAGTGTCTATTTTTTATAAATAAAATTATTTATAATTTGTGTACAAACAACAACACATGAAAGGAGACAAGGGGTTTACTCGCGTTTGTAGATATTCGTCTGTCACAGGGATCTTTTGAACGGTAATAGGTAGCCTGTTGAAATTTTCTCAGAATATGTAATTATGTATTGCTATGACTCCTATCACGACAAATACCAAAAATAAAAAAGTCTAAAATCAAAGGAACCCCATACAAGAAACCTAGAAAAACAAAACTGTTTTCAAAGTTTTTGTTCCTGCTCTATCTTCAAAACGGTACGGCTGGTATCTACATACCAGCGTCAAGCTTGGTCTGATTATAGTGATACTATGTAGTTTTTTAGCAACAAATACTAAAAATAGGGTAAACATAGACATATGTGGTGGTAGCTGCGTAAGAAAGCGATGCAAAAATTCATATTTCGAGCTCGGTGCGCTGATGTCTTTTAAAGAAAGAAAGAAAATTTTTATTTTCGTCTCGGTACAGGCGAGAAAAAATAACTAAAAATAACATATTAACAATAAACTTAAAATTTACATGCCTGTATGAGACTAAAAAAGGCCCCCATCTCAGCATATACTACAACACCGAAATGTTGTTTTGATGAACTCTCGTAAATTAAATTAGTTTCTATGGGATACTAGGTTGATGGGTGGTATGGAACCCTTACTTCGTGAGTCTGACTCGCACTTGGCTGGTTTTTTATGTCCTATGTTTATTATGTAGGTATCAGTCGGAACAAAAGTTCAAACTTTGTTTGTCGTTCGTGAAAAACGAGTGCCCCCAGCATTAAAAGTATTTAATATAAAGGTACTGCTTATTTAAATGAAATTTCTACCAGCAGACCTGCGAGATGAAAAATTAGTAAGAAATGTAGACACACAGTCAACAGTGTGTATAACAAGATAAATAACCTAAAAAGAGTTATAATAAAGCAATAGATACTCAAATAAATACATATAAATTATGTATGAATATCTTACAATGTCTTGAACTTTGACTTTACCGTAGGCAAAAGTTCAAACATTAAAGATTATCAAAACTGGTACCTACCTATTTTCCGATCGTCTTATTCGTTAAATTAACCAGACATAACCAACATAAACATGGGCTTCTCCCAAATTTCGCCACAACATGTTTATTAATTACAAAGGTTTACTTGATTCTTCAAGAGCTTGCTTGATTCATTAGATTTTTAGTCAAACAGTTGAAGTTTCGTTTCTAGTAACATTGTAAACAGCAGACGATGGTAGAAATGTCAAATGTCAAGTGTGTGTTACATCAATGTGACTCGGACTCGACCCAGTCGAACTAAACTTGTTCTGACTAGAAATGACAATTGCCCCTTGGCATGATAAAAAGTTTGCTCGGCTACACAGATCGTTGGTGAACTTACGAGTAGAGTATGTTATCATATCACGACAGAAACCATTAATTTTAATAAAAATCTTCAAGAACACAGTTCTTATTATAAGCTATTTGGATCTTCTTGTTGGTTGCTCTCCATACATATTGCTCCCAAATGGCGTAAAGGGTATAAAACTTCTCGGCAACTTTTCCCAAAACAAAATATTACTGAGAAGTTCAAAGAGCGACGCCTTCGATGGTATGGACACGTGCTCCGCCGCCCAGAAGACCACATGTTACGAGCAGCCCTTGACCTGCAAACGACGACGCGACGCCGTGGAAGACCCACCGCCACCTGGCTGTCGACAGTCTTGAGGGACTTGAAGGAGAGCGAGATCGAATCCGCGACCGCGCGGGATAGAAATAAATGGAGAAGACGGACAAGGAGAGCCACCCCAGATAATGGGATGAAGAAGAAGAAATTATGTTTTCAGTATTAAAGAATAGAACAAAACGGATTAAATCATCATCATCATCATTTCAGCCGAACGACGTCCACTACTGGACATAGGCTTCCCCCAAGCATATGTGGGGGGATATGCTATAATCGCCACGCTTGGCAGGCGGGTTGCACGCTGCTGCGCATCCTCTGGTGAATCCCTTACGGCCAAAATTAATATCCAATCTATCCACGATTTACGCTACTAGAGATATAAATTTCACATGTTTTGTATGGAGCTTATGTCAAATTCCTATCTCTAGTAGGACAAATCGTGGATAGATTGGATATTAATTTTGGCCGTTAGTCGCCTTTTACGACACCCATGAGAAGATATAGGGTGGTACAATTCTTTACGTCCGGCACCACACGGAACAAACGGATTAAATAAAAGATACAAAATATGCCACATTCAACAGATTGTCAGCTACTCTTCTATTATGACCTGCAAATATTATGCAGCTATTGTTTTAGCGAGAAAACAATCGGCTTCTGAAACCAAGCTTTCATTCATTCCCAAGGAAATATGCATCTCCTCAACTAACAAAATAAATATAATAATATTCTGAAGGTCTCCACACTGTTGACCTATATTCTAATATCGCAACATTGCAGCAACTAACTTTTTAGCGTAATGGAATTTAAAACTAAACAACAATAAACGAATTAGAAGAATGTAACATAACAATATCGAAAAATAAAATGATGTTTTTAGATATTTCAAGGTCAACTCCCCAATAGATTTAATTTTTTTATAAATAATCTAAATTATCATAACCTGATAGACGAGCGAGGGTTATTTAACAAAAATATTCACACGAGAATGTGTAATAATGTCTTGTCTAACATAGCTCAAAGTGCATGGTATCACGACACGTGCGGCAAAAGAATACAAGTAAACACGACGCTCCGACGTAAATAAACAATACTCGTTCAATATAACGACGCGACGGACAACACCTAGTCGACAACCTTCATGCATTTGTTATGCATGAACAGTGAACATCTTCCAGTTTAGGGTTCTGCACAAACGACAATAAAACTCTAAGCGGGAGAATTTTAGTGGTTTCTTCAGCGCTTCATGTTTTTAAAGAAAAAAACTACCTCAAGACTTCAATGACGCGCATCCCCGGTGGCCTATCTCCGATCACAGCAACGAAAGAAAGAAGTTTCTCTGGCCAAAAAAATAAAATTCCTGTGGAGATGGCATAACGTAAGGATATGCAATCGATCCAATAGATAGTCTGGGCCCTAATTAACGTAATTTTAAGACCCGCCAATCAAGTTGCAGTGACGCTGCAGTTCGTATCTGACAGCGATCGCCGTAGGTAAGTGAATACGAAAAGCGTTGTTTTGACCGAAACTTAACTGCAACTGCGCTGCAGCGGCACTTATTTAGTTACATGAATTGGCCTTCTGGTAACAAGTAACAATGAGAAGAGAAACTAAAAACTCATACACCAAGATATTTTCTCTATCCCGAATTCCTGGTTTTCATGAGATTTAAACACCGTACCGTCCTGAAGTTAAGATCTCATAAACTTAATAACGTAACTTGAGTTTCGGTAAATATATTAACGTCCAATAAGTTTGTCACAGATGTGTCAACAGTAGATTGACGAAGGTTTGTTCTCAACACAGTCCAATGAACCTCTCATGCGGTGAGATGACAATGACAGATAGCGGAACTATCGCAAACATTACCTGATAAGCAAAAACAAGGAAATCAAACACAAACAAAACAGAGAAATACTGATTCGGTTATAATAAACGAAAACTAGAACTTTTATTTATCGGTATAATGGAAATTCGATCATACGAGCAATCGATTCAACTGATGGTAAGCAATATCTGTCGCACATGGACGTCCGCAACACCAAGGGAATCCCCTTTTTAAAAGACAACTGCTCTTTTCTTGCAGACTCCCATGTCGAATTGCGGTGCAAAACAAAATTTATTGTGCGGAACCTCTCAGAAATGTCAGACGAAACGTCTCAAGGAAAATAGTAACCGCTGAACAATCTTAACATTGAAGGCGCGGAGCAAATAGCTAATCATAATCATTACAACGTCCATTAACTTCAGTAAAGATTTACAACACTGCATTTAAAAAAGCGATTATTTACTAGTAACAGGAACGATTTATAGCGAGTCCGTCTTGAGCACGATATAAATACATTAAATCAACTGTTTATCTGCTCGCCAGTAGTAAAAGTCAAAGGGTACCATATTGCTAAACTGTTCAACTAGGTCTATTCATTAGTGCCACATCGTTATCATGAAAAGAGCGTACTCACCGCGAGCATTCGCGTGTAATGTTACAATTCAGAATTCGATATATTGAACATTACATTAAATAAATAAATAAATATTTTGGGACGTATTTTTACACAGCACCATCTAGTCCCAAACTAAGCAGAGATTGTGCTATGGGTACTAGACAATGGATATAATACTTATGTACTTTTTTTTTTGTAAATACATACTTATAATGCACAAGCAACACCCAGACCAACACAAACACTTATGTTCGTCACACAAATATTTGTGTCCTGTGGGAATCGAACCCACGACCTCGTGATCAGCAGTCCGACACTCGAACCACTAGACCACAGCACTAGATCACAGACGTCGTCACATTACAATACATTACATTACAATATTGCGTCAGCTCAACGTATTGACCAAGGAACTTTCGCTTAGCGAATAACACTATCAACACACACACTATCTAACTGCGAACATTCGTGGGTGTAACCTATACCATTATTACAAATACAAAAGGTTTATTTCATCAACACGATATCATCATCATCATTCATCATCATTTCAGCCGAAAGACGTCCACTGCTGGACATAGGCCTCCCCCAAGCATCGCCACAACGACCGGTCCTGTGCCTTCCACATCCAGCGGATTCCCGCGACCTTCACCAGGTCGTCGGTCCACCTTGTGGGGGGCCTACCCACGCTGCGCCTTCCAGTACGCGGTCGCCACTCCAGGGGCCTGATTCACAAACGTTCGAAAAGTTTCCGTTTCCGAAGTGAAATTTGACCGCCAAACGAATCAAAACGACCACTTCCTGCGACCACGAATAATGCAAAGCATTCGAAACATCAGGAAAAGCAATGTTAATAATAATACACGATGTAATCCGGTCAAACTTGTAATATTACAAAAAAAAAAGATTTGAGAATCGAACGCATTCGGAAACGCTATTCATAGTTCTTTAATGTTACATCGAGTGCCTTCCGACAGCAAATGGCTCACGGGAGAGTTTCCATGAATTACGCGTTGCGTTTCCGAATCCGTTCGGTTCTCAAATCGTTTTGTTTCTTAATAAAACAAGTTTAACTGAATTACATCGTGTATTATTCTTAAAATTGGTTTTCCTGACGTTTCGAATGCTTTGCAGCGTTCATGGTCGCAGGAAGTGGTCGTTTTGTTTTATTTGCCGGTCAAATTTTACTTCGGAAACGGAAACTTTTCGAACGTTTGTGAAATAAGGCCACAGAACTTTACTGCCCCATCGGCCATCCGTTCTGCGAGCAATGTGCCCCGCCCACTGCCACTTAAGTTTGGCAATTCTTCGGGCTATGTCGGTTACTTTCGTTCTCCTGCGAATCTCCTCATTTCTGATTCGATCACGCAGGGACACTCCGAGCATAGCCCTCTCCATTGCCCTTTGAGTGACTTTGAGCCTTCTTATCAGGCCCATTGTGAGCGACCACGTTTCAGTACCGTAAGTAATTACTGGCAACACAAACTGGTCAAAGACTTTCGTCTTGAGACACTGCGGTATTTTGGACGAGAAGATATTGCGTAGCTTCCCGAACGCTGCCCAACCGAGTCGGATTCGACGATTGACCTCTTTCTCGAAGTTGGACTTACCTAGCTGGACAGTTTGTCCTAGGTATACATAATCGTCAACAACTTCGAGTGTAGATTCTCCGATGTTTACGGGAATGGGTGCTATATGGGAATTCAACATAACCTTTGCCAACAACCTTTGCAACACGATATAGGTAACATTAATTGGTGATTGGAGCCTCCTTTGGGATTATTTGTTCTATGGTGTACCGTGTAACATTGATTCATTTCATTTTCATTGATTGATTTTGGCGTTAGTTACAAGTGTTGCGCACATTATTGCTCGGCTTAACGTACTCACTGTTGTAATGTTCGAAGTTGTAACATTCGGATGTAATGTTCAAGAAAAAATCCAAGTCTGCGCACTGTAATGCTCGCCTCGACGTCAACGTATTCACCGGTGTGTAACATTACAGACGAATGCTCGCGGATAGTACGCACCTAATGTTACTTTGCTAAATGTAATTGTAATGGAAGCTGGCACACTACTCCTGAAATGAGGTTAACTAATGGTGCACCCGCTCAATACATCTCAATTTCATTAAACTTCCTATTGTTGTTGAATCCTTTAATGCTTCACTGTGAAAGTTTTAATGGTATTTATTGACCCGTTACAACCCATTAAACTCTGGAGAAATGATGAAGACGCGATACCAAGTTGTAAAATAAAACAGTTCTTATCACTGAACGTTAAAAACCTGCCAAGTGCGAATCGGATTCGCGCACTAAGGCTTCTGTGCCACCCATCTACCAGAGAGATACCCTGTAGAAACTGATTCAAATTCAAATTATTTATTTGCTAGAATATGGTATTATTACAGATGTCGGTGACTTATGATTAGTTTCAGCGTAATAGTAGTTTAATTTATGATAGTTCAAGTTCACCAAAAGTGGATTACTGCGCGTTGATGTCTTTCATATTTGTACTGCATCTTTCTTATGCAGGTACCAACACATAATTATATGTCTGTATTTGCCTTATTTCATATTTCTATTATTTGTTACTAGCTGTGCCCGCGACTCCGTCCGCGTGGATGTCGGAAAATAACATCGTGTCATAATTATAAACACAATATCTTCAAATATATACATATAAGCTCCTACACAGACGATTACATTATTTACCGACCATACTATATTTTGTTTTTACAACCAACCGGCTAAGGTGATTGAATTTCATGGAATTAGCCGTAAACTCCCTCATTCTGAGAAGACGCTCGTGCCCAGCAGTGGGACTGTAATGGGCTGGTAATGTTATGTTATTCTAGAATACTAATAATATCCAGTTCATTAACTCTTCTCATTTTGAGAAGAGGGCCATACCCAGTAGTGGGACAGTAATGGGTTCACTACGTTATGTTATTCTATATTTTCTAGTTTCTTAACTCTTCTCGTTCCGAGAAGAGGTCCGTGCCCAGCAGTGGGGAAGTAGGTAATGAGCTGATTATGTTATGATAATCTATTACACTAACAATATCCAGTTCCTTAACTCTTCTCATTCCAAGAAGAGGGCCCTGCCCAGCAGCGGGACAGTGATGGGCTATGTTATGTTATTCTATATTTTCTATAATACTAATAAAATCCAGTTGTATTTTTAGGAACCTGCAACCTGCATCCAACCAACAATCATGACCTCTACTTTGTATGCAACTTAATACAATAGAGGGGTCAAGCTGTATCGCTGGATCTACTCAACCGATTCAGATAAAACATACCCTATATTTTAAGTTAGACTAATACCAATACAAATGCTAAGTTTCATTACGATCCGTTCAGCCGTTTTCACGTGATGAGGTAACAAACAGACAGACAGACAGACAGACAGACAGACATACATTTTTTAAACGATTGATTCGTGTTCTATAGCTTATTTCTAGTCCCCCTAGCCAGTTTTCGCGAAAAAAAACTCAATGTACAGACTTTTCGACCTTTACAGTTTTATTATAGTATAGAAGATGAAATAAACTATACATGCAACGTTACTTTTTGTTAACGCAATTTGAGAAATTAATTTGTTCAGAATCACGAGGAGAATCTATTGGGATAGTTTTTATACAATGACATTATATCTTAACAATTTTTTTTAAATCAATTTAGTTAAAGGTTATATTCAGTACATCAGCGGATCGTGAATAAGTCCTTAAGGTCCAGGAAGTTCGGCTCGAATAGTTTCCGTGAATCAGGTAGTCTCTGCACGCAATTCTTCACTTTTTCCGCCTACAACTGGGGAACTTACAGTACAGTGATTCTAAAAGCATGTAATTTCGTGGTTAAGAAAAATATCCCAATCGATTCTCCTAGTGATTCTGAACCTGAACAAACTACTTTCTCAAATAGCGTTAACAATGAAGTCGGTTAAAAAGTAACGTTGTATAGTATGCACTACAATCACACAAATTTGACACTTGTATGTATTACCGTATTTAAGATATGAGCAGGAAAAAAAAAAGTAAAAAAATGCATTTTTTTGAGGTTTCTTGTATGGCGACTCCCTTTGGACAGACTTTTTTTATTTTTAGTATTGGCCATAATAAAAGTCATAGTAATACATATTCTGTGAACATTTCAGCTGGCGACCTGTTACGGTTACAAAGATATAGCCTTTTTACAATCGGACGGACGGACGGACGGTCACACGGTGAAGGCAGAGTAATAGGGTCTCGTTGGCACCCTTTGAATACGGAACCCTAAAAACTATAAATATGTCAGATAAGTAGAAAGACGTAGAAACTTACTTTTTGACGAGAATTTTCCCCGACTTGTCAGCTTTGAGAGCAATCTTCGTGTGTAACTTCTCGAGAAACTTGATAGTCGGATTGTTCAGTTGGTTTAGATTGTACGCCAAAGCGAACAACCCTTCCGTCCATAGCTGCCAACAATACAGAATCACTATATTAACAATATTCAAAGCTTGATCCTATTTAAGAACAAGAAAAAAATTCTAAATCGTGGTCCGACATAAAAGTCGGTTAAAATTAAAATCTTAGAAGAAATCGGTAATTAATTACTCAAGACATCAGTACCGCCGTAAATAACTCCAGCCGTAATAGTCAGATAAAGAAACCATTATCGTTTAATTCAAGAACATTAGATACCACGTTACGGAATAAAGTATCATCTATTGGTAAAAAGAGGACGTTTCGTTTACTCGGAACGCTACATTAAGTATGTAGTCATAAATTTAAAAGCTGTTATGTGTCGTATGGGTACCGCAAGTCACTTCTGATAAAATGGAAGTAAGTATGGCAGCAAATAAACATGACATTAAACGAGACATAGCCAAAGTGCTTTTAAAGTAAGGGACAATTTTGATTATATTGTCAAAACATTCAACAAGTCGTATTTATACACGAAAGGGCAGACAATTGTCCAACTGTATTATGTTAAACAGTAGTCTTGTACTTTTGTATCAAACAAAGTTTCCTTGTAGAATGTAATGGTATAACATTTATAATGTTAATCGAATCATAGAAATTATTACTATACATAACTAATAGCGAGCAACGCACAACGTTATTAACATTTAATAACATAATATCATCAGTGATTCAGTGATGCTCCAATTAATGTCATAATTAATGAATGTAAAAGAATAATGTACAACTCCATTTGATCCGTGTCTTATTAATAAGCTGCTGAAAAGCTGACACATTAACGGATTAACCCAATTTATACAGCCGTCACAATGACTTTATATTTTATTTTAAAAACAGCCACAATGGTTGTCAAAAAAATAAATATAAATAAGAGCAGCGTACGTGCTTATACGCGGGAACCTTGACCCTGGCGGATCTGGTGCCATATCGTGGCATCACTACGCGTATTCATTTAGGTACTGTCCTATCACTAAACACACGACTGTGCACAACGTGCACAGCATACGTTTTCAAAATTTACGGACAGATTTTTGAATGCAGCCACGCCATTCGGCCGGTTGAATGCATCGTCAGTGGCACCCTTTACTACACCATGAAACGCTGTCACGAAGACTTCACTTTTTTACAAATAAAATCCGTGAACAACACGTATGATATAATGGCCTCTGATTGTATTCGGTGTCGTTTCACTAAAATAAAACATTTTAGTTTAAATCATTGTCGGAATATGACAACCAAAAATAACGGGACAATTTCGGGCAACGGCAGTGGCGAGTGAAAATATTTGAAATAGTTGTGTTGGATGGATATATCAATTCATGTTTCCAGAGTTATCCATTGCATCCTTACCTAACTCCAATTATTTTGGGTTCAACGTCCAGTAAAACCAAATGCGACTGGATAACATTATAATTATGGTATATACATTTCCATGGTATATAATGCTTTCCTGGGTGCAGAGTTCTTTATTTTGTATGTATCATACGTAAGAGTTAAGCCGGAATTACATTATTGTGTCGTGGCGTGTCGTGATGCGCCAGAAGCATATCGGTTTCATACATTTAGTATGGTTAGAGACACACTATAGTGTCGTGACGCGTTCCACAATAATGTGTCTCTAACCATACTAATTGTATGAAACCGATAGTCTTCTGGCGCGTCACGACACACCACGACACAATAATGTAATTCCGGCTTTACAGTGTAATCAATGACTAGCAGAGGCCAAATTACAAGCGCTCTGTACATGATTTATCCTGAATACCAGAAGGCCTATTCTCGTAATTAAAAACGTTCCAAACATAGTTCCAAACTAATCTCAATGCTTTAAATCTCAATCTTCTGACTGTAGATGTTCTTTTACTAATATTAGATACAAGAACGAGATGGCAACAATCTTAGTCGGAATTAAAATTTCCACACAAGTTTAGTCGTGATCCCGGAACGTGCCCACTAAAAATACTTACGAAGAATTTACGAAATCACGAATTTACGCGTAAACTAATTTGACAGCACTAAAATTGTTGCCATCCCTTTCTTGCATTTACGATTAGTAAAAGAGAGCGATAGTTTAAAATAAGTTTAGTTTGTGAACAAGAGAATCGACACATCGACACCATTATATGACGTGCGTGAGCTACACAATTTTCTGTGTCCCATACAAAGTCAATTTTCTATTGCTTTTAAGTGAATTTTAATAACATGGTTGCGATAAGGAACAGATTCTGAACAAATACGCAAATTATCCGCATTCCTAAAAAAATCTCATGTATATTCCCAAAGTCTTCAGAATTTAACTTTCCAACAAATGACGACTACATTTGTTGGCATTCAAAACCTTAAACTGTGCGTTTTCTTGATCAGAATACATTTATTTGCTCCTAAGAGGAATGTTTCTGTACACCTTGCATCCAACTGACCCGACTAGCAACAGCTTCTCTTCATTGAGTGGGAATCATAAAGTGCAGGACAACAGCACTACGTATTCGTAATGGTCCTATGAACTTTCTTATCGGTTCTTCTTTCTTGGAAATAGCTCAACCACAGCCACTTTAACTTGCTTCTTCACTAACTCATTACTATATTTTGTCTCGAAGGAAAAGTCTACCCAAAATGGGTAAAGTTCCTCTCTCTTTCCTTTCTTTTTCTTTTCTTTACCTGTTGAAGGAGTTTGTACTTCTTAAGAAAAAAAGAAGCAATAGTGAGACACAAGCCCACGTTTCGAGGCCTGTACCGTAAGAAACCATGAGAAACTTATGCTGGAAAAATACTTTGGTCTTCAAGACATTAGGCAACTATAGATTGCAGAGATCTTTCGTAGCCCTTCAAAAGCAGCTCATCCTAATCGCTGCCTTTGTCAATTTAATTATTTCCTAAAAAAATAATTTGTTGCATCACCAATGTATTTAATCTAGTCGTGCAATGGCCTTCTGACTCTTCAGTGGATATTTTCGTATTTCAGGTGAATCGTTATTCTGTTTGTCCCGACTTGATATAATCTAGAACACGTGAAGCCTGTAAATTGAACCGAAGCCGCAATCAATCCATTTAATCAGAACAAAAAGGTTGCTCACAGTCACACATGAATCTGTCGGTAGCTTTCCGCAACTAATGAAATTGAATTCAATCACTGAATTGGTGCAAACTGCAAAGTATGCCAATATGCGAGCGCACCATAGCAAACATTCAGAATGCCAGCCTCGACGAGCACAAAGCTGTAGAGAAAAGTTTTCATCCGGCACGGGAGTGTCACGCCTACGAGTCTACGACACGGATTCGGCACGCTCCGCTGGGCACAGATAGCAGGCGATGAAATCCGCACTATTGTGTAGATACCTTTACGCGGACTCGTCTGCGTGCCACTATTTATTATTCCAACGGCATTGTATCATGTTGTGTTAACACCACTGATCACGACTTTCCATCATATTGCGTTAACAAAATGATGTTTGCTGCTTTGAATTTTAAAAAGAAACCTTCAAATTTTATTTACCAGTTGTTTCTCTGTCGGATACGTTCAACCTCAGAATGAAGAAAAATAGTGGAACCATTTTATCGAGGCTATGATTTTAGTATCAAGTATGGTCACGATCCTTCCTGGTGATTCATTTTGTCGACAAAGTCCCTTGAACGAATCCTGCTACATTACACGTACCTACGGCTGCCGTCAAAAACTGAGCGCAAGCGATTTTAGCCTTAGTGGTGGTTCACCGAAAAGATTTCTGACTGTACAGTGTACATGCACAACAAACCAATCAGTTGATTGTAGTGTTAATAGCCCACCTGGGGGTTCAAATGTATTTGCTATGTTAGTTAGCGACTCACCTGAGCAATTTCCTTTCTAGTGCAGCAGAAATTGATAAACGTCACGTTGACGAAGTCTGCGCCATGACACACCGTGACAGTCTTTTCCTCCAGAGATCCTTGAGACCCGATCAGCACGACGTTGCGTATTTTGGGATCCTGCAAACAAAGCAACTTTCCAGTAAATGTAGAAGATTTATTCTGAAAATTTTAACTGTGCTTGAAGGACTCTTGTAAGAAAGTATTTGTTTATACATTAGTATGACACACCAGCTTTATGTGACGATAAAAGTGGCGAGTGTAATTTCGAGGCAAGTTACTTGTTATATCAATTTGTCGGTGATGAATATAAAATGAACTATCGATTGAGCTTAAGCGGGCGAATAATCGCGCTGATTTCACATTGAGTACGATTTATCGATTTTAACCCAGTCCAAACCGAGCTTATTACAAAGATTGTGTTCGCACTTTTCCTCGCCACCATATCGACAAATCAGGGCTCGCGTGATCCAACACCACAATAGCGATAATTTTCGTTGAGCATCGACTGACCTCGAACACAACACAATTTATCGGATAAGTCTAACGATTCCACCGACAAATTGGTGTTATAAAAATACGTACGAATGTTAAAGAAAAATATATCTCAGAGTTGCATTGTTGAAATAACAATGACATAATACGAAGTTTTTATGCTTGTCCGTGATATGTAATTGTAAGTTTGTATGTTTTCATGCCCACGTCTCGTTCATTCAGGTTTATTTTTATTCGTACTAGCAGCGTTGGTAGCAGTAGCAGCATGCCCCGGAGCGTTTCCCGTGTTTTCGCTCGTTATCAAGATCAAGCGGGAGCGAGTTTATCAATATGAAAAAGTACCGAACAGGTTGCTCCGAAGTTCTTAGTTCAAAACTGTAAAGTTTAATTAAAATCTGACGAAGCTCAACCGGGAGCGACTAGACAAAAAGTTATTAAATTCTTGAATGGAGTTATCATTTTCAAATCGGAAACTCCATGAAATAGATTCGTACGCCATTATGATTATGATGTTGAACTTTCAGACAGACGCCGAGTCTCTCTTTGTAATACTACAATTTTAGAGATGAGTTTGAAAGAATGTAAACTGTACGTCGAAGATAAAAAAATACTTGAACTCTAAGGCATTTATTTTACGATAATATTTAAATTTAATGGCAATTAAAATTAGAAAGTGTGCATTACCGTTCTTATCTTTGAAAATTCTATGGACTGAGGGCATTGATAGGCGGGCGTCCCATTGGTCCCCGGCGTAGACGTCAATTAAAATAACATGACAGTAACGGAACAGCGTGGTGCCCGGTGAACTAGGTCACTAGTTAGGATCGGGGAGATTTAAAATTTTGATATATTTATGCGCTGATTACCTGAAAGCTTGAGGCGTCCGATAAAATAAGATGCCCGTTACTACGATTCAGAGCGTCGGCCAATGTCAATCATGATGTGAGTTTGTGAGTGTGCATAAACCTAATGACTTTCGAGTAAATACCTCTCCTAGGGATGAATCATTTTCAAGCTTGAAATATATTCAGACTGAGGACAAAACAACAATTTCATGCAACATGACGAACGAAAGCAAGATGAGGCACATGGGTAGCTCACAGAGGATGATAAAGTGCTGGAAATCGATAACATCTGCAAAAAATAAAAGATTCCCAGATCAAATACGCCTTTATCTATTTCCGCAAGCTCACGCCATTAGTGCGGCACCAGTAGCAGGACTCTTGAATTATACATTCTGCACAAAACTTTCAATAGTGACACAAATTTATAAAATGCACTCTTCTCTGATGCTCTTGGTCTAAATAATATTAAGAACTAAGTATTAGAATCCAACACAAATATTTATTTCACACATGGCTACTGAAAAAAAGAAATGCAGTTGAAACCCCAGAAATTGTCATATAAGTTGCAGAAGACTACCTGATTCGTTGTAGCTAAAAGACATTCGAAGACCCGCCTATCATGACGATCATGGCACTATTCTCCCAAAATCGTCGTTTGTAGTTCGCGATTTATGGTTGCAGAGGATGACGATAATGACAAACACATGGCTACGTACGAACTACGTACGTCTGCAATCAACTTTTTTGCAAACCAAATTAACAGGAAATCGGGTAAAAAAGTAGCCAGTGATCTGGGACGAACCAGTCTATACTTTATACTAGGCGTGGGAACAACGGAAACTCATAATCATACAATAAACCACAACGAGTAGGTATGTCGCTATAATACGGAACGCGTTAAACCTACGCGAATAATAAAACACTCATTCTTTATTATGGAGATCTCACACTCTTGATTAAACAAGAACGTAATAGCTTTCGCTCTTCAGCTACCTGTCTACTCCACTCGATCTGGCTAACAATATAAAATTGCCCCTTTCCGATAATTCCGTAAAAAGGGACTATACCTTCAGGCGGTTGGTTGGCATTGGTATCTTCTTCTATCGTGTCGACATGAGCTACATACATAATAGCTCATGCCGTGGGAAAAAGATTAGCCAGTCAGCAGGTTGGTAGCAGAGCTGACTGTCCAGGGAGCGCCGGGGTGTCGATTCTCTAGTTCACCAATTATTTTAAACTATCGCTCTCTTTTACTAATAGTATATGCAAGAAAGGGATGACATAAATTTTAGTGCTGTCAAATTAGTTTACGTGTTCCACTTCATTGCCTTTTAGTTCGAGTCGTTCCGAGATCACGACTAAACATGTATGGAAATTTTAATTCCGACTGACAGCACTATAATTGTTGCCAACCCTTTCTTGTATCTACTATTAGTAAAAGAGAGCGATAGTTTAAATACGTTTAGTTTATGAACAAGAGAATCGACACCAGTATCTACTAGCATGCATCTAATTTAACTCCTTCATCGATCGATCGACGATGATATCATTAACTATTGCTAGTGTATAAAGAAAGACCAGTATCACTTCTGGACGTCCAACAACTCAGCTTAATTTCATTATGTGACAGCATTTTGCTATTAATCAAAGTAGTTCACCCGGTGTGAATAATCCTGTAAAACTGTAAAGATTTTAGATGAAAAATATAAAAACAAAGGTGTTTTACGTTAATATTTGGACAAGGACAAATAGCGCTCTCAATCTCGTTTGTGTTTTTACCACGTCAATCATAAGAACGTTGAAAAACAAAGTATAGTCCCCTTTGATTGTACTAGAGCTCTTTGTTTGATTCCTAGTAAACGCATCCACAATTAACTTTATTGAAATGTGTTCACATTTCCAGAAATTCTCGAGCAATTTGACGGCTCTTAAAAATATGCAGGAAGAAGTGCGCATGGAATTTAAAAGATAAACGAGGAATGAGATTAGCGTTATATTTATACAGTCGCTTTTGATACTTCAACTGTCCTAAATAATAAAGTCTCTCTATAAAATCAAAGCAATAGAACTGGGTCCCGTCAGTGTCGCGAAGCTATTAATTAATAACATAGATTTTTCTAAAATTAGTGCATGACACGGAATCGATAACGATCGGCCAGGCGGTAATGTTAGCGCACCTTCACACGGTCTGCATAATAAATTATAACAATCCGCTGACCTGACATCTCGTAATTGTGTAAATATAAATAAGCTCTTCATACATACATGTCAATGTGAATTACTAATCATCATTATCATCATCATTTCAGCCGAAAGACGTCCACTGGACATAGGCCTCCCCTAAGGATATGCCATAATCGCCACGCTTGGTAGGCGGGTTGGCGATCAAAGTTGGTGGGTTAAATACTCAGAGAACGCTGCTGCCCATTCTCTGGTGAATCCCTTAGTCACCTTTTACGACTCCCATGAGTAGAGATAGGCTGGTGCAATTCTTGATGTCCGGCACCACATCGAATTAATAAACGCAATGAAATATAATAATATGCAATTTATGTATAATTTACATTTTTATAAAACCTTGTCGAATAAAAATTTGTTAGGCAAAAATATATGAAACTGGTTTTCGAAGTCGATATTATTAATGGTACACAGTATAGGTTAATCTCTTCCACCGAAACTCATGATATACTGAGATGAATATAGAACATGTGGGGATTAACTCGTACGTGGGGCACGTACTACGACACCGCACGTCCAAACCAAGACAGCTTAAGGTTGCGCTAGCCTAGTCGGTCATTCTTCCATACAAATGCTGTATCGTGATTACTCCACTGTTTGATGTTGTACATTCAAAACTAAGAATTATATCGATTTGTCTCGTCATTACCTAACCTGCCTGTGTGGAAACGGAATCCCAAGTGCGAGTTTTCCCTCAAGAAAACGTAACTGCCACGTTTGTGTTAGAGTAACAAATGTATTAAAACATGAATTTAGCGACACTTTCCGCCAGGGGCGCTTTTTATGTTTTCATAAATTTGTTACTCGATACACAGTTACGTTTTTTGAAGAAAAAACTCGCACTTGGGGCAGAGAACAGTAAAAAAAAAACATTGATTTGAAAGTTACCAACCGTCGAAACTTAAATATTTCAACACTAATTTTGACGCTACTTTGGGTGTAAATAAATAACTTCTGGAGTATAAAAATTGCAAAATAGTTACCACAGGCATCATTTATTTATTCATAGCCTTAAATTAATTTATTTTAAATAGTATACACTTAGCAGATTAATTTTTCATAATAACCATATGCCCAAAGGTCTGTCGTCAACAGAATTTTTGTGCTAGTTTTCGTTATAACGTTATTATATCCCTTTCGATTTTATGATTTATTTGGATTTTAGGTGATATAGCAATAGCACACCTACATTTTAGTCGCGACCGTCAACGAGTTCGAATCGACTAGCGCAACCAGCCTAGCCTGGATCTGATTCTGTATTCCAATATCAAGATCTGTCTACATAAGCCTGTTTTAACAATAAGAAATACAGAATATACATATTTCATTTTTATTTTTCACGCTCGTTGAAATATGCCTACAATAAAGGCAAAAATATTATAATACGCTTGGACATAGACGGGTAAAAAAAACAACGATTTGTGATATTGTCTCAATGACCGAGTCCATACGAAATAGAAATTTCTGTTTTGCTTATTTTGCCCTGAAACTGAATTATAGACTTGGTTATTTATTTCTAAAATATCCAGATTACATCCAACTCCGTCTGGGGGTGAGTTAATTACATAAATTGCAAAAGAAAATTAAACCATACCTACTCTGATTCTAACAAAGAAATAAAATCTACATATGAACGTACACCAACAGACATAAAAAGAACAGTGAGAAATGTTAAATTACGCTACGATTTGGATCACATCGTGGTGCTATTTGCATCTTCAACCCGCATGTGAATGTCAAAATGGCAAATGACCCATTTGAAAGATCCCTCATTTAAAACTTTTAAGCACGTCATTTATTTCCTCTGCATAATGCATTACTTATGTGGATAAAAATGGGTCATCCCTGCATTTCTTGTACTGAGTGTTGCAGATAATGACTAATCATGAGTAACAACACTACGATAACTCGATGGTTCAGTAAAACTACAACTTCTACAAGTTCGTTTTGGACGAAGTGCTGCCAGACAGTGTGTGCTATCGTAGTATCAACAAGACTGCGCCCGCGGCTTCGCTTGCGTATACTTTGGCTTATCACAGAAAGACTTCTGGCGCATCTCTCGAGAAATGTTATTTTCCCGGGTTATGATCTATACATGTCATCTAAATCCGTTCAGTCGTTTCAGCGTGATTGAGTAACAAACATCCCAACATCTTCACAAACTTTCACATTTATAATATTAGTAGGATGACATCAGATAGGAAATTGTTAGTGTCGGTTCAATAAACTCCTCCATTATATTAATATTGATAAATCAGGCTAGTGAGAGCAGTTTTTGCAACACTTCAAGAAGGCATTCAGATCCTAATCAATGTTCATATTTTCAATATTAATTTAAATCCTATTTCAGTGATTATAATGAAAACTACAAACTTCTCAATGCGCTCCGATTTAAACTTAGGTCCACTTGTTCTTCAATATATGGATGCGTCACAAACTGACCCAAAATCAGGCGTTAATCTTACAAAGTAGGTTTTTTTGCGTCGATTATATAAACATGATAAAAATAGTAATATTAATCGTACCAAATTATGGTAATAACATTCCGAATAAATGGAAAACATCGTATATAATTTAAATGTACTAAAATGTCAGAGACAAACTTATGTTGTCGTCGTAAAGCTTGTTTCTCATCACGACATTACGAACTTATTCATTAAAATGTCAACGTCAACCTGGAACGAATGCATAAAGCGTACCTCCCTGAAATACTTTCAAGATATCTACGCGTTACGACTAAGCATTAAGTAGAAGCTGAAGGATATATATTATTATGAGCGGTGATCGTTATGGGTGGAATATCGGGCCACGCCACTTCAGCAGTGTTTGCTTTGGGCCACCTTATATAATGTTGACACTAGGCAATGTCTACACTGCACACCTACAGTCGCAGTCGGTACCTCTAATGTAGTTAACGTGAGAGCTACCTAAGCGGAGGGTGTGACAAGTTTGTTTCCAGTAAACCATTATATTTCTTCGAGGGTTTCTATTGCTAAGTCTTCCTAGCCTTTTCAAGGCTTTGTATGTGAAATTACGTTGGGATCGGTTCAGACTTTGTACAAAGCAATAAGAAATTTCTCCCTGCGTGCATCATCAACATATTTACGTGCTTTTGATTTAGATCTTAATCATAGCACGAACACACTATTGTCATATATTGCACTACTGCCTAAGATGGGTCTTCCCTAGAGACCATCACAAGTTCATAACGAATGATATTGAAGGAGGACAATATCGTAATCACAGCGTTTGGTTACTCAAATGATGGGTGCTGTATTCCGGATTTAATAATATTTTGCTACCGTGATTCTTGTCAAATGGACGTATCCCAGTTGTAAACCTAGTCGAATTACTAACCCTACGAGCCTATTACTGTCTTCTGTTTTTCTATTCGTTACAAAGAGAAGTATTCGATATAATAGTGAAGGTGGAAGCTTGTCAAAAAATTTTTTCTTCGAGATTCATCGCTCGCAAGAGTGACATTGGTGGATGTTTTCGTTTCACTGACCATAGCGGCTCCAGCCTCATGGGGGTGACCATTAATGGAAGCGTTCGGTAGACTTGATCGTGGCACTCGTGGCTCAAACCACGATAGCCCACCGAACACTGCACAAAACCAAATTCAATCATAGTTCTACGTTTATGATTTGACTATCCTCTCGTGAGATATGGATTAAAAAGCTTAATACAAATTTAATTAGTAAACAGATTTCTCGCCTGTAACAAAGAACAACAATTTCAAGAGTTACAATCGTTAACGACTTACTCAATTAATGAGCCAGCAATATACATACATACACTTGATCCTGTACATGTTAATAACCATTAATTAAGTTTGAAAAATGGCTTACAAACCACATAAGCTATTACACATAATGTATGATACGGCCACAGCGCCAGCGCTACTATGTAATTAATTACAAGCGATAAGCGAATGATATTAATGTTCTAATTTTGTCACCAAGATTAGTTACAAATATAGCTGACATTTTATATTAACAAATTATGATGGGCATACTGATCGCTGAAAAGTTTGTCACCAATTAATGGTAGAAACAGATTTTTTTCTATCACCCAGCTAAGTTTATTGCAGCTCATTGCGTTGTTCGTAACTTACATCCGAAATAAATAACCAATTCAATCCAAAATTTTGATATCTTGAAAATCTAATCCGGTGACCGTAGGGTCAGTACTGTTCTCGAGCTGGAAACGCTGATACCCGTCACAAACATAGAGAATTAAGTAAGTTGCATGACTACTCTATCGCCTAATCAGACTCCAGGCCCAAACAGAGCTGTGTAAATCAAGGTTCCATTAGGGACGCTCATGCTTCTTCTAAACATCAAAATGATGGGTTAGGAAGAGAAATAATACATCAGTGCTTGCTTTGAAAATCGCCGAGTATTACTACTCGCAACTGTCTAACTCTCTAAGTCTAACCAATGACTGCTACAAGTCCGAAAAGACAGGCAGAAAAGAGGAATTAGAGGAAATTTGTTAAGGCGTTCAGACAACTTGCTCCTGTGAGGGATGGGACCCCTCATTTCACTTCTGGCATACTATTCGTACTTCATTGCTGAAACTTAATGAAGCCCATTAAAGCTTCGGTAGTCTGTCATTAGTCAACTGACACTCGTACTGTAAGGCAGTTATTTGGCGGGGGCAGCACCGACGAGCAGTGTTAGTGCTAGTGAAATTACAAGTTACCGCGCCCTATAATTTTATGTCCCGTCATGGCATCACAGACCACGCCACATGTACTGACACGATATTGACACTTTATGGTTTCATAACATGAAACGTCTTAATGAATAACCTGAACGACAATATTTATGTCAACAGCTTGTATGATGACTACTTTATTAATTTAATATTGTGGTATACCTATAGGAACAGCCGGTATAGATAGACATACTTAAACGCCCAAGTATTTTCCACTACAAACAATGAGGCTGTACCAAGCTCTGCTGAACTTTCCATGTTTTGTATAGAAGTATGTGAGCACTTGAATTAGTTAAAAAACTTTCAGATAAAGAACAACGGACACTTGAAAGTTGTCTTAATTTTAGAGTCGGTCCGAATTTCGTTTTCGGTTTTCGACCATTTTCGGTCATAATAATCTATTTCGGCAATATTCGTTTACGGGCGTAATTTTCTTTTTTCGATCTATGTGGTCGTGAAATCATCTATTTAGTTCAGCAGGTTAACTTTAAGGAGACAGATGTAGATGATAGAAAGAAAATTGCTTTTCCTTGCATAACAATCTGTTTTTGAGAGAAATATTAAGTTAATTTTCATATGCTCCACGAGTGACGATATTTAATTGATCGTCCGGCGCACTCTGGGCAGTCAGCCCCGCCGCTATCAATCTGCTGACTGGCTAATCTTTTCCCCACGACATGAGCTATTATTATTATGTAGCTCATGTTGACACGAAGAAGAAGAAGATATGTTCCAAGATTTAATCATGAAATTATGTGATTTAATGATTAATATTTCAAAAAAAAAATATAGTGCTTGTACCAAAAAAAATGTATATAGAAGTAGTATGTTTTTATTTTCTGGACTTTTTCGATTTCTTTTTCGATTTTCGGCCGAAAATACAGCTTATGCCAAATTTCGGTTTCGTTTTCTTAAATAAAAATCCATTTTTGGTTGGTCTCTCTCTACATAATTTAAATTCATCGGAGAATAGTAGGCTAGAGTATGGGGGGAGCAAAACTTGAGAACTGTTAACATGGCTGACTCTGATCAAGTCAATTACGTCAAAGTTAACACTACCCAGACAAGGTGGTCGTGAATAATCCTGATAATAAAAAGAGATTACTTTGCGGACCACGGTATTAAACGAGCATTAATGACGACGTTAAATCTTCACGAGCGATACTGCTACATACAACTACGTACCCGCTTTCTAACTTTTAAAACTTCGAACTTTCAGACATTTCAGCAAGTTTTATTACAAATGCTGAAAGTACGAGTAGGTGCAGATTTGCAGAAGTTGGCCATTAAACCAACTGGTAGTGGGCCGTGTGTAGGTTGGTATTTTCACGATTATCAATACCGGTACACTTAAACAGTACTCCGGAAAGAGTTTTAAACAAAATGGAATGTTACTAGTTTTCTGAATTATTTTAGAACGTTTTAAAGATTTCCATCTCTCTCATTTCTCAACGCTTCGAGCAGTCATCACAAAGTGAGTTACATGTGCAAAACAAACTAACAAAGGAAACTACCTATTGTTTTTTCATCTGTAAAGAATAAGCATTAGCGTTAATATAATTACGACACTTGACAAAGTTTGAAGTCTGGAATCATTTTTGTTAATAAATAGACGGCCGCGGGCCGCAGTCTCGACTTTATCGTATTTAAATCGGGCAGAACTCGAAATCCGAGTACTTGTGTGAGCTTTGCCAAGTTTGGCTGAACGACTGAAAACGACGAAATATACCGACGCCATACGAATCTCGCCTAAAATATAACGTAGTTTTACATTACAAGTTAATATCGAGTTACAATCTCAGAAGCCAACAGAAACATTAGTAACAAATATTGTTTATATTTTGAATACATAACATCAGGGAGGTGATTCTCGCGTCGTAGACATTATCTCGAAATCGACATAATGTCCAGGCTGAATACGTAGTCTAACTTAAATAGGAAAGCTAACGAGAAGTTGAATCACTAAAATTTGCCTTTAGGCATAGTGATTAGTGAGACCCGACACAAGAGTTAACTTAACCAACTAGCATTCTGCACAACATCTAGCAAAGTGGAAGTTTTAATCAGAAAGTAGGCCTGGCACTAGTCCAGGACCACGCTAATGTAAAAAAGCCAAATTCTGTTATATCTTCTTCGTCTTCTTTGTCCAGCAGTTTCCCGGCATGTTGCCAGATTTCGGTTTGCTTGAAAGAGCTTCCTAAAGAGCACACGACACAACCAAAGCCAAGATAATTTGATTCTACGAAAGCAGAAACGAGATTTTCGTTTGTACAACTATTTAACTTATTGTCTCCTGAAAACATGTTAAACAAGATTAAATATCAGTTTTAGAATTTCAAATGCGTTTTTTGGCTGAAAATAATAGCCACGTAGAAGAGAGGAAACTATAGATTTCCTCATTAACGCTTAATAAATCATTCCTCGTCCAACAAGTGAATGATGCTCGTCATCACATTTCATTGTTTATGAGAATGAGAGCTGCTTATCCTCAACTGCGAAGCCGAAATAAGCTCTTAGCAGAGACATAGTCCGAGCCATACGCTGGAAAATATTAGAAATCTAAAATAGGAGAAACTGTTCACAAGGTTGGAAAAGTTAGGCAGAATAATAGGCGGACAAGCAGAAGTTTGGTAATGGTGTTGATGTTCTAGTTTACAAACTAAACTTATTTTAAACTATTGCTCTCTTTTATTAATAGTAGACACAAGAAAGGGAAGGCAAAAATTTTTGTGCTGTCAAATTAGTCGAAATTAGAATTTCCATACAAGTTTAGTCGTGATCTCGGAACACGCCGATAATAAAAAATACGAAAAAAAATACAGGTAAACTAATTAGATAGTTCTAAAATTCTTGCCATCTCTTTCTTGTCTTCTCTATTAGAAAAAGATATGAATAGTTTAAATTAAGCTAAGTTGGTGAAGACCCGAGACCCCTCCGTGCCTCGGAGAGCACGTTAAGCTGTCGGTCCCGGTTTACATACGAATATCTATGGCAGTCGTTACGGGTAGTCAGAAACCTGAAAGTCTGACAACTGGTCTAACCTCCGAATGTCAGTATTACCCAGTAGCTGGGTTGCGGGGCTGTCTGATGGCAGTCGCTCCGTGTAAAATACAAATGTTCAGCCGCATCTGGCTAGACTGGAAGCCGACCCCAATATAATTGGGAAAATGCTCGGAGGTGATGGTGAAGAAAAGAATCAACACGAGTGTCCGAGTAGAGTTGTAGAGTATCAGAGTTTAGCGAAGATAATTTTGACTATAAAGAAAAGAAAAGTATAAGAGTTATTATATCAGCTACTCATCATCATCATTTCAGCCGAAAGACGTCCACTGTTGAACATAGGCCTCCCCCAAGCATCGCCACAACGACCGGTCCTGCGCTTTCCGCATCCAGCGGATTCCAGCGACCTTCAATAGGTCGTCGGTCCACCTTTACCTTGATTGAGCTCTAGGTACACACGGCTACACATCAAGCTGTACAAACCAGTAAAGGCTGACCTCGCGTTGTAAGGAAAACCTATACAATGCGAGATCAGCTTATACTGGAAATGTACAGCTTGATGTGTAGCCGTGTGTACTACTGCAAAAACAAATTTATATTTTCATGCGTATTGACTTCTGCGTCTTAGGGAACTTGGAGTATTCGGTGGAATTCGCAAATGTTTTGCTTTAGACACAAAATTTTGAAAGTTGGAAGCGTGAGTTCACGCTTAGATTCGTCTCTGAATACAAGCCCTAGATACTTTATGACCCCTATTGAAAAAACTAAATGGTTTATTTATACTATCGGGAGCCACCTGATGACACAGATTTTTCTATGCAAAACACAATGATTCATGTTCAGAGATCTACTCAATTTACCTATTACCTACTTAAATGATAGGTAATTTCAATGTGCGAAAATTGTTTATATGACGTAATAAATACGCATGGATACAATCAACAGTATGTATATGTTATGTAGGTATACACATCAACATACGACCTTAGTAACTGGTCTTAGAAACGAGAATTTTGAAACTATACGACATTTCAATGACGAAGTTTTCCGATATTCTCGCCCGCGGGAAGTAAAATGATGAATTAGTCAACTTCTACCACAAAAGTGACGCAGTAATTATCGTGACCTTTCTTTCTATCTAGAGGCGATTTAATATCAGCAAATGGAACAATTGCAATGTGACTTTCGCCAGACATTTTCGAAGCTTCTGACTGCCAGTGACGACTGTCTCGCCTGAGTCGGTACCCACGACGAAAGGTACCTTCCGCTTCCGTATCATATGTAAAGAATGGTAACCGATCCATGAATTAACCGCTGAATACATACTTAATTACTTAGTCGATTTGCACTGGTCATTTTGCCATAACCCTCTCAAGTAATGCCTTTTTTTACGTGGGGAAAGTAGTGCCTGATTTAAATCTGAAGACCAATTCTCGTAATCAAAAACGTTCAAAATATAGTTCCTCATCAACTCAGCCTATCGCAGTCCACTGCTGGACATGGGCCTCTCCCAAGTTGCACCACAACACTCGGTCCTCTGCCTTCCGCATCCAGTCCCCCCCAGCCACGTTCTTTAGGTCGTCGGTCCACCTGGCAGGGGGGCGCCATACGCTGCGTTTGTGGATTCGCGGTCTCCACTCAAGGACACGTCTGCTCCAACGGCCATCGGTCCTTCGACAGACATGGCCAGCCCACTGCCACTTCAGCTTACTGATCCTACAAGCTATGTCGGTCACTCCGGTTCTTCTCCGGATAATCTCGTTACGGATTTTATCCTTCAAAGAAACTCCAAGCATAGCTCGCTCCATAGCTCGCTGAGCGACTTTGAACTTGTGGACTAGCCCAACTGTCAGTGTCCACGTCTCGGCACCGTAAGTCATGACAGGCAGGACGCACTGGTTGAAGACCTTAGTCTTCAAACTTTGCGGTATAGGCGACGAGAAGACTCGGCGAAGTTTGCCAAATGCTGCCCAGCCCAAACGGATCCTTCTGTTAGCTTCTTTCTCGAAGTTGTGGAAAATATAGTTCCTAGCTAATCTAAATCAACAGACAGTAGATGTTCCTGTTTGCCGTTTGTTTGTGACACTTAGGTCATTAATGTTACTAATAAACGGCAATCAGTCAAAAGATTGAGATTTAAAGCATTGAGATTAGTTTGGAACTATATTTTGAACGTTTTTAATTACGAGAATTGGCCTTCAGTTTTATACTACCACATAAACAACGTGGATATGACAATACGACAATAAATGAAAATACTGTTATTACTATTCTATAGAAGAATTTTAAACAAATAAATAAGTTGTTTATCAAAAATGAAAATGTACAAAATAAATATTAAATCATCGAAATAATAAATACACCGTTTGTAATCATCTGTAATCATTGAGAAAGAGAGTTTAAAATCATATGAACTCGCACAGGTCTTTGACCTAACGATCTTTACCTAGAAAAATGGTCCTACATTCAAAATTAATGAAATTATAATTTCCTGTGGCTAAGCTATTAACTGGATTTGATTGTTTTTTGTATACGGTCAGAGGACGTGATACTCTGTATGTGGTTATATTTAATGTCTTATTGTCATATCCACTCTGTATACAACTATACACCAAGTACTACAAGTGGTTGAAAGATGATGCATCTTAAGACTAGAGTATACCACCTTCTTATGTATACAAAAAGCGTCAACGGTTTTTCACCCCTAAATGTTATTCGATTTTGATGATTTTGTTGTTATTTAAACCGTGAAAAACTATGTATGTATGTTTTATTTTTTGAAATTTTGCAATATCTTCGTAATTAAACGCACCTAAATTAACGAATTATGATGAGTAAAAGGTTTTTTATTAGAAAACCAAACATATACTAATATAACAGTTAGGGTATGAAAACAGTTTTCCCCCGAAACGCTAATTTCATCAAAAATATACGAAAAAAAGCCAATGTATGGAAGAATGTAGCTAAAACCTTGCGGCAGGATGTTTCTCTTAAAACTCGTAGCAATAATAAGTTATTATAGTAATATTATTACACAGAAGAAAAGACAATTCTATTAAATTTTATGTATTGTCTATATTAGGGAATCACATTGGAGTTATTTTGTTTATTACTTACACTTAAAAATTAAAATGAAGATTAAAATGTCAAGTTCAATCATCAACAAACAATAACAATAATAATTACCAAAGTTTATTGTTATTATTATCACAATTTATTATTTTTATCCTAGTTTAGTTTTTAATTGAATTCTTTCAAAATCAAAAACCTACTTCAGTCTTTATAAAATCAATGTCATTTCACAAAAAAAAAATTTAACAAATAAAAATAAAAAATAAACCTTAACTATGTCTTTGGATGAAAATAATTTTAATCTAACTAAATATAAAACAAACATGAATAAATAAATATACTATGATGGATTCACTATCAATATTTAGATAAAACTTTGTTTGTAAAGTAGACAAAATAGAAAATCTTTTAAATCTCTCAGGTACTTAATGAATTAATATGGTACTTACTTTTGGTACTTTAGCATGTCCTCCGGTCCGGACATCTCTGATGGTGGCGATGTCCAGCATTTCCACCTCCATATTCTGGTCCGTCCAGTACAGGAAGAACCCCTTGGGATCCACCCGCAGGGTGACCGGCAGACCAGTGCCAGAGTCCTACAGGAACAAGATGACCTTGACTTAATAAAAGTTGTTTAAAAAAAATCTCTATGATAATAAAAAAAAATTATGGCCTTTTTTGTTTGAATTTATTTATGATAGCATAAGACAATTAATATGGCTAACAAGAGCATGAATATCTTTTGATCAATTTCTCCATGCGGTGTTTCAGCCTACTGGCCTACCAAGTTCATAGACTCATATAATTGACTCCGATCTCGGCTAGAAGCAGTAATGTACATTTACACTTTTCCTAGTCTATTAAGTTAAAATAAGTTTGTTAGTTTAGTTGTCTAATGCTATAATAAATAAGTGTAACAAAATAACAAAAGAAAAATAAAGAAGTACAGTTGTTTTACTTAGAATCAGATACATATAGTAAAAACATCAAAATAAACAATAATTTACTGAAACAAACTTTCCCCAGCAACTAATATTATTATTATAATAGATAATTTTATCTTGTGACTGTCTTGTAATTAAATTGATAAGACAATCAAAATTGATAATTTTCCATTCAAATTCTACTACATTAAAAAATACTTAGTAAAACATTTCTAAAAAACAAACAGCTACCACAGACTTTAAATTACCCTTTAGTAGTTAAATAACTAAATATAATGGTTACAATTAATAAAATATTTAACCTGTATTTGTTACTTACTAGCTTACAATATTCTTGTTATAAAAAAATGCATGCTAAATGAACTTGAAATAAATAACCATATTGATAGGTATTGAAAGAACATTATTATTTCTCATAAAGTAAATAAGGGTCAGAGTGTCGCCTTAGGGAAGGGATGAAATCTTTTTATCTAATAGATTCTAACTAGAAAATGTTCTTTAAAATAATACTGTAGGAAAACATTGAAATAATAAATAAATAAATATTTTTGGAACATTTTTATGCAACACAATCTATTCCCAAACTAAGCAGAGTTTGTGCTATGGGTACAAGTACAATGGATATAATACTTATATACTTTTTTTTTTTTTTAATACTTACCTAAATATTACCTACATTTTATTTTGTGAGAAATATGTAGTCGTATACTAAACGGCTGCTGGCAAAACTAAAAAAATATACTTAGCAAGTAAAAAAATATACCTCATCCCACTTGATGAACTTCTCTCCCTCCTGTAGAGCCTTCGGCACTTCAATCGACTTCAAACTGACTTTAGCAGATCTCGTTATTGTAGTCATCATGAATAATAAACACAATTAAGCGGAAATAATATCACTATTGTAGATCAAAACCGTCATCTTCCTCTCTGTGAACAGATCTATCTGAGAAATCTATGAATGGCACGCTCAACCGACGAACACCGAGTGAATGCAGACAAACTACAATTTGATATTAAATCAATAATGATTAACATATTAGAACATTATCCACGATAAATTACACCTGCCTAATTACTAACAAACAATGATTTTCCCCACATACTCTAACTCGACGGGACCACCAAAACACAGACTACTTAGAAGATACTACGTATCAAAAATCTAGCAGTGTCAGATTGTACTAAGAACCATAGGGGTGCGGTAAGATTTTATCGATATTACTATACCAACAAATTCTATGAAGTTCAGTGTAGTGTAGTTGCCTTACAGTGTGAAAACGATGAGAATAGAATTCCAAAGTGAATATAAAATACAAGTTACAAGTAAATTTCACTTTTAAGATATACAGATGGGAGGGACCAGCTGAAAATCAGTGCTGTGCATACCTACATGCACAGCAAATACTGAGCTGGATCCCTTGCCACACATATTATGTTGTATGCATGTTGTGTTCTCATTAATTTGTCCTGTTACCTTTGCATGTAATATGTATATTTAGTGTATGTGTGGCAAAATAAATGGTTTAAGTTTCACATTTTTGGTAAAATATCTAACTTGTAAGTCATACTTCACAATTTTTACTCTACTGCCCCAGAAGGCAGAAGGAGGGTAATTTTTAATGTGTTTAATTATATAAAGTGAACAAGCGTAAATAAATATGACTTATTTTTACAATGTTTTGACTGCACCGAAACATCCTTTATTTTATTTTTATTTTGAGGGTGTAACATTAGTATAAGTACTATATTAAGATTGTTTTTTTGTTCAGAATATAATAATGCTGCTGTAAATCATTACAATAAAGCGAATGACATCAAGTAAATTTTATACATATTTTTACACAAGCAATCAAAAATATTTTCATGATAATCGATCGATAATGATTATGAGATGAATATACAAAACATTAAATACAATATGCAAAATAATAAAAAGATATTTTTAATTTTTGGAATATTTCTCGATATCTGTTGCAACTGCATTGGACATCACTAGTTACCGTGTGGCTGTAAAATGCACAGTGTTACTATTAAAAAATATTTTAGTGATAATTTTATAAAATCGACTAAATCCAATTTAATTTTAATAAACTATAATGGCCACAACAAGTTTGCATCATAGTAATCTGTGGGTAGCATGCACTGACCTCGATTATACTAAGGAACTCTTATAGGTCAATGCATCAATTCGGACGTCGTTTTAATGACTACATCCAAAAAAACTTTTTAACAAAAAATAAAACCGACTTCAATAACCTTAAATAAAAAGTAAAAAATAATCATTGTATGTATTTTAAAATCTTAACATAAACCAACATTTTGAAGGCGGCGCGTGATTGACCCTTTGCGTCATATAAATATAATGTACAGTCGAGCGCATATCTATAGTAAAAAACAGTTTATGTGAACGTACATGAAAATCACGCGCCGCCTTCAAAATCTTGGTTTATAATAAAACAAAGTTTAACCGGATTAAATCGCGTATATTATTTAAATTGGTTTCCCTGACGTTTCGAAAGCTTTGCAGCATTTCGTGGTCGCAGGTAGACTAAGATGACAAGCGTCGTTACAAATATTTCTAAAAAAATATTTTAATCTACCGTACAATATTATTAATTAAAATCGTTTCGATGCACGCAGTAATCACTCACAATATCATTATCTTTTACAGTGTTGCGTGCTGTTTGGGACTTGATTATTTTTAGGACTGGGTTCCAAACAGGTGGTAGCTGCCAACCATCTTCTCTATTAAAATTAGGATGTTTTTTAATTTCAATAGCCTCACGGAGCATTCTAGGTACATATCGGTTTTCCTTCGCCAGAACTTGTGGTTTATCAAATCGAAGAAAATGGTTGGGTTTGTCTAGGGCATGTTCACACACTGCAGACTTTGTGGAGCGTCTGTTCTTGACGTCAGCTATATGTTCTTTAATTCTAGTGGCTATACTACGCTTTGTTTGCCCTATGTATGATAACCCACAATCACAATCAATCTTGTAGACCCCTGCATCTTGTAAGGGAATGTGACACTTCACCGGTCTGAGGAGTTGGCTGATCTTTCTTTGGGGCTTGAAATAGGTTTTGATAGAAGCACGCTTCAAGATATGACCAATTCTGTCGGTGACCCCTTTGATGAATGGTAGAACAGCAGGTCGACGATCAACTGTGCTGGGTTTCAGGCGGCGTTTGCGATGGGGATGTGGAGCTTGCAAGTTATTATGCTTGAGAACATGCTTCACATGGTAAAGTTCCCCTGCCAGGTGGTCGGCATCGCAGATGCGGTGTGCTCTCTGTAACAAAGATTTGGCCACGGTAGCTAACTGACAAGGATGGTGGTGAGATTCACCGTTCAAGTACCTGTCTGTATGGGTAGGCTTTCTATACACTGTATGACTAATAGAATGATCAGGATTATGGATAAGTTGTATATCAAGAAAAGCTAAGGATTTGTTTGTCTCCAATTCCATAGTAAATTGAATTTTACTGTGTATAGAATTTAGATGTTCTAAGAAAGCAGAGACACTAATGTGAGGCAAGATGGTGAAAGTGTCGTCAACGTACCTCTTGAAGATCTTCGGCATAGCCGGGGCGGTCAGGAGAGCTCTCCCTTCAAAATCCTCCATGAAGATATCCGCTACCACCGGGGATACCGGTGAACCCATGGCCACACCGTCGACTTGAAGGTAAAAATCATTATCCCACAGTAGGTAGCCGCTGGTAAGGCAGTGTTCAAGTAGCTCTGCATATGCTAGAGGCATGTCATTATCACTTAACCGCTTCTTTACAACTTCCAGGCAGTCCTTTACTGGTAGGTTGGTGAATAAGGACTGTACATCAAAACTGACCATCACTTCATTTTCAGTGAGTTTGAGGTCCTTGATTTGGCTTTTTTTTGTCAGCCAAATCAAGGACCTCAAACTCACTGAAAATGAAGTGATGGTCAGTTTTGATGTACAGTCCTTATTCACCAACCTACCAGTAAAGGACTGCCTGGAAGTTGTAAAGAAGCGGTTAAGTGATAATGACATGCCTCTAGCATATGCAGAGCTACTTGAACACTGCCTTACCAGCGGCTACCTACTGTGGGATAATGATTTTTACCTTCAAGTCGACGGTGTGGCCATGGGTTCACCGGTATCCCCGGTGGTAGCGGATATCTTCATGGAGGATTTTGAAGGGAGAGCTCTCCTGACCGCCCCGGCTATGCCGAAGATCTTCAAGAGGTACGTTGACGACACTTTCACCATCTTGCCTCACAGTAGTGTCTCTGCTTTCTTAGAACATCTAAATTCTATACACAGTAAAATTCAATTTACTATGGAATTGGAGACAAACAAATCCTTAGCTTTTCTTGATATACAACTTATCCATAATCCTGATCATTCTATTAGTCATACAGTGTATAGAAAGCCTACCCATACAGACAGGTACTTGAACGGTGAATCTCACCACCATCCTTGTCAGTTAGCTACTGTGGCCAAATCTTTGTTACAGAGAGCACACCGCATCTGCGATGCCGACCACCTGGCAGGGGAACTTTACCATGTGAAGCATGTTCTCAAGCATAATAACTTGCAAGCTCCACATCCCCATCGCAAACGCCGCCTGAAACCCAGCACAGTTGATCGTCGACCTGCTGTTCTACCATTCATCAAAGGGGTCACCGACAGAATTGGTCATATCTTGAAGCGTGCTTCTATCAAAACCTATTTCAAGCCCCAAAGAAAGATCAGCCAACTCCTCAGACCGGTGAAGTGTCACATTCCCTTACAAGATGCAGGGGTCTACAAGATTGATTGTGATTGTGGGTTATCATACATAGGGCAAACAAAGCGTAGTATAGCCACTAGAATTAAAGAACATATAGCTGACGTCAAGAACAGACGCTCCACAAAGTCTGCAGTGTGTGAACATGCCCTAGACAAACCCAACCATTTTCTTCGATTTGATAAACCACAAGTTCTGGCGAAGGAAAACCGATATGTACCTAGAATGCTCCGTGAGGCTATTGAAATTAAAAAACATCCTAATTTTAATAGAGAAGATGGTTGGCAGCTACCACCTGTTTGGAACCCAGTCCTAAAAATAATCAAGTCCCAAACAGCACGCAACACTGTAAAAGATAATGATATTGTGAGTGATTACTGCGTGCATCGAAACGATTTTAATTAATAATATTGTACGGTAGATTAAAATATTTTTTTAGAAATATTTGTAACGACGCTTGTCATCTTAGTCTACCTGCGACCACGAAATGCTGCAAAGCTTTCGAAACGTCAGGGAAACCAATTTAAATAATATAAGCGATTTAATCCGGTTAAACTTTGTTTTATTATAATGTGTAGTGATCGCGAAAACCTAAGAAGTTATTATCTTGGTTTATGTTAAGATTTTAAAATACATACAATGATTATTATTTACTTTTTAGTTAAGGTTTTTGAAGTCGGTTTTATTTTTTGTAAAAAAGTTTTTTTTCATACTTTTTAGTTGATAATTGCAAGGGTTGATTCATAAATGTTTATATAACCAATATGAGTTTATTTTTATTTTATTAACCTTTGTTATCCCACTGCTGGGCAAAGCCTCGCTCATGTTCTTCCAAACATGTTTTTCTTCATGTTTTTCCTTGCAACGCGGGGTCAGCTTGTGCTGGAGTTGTGTAGCTTGATGTGTGGCCGTGCGTACCATCACGTCACTTTAATTTAAGTTAGATGTTTACTAGCAATAAGAACCAAATTAAAAACGAGCGCTAATCCCGCCGACAAACTGTTACACAGTTTGGCGGGTTTATACAATGTGTAAAAATGTTTTGGTCCTGAATAAATGATTTTTTTTTTTTTTTTTTTTTTTTTAAACATCCAATCACTGAAAAAAAAACACGCATATCGGCCAAGAATTCTCAGAAAAACGAACCAATGAGCAGATCATCTAGATACGCGAAGCTAAAATAAACTGATTTATGGAAGCTGGTTAAAAAACTGCCCAACCTAAGTCAATAAAATTTATCTGGGACCACCGCGCGGGCTTCCTCTACCAAATAAAAAAACAACCACGTAAATCGGCCCACAAATATCGAAGTAATCGGTGTACATACATGAAAAAAAAAAAAAAAAAAACCTGCCGAATACATAACCTCCTCCTTTTTTGAAGTCGGTTAAAAAGCTTTACTTGTTCTAAAATTAACATACGTTTACAACATTCACGGACAGATTTTTGAATGCGGCCCGGCCATTCAGATTGTAGGATGCATCGTCAGTGACACCCTTTACTCTTTCGGCTTTCCTACAGTCAGCAAACGGACACGTCGAGACAGAGCAATCGTGCGGGGTCGGCAGGAAGTGACGTCGCATCAGCTTCTATATGTTCAAGGACCTACTATCTGATGCAGACGAATATGCAGATGAGATTTCCCATTTCTTTCTCATCAGACCGAGAGTCTCAGTCGAAAGGTTGAGCAGCTTGCTTCCACACTGTGGCGGAAAGAATTTGAAAGACAGTTCCTGCAAAGTTTTGAACGTGGTAAAGGTTTTCTCCTCAATATTACCAGTTGTTTCCAGCGAATCGAATCGATTTTTAAGTTCTGCTTGGAACCTTGGAGTCCAAACTGGTTTGGAGCGGCGAAGGTTGAAGAGTAGACTTAATCAAGCGTGTTCTTTCAGCTCTAACATTAATATTTAGAGGTCTGGAATAGGTCGGTGACTTCTAGTGTTGAACCTATTTATCACGGAGACATCTCTAAGTATGTGCTTTTTATGAGACATGACAAAGTCTATCTCGTTCCTTGTCACACAAAATATCGATATTTCGATATATCGGCCAAAGAAGAACATTCAGCGTTCATACATTTTTGGGCCTTTTCTCAAAGTGAAAGTGTCAGAAAAAAAAATGTTATAAATTGTTAGAACTAGTAATTTTGAGCAGTTGTTATTATGGCACCAAAGCTGTAGGGTCATTCTGTAACGTGCTATACGGGTTTGAAAAATACAGTTTTTATACGAGATTTCGCCATTTTGAGCAATTGTTATTATGGCACAAAGCTGTGGGTCATTCTGTAACATTTCTACAAGAGCTTCTCATATAGAGAAATTGTTATTAAGACACAAACAACGCAGAAAAGCAAGCTCAAGTGCACAATAAGCTACCTGTGGACTATATATCGGTTTCTCTGATTGCTCCACCCCAGTGTGAGAGTGAGCGGAACAGAGACATTCAAATATATCACTGGATGTGAGTTAAAAATGCAAAACGTTTGAAGATTTGCCCATCCATGTTTGGGTATCAGCCATATCGATCTCGTAGGGTAACCAAAGTATTCATAAAGAAAAACTGAGGGAATCTAGGATTCAAGAGTGAGCGAAGAGAACTCGAAAATTGTGGCACCCTTAAATCGGACTACTCTGTAAAAAGTTATGCGTGGTCATACATTAAAAAAAAAAGTTACGCGTCGAAATTGAGAACCTCCTCCTTTTTTTCGTCAACGTAAAAATAACCACGAAGAAGAAGGATGGCGCGGTCTGAGTTCAAACCTCACCTGTCCGAGTCGGGGTGCCCCAAGTCCTAAGCTCGCCTCGCTTGCTCTTTCATCCTATTAAGGTTAGATTTCAGTCGCTGCGCTCGCTCACTATACCCCGTCATACCCTTTGATTTTATGTTCTTTGGATACATCATTACAATCACATTTCCACTTTCCATCTTCATGTCTTAGTTTGGCGAACGTGACTTGCAATACCGTTTAGGCAACAGTCGAGGTGGTATTGTAGTTATTATGGGCAAAGGTTGCTCATCAGGTGGGCTTATGGCTCGTTTCACCTACCATATATATGTGGGCGCGCTAGTGTTGCCATCAATTTGTTTACACTTTTTTGACAGGAGTTATTATATTAATCTTTATTACTGGTCAGTATTGAATGTTTCTTCCTGGCGTTGGTTGAACATTGCGCCCTCTAGTGTAATTTGAGAGTAATATAGCTTTCCATAGCTTATAACATTAAAATATTAATTTATACTCGGACTCAGACCAATTAATGTCTATGCTATATCGAATATCGATGCTTACAACGCAATCTATTGCTATTTTGAGGTAACTAGTTTATACAATGAATTACTTTTAGATTATGAAGTATTTTTAAATAAATATTCTTTATTTCTAGAATTTGCTATGTAGTTTGCAGTTGTATTTGTTGTACTTTGCAAAGATCATCAAAGTTGTATTTGTTGTACTTTGCAAAGATCAAAGAAGATACCTTTTTGTTTAGCAAAGTTTAATATTTGATGATCCGTATTAATTAAATTAATGTTGTAAATAATGTTAATATTATGATAATTATAATTCGAATATTCTAATTAGATTAATGAAATGATTAATTTAAATGTTGTTAATTTAATTTTGTGGTTCTGATATTCCGCTTTATATTGTTTCATATTTTAATATCTGGCATGATTTGTTGGTTTATATAATATTTAGAGATTATCTAAATTAATATTAGTTTTATCACGACGACTGGTTAATTATTTTAGTGTTCATTTATAAATTAAAATGTATTTAGTGATTCCGTTCGGTCTATTTGATTGCAGTAATATCAAGATGGAGACACTGTGCTTTGCGCGGGCTGTCATTCTTGTTGTAAGACTTCATTTTCTGGTTAGTTCATGTAATAATCGGGAAAATACATAATTTGGAGTAATGAGAAATTTATTTCGTGATGAATCCTGATGAAACCTTGAGCTACGCGCGGACATATACTACCCTACCCCTACAGGATCGATATGCCCAAACATGGCTGAGCAAATCGTCAAACGTGCAAAACGTTTGACGATTTTACGTAATGGTGGGTATTAGCTGGTTAATTCATCAAATAACTTCGTTTCGTAAAGACACAAATAGGCACATCATGATCTACCCAATTCTATAGTCGGACTTGGACAGATAGAAGTCAATAATATGAAATAGGTAAACTTCCGTTTTTAGGGTTCCGAATTCCTACAAGGAACCCTTATAGTTTCGTCATGTCCGTCTGTTTGTCCGTCTGTCCGTCTGTCCTAATCCTTTACAGCTTAATAACTTCTACAGTTATAAATATAAGTAAATGGAATTTTGTTAAAAAATTGTCTCAAAAATATCTCAATTTCAAAAGAATAAAAAAATAGTTTTTACTTATTTTAGGGGTGGCGTCCATACATGTGAAATGGGGATGAATTTTTTTTTTTCGCTGCACCCCCTCGTGTGGTTTATCATTGAATAGGTCTACTAAAATGAAGGTAATGTTTCATACACCACTTTTTTATCAGGTGTACCATCTGCGAAATATAACCCGCTAAACTGGCTTGCAACGTGTGTCCCCCCTGCCATTTCTAAACTATGCAACATACAAAGTTATAATTTTCCACATTGATAGACCTTTGTAAAAACTCTCTTTTAAAATTATTTCGAGTATAATGTGATTATAATTTTTTGAGTTATAGAGAGAAAACTGAAAAATACTTAAAACGTCCTAGTTCAAAGGTCATTGACCTTAGAGAAAAATGATCACAGCAAATAATGCTCCTTTAGCTACTTTCTATTTGAAAAAATCACAAAAAGTAACTTTGACATGACACACTTCTTAAATTTGACTTCTTGAATTTATCGCTAGATGGCGCTACTAACAACACGCTCCGAGTCGCGAATGCTGCCGATTATAGCAAAAACTAAAATAGCCATGATTAATATTCGATTTGATTCGTTTGTAATTACACCTACTTAAGGAACCCTATAATACTGAGCATGGCCCGACATGCTCTTGGCTGGGTTTTAATGTCTCTTTCTCGCTCATTCTCAAAATGGGGTTGAACGACCAGCGAAACCGGTAGATATAGTCCACAGGCAGCTTATTGTGCACTTGAGCTTGTGTTTATGCGTAGTTTGTGCCTTAACAATTGGTCAAAATGACAAGCTCTTGCTCTTGTATGAAAATATTACAGAATGACCCACAGCTTTTGTGCCATAGTAAAAATGTCTCCAAATGACCAATTGTTGCTCAAGACGATGAGATCTCTTATGAAAATCTCTATTTTTCAAAACCTTAAAACATTACAGAGAATCACCACACAGTTTTTTGAATGTCTTTGTCTCACTCACTCACACTCGGGGTGGAGGTACCAGATAAACTAGTGTCGTCCACAGGTTCCCTGAGCCACCTGAGCTTGCGTATATGCGTTATTTGCGTCCTTTTCTAAATGAGAAGCTTTTGTAAAAAAATACAATTTTTCAAAGTCATTAAACAGGTCACAGAATGACCAATGATTTTATGCCATAATAACAATCGCTCAAAATGACCTATTGTTGCTCAAAATAACAAGCTCTCATATGAAATCATCTGTTTTTTGAACCCTTGTAGCAGGTTACAGAATCACCCCACAGCTTTGGTGCGATAATAACTATTGCTCCAAATGACCAGTTCTAACGATTTATAGCATTTTTATTTGGCGCGACTCATAATTAGTTATTTACATTAATTTTATTAAGAGAATAGTTATTAAGACTAAAAGCTTCATTTTATTTTTCGCTTTTCAGTTTCTGTTTTCGCCGGTTAAATTTTTTGTTAAAAACTTTTATAGTAGACCTATTCAATGATACCTCACACGAGGGGGTGCAGTGAAAAAAAATATTTCATCCCCATTTCACATGTATGGGCGCCACCCCTAAAATACGTTATCAAGATTTTTTTATTCTTTTAAAATTGAAATCTATATCTAAACCATTTTTTAACAAAATTTCATTTACTATTGTTTATAACTGTAGAAGTTATTAAGCTGTAAAGGATTAGGACAGACGGACGGACATGATGAAACTATAAGGGTTCCTTGTAGGACTACGGAAACCTAAAAACGAATTACTTATCATCTAATATCGATGTTTTAAGTTTTTTGAATTATTTTTACCTGGGCTACGTTTTATCAAGCTAACATGATAGTTAAGTAGGTACCTAGTTAGATATTAGTTACCTTATTCTGTGTTGGTTAGCTAAGTATTCAATCGACGGTATCGCAACGGGGAGATCAGAGAAGAACACTATTTAGTGATCTGTGGAAGAACCTCACGGCAAGGGTGGTGCGGCAAAATCAAACTTTAAATCGCGCGAATATTATTCACAATGTTCGAGTTAGAGTTTAATTTAGTAATTTTATGTGTGTTTCTTTTTGCATTAGTATGTAACACATACATACATACATTCATTAATTCATTCATTACAACATACATACATTACATTACATTCATTTAGTAATTTATGTAAAGAGGAAAAATACTATGATTGACCTAGGCCCAGGGATGGGGGGGTCATGGCCCTCATGACCCCCCTCCCCCCCCGTGGATCCGCCCTTGGTACGGTACGGTAGCACCTACTTACAACTTCCTTGTTTGGGCGTTCGTTTGAATGGTCGTTCGAGTAACTGAACGACCAAAGTACGCTCCGGGCGTCGTCGGACGATAATACTTCTTCTTCTTAGCGAGTCGATGGCAAATTTGCACTGCATTGTGGTACGATAATACTGAACGCGTATTATGTTCCGTGCTGAACGCGGCCCATGATATGACATTTGTCAATTAGTCAATTGTCAAATCAAATGTCACTTGCAAATGTACTCTGTGGTCACTTGTCAATGATCAATTGATGAAGCTGACGACGGTGAGTGAAAATATGAAATAAATGTATTTATTTGCGATATTATGTTGAATAAATCAATACTAAACGATAACAATCCAAGATAATTCATATGAATTGAAGGTGAAGTCAAAATACATTGTTACAGCTCAACTGATTCATAAAAACATGTCTGGGTCGGAAACCGCCGAAGCTGTTGATCAAGAAACCAAACAAGAACACAGTCCTAGAAAGAGAATACGGCATCGTAAGAAACAGCTGTACGAGAATATTCTAAAACAGATGGAGTTCTACTTTAGCGACGCCAACTTAACGAAGGACAGGTTCTTAGGAGACCTCGTCAGGAAAGATCCTTATGTGCCTCTAGATATGTTTCTCAAATTCAATAAAGTTCGCTCGTTGACACAGGATGTTACCGACATAGCGAAAGCAATGAAAAATTCTACACTTTTGGATTTGTCAGAGGATAGACTTAAGGTATCAAATACACTTCCAAATTATTTCTGGATTTTACTGTTTAATGTAAAGTTGCTCACTCACACAACACATGTAAAAGGTGATTTGGTGGGTGTGTAGCTCTAGATTCATAATTCGCAATATCAAAACTCAACCTAAAACACTCCACACCTAAGATGTCACACCCTTTTCTAATTATGTTGCAGTATTTAATATAAATATTGTCTCCGATCCTGAGACGCCTATTTCGTCTCTCGATGGTGACTGGTAAAGTGCCGAAATCCTGGAAGCAGGCTAATTTGCAACCAGTGCCCAAAAAGGGCAGTCGTGCTGACCCTGCTAATAACAGGCCCATCTCAGTAACGTCCATACTCTGTAAGAGTATGGAACGAGTACTTAATAACAAGCTCCTAGGATACCTTGAAGCTAATGACCTTCTGAGTGACCGACAATACGGTTTCCGCCGAAACCGGTCTACCGGAGATCTTCTTGCGTATGCCTCCCACATTTGGAGCGAGGCCATCGAGAAACACGGAGAAGCGATTGCCGTTTCTCTTGACATCTCGAAGGCCTTCGACAGGGTCTGGCACGATAGCCTTATAAACAAGCTTCCTTCATTCGGCCTGCCTACTGATCTGTGTAATTGGATCTCAGACTTCCTGAGGGATCGGTCGATCCGAGTTGTCATTGACGGCTGCACATCCGACCAATTGGCTATAAATGCCGGGGTCCCTCAGGGCTCAGTACTCTCCGCAACTTTGTTTTTGCTCCACATAAATGATCTGCTAAGACCCGGCACCTTTGGGTACGCAGACGACAGCACCGTTGTTGAGAGTTACACATCCAATGCACGAGCGAGTCGGACGCAAATCCAGTCTCTTAGAGAGGCCATGGTTGAACGCTTGAACTTGACCCTGAAAGTTGTCTCCGAATGGGGTGATGCTAACTTGGTCAAGTTCAATGCTGCTAAGACCCAGGCGTGCCTGTTTTCTGCTAAACGGAGTCAATTTGAACTTACTCCAACTTTCTGTGATGCATCCGTGCCGATAACTGACCACCTTGAGCTTCTTGGCGTGTCACTAACATCCACCCTAAACTTCGGCTCATACATAGAGTCCAAGGCTCAACTTGCTGCCAAAAAGCTGGGCATCCTCTCTAAGGTGAGGCGGTACTTCACACCTGAACAGCTGCTCAATTTGTACCAAGCACAAGTTCGGTCCTGTATGGAGTACTGCTCTCATCTCTGTGATGGTTCGGCTAAATATCAACTGGCGGCTCTCGAGTCGATTGAGAGGCGCGCCAAGAGGCTCGTTGGCAACGATGCGCTGGTCGACGCCAAACTACAAAGTCTCGAGCATCGGCGCAGAGTTGCTAGCCTATCGGTTTTTTATCGAATGCATTTCGGCGAGTGTGCGTTGGAATTGCACAATTTAATTCCCCCAAGCCCTTTCCATTATCGGACGACCAGACGCACGGCGATGCGCCACCGTTATATGGTAGATATTCCACCCTTACGCACGAACCGGTTTGCTAATAGCTTTATCATGCGAACCGCCAAAGAGTGGAATTCCTTGCTTCCCGTGTTTCCCGAGAAATATAATCTGGTGGTCTTCAAGACTCGAGTGAATAGGTTTTTGCTGGGCAAGCGTGTACCATCGTCGACCGCACCATCGCTTAACATCAGGTGAGGTGGCGGTCAAACGCAAGCCCGTTAAGAATAAAAAAAAAAAAAAAAAAAAAAAAAAAAATATTACTGTTTCATTTTATTTGTTTCCTAGGTCAAGAGAAAGACTGCAGTTCTGCCATATGATGCTGACTCGAGGACTGTGTATGTTGAGTCCATACCTGTAACTGCTAGCAGGGAGTGGCTGGAGCGAGTGTTCTCAGATTATGGCCATGTGGCCTACATCTCACTGCCAAAGTTTAAAAATTCACAGAAAATTAAGGTAAATGGAATAGTTGCTAAATAATTTAGCAATGTACTATTTATATTTCTGGTTTAACAGGAAGTTATGTTTTAAAATATATAGGGCCAACAATTTACATATCTAAACAACAGATAATACAAACAAAACAGTACAATTTGAAGGCCTTATTGCTAAAAAGAATTTCTTCCACACCATGGTATAATAATATTCTACGCCAGTTGTTCTCTTCCGGTAACAGATAGGCATCTTGGGCCAAATGTCATCGACTTTGTTGCAGGCTGGCAGCATGACACTTGTCAGTTTGATGTGCTGCCACTATGTGTAAATAAATTATCCAAGCAAATCCATTTTTCACTTCTTTACTTCTATGAAAAAGCTATTTTGGACTAGTAACTTTATGCAGTTTAATTTTTTTACTAAATAGATTAATAACATGAGATAGCAAATAGGCTAGTTAGCAATTTTTTGTACAATGTTTAATTAAAATAACTGAAAACCTCTTAAGTGGTCATTGTATGAAGTACTTTTACTATGGGACCAACACTGAAATCGCGAAGAAAAAATCTGCTGTTCCCTAAATTTTGTTGATTTATGTGAACACAAATGTAGGGAACAGCTAAGGTTTTCAGTTATTTCAATAACACATTGTGTACATTATGAATTAAAAATCTCCTAATTGTATTGAAGATGTCAATCAATGGCAACACTGATTGTGACATAGTCTTGGGCCATCATGGGAAGAGAATACCTGGAGTAACATATTATTATACAATTTTCCAGACAACCATACAAACAGTTCCCATACCTAGTTCATAAGTATTTGATTCAAGATGTTCATTTGTTTTCTACAAACATTGACATTCATATTAAAATACAAAACATTTCAGGGTTTTGCATTTATAGAATTTAACAAGCCAGAAGATGCCCAAAAATGCATAAACACATTCACTAAGATGGGTTGCAAGCTACCCACTTGCATGCCACCTGAAGATCTGTCTTCTATCAAGATGTTCTTAGTAGATGAGCCTTCAGATGATGTGTCAGACAACAAGGAGGTCAAAGAAGAATCTGAACCACCTAAGAAGAAGAAAAAGAAGGAGAAGAAAATACCACAGAAGAGTTTAGAGTTGAAGGTGGGCAGTGAGTCTGATAGTGAGAAGAGAGTTGACACTCCTACTGTGAGTATCTTACCTAAGAAGTGAATAAATCGATTTGGTTTAAGGTTGATTGTAAGCTTTTGCCTGTGTATTCAAAATTCAAAGGTTTTTATTTTAAATAAGTATTTACATGCATTTAAAAAAAAAGTTTGTCTTCACTGAATAAGTAACTGTATCAGTATTGACTTTTGAACTGACGAAAAAAAGGAGGAGGTTCTCAATTCGATGCATATCTTTTTTTTCTTTCTTTTATGTATGACCACACATTGCTTTTTACAGAGTAGTCCGATTTTGATTATTCTTTTTCTAATGGATAGGGTATACATAAATGTATTTCTTGACACTACAACATAATGGAGACCTGGGGTTAGATTTTAGCCACAAAAAAAAAAAAAATCTTTAACAAAAAATTATTTAATCAAAATCCACCCCTAAGGGTAGGAAAACCCCTAAAGGGATGAGTGCTTGTTCACCCACTGAATTCTTACCTGTTAACCGATTCTGTTGAAACTTGGCACACATAAATGTAGTTCTAGACACCACAACATAATGGAGACCTGGAGTTAGATTTTAGCCACAAAAAAATTAAAAATTTAACTTTTGAACAAAAAATTGAACCGACGAAAACAGAAACTGAAAAGCGAAAAATAAAATGAAGCTTTTAGTCTTAATAGCTATTTTCCTGACTAAACTTATGTAAATAACTAATTATGAGTCGGCGCCAAACAAACAATCAACGAAGATCATTAAATTACTTTAAAGAAATAATAAAAACAAAATAACATGAAATACAATGTGAAATTTTCAACGATAAACAATAACTACCCAAAAATGTGTTCTCCGCTCGACCACTTGCAATTTGCACGCACTTTGCTTGTTTGTTTGGCGCCGACTCATCATTAGTTATTTACATTAGTTTAGTTTGTTAAAAAGTTTTATAAGAATAAAATTCAAAGTAGACATCAAGAACAAGCGAGCGCCCTGTCGCGTAAATATGCCCGCGTCCTCGAGACTGCGAGAGTACGCTCGAAGGCGCTCGAGCCGGCGCGAGTGAATGCAACCCGCGCCGTCGTTACTCAGTGTTTCCGTGCAAACTGGGCAACCCCAGCTGGTTTCAGCGCATAGCCTCGAGCATCCTCGAGCACTCTCGCACAGCCTCGAGACTCCTCGAGTATTCCGTTGATCCTCCGCGGCGTGCCGTGCGTTCGAAGCGCACTTTTGCTCTTGGTGTGTATGAGCGGCCAAGAAGAAGCTCGATCATGTGCGAGGATTTTCCCGTTTGGTGGAATCTGACCCTAATGGTGTCAACAATAATAGACAACATTTACTGTAGGTTGTCTTGACTACCTGGCCTTCTCGTTTGGTGATTGATGGGACCCAAAGATAAGTTCAACTTATGTTTTATGTTTCAGGAAGAGAATAAGGGCGTTGCGAGTATTACAACACCAACAGAGGTAAGTCATCATAATTAACACATTTGTTGAAAAAAATGTGAGTGTACGAAATGAAGCCATTTTTTATAATTATTTCAGGAAAATAAACTATTAGACCTAGAATTAAAAGACGAAATTACCAGTCATGACGAAGGTAAAGAAGCTGGTGACACTCCAAGAAAAAAGAAGCGCACAGCAAAAGAACGAAGCAAGGCAAAGAATGCCTTGAGTAAAAATGAAGCTCCCAGAGGTGCATTGTGGGGCTTACAAGTGTTATCCAAGTCGGAATGGAAGGCACTGAGGAATAAATACTTGAACCTTCAGAGGAAGTACATGAAGGAGATGAAAACTAATTTGCACAACAAGAAACACCAGTACTCTAGCATTCCTGAACCAGCTGCGCCATCTGTGGAGGTGGAACCAGGTAAAAGATATTTTCTTTAAAAGTTATACTGTACTAGACTGCCCGCGTATAATTCGGTTTATTATCAACTCAGCCTATCGCAGTCCACTGCTGGACATAGGCCTCTCCTAAGTTGCGCAACAACACTCGGTCCTCTACCTTCCGCATCCAGTCCCCCCCCAGCCACATTCAGGTCGTCGGTCCACCTGGCGGGGGGGCGCCCTGCGCTGCATTGGCCGATTCGCGGTCTCCGCTTAAGGACTTGTCTGCTCCAACGGCCATTGGTCCTACAGACATGGCCAGCGCACTGCCACTTCAGCTTACTGATCCTACAAGCTATGTCGGTCACTCCGGTTCTTCTCCGGATAATCTCGTTGCAGATACTATGCACAATTCAATAGTTTGATTAGTTGTATTTCTGGAGAAGAGCTAATGATAAAGAGTTTAATAAAATACTTTGTCAACATATTTTCAAATATTGTTTATTTTATCGTATGGTTAAACCTATGCCATCTAATTACAAAATCAGGTTTAATAATAGGTTTTGCTTAAGCTAGGCTTAAACACCTTTTTATGTATGGAGTTTGACGTTAAACCCGGTTTTAGCTAGCCCGGTGGTAGCTCAGAAGTCAGGGACTTTACAGATATTTGATGTAAAACTTTTTGTGAATAAAAAATTTATTTATTATTTATTTATTTTTATTTTAACCCTTTGTTGTTTGTTTGTTCTAAGCCTGGTTTAAGCTTTTGTAATAAGGGGGATGGAGTTTTAGTCGGACAAATTATTTGACTGTTGCAGCCTTATTACTGTAACCTCCCTATTTGACTGTATTTCAGGAATGCCTACAGCTCAAGCAGCTGGCTCCAAAAGTGTTACCAACATAGAGAAATTACCAGGGTTATTTGTCAAAGAAATTCTGCCAGAACCTTGCTTGGATGTGAGGCTCACTAAGAGAACTGTAAGTAAACATAAATGCTATACCTATTACTTCTCTGTTATTTCCATACTTACATCCCACCCGACATTTCCACTCGCTATGAACGTCCGCGATTTGGTTGCGATATATTTACTTTTTGCGATTTCTTTATATAATTTGGCTATATGATGACAAAAATTTAACTGTGGTTTTTTTGTCATGTTTGAATCTTCGTGTTACAGATCAGAAGCAACATCCATGCATTACACGTGGACGTCAAAGAGGGACAGACGGAAGCGATTATCAGATTCGATACTCCAAAATCAGCTGAAGAGGTAAATAGTATCATCATCATCATTTCAGCCGAAAGACGTCCACTGCTGGACATAGGCCTCCCCCAAAATAAATAAATATAATTTTAAGAAATGTGTGGTAGATTACATATTTGTTCCAAATTTCAGCTCTATCGGATAACACAAGTGGTTTAAAATTGTTTGTGAATTTTGAAAAAGACAATTTACTTACATTCGAACATCGCAAGTTTTTTTTTAACCGACTTCAAAAAAAGGAGGAGGTTATGTATTCCGGTACACCGATTACTCCGAGATTTGTGGGCCGATTTACGTGGTTGTTTTTTTATTTGGTAGAGAAAGTCCGCGCGGTGGTCCCATATAAATTTTATTGACTTAGGTTGAGTAGTTTTTTAACTAGCTTCAATAAATCAGTTTATTTTAGCTTTGCCTATCTAGATGATCTGCTCATTGGTTCGTTTTTCTGAGAATTCTTGGCCGATATGCGTGTTTTTTTTTTCACGATAGTGATTGGACGTTTGGAAGAACATGAGCGAGACCTTTGCCCAGCAGTGGGATAGCAAAGGTTAATAAAAAATATATTCTCAAATTGGTTATATAAACATTTATGAATCAACCCTCAACTAAAAAGTATGAAATAAAAACTTTTTAACAAAAAATAAAACCGACTTCAAAAACCTTAACTAAAAAGTAAAAAATAATCATTGTATGTATTTTAAAATCTTAACATAAACAACATTTTGAAGGCGGTGCGTGATTTTCATGTAGGTACGTTCACATAAACTGTTTTTACTATAGATATTGCGCTCGACTGTACATTACATGACGCAAAGGGTCAACCACGCGCCGCCTTCAAAATGTTGTTTATGTTAAGATTTTAAAATACATACAATGATTATTTTTTACTTTTTAGTTAAGGTTTTTGAAGTCGGTTTTATTTTTTGTTAAAAAGTTTTTATAGTATAGGATGGCGAAACGAGCTAAAGGCCCTCCTGATGTTAAGCGGTTACCTTTGCCCATAACAACTACAATACCACCTAGGCTGTTGCCTAAATGGTACCGCAAGTCGGTTCGCTAAACAGACATGAAGATGATAAGTCTCATGTGATTGTAATTTCACCGGCACCGTACCCTTCAGACCGAAACACAGCAATGCAAACATCACTATTTGGCGGAGAAGTAGGTACGTTAAACAAAAGCTTGTAAAAACATCCTCATTTTACAGGCTACTTCGGCTACTTGTCAGGATCACAGATATAGATAGAGTAGAATGGTTGTAATCACAGTTTTACTTGCTATTCATGCGTGGCAACTTTCGAACAAACTACGCCTTACATATTGACGTCATTAGTTTAAAAAAATAACTTTAATCAAATGTGCTTTACAGTTTTTGTTTTTGCAGTTAGAATAAATAAAATAATAAATAAATAAATTTTTGGGACATTTTTACACAGCACCATCTAGTCCCAAACTAAGCAGAGCTATGCTATGGGTACTAGACAGCGACGACACAGCCCCTAGACGCCACATAACAGGCGACCGATTTCTATCACACATAAGGGAAAAATCCTGTATGTAAGCCGCCACTCAAACAATTTGAATCAGTTACGACCACTTCTGTGAGCCGTTGACACTTCCGTGTTAGTGAACACAAAATTTACAAATAAATGTTATAATGACTTCTTGCACAGTACGATTGTGTTGTAAAAACAGCAAGACTTTGAGTGTCCAGAAAGACGGCATAACATTTCATCGTTAAGTTAATAATGTCATTATCCAATTAGATTTTTCAACTGATTTAATATTTAATGAGAGTTCATCTTATACTGGTTAATTCGTAACGGACACCAAAGGTGCAGACGGCACGTTGATGTCTTTCACAAAACATCTCTTTCTTACGCAAGCACTTAATACACTATCTCTTTCCCTCTATTTAATTGTCAATGTAACTAGTGATGTACTAAATCTGTTATCGATGAAACAAAGTTCTCCATACTATCAACGAAATTGAAAAATATAGGTAGTAGAATATTTTGCAATCTACAAAAAAAAAAAAAACTACGATTTCAAACATTCAATCTTTATATACCTATAACAGCCAGGGAGTCTACTCCCGTTCAACGATAAACGAACTTTTGTTCCGACCGATACGTACACGATAAATGATATATGTACCTTTTTTAGGGTTCCGTAGTCCTACAAGGAACCCTTACAGTTTCGTCATGTCCGTCCGTCTGTCCGTCTATCCATCTGTCCGTCTGTCCTAATCCTTTACAGCTTAATAACTTCTACAGTTATAAATATAAGAACATGTAATTTTGTTAAAAGATAGTTTAAATATAGATCTCAATTTTAAAAGAATAAAAAATGCGTGATTATGTATTTTAGGGGTGGCGCCCATACATGTGAAATGGGGATGAAAATATTTTTTTCGCTCCACCCCCTCGTGTGTGGTATCATTGAATAGGTCTACTAAAATGAAGGTAATGTTTCATACAGCACTTTTTTATCAGGTGTACCATCTGCGAAATATAGCCAGCTAAAGTGGCTTGCAATGTGTCCCCCCCCCCTGCCATCTCTAAACTATGTAACGTAGATACTTATAATTCTCCACGTTGATAGACCTTTGTAAAAAATCTCTTTTAAAATTATTTTGAGTATAATGTGATTATAATTTTTTGAGTTATAGAGAGAACACTGAAAAATACTTAAGACGTCCTAGATCAAAGGTCATTGACCTTAGAGAAAAATGATCTTAGCAAAGAATGCTCCTTTAGTTAGTCCTTTAGTTAGTTAGTGTTCCTTCGTGACACACATTCGAGGCTCTTAAGGTCATCAGAAAACCTCACGTTGGCGATACCATCGCATTCCACAAATTTCTTTGGTAATTCTTTTACAGTTCAGGCTGCTCGCCTGTGGAATGCTTTGCCAGTACAAGTGAGGCGTGCTCAATCTTTGCCTATATTTAAAAAACTGGTAAATGATCGCTACCTATCATCACTGTAATTTCTGGCAGGTACATTATGTAATATTTAGACATATTGTATTGTATTTATTATGTTTATTGTATCTTATATTTATGTAGTTTAGTTATAGATATATGTATAGTATTTATGTTATGTAGTATATGTATTCTATTATGTTGTTACACTGCGTACTACCCCTCTCTTTACTTGCCCATATTGTCCATCCTAAGGTTGTCTGGAAGAAATCGCCTTGAGCGATAAGACCGCCCATTGTACATGTGTTCTATATAAGTCATATATGTTGCTATCTTCTTTTGTGTACAATAGTATTTGTATTGTATTGTATTGTTGAAAAAAAAAAAACTTTCCTTCGTACGTACGTATTTTTACATTTATTACGTATTACTAATTACTACATATTTAACTGTCGAAAACATTGAAAATTTAAAATTAACTAATAAAATTACAGTAAACACTACAACAAAAGACCCTTCTTTTGTTGTACAAACAAAATTATAGATCTCAAACGATTTTAAACCTAATTGACTACTAAGTTAAGTTAGAAATCGTAAAAATAAAGAAAGTCGCTAGCTAGCTACCAATAGCCAATAGCTATTTTACTTGGTCAGCTCACGGCAGCGCGGCGGCTGCCCGCTACACCGTAAACTTGTTGGTTATTCGAAGCAGTAGCCAATAGCTAGCTATCGTGTTGACATATATCGTAGTCATTGATCGAAGTAGCCATGGCTATTTGTTGAATAGCCGCTATTTAGCTAGTTATTAGAGTAGCTACCCACTTCTAAGCCTTACTCCTGACCCCGCCTGGATCGAGTGCTGTATCAATCGAATTTGAATTCGAGTTAGTGTCAAATCGTACTGCTTTTTTCTAGGAATTGAAATTAGCTCGATTTGGTTCAGAGCTTGAACCAGTCGGGAGTAAGGCCCACGATGTTAATTTACAACTTCCACACGGACAGGGTCAAAAGCACAGCTAGGAATGAATAATTTAGTAAAATAACAACTTTTGTGTCACATTCGATTTTATTTAAGATTTGCACGGATGTGTAATATTTCTCCATGAAGCTACTTGGTCTTTTACTTCTTTCGAAGGCCTCTTTGCGAAAAACTTCCTCAATTAAAATCAATCGCACTATTACATCCCTGAAAATGTTTGGTTTTGTTAAAACCTATTAAATATCACAATAATACTGTCAAACGCGGTTTGACACGTAAACACTGAAAAAATTACTCAGTACTATCAGAATTTCGCTTTCAATTACTACTTAAATAATATAATAAAAAAGATTTCAATACCCAAAAGAGACCTCTTGAGCAGTCGCATAATTTGAGGTTACATTGACGACAATTGTACAGTTTACTGTCTAATTCAACATTGTTTATATAAAAACAATCAGAAATATATCAAATAGGTTAGGTAAGGTTAGAACTGTGAGCGAGCGAAGTGAGTGGTGCCGCGGTAGCTGCCAGCGAGTACTAGAACCAAATTACAGTTATTAGTTGTTATATTCATTAGTCACAAAATTTGTTTTATTTGATTATATCGAATGGTATTTAGAATGGCTTTATTATAAAAGCTCAAAGTTACAAATGCACTATTCGAAGGCTATACATATATAAAATTAATTTATTTAAAAAATGATTAGTGGTGATTATTTTTTATTTTTTTTGTCCTTTAAATTTAAGTTATTTTTGAGTAGGTTCTTTTCTTTTGAATAACGTTTTATTTACGTGCTAATTAGCTGTTATAGTTTGCAATAATATTTGTTTTTGTTCCATGCTGTGTTCACTTTTAAATGTTAAGTAGGTACAATAATATTTATACCTAGACGTAGTACCTAGTATTTTTAATGTAACATTTTGTGTAATATTGCTGGGTAAAATAAATAATATAATACTACTACTAAATTAATTATTTTATTATTTAATATTTATTTACTATATAAACGGACAATTACCTCTTTTAAAATATCCGCTTTACAAAATAATAACTCCATATTCAACACCAAATAAATACATAAAGATATTTTTAAAGATATAATTATCTTAATTCTGAAAGTACAGAGCACCCGTCTTACTTTCAAAATTAAGATAATTTTGAAAGACTCCCTCCCTACATGTAATACTTACTATTATTATTAGTATATTAATTACTTTATTATTAAATAATATTAAAAGAAATAAGAAGCTAAAATCCTTATAATTAATACTACGTATTACATAAAAATAATATCGATAAAATATTCTTACTTTCAAAATTAAGATAATTTTGAAAGACTCCCTCCCTACATGTAATACTTACTATTATTATTAGTATATTAATTACTTTATTATTAAATAATATTAAAAGAAATAAGAAGCTAAAATCCTTATAATTAATACTACGTATTACATAAAAATAATATCGATAAAATAATATTTTATCGATATTATATCGTGTTGAATCTAAATCTGTCTCGTCTCTAACCCTACAAAGTTTGAAGTTTCTATGACATAATGACATTGTCAGGGCCAACCGGATCGCAGTACCCCGCTTCCTCATACCTCAGCTAGTGGCAGAATTGTTTGTACGCATTAAATTCAACAATATCCGTCTAGGGGCTGTGTTGTCGCTGGTACTAGACAATGGATATAATACTTAAATCCTTTTTTTCTGTGAATACATACTTATAATACATAAGAAACACCCAGACCAACACAAACACTTGTGTTCATCACACAAATATTTGTGTCCTGTGGGAATTGAACCCACGACCTCGTGATCAGCAGTCCGACCCTCGAACCACTAGACCACAGATGTCGTCAAACAAGAAATAGCACAATAAGGCATTTTTGCGGGTTTTTGTCACAGTTTTTACAGAAACAAGTCATAAGGCGTACTGAGAAAGGCTTTGAAATGCCCTTTACTATGGTGCAGAGTGTTGGAACCCTGCCCAATTTTCCATTCTATCTATTTCTGTGGCCGCGCAGGTACAGTCGCGTAATAGGTGTGAGTAGGATGTAAGAATGCATCGAACATTAACGAACGACTGAGACAGCGAGAACATGTGGTCCCCCGCCATCTTGACACTCAGATGAACAACCTATCAGAGTCTTGCCGCCATTACCGCGCATGCGCACTACTGATTTGGTTGAAAAATTAATTTACTGCACAGTCATCTGCCGAGTTATTTTGTGTTGTATTTCCAGGTTTCAAACCATAAGTATATTATTAAATTATCTGTGCCATAACTTTGTTTTTGTTACTTCCCTCGACGTCATCCGACTTCGTTTGATCGTATTGTCTTTAACAAAATCTTTTCGTTATACAGATCTATTTTGGGCTTTGAGTGTTGGCACGCGCGCCCTGCCCACTTTTCCATTCTATCTATTTCTGTGGTCAGGATCTTGTTATGTAGTTAGCGATGTTATTCCAGTACTGTGGCAACGGTGTGAGCCGCGCCCGTGTGCTGTCGGGGCCGGAGGAGCAGGAGCAGTGGGCACGTGCCGAGAGTGCGCTGGCGGCGCGGCGGCCGCGCGGGCGCTGCCGCCTGCTGTCGCAGCGCGACACGCAGGCCGCGCCGCCCGCGCTGGCGCCCGCCTCGCCGCAACCCACGCACACGCATATACGCTTCGAAGACGAATAAAATACAATAAATAATTTGATGAAAAAGATTTGTTTCGTTCAGGTCCAGAATGTCCAATTGCCGTAATGTCTAATTACCAAAATGTCCAATTCCCGAAACGTCCATTTCCCAAAATGTCCAATTCCCGAAATATCCAATCTTTGAGAATGTTGTAAATTAGTTCAATAAATCCTCACAGCGCTTTTTAGATATGATCATGATTTTTTAGACTTGATGTTGATTATTTTATTATTTTGAAATATTTATACAAGCTGTTGATCTGTAATCGTGCCATATTTCTAAAATCGTCACCTAAAAATACTTGAAAAATTCTACGATTATTTAATACCTAAATTTTCACTTGGAAACATAGCGAGGGTTCGAGAATAAATTCCGAACGACTCGGAAAATAAGTAATCGGCGGCATTGTCAAAGGGTGGAAATACCTGCAAATTGTTTTGGTGGTGTCGCAGGCATCGTTTTTGTGTCGCACGTGACACACGGGGGGAATTTGTTTGTTTACAAATAGGGACTTAACAAAAAAAAAATTTTTTTTGGTATTGCTTTTTTTACTGATTCTTGTTCAGTATCAGTGATATATTCACCTCCTTAAATATGGCACGAATGCAGAGCAACATGTTGTATAATATGATTTTATAAAAGTTATAAATAAAAAACATTTTGATTATTCATTAGTTTGTTTTTATTGTTTGCAAAAAATCTAAAAAAGCGCTGTGAGGATTTATTGAACTAATTAACAACATTCTCAAAAATTGGACATTTTGGTAATTGGTAATTTAGGAAATTGGACATTTCGGGAAATGGTCATTTTTAAACCGGTTGACATTTCGGTAATTGGACATTCTGGACCTAAACGATTTGTTTAAAAAGTATCATCCTATATTTTATGGCTTATGTTGATAGATTTTGATATGGTCAATAATAAGGATCAATCTGCCAAATAAACAGTGTCTTAAATTAAAGGAAGTCCGTGAAATATGAACCAGCAACAAACAAAACAAGTTGTTTTACAAGTAAAAGCTGACTTTGTATCATTTTATTGAAATATACTTAAGCTACGTTAAATCTCATGGTTTTCATTCAATCTCAGGCGCCTGGCTGAGACAAGCAATTTTTTCAAAATTCTTTTAATGCAGTTACATTTATAGTAAAACAAAGTTTAACCGGATTAAATCGCGTATATTATTTAAATTGGTTTCCCTGACAGTGCAGTTACATTTATTTTTAGGAAAGAAATGTTTCCTTCGAGTACAATTTGCTATCATGAATATTTAAGATACTTTCACTCTCCAGTGGTGTTGATTCTCTTGTTCATGAACTAAACTTATTTTAAATTATCACTCTCTTTTACTTATAATAGATACAAGAAAGGGAAGGCAACAATTTTAGAACTATGAAATTAGTTTGTGTTACATTTCTTTGTATTTAGTGGGCATGTTTGACGACGTCTGTGGTCTAGTGGTTCGAGGGTCGGACTGCTGATCACGAGGTCGTGGGTTCGATTCCCACAGGACACAAATATTTGTGTGATGAACATAAAGTGTTTGTGTTGGTCTGGGTGTTTCTTATGTATTATAAGTATGTATTTACAAAAAAAAAAGTATATAAGTATTATATCCATTGTCTAGTACCCATATCACAAGCTCTGCTTAGTTTGGGACTAGATCGTGCTGTGTAATAATGTCCCGAGGATATTTATTTATTTATATCACGACTAAACTTGTATGGAAATCTAAATTCCTACTAATTTGACAGTTCTAAAATTGTTGTCATCCCTTTCTTGTATCTACTATTAGTAAAAGAGAGCGATAGTTCAAAATAAGTTAAGTTCGTGGCCTATGTCCAGTAGTGGACGTCTTTCGGCTGTAATGATGAAGTTCGTGAACAAGAGAATCGACACCATTGACCGCTTTTAACAGTTTAACTAGTAGACTGGAATAGTTTTAGTTCCAATGGTCCCTAGTAGTATTTCTAACTGTAAATATTGTATATGAGCTTGATACAGTTGCTTTGCCTAACTTTGCCAAAGATTTGTGTCGTCATTCACCATCCGATCAAACAATCAGTGATTTGCTTGATTGCATGTAATCCCTACATCGATCTTTGTGAAAACTAATATAACCGTGCTAAAATTAAACAATATTTGTATTGTAGTATGTATACAGGGTGTCAGGGAAACGCTTCCGAAAACGAAGATAGGTGATAGTGCTGTAGGTCTACTCGCGTTTTACGAACGACAAACGAAGTATGAACTTTCGTTCCGACTGATACTTACATAATAAAGATAGGCACATAAAAAAGGCACAATTAAGATAGACTACGGTTCATAGTCGTATACAATTTACCGGAGATGAGAAAAACAAACGTCAAAACACGATCATCGCATGCGATAAGGGAACGATGGTTGACCGGAGTAGCAAATTGTGCGATGAATCGTACGATTTATCGAATATCGTCGAACGGGAGTAGACCCCCAGGTGATTACTGATACGAAACCACGAAAAAAAATGCGATTCTTTTTTTAGATTTTATTCATATTTTTTTTGCATTTTCCATTATGTTTGAGTTTTATTTAACTGCTCAAAGCTGCCTCATACATATATGAAAAAATCAAAAAAAAGAATTGCATTTTTTTTTCGTGGTTTCGTATCAGTAATCACCAGCACCTATCTTCGTTTTCGGAAGCGTTGCCCTTACACCCATAGATATACAAATATAAGCAGTTGTTTATTAAAATAAAGTATATCATATAAAACAGTAGTTTTGTTATTATGTATTACTTATTCAGGCTTTCAAATTAATACAAAAAAAGGAGTTTGCTTTTATCTCTTCTACATGCAAAATAATAAAATTCCTCAAATATTTAATTACAGTCTATAATTTATTTTTTTACTTGCAATGGAAAATAAATTAAAGCACTGAAACACAGATTTGAACACAAAATGTGTACATTTTGAGAAAGCTATCAAACCAGCATGTTTAGTTGATGCTAGTGTGTTTTATAATAAATAGATAAGACAAGGTCAAAAGTTTAGTTCTTCAAGCAATTTCCTAGATGAAAAATTTATTAAAACATTTAAATGTTATAAAAGAAATTTTATTACACAAATAAATGCCAACATCAAATTCAGTCTTAAAAATATGTAAGTTTGCTTATATCTTAATAATACAGGAGGCACTGGCACTTTAGTTTTATCAAAAATTTATTTATATGTCTTATAAGCTAACACAGAAATTACGACATATAAAACTTACGTATCGCTAATAGACCTGTATGATACAACCTGTAGCCTACTGCAATGTTTATCAATGAGCTGCCAGTTAGGATAACAATATTGATAGCTTATTATACCACTTCAATACACTTACATAAACTTTGTTTTTGTTTGATCTAAATGAGGCCATTGCAATCATGTATTAAGATTATCTTGATATAGATTAGATTAAGTACCAAGTATTTAACAAATTATCTATTTAGACCAAAATCATTACAAACATTTTCTGATGCAGATTACTTATTAATATTATGGAACATCAACAGTCAATACCATCATAAAATGATAAAATAATTCTTATAACAAATTGCTTAAAGAGCACCAAATATTTAAGTAAACTTACTAATTGTATGATATTGAATAATTATTATAACTAAGTACTTGATCAAATAACTGAATCGTATAAAAACTGTTAGCAAATAAAATTAATCACAGTAAACACAATATTAATTAAGTATTATTATATACACAGAGGTAGGTTAATTGAATGGAAGTAAATATTAGGAAGCTTCCATATGCCTATGTACAGTGACAGGAGCGATAATGCTGTTCTTACCACAAGGCAGAACAGTTATATTCAAATCATTTGCTTTTAATCTTGGTTTGATCTTTGCTGGCAGAGGACAACTTACATCAGACTTAGTGTCATCAGATAACACAATTGGCTCATTCACCGAGAAGCCGGTAGCCTCAGAATCTTCATGGGGAGTCATGGTTGAGTAACCATGATCAGAACCACCTGCTGTATGTGGTCTCCTATAGCCAGTTATAATCCTGTATGGTGATATAGGAGCTTCAATCTCCATGGCTGGCAACAACTTATCTTGACCAGACTGGTCATGCATATCATCTGATTGTAAGTGACTCATTTGAACATCTGCATCATGCCAGGTCTCAGCTGGACCGTCAATATATAAATTATGGCAACTGGCAGTGGTGACGTTTTGCCTATAGCAGTATATGGCAACGGCAATGACTAAGCTAGCAGTAACTATACAACCTGCGATCGGCCCTATTGCTGAGTAATTGCCGAAAGCATCTCTATTCATGTGACCAAGAGTGCCCTCCCCGTATGGAGTGACGGCGCCTAGCACTCCGTTAAAACACGTTGATTGTGAAGTACAGAATGGTGACGACAGTGGAGTCCTACCGTCAGCGTCTATTTGACACCATTCACAACCAAGAATTCCTAAGCAGGACGAATGTGACAAATAAGTTTCGCATTGAAAATCAAAACATGACTTCAAATTCTCTGCAAAGTTATGAAAGTAATGGGACTTGTGGTTGTTGTTTTCTAGCATCATGCCACATAGAGGGGTCTCTTGATTAAACCTTGATATGTTAGAGTTGGGACACTCGTAAAGTTCTGAGCTGCATTCACATGGACACTCACACTCAGTTTGTTCCATACGATTGCAATTTAAACACAAACGGTCGACCATACTACAAGGGCAGAAAGCGCCTACGCTGCAAGATGCATTGACTAGGCCTATGAAAGCATTAGTGCCAGGAATGGCGGCAATATAATAATGAACACAATGGTCACCCGATACTACATTAGAGAGCACATTAGGTAGAGAAGTATTAAATTCGTAGAACCGCTGTATCGTTTTGTCATAAAAATTATTACACAGTCTTTTTGTAACGAAACCCTTGTGATTTAGCATGTCAATAGCAATCATGGATTCCTTATGAGTGATATGTTGTTGTTCGATGGGACCAGAGCTATTTGGATCCATTAATCCGGGATGTGAGACCAAATATCCCCTATTATTCATAATAAAACATTTAACATATGACATGGCACAAAGAGGCATACTATCAATGAGAAGTTTATAAAGAAAACCCATTGTAACATCCATTGACACAACAATAGTAGGATAGAAGGAACTTTTTACAGCATATGATATAGAAACTATATAGCCAGCTCCACCAACATCTAAATTAGGTGGTGTAAGAATTATCTTATCAGGGTTCTCTAAAGCATATGTATACCATGGCCTCCTCACTGGCTCATAATCATACTCTAAAACAGTACCAGGAAACATCACCAGGACTCCACTCTCTGTCACTGCATATCTTCTGACTATGTACTTTGAATAAGGCCCATGCAAATGTTGCCTTTTATAATATGACAAAATGGAGTTCAGAAAACCAACATCTTGTTGAATCTCATTTTTAAGGCCAGGATTAGAGAGCAAGCCATGGGCAACACTTTTCAAATAAGCTAAATAGTTTTGCATGTATGTTACTGCTTCCTGCCCATCACCCATATCATATAAATAAGTAAAAGGTGATTGGAAGCTTGATGGACTTAAATACACAGTACCCTGGTCTATAGTTGCTATTTGTTTGAAATGCCTGCACATTTTGCCTATTTTAGGAGGAAATAAATCCAACCTATGAAATAATATCTCTTTGTTACTTCTAGTGAAAAATATGTTAGTTTTGTTAAATACAGGAAGTTCTGTTATTTCAGATACAATACAAACAATATACAAGTTACCTATCCATTTCCAAGAGTAAATAATTGATTTAGTAGAGTTCTGTTCAGACATAGTCAAATTGCCTGAATTATTAGCTAACATTTCTTCCTTTACAGTTGTGATGAATGTGTAAGTCTCCACACTTTCCAGTTTAGTGAATTTGATTTTATCTGAAGCAGATTCTGGCCTTGGGAAGAAAGTATGCATTAAAACAATACCTGAAAAATCCATAACAAAGGCTCTTTTTCTTTCATTTGTACCTTTGAAATATACAATGTCTTCAGCAAGATCTGACCAGTACAGATCCAGTCCGAGCACCCCACTTGTTGTTGGAAGTACTAAAGATATCATGAAGTCTCTTTCTGTTGCCTCCCAAACTGGGCCTTCAATTTTAATTTTTTTACTGCCATAGTGACCGGGCAATAGAGATATAAACGCAGAAGCAACTTGTCCGACAACTCCACTGTCATTTATGTGCAGCCTCATGACGGAATGATTGTTGGTATGTGTATGCCACTTGTCAATGTGCAATATTCCCAGGGAACTGTTCTTATCTACTTGATTCTCATAAATCAAACCAATAGCAAACTTTAAGCTCTCATCTTTGTTTGAAGGGTATGGAAATATTTTGAGCCATGTTTCATTTTTCAAAATCTTTGTATCTGTTAGAAAAATGAATAGCTTGTGTTTTGGTAAATCCCTTTGTAGAAGCAAATTTTTAAGCTCTTTGTTTATTGCCAAGGGAGACACATTTGAAGGTGCAATATCTAAAGAGGACAAGTATTCTCTTAATAATAGTTTGTTGCTCTCTGTAGCATTTCCTAGATCAGACATACCATCTGTACTGCAAGTGTCTTCAAATTTAAGGAACTCTGTCATGTTTGTCATCTTCAGAGCTATTATATCAGAATCCTGCAGGGCATACACTGTCTCTTTAGCAACATGTACAGCATGTTGTAATGAATCTTCTTTCATATTATTATCAATTATAAACACCACCAATTTTGCTTCAGGATGCACAATCTTATGATAAAGGTACCTCAAATTGGAGTGAGGCATTGTTGCACAATCCCTATCAGTGGCATAGTCCATGTGGGATAGAAAATATTGTCTCTTAACTTTTAAATCCTTAAAGCGACCTAACATTTTATTTTTAGGATCCTGTGAAGGCAGGCTGTCGTATACATTAGAACTTTTTATAAATACAGACTTACGAATAGAGTTGAATGGACAAGGATGTGTGAAGGACGGAGTACTATTATCGCTTATAACATTGTTCATGTCGCGGAGTATGTTTGTGGCTGAAGATAGCTTGTAGCTTAGTTTATCGGCGATACTGGTCAAGACATCGTTGTCAGAGGTTTGGTAGCGGCTCACTTTATATGCGGTCCGGATTTCAAAGTGCGCTGTATACTCGCTGCCTAGCTCTTTGACTACAATTTCACTAAATTTACTGGCTAAAGTATCTGATAGTTTTCGAACACATAGTTTGTAATCACCACGACTGTTAGTTCTCGTACAGTTATCGCTTTGGGCGAGGATCACACAGACGCCGAAACTCGTCGTAATCATAAATAACAATGATAAAAGCTTCATCTTGTCGGCATTATCTTTGATCCGCACTCGCACTACAAAATTGACATCACGGAAGCATATTTCTGAAGTGAGATGTCCTTTGTATTATTTTCACTGATATCATTACATGGTTTACTTTAATAGACTTCATCGATGATATTATAAAACAATTGTTTATGTTATCAAAACAACGGACGCAATCTCCTCTGCACGACGCAGTCAAATGAAAATTAATAAATAGGGATGTACGTTCGAAATCGAATCGAATAATTGATTAATTAATTATTTGTGTTACTAATCGATAAATCTAAATAACGTGAGTGAAACCGTTTATATTAATAATTATGAATTTAACTCACGATATTTATTATATAAATCTAAAAAGTTAAACAAAAAAGCACGTTCCATACCTATGACTGACGCAGATTAACAGAGTTTGACTCTATTTGACAGTTTGACGTCGTCGCCGTTTTATATTTGATTTATTCTATTGTGGTTTTTCGGAACACACCTGACTTTCTGACAATTGTTTTATCTGTGGTTTTAGTTATTGTTTCGTTTGTGGAGTTTCTTGCACATCCAAAGAAACAAAAACCATAACTTTATAGGTACAATGTCACAGCGAAAAAGTAAAATATAGGCCCACTTTGCAAATATTTCAGGCATCCTTTTCGATGAAAATACTGTGTGTTGATCTGAAATATTACACTGAAATGTGACGTAAAATATTTAAAAATAATGTGCTTGCGTTAAAAAATACAGCCACTATATGAAAGTTTTACAAAAAAATACTTGTTACCTTCGATTAATCGATTATTTCTTCAACGATACATCCCTATTAAAAAAAGATTAAAAATGACATTTACAAAATAAATATGGCGGCCGTTGCAACGCGTTTCGTTGTTGCGTGTTGGATGTAAATGTAACCATGAAACCGATGAAACTCGGCTATGGGCCTATGGAACCTAGTTTTGTATTGAAAAGTTTATATTTTATTTTTACTTAGTTCCATAGCCTTAGACCAACAGAAAAAAGGTAGACGGCGCATGTGTTAACAAAAGCGTTCAAAGATGTGATGCATTCTTTACAAACTTGTGTGCGTGACCTTGTGTCGCACGCAGTTGCCATGCATCTGTGTGCTTAGTAAAAAATGTTGCCACCGAAAACAAATTTACCCCATTTTCGCATATTAAATAATATATTTTAAGGACAATACGTAGCAATGTAAATAAAACATATTTTTCTAATGATACGTTAAATAAAAGAGAATAATACTAAAAACCTATGTGTTGAGTCCGTGTGGTGCCGGACTAGTCCGTGTGGTGCCGGACTTAAAGAATAGCACCACCCTTATCTCTTCTCATGGGTGTCGTAAAAGGCGACTAAGGGATTCACCAGAGGATGGGCAGCAGCGTTCACTGAGTATTTAACCAACCAACTGCGATCGCCAACCCGCTTGCCAAGCGTGGCGATTATGGGATATCCCCCCCTTACTTGGGGGAGGCCTATGTCCAGTAGTGGACGTCTTTCGGCTGTAATGATGATGAAATGATGTGTTGTGTTAATTTCCGGTAGTACTGTCTTTTCTTACCGACTTCTGGGTATACCATCTAATTTAGATATAAAGTAGGATGGAATCTTATTTTAGGTATTTTTCATTAACAGACCTTATTCAATTTTTTTTCTGGTTTATGCCGGAGAAATTATATATAGGTACGTGATACACGTGATCACGTGTATCATATAATAGTGATATTATTATCCTTTGAAAATGGCCGCGGGGGTGTGCGGCGGGCAGAGTAGGACGTGTCGATTAGAATAAGTATGACAACAAAAATCACCACTACAACGTGTTATTGAAATAACTGAAAACCTCTTAAAGGGTCATTGTACTCATCAGTATGAACAACTTTTACTACGGGAACAAACCAGAAATCGCGAAAATAAAATCAGCTGATCCCTACATTTTGTCGATTCATGTGAACACAAATGTAGGTAACAGATGATTTATATCACGATTTCGGGGTTGGTCCCATAGTAAAAGTTGTTCATACTGATGAGTACAATGACCCCTTAAGAGGTTCTCAGTGATTTCAATAATACGTTGTAAATTCTACAATAATTTATGAAAATAAATAATTACTTGCCATACCAATTTATTACAATAAGTTGGGGTGTTTGTAGTTGAAATAACACATCGTAATTAAATTAAGTACTATATGAAAGGTTCAAAATAAATAAAAACATCAAACCGATGGCCAAATTACGAAAGTTACTAATCCTAATAACACCATCAGACCCAAACGTCACCCGTATTTTGGGGGTATTTTTGATGTCGATTTGCTGGTCACACCGATAACAATACGTCAGGTTTAGTGTTCCAACAGTACATTACGATATTTTATTGTATTTATAGTTTAAAATTACGTAAAATCGAGTACTTCTTTGTGAAATGTAATCCCGCAAGGCTTTTTTTGTGTTAGCGAGTTATTTTTACACGTTTTTACAACACGGGAAGGCATATTAAGACCATAAACAATACTGTCAATGTGACGTCTAGCGCGTTCGTTTTCTCGCGTCGCACTGTAACGCGATCAGCTTCCTATTTCAAATTCAGCTTCCTCTACCCTGCTTCCTTGTGACAGCGTGGTACTCTGTCTACCTTTTTTCTGTTGGTCTAAGGCCATAGCTTAGTTCGAAGAATAAAAAATGCCACAAAAGTAATGGAGATTTTTTATTGATGCTTCTTAAAACTAAACCTAGTATTATGTTCCTTGAACTAAACCCTTTTTTTGGCTTTTTATAGTTTTGTAAAGAGTTGCGTGATTTCATAGATTTAGATATTACTAGCGCAATGATTTTACATAAGTACTACATAAGTACTTATGTAATATCATTGTACTAGCGTAAGTGATTTACACAGATGAAGTACCTAGTGATTTATATTTTCTTGGATAAGTTGCCGGTTGCCGGTACCTACATACTACATACGGGCCGGGTTCGAACTCAGGCCCTTCTGTATTGAAGGCAAGCGTTCAACCGCTAGGCTATCACTGCTTAGTGGTAGTCATGTCATTGGGTTATTATAATTGCTGATTAAAAATTATTATTTACCTATGTTTTGAACTGCATTTAAATTTTATTCCTTCATTTTAAGAAGGCAGGTGGAATTACGAAAAGAAAAATGACCGAAATATGTATACCTACCTACAATGCTTTTACGACTAGGTAATACTACGTGTTGGTAGCTAAGTAATCAATAAAACACAATCGGTGGGAAAGAATTATTTTAATCGTTGATTTTTAGCAAGTTGTTGCGCATTGTTTTGTAATTGTAACGCACCCCAAAAGCCCCCCTAGGCCTTAATATACGATGGTCTTGACCTTGGTGTCAAAATTCTCACTAAAAGAATTGATACAAAGCCAGAAAGCCCTACATAAACCTAGCCACAAAAAGTTATAAGGATTTATAGATGCCCTTTCCACGTAGAAAAGTTTATGCGTCTTAGGTACATGGACGAATAAAAAAAGATTCGTCCATGGCGTCAGGTCAAGAAATGCGAATTATTGGATCGGTAAGTAAGTATTTAGGTGACATTAAGTAGGTAAACGAAATCAAATGTTGCGGCATTCGAAGCATTTTAGTATAGGTACCAGGTACCTACTCTACTTAATTATTTAATTACCTAGACCTACTCGTGCATTCAATGAAATTACATCACATAACGTTACGAAATAATATTACCTACCTACCTATGTAGGATATCTACCGAAATTACTTTCTTATGAACTTATTTTTTTAATTGAGCGAAAACAGTTTCTCGCTAGTACTAGATGAAGTGTTGCGAACAATCATAGTGAAGCCAAAAAAAAACTATGCTCCTTCATGTAAAACCAGCGCTCACGTACACACCATGCATCTGAAGGATATTTGCTTTCGCTATGCTTACTGGACGATGCCGCGACATGTGTACTGAGAGGGGTGAGCACGGTTTGAGGTGCGTGTGTGCGTGAGACCTGGTTGAAAACGAAGGAGCACAGTTTTTTTTGGCTTCATTATGATTGTTCGCAGCACTTCGTCTATATTTCTTGCTAGACAAACATTTCTCTATGTTTACAAGTTTTCATTTTTAGGGTTCCGTACCCAAAGGGTGCTCAACGGGACCCTATTACTCTCGCTACGCTGTCCGTCCGTCCGTCTGTCTGACACAGAGCTGTATCATTTGAACGGTAATAAGTAGCCGGTTGAAATGTTCTCAGAATATGTGTTGCTATGACCCCTATCACAACAAATACTAAAAATTAAAAAAGCCTAAAACCAAAGGGTGGGGACCCTTTGGTTTTAGGCTTTTTTAATTTTCTCATACAAGAAACCTCGAAAAACATGAATTTTTTTCAACGTTTTTATTCTTGCTTTATATACATACTTATAATACATAAGAAACACCCAGACCAACACAAACACTTATGTTCATCACACAAATATTTGTGTCCTGTGGGAATCGAACCCACGACCTCGTGATCAGCAGTCCGACCCTCGAACCACTAGACCACAGACGTCGTCAAAAGAGATGCAAAAATTCATATTTCGCTTACGTTGCGTTGATGTCTTTTGATGAACTCTCGTAAATTAAATCCGTTTCTATGGGGTATCAGGTTGATGGGTCGTACGGGACCCTTACTGCGTGAGTCCGACTCGCAGTTGGCCGGTTTTTAACTAATAATCAGGTTCGAGCAGTTTATTATTCTTTATCGCCTGTAAACTTCGAGGAAATAAAACGGTTTTGATGACTTTCGTGTATTTTCACGCAAATTAGTAGGTATTATGCTAATTAGCATTTAATATATTGTTACGTTGCAAGTTACTGTTTATGCGAATGTGTATATACGTGTGCCCGTAGCCAGTCTTACACGTAGGTATGTGTTTCCATCGATTGGTCAGAGGCGGCGTGGCTTACCGTCCGACCATTAACCCAGTTGTGTGGCGCGACGCGGCCCGGCCGGGCACGCGAGCCCTCGCTGTCAGTCCAACACCATGCAAGTGCCCGAAACACCGCCGCCGCCTCTCGCTCCGCTCTGGGACCGCGTGCTCAGGGCGCGGGCTCTGCCACCCGACCTCGATGTCGAGCTGCTCTACGTCGCGATAAGGGACCGCCTCACACACCCCGAATGGGAAGTACGTCTTCACGCGCTCCGTGTCTTAGCAGATCTTCTGCCGCTCTCCGGGAATGCGCTGTCGTTTCCGTTTGATCAAGTCGTCGACAATCTGGGACATAACTCACCCAACGTCCGAAAAGCTGCGCTGGATGCCCTAAAAGTCTTCTGCACGCACTGCGAAGACGTTGAATGTGCGGCGCGAGCAATTTTAGACAAATGTTCCTATCACAACATAAGGCCCCATTCGGCGGATATTGACACAAAAGTGAACGTTATTACTGGGCTCATATTATCCATACCTTCCGTTATGGGTATATTAAAGAGAAGACACTCACACCTAGACATGTTTCCAATATTTCAAGTTTTAGGTGAAAAGCTCTACGACCCGGTACATAGAGACGTAGCGCAGAGGTCTCTATTAAAACTACGAAGAGCTTGTGGGCCCCGGGATTACATGATATATCTTTCTAGATTAGATCCCAAAGTTCAAGATAAGTTTCGACATTTGTGTGAAACTTACGATGAAGATTCTATGGATGTTTACTACGCTCCGAGAAAAACTGCCTATAGAAATAATAACAATCAACATTTAGTAAAAATTAATCAAGTTTTTAATAATCCTCATACAGGACCTATACGAGTGTCGACTGATTCATCTTCAGAAGATTCTTTTGGTCCTATACATTTTTACAATAATAATTTTGCAAAAGTTATCATTGAAACGGAAATTAAATTTGATTCTGATACTGCGATTACAATGACCGTTTTAGAAGAGACTGAGACTGAATCTGATAAGAATACAGGAAGTGATGACGATTATGATAGTTCGGACCGAAACATGTTAAAATATAGTGACGGTGACTCCGAGGACACGGATGTTGTGGTTAAAAGAGTGCGTTTTGGTGGTGAAAGTGTTAAAATAAGGACACCTGATAGTGATAATTTAATAACAAGCGAAGAAGATAATAATGTGCATGACCAACGGTTGAGAAATAACGGAAATTTTAAAGAAATAACGTCACTTATAACACCGGGAATAGTGAGTAGAATGAACGAAATAAAACGAGAGGCGTTAGAAAGAGAATCACAAATGAAATTAGGGAAAAAGAGTGGCATACCACTGCCAGTTATCCACCACAAAGTACAGAAACAGACTAATGTAGCTAAAAACAATGGAGTTAAGTTAAAATCGAAGTCCTTGAGTGAATTGTATGATTACTTTAAATCGAAGAATGATGAGGAAGAGGATATGCCAGAGATGTCTGGGCTCGCGTTATCGATGGCAGAAGTGCGATCTCCGGAGAAGTCTGGGCGTAGTTCTCGCAGTCCTGTGGAGCCCCATAAAGAGGTGGAAGTCCTGCATAACTTGCAGCGAAGTCCTTCAGTGTCACCGCGTCGTCATCAAACTAGGGTAGAGTTAGAACGTGACGGGTGAGTTAAAAGTTTCTACGTTGCCCTTTTATTGAATACAAGAGGGCTGATTTTATCAACATAGGTAATTGTGAAAACATTGCAATAGAACCACATCCAAATCATTGAAACATGTTATAGTTAATGAAATTGGGAGAATTGGCCTCTAGGTTTTCTAACTTTGATAGATGTGTTATTGGAGTTTTTCTTGGACATTTAGGTTCGTGTTAAGTCTTCTGGCGTCGTCACCGCCCAAGGAGACCGACATCTTAACCCCGCGGAGCCCAACTCCTCTGCGCGCTCATTACGACTGGGAGGAACTGGGGGTCGTTCCACAACATGTGGCCGATCAGCTGCATAATACGGTATTTGTAATTTTTTTACGCGTTATCAATTATTAAACTGAAGTATGTGTATGTCCTACAAATAAAGTCAAGGAATTTCATAGTAATCGATATCCTAGGTACCTAATACATTAGATGTCTTTTGTCTAGCATCAAAATTGACGAAGCCTACGTGCGAACGTAAAAGTTTAATTTGAATATGCTATTTAGCGGCCAAAATTAATAACTACGATCTGCCCCACTAGAGATAGAAATTTGACATAAGCTCCACACATTTTATGACAAATTTCTATCTTTAATAGGGCACATAGTAACTATATACATTTGTAAAAAAAAGTCACAGTCACCTAGTTTGGGAGCCAGGGAATTTTTTGTATGATGAAATAAATAAATAATTTAATTTAATAACATAGTGGATAGATAGGTTATTAATTTTGGCCGTAAGGGAATTGAGGATAGAAGTATAAGGATAAGTGAGCAGTATAAGTGAGTCACTTTTTCTAAGACGTCACGTCACAAATACTGTGTATATTTAGGAGAACTGGATAGCGGCAGTGCGGGCGGCGGACCAGCTCCACAGCACGTTACTGGATCCCAGCAGCGTGAGGAAGGTGGAGCCAGCAGCGCTCTCCCTCGTGCACCACATGTGGGCACTAAGTGATGAGGTATTACTACCCCACGAATCAATGCAGAAATACATTGTTTAAGAGAGTGCCTCTTTCATCAGCCCCTTTTCAGAAGGAAGGCATTTCTAACGGCCAAAATTAATATCCTATCTATCCACAAGTTAGAAATTTGACATAACATAATTATTATGGAGCTTATGTCAAATTTCTATCTCTGGTAGGGAAAATCGTGGATTGTTTCAGTATCTAACCTATCTAGGTTAGATTCTGAAAGGAACGAGAAATTCACCTCACCTCATAACCAGATTATTGTTAGGCGGTCGCCGGATTGTTCTTTTCAAATACCGGGTTGTCGTATTGCTATTTTTCTGCGTATACAAAGGTAGGGCGAACATCACTCGTTCGCCCGCATTTTAGCTCCCCAGTCCTTGTATCGCTCACACGATAAACTACATAGGTAAAACAAATAGTTATGATAATTTATGTGTACACAAACATAGGGGAAGTTAAGGAAACTCGCTCAATTTGTATTTATTGTACAAAAATTAAAGTTCCATCTAGAATCAATTAATCAACTTTGCCCATCACAGTTCAAATTCAAAAGTTTTTATTTCGAATAAGCATTTACATGTACCTACTTTCTAAACGTTAAGAATCTAGTTGCACGGTTCCAAAGAGGTGATTCGGTACCTTTGCCTTAGTTTGCCATGTTTGAGAGTACCTACTACTCTCAAACATGGCAAAGGTACCGATTGAAGATATTGAAAAGTTTGTTAACTAACGGCCAAAATTAATACCCAATCTATCCACGATTTTCCCTACTAGAGATAGGAATTTGACATAAGCTCCATACAAAATATGTCAAATTTCTATCTCTAGTAGGGTAAATCGTCGATAGTTTGGCTATTAATTTTGGCCGTAGATAATGTAACCTACAGCTTTTGAATTTAGAAAACAGAAATAATTTTTTAGCACCGAATTTTTTATAATCAATTGACTCGAAACACTGGAGGTAGTAATATTTGTAGCTCAATGACTCAGAAAAGTTATTTTATTTGAATTAATGGAAGACCATTTCGTATAGTAACAACGACTAATTAATTAAGTACCAATTCTAAATTACAGTGTGTTTTAACGATTAGTTTACCACTATGCCGTACCATCCCACCTATTTAATAAACAGGGACGAACCCTAATCGCGTCGCGTGTCAAAGTGGCTGTTAAAAATACTGTATTAGACTTACCTGTATCGCGTATTATTTGCAGACACATTATAAATACACTGGCACCGCTTATTATGTATAGACTTTCCGAATTTCGCAAATAAGTAGGTACGGTACCTACCTATCTGTTAGGGTACCTACATTGTTCCATTTTACTTCTGCAGTAAACTCATAACATTGAATCAAAAGAACATTGCCTATGAAAAAGAACTATGCCAGCGCGAATGGCGTATGTTCGATTTCGAACACGTTATGTTATGTCGAAGCTACGATAGTCGATAGTGGCAAGCTGCAAGCTACGATACTTCGAAGTCTTAGTAGTCAAAGCAAAAGCCAAGACGAAAATGCCAGGAGAGGAAGAAGATTTCTGCCAAGTTAGCCTCATTCTAGAAGTCATTGCATAGTAGTAGATCTCAATCTGCTTTTGTAACTTTGTGAAGACCCACTACAAATTAAGATTACCGAACAATGATTTCGCGGAGTCCTACTCTGCTCTGTGTCGGCCTAGAGTAGAGCTAGGAGGAGAAAGGGTTGAATTCTATGGCTTGTATCACAGAACGTTCCTCAAGTACAGTTTAAACTTCAATCACCTGGTCACTACTTAAGGATAGAATCGTTACTTGAGTATCGGTCTTATTCCAATACGGTAATTATAAACTTTAATTCAACAACATAACTCACGAATTTGACCAGAAATATAATAGAAATCTCTACTCAAGCGTAGTCTGGACCACACTAGAGTGATTACAGATCAAATCTCTGCTCAAATACAGAAACAGGTGACAGTATAAAATAAAGCTAAACTCAGCTGTAGGAACTGTGATCAATAAATCTGTGCTTGAGGCATGTTCTAAAATTAAATCCCAACTCAAAAGTAGTTTTAAACAGTGATCAATGCTTGAGGATCTTTCTGTAATACGGGCCTTAGATGTTTATGATCATAATAATTTCATAGGTTTTCGCGATCACTACACATTATAATAAAACAGATTACATCGCGTATATTATGGTCAATTTTGACTGAGGCCCGACTTTGGCTTCACTTTTTGCCTGTGGTACAGGTGGTAGCTGCTAGAGCCCCGGCAGAAGGTGCAGTGTGCGCACTAGTGAGGGGTGCGAGCAGCGACTGCGCGCGACAGCTGCTGCCCGCGCTGATCTCGCGCATGGCGAGGGAGCCGCTCCCTGCAGCTTTGCCACACGCGCTGCTGCAACGACTGGCCCTGCATCACATCGTTGACCTTATTTTTGATCAGAGTATGATTGGCGTAAGTAGAGGCCGTTTTTACCTAAGTTAGTACAGTCAACCGCATATCAATGGTAATTAAAACACTATTATTATTGATTTACTACAAGCAAGTTTTTTTTACTATAAGCGGAACTAGTGTAGTCGGTATGTAAGTATCAGACTAGGCAGCGCGGCTGGCGTTGCTGGCGAGGCTGGCGAGGCTTGTAAGGCTGGCGTGGCTGGCGTAGCTCCCGTGGTTGACAAGTTTGGCGAGGCAGGCACGGCTGGCGTGGCCGTGACATTGATGCTGCGTCAGGGCGGGTCCCGTGAGGTGGCGCCACAGACCAATATTCCTCAAGACACCGCTTAAACAAAGTTTTGGATGAGCACGCAGTCGTAAAATGTTGACGGGGACCGGGGTCCGGGGGGCGGACGGCGTGTTATGATTGGTCGGCTCAAAAGTTCGGTGGTATGATTCTGTATATGATTAGTGCCGCTCGCTGACGGACTGACGTCCTGATTTGCGGCGAGGCTTATGATATGCAGTGCTACGGCATTTGCGTTGTGAACGGGAGAGTTTGGCTAATCGGCTTCTAAAGGCTTACTGGTCTGTGGGTGGCTCGCAGCGTTCCGTGTGCGCTGCCGGGGAAGGTGCGGCCGACGTTAAGCCGCACGGGGAGAAGGGGCTCGCCTGATTGTGGCGGGCTGGGACCTGTCGGGGTTGGTTGTGCGAATACCCATTGGTTCCCACGGCCCCGGTCAAAGGTAGTTGAAGGAACACCGTGGTGGTTTTAGTCGGTAATTGTCCGACACTGGCTCCACCGTTCCCGGGCGGAATGCGTTCATGAGGATTTCCCCGCGGCAAAAAAAGGCTCTGCATAAACTAGTTTTATTACTGTCGATACGCGCTTGACTGTATAATTTTTTTAAATTCTGAAAGCGAAACTAGTAAACGACCCGACATAATGATTTTTACACAACTGCTCCAGCAGAAGGGGTATTAATGTTTTTGGAAATCTTTGTCTTGTCTACCAGCACGATGTGTTCTTTGTACACACGGCTACACATCAAGCTGTACAATACCAGTAAAGGCTGACCTCGCGTTGTAAGGAAAACCTATACAATGCGAGGTCAGCTTATACTGGCACTGTACAGCTTGATGTCACAGAATATCTAATAGTACTATGTTGATGTGTAGCCGTGTGTACTATAATGCAAAATTCTAGATATAAAGATTATAATTACAATACAATTACAATACGATTACATTTACAATTTTACTGGTTCTGAGTAGTATGCATTATTTTTTTGGTAATATCGTATTATGTCCGTCTGTCTCTTTCTAAATCTAATTTATCTTGTGTTTTATTTGATCTGTTGTTACTTGTTAGGTAAGTGGTGATAAAGACGCGATTCAAAGCGCTCAGCTCCGAGCCACTTTATGCCTGGCCAGGGCAGCGGGTCCAGCTGCAGTCCTGTCAGCCGTCAGGAGAAGGCTCGCTGGCACTGCGAGAGCTGATGTGTTTTGTAATAAGGTACGTCGACAATAGCATAATTATCTGGTGGTATTAATAGCAAACTACACGAAAAATTATAATAGATGAATATAAATATTTTTCTCAAGAACATTCAGTATACTAAAAGTTCCGTATGCATTCTCATCGGGAAGGTGTTCAGAGAGATAAGTTTAGTCTCTCCTAGGACGTGCCTTATAGGCGTAACACAGGGGGTACCTATAGCATAACCCAATCCCGGAGTACCCCTTCTGTTGTGCTGAAGACGGCCACCGAGGAGGTTTTAGTGCGGTTCTTCTTCTGTCGTGTCGACATGATCTACATAATGATAATAGCTCATGCCGTGGGGAAAAGATTAGCCAGTCAGCTGGTTGGCAGCGGGGCTGACTGCTCAGGGTGCGCCGGACGATCAATGAAATATGGTCACTCGTGGAGGCTCTTTTTATGCACCCCGAAGTGCGGTAAAAATCCCACACATCCCAGCCTGTCCCCCACGAGGCCGCTCGTTTTTGAAGGTTTCCTCTTCAAGACGTAGGTACCAATTATAATTTTTTTTTTTCTTTTTTTTTTTTTTTCAGTCTATATTGTCCCACTGCAGGTCAAAGGCCTCCCTTTCCTTTTCTACTCTTTCCGGTGTGGACTAGTCTTTTCTATACGAGTCCAGATCGTCCCGCCATCTCCGACTTGAGCTTGGCAGCTTTTTGAGTGACGTCAGCAAACTGTGTTCTGTTCTGGAGCGCAGTATTGTGTTCCGGATTCGGTCTATGAAGAAAAAGAAGTAAACCAAAAGGTATCCTAGAAATATCAGTACTAGAAACCAGAATAACCAGTAATTCATTGTTACAGTTGAGAGAACGGCTAAGTCGTCCCATAGAGAACATCCGGCCTAGTCATGTGAATAGGTAAGTACTTCATGCTTAATCATGCCTTTTAGTAGCTAGACGCGTACCTAGGTACACTACCTACTTTTTGATTGTTTTTCTTTTTTCGTTCGGTCTAGAAGCTCACAGTTGCCAGTGCCAGTACGACGTCGCGCTAGGTCTACCCCTCCCCCTGCCGCTCCACCTCCACCCAGAAGACTGAGACCTCTGCCTGACTCCGCACCCCTGCCTGGTAAGAATAGAAAGAAATAAAAATATGTAGACTGGTATAGGAACATATGCTAGTGATCTGTGCTAGTGATGTTCATCTGATGATGGTCTATCGATTTTATCAAAGTAAAATACTATTCTTGGGTTGGATAGTATCATGAATCATCCACGGGCTTAAGGCAAATAAACCATCTCGAAACTTGTCACATTATTGAGGATGAGATAGGATATCCAGCACAGTAAAAAGAACTTTCTTGACCCAGCGCATACCGACGGAGTGGCATCGAATAGCCGTTCACTGGTTGCCAGTACGCACAAGGCTACACATCAAGCTGTAGATTTCCAGTATAAGCTGATCTCGCTCAGCAGGTCAGCTTATACCTACTGGAAATGTACAGCTTGATGTGTAGCCGTGTGTACCAGATGGAAAATTGAAGTCCTGACAAAAAGTCTGATTTCCACAGAAATGTCATGAGATTTTGCCGCAACCGTTATTAACAACTATGCGGAAAAAAAACATATCAAATATCAATTATTGGTTTTGTGCACTGGGGATCGCGCGGATTACATATTTCCATCATTTCACCCCTCCCACGTGAATATTATTTTTTTGTTTAAGTTGATTGTAACTTTCTAAAAAAATCTACTGTTTTTATTGAAAAATCGAGATTGAGATTTCAAAAATCCGGCCGGCCGGAATCCTGTCAGGAGCCTAAAAATCCTGAAATCTCAGGACAAATCCTAAGATATTAACCCTAGTTGCAAGACAAACCGACTCTTATTGACCGGTTCTATGGACGATTGTGGCTGTGGCCGCTCAAACGCTCTTTGTGGCGCTTTGAGCCTTCTGTGTTTTTATATTGCTATTAACATTTCAGTCATATATGCCAAACAACATGGTTAAATTTCAATTGTTACTAAATAAGCCGCTTCGGCATTGGCTTCACCGCCATTCCGTCGGTTTGCGCTGACCCTGAATAAGCTAAACTAATAATTGTTTTCATGTTACGAGCCACTAAGGCTTATATTCACAGACGAATCTAAGCATGAACCGTCGCTTCCAACTGTCGAAATGCAGTGCTATTTGACAGTTGGAAGCATGAGTTCACGCTTAGATTCGTCTGTGAAGCCTAAGCCTAAGTCATGATGTGACGGTGTAAAGCTCATGTGTAATTCCACAGGTGTGTCGCAGCCAGGCAGAGACTACATCCTCCATCATCATCATGCATTGTCACCGATTCCTCTGAGCGACAGGTAAGTTTTTCTTTGATACCTTTACTTTGTTTGTGAGGGAAAGCCTACTGATTCCTCAACTGCTAACGAGGGGCCGGGTTAGGAATTTGAAATCTAAATGTCTTCCTTACTTTCTCCTGGCCTTCTCCCAACTATGTTGGGGTCGACTTCTTGTATAAGTGCGGCAGAATATCAGTATTTTACACGGAGCGACTGCCATCAGATCATGCAACCGAGTTGCTTCTTCTGCTTTTCTTGTGAATAGCTATAGTTTTTAGGGTCTGGTATGGTGGAAAGTGGCAAACTGTATTCCTCTCTCCGTATCATTAGGTTTCTCTTGGAAACAGGCGGAGCACAGCGGGCAAAAACATGGGTAAGTTGGTGATACTTAATTATACTCTTCACGGGAGCTCCGCAATCGTACCCAGTGTTACTAGCATCGATGAAGCTCCACCTGGCTAGATTATCCTTACAGCGACCAACTTGTGACTCCATAAGCGATTAATAGACTTCCAAATTGGCCACTGCAGTTCGCGCCCAGGAGGCAAATGCTCAGCTAGCTCTACAAAGGAATAAGGGAGGATGAGGTAGGAGGATCAAGAACGTTATATACCAGGCCCCTCAGAAAGTGTTGCGAAAAAAAGTTTTTATATATGGGAGACTGGCCAGTTATAATGTTTTTCGAAAATATGATTATTTATAAGTAAAAATAAGTAAGTTCCAATTTCAAAATTTCCCTCCACATTTTTTGCGAGTTAATTCAAAGTATTGTGTCTCACTGAAATATGGATCTGCGCCGGGAACATTTTAGAGCTATGATTTTATACGATTTCAAGTGTCGCCTGAAACCGGATGAATCGTACGATAGACTTCAAATGGCATTCATGGATGAAGGCCCTTCCAAGGCAACCGTGTATCGTTGGTATAACGAATTCAAGCGCGGTCGACCAACTTTGGGGGATGACGAAAGAAGCGGTCGCCCTTTGACGGCTGTTACCGAAGAAAACGTGCTAGCAGTGAAAAATTTAATCCAAGACAATAGGCGAATTACATATCAGGAGATTCAACACATATTGAAGATTGGATCGGGAAGCGTTCACGAGATTCTACACAGCCATCTTCGCGTGAGGAGGATAGTATCACGCTGGGTGCCGCACAACCTCACCGATGCTCAGAAGCAGGCCCGGGTGGAATGGTGCCGTGATATGCTTAACAAATTTGAAGCAGGCTCGTCTCGGCGTGTTTACGACATCGTTACAGGTGATGAGTCTTGGATTTATCAATACGACCCAGAAACCAAGCGCCAGTCGACTGTTTGGGTGTTTCAAAATGAGCCAACGCCTACCAAAGTGAAGCGATCTAGAAGCGGGGGTAAGATTTTGATCGCTAGCTTTTTTAATTTGACTGGCCACTTGGTATCAATTCCCTTACGGGATCAAAGAAGCATTAATGCCGAATGGTATACTACCAAATGTTTGCCAGAAGTTTTCTCTGTTATAAGCAACAAGCGACCAAACACAGGGCTCCGCGGGCTACTGCTCCACCACGACAATGCACCTGCGCACACCGCACTCAAAACGAGGGACTTCCTGGACAGCACGCCAGTCAAACTCCTGGGTCACCCTCCTTACAGCCCTGATCTAGCACCGTGTGACTTCTTTTTATTCCCAAAAATAAAAAATCAGCTCAAAGGGATACAATTTTCGTCGCCGGAAGATGCGCTGGCTGCGTTCGAGCAGGCTGTAAACGAGGTGTCTGCGGCGGACTGGAAAAAGTGTTTTGAAAACTGGTTTAGGCGCATGAATCTTTGTATAGAGGCTGGTGGAAAGTACTTTGAAAAGATTTGATAAAAATATATGTACGTATAGAACAATTTTTTTTAGTTTCGCAAAACTTTCTGAGTGTCCCACGTATGTATGTATTTACATACATTCCCTACAAAGTTCTAATATTGATTCCATGATGACAAAACAGCTATTATATAACTAAATCACTTTTAAACGAATGCAGTAAAGTTCATATCGATCCGAACTTATTTTTATTGTAACTTTGTGCTGGCATTAATAATCCAGTGGTTGTACCTAAGTTAACACGCAATAAGACTTTAGAAGCTACCCTTTATTACAAAATCTGCTCTTCGCTTCAGAACATCTTCGATAAGTAGTGGCCAATTCGGTTTGTTATCTCGTTTCGTCTACGAGTCACGTACCGAGAGAAAAAGAGAGAACAAACTGAATTGGTCGACAACTGTGTATCGAAGCTTTAAAATTTGGAATAGCTTTTTAAATTTTCGACGACACGATTGGTGCAGTGGCTGAATGCTTGGCTGTTGCGTAACGTGTCACGGATTGATTCCCGCACGAAACTATATCATAGTATTTGTATGGTATAGAGCCTAGCTCCAAGTTTTTTTTTTGTTTCGATGAGGTAACCTTCAAAATACTACCGGCCTCCTGGGGGGTTGGCCAGGGTGTGTGGGATTTTACCGCACTAAAACCCCCTCGGTGACCATCTTCATTACAATAAGGGGACTCCGGGAATGTATTATGCCTCCGGTGCCCTTCATATGCTACGCCTGTGAGACACGTCTCCAGGGACACTTTACTCCCTGTACACCTTCGTACTCACGGTGACATGTGAACACTGCGTGCCACCGCCATCCCTGAGGTCACTCAGTGGACAATCAGAGCTCTCACTCTGAAAGCTCTTGGACCGTAGTGTGAGGCAACCAGTTTTCAATCACTACAAAAATTAAAACATTAAATTCAAAAATTTATATTCCCATAGGTATTAAACTACGATAAAATTATCGATTATCGAGCATAATATTGGTAGAGCTAGGCTAATGTTTTTTTATAATTTTTTCAGGTTTATCCACAGCTTGTGCATACATTTATGAATATAAGCATACATATAGTTTTTGCCCGCGGTTTGGCATGCGTTTTTCAGATATCTACATCACTTGCTTTTTTTTTTGGAACGTATAATTGTTAAAAGGAGAGTGAGTGCTGGTAATCAGGTGAATGGGGCACTACACATCTTCATGAACAGCCGCAAAGTGTCGGAAAAGGCACGGCTGGTTGTTCATTGGGGAGTGTTAGTGCCTAGTGCCTACACTTATGAATGGTAGTGAAAGTTGGGTATGGCAGAAGAAACATGAAAGCATCATGACAGCTTTGAGAAGTATGTGTGGTGTAACTTTAAAAGATAAAGTAAGGAATAACGTGATAAAGGAGCGTTGTGGAGTGAAAGAAGATGTAGTGACAAGGATTGAGAAAAGTATGCTATGATGGTTTGGACATATAGAGAGGATGGACGAGAGGAGATTGACGAAACAAGTATACAATGTGAGTGTGGATGGAAGAGTTGGAAGGGGACGACTTCGGCGAACGTATCGCAATCAAATCGAGGACGTTCTCAAAAAATGCCAGGTTAAGAGTACTCTAAACCGACGAGCATGCATGACGAGGCTAATGAACGTAGATGAAGCGAAAGAGGTGTGTCAGGATCGTAGCAGGTGGAAATCCAATGGGACACAGGCGTGATAATATGTATGTATATATGTATAAATGTTACATAGGGCTCAAGTTGTATCACCGGTTCTGCTCAACCGAGTGAGATGAGACAACCATTGAACCAAAGAAGATTGTGGTTTTATTGTCGTTGCATAGAACACACTCATATGATAAGCCTTTTTTTCTCGCGGGGAAATCCTCGTGGACGCGCTGCATTCGGGGAAAGAGGAGCCAGTGTCGGACTCTTTCCGACTAAAACCACCACGGTGTTCCTCAACTACCTTTGGCCAGGGGCGTGTGGGACACGCTCTGCATTCACCAACCACCCCCGATAGGACCCCGCTCGCCACGAGCCCCTTCTCCCCCTGTGGCAGCCGGCCGCACCCGCCTGTCTGGCGCGCTTGGAAAACGACGCGCCACCGTCACGGGCCTTGGTCAGCTGTCAGCCGTACCATCTACGCCAGCTACGCCAGCTCTTCGGGCCCCGCCCGAGCCAGAATATTTTCCACGGGCAATAAGGTCCAAAGAAGATTAATGCCCGTGCCCAGGGTGCACCGGCCCAACAACTGCTGTCAAGCTCACGTGGAGATTTTCTGGCCCAGCACTCCCTATATGATAACCTAACCTAACCTAACCACAAAATTTTGTATTATCTCCTAAACTATCAAAAACAATGCTAGAAATGGTAAAGAAAAAACGGAACGGAGAATTATCATACTAAGTTTGTGAACTTTTCTGAAGATGTTTGGAGGGTTGGATGTTTGTTACTCAATCACGCTGAAACGGCTGGATGTATTTGGATAAAATTTGGTACACAGATAGACCATAACCCAAATTAACATATAGGCTACTTTTCGCACGCATGTCATTCGGCTTATCAAAGAAATACTTTATCGCGTCCCGTTCCCGGGGTAAAAGGTAACCTAATGTCCTTCTCCAGGTCTCAGGCTACCGCTTTGCCAAAATTAATTACAATCGGTTCAGAGGTTTAGTCCTGAAAAAGTAACGAATAGACAGACAGACAGAGTTGCTTTCGCATTTATAATATTATAGTATGGATTACGTAATAAAGAAGGCAATTATGAAACATAGGTAAGTTTCCTGCCCTAGCCAAGTGCTAGTCTGAATGGTTTGACCTTCGCGTTGTGGGAACAGTCGCATCTGGAAGACCGGGCAGGGCAAATGATAGCTTTAGATACCGACTGAACTCTACTGAATATTATAATCACTAATTATACAATAAGTCCCGGGTTGTAGTAATAAAAATTTATGGGCAGTAAATAAATTTAATTTTATCGATTAAAACATCGCACTTGTGGATTTTTATCGTTTTTTTTTTTAAAGTAAAAATGTGTCTTTTATGTATTTTAATAAGAGCGTGCGCCGGGCCTTTTTTGTGCGACAATAACTCTTATGATTATTGACCTAGAGCTTTGATGATTTTAATTATGTGTAGAATAACTCAAAAGCTGACAAAACAACGCATAAAATATTTTTTGGGTGAATCTTGAGAGGCTCATTTTGCGCTGTCCGGAGGGAAATACTACCCGTAGTATTAAAACTTGGACCCACACAATTTTTTTTAGGTTACTTTAATCTATGATCTAACTGGGGCACGATAGTGATAGTGCCTAATTTGGATACATATAATCGAAAAAAAAATCCAAAGCCCTAAAAATTTATACCCCTGGCGCGTCCGCGCTACTTTTTTTGTGAAAATTATCCTCAAAATACGAACTTATGAAAGGAAACTAAGTTATTGATGTGATCTAACCGCTAGGGGATTAGTTGTAGATTGAAAAAAAAAATTGTATGTGTGTTTATCGTAGTTTTAATTTAAGTTATTAGATATCTAAGGTTTGTCCAGGGCTAAACGTTGATTCCACTGGCGCGTCACAAAAATACACGTATATCACTAGTGGAACGTTGTAGAAGTTTGCGTCCATGTCGATATGTGAGTGCTAGTCGCGCTTCGAACATCGTGGAAGAAGGTAGAACCTCTCGTCACTCCAGTAAACTCCAGTTCAAAGTTACAAATGTAAACATTTGATTCCCCTGACTTTGTTCCACTAGGTCGTTGATTACCCTGACCACATTTATAATTTCTTTTTGATCATTTAGAAATGGTTTAGTATAGTAAATAGAACCGCATAAGCGACCATTATTTGGTCATTTAATTGTTATTATTATAATCATATTACTTTAAGCAAAATCGACGAAAAACATACTTTTTTGATTCCCTTGGACTTGATCCCCCTGGTATTTGTGCCAGGGTAATCAACGTTTTCCTAATTTACCTTGAAAAACAGAAAGGTTTTCTTGTAATTGGTATTGTTTCTTTCAAATACATAGTTATATTGATTTTTAATAATTAATAAAAAGTCATATAAAGTAATAAAAAGAAAATAATTTATTACGACACAAAAATATTCGCGAGGATTGCTTGCGTAGACTTAAAAATTACTGAGGCTGTTATTATGAATAATATCATGTGCCTTTTTAGTGTTCCGTACACAAAGGGTGCCAAACGGGACTAGGGTCCCAGGTTACTCTCGCTACGGTGTCCTTCCGTCCGTCCGTCTGTCTGTCACAAGGCTGTATCTTTTGAACGGTAATAGGTAGCCGGTTGAAATTTTCTCAGAATATGTGTTGTTATGACTTCTATCGCGACAAATACTAAAAATAAAAAAACAAAGGGGAACCCCCTTCCCGTACAAGAATCCACGAAAAACATGCATTTTTTTCAACGTTTTTGTTCCTGCTCTATCTTCAAATCGGCAATACATACTAGCGTTGAATTTGGTTTGAATATAGTGAATACTATGTAGTTTATCAACAAATACTAAAAATAGGGCAAACCTAGACATATGTCGTGGTACCTGCGTAAGAAAGAGATGCAAAAATTCATATTACGCACAAAGTGCGTTGATGTATTTTGATGAACTCTCGTAAATTAAATCAGTTACAGGGTATCAGGTCGATGGGAGGTATGGAACCCTTACTGCATGAGTCCGACTCACACTTGGCTGGTTTTTCTATAATTATCATAAACACAGTCCCATATTATCTCTATCTCCAATTTTATTGAGATCAGAAAAGTTGAGCGTTCTAAAAACAAATTCGAAAAAGCGACTACCGGTACCAAGTGAAAAATGATTTTAATTTCGGAAGTTGTAGTCGTCGTTATAGTATAGCAGAGCTCTTTGTAAAGAAGCTCGTAAGCAAAAATACTACCCTAGGACCTAGGAACATACCTATTTCTGCGACCAAGTAGCTTTGTTGTGTGCTGGTGTAATTACAGGCACATTTCATTTTCATTTTCACTTTGTCTCTAGGATTGCAATGCACTTGCAACGCCTCTGTTATTGCAGATGTCCATAGGCGGCAGTGACCACTTACCATCTGGTAGACCGTCTGCTTGTTTGCCGCCCAATAACAGAAAAAAAGTTGGTGTCTTTGGTTTTGTTAGTTTTTTTTTGCCACTGACTTCCGAAACTAAAATGACTTTTCACTCTGTAGTTCGTTTTTCGATAAGTTTAATTGTAGTCAATTGTTTTTTTTGTAACATGTGTTTTATTATCTACCATAAAAGTACCTACGAATAAAAGTGCTAAATTGCCAATGTATGGAGCAAAAAGGCTGATTTTTAGTTAAGACAATTTCTCTAGATGAAAACAAAAATCTAAGAAAATACATAATTATGTCGTTGTAGTAGTTTTTTTTAGTGTTCCTTAGATTATGCCTTAAAAATATGTAATAACGGTCTTGATTTACTATGATAAATTAATAATAAACATAAATTTCAATAAAAAAATTTAGTTTCGATTCCCCTGTCGTCTTTATTGATTCCCCTGCCTAATAAAATTGCAAATTTTGGTATATCTTTGGAACGGCTTGGCCAAAATTGGTGCCAAAATGATTAATGTGTTTATAATTTAGTTAAATTTCATGTTTTATTATTACTTGTAAGAAATTCACTAAAATAAAATATGCCAAGGGAATCAACTGAATACGCCCATTCTCAAGATTCACCCTTTTACTGTTAAAGTGTTGGTAATATTTTAGAAAATGTAAAAATAACGTGTAAAATTATGTTTAAAATTTCACTTTCATGATTTATTACAAAAGTATCTTAAGTTTTGTATGGCAGTTGTATATATTGCTATTTGCTACAACGTTTTAAATAACATTAAATTTACACCTCTGTCTGTGTGGTTTCGGTCTTAAGTTATGATTGTAATAACAATCATAACTGATTGACTGATTGTTGTTGTTGTTGGTTGTTGACGATTATTTATTTATTTTAATATTATGCAGGTGTTTATGTAGGTAAGTCAAATACTATTTGTCCTTAGTCCTATTTTCGGAGGTGCTGGGATTGGACCCGATTTTTACCGATAAAATTGAGTGTTTTTACCACCCTTAAAGTTTTATTACTACAAGACAGGGACATATTGTATATTAGTGCTTTTCTGCTGTTGATTTTAATAACACTCAATTTCCCTAACGAATAATATAATAGTGACAAAATCAGAAGAGGCTTTTTTGGCGATGCTACGATGAACAAGCTGATTTGTAACATCACGAGTTTATTATTTTATTAAATAGATTATTGTGAAACCTGGTCTAGTATAGGTCTTGCTTGGTCACTGAGGGCGCGTCCTTCGTAATTGGCCGTATTAGAGCCCTGGGTCTTAGGGTGGCTCTCGAGAAAACGGAGGCCCTGGTATTTCATGTGCCCCGACGCCGGCCACCGGCTGGCGTCCACATCACTATTGGGGGTGCCAGCATATCGATTCAGACGCGTATGAAGTATCTGGGCCTGGTCTTGGACCGAAGGTGGAATTTCGGCGAGTACTTTGTACAACTTGCCCCGAAGCTGATTGGTACAGCGTCCGCCCTTAGCCGGCTGTTGCCGAATCTAGGCGGACCAAGCGCAACCTGCCAACGGCTTTATACGGGGGTGGTGCGGTCAATGGCACTCTACGGGGCGCCGGTGTGGGCGGAGTCCCTGATTGCCCAAAACAAGGCTCTGCTGCGGAGACCGCAGAGAGTCATGGCAGTCAGGGTCGTCCGTGGATACCGCACAATATCTGCGGAAGCGGCGTGCGTACTTGCGGGTACCCCCCCGTGGGACTTGGAGGCCCTAGTGCTTGCCGAAATTTACCAAAAAGGAGTGGACCACCAGGCCGAAAGTGGTGGACGCCCGTTGCCTGAAGACGTGGTGCAGAGAGGCACAAGCTGTCGTACTGGAGCAGTGGAGGGAGAGGCTGGAGACGCCCAATGCCGGGCACTGGACCGTGGGGGCTATCCAGCTGATTCTCGAGGAGTGGGTGCGGAAGCGACACGGGACGTTGTCCTTCCGCCTGGTGCAGGTTTTGTCGGGGCATGGATGCTTCGGCAGATACCTGCACAAAGTGGCGAGACGGGAGGTTACTCCCGTGTGCTACCAGTGTGGCTGCAGTGAAGACGCGGCCTGTCATACCCTGGCGCACTGTCCTGCTTGCTGCTGTCTTGCTTTTGGCTTGCCTTGCTCTCACTGCAGCAGTTGGAGGCAACCTCTCACTGCCGGCCGTGGTCAGGGCCATGGCTGACAGTGGGGGGACCTGGGGTGCAGTCGCGTCCTTCTGTAAGGATGTCATCTCGCAGAAGGAAGCGGCGGAGCGGGTCAGGGAGGAAGACTCACTCGCTGATCCGATCCGCCGCAAGAGGACGGGACGGTGCAGGCGGCTTTACAACGACCTGATGCCGCCCTAAGAAAGGCCATCGGGTGATAGATTGGGGAGTCTATCATCCGCATTGCATGGCCCTCGAGCTGCAGTGATGTCCCAAGTGTGCCCGGACATCGCTAAAAGAGAGTTAAAGTTAAAGGTGGAAGGCTGAAATGGGCCGCGCTGGATGGGTCGCGAATGCCATGCAATGCAGTTCTCGTGGCCCATCCACTCAAGGCGAGAGTAGGCACACGGCGGAGTTTTTAGTGGGTGCGAGTCCCACATACCCACACCGCCTCCCCGGGTGGTGGTAGGCACTTTCTCCGTCAAAAAAAAAAAAAAAAAAGGATATGTCTTTTAGTGATAGCAGTAGAGCTACTTGTGAAAAAGCTCGTCTGGGGAAGTAACTTTTTCTTTTCCTCCGAGGAGGAAACCTTCAAAAGGCTACCAGTCTCATGGGGAAGAGGCTGGGGTGTGTGGGACTTTTACCGCACTAAACCCTCCCCGGTGGCCATCTTCAGCAATAGCTTCACAATAGTGGGGGGACACTCGGAATGGGTTATACTACCGGTGCCTTCCCTGTGCTATAAATAAATAAATACCTCCGGACGTTTTTACACAGCACCATCTAGTCCCAAACTAAGCAGAGCTTGTACTATGGGTACTAGACAATGGATATAATACTAATATACTTATTTTTTTTGTAAATACATACTTTTTTTGTAAATAATACATAAGAAACACCCAGACCAACACAGACACTTATGTTCATCACATAAATATTTGTGTCCTGCTGTGGGAATCAAACCCACGACCTCGTGATCAGCAGTCCGACACTTGAACCACTAGACCACAGACGTCGTTATGCTATGCCTATAAGGCACGTCTCAGGGCACGTGCTCCGTACTACTTCTATCTTCTGCTGCCAGTGATGCTTGCATTGCCGTTTTCCAATGCGACGGGTATGGGTACCGGTATTATTACAATCACACATGAGACTCTCTATTGGCGAACGCGACTTGCAATACGATTTAGGAAGCCTAGATGGTATAGCAGTAGTTAGAGGAAAAAGGGGTACCTACCTAACCACTTAACATCAGGTGTGTATTTAGCTCGTTTCGTTATTCTATATAATATACCTACCTACCATAATAAAAAAGGAAACCTCCGTATTTTCTTTTTCCATCAATTTTCTGAATTTGAATGAGAAATCAGAATAAGAATCAGGATTCCAGGATCCCTTTTTTATGTATCAAAACACATGAATTTGAGTAAACCTTGGACAGAAGTGATTGGGGTCTAGTCTGCAATTCAATCACGGGGTTAATTTATTCGTGTCCCCATTTGGATTTTATATCACCGTCTACCAGCTGACCAGAACTCTGATGCTATCTATGTAAATCTACCTGGCCCTCAATTAAGGCGCCAATTACACGATGAAGTCACTCACCCCTATTTCAAAGTCTGACTAACAATCGATATTAGATTAGTATAATGGAGCGAAACACTCGACAACTCTGTCTCGTAACGCTTTCAAGAATACAAGTCATTCGACCTCGACGAAAATGTCAACCGTCAAACATTTTAACTCATGATATATTATTGAATTTCAAGAACAAAGCAATTCTGGTAAAGTTTGGGGTGTGAATAGTGTCGCGTGGCAACGGTGTATCATGACGCGACGCAATATTGTGGCACCCTTGAAGATAGAGCTTCGTAAATTAGGAATTCCAACCTTTTACTCGCGTAAATGTTGTTGACTTGTTGCAGAAATATTGGGCAATGAATTTTTTTTATTGGCACTGCAACTAAGGTCTTACCTAGTTGTCTCAGACCAGCAGTGTACATTCCTGACCATAACAACTCGCTCAAATATTGTTGACCTGTTGCAGATATACTTAGTCAATGTATTTCTTTTTTTTTCGATCGGCACTGCTCCTGTCTGAGGTTATAGACTCATACTTAGTTATCACAGAACAACAATGTAGCTACATTCCTGCCTGACCATACCTTTTCTCAAGTTGCTATAAACGTTCCAAATTATCAATGGTGGCGTTAAATTCCATTTAATGTGTATAAGGTTCCTCAATTCGTTGAATCGAACAAATTGATTAGGTACCTAACATATCCACCCATTTCATATTTAATTCCTAAGGGCTAAAAGCTGTCTAGCACGTATCAACCAGTGACGTTTCATTAGGTATTTATCAAAGGCGTGACGTATAACTCGTGGTGGGCTAACATCCCTCGGTACGCACAACCAACAGTAATGGATGTAATAGCGTGCCACCAGTAACCTACATTTTGGAAGTTAAATTATTGGCCCACTTTCATTCAGAGCGTTTATGAACCACTGACGAGACGACCCATTTTCCTTATCGTTTAATCGCTCTACTTTCATGTTCAGCAAACACCACATAATAGTCCTTAAACGTTGATTAAATAAGGAAAATTACTGGGTACTTGGACCATTACTTTAAATTCATATGCTGTAAAAAGTGGCAAACTAACCTATTGCAACTTGCAACACTTTTTGAAAATTTTGTAAGTAGATTCCGTGGTTTTAAGCGCTATAGTCTGACTAATTCAGAGTTACTCAAATCACCAGCGACGACTAGTTGACTAATGGCTCTTTTACCGACCTGTGGGCTAATCTGCATAATATGCAGGTACGTGTAGAGTGAGTTCATCAACATAGGGCCAATTGATAGTGGGTGGCAGGGCGTACAGCTACACCTACTCGTAGGCGGCGCGTGTGGTGTCCGCGAGCGTCAGTCGCGGAGGCGCCGCGACGGCACGCGCCCGGCGCCATGTTGCGCTGCTGCTGCCCCCGCCCCGCCGTGCAGCCCGCGCCCGCTGCCCTCGCGCTAGACCTCGTCGCCGACCTACCCCCGCACACGCGGTAATTTTCAACCCGGCCTCGTCGCCCAGCACGTAAACAAACTAGTTTCCGTGACGCCACTGTATTTATTTATGTTTACAGGGACTCGAGCGCCCTCACCAGCTACGAGGACGAGGAAACCAATAAAAAGGCATCCGAATCCAAGGATGGAACTAATGAAAGGTTGATAATCGATGCTACAACCGAAGTAAACATCGTACCAGACGAAGTGCAGGAATCGCTGCCGTCACCACCCCGTTCACCCTCTATCCGCGTCGAGGACTACTCAGAGAGATCTAACCCCTCACCGATAAGTGGACGGTCGCAACTTCAAGTCGATCCTCCATCACCAGCGACACCAGGAAGCACAGGGGCCTCCACTGGACATGAATCTCTCGAATCACGTGCGAGTACTGTTGTCGCGGTGTCGCCAGTACGAACGACCGCGAGTGCGCGACCTACGCCTACGCCACCGAGGAGTACCGCTCCCTCGCCAGTACGAAGTGGCATACCTACTCCGGAGCCTGTCAGCGATGCGTACGAAGAGCGACCGCGTCCCTGTGAGCGCGACGTGCGCACCGCGCTCGCCGAATGCATCGTGCCGGCGCGACACGAAGATTGGGAGGTGATCGTCAGCGGCCTGGTTGAGACCGAAAGACTCGCTGCTGACGCGGCGGCGCGCGCTCCCGCTGTGAGCTGGCGCGCGGCGGCTCGCTCGGCATCAACGCACGTGCGCTCACTGCGATCGCGGGTGGCACGTGCCGCTTGCTGCACGCTGGGCGCTCTGTTCGAGCACCGCGGACGTGCTCTCGATCCCGAGCTGGAAGAGGCAACCAGTGCGCTGCTGGAGCGCTGCGCCGACGTCAACAGGTTCCTGCGCGCAGATGCAGCCAATGCGTTGGTGAAGGTGGCGTGTGGAGGCAGCGAGGTACGCGCGGTCGTGGCTCTGTCCAAGCGCGGCGCAGCACACCGCGCGGGCCCGGTGCGGGCGGCGGCGGCGACGGCGCTGGCGCGGCTGGTGCGGCGCGGCGGCGCGACGCACGCGTTGGCGCTGCCGCCCGACGCCCGCACGTCGCTGCTGCGCGCGGCGGGGGAGCTGCTGGCGGACGCCAACGCGGACACTCGACAGCACGCGCGCCAGCTGTGCCTCGCGCTCGGTGAGGACGTGCGCTTCCCTCAGATGCTCAAGGAAGCGATGCCACCATCGAGATATCGCGCCATCGAAAAATATGTCGACAAGTTACGCTATCGATAGGAGACGGGGAGAGACTTAGGCCCGTATTACAGAAGCTTCCTCAAGTACAGTTTAAACTCCAATTACCTGATCACTACTTAAGGATAGAATCGTTACTTGAGTATCGGTCTTAATCCAGAACGGTAATTATAAACTTTAATTCAACAACAAAACACACGAAATTGACCTGAAATAGAATAGAAATCTCTACTCAAGCGTAATCTGGACCAGACTAGAGTGATTCCACATCGAATCTCTGCTCAAATACCGAAACAGGTGACAGTATAAAATAAAGCTAAACTAAGCTGAACTGTGATCAATAAATCTCTGCTTGAGGAACGTTCTAAAATCAAAGCTCAACTCAAAACTAGTTTTAAACAGTGATCAACGCTTGAGTATCGTTCTGGAATACGGGCCTTATAACGGTTTGAAAGTTGCCTCTTGAAATTATGAGTTCCTTCTGATAGTCTCCAGTGGGTAACCCAGTGGGTAACGGAATCCTAAGTGAATTTTGATTTGCTTGTGAAACTATGACTGAAATATGCGAAAGGTATTTTTGTAGTAAAATAAGTAAATTATACTATATGACTAATACGACTATGGATATATATAAATGAAGTTAAATTGTTATCCTCCAATGGAGCGAACTTTATTAAATTATGGAAATTAATTTATAAACTTTTACTAGGAAATAAATATTGTGATCAAGATGTTGTTTAATTTAGACATTTACGGCCGTTTTCTATTTATAACCGTTCTATCCACGATTTGTTTTATCTACTAAAGATAGAAATTTGACAGCTCTAAAATTGTTGTCATCCCTTTCTTGTATCTACTATTAGTAAAAGAGAGCGATAGTTTAAAATAAGTTTAGTTCGTGACAAGAGAATTGACACTGTCGCTCACGCACCCGCCCGTAAGTTGCGTCTTTTATTTTATTTTTATATGTAAATATAAAAATAAAATAAAAGACGCAACTTTACTCGAAAAAAATCCCTATAAAATCCTACAAATGGGACGTTTTTATCGATAAAATTAAATGTATTTGCCACTTTTACAGTTTTATTACTACAAACCGGGACATTTTATATAAATAAATCCCAGAGCAGGATCCTCACTCAAGAAAGAGTTTAAAAGAGTCAGAATTAAAAATAAATCTATTGTAAAACTTGGTAAAACTCATGGTATAATAAGATCTTAATTAAAAAATAAACATAGGTTGGTAGCATAAACGTGTTGGTATGTTTATGTTGGTAATTCTCAAACTGCACTGACAGCTTCAAATAAAAACACCATGCAATGAAAACCAATGAAAACATAAAAACCGGCACAAAATACTCTCCAGTCATGAATCCTGATGCGGAGTGGTTCTAGAACATTATATCAATATCCTCAAATTCTGAATGGCTCCGAGACACGAGCTATCAGCCGCGTCCTTAATCAAGCTTCTATCCTTCTTATTTTGGAACTGGATGTACTTCCTGGCGGTGGAGTACGCGCCCAGCAAGAGTCCTGAATGGTGCTCCAGGGTTGTGACCCTACTGCACGGCACTTTCGCCACTCTTGGCGGCCTCACGCAGTGCAAATGGCAAACTTTGACACCATGGCATTTAACCAGTTAGTATTTTTCATATTATTATTTTCTGAATATTTTACGCATTTAGGTACGCACGCGAAGCGAAATCTAACGATTTAAATTGTGGAACGAAAAAATCGCTCACGAGCAGGATTCGAACCTGCGACTCCTGGCTTGGTACGCCAGTGCTTTAGCCATTAAGCTACCGTGAACACTGCTCATGGTATCGAAATTAACCTCCGAATTTTTGTACGCCTTTGAATTAACTGCAGTTAGTCGAGTCGGTTAAGAAACACTGTTTCTTAATAAGATATCGCTGACGTCACCCAAAGACGTACAAAAGTGGAGATTAATTTCGATACCACGAGCAGTGTTCACGGTAGCTTAGTGGCTAAAGCACTGGCGAAGGTACTAAGCCAGGAGTCGTAGGTTCGAATCTTATTATACAACATTTATGATCGAGAAAGTATGACATTGCTGAACTTGCGATCTTACGAGGGACCCAACTTGGATCCAACCTTGGTTCGCAGTCAGTAGGTATACCTACTGCCTCTAATCTAGGCTTAAGATAAGCAAATAGTAACTGAAAGCAATAAATACTGTTGGTGTGGCACTTGTAGGTTGATCTCTGCTGATATACCTATCTAATTTAGTTTGTCAGAGGTTAAAAATCCATGATTTCATGAATGGAGGGATCATGGATGTAGCTACAACACTGGAAAATCTGGTAAAAGAATCAGAGCGCTTCGAAACTCACAAAAGTTTAACGTTTTAGGGCGAATACTGCCTTGCCAGTACATGTTGATGGTATGGTCGTGGGGCTACTTCGCGTTCGACCTGCTGTGGTGCCTGATCTACTGGAGCGACAGCGGCGTCGTGATGCTGTGCCACCACACCAGCGCGCTCTTCGCTATCACTAGGTACATGCAGAAAGACCACACCGGTTGCACGTTCGCATGTACGCTGGTACTCTTGGAAATAACAAATCCTCTACTGCAAACAAGATGGTTTGTACCTGTCTTTTAATATATATGATACAGTCGGACGCGCAAATAATAGATTTTCTACTGTGTCTTGGGGAAGACAGCAGCACGTGGTGGTCGCGTGCTGCTATAGGGGAAACAATGTTTTTTCCCGGGACGTGCCAAAGGAGCTGCACTGGAGGGGCAGGGAACCGGTGCGGCGCGCTCCAATGGAGTTCCCGGAGATCCTCTATTTTTCGTTGAGAATTTGTGTGTGTGTGTGATTTTCTCAGTCGGTAGGAGTCCGACATATCCTTCCGCCCCCTCCACCTTCCCCAGATGGAGGATTTCCATACGAAAACAAAAAAAGTGGGAGCTTATTGACAACCAAGTAATTATAGCTTTCGCTTATGGTAAACATAAAATAAGTGTATTTTAGTTGGAAATAAGTACCTAGGTACCTACCATGTTTAACTGTGACTTAGATATGTATCAAAAACTTTTTTATCCCGTGGGCAAATCTTCATGGACGCACTCCGCCCGGGGAAGACGGAGCCAGTGTCGGTCTCTTACAGACTCAAACCCGCCGTTTTTTCGTGGTCCCAGGATTTTTTCCAATGGGACATTAATGAATGGGACACAAAGGAGACTTATTTCTCGTGGTTTATCTACTTCCTGTACCTATATATAGGTATATTATAAACTAGGGTTTTGATGAGTGTATAAAATAAATACAAGAATAAATTAATAGCAGCTCAGTGTTCCTTCAACTACCCTTAAAAACCTACGCCTACGCCATAGAATTAATATAAACCAGAAACCGTGATCGCGCCTAATACTGAATCGTCAAAAACTACTCTTAAATAGAGTAGTTTCACGCGCAGCCAATCAGTCACTCTGTCAACTATTGTTCTGTGCTGTCAACTTCGTATCGCGTAACGTGTTTTTCGGTGTCAAATTAAATTAGATTATGCCGTCTTGTGTCGTTCCTACCTGTAATAATGCAGCTGGACTAAAAAAGAAGCACGATGGGATCACATTTCATGTGCAAGTAGCACATTCAACTATCAGGTTATTTAATTATTGAATAAATTGTTCAATTTAAATTTTCATAGAGAATGATGTGTCCATTTTATTGATGTTGCCAATTTATGAGTTTTGATTTTCCCTACTTTTGATTACTATTAAGGGCTTTTCTTAGTTTTTAGCAGTCTCCTTAGACTGTGCTAAAGAGAGAGAGAGACGAGGTTTCCGGGGTACTGATTGCGAATATAACATCTATTTTGATATTGAAGATGGCGAACGCAACTTTTTAAATAAAATCATCATGGGTATCGTTTTCGAGGTTTTCAGGGGTGCTGATTACGAATATATTATCTGTTTTGAGATTCAAGATGGCGGACGTGACTTTTTAAATATAATCAACATGGGTATCGTTTTCGAGGTTTTTCGGGGTGCTGATTGCTAATATAACATCTATTTTAAGATCTAAGATGGTAGACGTGACTTTTCAGCACTCTGAGAAACCTCGAAAACGATAACTATATTGATTTAATTTAAAAAGTCACGTCCGCGCCATCTTGAATCTCGTAATAGATGTTATATTTGTAATCAGCACCCCAAGTAACCTCGAAAACGATATCCATATTGATTTAACTTGAAAAGTCGCGTCCGCCATCTTGAATCTCGAAATAGATGTTATATTCGTAATCAGCACGCCCGAAAACCTCTAAAACGATATCCATATTGATTTTATTTAAAAAATCACGGCAGCCATCTTGGATCTCTAAATAGATGTTGTATTCGCAATCAGCATCCCGGGAAACCTCGAAAACGATACCCATATTGGTTTTATTTAAAAAGTCGCGTCCGCCACATTGTATCTCAAAATAAAAGTCGCCTCGCCCGATCACACTTTTCGTAACGCATTCACCAGCTTACTCCCCAAGTCAAACAGCATACTCCTCAAGTCAAGCGTGCGTAAAGAAGTTTTACTTAAAAAAGTCGCGTCCGCCATCATGAATCTTAAAATAGATGTTACATTCGTAATTAGAACCCCCAGAAACCCCGAAAACGATACCTGTATTAATTTTATAGAAAAAGTCACGTCCGCCATTTTAGCTGTCGAAGTAAATAGTTACAAAATATGAATTCCTGTGAATGGAAAATTTTGATTTTATTATCATCATACCTCCAATGTTCACAATGTTTACCCCTAAAACGGATTAATAATGTCTGAGCTAGCAACATTACGTGGAAGGAAGTGAGGCGGGGGCGGGACACTTATTTACTTTTTGGACACAGCGCGCGGCTTGCAATTACAGTAGGATGTGGTTTCTGGTTTATATTAATTCTATGGCCTACGCAATACGCATCAACCCTTAATCACAGTTGAACGGAGCAGAAGGTAGGTATCAAATCGCTTATTTTAGTACCTGGGTAGGTACATAAACACCTAATAATTAGGTAAATTAAACTACCTTTATACAAAGTTTAAGGCTGTGCCCATAGGCCTTCACTGGTTTAAGGTGTGTAGGTACTTGTGTAGGTTTTATTTTCCATCTGTCCTTCGAATTTTAATGTTATTAGCTTGCTGTGGGACCTATAGGACCAACGGAAACGCCATTTGTTAATTACCATAGTTAGCCCTTGAACTTTTGTACCTATCCTGCTATAAATACAGTACTTTTTGCTTTCATGCATAGCCTTGTAAAGTGTTGCGCAAATAAAACTAATATTGTAGATAAAGAAATTCTTTTTAGTTTTTATGGCAAAAAAAATGACACGCCCAGATACTTCATACGCGTCCGAACCGCATACTGGCATCCCAATTGTTATGTGAGCACCAGCCAGTAGCCGGCATCGGGGCACATGAAATACCAGGGTCTCTATTTCCTCAAGCGCCACCTTGAGACCCAGCGCTCCAATACGGCCGATTACGAGGCACGCACCCTCAGTGGCCAAGCGTGCCGCTTCCTCAAAGTTTTTTGTTCTGACGAGGGTGTCGTCAGCGTAACATATGACGTCCTGTCCGGGGGAATGGCTACCACGTAAGTCATAGCCCACGTTCCACAGAAGTGGTCCCAAAACCGACCACTGCGGAACGCCGCATGTGATTGACCGGCCCAGGACTTAACCATCACGAAGTTGGGCTCTGCACTTGTTTCCCCGCCTTCCGCCTTCAACTGACGCCCATAAAATTATTACTGCGACGGTTTTGTGACAACTTCAGTCACTCCGGCCAAGTTAAATTGCGCGTACTGTAACGTAACTGCTGACAGACGTGACGATACGATTGATGCAGTGGTTGAGCGATCGGCTTCTGCGCTAAGGGTCGCGGGATCGATTCCCGCACGGAATACATATTTGTGTGACCCACAGACCAGTAAGCCTCAAGACGCCGCATATACAAAGTATTGCATTAGAACACAGTCGTAGTGTTAGCGGGGAACAGGGGGTGAAGCGGCGTGTTATGATTGGTCGGCTCAAAAGTTCGGTGGTATTATGATTGGTGCCGTTCGCTGACGGAGTGACGTCCCGATTGGTGGCGGACCGTATGATATGCAGTGCTACTGCATACGCTTTGTGAACGGGGGTGTCCGGCTAATCGGTATCTAGAAGCTTACTGGTCTGTGGTGTTGCCCAAAGAACGCTGTTCCGTGTTTAAAATCACCCACAATACAGGAGGAACGTGTGGCAACGTTTTTTTATTAAAGAAAATAAATAGATTTGCTTTTAATATTGTCTGTCTACAGGTTTCTCAAAAATGAAGGTTACGGAACCACTACAATATATTTTATGGTAGAGGTGGCATACCTTGCGATGTTCCTGGCTCTACGTGGAGTATTGGGCACCTACTTGATGTACTGGATCTTCAAAACGGACTTCTTTGATTGGGAAGAGAAGATACTCTCACTTATTTTCTACCTGGTGTCCATGACTTTTGTTTACGACATAGCCGGCTTCATACGATACAAGTACAAGCATGAAATCGTAAGTTTTTTTTATAATTAAGTATCTTACGTAATAAGTAGGTCAACATTTTGCAATGATATAAAGGGTGTAACACATAGGTACCGCTGTCAGTCCCGGTTTCCATACGAAGATCTGTGCAGTCATTACAGGTAGTCAGAAGCCAGGGCACGCCGCAATAACAGCGGTAAGGCCCGTCATTGAGAGTGGCTGGAGAGGAGCCATGATGCCTTCACCTAACCGCTAACGCAGATACTCTCAGGACACGGGGAAGTATCTGTGTCGCATAGGCCGGGAGCCGACGCCCGAGTGTCATCACTACGGGAGCTGCCTTGAGGACACGGGGAAGCACACACTGGCGGAGTGTCCAGCTTGGGTCACGCAGCGCCGTGACCTTATCACTGCAGTAGGCGGCAGCGATCTCTCACTTCCGGCCGTGGTTCGGTCTATGGTCAGGAGCGAGAGCGCTTTAGAGGGCGTCGTCTCCTTCTGCGAGGAGATGATGCTCGCGAAGGAGGCGGCGGAGAGGGTTCGAGAGGCGATAACCTCTCTTGCCACCCACAGGAGACGAACCGGGCGTCGTAGGGCATACGCCGACCTCCAGCCACCCTAGGAGTGGGCATCGCATGGCGGCGCATCTGGAGTAGTCTGCCACCCGACCTATTGGTCGGGTGGCCCGTGACGGTGACGCGTTGTGTTCCGCGCGAGCCGTACAAGTGGAGGGTGCGGCTGGTGTTGATGCTGCACGGAGAGAAGGGGCTCGCCTACTAGTGGCGAGCCGGGACCTGTCGGGGACGTTTGGGCGAATACATAGTTTCCCACACCCCGGCCAAGAGTCGTTAGAGGAACACCGTGGTGGTCTTAGTCGGTAAGAGTCCGACACTGGCTCCGCCTTCTCCGGGCGGAGTGCATCCACGAGGATTTCCCCATGCACGGGATGAAAAAAAGGGTAGTCAGAAGCCCGAAAGTCTGACAACCGTAGGATGTGGTATTACGGGGATTTGACGGTAGTCGCTCTGTGTAAAATACTAACACTAATAAATACTTTGACTTTACTGATATTCAGCCCCATATTCAAAACATCTTTGATAAGCAGAGTTGTCGACCGATTCGGTTTGAGATCTCGTTTCGTCTACGATTCACGTAACGAGAGAAGTTATTAAAAACCGAATCGGGCGACAGTTGCTTATGGAAAATGTCTGAATCTGGGAGCTGGTTTTAGACTTGAGGATGGGAAAAGGCTCAGAAAGAAAACCAAAAAGATCAGAAGACTTGGTTACTGCGGTGGCTGATCGCTTGGGGTCACGGATTAGACTCACTTGCGAGATACAAGTATTGCTATGGTTTGCATGTGTCTTTTAATGTGGTCCAAGGGAATTATTATTATTTGTTGGCAGTTATACTTTTATGTATCTCGGCTGTTGCCGGAATGGAATAGGAAAACACGGGCCGAAGCTAAGTGCTAAATGCTAAGTGTGAATTATGAGATGAGATATTGTGAATTTGTGATGAGCGTGTAGGTATTCGTGTGGTGACTGATGCTTGTGTGGATGATTCGGTTGTGTGGCACTATCATATTATTATTCAGAGCCTATACTATCCCACTGCAGGGCAAAGGCTTCCCCACTCTTTTTCAAGGGAATTAATCTCCTTGAAAAGTTTTTCTAGGCGTCTGTAGACATAACTTTCAAACCCTTCTTGTTTAGTTGTCTCCGGAATCACCCCTTTTTTTCATTTACAGAGTGACCTACGACAATTCTACTATGCAACTTGTCTCCCGAATGACTTTGAAGCAAAGAATGTACATATACAGACGGACGAGGATGAAATTTTGAAAGCATTAAATAAACAGTAATTTTATATTATAATTTTAATATATAAAATTATTAACCCTAATTATCTGAACCTATAAACTAATTTTACGAAATTTTCGTTTCACATAACCATCGATGTTATGCCAAAAGGGTGTAACAAAAGTTTACTATTCAAGTAAAAAAAACAATTACAAAAACATACAAAATTTTAATTAGAGATATATCAATTCAACATGATATGTTTTTGATTGTTTATACATCCTTATGGATAACAGTGGCAGATAGAATAAAATTAAATATAGCATGTTACTATATTGTCATATTTATGCTAAGAGGTGTTATGTATTAAATAGCTACAAAGTAAATTTATATAAAAGAAAAATCTTTTATTACATACAATTTACTTCTTTTATTAACATTTAAAGCCTATTTCATGGACATTAATTAACTCTTAACATTTTAAAGAAAGGTGAGCTTTATGTCATGTCATAAAAAGGAACATCTTCGCTTGCTGACAAAAAAAAAAGTGAGCTGATGGCCCATTGACTCTGAATCAAAACTAACCTGCCAGCAAGGCTTGCTCACATTTCAATGCTTTACTTTGGATCGAGTTCGTGTTGAGTTGATATGGTATGTGCCTTCACAAACAGAAACTTCGGAAACAGTCCACAAAGCAGATACAATAGTAAAAAAATAGCTGTGCACCATATACAGTACACTAGACTGGAAAAAACAAGTGTTAAATGATACATAAATACTGCAACTTGACAGTTTTTCTATAGAAAGTCTGTCAAATCACGATTTCCGAGAGGATTATCTAACAATGATTGTGAAACAGGTTTTTACAGGTCACGGGCATTTCAGACCAGGGGCCTTATGTCCGACTGGATTGACTGCTGTATCAATCGAATTTGCATTCAAGTTAGTGACAAATCATACTGCATTTTTCTAGGATTTGATATTAGCTTGATTTGGTTCAGAGCTCGAACCAGTCGGGAGTAAGGCCCCAGGTTGTAGTGTGGGAAAATGTGAATTTATCATGATGAATCTTTTATTATACTAACACAATTATTGTGCATGACTTAAGAATTATCTATCTTTTATAGGGTAGATACTCGTATCATTTACAAGTGGACGCAATCAGTATGTACATTTCTCTGCAGTAATAAAACTACCTGTGGTAGCTGCCTTTCTTATGATTCCTCCTGTCTCTCCAGTTTCCCGAATGTTTGTTCCTATTATCTTTATTTCTATTATAGTTGTCGGTGTTTAAATCTCTGGGCCTGTACTCTTCTCTGTGTGCCTTATCTTTGGCCCTGTAGGGGTGATGACGATGTGACCAGTTCCCCTGTAAGCTGGCTATCACCAGTCTGTCATTGGGATCATGTGGCTGGCGAATCATATTTGCAGGCTTGAATTCATCCTCTTGCAAGTGCTCCGTCATATCAACAAATTGTTGAGCAATATTTGTTTGCTGAGGAAACTCGATAGGCGGCTCTAGACCGAAACATCTTATTGGCGGCGGCAGAGTTGCCATTCGTCCTCGGCTTTGCAGTGTTAATGTCCTATGAAATAGAGAGGTACCGCGAAACAAGTTTAATGCGTACGGTACCGAGACTTCATGACAATATGTGACAAAAGCGAAGTTCTTCTGGCGTCCGTCTCGGTCCCTCGGTATCCTTACTTTTTCCAAGGGTCCTGCCTGAAATACGATAAATTAATGTTTCTAAGTACAATAAAATCCGTTTAAATAGGTACAGCGTTGTTCTAATCACTCAGTCATACACATAACAAATATAAACTGCACAAACCTGTACGAACAATTCGTATAGTAATTCTTCAGTAACTTGGTCTGGCAAATTACCACACCAAATAGTTTTATTGTCTTCTTCAATCATATTGGTTTTATCCTAATTGGAGAAAATGCTAAATGCTATTTTATTACAACACAAAAATTCATGCAACAAACACGGATCATACCATGCCATAGTGATGCGACTCGAGTCCAATTTTACTCGAGTGACTCGAGTGACATCGTAAAAAAACGTACTCGAGTGAAAAAAATATCGACTCGAGTTCACTCGGACTCGAGTCACTCGCCAACCACTCGAGTCACTCGCCCACCATTCGCCGAGACAAACAGGTTTAAACGTGCTTTTTAAAAGAGATAGGTTAAAGTGCGTTGTTGTCACACTTTTTTGCACTTCTTGCGTGTAGTGAACTCAAGTGAACTGTTGTGTTGAATGAGTTATCGACGTTTATGAGTGAGTGAGGTGAGTGACCGAGTGACTCGTGAACTACTCGAGCGACTCGTGAACCACTCGAGTGACTCGACCACTCGAGTGATCGAGTGATTCGTGAACCACTCGAGTGACTCGACCACTCGAGTGGCACTCGAGTAAAATTGCTAATGACTCGAGTGGCAAAATCGGACTCGAGTCGCATCACTAATGCCATTGAATTAAACCTATGGAAGTGGCACATTCTTCTATATCCACCTAGTTTATACAGATATCTATTAAATCGTTATTAAATTATGAAACTATTCTTTGTCTCTTGTTAACCAACGTGTTATGTCGTCTGGTGAAAGAGATCGCATGGTATTTGTATATTCTCTGTTTGGCAACATCTTTACGGGATGTCAAAATACCTACGCCGCGTGGCAACCCCGCTTACCCCGCAATGTGGCCCATAGTACATGAGCTGTCAAGTAAACAAACTAGGGCTGTTGATATTTTTTAAATATCAGATTTTCGATCTATCGATATTTTTAAATATACAATCGGAGTTCGATATATTGAAAAAAAAATGATATTTCGATATATTGGCCAAATTTCATGATTCTAGGTCAATGCGAAGTACCCTATAGGTTTTTTATGTGAGTTTGCGAGTATCAAAATGTGACATAGCCGTATGATTGCCTTGACCTAGAAGCTTGATTTTTTATGTCCTAGGGACAGCCGAATTTAGTAATTGATATAATTGCATTATTTATTACTACTTGAAAATGATTTTAATCAGCACACATCTCTGGTACGAAACACGAGCATCGATATCGATACTTTTTAGTTTTGATTACTTACTTCCCTAGCTATGGCCACCATAACGGTGGCCCGGATATTGTAGGTATACCACGCTTATTTTGTAAGTATTACTGGTCCATAGGTATAAGTCAGTGTACCATGCACGGATCAAAACGACCAAATCGCTCTAATCAATGTCATTGTCAAGTCAACGTCAACTGTGACAGAGTGCCAGTGAGTTGTACCTATGGAGGCGGTAATTCTTCTATATCCACCTAGTTTATACAAATATCTATTATTTAAATCGTTATTGAATTACACAGACCAGTAAGCTTCAAGACTCCGCATAAACAAAGTTTTGTATTCAAACGCATTCGTAAAACGTTGGTGGGGTCAGGGGGGCGGACGGCCCGTTATGATTGGCCGGCTCAAAAGTTCGGTGGTATGATTGGTGCCGCTCGCTGACTGAGTGACGTTCCGATTGGCAGAGTGACGTATGATATGCAGTGGTAGAGCATATGCGTTGTGACCGGGGGTGTCCAGCTAAGCGGCGTCTAGAGGCTTACTGGTCTATGTTGAATTATGAATCTATTCTTTGTCTCTTGTGTTATGTCGTCTGGTGCATCTTCGGAGTGTTCTCGGCGCCTCTGCCAGGGGGCGCGAGGATCGGGACACGGGATAAATCCCTTTCCCGAGGGATCACTCTATGGCCGTAACTACGGGCATGTCCAAAGATAATATAATACGGGCATGTCATTGTCTTTGACTAAGGAACTATTGGACTTGACATAAACGAAAAAAAACCGTGTCGATTTCTGTAATGTCCGCTGTCCGCGTAGTGATTATATTATCTTTGGAGGAGTCTTTATTCCTCCTAGGCAGTGTTGCCATATGCACCGTAATTACGGCAGATCTGCCGTAATTTTGGCTTTTATTTTTATTTCTGCCACCTACCGTAGTCATAAATTACGGTGTATGAAAGTTACAGTAATTTTTGGAATCCAACCTGGAACTGGTAGTTTTCCAAAAAAATTAAAAATTTGTATCACTTTAGTGTGCTACTCAAGTCAGTGGTGGTGGATGTACCTAGTAGCATGTGAAATTCAAAATTTCGTGTGTTTTTTGCAAATTGTAGTTCTTAATTCACGTTGTAAGTTGTTGTAACAATATATCTACTCAATATTGGGGGAGGTGCGGGAGGCCTATGTCCAGCAGTGGACGTCTTTTGGTTGATATGATAATGATGATCTATTGAATAATGCTCATAATAACATTAACCTCTATAAGCTCGATGATATAATTGATAATTTGATAGTAACTTTATATTGTGGAGCTTATAAAGCTAGGATGTTATAGTACTAGTACTAAATACCCACTACTACTCACTATATTATTACGATATTGTGATTATTATCGCGAAAAATATTCCGATCAATAGGTATATAACGTGAAATATAGCTACAGCATGCAAAAAACGCAAGAAATTTTGAGTTTCGAGGGTTACTACGTCGCAATCACCAGTATTGCCTTCAATTATAGGCAGAAAATTCTGAATATTTATCACCGTAAATCTGCCGTATTTCTTAAAACTGATTTACCGTATTTCTGGTAATTTTGACCCACTGTGCACCGTATTTTCGTTTCATCGATCTGGCAACACTGCTCCTAGGTGTCATCTAATGTCGAACTCACCGTCGAACTCATGCCAATTTGTCAGAATAAAAACAATCTAAACTATTTTAGTCGCTTAGAAAGTAAGGCTTGATATTACAAAATCATGAATTTTTATTTTCACAATTTATATCTTTTGATAAAATCAGTTTAAGTTTCAGTTAAACTGCAAATAATTGATACAGTTAAGTAAGTAAGATGGCAGATTATGCATCTATTGGTGGTAATTTTAGTCGATTATGATAAAACGTAGTGATTATATACTCTTTGGATTATGAAATGAATACTGCTGATTACTGCTCTCTCTACTAATCTGCCAACCAGTGTGACCGTTTTTGGTATTTTCAATACCAAATTGGTATAATTTGGCCTTCGCAAAATTGATTTAGTATTTTTTTGGTATTATTTCAGATTTTGGTATTTTTTGACTGCCTTGTTGGTCTAGTGGTTGCAAGCGCGACTGCTGAGCGTGGGGTCCTGGGTTCGATTCCCGGGTCGGGCAAAGTGTTATTGGGTTTTTTCATTAGGAAATTCTCAGTAGCAGCCCGGAGTCTGGATTTGTGCCCGGTCAATGGCAATAGGCTCGCCCCCTATTACATGGGACTATAACATAACTGGTGAAATGTGGGTGTACTATACACCTCTGCCTACCCCTTCGGGGAAATACAGGCGTGATGTTATGTTATGTTATGTTGTTACAATTTTAACTTGACAACCTTTTTATAGTGTATTTTTGGTATTATTTTCTGGCAGTACTAACTTTCATTCATTGGCCTAGTTTTGTCTATGTCTGATGCTTATCACAGCTGTATAATTTGTCTCTTTTTTAAAGTAGTATGTGCAAATAGTGTACGGTTACTCCCACAAATTGTGCTATAGCATGATCGGGGTTTGGTTTCGTAATTTTGGGGAAAATATCTCATTGGGAAAATGTTAAGGAAATGTTTGAGGAAAGGAAAATACACAGATATTGTACTAGTTTATATAATGAAATGGGAAAATAATCGATGTTTGAATGAAGACAAAGTATCGGAAGTTTTTAAATAACATCGTTTTACGGCGGTTTTATAACATAACTGGCGAAATGTGGGTGTACTATTACACTTCTGCCTACCCCTTCGGGGAAATACAGGCATGATGTTATGTTATGTTGTTTTACGGCCAAAATTAATATCCAATCTAACCACGATTTGCCCTACTAGAGATAGAAATTTGACGTATTTTGTATGGAGCTTATATCAAATTCCTATCTCTAGTAAGGCCAATCGTGGATAGATTGGATATTAATTTTGGCCGTTAATTATCATTGTATTGGATAATCCAAGGTAAGGGACCGGCGTCCCTTAGTTCATTAACCTACCTAATTCCTTCCGTACAAAACATATAAAATTGAAACATTGTTTTTTTGTTTAATTTATGAATGTCTTATAAGAATATATAAAAAATTATTTAGAACACAATATGGATTGAAATATGATATTTGATAAAAAAAACGGTGCTTCATTTGAATTTTTTTAGTACAATTTTAGTATAATTCTGCATACGTATTTTAGTATTTTTAGTACTGAAAACATTATTTTTTAGTTGATTACCTTTTTTAAAAACGGTCACACTGCGTGCCAACTGAATTGACAGAGGGTTGGCGGGAAAATTCGTAAAAATCATGTTGTGGATTTTTTATTGTTTTCCAAAATTTGTGTTTCTTCGAGTGTTAATGTGTAATAATGGTGGATTATTAAATGTTAAGTGCTCGTTAACGTGTACAAGTGTGGATAAATGGTACAAAGTTGAAAAACATGACTTTCGTATTATCTCATCATCCCCTCAGAAACCTAGTAAAGTTTCCATCACTTTACTAGGATACAAGTATAATATGTTCAATGATTACGACTGAAGGACAAGTATCCGTGGTCATGAATAAATTGAAAAAAAAAAAAAAAACCGAATTGACACCATATTTTACTCTTTGATTGACACTTTGCCTGTTGAAATTGACATTTGGCCTGATTTGGTTTGGCTAATTTTGATTTGGCTTGCTTGGTACACCAAAGTAATAAATTGTTACAATTTGTTAATAATCCCGAAAATGTGTGGATCTGTATGTATCAAGAGTGATTGTAATTAGTGGCGTAGATTTTAATTCTAGTTACTACGTAAACGTTTTGGACTGCTTTAAGGTTAAACACCGAGCGGCATCATGGAAGACCCTTCTAAATACCAGCAGATGCAAGATGAAATGTCCAGGTTAGCAGTTGTTTATTGTAATTACTACCAAAAGGTATTTATATAGGTTAACTTATTTTCGACATACCTTTCCACAAAGAACTCTAATAAAACCCAACAGTTAAAGCATTATCCAACAACAAATTTTAATAAATCTGCATCAATACATTTACCCATTAATGTCATGCCTATAGTTTCTTGTCATTGGTCAGGCATGCCACTGGTTCTCCACCTCTGCTCTGGAGTGAATAAGTTTTTGCTGGGCAAGCGTGTATCATTGTCGACCACACCATTGCTTAACATCAGGTGTGGTGGTCAAACGCAAGCCTATTAAATATATTTAAAAAAAACAAGCTTGTTGTTTCACTTTGCTGAAGGTAGCCCTATACCGCACTGAATCTATCCTAGAATTGTATCTATTAAAAATTATAATACAAATGCTGGTGCCAGCATTATGATATGTCATGCCCATGTAGCTGGGGACTGGATGCGGAGGTACAGGACCGAGTGTTGTGGCGCAATTTGGTAGAGGCCTATGTCCAGCAGTGGACTGAGATAGGCTGAGTTGATGACTTGATGATGCCTGTCTTAAGGGGCAAGCTGTTTCTATTTAACATAGTTCCTAATTCAAGACTATACCATGTCATGAAATAGTACATTACTGTCCAGGCCTGAGATAAAGCAAGGACAGGGTTGATTGATTTAAATCAAGTGATTTTTTTTATAAAAATCAGTGATTTAAATCAAATTTGATTTTTTTCCATATAATTTCATTGATTTATGCAAATCGTTATGTTATGGGACTAGAAAAGAAAAATTCATATTAATTATTAAACAGTTTTTATTTTTTACTGAATATTGAAAAAAAATATCATTGATCAACTCAGCCTATCGCAGTCCATTACTGGACATCAATCAATCAATCAACTCAGCCTATCGCAGTCCACTGCTGGACATAGGCCTCTCCCAAGTTGCGCCACAACGCTCGATCCTCTGCCTTCCGCATCCAGTCCCCCCCAGCCACGTTCTTTAGGTCGTCGGTCCACCTGGCAGGGGGCGCCCTACGCTGCGTTTGCCGATACGCGGTCTCCACTCAAGGACTCGTCTGCTCCAACGGCCATGTCTGTCGAAGGACCGATGGCCGTTGGAGCAGACGAGTCCTTGAGTGGAGACCTTTTTTTGATATACTTTTATTATTTATGAAGTAACAAGATGAAGGGTATCAAGTGGCACTTTCTGGGAAGGGAAAATACATATAAGTTAGTAGTGAAGTTTATTTGTAGTGGTGTAACGTTCGCCACTTTGACTATTTATGCGATAACTTGATAAACTTATGAGGACATTAAACGATAAATATATTTTAAGATATATCATTTATATATCGTAACTTCATCAACTCAGCCTATCGCAGTTCACTGCTGGACATAGGCCTCTCCTAAATTGCGCCACAACACTCGGTACTCTGCCTTCCGCATCCAGTCCCCCCCAGCCACGTTCTTTAGGTCGTCGGTCCACCTGGCAGGGGGCAACCTACGCTGCGTTTGCCGATACGCGGTCTCCACTCAAGGACTCGTCTGCTCCAACGGCCATCGGTCCTTCGACAGACATGGTCAGCCCACTGCCACTTCAGCATACTGATCCTACAAGCTATGTCGGTCACTCCGGTTCTTCTCCGGATAATCTCGTTACGGATTTTATCCTTCAAAGAAACTTCAAGCATAGCTCGCTCCATAACTCGCTGAGCGACTTTAAATTTGTGGACTAGCCCAACTGTCAGTGTCCACGTCTCGGCACCGTAAGTCATGACTGGCAGGACGCACTGGTTGAAGACCTTTGTCTTGAAACTGCGGTATAGGCGACGAGAAGACTCGGCGAAGTTTGCCAAATGCTGCCCAGCCCAGACGGATCCTTCTGTTGGTTTCTTTCTCGAAGTTGTCCCTTCAACGAATATTGGCTTCGGCATGACATGCATATTGAACATGACTTTAGTCTTGTCCAGATTCATGCCGAGACCGACACGTCGAGAGGCTCCGTTTAAGCTGTGCAGCATTTCGCCCAGTTGTTCCAGCGACTCAGCCATTACAACGATGTCATCGGCAAAACGGAGATGTGAGATGTTCTCGCCGTTAACGTTGATACCCTGTCCAGTCCAGAATATATGGCAATAACAAACTACAAATAGCCAAGAAAATCGTGTTAGGAGATGCTTCAATCAGATTTTGAATTATTTTTCGGAACTGATTATACAACGTGTATCAGAAATGCGTGGTCATATTTAAAGAGCTTATTCAGGGGATGCTATCGAACAACTTTTACTATGGGACCAACCCTGAAATCGCGAAAATAAAACAGCTAATCTTAACATTTTGTCGAGCGACTTCGATGATTTAGTAGGGATCAGCTGATATTTTTTTCGCGATTTTGTTGTTGGTCCCATAGTAAGAGTTGTCCTTTGCTATGCCCTGAATGAGCTCTTAAAATATGACCACGCATTTCTGATACACGTTGTATACCAGTAAAAGTCTTAGAAGTTGTATGAACTGTTTCCTACATTTCTATACTTAATTACTACTGTCATACTAAGATTTACTTATGGTTTTTTTTTTCAATTCTTACAAAGTTGCAGTAACAAGTGAATAAGTAAGAGTTTTAAGTAAATAAGGAGTAGTAGGTAGGGCTTCTTCAAGTCTTGACATAGTTATTTTTTCATAAATATGGAAGATTCTATGTCAGTAGTAGTACATTTATGAAAATCATTTAAAAAATTATAATTAATTTTGGAGAAAAAATGTATTTTTTACTTATTTAGTTATTTCTTCGAAACCATTGGGTTTTTTTTTTCGATATTTGGAGTGTTATCACTTATCAGTTATGAGTATGTCAATAATAAAAATCAAGTTTAAATCCTCCAAACTCAAATATAAAAGTCAAAAAAAATTTAAAAACTGTCATAAACAAAAAAAACATGATTTTTATCAACCCTGGTATAGGATGCCGAAACGAGTTAAAGGCCCGCCTGATGTTAAGCTTAAAAGGTAACCTTACCCCTTAATAATTGCAATATCACCTAGGCTTTTGCCTAAATGTTATTGTAAGTCAAACTATGATGTGAAATGTGAAGATGGAAAGTCTCATGTGATTGTAATTTCAACGGCACCCGAACTTTTCACACTGGAACATCTGGAACACAGCAATGCAGGCAAAAAAAGCAGAAATAGGTAGGGTAGCCAGAATAAAGATCGCAAAAGCCATTCTTGTATACCCAGTTCTAAGTCACCATACTTGGTAAATGTTTGTTTTGAAATTCGTCATACCAGGTTCGAGGCGGAGATCTCGGGCGGCGACGGCGCAGTTGGCATTCAGTCGCGAGCGGTGATTGGCGCTGCCACGTTCGGTGCCGTGCAGCAGCAACTGGAGCGCGCTGCAGCACCGATGATGCCGCCCTTCGACATGTCTATGTTGTACCCCACAGTACCGCCGCCACCACCGCCACCTTCGATTATGGTGCCGTCACAGGTGATATACCTTTTTTTTGTTTTTGTTTTCGGGTGGAAATCTTCATGGATACCCTCCGTCTGGGGACGGCGGAGGGGTATGTCGGACTCTTACCGACTAAAACCACACGGTGGCCATCCTCTGCACAAAATAGAGGAGCTCCGGGAATATACCTAATCTATCTTAACGATTGCCGAATGTGGTTACCACCTAGACTTAAGGACCGTACAAACCGAAAGCAGGTCAGTAGCAGCGCGGCAGACGTCACACTAAAAGGTAGGCAGTTTTAAAGCGTTTTGACGGCGGGCCCGCCACAGAACTGCTTTCAGTATAACATGTTGTGTCGGTTGTCAAACAATACAACTGCCTCGTAACCGCTTTGACGTCACACTGACGCGCCGCCCTGTCCTGCTTTGGTGTGGCCAGTTACTATTAGTGGCCATAGTTATACCATAGAATAGGTAATAATACGAGTATATAAATTAATCTCTTTTGCACGGACCCCAAATGCTTCAGCTCCTAACATCCCTCTATCGTCCGAGCGTGCTGCCAGGGGCCTAATTCACGTAATTTCACGACGCGCCGATCAAGTTGCAGTGACGCTGCAGTTCGTTTCTGAAAGCGATCGCCGTAGATAAGAGAATACGAAAAGCATTGTATTGATCGTAACTGCACTTCTTTAGTTACGTGAATTGGCCTACTGGGTTGTTAGCTGCTAAATATTAAATGCGTTATGTGTATAGTTCAACAAAATATTTTAGTTTGGTTTGACAAAATATATTAGTTTGGTTTGACAAAATATTTTAGACTGTTCTTTACTATGAAATAATAATTTTATCCTAGTTTTACGTAATAAGAAATTTATATTTATTTATTTCCACAAAAAAAAAACATACATTTGGCAGATACAGTGTAGAACATAAACCAGTTTAGATTTTTCTGTACACCGCTTGGTCCGTCGACATTCATTACAAGATGTGGGTGAGTGAACACGACGCATCGCGCTCCCTCGCCCCATTCAAAAATTCTCAAATACCCTCAACTAATTTATTTTACTTCTCATTAGCAAATTGCTTACAAAAATAAAGCATGTTTTTTTTTTCTTAATGCTATAAAATAATAAGTTATTATTAGGTTTTGATTCCTCTAAAAGGTTTTATTTATAAGGTTTTAATTCCTCTAAAAGGTGTTTTTTAAGTTTAGATTTTATGTTGTTTAGTGTTATGTCATTTTTTATTGACAAAAAATAAAAAATGACATAACACGAATAACATAACATATTTATTTTTATATTATGGTAGATACCTACTTTACATGTTTAGATAATTTGCACTAAATTAAATGAGTTCAGTACCTATAAATTACCCACGGACAGAGAAAAAGAGAAAAAACAGTAGTTATCTTTTATACTTTTGAGTTACGATTAAAAAAAAAAAATATATAATTGTGAAAACAATAAAATATTATTTATTATTTTTATAATATAATATTGGTTGTCTGGAAGAAATCGCCTTGAGTGATAAGACCGCCCATTGTACAAGTGTTCTATATAAGTCATATATGTTGCTATTTTCTTTTGTGACAATAAAGAGTATTTGTATTGTATTGTATTGTAAAATATCACTTACTTTTTAAAATTTTTGGGCAAACTGAAGAAAATAGGGTCTAGCGTTGTTTTTGAGTTACTTATTTTGACGATGTCTGTGGTCTAGTGGTTAGAGTGTCGGACTACTGATCACGAGGCCGTGGGTTCGATTCCCACAGGACACAAATATTTTTGTGATGAACATAAGTGTTATGCATATCCTCCCATTTTTGGGGAGGCCTATGTCCAGGTCCAGCAGTGGACGTCTTTCGGCTGGAATGATGATGATGATGAATGTTGCTGTAAAATAATTGGCCGTAGCGTATCATGGCGTCATTCACAAACGTCACGGCACGGCAAAGAATTTTTGCATCTTATTTTAAGCAACATTTTTGAATCTTATTATAATAACCTTAGCTTGACAACCTCTGTAGTCTAGTGGTTCGAGTGTCGGACTCCTGATAACGAGGTCGTGGGTTCGATTCCCACAGGCCACACATATTTGTGTGATGAACATAAGTGTTTGTGTTGGTCTGGGTGTTTCTCATGTATTATAAGTAAGTATTTACAACAAAAAAAGTATATAAGTATTATATCCATTGTCTAGTATCCATAGTACAAGCTCTGCTTGGTTTGGGACTAGATGGTGCTGTGTAAAAAAATGTCCCAAATATTTATTTACTTATTTTACACCCAAATACATCGCAATATTTTGGAGCCATTACCGCATCTGACGGTACAAGCGGGAGGCGACGCACGCCCCGATTGTTCGATCCCTTTAAAGGTACGCTAGACGGTAGGCTATTATCGTGGATTCGGAACCGTGCAACTAGAGTCTGACGTTTCAAAAGTGCCTGTAATTAGGTTTATTTGAAATAAAATAAAACATTTGATTTTTATTTGAATCTTGTTCTAATTCTGTAATGTCCACCAGGTGCGAATGCGACCAGTGAGCGACGGGTTTCCCCCCTCGCTGCCGTACCTGCGGCCCGGGCTGCCGGGCCCGCAGCTGGCGCCGCCGCCCCCGCCCAAGCCGCAGCCCGTGGTCTTGTCCGCAGCACCCCAGCTGTACAAACAGCCTAAAGAAGAAGAAGAGAAAAAGGAGAAAGAAAGTCGGAAAAGGGTAAGACTTGTTTTGATTTATTAATTTTTATTAGTTTTGATGTTAAGTTACTAATGTTACTAAGAGCTAAGTGGCGCCCCCATCAGTAAAAATATAATTAAACGCTGAGTAGTGAGTACATAATCTATCGTAAATTCATTTTTAACTATTGACGTATAGGTACTGTAGTTTAATCAAAAACTATAAACTCTGTAAATTATAGTTCAATGTAGTTGTAGATAGAAAATTGCGAAAAACGGCCACTTTTGGCACTTCTTCTATCTACAACTACAGTGAACTATAATTTACAGAGTTATTAGTTTCTGATTAAACTACAGTACCTGTACCTCAATAGTTAATAGTTATTTGTGCAACAAGAGAGCAAAGTCGTTTTATGCTGTGAGTGCTGATTTTGAATCCTGAGCAAGCGAAGGATTCATCGATTGAATCACGAGCGTAGCGAGTGATTCTAAAGTTGAATCCTGAGTGTGGCGAGGGATTCAAAGGCACGAGATGCAAAAAACTTTGCTCTCGTTTAACACACAATACTTTTCACTTCAGCAGCGAGAACACTTTAGGAGATAAAATAATAAACAGGAATAGATTGAAATAAATATTTATTGTGAATCAAAATAATTAACATTGTAGAGATAGAGGTACCAATTCAATAAAGCATATCATATGCTTTCAGTTAATTCTCGCGAGACTTCTCAGGTAGGAAACTTAATTCTGCATTAATAACTTGTTGTTTTAACTCTTCCGGTGTTAAAAATACTGTTCTCGTCGCTTGTTTCACTCATATTTTACGATTATTTTAATATTTTTTTACTTATTCAACTCTTTACGCCAGCCACGAAATTTTATTCCCGCTCTTTTATTTAAATTAAGGCGTGTTCGGAAATAGCACCCATGACATTTTATTATTCAAAATATATTACGTAACATTATTGAAACTAGAAATAAATATTTACAGGTTAAATATCAGTTTTATTTACAGTAAATACTTATTTTCGTTTAAATACAACAATAAGTAAAAAATTCAATAAATTACATTAAAAGACAATTATCTTTTTGCAAAATTTCTTTAGTTAGTCACTGAGGTAATATGTACTAAATTCCGAACGTGTTTGTCTTTGAAGTCGAATTCAAAATCGGAACTTCGAAAGGGCTGGTCTTTGTCTCTCTTTCTTTCTAATGGCGGGAAAGAGATAGAGTGTGAATGTTTCGAATTGATGATTAACCCAAGGCTGAATAAGATAATCGCGGCTTTCTGAAAAAAATAATTAAAAAGTTACTTTGTCTCACTCAGTGAGCAAAATCGCATTTTGCTCACTGATTTCAGGCAGCAAAATCGCATTTTGCTCACTGATTTCAGGCAGCAAAATAACATTTTGCCCACTGATTTCAGGCAGCAAAATCGCATTTTGCTCACTGATTTCAGGCAGCAAAACCTACATGTTTGAGCTACTGAAGTGAAAAAAATTTTTAGATTTTATGTAATTTTTTTTTTTTTTTTTTTTTTTTTTTTTTCATTTTCATTTTTTTTTTAGTGAAAAGGAATTTTCGATGTATTATGTACTCACTACTCAGCGTTTCATTATATTTTTATTGATGGGGGCGCCACTTTGTTCCTAGTAGGGCCTTAACATCATTTAACAATACTCAATACGTTCATTGCACTCCACAAATATTTATAGGTGTTACATTATAGTTTAAGTATCATATGTGGGCCCTGTCGGGCACGGCAAAAAGTAGGAGAGAGGAGGAGTGACTTTTATATACTTTATTATCAAGAGGTAACTAGTTATTGTATTTTATGTAAAATTATCATCAAAAAATTCGTATATATAGTCATATTTTTTACTGATGGGGCCGCCACTTAGCTCTTAGTAACGCCTTAGAAGTGTTATTACACTTATTACATTGTCTCGGAAGGGTGATCTCAAGATCACGATAACTTATGTCTCATATAAATTGAATTGTATGTCGCAGAAGCGCTCTCCGCCGCCCCCGCCGCCGCGCCCGGAGCCGGTGGTGGAGCTCCCGCCGGTGCCGCCTCCGCCCCCCGTCATCTCCATACCCGACACTATCTCCAAGCCCAAGAAGGAGAAGAAGAACAGGAAGGTATGCCACAATTAGTATAGTATTTCAGAATCCCTTGGAAAAAAATGACTTCCCAGGAATTACCGAGAATCGAGGTTTTGAATAAATTTGTAATTAGCCTTGAAACCTGTCTTCCTAATTTTACGCGATGAAGGTGCAGCGTGAATCGTTCAGTGGCCTGATTCACAAACGTTCGAAAAGTTTCCGTTTCCGAAGTGAAATTTGACCGGCAAACGAAACAAAACGACAACTTCCTGCGTCCACGAACGCTGCAAAGCATTCGAAACGTCAGGAAAACAATTAATATAATAATACGCGATGTAATCCGGTTAAACTTGTTTTGTTACGAAACAAAACGATTTGAGAATCGAACGGATTCGGAAACGCTATTCATAGTTCTTTAATTTTACATAGAGTGATTTGCGACAACAAATGACTCTCGGAAGAGTTTCCGTTTTCGCGTTGCGTTCCGAATCCGTTCGGTTCTCAAATCGTTTTGTTTCTTAATAAAACAAGTTTAATCCGGTTTTATTAAGAAACAAAATAATTTGAGAACCGATTCCGGATTCGGAAACGCAACGCGAAATTTACGGAAACTATACATCATATATTATTATTAAAATTGGTTTTCCTGACGTTTCGAATGGTTTGCAACATTCATGGTCACAGGTAGGTAGTGGTCGTTTTGTTTTATTTGTCGGTCAAATTTCACTTCGGAAACGGAAACTTTTCGAACGTTTGTGAATCAGGCCAGTGAACTCGGTTGCTATGCTCCACACCACACTGGATCGCATCGCCAGCGGTCATTGTCATTGGTCGGCCGATACCATGCCTTGTTGCCACACCACCACAGCACAGCGCGCTCAAAGGACATTGCCCACGGATGGGCCCGTTTTTGGCACCATGTCAAAACTATATGTTATTCAAAAATTATGTCTTATTTTTTCATGTTTATTTGTTCTTTATCAACATTTCTTTCACCCTAGCATTAAAAAACATAATAAATATGTATTAAACCGAATCGTAAGTATATCCTCCATCCTCCAAACCGAACGTAAATGTTGCCAGACATCAGACAATTTCAACAAATAATGAGAATCGATTCTAAACATCGATACTTCTATAAATTCACTTTTACTGTGTTTCAAATGCATACTAGACTTATCTCAATTAATTGATTTCTTATTTTTTGTTTCCACAATTTATATCTTTAGATTTCAGTTCGCATGCGTAAAGCCGTTAAAAATAATAAAAAATCACACATATGACGTCAAATCAAAAGAAATTGCAAAACATATTCTTGAAACCTTTTTTGTACAGGAAAATAAGATGATTCTTTGCTTTAAAATACCTATGCATTTATTGTAAATATTGTTATAATCATTTTAAATTAACTGAAATATTACTTATGAAATCGATATTAATTAATACACCCAAAAACTCGAAAAGCTTATCCAATGTTATTTTAAAAATACGCACAAGATCGATTTAGAAAATCGATTAACTAAATAATTATGTCTTGCAACACCATACATGATGTTTGGATGTCCTTATAGGTGTGTTCAGTTATATCGCCCAACGATGCACGGAGCGTACTTACGTGGGACACTCAGAAAGTTTTGCGAAACTAAAAAAAATTGTTCTATACGTACATATATTTTTATCAAATCTTTTCAAAGTACTTTCCACCAGCCTCTATACAAAGATTCATGCGCCTAAACCAGTTTTCAAAACACTTTTTCCAGTCCGCCGCAGACACCTCGTTTACAGCCTGCTCGAACGCAGCCAGCGCATCTTCCGGCGACGAAAATTGTATCCCTTTGAGCTGATTTTTTATTTTTGGGAATAAAAAGAAGTCACACGGTGCTAGATCAGGGCTGTAAGGAGGGTGACCCAGGAGTTTGACTGGCGTGCTGTCCAGGAAGTCCCTCGTTTTGAGTGCGGTGTGCGCAGGTGCATTGTCGTGGTGGAGCAGTAGCCCGCGGAGCCCTGTGTTTGGTCGCTTGTTGCTTATAACAGAGAAAACTTCTGGCAAACATTTGGTAGTATACCATTCGGCATTAATGCTTCTTTGATCCCGTAAGGGAATTGATACCAAGTGGCCAGTCAAATTAAAAAAGCTAGCGATCAAAATCTTACCCCCGCTTCTAGATCGCTTCACTTTGGTAGGCGTTGGCTCATTTTGAAACACCCAAACAGTCGACTGGCGCTTGGTTTCTGGGTCGTATTGATAAATCCAGGACTCATCACCTGTAACGATGTCGTAAACACGCCGAGACGAGCCTGCTTCAAATTTGTTAAGCATATCACGGCACCATTCCACCCGGGCCTGCTTCTGAGCATCGGTGAGGTTGTGCGGCACCCAGCGTGATACTATCCTCCTCACGCGAAGATGGCTGTGTAGAATCTCGTGAACGCTTCCCGATCCAATCTTCAATATGTGTTGAATCTCCTGATATGTAATTCGCCTATTGTCTTGGATTAAATTTTTCACTGCTAGCACGTTTTCTTCGGTAACAGCCGTCAAAGGGCGACCGCTTCTTTCGTCATCCCCCAAAGTTGGTCGACCGCGCTTGAATTCGTTATACCAACGATACACGGTTGCCTTGGAAGGGCCTTCATCCATGAATGCCATTTGAAGTCTATCGTACGATTCATCCGGTTTCAGGCGACACTTGAAATCGTATAAAATCATAGCTCTAAAATGTTCCCGGCGCAGATCCATATTTCAGTGAGACACAATACTTTGAATTAACTCGCAAAAAATGTGGAGGGAAATTTTGAAATTGGAACTTACTTATTTTTACTTATAAATAATCATATTTTCGAAAAACATTATAACTGGCCAGTCTCCCATATATAAAAACTTTTTTTCGCAATACTTTCTGAGGGGCCTGGTATATATCAGTTATGGAGTTGGAAAAAATTAGATTTCTCTTAAACCAGGGTGAAAAAAATAAAATCGTTTGCAGAATAATAAAAGATAATTCTTGGTCTTCAAAATAAGACTAAAACCACCGTGACATAGCAATGTTTTTTGAGGGGCCTAAAGCTCCTAAGAGAATGGGCAATGTCCTTTAATGATATTATTTTTATAAAAATAATGTTGCAGTCTGGATTCACCAGAGGATGGGCAGCGGCGTCTTAGTATTTAACCAACCAACTGCGATCGCCAACCCGCCTGCCAAGCGTGGAGATTATGGCATATCCCCCCATTTTGGGAGAGGCCTATGTCCAGCGGTGGACGTCTTTCGGCTGGAATGATGATGATGATGAATGTAGCTGTAAAGTAATTGGCCGTAGTGTATCATGGCCGGCACTCACAAACGTCACGGCACGGCAAAGAATTTTTGTAAGCAACATTTTTGAATCTTATAACCTTAGCTTGACAACCTCTGTGGTCTAGTGGTTCGAGTGTCGGACTGCTGATAACGAGGTCGTGGGTTAGATTCCCACAGGACACAAATAATTGTGTGATGAACATAAGTGTTTGTGTTGGTCTGGGTGTATTATAAGTATGTATTTACAAAAAAATCAGTATTTAAGTATTATATCCATTGTCTAGTACCCATAGCACAAGCTCTGCTTAGTTTGGGACTAGATGGTGCTTTGTAAAAATGTCCCAAAGATATGTATTTATTTATTTAGCGCTTATATTCATCATTGATTTTATCTTTGTGAGAATATCAATAAAATGTGAGCATTAAAGTTACTGTAACAAGATTCAAAATAATTTTCGCTTACAAAAATCCTTTGACGCTGTGGCGTGGTTGTGGCACGGCTGGAACAATCCTTAGGGTTGCTATAAGGTAAGATTGGTTTATAACATTTTATATTGTACTCACAGGTGGTAAGGACTGCCGGAGGTCAGGTTTGGGAGGATGTGACACTACTAGACTGGCCCGACGATGACTTCCGCATGTTCTGTGGAGATCTAGGCAATGACGTCACCGATGAACTGCTTGTGAGTATTCTGAAGTCAAACAATAACATAACGCTTTTGTTCCCCGTAGAGTTAGGCAGAGGTGTATAGTACACCCACATTTCGCCAGTTATTTTATAAGTCCCATGTAATAGGGGGCGCGCCTATTGCTATTAACCGGGCACCACAGACCAGTAAGCTTCAAGACTCCGCATAAACAAAGTTTTGTATTCAAACGCAGTCGTAAAACGTTGGTGGGGTCAGGGGGGCGGGGGGCGCGTTATGATTGGCCGGCTCAAAAGTTTGGTGGTATGATTCCTTATGATTGGTGCCGCTCGCTGACTGAGTGACGTTCCGATTGGCGGAGTGACGTATGATATGCAGTGGTAGAGCATATGAGTTGTGACCGGGGGTGTCCAGCTAAGCGGCGTCTAGAGGCTTACTGGTCTATGCCGGGCACAAATCCAGACTCCGGGCAGCTACTGAGAATTTGCTAATGAAAAAAACCCATGTAACACTGCATAACCCGGGAATCAAACGCTTAACACACATAACATAACATCACGCCTGTATTTCCCCGAAGGGGTAGGCAGAGGTGTAATAGTACACCCACATTTCGCCAGTTATAGTCCCATGTAATAGGGGGCGAGCCTATTGCCATTGACCGGGCACAAATCCAGACTCCGGGCTGCTACAGAGAATTTTCCTAATGAAAAAAACCCAATGACACTGCCTGACCCGGGAATCGAACCCAGGACCCCACGCTCAGCAGTCGCGCTTGCAACCACTAGACCAACGAGGCAGTCTAGATCAAACGCTTAAACCACAGAATATCTAATAGTACTAACGTACAGAACGGCCACTCACCGCCCCCCGCCAATTCAAGATTCCTCGCACGCGCCCCGCACGCGCCCGTAGTTTGACGGCACTTTGACTGCAATCGTGCAATGGATGTCACTCGCCAGTCACTATACAAGCACGCCATCTCTGATAACTACTGAGAAGCGCTTGGAACCCAGTCGGCATTAATTACGAGCGGCGAGCATCCCTAACCTACACGTGTGTGTGCGGTCGTATAGAGACGTAATCTTGTGTATGTAGGTGGTGCTAGCTTTCATATTGTATTGAGTGTTCGGACACTCAAAAATAAATTAATCTATTGTTTAAGCACACCTCGGGGTGTGCTTAAACAATAGATTAATTTTTTTTTTTATATATTATTTAATTTTTTTTTTTTTTTTTTCTGAAAAATACCGCACCCGGGTTTTAAAACATCTGGTCAGCTTTATAATGATACATCATTCTTTACCGTACCCACACCATTATTTATAAGCAGATATCTATGTAACCAGTGCACATTTAAGCACACCTCGGGGTGTGCTTAAACAATAGATTAATTTATTTTTCAACACACTTGCTCGTAAAATGGCTCTTATTGCATCGCTTTTAGGTTCATAATGTAGCTTATAACGCACGCGTGCTTTTTACATTATATTATCGCACTAGTGCTTTTTAATTTACAGTTTATTTTTAAATTGCAGCAAAGAGTTTTTATGCCTAAACAAAATTAAACATTTTTGAGGATAAATCAACTGTATTAATTAAAATATGATAACTAAACATTTCATTACATCAAATTATTTATTTTTGTCAACAAATTAACATTAATTTGTGTTATAAATTAAAAAAAAAAAAAAAAACTTATGCTGTATGTCGGTTTCCTTCGACTACCTGCGCGCGCATAGCTGTATGTCACCGTGCGATTATAGTAATCCGCGCGCCATTTTTCACAAATTCAATATTTGTCTAAAATGTGTGAGTTTTTTCCACGCAATGTGTTTAAAAATGTCGTATGACACGCGTGAGCATTGACTATTATACTTCTCGGCTCCATTACGCCCTCGCCTTCGGTTCGGGCTGCAATCCAGCCTCGAGTATAATAGTCAACATAGCTCACTTGTATCATAATGTACTATTGTATTCTAATTTATTGTGTGTTAAAGTGTTAATAGATTTGTCAACTAAGTATCATCATCATCATTACAGCCGAAAGACGTCCACTACTGGACATAGGCCTCCCCCAATTAAGGGGGGGATATGCCATAATCGCCACGCTTGGCAGGCGGGTTGGCGATCGCAGTTGGTTGGTTAAATACTCAGAGAACGCTGCTGCCCATCCTCTGGTGAATCCCTTAGTCGCCTTTTACGACACCCATGAGAAGAGATAAGGGTGGTGCTATTCTTTAAGTCCGGCACCACACGGACTTACAACAACACAACTAAGTGACAACTAAGTATAATATAATATATATATTTATATATTATATAGTATAATATAATAGCTATATAGTATAATATAATTCCAAGCGGGTGCATTAAAAAAGCTTCCACGAATGGCGATATTTAATTGATCGTTCGACGCACCCTGGTCAGCCAACCTGCTGACTGGCTAATCTTTTTCCCACGGCGTGAGCTATTATCATTATGTAGTAATATGTAGCTCATGTTGACACGATAGAAGAAATAATTCCAAGACAAACACTTTTCAAAAATGGAAAATATTGAAAAGGTCTTAGTTTTATTGTTGTTGTAATATACACCCTTTGCAAACAATTTTTACTTATAACATGTTCCATTCTCGAAGTTCTAAGTAATGTAACCTTCTTTCAGACACGAACCTTCAGTAAATACAGCTCTTTCCAAAGAGCCAAAGTGGTAAGAGATAAGAGGACTAATAAAAGCAAAGGATTCGGCTTCGTAAGCTTCAAGGATCCTGGAGACTTTATCAAGGCCATGAAGGAGATGGACGGTAAGATATTATTTTAACTAGCACACTCGCAGTTTTACTTGTATGGTATATCGATAAAAAGTATCCTTTTCTAGGGGGCTTACTCGCGTTTCACGTAAGACAAACGAAGTACAACTAACCCTTAGTGCTCACCTACGTTATCTAAGGAACTCCTGTAGTTTGTAGTGGGGGAGGGGTATAACCCCCCCCTGTGAAGGAAAAATTACAAATCCCCCCTTCCGTTCCGAGATATTAATTTTTTTGTATTCTAACCTAACTTGAATTTTCTGTCGGAAACATCGATTTGAGGGGGGAACTGAGGTAAGGGGAAAACGAAACCCCCTTTCTTCCGGAGATTTTTTCCCAAGTTTTTGAGGTTCAAAAAAGGATTTTCAAGGTTAGAAAAAAAAACAAATTAATGTAACCTAACCTCAAAACACAATCACAATGGTTTGAAAAAAAAACATAACCACTAAGGGGATGGCGACATCCCCTTCGAACCTAACCTGTCCGAGTGGGGGTGCCCCAAGTCCCGAGCTTGCTTCGTTCGCTCTTGAATCCTAAGTACCTACTCCCAGTAAAAGTAGTAACATTGCCTTTTGTACACACATACAATCAGTTTTAGGGGTACATTAAATTTCTACACAACTCGAGGAGAAACGGAATGAACGAAAATGAATGACAGCCTTAAAACCTTCTAACCTAAATCTATCAGAGTCGGATCCGCCCATGAAGGGTTTCAATAATAATAATCTGTGGAATCTGTGGACTCTGGTAGAAATTGACAAAATATTGGAAATTATCTGAAATTATTGGTGAATTTGTTTTTTTTTTTCTCGAAAACTATTAATTTCCGCAACTTGAGATTTTACAAGAAGTCTTAATATATTGTAAACTTTCTGTAAAAAAAATAGGAACTTCCAACTCGACGTCAATTCATCCAAAGCCAAAGCCTAAGCTGTTCCACCGGTTTAGGCTGTACGTATGTTAGTCAGTTTTAAGAATTTTATTATGTAGATGAGTTGGAGTATCAATCCAGCGATCCATGAGCTTCAGTTCAGCCACACTGCACCAGTCAAGTTGACTCGTTCCAATTATTCTGCAATTCCAGGACGATACGTCGGCAGTCGGCCGATCAAGCTAAGGAAGAGTACGTGGCGGGCCCGTTCTCTTGACGTCGTGAGAAAGAAGGAGAAAGAGAAGGCGGCTCTGCTCTCTCTTCTCATGTCCGGCAACAAGAGCTGACCATCCTAACTGTGCGATGCATCTGACTACTAGGGTTGCCATTGTGACACTGAAAAGCCGCGCTATGTTTGAAAATGTGTGTTCATATACGCAGATTTATAGGTAAATAAAAGTGTCAAAGAATTTCTTGCTTGAGTTAAATATTATCGGGCTTGAAGAAATCAGACAGCTTCTCTCCCCGCTTGCCTCAGTCTAGTGCAATTACAATACAAGTCGGAATGGTGTCGATTCTCTTGTTCACGAACTAAACTTATTTTAAACTATCACTCTTTTACTAATAGTAGATACAAATTAATTAACAAAAACAAAAAACCCGACTGCGTGTAAAAATAACAGAAAAGATATAAACAAGACTTATCAACACGCAGTCGGAGGCTACGTATGTTTTTGGTCATGAATTACATAATAGTTCATAGGTAGCCTCCGCCTGCGTGTTGATAAGTCTTGTTTATATCTTTTCTGTTATTTTTAGACGCAGTCGGGTTTTTTGTTTTTGTTAATTATTATTTTTATTTATAATTTTTTAGTTTTGTCATGTTTTATTTTTCGTACTATTAATGTTTTTTTTGAAAAGTCAAATTCATTTTTAACGTTGAATATTTTGTTGTTTTTTAGCATTTCTCATTCCAAATTACATTTAAACATATAAGTTGTATGTATTTTCGTAAACTATTTATAAAACCCTTTATTTTGATACCCCACACGATAGGTTTTGAGCAAAAAAAATAATTTTGAAGTCACATAAAATGGCTCCAAAAAGCGGCCATTTTGATTTTTATAATTTTGATATACCTAGTGTCACTCTCACAATTAAGACGAATCCAACGACACCTCTCAAGCTAAGATCCATCAAGCCGTTTAGGCTACAGAGCGTGCCAAAGAAATATACATACATACATACATACACTCGAAAAACATAACCCTCCTTCTGGCGCAGTCGGGTAAAAAGGGATGGCAACAATTTTAGAACTGTCAAATTAGTTTACGTTTTACATTTCTTTTTGTAGTTTAGTGGGCACATTCCGAGATCACGACTAAACTTGTATGGTAACTTTAATTCCGACTAATTTGACAGCACCAAAATTGTTGCCATCCCTTTCATGTATATACTATCAGTAATAGAGAGCGATAGTTTAAAATTTGTTCGTGAACAAGAGAGTTGACACCAATATTTCGTAATAGCTATAGTGCGCACTAAACTTTAACGGCTGTAAACTCGAGTCGTATGCCTACGCAGTAGCAAAATTTGTCAGCGGGTGTCAATCGGAGTGCGGGGCGATGCGCAGAGCTAACTACACAGCCGCCAAAACATTGGTGCGTATTATATTTCTTAATGATTTTTCTTAAACTTAAGTTTTCGTATACGTACTAAAGGCGAGATGTGCTCTTGTACGTTTCTTAGTATTTAAGAATCTCTTGCGAAACAAATACGTATTAATCCTTAGATCAAATATACTATAGATGCACGATCGCCACTCGAAAAATGGTGCCATCAAAACTGTGCAATATACAGTCGCGTCATCGCGTGCACAGTTTCGCTCTCAGTCGCTTTACGACCATAGATTGTTACGACCGCATTAACGGTGAGACGTTTCACGATGCTAAAATAAGAAAAAAAAAAAAAACTACTCCAAATGTTAAAAAAAGGACGGAGTGTCATACTTGTCGACGTCGTAAACATAATTACAATTCGGCTTTATCGCGGAAACGTTTTTAATTTGGGTTTGATTTTATACAAGACCGTGCATCTAAAGTCTGTTTTTTCCCTCTTGCCTTATTTTGTAAAAAACATTTTTATTTATTTATTTAATTTGTATGAAAGACTTACAGCTAAAGAAAACAGAATAAGAACAGTGTGCTAGACTGACAGCCAATTACAAGTCTCCACGTATAAAAATAGAGTAAAACAAAAATGGTCTGTGAACAAAGTACTGCCGACAAAAAAATCTTGGCATGTCTCTTTATTCAAATAACTACTGATAAAAATTAGTTCTGCACGTGTAATTAGGTTAAAAAAAATCATTTTGTGTGTGAAATTGTTATCATATTGTCTTTTTATAATTATTATCGACGAACTGCATCAAAAAACATACCAATATTTTTTACTAAATAAGACAAGGAAGAAAAAAAGGAGTGTATAGTATATTTGATCGAAGTATTAAACTCATAAACTCGCGTGCGTGGCTACATTCTGGCAACCTTATTTATACCAAATGCACTTGTAGTTGTATTAAACCTACATTTAGTGAAGTTGTATACATGCTGAAATTTGAATCGCTTATTTCCCGAAAAGGGGTAATTGTACTCATGTTAGCATGTATTTGTGACAATGGACTGCAACTTATAATGACGTCGCCCTTCTATAATATAATTTCTCTTATCTTAGTGTAAAATAGTTGCCAATGAATTCCTAGACAACATCCAAGTTACATACGTGAAATATTTGTAAAAATATTTATTCCAACATTTTTTTGTTGAAATAGATAGAAAATAGCAGTGCATAATATCGTACACAGTACTTACTATTAGCTTAATTAATTCTGTGTTGAATTTCACATCGTTTTTATGAAACCTGTAAACTCCGAATGTGATGTTAGTTCTTATCTATATCTATACTATAATAAAACTGTTAAGGTCGAAAAGTCTGTACGTTGAGTTTTTTTTCGCGAAAACCGGCTAGGTTAAGTAATAGAACACGAATCAATCGTTTAAAAAATTTATGTCTGTCTGTCTGTTTGTTACCTCATCACGTGAAAACGGCTGAACGGATCGTAATGAAACTTAGCATTTGTATTGGTATTCATCATCATCATTTCAGCCGAAAGACGTCCACTGCTGGACATAGTCCTCCCCCAAGCATCGCCACAACGACCGGTCCTGTGCCTTCCGCATCCAGCGGATTCCCGCGACCTTTACCAGGTCGTCGGTCCACCTTGTGGGGGGCCTACCCACGCTGCGCCTTCCAGTACGCGGTCGCCACTCCACGCCACTCGTATTGGTATTAGTCTAACTTAAAATATAGGGTATGTTTTATCTGAATCGGTTGAGTAGATCCAGCGATACAGCTTGACCCCTCTATTGTATTAAGTTGCATACAAAGTAGAGGTCATGATTGTTGGTTGGTTGCAGGTTCCTAAAAATACAACTGGATTCTATTAGTATTATAGAAAATATAGAATAACATAACATAGCCCATCACTGTCCCGCTGCTGGGCATGGCGCTCTTCTTGGAATGAGAAGAGTTAAGGAACTGGATATTGTTAGTGTAATAGATTATCATAACATAATCGGCTCATTACCTACTGCCCCACTGCTGGGCACAGACCTCTTCTCGGAACGAGAAGAGTTAAGAAACTAGAAAATATAGAATAACATAGCGTAGTCAACCCATTACTGTCCCACTACTGGGTATGGCCCTCTTCTCAAAATGAGAAGAGTTAATGAACTGGATATTATTAGTATTCTAGAATAACATAACATTACCAGCCCATTACAGTCCCACTGCAGGACACGGGCCTCTTCTCAGCATAAGAAGAGATGTGGTTAGTGTTATAGAATAACATAATCAGCCCAATTCCATCACCTTAGCCGGTTGGTTGTAAAAACAAAATATAGTATGGTCGGTAAATAGTGTAATCGTCTGTGTAGGCGCTTATATGTATATATTTGAAGATATTGTGTTCATAATTATGACACGATGTTATTTACCGACATCCACGCGGACGGAGTCGCGGGCACAGCTAGTATTAAATAATAATTGTAATAAATAGGTATAATTGTATAAATTGTGTATTTCTTTCTCTTTTCCTTTATTTAAGATATTTATAGGGTAAAAATACCAATTTAAAAATAAATAAAACGAGTTTTATGTAAAAGTAATAATTTATTTAATATTACTAAATACTAAATGGTAAGATTTTCTTTGGCTAAACTTCTCCAATCTATACACATTTACACTTAACATACATAATTATACAATTTTCTAAAAATATGGACTATACTATACAATAAAATCACCGGAATTTTGATAAAACAAATATTTGTAATTAAATATGTATTGAACCCTGACTCTTAAAAATAACTTAGAATGTTTTGTTTTGTCCACTAGTTAATTATTGATAAAAAATACAAATACATGTTAGTATACTATTTTAACAATAGAACAATACATTAATATTTGTACAAAGATTTAAAGCTAACAGCCTAGGTAGCTAGCCTTTTTGCTACGAATAGTTTTAAGTACAGTTTTGTTCCTTACAAACTGCTACAAAATTCGCTTTTTCTCGTTCACACTACAATGTTTTATCAGTAGAAGCGAGATGGAGCTACAAAAAGTCACGGAGTAGTTAACAAATAGAATGCTTAGGTTAGGTGGATGTAGAACTGTGGAGTCCACACTGGACTCAGTCTTGACATCTGTCAGAATGACGCTAATGTCGCCCTGATGCTAGCACTGCACTAACTAAGAGCTGGCACTTCACTTGGCGTATTTGCACAAATATCCATGTTATTTATCTAATACAAAATTATCTTTATTTCAACAGAGTTAGGATATATTTTGTTTTGACTAAATAATTTGTATATTTGGAATATTTAGACAGATACGATTAAATTAAATTCAATCGTTTTTACGACAAGTTAAGTGCCAGCATGACAGTTGTCGCTGGGAACATAGCTGAACAGTTTGCAACAAAAAAGAAATACGATAATTTTACCTCGGACGAATAAAAAAGGTGGACGGAATCTCGCTAAACAAAGACTGAACATAACAACATAACATAACATCACGCCTGTATTTCCCCGAAGGGGTAGGCAGAGGTGTATGGTACACCCACATTTCGCCAGTTATGTTGTAAGTCCCATGTAATAGGGGGCGAGCCTATTGCCATTAACCGGGCACAAATCCAAACTCCGGGCTGCTACTGAGAATTTCCTAATGAAAAAACCCAATAACACTTTGCCCGACCCGGGAATCGAACCCAGGACCTCACGCACAGCAGTCGCGCTTGCAACCAAGACAAAACAAAACCAACCAAGACTGAAGCACTTCATTTTTTCCTAAACCCACTAATTTCGAAAGCATTTAACACATCAGATTGATACTGTTATTTTATTTGTGACACTACAACAATGAGCACCGTCACACGAGATTGTTGCGTAATCGCGGCTTTTTGGCATACTATGGATGTGAAAGTGTGCCCGTACTTTTAAGCGAGCCGTGTTACTATGGGTGCTTCACTTTTTGTGTAGCGAGATTCCGTCCGCCTTTTTTATTCGTCCGAGGTAAAAGTATCGTAGTTCTTTTTTGTTGCAAACTGTTCAGCTATGTTCCCAGGGACAACTGTCATGCTGGCACTTCACTTGGCGTAAAAACTATTAAATTTAATTGAATCGTATTTGTCTAAATATTCCAAATATTCAAATTATTTAGTCAAAACAAAATATATCCTAACTCTATTGAAATTAAAGATAATTTTGTATTAGATAAATAACTTGGATATTTGTGAAAATACGCCAAGTGAAGTTCCAGCATTAGGGCGACATTAGCGTCATTCTGACGGTTGTCAATACTGAGTCCCATATTTCGGACTGATTTTTATTTTTTGCCCCCACCGCGAAACTCCTGAATCCATCAGGCGCGGCCTGCCAGATCGATCGGTTTACGCTAAAGGGTCCTTCAGGCTAGTAATTACCTAAGTCTCATCCACGACAAAATTACCTGAGCATTTTGGGCGTTATCTCTTTAGTCCAGTGATTTTCAACCTGTGGGTCGCGACCCCCTCGGGGGTCGTTATCCCTGAACAAGGGGGTCGCTGTCCCTTAAAATATAAATAGCTTTTTAGTTCTTAATAAAAAGCCTTACATATCCTATGTCTAGCGAAAGGTGAGGGGGTCGCGGGCACATTTTTACCAAAGGTGTCGCGTTATGGAAAAGGTTGAAAAGCACTGCTTTAGTCCATTAGGAGTCTAGTCTGCAGTGTAGTTATCGCTATCAGTATTCCTAAGCCGCGGTCCCCGCAGCCTGACGGGGCGCGGTCGCTTCCGCTGCGGCTCTGCAGTGGCGGCGGCCGCGTACAGCTCGTCCAGACAACACCGCGTGTCGCCTTCCTTCAGCCCGGACGTGTACGGACAGAATGGCGTCGAGAAGTCCTCGAGGCAGTACGCTCCTGATGCACTGGAATCAAAACGTACAGGAATTGGTTAACGGGGATTGAGGGTCTGTGCACATAAACCGGCTCGGAGAACATCGGAAAGTTTTTTTTTTTCACACACACACCGAAATTTTTTGGTGACGGATTTATAGGATTTTTTTGTAGACCGTCTGGGAGAGAGCACGCTGCATTAAGAGCACCCGACCAACTCGCGTTTACCTAGACAAAACTCCAAGAAAGAAGCCGACAGAAGTATCCAATTGGGCTGGGCAGCATTTGGCAAACTTCGCCGAGCCTTCTTGTCGCCTATACCGCAAAACATGAAGACGAAGTTCTTCAACCAGTGCGTCCTGCCTGTCATGACTTACGGTGCCCAGACATGGACACTGACACTTGGGCTAGTCCACAAATTCAAAGTCGCTCAGTGAGCTATGGAGCGAGCGAGCTATGCTTGGAGTTTCTTTGAAGGATAAAAAAAAAAAAAAAAAAATAATATAACGTTACGGATGAAATCCGTAACGTTATTATCCGGACAAGAACTGGAGTGACCGACATAGCTTGTAGGATCAGTTGCTCATCAAACTAGAAGCTTAAGTGGCAGTGGGTTGGCCATGTCTGTCGAAGGACCGATGGCCGCTGGAGCAGACGAGTCCTTGAGTGGAGACTGCGAATCGGTAAACGCAGCGTAGGGCACCCCCCCACCAGGTTGACCGATGACCTGAAGAACGTGGCTGGGGGGTACTGGATGCGGAAGGCAGAGGACCGAGTGTTGTGGCGCAACTAGGGAGAGGCATATGTCCTGCAGTGGACTGCGATAGGCTGAGTTGATGACCAGCGAGTGCGAGTGTGTGAAATGTAAAAATAAACCTTATTTCAATGTTGTAAAACTTTACTTTAAGTTGATGAAAATTTGCTTCGCTCTCCGAGCCGGTCTATGTGAACGGAAGTCATGAAAACCAAATAATTATAACAAGTAACAACTATTGCTATCAATGACCTCGTTTCCTTAATGTGATTTCCAAGGTAACAAGGCTCTATCATCTTGTCAGCATATGTTCCTCCGAGCCTATTCCCAACTATATTGGGGTCGGCTTCCAGCCTAGGCAAATGTTTAAGTCTAAAATAATGAGGCAGAAAGGAACCCAGTTGAAATCGCGAAAATGTTGAAATTGTTGCTGTTTAAAACGGCACGAAACAGCGGCCAATTCTTACGAATAGCACCGACAGAAGGACTTTTGGACTCTCGTGATTTTTACTTTTGCATTATTCAATCGTGTCGTATATTACCGATGGCCGTTGAGGCAGACGTGTTCTTAAGTGGAGATCGCGAATCGCTTAACGTAGGGATGGACGCCCTCAGGCTCGGTGGAGCGATGATATTGGCAAGATGGCTGGTAGCAACTGGATTCGAGTGGCCGAGGATTGCTGTCAGTGGCGTACCATTTGAGAGGCATGTCCAGCAGTGGACTTATATAGGCTGATGACACAGACCTAGACGCCGATAAGCCGGACATCCCCGGTCACAACGCATATGCAGTAGCACTGCATATCATACGCCTCGCCACCAATCAGGACGTCAGTCCGTCAGCGAGCGGCACCAATCATACCACCGAACTTTGAGCCGACCAATCATAAAGCGTCGTCCGCCCCCCGGTCCCCACCAACATTCTACGACTGCGTTCTCATGTAAAACTTTGTTTAAGCGGCGTCTTGAAGCTTACTGGTCTGTGGCTAATGATGATGATGATGATTGTATACTAACGTCATGGGCGCGGGCTGGCCTATGGGCACGGGCAGCGCGGCCGCACGGGACGGCAGCACCCGCACGGCGCAGCGCCGCCCGCACGGCACCGCCTCGCGCGATCTGAACAAGCTCTCCGCCTGGTAGCAGATCGACCAGATGTGGCTGCACAGCGCCTCGTCTGTGCCAAACAAAAAAGTCACAGTTAAATCAGGAACTAGAGTCCGTTTCATGAAAAAACTCTCACGGCAGAAGCATAGAATAGGTAATAATAGTCTTCTCTTTTCTTATGGCAGAAGGATCCAACAGCATCTGTCATTCCTTATTGCCTATGAAATAAAGTTGCCTTTACAATACCTAACTGGCCGCCTTGACTAGCAACTGCCTCACCCGAGGGACTTCTTTCGTGAAATAGACTACCTATTCATTATTAGAAAATGTACGTTAACGCGTGGCGATCGATAAGTTGCAATTTAGCTTGAGCGCTTTCTTCAAAATGAAAGAAGTGCAACTTCGGTTCTGTTATGATATGAGTTACCTAATAGTTATTTTGTGGTAAAACCTTTAGAAGTGACTACAAGAAAACCTTCAAAAAAAGATATGGAAAACTAAACAATGTGAAACCACGTGAGAAAAGCTACACACTTGAGTGTCCCTTGCCCCAAAAAGTTCTCAGTGTTGTGTGTTGTCCGCTAACCCGCAGTAAGCCGGCATGGTGGAATAAAGGCCTAAATCATTTTCATTCTGAAAAGAACTTCCGTCAGCGGTTTTGCTGAACAAATTTGACATGGGAGTCGCGAGCCTTAGAGAAAAGAGCATAAGTACACTTTAAAAAATCGACGTATCAGTGACTCCCCTGGTGTTGCAGATGTCCATGGGCGGCCGGCGGTGATTGCTTATCCATCAGGTGACCTAACTTGATCGTTTGTTCCCCTATATTATAAATAAAAGTTTTTCGTATTTGTCGTGATACACCTCATAGCAACACAATTTCTGAGAAAATTTCAACCGGTTACCTATTACCGTTCAAAAGATACAGCCCTGTGACAGACAGACGGACGGACAGCGTAGCGAGAGTAATAGGGTCCCGTTTGGCACCCTTCGGGTACGGAAACCTAAAAAGAGGTGGGTGCCGAGCAGCGGGAAAGTAATGGCCTCATAATGGTGTGTTTTACATTTTGTCGATTCATGTTAACACTAATGTAGGGAACTAGGGAACACCTGATTTATTTTCGCGATTTCAGGGTTGGTCTCATAGTAAAAGTTGTTCAAATTGATGATTAGGTACACACGGCCACACATCAAGCTATACAAATCCAGTATAAGCTGACCTCGCATTGTAGAGACTTTATTTATTTATTTATTTATATATGCTTTATTGTACACCATAAAAACATACAATTGAATATGCATTTAAACTATTGTACAAATAGAAGCCTTATTGCGATCAGCGATTTCTCCCAGTAGCTTTACCATGAGTTTACACGGCCAAAACTCGCTAGCGTCTCCGTAAATTATTTACATGAAAGATTGTACAGCGCCCCTAGCGGTCACAGAAATAATTAAAATTCGTACCATGAGTACTATAGATTTCGATAGGTAAGAAACCTCACGTAATCTATTCGATAGTCACTAACGTTTTGCAGCAGTTACCATACAAAACGGCACCATGAGTCACAAATTCGACAGACGCTATCGAAAAATACGCTTGCGATAGTAGTTACGTAGCTCACTAGCATTTTGAGGTGTGAAACATATGTTTACATAATAATTAAATACGTTTTAGAGTATATTAAAGTCAAAATAATGTCTGAAAGAGCTTATTTAATGAGTATATGAGTTGAGCCTAGCTAAATTTACACTTTTAAAGTTTCAAGTGGCTTTGCTTATCTACCTAATTTACCTGCGTTGTTTAGGGGCAACTATTTGGAAATTTTGTACCTTTAAGTTTGAAATAATTTATTAGAAACATACCTTTCCATGAACTTCGCCAACAATTGAAATTGTGACCCACTCACACACCCACTGTGTCTTCATTGTTTTCTATTTTATAAATAAACTTATCAAAAATGCCGCGAGCCACACACAATCACACAACGTCAACAAAATTACAAATAATTTAATAGACGACACGACTATGAAATATTTCAAGGTATAAACATTCAATAATCACTAAATACCATAAGCACTTCACTAACATAAACACAAACCGCTGACCTTTCAATTTCAGTCGGAATATTTCGTGTTGACTGTTATAACATATTTAGCATAGCGATACCACTACATTTTTAACATATGAGCCGTTCTCTCTTCTTTGTACTGAGAGAGAAAGAAAGAGAACATGAGTGATGTTAGCTAGTTAACTACGTTATACCAACATAACAGTTCAAAGACGATCGAGCTTACTCTAGCGCCTCCGTAAGGATCCGTAAAACTCATGGTGCAAGCATTATCGAAATCTATTTGAACCACGTTAACACGCTAGCGAGTTGGACGCTAGCGAGTAATTTTACGATAACAACTCATGGTAGGCGTACAGGCAACCTTAGGATGGACAAGAATGAACTGGACAGAAAATGGGGTTGTCAGATGTGCAAATCAAATGACTTTCCGTACAATGAGAGGTCAGCTTAAACTGGAAATACAACATGTTGCTCTGCATTCGTGCCATATTTAAGGAGATGACTATACCACTGATACTGAACACGAATCAGTAAAAAAAACAATACCAAAAAAGAAAATATTTTATTAAATACCTATTTGTTAACAAACAAATTCCCCCCGTGTGTCACGGGCGATACAAAAACGATGCGTGCGACACCACTAAAACAATTTGCAGGTATTTCCACCCTTTGACAATGCCGCCGATGACGTATTTTCCGAGTCGTTCGGGATTTATTCTCGAACCCTCGCTATGTTTCTAAGTGAAAATGTAGGTATTAAATAATCGTAGATTTTTTCAAGTATTTTTAGGTGACTAAGCACATTATTTATCATCAGATCTAGAAATATGGCACGATTACAGATCAACACCTTGTTTAATAATATAGCTTGATATGTAGCCGTGTGTACAAGGTTTAGCTTGATATGTAGCCTTGTGTACAAGGGTTGCTCATGAATTCAAAATCATTCTGTATAATACTGACTGGGAGTATCCTCGCAGTAGGGCTGGCTGCGGCCCCCGTTGAGGCAGAAGTCGGCGTGGCCGAGGCGCGCGGCGTCGCCGTAGCGGCCCGCGTTGGTGTGCAGCACGTGCACGGCGCGCGCGTCGCCCGCGTCCAGGCGCAGCGCCGGCGCCGAGCGGATCAGCGGCCGCGCCGGGTCCAGCCCTGCACTCACAAGATGCTGTGTACAACTGCCTACCTTCTATTCAATTATTCAGGCTGACAACACCTAAAAAATCAGACCTCTGCGGTCACTGTCGTTTCGTACAGAACTGAAAGAGAGGCAACGAGCCGAGGGACGTCGGATACGCCGCTCAACTTGAATGAAAATTAACAATTTATTTTTTTAATAAAAAACTAAAAGCTTATTTGAAAAACAGAAACAACAAATGTTTAGCTTATTGTCTTTCTCAAATGTTTTCTTAATTTTATTTATAATATTTAGTAAATAATAGAGATTGTTTGCTTTAAAGCATGTTGCATGTTGCAAAAAAATAAAAGTATCAAAATTATTCGTGCTAACGGTTCAGCACTCACGCACACAGAGGAACCATTGTATCGTGCCGTAGTGAGTGTGCCATTCGATAAATCGTGCAGATTTTGACTTGCGCTAAATCGAACATACGCTCTTAAGAGGTTTTAGTTTACAATTCTTTTCTATAGAGAAAACTTCAAGAAAACGTGTTTTGGGCACAATACAGTTTCAGAAAATACGATCAAGATTAACATGTATTTTTTTCACTGCCACAAACTGAATAGATACAGCTAAAAATGTTTTTAAAAGAAGCCTATTTGGGGTATTTGGCTGTTGTCAGCGTCTTAATAAAGCAAAGATAATACCTATACTAAAATTGAAGAGTGTTGAGTGTTGATGTCCCACAGTAGGTATTTTTGTCTGTCGTGCCCTACCGAACGAGTTAACCACCTTTGGTTATTTGTTCTGTGAGTTAACCCTAACCTGCCTATTACACCGAAGAGTAATAAGGTAAAACTTCATCAATTCAGCCTATCGCAGTCCACTGCTGGACATAGACCTCTCCAGTCCCAAGTTCACTCGGTCCTCTGCCTTCCGCATTCAGTATCCCCCAGCCACGTTCTTCAGGTCGTCGGTCCACCTGGCAGGGGGGCGCCCTACGCTGCGTGTGCCGATTCGCGGTCTCCACTCAAGGACTCGTCAGCTCCAGCGGCCATCGGTCCTTCGACAGACAAAGCCACATCAGCTTACTGAACCTACAAGCTATGTCTGTCACTCCGGTTCTTCTCCGGATAATCTCGTTACGGATTTTATCCTTCAAAGAAACTCCAAGCATAGCTACTAACTTAACTTAGGTAAAACTTAGCAATGGACAAATACCAAATACTTACAAGCTACAGTAGGCACACAACATGTAGTTATCAGAAATGCGTGGCCATGTTTTAAGAGCCTATTCAGGGCAAATTATAGAACAACTTTAGTCCGCACAGCGATTTTTATTCGCGCACTGAGATGTTTTTTCCTCTACGATTATTAAATTTTTAATCGCGAGTGCGAGCACCTGCATAATTATTATTATTATTTATTATTTATTTATTTTACTTTAATTAAAACGGCTGGATGCCAATTACAAAAATTAAAGACAAAAATTAAATTAATTAACATAACATTAAAGAAAAATTAAATAATTATATAAAATATTAATAATACATACTTTCATACACTCATCTCGCAGTACTCCAGACATACTGACAAAATCGTCTTCCATTCGTCGGCAAACACATCACAGTCAGACTTGGCGTCCAAGAGGGCGTTAAGTGCAGTGAGTGTGCGTGGGATGGGAGAGAAGGCTCGCGAGACGGTGTTGCACGTAGGAACGGCAAATAATTGATGCCTCCTGCAACGGCTATAATTGACTGGGGCGTACAATCTGGATAATTCGTCATGTAGATAATAATGATTCATAATGATTCCATGTGTTACAGATTTTGCGATAAGAAATCGCGTGAGGAAAAATCGCTGTGCGGGTTTGGCCTTACTATAGGACCAACCATGAAATCGCAAAAAACAGCTGTTCCCTACTAAAATCAACGATGTCGCTCGACAAAATGTGTGCGTGTGTGACCCTGTAGTCCGTGGTAAAAGTTGTTTAATAGCATCCCCTGAATGAGCTCATTAAATATGACTACCCATTTCTGATACACGTTGTGAGCACGTTCCATAATCTTTACAATATCCTTCAAGCTATAAATAAATACTTAGTTGGTGTTACCTACAAAGATGTTCATTTACAATCAGGATTTGATTTTAGAGAAGAGACGAAGATGCTTACCGGAACGGAAAAGGGTTGACGTAGAAGCTATACTGTCACAGAAGAAGGAAGGGAATCCATGTTCTTATAAGGAGTTGTAAATGCCGAGTCATATACGTACCGATAATTCTATTGAGTCTGAACGTCAAATAGTTGGCAATGATGCCACACAGATGCGCTCCAAGCGAGTGGCCGACACAGGTAAGGTTGTCGGTCCTCAGGCCAGCGCGGCGTAGGGCAGAGAGTGCGTCGGCCACGCAGCGAGCAGTGGGGCGCAGGTTGTGCACGGCTGCCACATAGCACGGTGGCTGGCACAGCGCACCCCAGTCTAGCATGAACACGTTGTAGCCGCCACGACGCAGATACGCTGATAACAACAGTTCATCATCACCAGACTATTATTGTCCCACTGCTGGGCACGGGCCTCTTCCAAGAATGAGAAGGTTAAGGCCGTAGTCCACCACGCTTGCCTACTGCGGATTGGTGGACTACACACACCATCGAGAACTGTATGGAGCACTCTTGGGTGTGCAGGTTCTCTCAAGATGTTTTCCTTCACCGTTAAAGCAAGTGATAATCGAATATAACCGTTTAAAGCACAGTCTAAGGAACTCTAGCTCTGCTCGTTAAAGTAAGTGATACCTAATCAAATTTCTGATTCACACATGAATTCTAAAAGTCAGTGGTGCAGGCCAGGTTCGAACTCAGACCCTCGTGCATGCAAGGCAAGCGATCACCGCCAGGCTATCACAGCTATGCTGCAGTAACAGGTACACACGGCTATACATCAAGCTGTACATTTCCAGTATAAGCTGACCTCGCATTGTATAGATTTTCCTTACAACGCGAGGTCAGCCTTTACTGGTTTTTTACAACTTGATGTGTAGCCGTGTGTACGATGATAACAACAAATAGGGCGTTAATTTAAAAAAGTCCAGCCGGATTTTGTCGCAGCAGGCTAAGACTTTGACCCTTTTTAGGTCTTTTAAATAATTCAGGTACTAAATCAGGCTCTGCGTGATGCCACACACACGAGTTTGCCGGCCCTGTACCCTAGATGCTCACATGAGAAGACGCGGAAGTCAAGAACGGAAGAATCTAGGAATGAATATGCCTCTCACTCTCTCTCGATAGGGATCCTCGGTTTTGTCAATCAAATCAACTGCCTTTAAGTTCCACTAGAAATGTGCAAGATAGCTAAGCATTGAGCGAGGAATGCGACGTGCGCGGCTAGCAAAATGAAGCAATCCTGTTGATGGATTATTTGCTAGCACATCCCTGGTGGAACGGTAGTCTAATGCAGGTAAGTCTAATATAATATTGACGGTCACATTCTGTCATTAGTATTATCAAAGCATCTCAAAGCTGATAAGAGACAAAACCAAAGGCGTGATGGGGTCGAGATATTTATTGGCAAGTAACAAAAATATGCACAGAAATTAATAATTATGAATTCGTGTCAATGTCTATGTTTAAATCACGTGTTTGGACCTTTTGAAATATCGTAAGTCTTGTGTGTAAGCAAAATAAGCTACGCTACGTAACTATTTCGAAACATGGGTACATGGAAAAGACCCTTTCAAGGTTTAATAAAAAAATATAAAGGAGTGAGTGATTTCCGTGGACGGGACACGAGCCGGATTTCTATTAGGTTTTCAAAAACGCCTTCGGAAATGGCTTTCCCATCAATCAGAAAAATTTACTACTGATACAATTTTCGCGACTGTCAACGCTGATATGCAGTTCATTGAACTGTTAGAGTGCAACATTGGAGAAAGCCGTGGGAGCCGCTTGCTCCGCGCATTGTAATGCGGCGCCGGCGCGTGCGCAGCTCACTCTGTTCCTGCCGACATCGACATCACAGTATCACAGTATTGTACGAAACGAACATACACTTTCACCTTTCTTGTTGACGATCCAGGAAAAGCTGATAAATGGTAATGAATGGCCCGATGCTGTGGTTTTGCGTACAAAGGACTGTATTTGCGTTACAAAGCAAAGAGACCAAGCTAAGAATTTTCTTTTTCACTAGAAGGATGATAAATAGATATACGACCAACTACTCAATACTACTCAATTAGAAAGAAATCTGGGATTTAGCCTTGGTAACAGTATTCAGAGACAGTGGTGTCGATTCTCTTGTTCACGAACTAAACTTATTTTAAACTATCGCTCTCTTTTACTAATAGTAGATACAAGAAAGGGATGGCAACCATTTTAGAACTGTCAAATTAGTTTACGTGTTACATTTCTTTGTATTTTAGTGGGCACGTTCCGAGATCACGACTAAACTTGTATGGAAATTTTAATTCCGTCTAATTTGACAGCTCTAAAATGGTTGCCATCCCTTTCTTGTATCTACTATTAGTAAAAGAGAGCGATAGTTTAAAATAAGTTTAGTTCGTGAACAAGAGAATGGACACCACTGTCTCTGAATACTGTTACCTAGGCTAAATCCCAGATTTCTTTCTAATTGAGTAGTATTGAGTAGTTGGTCGTATATCTATTTATCATCATTAGTTCGTGAACAAGAGAATCGACACCAGTATCAAAATCATGTATTCGATTAACTGTGGATGAACCTAATTATACTTACAAGTTTGTAGGTACTTATTTCATTACTAGACATTTGAGAATTACGAGCATAGTGGAGTATAGTGACTTGGGGTAAGTCGGGACACGGGGTAAGTTCGTTCAAATGGATTTTCCGCAGAAACTGTCGTCATAATATTACGACGCGCACTAAAGTGAGGTGTAGGATAAACTGACGTGACACTCTATTACCCCCAGCAATTAAAAATGTCTCCACACTGCGTAAATTCCATTTGAACGAACTTACCCCGTGTTCCGACTTACCCCAAGTCACCTTACCTACTTTAGAAATTGTTAGAGCTAAAGGCTTCACCTGGAAAGTTTCATGTCATCAATTTCATCTGTATCATAAGTTTTTTCACTGAACCAGTGGGTTTTGTGTAGGAAGAATCTTGTCTCTTACCATCTCTCAGCACGATGATGGGCAAGGTATCGTCTCCGCCTGCGTACCCATGTATCAGCAGCACGTTCTCATGAGATGGATCCCAGCCACTCTGACGCAGCCAGTCCTGACTTCTTAGATCCACCTAGAAAGAAACAGAGTTTAATAAAAATTTGAGGCAAATTTCAAGCTTCAAATAAACATATAAGTCGTAGGACCGCGACGCCGTATAAAAGAACAAAACTTGGAACTGATGTGAACTCTCGACAGGTCTAACTTTAGTAGTAGTAGAGCACCTTTGTGAAAAAGCTCGTCCGGGGAAGCACTACCACCGTACCTACTTCTCCGCCAAACAGTGATGCTTGCATTTCTGTTTCGGTCTGAAGGGTCCGGGTGCCGGTGAAATTACAATCACATGAGACTTTCCATCTTCATGTCTCAGTTTGGCGAACCGACTTGCGGTACCATTTAGGTAACAGCCTAGGTGGTATTGGAGTTGTTATGGGCAAAGGTAACCGCGGGCCTTTAGCTCGTTTCGCCATACTATACTATAAAAAAAAAAAATCGCCGTGCCTGACATTCAGACCAAAAGGTGATGATGACCATATGAAGGCATTAGAAGATATTCTTTTGGTCTGAGGTCTGACACTAAGGTTTTTATTCAGAGACGAAGTTAAAATTATGCTTCCAACTGTCAAAATGCAGTTGGAAACATGAGTTCAGGCAATATTCGTCTCTGAATGTAAGCCTCAAATATTAATTTTATTCGTTCTGAAAATTGGATGTTAAAATCAAATGCAAGTCGGTTGTTTTAAAAACCAGATGACATGAATTTCCTATAAGACTACCTTTGACAAATAATACTGAAACAAACTCAGGGGTCTCTTTTAAAGTCCAGACATGTTGTATTATTTGTGTGAGGACACTGCAGGGCAACAAGACCATTTCTCTGACATTCATTTTGTTATGGTCCCAAAATAGTTCCCTGAGGTATGCCGAGTTTCATAGCATTGCTTAATTTTATTAATATTAGTTTAGTGTACCGAAGTCACAGCTAGTAGGGTCGATTTTAAGAAGATTTCAAGCAGCCGATCGCAATATCTACGGTTGAAAATACCAAGGTTACGCCACAACCACAATTGACACCTTTAAATGCTATGCTATGGTTCTTTGCGTGAACATTTTGCAAGACACACACCTATGTAGCGAATACTGCACCACATGCTATGCACATCGTAATTTTCTAATTATTGCACCGATCGCAGACTTTGTTAATTAAAACATTCTCTGTTGTTTCTTTTTATGTTATGTAAGTTTATTTTCTGTACCTACATAATCTTCTGATTAGTAGTCACTCTATTGTGATTTCGTTTTAGATTAATAGTATTCGTAAACCTTTTTTTTTCTTTTTTTTTGCCGTGGGGAAATCCTCATGGACGCCCTCCGCCCGGGGTAGGCGGAGCCAGTGTCGGACTCTTACCGACTAAAACCACCACGGTGTTCCTTCAACTACCTTAGCTGGGGGCGTGGGAACCCGTGAGTATTCACACAACCACCCCCGACAGGTCCGGCCTGCCACAAGCAGCCGAGCCCCTTCTACCCGTGCGGCCTAACGTTGGCCGCACCCTCTGTAGCGCACACGGAACACTGCACGCCACCTCACCTCATGGGCCTTTACCAGCTGCGCCAGCTATGCCAGCCACGCCATCTGGTCAGGCAGCAGACTATCCCGAGTCTGTTGCTCGCAGGCCCTACCTCCCGTAATTTTTTATAGAGGTTTTCTTCCTCGCGGTCCGGGCCGTGAAGCCAAGACCCTCGGTCCCAAGAGGCGCGAGAACACTACTCAGCGGGCACTCCTGGGGTTACGAGATCGACGGGGGCAGGGAAGGACAGTCCCCCCGCTGCCTGCCCAGTGGCAGGGTGAGTGCACACCGGGCCCGCCCCTACTCCTCCACTGTGCCCTCTGTTGGAAACAGAGGGACACGTGGAGCAACTTCCCACTGGCCCAGAACGGGCCCCTCCCGCGCCAGAATATTCACCACAGGCAATAAAATCCCCGAAGGTTAATCCCTCGAAAGGATTTTATTGCCCGTGCCCAGGATGCACCGGCCAAACAACTGCCGTTCCCTCCAGACGTGTCCAGAACGACAAGCAGCCGTCAGGCACACGTGGAGGTTTTCTGGCCAGCACCCCTAGTATTCGTAAAGCTGTATGTTAATGTGTTTACTCACTATAACTTAAGCAATTTCCGTGTAGTGTGATTGAAAACATTAAAAACATAATCGAGATTAAGTTACACTGTAAAATAACGAAATGCGTTTGAGTCCCGAACTATGGAATATGGAACGCAATTTAAAATAGTGCAAGTCTGTTTGGATTCAAGGACAGTCCAAATAGTAAAAAGTAGGTTTCTAACACGATTCTTGTGGAGTGGTTGTAAATTCAGTACCAATGCTATGAATGGACAGTATGTGGACGCAATAACTTATGAGTCCCGCGAAGGAGTCCCCTTGAGGACAGGTAGCGGTATTTTGGACGCATTCTTACTTACTGTCACACTGCGCATATCATAATGAGAAAAAGTGAAACTTAGCACCACTGTCAGTCAATTCAGTCACGGGTTCGATCCTGTGTCAACATTGACATGGTAAAATGGCCCACATATTGTTTGCAAATTCTGAATGTTGAATTGAATGGCTAAATAGCATCACGCACAACACATAGGCAGTAGCTAATGAATGAGACGGAAATGGTTCGTGTGTAAAACTGCGTATCTGCAATACAGAGCGTCATAGAAGACCGACACATCTGCAGTTCCATCGTTCTTCATACAACCCTGTATTGCAGATACGTCTTTGTTCTTCGCAGGGGTCGACCTAATCAACATTTTGTAAGCGTCTTCTCATGTTCAAGATACGTTTACCTTTTTTTTTAGTTTGTGAGGAGGAAACCTCCAAAAGTATGCCGGCCGTATAGTGGATGGAGGCCGGGGTGTGTTGAATTTTTACCCACTAAAACCCTCTGGTGGCCGTCTTCAGCACAATAAGGGGGAACTCTGGGAATGTTTTATGCCTCCGGAGCCCTTCCTGTGCCACGCCTGTAAGGCACGTCTCAAGGGGGATTATTTTGCCTCCCTGTACACCTGGTGTGGTGCATACGGCGGCACGTTACGATACGGCACCGATATGTTTAGTACGTACCTTTCGTGTTCTGTGATTTAGTATGACCTGGGCCCACATCAACTCAGCCTATTGCAGTCCACTGCTGGACATAGGCCTCTCACAAGTTGGCCACAGCACTCGGTCCTCTGCCTTCCGCATGCAGTCCCCCCCAGCCACGTGCTTGAGGTCGTCGGTGCACCTGGCGGGGGGGCGTCCTACGCTGCTTTTGCCGATTCGTGGTCTCCACTCAAGGACTCGTCTGATCCAGCGGCCATAGGTACTTCGACAGTCATGGCCAGCCCACTGCCACTTCAGCTTACTGATCCTACAAGCTATGTCGCTCACTCCGGTTCTTCTCCGGATAATAGCTTCATAGCTCGCTGAGCGACTTTGAATACGTGGACTAGCCCAACTGTCAGTGTCCACGTCTCGGCACCGTAAGTCATGACAGGCTCGGTTGGTTGTAGGCGACGAGAAGACTCGACGAAGTTTGCCAAATGCTGCCCAGCCCAACTGGATCCTTCTATCGGTTTCTTTCTTGAAGTTTTCTCTACCAAGCTGAATTAACCGATTACATAAACGAACTGCAGTAAAGAAAAGCAGCGTCTCTGCAACTATTTGTATTTTTTACCTGAATCTGACAAGAGTGCCTGGGTGAAGCAACGTGGATAGCGCAAGCAAAGCGTGCGCACAAACTTTTCAGTGTTTTTGCGAAAACATGACATCAAAGGTATGTAGCTATTTGTGAACTATAATTATTATTTGATATGACTCTGCACATATTAATATACATTCGAGATCATGAATGATGAAATGATTCTGTATTACAAATACAGAATTAAACGAACAAACGATTATTGAACTTACATTTTGTACGTTTTATTAAAAAAATCTTAACGAACTGCGAAAACTAATTGCGTGTTGATAAATATAGACACGTGGGAACATCGATCACAAACAATGTATCAGGCGGATAATTATTAGCAATCTTCCTTTCTAATGTAAGTAAATGTAAACAAGACACTATAACAATGCTGTCGTTTCTTGCAAAAACTCTGTTTGCATATTCATTCATTACGCAATATTGCTGGATCCTAAACGCAGTTTGGATATTGTCATCAAATAAAGAGAGCTAAAGATCGAAGGTTATAACAAAAGATCTGCTACGATGAGAAGGACAGTTAAGATAAGTTTTATTTATCGATTTTTTTTAAGCTTGTAAAGTCCCTATTATGTTCAATCAGGGGCCTCACTCCCGACTGGTTCGAGTTCTGAACCAAATCGAGCTACTGGAGTACGAATTGACACTAACTCGAATACAGATTCTATTGATACAGAACTCGATCCAGTCGGAAGTAAGGCCCCAGGTCTGGTCCTGTGTTCCACACTTTTATCGCCCTACAAACTTGCTACCCTGGGCTAATTACCTCTTACGGCACATAAATTACTATAGGTAATTCCTTTTATAATTAAGTTCTATAATTTCTCGTTGTTTGGTGTTTAATGGTGGTACCATAGAGTTATTATACTGATTAATGGAAATGTCTTTGGGTGGTACCTAATCAAGTCCATGGTAAAAACAAATAGGATGGAAAAAGAAGGATCCAGAATAAGTTAGAATACTCACAACATTCTTGACAGGATCCGCTTCAGTATACAGGTGCAGGTTCACGTCAGGGTCGGGACACACCTCCTTCTCTCGTCGCCACACACAGTCTTCAAAGGTAGCGTTCCCGTAATCGGTGTGCAGGAACAATGCCTCTTTGATCGGATTTCGCTGGGACAATGTATCTGCATGAAGAATGGAATTCAGTTGTAGATCAAACATAGATGATGGATTATTGGTGGATAGCTGAAAGATAATTTTTAAAACTGAAAATGTTTGAAAGGCTTGATAGGTACGTGTTATTTCTAAATCCAACAAATTCGTAGAGAAAACGATTTTTGATGATGAAAATGTTATTAGCATGATGTATTGTGTGTGTGATGTTATTTGTGATTGTTGATTGTTTGTTGTGATTTTTAATGTTTTCAACGTAGATTATAAATATTTTATTGGCAACCTGACATTATTAAAACTATCAACAGTTTAGAATACCTTGTGCTTACTTCGGAAATTATGGAATCTGTTTTGTAATCATTAGACAAACTAATCAATAGCCAACAGTACCTAATACACACCTACAAATGGTGGAAACGCTACATTATGGTAGTCATCATTCCGAAAATATTTAATGGTTACGTATGTCTGTGTGTGATGTATCATTTTATCGATGGTGTAATCTACTATACGGGTAATAACGAGTTTATGCAATGATTTCAGTGAAAGAGACTACACAATCATATTATACTCACAAAGCAAAGATACCTATGTTGGTAGGTAGTCAACGAGAGGGAACGGATTGGCAAATTTTATTGTAACCTGCACCTTCACCAGAAGTCACCACTTATGTTGGTGCGTGGGTGCACAAGGAAGCTAAGCTTGAGTTGAGCATTTAATTGCATACTATCTATGCATTAGTAATGATGTTGATACTTGATACTATCACTAAAGATTACATTAGTTATAAAGCATGTGAGTGTATCTTGTAATTCCGTGTGGTGCCGGACGTAAAGAATTGCACCCCTCTATCTTCTCATGAGTGTCGTAAAAGGCAACTGAGGATGGGCAGCAGCGTTCTCTGAGTATTTAAACATTTAAACAATCAACTGCGATTGACAAACCGCCTGCCAAGCGCGGCGATTATGGCATATCCACCCCCTTCGGGGTAGGCCTTTGTTCAGCAGTGGACGTTTTTCGGCTGAAATGATGAATGATGAGTGTATCTTGAGTAGTCTGATTATGGTTCTTGCTCAAAATGGGACGTAGGAAGGATGTAGGTGTATATGCTTGCTAAGATAAGTAAGTAATTGGGGGTAAAAGGCACGTATGCAACGTGTAATTGAAATAACTGAAAACCTCTTAAGGGGTCATTGTACTCATTAGTATAAATAACTTACTATGAGGCCGACACTGAGATCGCGAAAATAAAAATCTGCTGTTCCTTAATAAATCGACAAAATGTAGGGAGTAGCCGTTTTTTTTCGCGATTTCACGGTTGTTCCCATAGTAAGAGTTGTTCATAATGATGAGAACAATGACCCCTTAAGAGGTTTTCAGTTATTTCAATAACACGTATAGCTGGTATGTAATGGGAAAACCAAGGGAAGTCTATTATTCCTTGTTTTCTATTATTCCTTGTGCAGGTATCGTATTGGGATACAATTATATAGAGCATTGACAAAGTATTAGAAACCTTGTAGGATAATATTGTAACTTTATTATACATTCCCCTTCCCTCCGGACCTCGACTACGAGCTGACGTCTCTCAGTGCTACACAGTTTTATTTTAATGTAATAAATCAATTTTTAAATCATTTTAAAATCGAGCGAAATAATAGGATTGCATAAATTCAGGAAGCTCATACTCGCACTCCTGCGCTTAAGCTGCCATCTTGAAGACCTGCGGACTCCGCCTTATTGCGCACGACCACCTCGCCTGTATCGTGCTGCCTCCCTCACGCAAGCCCTGCCCTCCGCTACAGACAATACAAGGTACGCGCCACCATCTTGCTACAGACAAAAGCCCCGCCCTTGCAGGTGACGTCGCCGCTTTACGGATTCACTGCAGCTTTGTTATGCGCGCCTAGTACTCAAGGATTGCTTGACTTGAACTAACATTATAAACTCTTGAATACAGATAACAATAAATCCGCAGATATTGTTTTTATGTTACATATTGCACTGTAATCCAAGTCCGTATCGGGCTTATTCAAAAGTCCTACCTGGCAGATGCTTTTATTAATTATCTATTGAGGCAAAAGGAGACATAAGCATTCTTATCGATTGCTATTTCAAGGCTTGTGGGCGGCTGAGGGATGGGTGATTTTTGTTTTTGGGTACCTACTCTAGAGTGACAATTATACCATACCACAATTATTTCCCAAGCCGTATCGAGTCAAGACCTTCTACAAGCACATAATATCCTGGTACTTTACCGCAAAAATGCCGCTGAATCGGACACCACCGAGTTCGCCTGCACTGCCCGTGGTTGCTCCTGCACCGCTCGCAATTGCGGCAGCGACGCCTGCTCTGCCGCCGCTAACAACTAAACTGCCCTCAACTATGCATGTTCAAGAAAGCTCGTCTGAACCTAACCTAAACCAAAAGGTAGAACTGTTCACCGAACCGACCCATTTATCTTCATCGAATATTACTGTACGTAATAAATCTAAGCGTAGAGGAAGCCACGAAACTGACCTGTCTAGCTTCATGACAGAAATAAGGGAAATGCTATCAGACTTCAAAGATCAGCAAGATATAAAAATTGATAAAATTTATACTACGATTGAAGAAATTAAGGCTCAAAACTGTGGTATTCGAGACTCAATGGATATTATGACTAGTAAATACGAGTCATTAAAGTCTCAAATTGATAATTTGGAGATTGAAAGACAAGCTAATCAACAGTGTTTAGAGTCCCTTTTAATCAAGATTGAACACCTAGAACGCAGTTCCAGATCTACATGCCTTGAAATTAGAAACATACCTACTGAAAAATCTGAAAATAAGATCATTCTTTTGAACACTATTATAAATACGGGCTCCATCTTGAATGTCCCTATACAGCCTTTTGAAATAAAAGATATCTACCGAATAAGCACCAAAGACCCTGCGAATAAAACCATTATAGTGGATTTCACTAGCGTTCTCCTAAAAGAAAAAGTAATTGCCATGTTCAAAAAGTATAACAAGGAAAATTCGAGACTGTCAACTGAAACCCTAAGAATTAGTGGGCCTTCCAAGCCTATTTTCATATCAGAGAATTTAACTTCTACCATGAAGAGACTGTTTTTTCTGGCAAGAGACTTCGCAAAGTCTAATGAATATAAATTTTGCTGGACGGCCGGTGGAAAAATATTCATAAAACAAAAAGAGGGCTTATCATCGATACGTATTAACAATGAGTCAGATCTTCAAAAACTGAAAGCCACTAATTGACTAACCAAGTGGTACTCTTGCATGCTTTTTGTTTTACAATTTTTTTTTTTTTTTTTTGTTTATTATCACTACTTGTACTAAGATAACAAATATCACTATGTATTTGAAAGTAATAATAAGTTCATGTATTTACACTATTCACCCACTTCATTCATACTTACTTACTCTTGAAAACACTTCTACACATTCAAAACAGGTTATCACTACACTCATCTCGAATTTCATCACCTACTCACACTCACAACTAACACTATGGCCCTCATTGAACCCTTCAACCACATATTTATATAGTTATGAATTACAATTCAAGAAGTTTCGTGTCCACTTGTTTTATAAAATAACTCTAAATGGATGACAGTAATACAGTTGGTAATGACCTTGATATGATTTCAGTATCTGAATCGCTCATTTGTTCTCCTGAGGTCTGCTCTAGCATGTTGAATCCGTCTGAGACTTCCTGGAAAATTTTATCCGTAAATATCAGAAGCATTAATGCTAATTTTGATAGCTTGATTGTTCTTCTGCAAAGACTTAACACTCCACCTGATATTATAACTCTGTCAGAGTGTTGGTTAAGTAAAGCCCCTATTATTCCAATCTTACCTGGTTATGTATCATACAAAAGCAAGTTCTCTAATCAGAATGAGGGTGTGGTTATTTATGTGGATAGCAGGATCGAACACACAATTTCTGAACCTGACATTATTGACGCTAATTGCCTTATATTCAAGCACCATCAAGAAATAGCTATAGTTTCAGTTTACCGTTCACCTTCCTATAAAAATTCTGACAGCTTTGTTACGTCTCTTGACACTATTTTAAAATCACTCAATTCATCTAAAACTGTCACAATTGTTGGTGACATTAATATAAATATTGGGAATAACAAAGATAGTTCTGCTGACCTATACCTAAACATGACCTCGTCTCACGCCTTGCTACCTGCTCATGTCTTCCCCACGAGGAATATTAACTGTCTGGATCACGTTATGCTTAAAAGCAATAATAAGGCTATTACATTTGTTATGGATTCTTTTATTACTGACCATGCACCTGTACTACTTTCCTGTGCACGTCAAGTCAAAGCTAGCTCAATGAAAACCTCACTTGAGCGTATAGATATTCCAGAAGTTGTTAAAACGCTCAGTGATACTGATTTTTCTCAAGTTTTGCAAGAAAATGACGCAGAGAAGGCTTCAGAGTTGTTCATTGACATTTTGTCGAGAGTCATAAAATCTCATTGCAGCGTGGTTCAAATATCACGGAGAAAAAAGATCCTTAAGCCCTGGATTACTCCTGGCCTTTTGCGATGCATTCGTAATAGAGACAACCTGTATCGAAAAACTAAAAAAGCACCTTTAAACCACATCCTAAAAATAACTTACTGCCGGTATAGGAATTTCTGCAACAACCTTTTAAAAAAGATTAAAAGGGAATACGAGAAAAATGAGCTTCAGAAGGCCAGGAGAAACCCTAAAGCCACTTGGAAAGCGCTGAAAAAAATAGCTTATTTAACTAGCACTAAAACCTCATCTATTGAATTGCTTAAAATTAATGACAATAATCCTGTAAAGTCTGTCGAAACCGTGAACAGTTTCTTTGCTGGGGTTGGACAGAACCTAGCAAGTAAGTTAATCTCTGGTTCCTTAAATCAAAATGATGACTCGCTGGATTGGAATGCAGGATTACGGCGGCAGTCTCAGCTAAACTCTATGGCATTGCTAGAAATTGAAATTGATGAAATTGAGCACACTATCCTTGGTCTCAAAGAAAACTGCGCATTGGGTTGGGATAAAATACCTGCTTCTATAATAAAATCAGGTCGACACGTGCTTATCCCTATAATTAAACATATTTTCGACTTATGCCTCGCAACCGGTGTGTTCCCAAAAGTTTTCAAAAAGGCCCTTGTACACCCCATTTATAAGAGTGGTAGCAGAGATAGTGTCAATAACTACAGACCAATATCTGTTTTAACCTCCTTATCTAAAATATTTGAGAAAATTTTGAATCAAAGGCTGATTAAATACATAAATAAAAATAAAATACTCGCTGACAGCCAATATGGGTTTAGAAGTGGAAAGTCCACTGAAGATGCCGTCTTGGATGTTACAGATACAATTATTAAAAACATAAATACTAAAATGAAGACAGTTGGCATTTTTCTGGACTTATCCAAAGCTTTTGACACTGTCTCTGTTCCTACTCTTTTGCAAAAACTGGAGAACATTGGAGTGCGGGGTATGATTTTAAATGTGTTCAGGAGTTACCTGACAGACCGTACACAAAGTGTCATTATAGATAATGTTGTTAGCACAGAATTACCGCTAAGTTACGGGGTGCCCCAGGGAAGTGTGCTTGGCCCTACGCTTTTCCTCATTTATATTAATGAACTATGTTTGCTTGAAATGGAAAACTGTAGAGTAATTGCCTATGCCGATGATACTGTACTTCTGGTCCAAGATAACACATGGGATAAAGTAAGGGAAAGGGCTGAAAATTCTCTGAGTGTGGTCATGACTTGGTTGAAAAGGAATCTTCTAACCCTCAACTTAGACAAATCAAATTTTGTAACTTTTTCTCCTAGGGTTACCTCCCAACCGTCAACCTCCTTTACCATTCGAGGCCATAGATGTGGAGTTAAATCCAACACTGGCTGTGATTGCTACCAACTAAATCGCACAAACTGTGTTAAATATTTAGGTGTTATTATTGATAGCAAACTAAGTTGGAATGCCCAAATTGAAAATTTAATTGCCCGCACCAGGAAACTTATGTATGTTTTTAAAAAGATAAGATCTGTTGCTGATTTAACTACTTTAAAAACTGTATATTATGCTCTAGGACAGTCAATCTTGGCTTACTGCATCACTTCTTGGGGTGGTGCCTATAAAACTAAAATGTTGCGGTTAGAGAGAGCCCAGAGATGTATATTAAAGATCATGACCTGTAATCCTATAAGATTTCCAACAGCCGATCTTTATTCACTCTGCAAAGTTCTGACAATTCGCCAGCTTTACGTATTTAAGGTATTACTACGCAAACATGCAGCAACTCCTTTCGATGCAGATTTTGTTAAGAGAACACGTAGGTCTGATATGGTGTGCAAGTTAGAAATGGCAGGTACTACTCTTGCAAGTCACCAGTATCACTTTCTGAGCCCCAGACTTTATAACAAAGTAAACAGAGAACTTCAAATCTATTCACTAACCTTAAATAAGTGCAAAACCAAAGTAAATGAGTGGCTATATACACTTTCTTATGAAGATACAGAAGGTCTGGTCATAAATTAATAATTCTCACGCAATAATACATCAACACACAAACATACCTCTCACACATCCATACATTACACATACACACTCAAATACTTAGATGATGTTAAATAGTAACTATTTGTATTTTATCTAAATATTTATTTCACTGGTTTTATTTTTGATCATGTTTTTCAAGCACAGTTATTGCATTATATTCCTGTAGAATCTGGAGGTGGGCGATGGCAGCTGCGACACAGTGCATACTACTGCAGCTACTATCGTACTCTTGTACCTTGTTATACTTGTAATAATGTTGCCCAATAAACTTTATCTTATCTTATCTTATCTTATCTTACATTAGCGGCCCGTCCCGGCTCCACACGGGTGGACATGAAAATATAGCCTATGTTACTCAGGGTGAATCTAGCCTTCTAATGCTGTTTTTTTTTGTTTAAATCGGCACGGTAGTTATTGAGTTTATTCATTACAAACATACGCACAAAAATACAAATCTTTCCTTTTATAATATTAGTATAGAAGTATAGATAGTATAGATTACCAACAGTTTACTCAAAAATTGCCCAAATCTTGATTATTTCAAAATATTTACCAATGCTGCTTACAAACGAGGCCAACAAAGTATAAATAACAAAACCGAATAAAACGTTTTGCAAGACTTCCACATGTTTACGTACCTTGTACGAGGAGTATGGTCGCGAGCCAGGCGAGTTGCGCGGGCGCACGAACGCGCGCCATCCTTGCCGAGCACTGGGCGACGAGCTACTGTGAGCTACCGAGGCTCGGCAGCAGTGGGGGCTCTGCCGACCACCGGGTGTAGCTCATTCTGCATAAACTTGCCAAATTACATGAATAGAATATCAATGAGCTAATGAAATGGTTGAACTTGAGTTGTGTGCAGGCAGATGTCTTTCGGTGCGTTTGTAAGCAAGTACTGGTGTCGATTCTCTTCACTTGTTCACGAATTAAACTTATTTTAAACTATCGCTCTATTTTACTAATAGTAGATACAAGAAAGGGATGGCAACAATTTTAGAACTGTCAAATTAGTCGGAATTTTTGTTTTCCATACAAGTTTAGTCGTGATCGCGGTACGTGCCCACTAAAATACAAAGAAATGTAACACGTGGTTACAAGAAAGGGATGGCAACAATTTTAGAACTGACAATTCAATTCAATTTTATTTATTTGCTAACATGGGTACAAAATGGTGTTATAAATTTTATAATAAAAAAAATAACATAAACATAACATAACATAACATCACGCCTATATTTCCCCGAAGGGGTAGGCAGAGGTGTAATAGTACACCCACATTTCGCCAGTTATGTTATAGTCCCATGTAATAGGGGGCGAGCCTATTGCCATTGACCGGGCACAAATCCAGACTCCGGGCTGCTACTGAGAATTTCCTAATGAAAAAACCCAATAACACTATGCCCGACCCGGGAATCGAACCCAGGACCCCACGCTCAGCAGTCGCACTTGCAACCACTAGACCAACGAGGCAGTAAAATAAAAGTAAATTAATGTCAAATTAGTTTTAATTTGACAGTTCTAAAATTGTTGCCATCCCTTTCTTGTTGTATCTACTATTAGTAAAAGAGAGCGATAGTTTACAATAAGTTTAGTTACGGGCTAAATTAATATCCAATCTATCCACGGTTTGCCCTACTAGAGATAGGAATTTGACATAAGCTTCATACAAAATAAGTCAAATTTCTATCTCTAGTAGGGTAAATCGTGGATAGATTGCATATTATTTTTGGCCATAAGTGAACAAGAGAACAACACCATTACCTAAGAATGTTGTATTTTTAATTAGGTGCCTAAAAAGGCGTAAGGGAAAATAATTGGGAAAATGTAGTTATGTACAGAATGAAACAGTGAGTTCAGCCCATTATTCTGTCTCCGCTATAGGGATTCCGGCTAGAACTTACATTACAGTAAAGTACAGAAAGATCAATAACCAATTTTTTCATTATTTTTATATTATAGTAATCTCTTGTGATTGTAATTTCACCGGCAGCCGTGCCCTTCACACCGGAACACAGCAATGGCGACAGAAGTGGTACGGTGGTAGTGCTTCCCCGGACGAGCTCCTTCACAAGGAACTCTATTACTACGAAAACTGAATCCACTTTAATGTTTATCATATGTCTACTGCTGGGTACGTGCCTCTTCTCAGAATGAGAAGAAAAACAGGCCTTACAGCGTCGGCTCTAGCCCATGTAGCGCCCGGGTGCAATCAATACCCTGGTGCCCAGACGCACGATAAAAAAAAACCAGATGGAAGATAAGTAATCTATAGTTATATTTTCCCAATTGATCGGAAATTTGGGTGCAAATGGTGCATCCAACTGCCGTCGGCGACGCGCATGGTCTTTGAGAGCGCCGCGATCGACGTAGCGCCGGTGTTCGGCGCCCCCTAAGACCCTGCGCTCGTGTACACCACACACCCTACACCCTAAATCCGGCAGTGAGGCCTTAGTCCACCACGCTGACCTACTGAAGGTTAGCGGACGACACAAAGTAATTTTCCTCCTAGGCGGACGATTATTATTCAGTTGTTAAGAACGCCTTCCAATGTAATGTTGTCTCTAACTTTTTCAGTTAAGCGCTTTGCTATTTAATTATTATAGTGTCCAACTATACCTACCAACTATCCATTGAAGAGTCGCTAGCTAGACTCTACATTGGATAGTTGGTATAGTTGGACAGTTGATACAATCTAGCAAAATCAAAATAAAGAGGAACTAAACCGTTAGTGATCTAATCAGTAAAAGCTCACTAAACTATTAGATATTTAAGTATGGGAGAGCCATCAAAAAAGAAGTTTATCCGACACTGGCTCCGCCTTCCCCGGGCGGATTGCGTCCATGAGGATTTTCCCATGTAAAAATAGAAAAGAAAAGGTAGATAGTTAAGTGTTCTTTGACTCTATTACATTTGCTTGAGATTCAAAGAGCAAAGAAGCGGCGTAATAGTTCCTTTGTAGTTGATTCCTTTCGACCCTTGTATAAAAATCTACTATTTGTGAATGTTGGCCTATTGTGTCACCTAGGGAATTTGCAGGTATCTCTATACCTAGGTGATGGTCATCACCAAAGACATTACAAGAATGTATTTGGTGGTCGTTTTCAGCGGTCTTGTTTCCACTGCTACGGGTTACAAAAGAAATCACGCTAAATTCTGGTACACTAGCCTGACGTAGGTATAGGGTTCCGGCAATGTTTGTTAAGCCTCGCCAGAGAATTTGTAGACGACAAATATTATAATAGGTATGACTTCTTGTACTTGAATAATATATTCTGTTTGTAGAAGTACCATCGATAGTTCTATATAGATCGGTATGTGAATTAGGCCATTGTTGTGATAAGGTATGCAATTCAATCAAGTGTATGAATAGATGAGATCCTTGAGAGCAATCCCGGCAGCTGCGCCTGCGCATCGCTATCTATGCGAGTGTGCGTAGCATGTCTGTATAGCAAGTCTTGGAGAGGCAATGATTGGATTGCTCATTGTTCGTCGTTATACAAGACATCTAAGTGTGCGTGCACGCAGGTGAGATGGCGGCGCTAGAGCGGGACGGTGCGCGAGAGCCTCCTCGCAGGTAGAGGTGGTGCCGCCGCCGGGGCCAGTCCGAGACACGCGCCCGCGCGCGCCCGCGTCGTGCCGTCGTACATACGGTCACGCATAACCTGCTTTTTGAAAACAACATAACATAAACGCTAGTTTCCCTCCATGTTATCAAAACATTGACTAAAGACAGTTTATAGTGCTCCTAAACAGTGTCCAAGTGCTTTTCGACGATACAAAGAACCACGGTTGAGTTAATTACGCGAATGCCACGCTCTACAGCCTACGCAGCCGGCGGCGTTCCCCACCTCTGTTCATTCAAGGACCAATCGTTGAACTCATGCCGTCTCGTCTTTCACATCTACGTGATCTGCAGATTTGGAAATGAACTCTGAAATCACAAAGCGATGTATTGACTGAGCTGGTAAGCGAAAACGTATCGGTTCCAACGACAATGTCAATCAATCAGAACGCAGGCCAATTTAATAAACAGAAGCAGCAACTAGGTAAACAGGGCCCGGAACCGGTCAACTTTCCACCGCGCTATCATCCGCCTCCGCTAGCCGCGAGCGGCTCCAAACTAGCCACTATCGACCCGTCCGCCAAGGAGTATAAACCACAATACACAGGCAAATCTATCGACCCCAGCAAATCGCATTACCCTCTAGTGGCGCATGGTGCTATCCCGGGTCCCTATAGTGGTGGATCTATTCAGTATCTAAAATATCCTCAAGGCTACCCTCCAGGATATCCTCAACCATCCGGACAACATCGTATGCCACGAAACGCAGCCGAAGTAGTGACAAAAGCTGTAGTTCACGAGCCCGTGGAAACAACTACACGAGCACGAAGTGCAGACGACATTCAGCGAGCACAGCGGAATATTGAAGAGGAACAGATTCACAGAAGATCAGCTGACATGCTCAAGTTTACCAAACGCGTAGAACCTGAGGGACCTCGAGCATCGACTGACCAAAAGCGACAGATTCAAGCACTTTTAGCACAGATAAAAGCGCTAAAAGAAGCTAACCGCCGATTGAGCGAGGACAATCAGGAACTTCGAGACTTATGTTGCTTTTTAGATGATGATCGGCAGAAGGGTAGAAAATTGGCTCGTGAATGGCAACGATTTGGAAGATACACAGCATCTGTTATGCGGCAGGAAGTATCTGCATACCAGAACAAATTAAGGCAGTTGGATGATAAGCAGCAAGAACTAATACGTGATAATTTAGAGTTAAAGGAATTGTGTTTGTACTTAGATGAAGAACGCGAGAGGAGTACATGTGTTAATTGTGGACGAGCAGCAGGGAGAGAGAGGGACGATGGTGACGGCAGCAGCAGCGGGACAAATGCTGAGGAAGGTTCACGCACTGCGCCGGCTATACCGATCACACATCCTCAGCTTGCGGAACGAACTGTACAATATGTTAAAGATTTAGAGCAAAAAGTTCGGCGATTAGAGGCTGAAAAAGGACTTGGAAATGGAGGAAATGAACGTCCTGAAGCAGTGGTACGTGCTCTACAGGTTTTAGAAGTAAGGGAGCGCGTAGAACGTGAGCGAAGAAGACCAGCACCAGACCTAGACACTGGAGAGCAAGCACTAGTTCGAGAAATGTGCAACGTAGTTTGGGGCAAGCTAGAAGACGCACCGCCGCAGGCCCCGCCACGTTAGTAGCATAACATAAACAATAAACAGTTAGTGTTTCCTAGTTTAGTGTGGAAGTGGTTTCTATCGAAGGAGGTGAACGAGTAAATAAAAAGTTGTTCGAAATAAAAGCTGATGGAATCCGACTTGATTGAGGTCATCGGTCCGCGGTGTCTCGTGACCTAAAGAGCAGAACTGTGTCGACCTTATGAATGCAAAAAGTAACTGAATTTAGTTAGCGTTAAGGCCCTTAGAGACGAGTGATGTATTAACTTGCCACAACAAAACAGCAGCAGGAAACCGAGCAGTACAAAATTACTTATACGAGATGTACCTACCTACCTAACTTTATTATAGTTCGTTAAATTAAGGTGTAATTTTCGTAACTCTATTTCTTTCTACAAAACTTTGATAATTATTTTCTCTTACATTTCGCTTACATTGTTAAAAATAATTATTAATTTTAAAGTAAATATTTGAGAAATTGGTTTATTATGAGGCTATACATCAATATAATTGTCTGTGATCTTCCTGTGAGCTGGAATAATGTTAACAATGCACAGCTTCATAACTAATATCTACATGCCTAACCTATTCTTTCTTTTGTTCAAATTCATACGATGAGATGAGATGGAATTCAAAACATATAAAGTAAACATGAATAGATTCTTGGATTCCTTACTTGATTATGCTTTGAATCTGAACTTGTTTACCTAACTATTGCCTAGAGTCTAGTCAGCCATTGATTCACGCGTTTTTATTATGTTTTAGATGTAAGTTATCCCAGCTCACTTTTTTAACTCGTTCCATTTGCGTAGCTTGCTTCATTTTGATTTTAATGTGTTATTAATTTATTCAGATATGGGTGTGTGAGAAATAAAGCTATTTCTGTTTACATATTTAAATTTTTATTATTTTACTTTATTACGGTTTAAATGCAGTACAAAACTCATTCCTATAATTGCAAAATTGGTGGTTGTTTTATTTTTTATGACGATATAGTGCTAGCTAATGTCAAATAGGTATCTGTCAATATTCACAGGTCAATATTAATGTAATGTTTTGAAAATTGCAACGATTGCATCTATCTGTGATTGCATTAAGACAAACACGAAAACCCGTTAAATTACCTTTGAAATAAATAATGGCGGAAGCAAAAGGAGAGGCAGGAGAGGATGTTGATACTATTGGGGTAACTTAATTATCTCCTTGAACGTTATTCATCATCATAATCAACTCGGCCTATCGCAGTCCACTGCTGGACACAGGCCTCTCACAAATTGCGCCACAACACTCAGTCCTCTGCCTTCCGCATCCAGTCCCCCCAGCTACTTTTATCAGGTCGTCGGTCCACCTGGCTGGGGGGCACCCAACACTGTGTTTGCCGATTCACGGTCTTCATTCAAGGACTCGTCTGCTCCAGCGGCCATCGGTCCTTCGACAGACATGGCCAGCCCACTGCCACTTCAGCTTACTGATCCTACAAGTTATGTCGGTCACTCCGGTTCTTCTCCGGATAATCTCGTTACGGATTTTATCCTTCAAAGAAACTCCAAGCATAGCTCGCTCCATAGCTCGCTGAGCGACTTTGAATTTGTGGCCTACCCCAACTGTCAACTGTGTTGAATGTTATTATTATGTAATTCCTCTCAAGGAGTCTCCTAAAATATTACCTGTATTACTGTATTTATATTCATATGTGCATGCTTCGGACACATGTAGACAGTAGGTTTAATGTATCAGTTTCATTTTCATAAGAACTACGAAGAACTCTGTGGTTTTAAACAATACCGCAGGGCGCAGAGGTAAACCTATGCTATTAAGTCACACATTGTTTACTAGTCCTTGATTCAACCAAAATGTAAGTATTATATCCAACAAAATCAAAATTTTGTGATTGTAAATGTTTCTTAGATCTACGTAGGAAAGCGGAATCCTGAAGGCGATAGACACGGAGAGGGCTGGGCAGTCCTCCCGAACGGAGACTACTATGAAGGATGCTACTGCCGCGGCCAGAGGAACGGGAAAGGCTTGTACGTGTTTAAGAACTCCGCTCGATACGAAGGTAAGGAAATTCGAGAGCTACGGATAGCAAACAATCAGGGGTCTTACTTCATCGTGGTTCGAGATCTGAACCAAATCGAGCTAATGTCAATTCCTAGAGGAATGCAGTACGAATTGACTCTAACTCGAATTCAAATTCGATTGATACAGCACTCGATCCAGTCGGGAGTAAGGCCCGTGCTGGCGTAGCATGACCACCTATCTACGAAAGAAAAGACAAAATGACAGATAAGTTCTATATTCAAAGTCGTTTTGTCTATTCTTCCGTAGACAAACCTCTTGAATATCTACAGTGTTCATGCTACGTCGGTATGAGATCTGTGATGCTGCTACGCCTACTGGTACATGTGTAGGTGCTTACTAAACAGAACGAGATGACTTTTCTAACACAAATGGCTTTATTTGGATTTGATAGAATAGTCTGATACTTGTTTTTTTTTCAATAATATGCACTAATAACAAGGTACCTAAACTGAAACTAAGTAATCCAAGAATTGCCACTGACGATGACGGACGAACCCTCCAGTTCCACCGGTTGCATTATGCAAACAAGAACGAATTTGAATCTCTTTTTTTATTCTAGGCGAATGGCGCAAAGCTATGAAATATGGAGTCGGCCGCATGGTGTACCCAGACGGTTCTCGTTATGAAGGAGACTGGAGACACGACGTCAAGCAAGGGTTTGGCGCCTACTACTACCCCAATGGTGACATATATGAGGGTGCTTGGTTTAAAGGGAAAAGACACGGTCTCGGGACCTATTTCTTTGCAGAGTACGAAATTAAGTTCATGGGGACGTGGGTTGAAGGGATGATACAAGGTCCGGGACAAATAATTTACCCCCGTTATCGCTACCATGGCTCTTGGTTAAAAGGAAAACCGAAGGGTCCAGGGTGTTTCGTCTTTGACACGAATTGTATGCAACATGGGTTCTACTTGCTTATCAAAGATCCACTTTTAGAGGAATTCGGAGAAGGCGAGGAAGAAAAAGAAGAAAAAGACGTGAAGGATGAGAGACTTGAGGAAGAGGAGACAGAAGAGTACGATGAGACGGCAGGTAAGATCGGATAACATACATTTTGGTTTGTTGCATCTACCAGAAATACTTAGTCGAGTCGGTTAAGGAACACGGTTTCTTAGTAAGATGTCGCTGACGTCACCCAAAGACGTAGTAAGTGGAAGTTAAATTCGATACCACGAGCAGTGTTCACGGTAGCTTAGTGGCTAAAGCATTGGCGTACTGAGCCAGGAGTCGCAGGTTCGAATCCTTTTTTTTTTCTTTCCTCAATTTGTCTTTAGAAATACTTCATATATCGAAGTACGTAGGTACCTAAGTATTTCTGTGGTTGCATGTGGGTTGCATCGCAAATACGTCTGTTATTCCTCTAAGGAAGAAACGAAGTAAATACCTAGTTCAGTTATGCTTGTGTGAGTGAAGTAGTTGAAACAACAACAATGCGATGTTGGGCTGTGGCTGTGGGCAGTTTTGCTTGGCATAATAATAAATATGTAAATCCAAAGCGAACTAAATTATACCTACAAGTCTAATTTCTGATTGAGGTCATCGTCCGAGAAAGATCTCGAATCTCGAACTGATATTATTATGAAAAAACCCGATTTAGTACAAATGAAAAATCGAAATATAGGCAATGCAGATACCTAATCTCGTCAAGAAGTGCATACTTACACAGATTTGTAGGTCGTATGTTGATAGACTCTGGGATAATCAGACACAGTTTTCGGTTTAAGGTCACCTTTAGAAGCTGTCTACAGACACCAACTGTTTCCACATCTAAAAATAATGTCAAGAGGTACTTTTTAATCCTTAAATAGGTGTTATATAGTCCTAGTAGAGCACCTTGTGGAAGCATTGATTCGAGAAAGTAGATAGGTACCTACTCTATTTCTGCCCCTATGCAGCATTGATGTGTTCCGGTATGAAGGGAATGGATACTGGCACGTGAGACTTACCAACTTTGTCATTCCACTTTGTCTTTGACATTCAGAGACGAATCGAAGCGTGAACTTATGCTTCCAACTGTCAAAATGGTACCTACTGCATTTTGACAGTTGGAATCATGAGTTCACGTTAAGATTCGTTTTTGAATATAGGCCTTAGTGATGTTAGTGTAAGTACGCGATGAGGCGGGAGTGCGGGCGACGGTACGAGGCGCGTCTCGGATGCACACCCCGCCCGGGTCCCCATGCATGCGTCAAGCAGTCCCAGTCATAGAAATGCGGCATTACTATGACTGAGATTGATCGACATACATGTATGGTACTGTGTGTGTGTACATGTACGGTATAGGTACGGGCGACCGCACGTCGGTGGTAACACTGACATTAGCAGCATCTTTATTTCGTAAGCTACTGCTTACCGATCTTACTAGATCGGTTTTCGAATTGAAGTGTTACCACTGTCATGCAGTCAACTGTACTTACAATCTTATTCTTAGTTTACACCTAAACCTCTTAAGGGGTCATTATACTCATAATTATGAACAACTTTTACTAATGGACAAATACTGAAATCGCGAAAAAAAATCAGCTGATCCCTACATAAATCGACAAAATATAGTGAAGCCGATTCTTTTTTCGCGATTTCAGCATTGGTCCCATAGTAAAATTACTAAAAGTTGTTCATAATCACAGATATTATAATACTATACTAGTCATACTGATGAGTACAATGGCCCCGTTGAGAAGTTTAGTATAAATAAACTAAGAATAAGGTTGTATAGGCGGTGATAATCACGTTCCATCAGATGGGCCGTCGGGCCGTTTGTAAACTTGATTTTGGGGATCGAGTCACCCACGTCCGTAGGAGAATACCCCTTTTCCGAATCCCTAAACGTGGTCCATGGGTGGTGCAAATCAGGTGACATACTGGTGGTAGGCCACGGCCGACGGCTTGCGACCACCCACCGGGCAAAGACCGCTCAGCCACCTACGGCCAAAATTAATATCCGATCTATCCACGATTTGCCCTACTAGAGATAGGAATTTGACATAAGCTCCATACAAAATATGTCAAATTTCTATAGTAGGGTAATGGGGTAAATCATGGATAGATTGGACATTAATTTTGGTCGTTAGTCGTGTTCCGATACGATGTCCGGTGTAGCCACTTGAGAGGATGGGTCGAAATATTTCACTGCCATCCTCTCACCTTTGCTGGGCAAGCGTGAACCATCGTCGACCGCGCTATCGCTTAACATCAGGTGAGGTGGCGTTTAAGTATTAAAAAAAATTACATTAAAAAAATCTTCATTACAGGTAAGATCGCAACCTGGCGAGCGCGCAACGTGACTGCTTACATGGCAGAGTTCCTGCCTCCGGAACCGGTACCTCTCCCTGTCCACGACTCGGTCCCATCCCTGACGGACGAGAGCTGTGTAGTTACAGACGTGATGCCCTTCGACCTTCCTTCCGTGGCTCCCGAAGACGAGGGGGCAGATGATAACGACTCCTGGCTGTTGCACAGACAGCAGTTCCTTGAAGAGGCTGAGCAGGAGTGAATCTATTGTTATTTGTTTGTGGTTCAGTAGGAGTTAATGTAGGTATGTTATGTGTTTGTGATTTTTTTCAATAAAATGTTTTATTCTTAGTTGGTATATACTTACCTAAATAAATAAATGAATATTTTGGGAAATTTTTACACAGCACCATCTAGCTAGTCCCAAACCTACTATACTAGTATACCTATATACTATAACCTACTATACTATACTAGTAGGTATAGTATTATATTATCTGTGCCCAAACTAAGTAGAGCTTGTGCTATGGGTACTAGACAATAGATGTAATAATTAGGTATAATACTTATAATACATAAGAAACACCCAGACCAACACAAACACTTATGTTCATCACACAAATATTTGTGCCCTGTGGGAATAGAACCCACAACCTCGGGATCAGCAGTCCGACCCTCGAACCACTAGACCACAGACGTCGTCGGTATGAAATTGTTTATTGGTCTATGGCATCTATTCAGAATAGATTTTGAATAGTAGTAATAATATTAACGTTTATTTCTCACCACAAACCAAAAAAATACAAAACAAAGATAAACAGTTATTGGCGTCGATTCTCTTGTTCCCGAACTAAATTTATTCTCTCTTTTACTAATAGTAGATACAAGAAAGGGATGGCAACAATTTTAGAACTGTCAAATTAGTTTACGTGTTACATGTCTTTGTATTTTAGTCTACAATGAAAGAACTTAAGTAGGTTCTTTCATCGTAGACTAGTAGGCTCGTTCCGAGATCACGACTAAACTTGTGTGGAAATCTAAATTCTGACCAATTTGACAGTTCTAAAATTGTTGCCATCCTTTTCTTGTATCTACTATTAGTACAAGAGAGCGATAGTTTAAAATAAGTTAGTTCGTAAACAAGAGAATAGCTAAGACTAAGAATGAAGTTGTGGTCTCCATTTTTCCTCATTTTTTTCGATGGTTCCATTCCATACCACTTTTGTATGGAATCATAAAAATGCAAATGAGACCCTATTACTAAGGCTAGTCTTCGTCTTTTACCGTCACCATGATAGGAAGCCAGTTTAAATTTTCACAGAAAATGTACTATGGCCTCTTATGGCAAATACTAAAATGAATAAGGTCTAAACTAGGTTCTTTCATCGTAGGTCTTAACCCAAAAGAAGTACCCATACAAGAAACTTCGATCTTTTCAATCTTTTTTCCTCTTGTTCTATCTTAAAAATGGTAATACGTAGAAGCGTCAAACTTGGTCTGGTTGTACTGCATACTCTATAGTTGAACAACAAATAATAAAAAGATGGTAAACACAGACTTGTGTGGTGGTACTGAACTCTTAGTGCGCGAATCCAACTCGCACTTGGCTGGTCTTGAGTAGTGGAGATTACTTGCATTAAGACAGTGCAGTGTGGATATGAATACAAGGACATAAGTAGAATCTATTTGAACTATACATGTATCCAATTTAAAATACACAAGATCTAGCACACACTTCAAACATAGCCTTATTTACTGAAAAATATACAAGAGCAAATGAAAGAAGTTACTTTATTATTTTTAACGCATTTTACGCATGCGAAAGCGAAATCTAAAGATTTAAATTGTGGAAAGAAAAAATCTAAGATCAATTTTTTTTTTTATTCTTTCCACAATTTAAATCAGTTACTTTATCTTAAAATATACTAGGTTTAATGAAACAGAAAGTTTGTCTTAGATTATTTATTTTAAATAGCAAAATAAAATTACTACTACATTCAACTTATCTTGTGCCATCATCAAGAATATTAAATGATTATCGTATAATTTAGAGATATATCAAGGCTCATGTAGGTATGTACATACAGTACGGTTTCATAAGACTATGTTAAATTGGTAATAACATGCATAAAGTTTTAATCTAAAAACTATTTCATTTCTGTTTATTATGTAAACAATCATTCTTTCATATAGTTTAGGGCAGGATAAATGGTTCGAAACGACTATTAATACAGGAAATCTAAACATAGCTAGCAGCCATGCGTTGTTGAGCAAGTAATTGACTAGCAAAAATGTTATTAAATACAGTAGGCACTCGGTAATCTGGCAAATGTATGTTTTCCCCTTTGTTTATCTGCCATTTTCGGATTTACATAAATGGCATCAATTGTGCCGACACCAATATAATTGGGAAAAGGCTAAAAAAAAAGCATAGGTTGTCATTGTCACTATTATGTTCAACATCTAGGGTGCGTTCAGTATTATCGTCCGACGACGCCCGGAGAGTACTATGGTTGTTCAGCTACTCAGAGCGATCATACAAACGAACGGCCAAGGAATGTTTCGATCGTCGTCTGACAACCTCGGGCGATATAAGTGAATGCATCCCTTGAACTTCTTCAGCAGTACTGGAGGAGGAGAAGCTTCCGCTCCGTAACTGGCATTTTAATGTGTAATGTGCCAGATTATAGAACAGGAGCCAGTTTGCAGAATGTTGGACTACTGGATGTGCCAGAAGGGCGAGCAGCAGATTACAGAGCGCCTACTATAGTTTCTATAACTAGATTTTACATTTTCACTGAGATCTCTTTGCTGTTTGTATAGTTATAGTGTAAAGATGATCAAATAACCAATTTTGTAACAGCTTGGGAGCTTAAAACTATGTGTAATATGTAGGAAAATCCTAATATTGCCATATTTTAGTAAGCAGATTAGTCTTTAACACTAACTCACAACTTTTTACAATATGCATATTATTACTGCCTGGCATATTCCTGCTGTACAAGCTACAGCTATATATTATGGTTGAGGGTTTGGAGGAGGGTTATTGTTGGAGGAGGTGTTGCTCTCGAAGGTACTCTTATTCTTCAATAGATATGCAGCTAAGTAGTTGATGGGGTCTGGGGGTCTCTCCTTGGCAAGTGCAGAGAGACCCTGCAAAAGTATTGGCACCACAGTCTGGTCGAGGTACTGCCGAGTTGGAAGCGCGTTCAGGTCAATTCTGGATTTCCGATTGGCATTTGATTCGTTTTCTTTTTCCATTGATATTATTTTCTGAAACAGAATATATGAATGTAACTTTGCTTTTTAACAATTTTGTATGAATGTTCAGGCAATTAGCAAGTGTAATGAGATATTTATTAATTACTGCTTAAAATAAATAAGCAGTAATAATGTTTATCGGTGCAATCGTACTAACCCGTACAGATTCAGGTATCTTGGCCGGAGGTTGCTCTTCCTTGGAGGCTTGGTTTGTGGCTTGCAATGAGGTTTCTGACATCGGTTGAAACTAACAAATCGTCATCCAAGTATTATTTTCCTAATTTATTATTTTATTTTACGAAGATATAATAAAAACACATACGCACTACGCAGAAACACACGTAAAATAAAAATAATTGAAATGTTTATTTTCAGAATGAAATGTCAGTGTCAGTCAGTGTTGCCAACCCTAAATTTATAGAATTGGTAGGTGAAGTGCCATAAGTTGGTAGAATTCAAAATGAAAAATAGGTAGATCTACCACCCTAGTTTATTAGATTTTTCAGGATAAAAAATACGTAAAAACTGTTCGAAGATATCTTATTTTTTATTTCATACATCGTTTCTATCGTAGTCCATGATAAAAGACTAGAAAGAATACATAACATTATTACAGGTATTTTATTAACAAAATTATAAAAATTACAACACATAACTCGCCCTACTTTTCGCACAGATAAAAATTAGATTGCAAAAATGTACAGGTGTACGTACTTAAAGTATTGTGTGAGCGAGAGGCACATAAAACAATATAAGTGCCGCCATTTTCAATCCCATTCTTTAACTGTTTGAGTAATACCGAGAAAAATCACGCGAAATGAAAATAGGGAGCACATCATTCACTCTCTTCAATAAAAATGCAAGTGTCAGCTGTCAACGTCATTACCACTACTGCGACCAGTCAAACTCAGTAACGTTCCGTTACAAGCATGGCTAAGATCAAACTCATTGCTATCACGTGATATAGGTATGATATGTATGAAGGTAAAAAATTGTTTTCAACTCGTAGCTGTCGTAATATTTTAAAAAATAGGTAGATTCAGGGATTAGGGTGGTAGATAGGTAGACTGGAGACAAAGTAAGTAGATCTACCAATAAGTTGGTAGAGTTGACAACACTGGTGTCAGTCAAACCTTAGACAATGATTACGATTGAAGGACATGTATCCACGGTCATGAATAAATTAAAAAAAAAACAAACCTTAGTGTCAAAGTTGCTTTGAAAATGGAATCATAGTCAAAGCAAAGTTGTCAAACTCAAAATCTATGGTCAAATGTCAAAGTGTCAAACCGTAGACTAGACAGAGAATATTTTTTAGATTGTCATGAATTTACAGTGTAACTAAATAAGTGTCTTTTAGCGCCACGTTCTATTGCTCAAGTAAAGTCCAGTTAAGCAGGTCGTGAGATACGGAACTAAATGTAATATAGGTGTACTGCTTTGGAAGCAGTGCTGTATTTAACTTTTGAGATACCTATACCATACACTTTTTAATGTATGATACTACACGTAGGTACGAACATAGTAATTTTGACGTTATATTGTTTTTTCATGCCTTAGCAAGCAGCGCCGTTGCCGCACGTCACCCGGCATGAATTGACAAATTATACCAGGCACCCTGTACTTCAAAAGGCTGCCGGCATCATGGGGGACAGAGTCCATGGAGACCGGGGTGTGTGGGATTTTTACTTACTAAAACCTCCCCGGTTGCCATCTTCAGCAAAGAACAAAAAGGGGGACTCCGAGAATGGGTTATGTTATCGGTGCCCTTGTAAGGCACGTCCCAGGGAAGACTTGTCTCCCTGAACACCTTCCCGATTCGAAAGCATACGGTGATACGGGACCACTGTGTGCCACCATCATCCTTTAGGTCACCCAGTGGACGCCCGTGACTTCAACCCCCCCCCCCCGAGGACCTGTCCTATCGATAGAGCACAGGGTATGGCATGTAACAACAATGAGATATGGCACCGGAGTGGTTGCCTCTCTAGTGCCACCCTCTCCGACCGGGATTAGTCTTATCTCGATCTCGCTCCGTAGCTTCTCTGTATCATGAAGGTCTCGTAGAAAGAGGCTACTGCCCTCCAATTTTCCATCTCTGCCAACATACGACAGACAGAGATCCCACCAGATCAATCGACCAGGGTACGCCACTCCGAATTCCACGCAGGACACTCCCCGAGCATGTGCTGGACGGTATCTTGTTCACCGTCACCTCCACAATCAATCCGATTATATTCAAGGTATTCGATAGGACGCACTCACTCCTACAGCCAGGCCTCGAAGCTCGGCAGGATGGCTTCCACCACACGCTTGGACGCATACTGCAGCTCTAGCGCATCTGGAAATAGACCCTTGCGTCCATTTCCGCTAGTATGTCTAGGGGAGTAAAGCGCGCCAAGAGTGTTGCCACTTCGAAAGACATCGTCTTATATCCTCGTAGGTACGATACGAATGGCCAGTTTACGCTGCAAGCTAAACCATACAGGCGCTCCATAAAAGGCCATCGACTACAGCGTAGAAGCGACGAACTTCCTCTCGTGGTCCCCCGAGATGGGCAGCCACCCATTGCCTTCTCGATCCGGGGAACGGCAATAATCCAGCTGCTGTTTGAATAAAATCTAAAAATGCAGTTTTTGATTTCCATAAAATGGCGGTAGACTCCACTCTACCGCCATACGTGCCTAAGAATGTAATGGTTAGGTACTATACGAACACAGATCGCTTATTAACTTTATTAAATTGTTTGTTATACATATAATTTATTTGCATAAATATCGATGTTCAACAAACATACACACGTAGCATCACGGCTGTATTCCCCGAAGGGGTGGGTAGCTAGAGTAGTATAGTACACCCCCATTTCACCAATTAAAAGTCCCATGTAATAATAGTAGGGGGGCGAGCCTATTGCAATTTACCGGGCATAATCCAAACTTCCAGCTGCTACTGCGAATTTCCTAAGGAAAAACCCCTGCCTGACCGCACGCTTAGCAGTAACAGTTGCGCTTACGACCACAGACCAACGAGACAGTCCAACAAAGAAGATATAAATTAATGATAAGTTGTGTAAAAAAACCACGTGCGTCAGGCTGGCCCGGCCCCGGGGCTTTAGGTCGCGAGGTATGTATTTTCCGAATGTACTCCTCTTCAGAAACATTTGTACTTACTACATTTTCAATGTACCGCTCTAATAAAAAAAATAGAATTGAAGGGGGCCGGGCCATGATTTCTGGTGCAAAGACCTTAGACGCCTAGATACTATAATTTCACGTTTTTTCACAATTGTTGCGTTACGCATTATCTAATTTGTAGTGCGATATTTGTTTATGTCATCTCCGAACATTGAATTATATGTCTGCGAAACTGTTATTCCCAAGATGATACTAGCACGATATGTATGTCACATAATGTGTGACCATTATGTAACATACATGTCGTGATATTATCATGTTACACATACATAACAACACGCCTGTATTCCCCGAAAGGGTAGGCAGAAGTGCATACAGAGCCTTCATGAATCTTATTAACAATTATATTGTTTCCGGACAATATTATGAAGTAATGTTTAAAGAACTTTGTCTGTTTGGTTGTGATCTCAGACGTTGTGATGCAGTTATTTCATTTGCCAAAATGCCCTTATATTTTATTATTGGATTAAAAAAATACAAATAAAAAAATAAAGAAAGTATAGTTTTGTATCATCATTATCAACCCATTGATGTCCCACTGCTGGGCACGGGTCTCTTCTCAGAATGAGAAGGTCCACCACGCTGGCCTAGTGCGGGTTGGCGGACTACACAGTACACACACCATCGAGAACTGTATGGAGCACTCTCTGGTATACAGGTTTCCTCACTATGTTTATAATCAAATTCTGATCCACCCATGATTGCAAAGTTAAGTGGTGCGGGCCGGGTTTGAACTCACACCCTCCTGCATGGAAGGTAAGCGCTCAGCCGCCACTAGGTTTTTCATGTCATATTATTTTCATACATCATAGTTTTGTATACCACTACCTAAAAAGAGCATCTAAAATTCTAAAATAATGATGATAAAAATCAATCAACAACTTTTTATTTACAAGACTTTTATTATAATAATAATAATTAACTTAATAAATACAATTAAATCTGTTCAATCTAAATTGTTAGAGAAAACATTTTGAAATTACTCATTGAACCGACGCTGGGATTGCCATACCAATTATTATAGTTTTTTTAAATTGTATCCTTAATTCGAGTACAATCACTATCTGAAATCAGCTTAACGTAACTTACTTCGGAACATTGGCCTCATCTAAAAAGGGCAAAAAAATATAAAGCCCTTTGGCAATCCAGTTTCGTAGTTCAAACAACAAATCTTGGTAGAAACAGTATGACACTGAGAACCTTCTTCAAGTCGACCATTCGTGCTCATATTCAAACATAACAAATACATGACTTCTACATACGTCCCCTGGCGCACGCACACATACCTACGCAACCAGAAACAGGACGAATTGAGTGCGCCCCCCTTAATTTCCCTAAGAATAACGTTTAAACGTTGCGTATGTTTCGTGCCTTAGCCGACGAAGTGGGAAGTGTTGTATATCTTTTCTGTCGGGGTGACTATGTCCGAAGGTAGTGTGGCGGAGGGGGAGGCGGCGGCGCGGGGCGAAGGCGCGGCCCTCGTTCGAGCTGCCGTCGCCAGGAAGCCATGGCTTCGCTTAGCGTCCAGAGCTCGGATAGGAGGGACAGGTCCAGCTGCCGTAGGCTCGCCTGGAAATAGATAATGAATACATTAGTAATGAGTTTGATTATCGTTGTCATGATAATAGGTAGACTGATAATGTTAAGAGGAAATGCGGGCAGAGATACTTTTGAAGTTTAGGCATTTGAAGAAACTATCGCTGTAGCTTGAGGCAAACTCAAGTAAGTGCGATAAGGACAACTGCAGTTCCGGTTGAATAGCCTTAGTAAAAAAGTCATAATTCGAGGTTTGGCTCTCGACTATTTTCTCCTCCGAAACTGGACCAATTTATAAGACATTTCAGAAGAATGCGTACTGTGCCACTGTTTTTTCTTTTTCATTAATAGTTGTCAAATTTATACACTAGGCCTCTGTAAACAGCGGTCTAAATAGGCAATTTAAAGATTTTTTGAGGGCTTCTAGAAATATATTATCAACAAAAACGAAACATAGGGGCATAGAAAAAGCAGATATCTATTTTACTCTAAAAATCATTGCTCTGGGATTATAAACCAGAAAGAAAACAGTCGAAAGCGTTTGTATGGAGAAAAGAACACCCGCAAAACTGAGACAAAGAACATTAATAGTTTCGCAGCCTATTCCCAACTCTTAATTGCAAATGCACTTACATTTACAGTAACGCAAGTTACATCGCATAAATTCAAAAAGCAATCTCGCGAACAACGTAAAAATGGGAATTCATGTATCAACAGTTATCTTAATTTCTCGCGTGTACTGAGAGTCGGTCAGAGGAGAAAGTAAAGAAATTTTAAGGATCCTAGTATGCTTACGTAGGGGCGCACATGAACATACATGTTGAAATTATAATGGCTTCTTTCCCGAAAAGGGGTCATTGTACTCATCATTATGAACAACTTTTACTATGGACCCTGAAATCGCGAAAAATATAATCAGGTAGTCCCTAAATTTTATCGATTTAATTCACTTAATGTGAACTTTAATTCACTTTGTATACCTAGGACAAACTGTCCAGCTAGGTAAGTCCAACTTCGAGAAAGAGGTCAATCGTCGAATCCGACTCGGTTGGGCAGCGTTCGGGAAGCTACGCAATATCTTCTCGTCCAAAATACCGCAGTGTCTCAAGACGAAAGTCTTTGACCAGTGTGTGTTGCCAGTAATTACTTACGGTACTGAAACGTGGTCGCTCACAATGGGCCTGATAAGAAGGCTCAAAGTCACTCAAAGGGCAATGGAGAGGGCTATGCTCGGAGTGTCCCTGCGTGATCGAATCAGAAATGAGGAGATTCGCAGAAGAACGAAAGTAACCGACATAGCCCGAAGAATTGCCAAACTTAAGTGGCAGTGGGCGGGGCACATTGCTCGCAGAACGGATGGTCGATGGGGCAGTAAAGTTCTGGAGTGGCGACCGCGTACTGGAAGGCGCAGCGTGGGTAGGCCCCCCACAAGGTGGACCGACGACCTGGTGAAGGTCGCGGGAATCCGCTGGATGCGGAAGGCACAGGACCGGTCGTTGTGGCGATGCTTGGGGGAGGCCTATGTGCAGCAGTGGACGTCTTTCGGCTGAAATGATGAATGATGAGTAAAATGACCCCTTTTCGGGAAAGAAGTATAAATAAAAACAACTAAAATCGAGACCGCAATGCAATGGTAGTTGAATTTCAACAAGAACTAGCTCTGCGCCTGCGTTCAATTTAGCAGTTTATTACCATGACCTGATAAACAGGTATGTTATTTAAATATACTGTAGAAACCAGTTAATGTAAACATTAGTTAATTATCGAACCGCTGATCAACCTATATTGTAACATTTATTTTTTATTTTCTCAGTAGATTTATTCACTCAGTAGATGAGTCATCAAGGATTTTATTGATTTTAATTTTAACTTTTGGAACGAATTTTATTCGAATAAAGTAAATAACAGGAAGGTTGGTAATTAAGTTAATTTCGTACGGTGTTTTATGCATAAATCTTCAGTTAAAATCAAATATTGTAAAGTGAACAATTTCCATTGACAACAGAATTCTAAGCGACCTTCCGCGAGCGTTCTGGTCGATTGCGTTAGACAGGAATGCAGAACGATCACGACATTATGTGGGACGCAGAAATAACCGAACAACTTATTGATATTACCGACACAACGCCGTCCCATACACGACGCACGCGGATCTGGACGACAGCTCTATCTAGATTCGAACTAGGTAAATAGGCACTGGACACAACCGTAACGTTATGAGCCGCGAAAAAAATATTTGGGTCGTTATCGAACAGTGTAGACGAGATCTTCATTTTTATTGAGTTTCCAAGGTCTCACATTTTATAATTTCAGCACTGACACCAATGATATATAGAAGTATAGATATGTCATACCCTAACAAAACCAACGAAAAAATGATCCATACGCAGCGGTAGCACAATACACATAAACTAGTAAAAAGTAAGTAAGTTGATTACTTCAAGTTACTTTCGTGTCATAATTGGAATACTTTTTGTACACACACGACGGCATTTTAGTTTTTTTTGTCACCGGTCACGCTCGGCACCTTACTTGACGCGAATTAATAGAAAAACGTCCTAATTAGGACATTTTCGAGTCTTCAAATTGCGAACTCAGTAGCATATCTGTACTTTTAAATATCATTGACTGACACTGACAGTCTGACACACATTCCGCGTTGCCAAGTCCAATTGAAAGCATATTAAAAGAAATTGTCACCAAAGTCGGGGGTCAATAGATTCTTTTCAAAAGGAGACAGTTTTTACTATTGCCTAACTGTAGTTTAGTATAGAAGTATAAACTTATTATAAATAAGCAGTTAAAAATTTAGCGTAACCGGCATAACGCAAGATGTTACAGCTATTATTCAACGGACATTAAGTCACTGATCAAAGCGAAACATTCAAGTTTAGATAAAGAAATGCAATGAATCATTGCATGAAATTCAATGCAGCACGAGAGAAAATCAACGTTGCTAACATTCCTGTATAGAATGTTTCGGGAAAGAGGGAAAGTGCCTATCTAGTCATAGATAATATACTTTCTAGTGGTGCTCCACGCTCCGATGGAGACACGACCAACAAGGCTGTCCCATCTGACTAATTAACATGCACCCGTCAGCTCAAATCATACGCTGACGATGCTGACGAGATGATAAGTATAAAGAGAAATTCTATTGGTGTTGATCACAAGATTTTCCTCAACAGGGAATAATTCAATAAATTCAACGATGACGTGATTGAGTTATAAGACTTCAAGAAATTCACTCGCGCATTTATAAGACACTTTTAGAGGAATGACAGATTTAAAGACGTCGAAATACATTGATATTTGTCCTCAACAAGTGTATGAATGGTATGAACGCCGGGAACCAATTTCAACCACTTTGTATTCAGATTGTAAAGTGCTCGACAAGTGGGACAATGGAATGTAATTTGGTATAGAAAATAAATCTCTCTACAGTACCTAACTTCCAAATATTATTGGGTCGGGTCGCGGAAATTATTTAACTGATGTTTGGGTAATATGCCTTTGCGTGAAGGAAGAAAAACACGTTCTTTTGAAAGAAATTTTAAATGTGCGTGGTGTGGAGACATGTTGCTGAAACGTACTGTAAACATTTGTATCTGCCAGCTTTGCCAAATGGTATTCATGTGTTTAGATCAAATAAACAGACTGAAGGTTAAATAATTATGCCAGCTCAAAGAAAATAATCGATTTTATGTGATAAATGTACTAAATACTTTTGTAATTGATGGCTTCCTAGCGATAAAATATTTTAATCGTTAACGTATTTACGGGTACATTTCTTTTTAGAAAACGTTCGTGACGAATCATAGTTAAAAATGTAATCTTTCTACAGATATAATGGAATATCATGAAGGCCCTTTCAAATGGATCGTAATAACAATATAGTAGAGGGGTGGCGAATGGTAAGCTAATTGAATTAGCTTTTCCGCACCCCTTCACACTGCCGGACATTGAAAAAGCTTTCAAAAACGAAAAGTAAGTTTCCTATATGGCTTCAGAGCAGTAAAAAGAAAAAACTATTCCGTTGATGCTTCAAAATATTGACGAAATCTCTCGTAAAAATTTCAACACCTAATTCATGCTTTGCTTTAAAGAAATTCTTTTCTAAATTAGTTTCATCAAAGAGTTTGTTGAGCACCTAGAGAACGCGTAAAATAAGCTTAATAGTTTCTAGGAAGGAAAGCAAGCGGTTACATTAACAATTGTGGCGAGCTGTTGTTGTTACAACAACTAGTTCAAAGGAAACTCCTATTTGTGCAGCACGGCGTCCGGTCTATTGTGTACCAATGCGTCTAGTCGGACTTTATTTATTAAGGTACTGAACTGTTCCTGCTTTCGAGTATCGAAGGTAGGTGACTAGGAAAAAGCCCTTAAAATATTGTTTTTATTAGCAAAATCGATTGGTTTTAGGCTTATCAAGTTATCAGTGTACAGTCGAGGAAAGAAAAGGTTCGTCACATTAAGGTCTATTTTCGCATTAACTGGCAGATAATATAATGGCAGCTGTAGTACACCCGCCCAGTTATCTCTTGATCGCAGTTTGAAAAGGCAAGATGTGCTCGGGACACGTTTAAAGGAAGGAATGAATTTTAAAATTGAAGAACCTTTTCGTTCCTCGACTGTACATTAATAATTAATGTCGAATATTTTTGACAACATTGAGAAGAATTTGAAAATCTTTTCCATCAAGCTTTCGGGTTTCGTTTAGGATTTGTATCATTTTCATACCATAACCTTCACGTTTTATAAAACAAGGTGATCTGCGAGATGCGATTTGGCATCGTAGTCACAAATACTGAAACTGTAAAAACCTTCAAAGTTGCAGAATCTTGGACGATCTAAAAGACTATTCATCGTGTAAAATCACATTTACTCACAGACTATTTCTTGATCATTATCCAATGCACTTTTAGGATTATCAAATGAAAAGAAAACAGTGTAAGTGAAATTATCCCACGCAGATCTTGTAGAGATCAAGTGTAACCTAATAGCTGGCACCGGTTCCGGTAGTGTCCAAGATTCAAGCATCAGTTTCATTCACGCAAACTTTCTTCACAATATGTTATTTGATCAGTACTGAGCAGAACCTGCGGTTTCATAGCCAATAGGCATAAAGCAATAATATATAATAGGCGTAAACATCGGAGAATCTACACTCGAAGTTGTTGACGATTATGTATACCTAGGACAAACTGTCCAGCTAGGTAAGTCCAACTTCGAGAAAGAGGTCAATCGTCGAATCCGACTCGGTTGGGCAGCGTTCGGGAAGCTACGCAATATCTTCTCGTCCAAAATACCGCAGTGTCTCAAGACGAAAGTCTTTGACCAGTGTGTGTTGCCAGTAATTACTTACGGTACTGAAACGTGGTCGCTCACAATGGGCCTGATAAGAAGGCTCAAAGTCACTCAAAGGGCAATGGAGAGGGCTATGCTCGGAGTGTCCCTGCGTGATCGAATCAGAAATGAGGAGATTCGCAGGAGAACGAAAGTAACCGACATAGCCCGAAGAATTGCCAAACTTAAGTGGCAGTGGGCGGGGCACATTGCTCGCAGAACGGATGGCCGATGGGGCAGTAAAGTTCTGGAGTGGCGACCGCGTACTGGAAGGCGCAGCGTGGGTAGGCCCCCCACAAGGTGGACCGACGACCTGGTGAAGGTCGCGGGAATCCGCTGGATGCGGAAGGCACAGGACCGGTCGTTGTGGCGATGTTTGGGGGAGGCCTATGTCCAGCAGTGGACGTCTTTCGGCTGAAATGATGATGATGATGATGATGAGGCATAAAGCAATTACATTAAACTTCAATAAATATGAAATAAAGGAAACATCAGGCACTTTCAATGGACTGATTGGTTAAACAATGTGTATCAGAAATGCTTGGTCATATTTGAAGAGCTCATTCAATAAGTGCTATCGAACAACTTTTACTACGGGGTCAACCACAGAAATACATAGAATGGCCAAGTGGGCAGGGCGCGCGTGGCAGCACCATGCACCATAGTGTAGGATATTTCAAAGTCTTTCTCAGCACGCCTTATGACTTGTTTCTATAAATACTGTAACAAAAACCCGCAAAAATGCCTTATTGTGCTGTTTCTAACTGCAGAAACAAAAGCTGTAAAGTACATTTGTTTTTTTTATTTTAATAATTACGTCAAAATGTAAGGCGTAGTTTGTTCGAACAGTTGCCACGCATGAATTGCAAGTAAAATTGTGATTACAACCATTCTATCTATTTCTGTGGGGTCAACCATGAAATCGCGAAAAAAAAAAACAGCAGAACTGATTTTTTTATACATTCTGAACCAGTCGGATGAAGCCAGATGATCCTTAATTGGCTTGGTTTCAATTTAGTCATGCACAAATTCAACATTAATATTTCATACTAAACGTAAATAGCACAGAAATGAGAGTAAACTGGATGAAAACATGATGCACGTCACGATTTATCGGTATCCGTTCAAATTATTTCGTAAGTCGACGGGATTTACTATTCCTAAACTCCATATTATATCAGTTAAATATTACGATGGGATTGTTGGTCAGGTGGAATAAATAGACCATCAAGAATCCATAAGCCGAACATTATAGGACATAAATTGAACAAATTGCCGTTATATGGTGTCTATTTCTCATAGCTTGTACTTCAGGAGCCAGGGCCGGCGCCACTATAGCACCCACGTGTCTCCCATATAATTTGAATTCAATACGAGTCGAGATGCCTACATGATAATAGTTTTGAGGACCGGAAGAAAGCATTATTATCATACGTCGTGACTCCCGTTATGGTGTGGGCAAAGCTTGTTTTCTAGTCATTATGTAGGTACTATTAGATGTCCAACACGTAAAATTGTATGACAGTTTCATTTCGAAAATCATAAGGGAGGAATTTGTGTTGAAGTTTAGTCGATGTGGATTTATTATGTAATTTATTAATACTTTTTCGATTTATATGCGACGTTTTATTTAATGCTATGATCGTATCCTTCAGAGTTGTAGTAGAGCTCCTTTGTGAAAGAGCTCGTCCGGGGAAGTACTACCACCGTACCTAATTATCCGCCAAATAGTGATGCTTGCATTGCTGTTTCGATCTGAAGGGTACGGGTGCCGGTGAAATTACAATCACATGAGACTTTCCATCGTCATGTCTCAGTTTGGCGAACCGACTTGCGGTACCATTTCGGCAACAGCTAAGGTGGTATTGCAGTTGTTATGGGCAAAGGTAACTTAACATCATCAGCGCTTAACATCAGGTGGGCCTTTAGCTAATTTCGCCACCTATAATAAATATAAAAAACCTAGTTGGTGGTACAATAGTTATCAAATACAAGTGATTTCCTTGATTAAAAAGACATTTTACGAATGATGCAAAGTTTCTAAATCTTTTTCCATTACCAGTGGGTCAATGTATTGCGTCGCTACCAGTAGTAAGTACCTGTGCTTGGGTTTTGTCAACGTGCCAGCATGTATGTTTAAGTACCGAGTACAGTTACCGCAAGAGGGCGTTAGAAAAACGTTTGGCCTCGTGGGACCAGTCCACCCACGGCGCGTTCAATCCAGTCCTCATGTTTTTCACCATGTTTGTACACTTGCTGTAATCATTGCACGTCAACTTTTCACCCATGACCAGCAATTAGATGGTTCCCGTTAATGTGTACACACACAGTGCCATAAGTTTTAAAACACACAGCATTAGGATGCTGACGATCTACAAACGTATTTGGGAAGTAAAAGGTTTTAAGGGGTGTAAAATGTGTATAAAGTAACGCCGTATAAACCTGCTCACCTTAATTGGTTGAGACTTAAGTAGCATTTCAACTAAAATAATGCTGAAGGCACACAGACCACACGCACGTGTTTTGCAGAGGAAATACTGGATCCGGTTTCGAAGTTACATTATTAACAGCGTTGAGAATTAATTAGGCAGAAATCCACTAAAATGCAATCGTTTTGCAAAATCACACGATGAGTTTTAGAACACGTGTGTTCTATCCGGGATGAATCCGAAAGGGACATAATAACAAAAAAATCCTCTGAAGCTTCCGCAAGCGACTTGCTATAAGATTCATTTTGGTCCACAGATCTCATTGCCATTGCCCCGAGCCAGGCGCAGGCGCAGGTTGTGCGCGTGCCGACGCAATTAACATCATGACGTTTGCAGCTGCACATTTAATTTTTTACCACACTTCCTTCCCAAATAGTACTTCGCTGTGACATTACACCCGTCTTTATTGGTTATTTAGACTTTTTATAGACAATTAATGCTGTATTATTCTACAAGTTATCAACGTGGATCCTTCGACAAGTTTTCTGCAGTGTGTTCTTACACGTCGATGGTCGATGACGTCATAAGTTATCGAATGCTCTAAACAATGGGCAGCAGGCAGCACACACCCCTTTTTTGCAATGCAGTTTGACGAGTTTGGCGACCAAGACCGCGCCGACAGGTGTGTTGTTTGTAGGACATTTTGAGGACTTCAAGGTGCTTTGTGGTGAATGCAATAGCATTATTTATTGTTGTTTGTAGGACATTTTGAGGACTTCAAGGTGCTTTGTGGTGAATGCAATAGCATTATTTATTTACTAAGTTTCCAGATAGATGTGGGTGCGTTGCAAGTGCCCAGTCTCCTTACAAGGTCGTCAGGCAGCAGGTTGTTCTCCGATGTAGCGGAAGTCTGCGGACCACCGTTAATATAATACTAGTACTTGTGGAACCTATCAATAAAGGTGCGCCTTACGGTTTATCCATTTTACAAGAATTGCAGACAACATTCTTATTTGGACTTACACAACGACAACGCACAGTCTGTTATTTTGCCTTAGTTGCGGCCATCCTTATTTTTTGAGGCTTTTAGAAAGATAATAACCAAACAAAACTTCTATTAAAACCCCCGTGGTTTTAAGTGTCATAGTTTTCAAAATATTTCGAAAATCGAGAAAAATCCATAGAAACCATAGAAACGTGTTTTAGGCTTTCATAATGAACATTTTACAATAAATGTTTCATGGCACGCTAGCCATTAACTTAATGCATCATTACATCTATTTTATCATAAAAAAATGCGTTCTCCTAGGCGTCAATTTTATTTTTTCCATGATTTCATAATAATTTTATTTATGGTCATTCTTAACATGGTCGCATTTTATTTTTGTGTGTAAATGTTTAGTACACTACTAAGTATAACCACAAAAAAAAAAAGGAGCAACGAACACAGGAACTCGGAGATATTCATTTTTAAGTTTTAATTTAGGGTTGTCAACTAATGTAGGCGCCTTTAACAAACGACCAATTTCGCTCGGAATAAATTTGCTTCTTCAATTATTATAATTTCCTATTACTATTTCTGAAGCATTATCCTTGGTCTAATCATGTCTTCACAAACACGATTTTATTAGATTCACCTGTAACTAACAAATCATGTAACAAATCTTGTTTATTATTCTTTTTTGTTTTGTAAGTGCATGCACTTACATCAAAATGAATCTTCGATGAAGGATATTATGTGGAATTGGGAAGGGGTCCGCCCTCGTTAGATAGAATGTCAAAACCCAATTTCCATACATAATATCTGGAGAAGCGGGGGTGAGGTGTCATGGAGCCGTCAAAGACCCATGGCACTGCTTTGCCTCAGCAGGTACTGACCCGTCCTGCTGGGGGATGTCCTTCTGGGCCCCGACCAGAGGACTTAATGAGGGCGCCAACCCTCATGCTGGTCAGCGAGTGGCAACTCCAACGACTAACAACGAAAGCACGAACACGGATCTGAAGAAATCACTCACGAAATTGGGAATTTATAAAATTTTGGTAGATAAGGCACATTTGCACGGGGTTCATAAAAGACCTTTGGATCTCAATTCAGAGGAACGATGCCTAATCGTGTTAAACGCTTTATATCCAAATGGAATTCCGAACAATATCGATAGCCAAAACAATGAATTTAATTACAATCTTTCAAATTTTTTAAGTAAATGTGGAACTTTATATTGCAGTAGTAAACGGAATTTCAAACGATTTTGTAATAAAAACAAACACTGGCTTTCCACTATTTTTGATATTGAAATACCAAAAGTGAATATCGAGGAAAGTCCTTTACCACAACAAAATATTATAGAATTGGATGAGGCACATTTTTTATTACAAAATAATCCTTCAACTTCGAGAAGTAGTAGCTATGCCTTACAAAAAACTTTAAGACCCCAAGAACTTGGAAGACCCGATACCTGAAACTTCTTTTGGCGCTCATTCCAGTTTCACATCAAATACACATTTATTACAAAGTAATCCTTCGACTTCGGGAACTAGTAGCTTTGACTAACCTTCAATAGATCCGAAACCTGAAACTAATTTTGATGCTTCATCCAGTTCCACATCTACATTTTATGAAAATTTAAGTGATCGCCAAAAGCGCCGTGCACGTAAAGATCTTTAGGAATCGCTTGACGGAGAACCTCATTCAAAACTAATTAAAGTTATGTCGAGAATAGTAACAGACGAAACCGGCGAAAAACTAAATAAAAGTTCTACTCAGGAGTTTGAGTTTATAATAAAGGAATGCTTGAAAAGTCCAACTCGGCCTAAAAAAATCGCAGGAACCATAAAGTCAAAATCGGAACCCAAACCCTATTCTCCTGATGAAGCTCTTTGTTTAATGATTGATATAAAACTATCAGTGGAGGACTATATCTACATGCAACAAGGTGCCAAATCTCGATGATTTAATATTTACCCTGCCTATTATAAGATACAAAAAGCTAAAAAACATTGTTATCTTGATGTTGAAATTGAAATATCAGAACGAGAAGCCAAAGTACCTTTAAATGATTTACTTATGCACACGTTTCGACGAATCATTGACTCTTGCGACCAAAGGGTTTCGGAATATTGCAATCAAAAACAGTTAGATACACTTCACTGCGTTTTTGAGGGTTCATGGGGTTTTGATGGTAGCACAGGACAGTCAACATATAAGCAAACGTTTTCTGATAAAATTGATGACGAACACTGCCTCTTTGCTACTACCTACATTCCGTTGCGCATAAAAAGTCTTGATGGTTTTGTCTTATGGTCAAACCCAAATCCACAATCTTTTAGATTTTGCCAACCAATAAAAATACAATACAGATCAGAATCAAAAGATCTGATTCTGGAAGAAAGGAACTGGGTAGAAGAAGAAATTGAAAATCTTTCACTAATTTATTCGGAAATTTTTGCTGGATATGTCGTTGTCGGAGATCCAAAATTATACCTCACCATAATTGACGGAAAAGTCTTTAATGTCATCACAAATACCAGCTCACAATTACGGTGTGCGTGTATTATTACCCATGATCCATTACCGCAAAGTTTTGCTGATATTCCTAATACTGAATTGGTAACAGACGCTTCTGATGATAATATACTCGTATTATCATCACAAGAAGTTTTGACAAACTCCGATGATGACTGCTAGGTTAGCGTCACGTATCGTTGTAGTCTTAGAGCATTGAGAACATTATAGTAATTGTTTTCAGACAACAGAAACCCAGAAAGAGACACAGAAAGACACGAGAAAGAGTTTACTCAAAGTTAGTTAAATACTAACACACTACACACCTCTGCCTACCCCTTCGGGGAAATACAGGCGTGATGTTATGTTGTTTTTTTTTTTTTTTTTTTTAGTTAAATACTTGGGAAATATCTGGCACTTTTATTTTATTTTTTTATTTATTCAATTGCGACAACCCTATTTCCATAGAAATTTCAAAAATATTTAGAAACTCTCTATCTTCGTATTCCTGCTATTGACGCATGTCATATTTTAGTGTATTATTGACAATAACATTACGCATATATTTAAATGAAAATAAGATGCGACCGTGATAAGAAAACATGAAAAAAAAATGTTTTGTGTTAGTCGGTAAAAGTAAAAAATCTCCTAATATATCAAAGGTACGATGCCCCATTTTTTTATCTAAATATATATTATGCTGTTACTTTATTTAAAGGACTAACTAAATATGTATTACAACAATTTTCGAAAATAAAAATTAATTTTGTTTTTCTCACTTTTCAATGAAACCTTAATAACTTTATAATTATAAAAAAAAACACTATAGGTATTTCTGCCAAACCTTTATCGTTACTATAGCTATCGAATAAAAACATAAAATGGACATGGCCGCAACTAAGGCAAAATAACAGACTGTGCAACGGAGCTAGAGGCTAGATCAAGTAAACGAGATTCTTAAAGCCTTTAGAGCAAAGACAGTTAAAAGCTAAGATAATGATGTGAAATGGGTTTTCTTGTTTGATAAGTTAAATGAGTCAACAATTAAGATAATATCGTTCCAAGCGTGCATTCATATGCTGGAAGTTAAGTACCTATGTGCTGATAAAAATAATGACGCATTTTTCACTTGCACAATCGTTTTTTAAAATGCAATTACGTTGTACAAAATTGTTGATAATGGTAAGACCCTAACGAACGTCTTGTAAAGATTCTTTCCTGGGGCCACAGAACAAATCGAGCTAGTGTCAATTCCTATAGGAACTGACAAAACCTCTAAGGTATTGACATTAGCTCGATTTGGTTCAGAACTCGAACCAGTCGGGAGTAAAGCCCCTGTTCTATTTTAATTCTTTGATAGACGTGACAAAGGTGTTGTTCTCTGTTACGTAATTTAATACCTGTTCATGAACGTAAAAGGGTTATCATTGGAACGTGAGATTTTGTGTCAAAACATTGGTCAATACAATAAAGTGTAGCTGTTATAGCTGTGTTGATAGTTCTATGTACAAGGTATCAATGACAAACAATAGTGGTTTGACCAGTCAAGTGCCGATCTGACTGGAATAGATAGTACAGCCAAGGTCAGACCTGCGAACGTTGGGAACAATAAATGAAATAGGATTATTGGGTGTATCTATCCACTTACTGTTTACTTTTACAATGTAATTTTATTTGTATGCGATAAAGTATGATAACGACAGATAATAAATTGTTATTATCTGCTAACTACTACTTAGCTTGCTTTCCATTCATGATTAACCGCTGGAACATACACATACTCTACAAGTAAATTAAAAATAGTGTTGGTTCTCTTGTTCATAACTTATCTTAATTTAAACTATTCATATCTTTTTCTAATAGTGAAAACAAGAAAGATATAGCAAGAATTTTAGACCTGTCAAATAGTTAACGTCTTTTTCGTATTTTTAATCGGCACGTTCAGAGATCACGACTAAACAAGTAAACACTAAACATGTATGAAATTTTAATTTAGACTTATTTGACAGCACTGAAATTGTTGCTATTGCTATCCCTTTCTTGTATCAATTATTAGTAAAAGAGAGCTATAGTTTAAAACATGTTTAGTTTATGAATAAGAGAATCAACACAAATGTTAAAAAAAATCACAATTTAAAATCTCATCCGTAGTTATTTTTGAAGGATCACTACTTTGCAATTTGCATGTACAGTCAACAAATCGGAATCATGACCCACAATAAGCTTAATATCCTACAGACATTTAATACAATTAGGTTGAATTTTGCTTAAACAGATATTTCCCTGGCAACAGACTTGTTATTAATTTTATTAGCGAGTGACAGTTACAGTTTACCAAATATAAATATTCAAAATGTCCTAAGTGCAGCATAGAAGAAAACCTTACTGTTTTGACGATTTCAAACGAATTATCAGCTGAGTGGGTCATGATTCCGATTTGTTGACTGTACATAGAAGGACCTATAGCGGAAGGTTGAATCAGATTCGTTACCTACTTAATGCTATTAATCATTCTGCAGACTAGGTGCGAAATTCCTACAATTCAGCTAGTACCTACAACCACAATCGAGTTCTACTGTCTATCTCAAACACTAATCAATCAATGATCTCAGAAGCTAATTGTTGCATACGATAAAATGTGAACAATGTGAGAATAAAGGCCTATCTACTATTTTCCCCAAAACTGGTGATACAGCTGATGACGTTTACAATTCCAATGTTTAGCTGTAATTGTCTGCTACATAGCGAGCTATCCATAATTGCTGAATCACATCGCTGTCCGTACACGCTATTAGTAAACAAACATGGCACTAAGTATGTGAATCATCAGGCAGTACCTAAGTAGGTACCTACTTGCGATTCCTCGCCAAAACGCTCGCTTATCTACTGGACAACGGAATGTTAACGTTACGTCAAAAACCTGTTAAGCGTCCACTCATTTAATTTTACAAAAGGAAACAAAACATGCCTCAATTAAAAATAATATGAATAAATTAATCATCATCAAAGTAGGCTCAGTAGGCTGTGCATGGTTCTCAGTCTAAGTAGGTGCAGTAATGAGTTAGTTTGTGTTTTTGGCAAGAGTAATTTACTAATGAGCCAAGGGTATGACCTGAAAGTTAAACTGAAATGTACCGATCAATGTCGAACTATATCGCTGCATTGGCACCAGCCCTGGCTGGTTTATAACCAAAGCAACCATTAAGTTGTACAGGTTTTCAAAGAGATAAATCATAAAACAAAGTACGATATAAACACAGAGCTAAATGAACTTTCAAAGGACGTCCTCGTATCTAACAGATATTGCGCGTGGGCAGTGTATAAAGCACCATCACTCACGCATCTTTGTTATTGAAGCAAATCACTGAACACTTAGCACTGGTTCGCGTTTATCAAATGATTCAATCTGGAATATGAATCAGGTGGCTATTTCAGTAACTGTTCGGTAGTCACATAATTGTAACTACCTGGTGCAGTGACTCAATGGAATATCCCTTTCCAATATATACGTCGATGCCAGCGTCAATTACCAATTATTGAATTGTAGGCTATACTCCATTTATGGGCATACAAACCAGGTTTATTTATGCTATAAAGAGCTTCAATCATGACAGTTCCGAAACGTTAACTTCTGAATTTCGGAAACTTTTGGTTTATTTTGTAGTAAAAAAAAATTGAAAGAATCGAAAGCCCACCAGCATCTAAGCGGAAAAATTTACATAAACATTTGTCCGGCATCCATTGCGTAGGCTCGTGTAAAAACTTCACCCACCCACGTCAATGATATAGGAAATCAGACCCCAAACCACGGAGTCAACGGCCGCGAAGGTGTGTTTACACAGGTCATCGATCAATCCGTGGGGTGATCTAACACGTAGCGTTGAACTTATCAGTACAATCAAATTAAAGCGTTGATATATCGCTCATCCCTAATAAACCAGACTACACACATTTGCTACCATCTATACGTATAAAGACAGATGTCCCGAACTCCTGACTGACTGATTCATCAACGCAGATCCGAAACTACTCAAGTTAGAAACATGAAATTTGGACATTAGGTGCCTTTTGTAACGTAAGCACCAACTAAGAAAGGATTTAAAAAAAAGTTAACCCTGAAGGGGTGAAATTGCGTATTATAGTTTGTATGAAAAATATTTTCTCCTGGATCGATTCACTGAAAACTTGGGAAAAATTATTTTTAAAGAAAATAATAAAATACATACTTATCTTTTCTTACAAAATTACTCCTGAAAGAGGGTGCAATAGGATTATAAATTTTGTATGGGAGAATATTATTGCGTGGCTGGATCGAGTTGAAACTCGATACAAATAATCTTTTCAAGCAATTAATGAATTAGGTACGTGTTTTTGCATTTTTAGCAAATTTAAACTCATCGGGGGTAAAAAAAGAGTGTTAAAGTTTCTATGCAAAATTTTCCTGGGGTCACGCTTGACACAAATACTCTTCATTCTTTGTAATTCTGTGATTCAGTCCATTCTTTTATTTGATATACCTATTTAGGAGCAGAGAGCATGGGACATCCGTGCACCCAAAGTTAATAGTAAAACAAAGCATTGTGTCGCCATTACGCAACGTAAAGAGCCACACTGTCTGCGAATGAAGACAATGACACGCCATGGACACAGGACAGTGGAAGCATTGAATACGTGTCAGACACGCCGGTGCCAGGGGCGTAGGACAATAGACAAGCGTGTCAAGTAACATTGTTTAATTATTTCCAAAAGCAAAAAGATATTTTAGCACCAAAAGTTACTGAAGAAAGGCGATTGTTAAAACGTAATATTCCTGTTGCAATATCAGCTTTTGTTTTTTTCAAGATGGTAAACATTATTCGCTCAAGCTCAAAATATGTCATCTTTAAATTATGCATGGTGTAGCGTTGATGGAACAAAAACTTTTTAGAAATTTTGGAGTCACGTGCTCGTCAGTTTTTGGCCGCTTCATATGAAAGCCATGAGTGAATGGTGTACAAGAGCGGCATAAATAAACAATTCCGATAATTTAGCATTCGGTACACGCTTGTCTCGGATTTGGTGGGTCGTTCGCTGATGTGAGGCTGTGAGCTGACCTTAGGGTAAGTAGCCAAGACGTGTTGACTGCCAATCACGGAGATGATCTCCGGGAGATCCACTAAACTATGATTACCTACGTTTGATCAAATAAGTTATTATTGAAAACAAATTACCATTTCTAAAGTTTATCGAGAAAATCAGTAAAGATCATGCTGATATAATAGTTGCTTACGAAACATGCCTTTATAGTAAAAGCAAAGCGATTAGCATTTAGCACAAACACCGTGACCTTTCAACGAGGTCGGAACGAAATTGGGTTTTAGAAAATATTAAACATAAAAATGCTACTGTACATAACAATTGATTGCAAAACGTATAGGTTCTGAATAAAACATTAAACATATTGACAAAGGAGCTGCTAACCATCTTGAGGCGTATGACATTTGTAAACTTCAAAAGAAAACAACAAGGTGTTTTGTATGTAAAGATTTCTAAGAAAGATGTATTAACAATGGAATACGAAAGTGAAATGTGCGTAGAGCTAACATAATCAAGCTAAATTAATGCGATCTTAATGATCAATTAGGGAGTGGCGTGGATCCTTGCGTGGACGCCACGACGCCGGTCGTTGGCAGCGCGAATTTAGACGCGGGAAAGGTCGACAATGACTCACGTTATGATTCGTATATGCCAGCATTCGGACACCGTGACGTGCATCGTCTGTACTTGAAGTATAGATAACTATTACATAAGTAAATCTTCATTATTTGCAGTTGATTTAGCGAACCAAATCGAAGGGTATATGCTTGATTAAGATTTTAGCTAGCAAAATTATCGGTATTGTATTATACCTTGAGGGACTTGTATGTATTTACAAGTCCCTAATTTATTTTTTGATCTCTCTTCAATATGATATTGTATACTATTTCTTTCATCAGGACTATTCATGACTCTTCCTTTACTGGCGTAAACTGCAACAAAGTGTTTGTCGCTCAGCTCCCCGCAGGAGTTGTAAAAGGCAAGCGTAAAAAGAGTAATTATGGGACTTGTAAACGATGTGCTACCACTACTTTTGCACTAGTGATCGTAAAATCCCTTTTATTTTTCTTTTATTTGGCGCCGCCTAGCGCCAAATAATGTATGTAGGTTAATACTTCTTAGAATTCCAATATATCAGAAATTTAATTTATTGTTAAATTAATCCGATGTTTGGCGTACCTATTGAGTTGAACTCCGGTATTGCCATAACCACTGCCACCAGCAATCATAGACAAGCCATGTTGATTTAAAATTATGATTTTAGTTTTGCTTTAGTTTTCTAGCACAAAAAACCCAAGATTTATAAATCACGTAAAAGTTTTTTCAATCTGAATGTATAACACATCTAAGTAATTGACCCGCAATATATCGTAACACTCCAATATTGCCGAAGAAATGGGATTGAACGGCCGTAGATTTGTTTTGATAAGATTTCGCGGAGATTATCTTACAACCGTAAAGCCACGGTAGGATTTTGCAAGCATAATACCACAGAAATGAATTAAAAGCTTGGTTGGATCAAATCAGCTGTGGATATGAATGTTTAAAAATATCTAGAAAATCAAATAATTTCTCGTCAATTCGTTAGCGTGGTCTTCAAAATTACAACTGGAGTTCCAGGATAAAGATCACTACGAGTTAATACTATAAAAACAGACTACACTACTACTTATAAAGACAGATGTCTTGACTGACTGATTCGTCAACGCATAGCCAAAACTACTCAAGTTAGAAACATGAAATTTGGACAGTAGGTTCCTTTTAACGTAAGCACTCACTAAGAAAGGATTTTTGGAAATTTTAAGCCTAAGGGGGTAAACTAGGGTGTTAGAGTTTGTATGAATAAATCTTTATTCCTGGATCGATTCACTCAAAACTTGGGAAAAATAATCTCTAAAGTAAATAATGAAACACTTTTCTTTTTGGAAAATAACTTCTAAAAGAAGGTGCAATAAGGTAAAAAAAAATATGGGAGAATATTATTGCAAGCTGGATTGAGTCGAAAGAGCAATTAATGAACTAAGAGTTTTTGAATTTTACGAAAATTAAACTCAACGGGGGCAAAAAGGGATGTTAAAGTTTCTATGAAAAATCTTTCTTGGGTCACGTTTGACACAAATACTCTTCAAATTAAGTAATAATAAAGAAATATGTATTTTCTTTTCCCAAAACTATGACGGAAAACATTGTACGGGGCAATTTAAGACTTTACGCGGGCAAAGCCGCAAGAGCACTGCTAGTCCAGGTTTCAGGCAGGATACATTTCTTCTCTGTGACATACACTCAAAATCCGTTCAGAAACAAACATTCACTAAACATCTAAACTTTCGCATTTATTATAATACCAGTAGGATTTACTACTAGGAAATGTATTTCCTCACTTAAAGTTTCCGGCCTTTTCGCTCCTAATATCTCAAAAAATAATCATCAAGTTTTATAAAATCTTTTTAATATGGTTAAAAGCTGAGAACGTGTCGTGGTTTAGATGCGCGGACGAAATACGATCCACAAGAACGAGTTTGTGGTGCCTTGTTGGTTCTGAACAATGCCTCATAAAATTCATTGCGAACTTTTTATACTTTCAATATCCATTTCAGTATATGACTTAACGTTTCGCAATAACATAGATTTGTATATTATAACAAAAGTATTGAACAGAAGCCGATGTTCGTTTTGACATGTATTCCAATGACCGGAAAATAGACACTTGTATGGGTTTCTTGAATTAAAAAGATTGATCAATGACTCACGGAAGGTTTCCCGTGATAATATTAAACAAAAACTGTTAGAAAAAGTAGCGTTTTGTGTTATACAGCCATATAAACGCAGTACTGAGTCACAGACGCCTAAGGCCTCGAGGTTTTTAGTCGCGCTCCGGTGAGCACTTTGACGGAATACAAACAATAGCCTTCTCACGGAGCACATTATATTTCACCATCTTACCGAAGACTTTACGTTGAATAATACAGTAAATAAATATTGTTTCCTGTACAATTAATATTGGGTTTCGTCTGATCTGGATCACTTGGAGCCACGTTCACGAAAACTGCCCTTTCCTCTTTCAATGTACAGCATTACAAGTAAGTATATTCTAAATCGTTTCTCGTTTCTCAAAGTCTAGCATTATCCCTGACAATGTAATGGCTTATTGTTACTTGAGCTGTTGCGTTATGAGAAGAACAAAGTGGGAATTGCCTATAAAATAACATCTCATGATCGTTATTCGGAACGCTGCACGTAAACAAATACGGTTGTTCCACATTATATTTGTAACGGATACACTCGTATATTTGAAATTTCGGATGCAGTAATTGCGTTTCCTTGGTCAGCATATTGATTACGTGTGCTGTGTGCAGCGATGAACATGCATTGCATATTTAACATATTGAGTTTTATGTAAAGGTAGCTACGAAATGTTTTAGCTGAATTCATAGATAGATTACATTTACGGCTATTCTCAATAATCCTATATATTGAGGATTGTTCCTCTCCTGATAATAAGCAACTAACGGGATGGAAAATTTGCTTATGCGTACAATCATGCCCTTTTGTTCAAGTACACAGGTACTTCCTGAGTTCCGGAGGCAGCTCTTCAATAGTATCGCGTCGTGGGAATCAGCGGCAAGTAGGCTTCGTCTTCTCGACCCAGTTTCATACACGTCCACTGTCAGTTGAGTGACTCTTTGAATGGCAAGTGAACGAATTTTGTGCGCAGTCAACTGCTGACATAAACTTTACTTTCTCATGACCTGGCTGTGTTCGAATTATTTTTAACTAGTTTACTTTTCTAGAAAATGAAGTTGCTTTAGAAAAAAAAACACAGTACCTACCTACCTAAATCTTTATGACTGTCATACGTCGTCATTGTTCATAAGTGTTAAGGTAAATGCCACAGGACAGGGTAGCCCGCGAATTTCGAAATTTCTTGCGTTTTTTGCAAATTGTACCTCTATTTCGCGTTGTATATCGGTCAAAATAAGATTCACGGCAGTAATAGTAAAGTAAACGATATATCTACTGAATAATACACATAAAAATATTAAGCTAGCTCTATACATATACAGGTCTACTGCTTTACAGTATGGCAGAAGAATATTTTTTTTGTAAAATTGTTATTTCATTGGTATTTTTTTTTTTTTTTTTTGAGAATAAACACGAGCTCGATTATATTAATTTACGATGAAATTATCGATTTTCAAGCTTGTAGAGCTAGGTTTATATTTTTTATGAGTACTATTCAGTAGATATATTGTTATTACTACCGCGAATCATATTTTGATTCATATACAATGCGAAATAGAGCTACTATTAGCAACAAACGCTAGAAATTTTGAATTTGAAAGAATGCATTGTCGTTGTAATGGCTGAGTCGCTGGAACAACTGGGCGAAATGCTGCACAGCTTAAACGGAGCCTCTCGACGTGTCGGTCTCGGCAAGAATCTGGACAAGACTAAAGTCATGTTCAATATGCATGTCATGCCGAGGCCAATATTGTCGCCACTCGAAGTTGTAACGGAATACGTCTACCTAAGGCAGGCAATTCAGCTTGGTAGACACAACTTCGAGAAAGAAGCCAACAGAAGGATCCGTTTGGGCTGGGCAGCATTTGGCAAACTTCGCCGAGTCTTCTCGTAGCCTATACCGCAAAGTTGGAAGACAAAGGTCTTCAACCAGTGCGTCCTGCCTATCATGACTTACGGTGCCGAGACGTGGATACTGACAGCTGGGCTAGTCCACAAGTTCAAATTCGTTCAGCGAGCTGTGGAGCGAGCTATGCTTGAAGTTTCTTTGAAGGATAAAATCCGTAACGAGATTATCCGGAGAAGAACCGGAGTGAACGACATAGCTTGCAGAATCAGTAGGTTGAAGTGGCAGTGGGCTGGCCATGTCTGTCGAAGGACCGATGGCTGTTGGAGCAGACGAGTCCTTGAGTGGAGACCGCGAATCGGCAAACGCAGCGTAGGGCGCCCCCCTGCCAGGCGGACCGACGACCTAAAGAACGTGGCTGGGGGGGACTGGATGCGGAAGGCAGAGGACCGAGTGTTGTGGCGCAACTTGGGAGAGGCCTATGTCCAACAGTGGACTGCGATAGGCTGAGTTGATGATTGATGATGATGACCCAGTGGCATTCACCTTAAGCTACAGCAATGTCGCATTATTAAACTTCGGAGTTGCGTTTCATGGTAAGCTTTACTTCTCGATCATCGTGAGGCGTCTTCCTAGTACAACGCGATTACACGACCATAGCAAGTTCGATTAGGACACTATTCGACACCCAGGGGCCTTACTCCCGACTGGTACGAGATCTAACCCAAATCGAGCTAATGTCAATTCCTAGAGGAATGCAGTACGAATTGACACTAACTCGAATTCAAAGAGAACTCGATCCAGTCGGCAGTAAGGCCCCTGTACTTTTAATCGCGGGTTCGCGCGAACCAAATTCGCGCAAACTTGCGATGGTTGGGTAGTCACTTTGTATTAGGAAAACGCCTTAGAAAGACACCTCATAATAATTGAGAAGTAAAGGCTGATTGAAAATGCGTGTACATTGCTCTAGCTGAACTAGATACTGTTTTTTTAGGACGACGCATAAATGGATGCACTCAGGTAGCAGAAGAATATTTGGGAGCTCCATTAGCTAGCTCATTGCTAACGATTCTTCTTTCTTCTACACTGACGTTATAAAACAAAACTATAATCTGAGCTTTTACATACCTATGCGTAATTTTAAAATTCTTCAACGTTACTGTTGGAATTTAATCAATAAAACCGACCAAATGACACTTACTGCGTGACATCGACCTGAACCCCATAGAAACTGATATAAGTTACGAAAGTTCATCAACGCACAGTGCGCGAAATATGAATTTTTGCATCTCTTTCTTACGCAGGTACCACCACATATGTGTACGTTTGCCATATTTTTAGTATTTGTTGCTAAACTACATAGTAAGCACTACCAACCAGACCAAGTTTGACGCAGGTATGTATTATCGTTTTGAAGATAGAGCAAGAACAAAAATGTTGAAAAAATGCATGCTTTTCGTGGTTTATTGACTGGCTACCTATTACCGTTTAAAAGATACAGCCCTGTGACATACGGACGGACGGACAGACAGCGTAGCGAGAGTAATAGGGGCCCGTTTAGCACCCTTTGGGTACGGAACCCTAAATATGACTACCTAGTGCTAACAATGGTGTATGTGCATATTTAATGGTGTCTGAGGGAGTCGTGAGTCACGCCACGAGGCCCGCCCCGTATGAAAGAGAACACATGAATGGGTCATTAGGGAAGCCCGCCTAAACGCTTCCTACTACGACGTTGATCTATTACGTTTCACGTTACAAAATATACTATCTAGAGCAGGAAATGAAAAAGCATCACGATTCCATGCATACCCATTGAGTACTCCATGATTTTGCAATTACTCTTTATGTAAAAACCATGATTTACCGTTACGAATGACCCAATACTCCGTCTTTAATTCCGATTTAATGTTAAATTTACATGAAACAGCATAATTTTATGCGGATTAGGTCATTATTAGGCAATTTTGTTTCTATTGGAGTTCATATTGCCGAATAATGTGACAAATTAACACGAATATTATGAATAGCAAACATTGGAGTTTAGTAGAGTTTTCCCAAATCACAGAAGAAAGCGTGACGGTCGGTACAATGGACAGTAAAAGTGTTGCTAAACGAACAGCCTGTTGTGACACGAGATTGATTGTTTATCAAACAGAGAGCAAAGAAAATGAACGGAAACAATGTTAGCAAAACATTTCGTGACCTGTCACGCGCGCAGTTTACAGTTGCCTTTCATCTTTTTGATAACAACCACATCTAAGGCATTGTTCTAATACAACACGATTACGCGACCATCGCCACTACGTGCGAATTTTGTACATACGAACCAGCGATCATAAGTAGATACAGGTGTTGATTAGGTGCCTAATTGACATACGCGCGATGCCGTAATTGACATTCACGCGATGCCGTCGTGCGACAAATTACTTGTTCGCGCAAACTGTTGCGTATGGTATGAATACGCGATCAAACACACACATACTGCTACTAAGGGGCAAGTTCACCCAGAAGATAACAGATGTTTATGTAAAAACCAGATGTTTAACCCGAACTTTGGTGTTCACCAACGATAACCAACCGTTATATCACAGTAATCAATCGATTTTTCTAATCGAAGTCGGGGACGTCGTTTAAGTACTAACCGGGTATTTAAACATGACATTTTTGACGTTTGATGGTTGAAATTGTTGAGGTTATTCATTGATATTCTGTATTTGATTGTTTTTCGTAATTTTAGAAGAGTCTATGCTGCATAAAATATTAATATTAGGATTATTACTCTCCAATATAACAAAACAATTGCATTTTATCATATTCGTAAAATTTACAATAAAAACCGAATAAAATAAGGGCCGGAACACGTTGCCGTTTTTCGAGCGTGCATTTTTCTTTTACGAACATAAACAAAGAAACATATTGCTTATGCTTTGAGAAAACTTATGAAAGATGTGTAAACATAACTGTTTTTGTCGTATTGAGGTAGTACGTAATTTTTTTTATTTATAATTTTTTGTATAATTAATAAAAATAAAAATGAATGCGGCTGATAAACGATGCTCGCACGAAACCTGCACAATGTTACCGCTACTTTTGGGTAAGCACAACTACCAGAATTTTATCATATTTCAAGAAACGCGCCCGCCCGATACACTTCAAGTTTGTAGCGGCCTAATATTCAAACATCAAAATGGCGTATTTAATTGGTTGCTATGGCAACCAAGACCGCTTATCCTGCCAAATTAAAAAGATATGTCAAATGTATAGAGTAGCATTATACTAGGATTTTTAATTTTGGAAGAGTTACCTGATATGCAACCGTTTTATATTGTCGTTCTTTTGATAGTGTTGTTGCCATTTAGTTACCATTTTGATTAATCGTGTTACATCATTCGTTCTTTCATTCCCAGAACGCTCGGTTTCAGAATCAATGATCGGATAGGAGTCGTGAACACGAAAATTCCCGCGTCCCGGTTAAACATCTGTTGTTGAATAACAGGTTGATTTTGCAAACAGTGGTTATTTCATTGTCCGCGAACTCGGCCCTAAATAGGAGTCCTAACCGACATTTATTTATTACTTTATTTATTTATTTTCCACAAAAAAAAAATACATAAATTTGGCAGATACAGTGATATACAGTGATTTGGCAGACATTTACGCGATCATCGTGTCTCATAAGTCAATACAAGGTAACGAGTGACACGATACGACCATCCTATTCACACTCGATTCTTGTCAAGGCGCGAAAGTGCAATGATCGGTTCGCGTACTCGTGTTGGATTTTCGCGCGATAATCGCGTAATCTCGTTGTATTACGACAAAGCCTAAGGATTAGATAGATCAGTCAAACTATTGAAAACCTACAGATTACAACGGAATGTAATAGGAATAAAGACCAAAATGAAAAGGTCAGGTCAAATCAAGTAATTATATTTGGGTACAAATAATTCTTGGAAATCTTCTAGCACAGAAAAGTCAAACAAAATAAAATTCAAGATCCGTAACTGTCCTACATATCATTGCTAATTTATACGTATTAAAACTAATTTATGATTTTGGCACTAAGGTCAACCATATAAAATATTTCAGCTTGTAATAAATTACAAGTATGAAAAATATTACCGTCCTTCATCTGACTTCAGCTCTAGAAAATAATAAACATGCTAGTTAAGTATCATTGTTACTTAATAATACCAAATATAACGGTCTTATGTTCTAAGATTACAACATTTTCATTTTTATGATCACACGCTGGAAGGGTAATTAAATCTAATGAGTTAATTAGTTTACCGACTCGACGTCTGTCAAAACTATAAGTTGTGTACAGTCTTACTTCAGCAGTGCTATTCTGAAAGATCTCACTATCAAACTCACTTCTGAATCCGCAGTAAAAACAATACGTTTTTTGTTACTGCGGATTCAAAAGTGAGTTTGTTATTGAGATCTTACAGCATAGTCTAGCTCTAGCAGTTCCTTAACTCTCACTAAGAAAACAACATACATAATCTAAATATGAAACTTTTACCAGTATCATCGGTTTTGCCCGAAGTCCGTATGTCACTGCAGGGATCCAGCAGAATACCAGCGTTAGATATAATACCTGGCACATGCTGAGCTGGACACCCATTTGGTACAATACTAACACATATCACACTTTTTATTGTATTTTTACTTGTATGTCCTGTGTCTTGTTTTTTGTACTAAATAAACGTTTTATCTATCTATCTACCATTGAAAAATTCAAGGCATTACGACTTTAATTAATTTACCAATCAGAAGAGTTAACAGTTTTAGATACAGTGTAATGATTTATGCCATTTAATTTCCGAGGTCTTAACTGCCTATTGTTAGCATTTAACGGAACATTACCACCATGAAACTGCAAATTCTATTGTATCTTAAATCATTGAAACTATTTTCAAATTTACAATAGACATAATGTGAATCTTCGAAATGATGCGTTCCGCATATGGAAACTTTAGGAATTAACGACTTCCCAAGTAACACAAAACCGATTAAAGGTTAACCGTCAATATACATCTCCAAGTTTTACAAAAGATGTTTAATGGCATCCGCAAAAAGAAAGAATCATTTATTTGCGTAGAATAAAGGTGGTACCAGATATAATTGGTGGTTTAGGAACAGTGCTATATTCTGCTTGTATTGAGCATTCAAAAATCCACTATTGATGAACCCAATTGAACTACATTATTATGACATTACCTACATTATTATTATTGTAAATTATTATTATTGTACTCATTATTACACAGTATTATTGTTAAAGTATTAAAGTTGTATGTATATACAACTACACAAACACAACAAAACACCATACAAAACACACAGAAACAAGCACCATACAAAATATGTCAAATTTCTATCTCTAGTAGGGTAAATCGTGGATAGATAGGATATTAATTTTAGCCGTAAGAGGTTTTCAGATATTTCAATAACGCGTTGTATATTGGCTTTTACTTTTACCTTGAAACAAATTTAAATTAAATAAATAAATAAATATTTTTGGGACATTTTTACACAGCAACATCTAGTCCCAAACTGAGCAGAGCTTGTGCTATGGGTACTAGACAATGGATATAATACTACATATATACTTTTTTTCTGTAAATACATACTTATAATACATAAGAAACACCCAGACCAACACAAACACTTATGTTCATCACACAAATATTTGTGTCCTGTGGGAATCGAACCCACGACCTCGTGATCAGCAGCCCGACCCTCGAACCACTAGACCACAGACGTCGTCAAGTTAAACGGTATTTGTGTTACTTGGGTTTGTAAACATAAATGCATGCTACAAACAGCGTAACATGTCCAAATAGGGTCTTTACGTAACCGTTACAAAATGATAGAAAACAGAAGAAAACATAACAACTAGCGTTGCTCCTCGGATTTGCGACACATTATGCAAGCGACCATAAGTATCACAACTCAAGTGATCAGTGCATGCCATTAGCCCACATAGACGATGCCGAGACAGTAATTCATATTTGATCATCACTTTTGATGTTAATAATGTCATTAATAGACTTTAACAGCGGTCAGTGATGTTACTACACTCTTTTGCAAGCAATATACAACGTGTTATTGTAATAACTGAAAACCTCTTAAGGGGTCATTGTACTCATCAGTATGAACAACTTTTACTATGGGAACAAACGTGAAATCGCGAAAATTAAACAGGTGTTTTTTTTCGATTTATGTGAACACAAATGCAATATGCAAATCCCGAACGACTCTGAAAATAAGTCATCGGTGGCATTGTCAAAGGGTGGAAATACCTGCAAATTGTTTTGGTGGTTTCACACCCATGGTTTTTGGGTCGCACGCGACACACGGGGGGAATTTGTTTGTTGACAAATTGGTATAAAAAAATGGTATTGATTTTTTTATTGATTCGTGTTCAGTATCAGTGGTATAGTCACCTCCTTAAATATGGCACGAATACAGATCAACACGTTGTAGAACGGTTTGATTAGGGTTTTGTATAAATACAGTTTAACTTTGTCCGTTATTAAAATTATATTTCAATTTTCACTCGAAAACATCCTTAATCTTCTGAGAAAACTTCATTCTCTTCATTCATATCTCTCTACCCTGGATACTAATTTAATTGTTAGACTGTACATTTTATTACTTGCATACTACTGGCCAAAAGAGGATAAATCCAAATGTAGGTGAAATTGTGTACGAATATGACATGTGAAAGTAGTTGGGAGCGTACGTGTTTGCGCGTCCGGACGCCATGATGCGCGACCGCCACGCGACATTGCGCGCGCGCAGATGCACCGCGGTGATTCAATCAGCTGGCTTATCACAACACCAATATACCATACACTCGACCAGACTCCAAAATAATAACAATTATCGGCCAAAATTAATATCCAATCTATCCACGATTTACCCTACTAGAGATAGGAATTTGACATATTTTGTATGGAGCTTATGTCAAATTCCTATCTCTAGTAGGGCAAATCATGGATATATTGGATATTAATTTTGGCCGTAAGTTAACAAGCATCAATGCAGAGATATTATAATATGTATATCTAATCCTGTTCATACTTGACAAATAAATAAATAAATATCTTCGGGACATTTTTACACAGCACCGCTAGACCACAGACGTCGTCATAAAAAATATTATAATTAAATAAATAAATATAATTGTTATTGCGCGCAAACCGAGATATGCATTTTGATCAAAGTAATAAACAAATTCGTTAGGTAAACGTAATTTAGAAATCTATTAAATATAAATTAATTTATATTGGAGTGTGCAAAACGAAAGTATCAGTGAAATCGTTTTTAATAAAATTTATACTCTTGAATGCCAGTGATACACTTTAGTAATACAAGAGCAATCATGCCAAATCACTATTAAAATGAATGTGTTTCTATTTTTCGAAATTTGGCTGGATTTCTCTTTTGATCACTTCAACAAAGTTTGTTCCAATGACAGAAAAGGTAATTCGTTATTGAATATCTATCGTTTCCAAGACATTTGAAATTGTGATTAAGATTTTAATTAGCATCCGTTTTAAGCATCATAAAATAATTACGACAACTTTCTCAAAAGTAGAAGTAAGCGAAAGAGCTCGTCGATTCTAAGAAGAGCAGACAGGACTGTAAAGATAAGAAAATATACTAAGAGCAAATAAGAATAAAAATAAGGACCCTCATTACGATACGTGAGAGCAGCGAAGGATCGCTAATGGAACGGATAAACACGGGCAAAGTGCATGGGGTTCAGCGCACAGGTGCGAACGATGCATGTGCAACAAGCTAGCTTACGCGACCTACGGCGTGTGATGCAAGCGCAACTAGAACAAGTCCCCATTAACCAAATGTAACAAAACCAGTAAGCTCAATACTCCACGTGCTAAATAAGTCAAATAACACACACTGGCTAATACTATGTCCAGTATTGTTGACGAAACAACGGAAAAAATAACCCACTTTTGAAAACCATTTGCCCAGTTTATTTATTTGCGCGTTCAAAGAATTGCTTGCAAAACATAGTTTGAAACAGTTTAACGATTATGAAGTAATTTTAACAGGAATAATAAATAGCTTTAAATGCCGAAGTTTGAACTGTACATTTTTCGTCACAGATTACGAAATAGGCAGGAATCAAACTAAATAACAATAACAACACTACTTCACTGTTAGTGTTGACTAAAACAGAAAATTTATTTTTGGAACCTCTCAGAATCCCGAAATACCTACTTGAAACCGCATAACAATAACACAGATAGTTTCTACATTAGTTCGAAATTAGCTGTGTGGTGTGGACTGTTGAATCCAATTACGTAGGTTATTAGTTTAGTCAGCGATAGACGGTAGACTGGGCCAAGTAATTGATGAGTTGTTAAGTTGTCAGTAATCCAATCGTAGCGCATTATGTCAGAGTTGCTGTGGGGTCGACGGACTTTCATTCAACTGTCCCGTGGCCAATGGTTGACATAAAATGTTACGATGCAGTCTATAATGTTATGCTCCCATTAGCCAATTCAGTTCAATTAGTGGTTATAGCTGAGATTTGTTTTGATTCTCATTGTAGCAGATCGTTTTATGAAGATGAACCGTAATATGTCCAGATAATTAAGTTATTTAAAAAGAGGTTGTCGTGTAGTTTAAAACTGTAAAGTAAAGACCATTAAAACAACAGTAGATGTCAGATTGTCGTAAGAGAACGCCGACAGAAAACGTTGGATGAAAGAGCTTGCGCGAGTAAACGAGCCGTGTCGTCTACATAAGTTCAGTTTGTTTTGCTTAATGCCCCGTTGACTCTGTTATTTATAGATGATATAGTAAATCTTGGGATCGTCCTAAATGTCTTCACGCGTCTACCAAGTCATAGATAATCTGATAGCTTAATAAACCAGGCGAGAGACATTTTATCGCATCTTTCTACGGCGTCATTGGGGTTTATTACACTATTAAGTCCTCGTATCCGAGGGGTTTAATGTATTGCGAAGACCTAATTTTCCATTATAACCGAACCTTTAACATCCCAAAGCAATTTCTATGTTTGCTAGCGATTATTGTTATAGGATGTGTGGGTTCAAACATTATACATTATTATTATGTTTATACCGGCTTTTAAGCAAAACATGTAGTTGCAAAAGGTAAAACTGTACATAAAATGTGTTTGGGTCGAGCGATAGCGCACGTCCTTCGCGTCACGAGTTGCGGGAACTTGTACCCAGGCGTCTAATCTCCTTAATGGAGGGAAACTTTTAAGAACAATGTTACACTAAGTAGACCTATTTTAAACCAAGTACCTGCAGCAGGTGCCAGTGCCAAGCAAGTCCCTTGTTTCTAAGCTGGTTGTTACTTATAGGTAAGATATTCATACTCGGTAGATAGTACAAACTATTTCTAATCAAAATCAGCGAAGAATATGGTACTGCTTTTTAACCGCCGTCATGGTGTACAATAAAGTATATTCTATCTATCTGCTGTAAAATCACCGTATAAAAAAATCGCCTGAATAAATAAAATCGATATATCGGACATCAAACACGAATGCTTTTAACAAATGATGTTAGTAAACAAACATCAAAAACCTTTCCAAATCATTCAACACTTGAGTGACAGAAGCTCCATCAGTCCAAAATACCTTGAAGTCTCTTGACATCCGATTCTAAAATACCTAATTCAATTTCTCATTATCGACGTCAACAGAGCACAGCCGCTGCGCTCGCGCTGCCCAGTGAACGATTTGATAACTTTTCGTCTAATCCGGTTACAGCTGTGACGTAAGTCGTAACCCGCCCCCGGGTGTCGCTCGTGCTAAAAATACCAGCACGTGCTCCCTCCAGGCACGACATACTCTCGATATACGATGGCTCCTACCATATATCACACATGACGAACATTAAAAGTCACTCCAAAAATATTGTTTTAATTAGTTTTAAAAGATTTCGTTTATATGTGTGAATAAATGCCTCTCTTAATTGTTAGTCTGATGAAAGAGACTAGACTCCACGACACAGGGAATCCTAGTGTGGAGGCTAGTGTTAGTAGTTCTAAGTATTGTAACTCTGCTTTTGATCAATAAAGATTTTGATTTTTATTTTATTTATTTATTTTAAAGAGGAAGTTATTATTAGTTTTTTATTAATGTGCTCAATATTATTAATTATTCACGTGTCCTTGTTTACCAGTGACCAAAGCTTATTCATTAATCGTTAAAATGTCGTTGTCATCGCTATTATTGCTGTTTACTTATTTAAATCCAGATTTCCTACACAGAGATAACATATTAATTTTGGGCTTTAGAATACATACATAACATACATAATCAGCCCATTACTGTCCCACTGCTGGGCACGGGCCTCTTCTCAGTATGAGAAGGTTAAGGCCTTAGTCCACCACGCTGGCCTAGTGCGGGTTGTTGGACAATAGACAATAGAATACATATATAATTAGAATTTACAGATTGTTTTATTTGTGACGAGCTTGGACGAATAAGGTGACGAGGATAAACTCTAAATTACTGGCAGCTTAACTTTAACCTAAAAGCTAGTACAAATATGAAGCAGAGAATAAATAGATAATAAGCCTTTATTGCCTTTGTAGTCCCTGCAGAAATAGTGATTGACATGCAATGTTCTCGATTTGAAAAAGTAAAAGGATGAAAGAAGACCACCATGTAGTAGACCATGAGTCACGAATAGATATTGAGAGATGTTAGGCTTCTCAAAAGATCAAAGGATTGAAATATATCGTGCCGAAAACTTTAAACATTATGAACCCGTGTCATTTGGGAGAGTTATTTTAGTAGTAGGGGTTAACATCCTGGCTCTGTCGTTGCCAACGCGGATGCGAGCTGCGACAGACAATGCGGGTAGAAGGTTAATAATTACGGAGCCATCAATCGTCACCAGCTACATTCTACAGGCGTTTACAGGGGCACCGAGACGCTATGCTTCGATTGAATTACATTGGCATTATCTGTTAAACGATTTATTGGCATTTTAAGTAGTTCTCCACAAGCACCGTGGTCTTGGTTGTAAAATAAGTGTCAGTATCATGGAGCGTAGAAAGATAGATGCGCTGAAGATTGTGAAATATTTAGAAAATCATTGCGGTTTTGAACAGTTTCATTACAGGTTAAGCAATATCTTAGTTTTTGAGATCAGATGCATCATTTTACGCCGGTATAAAGGACAAATCAGAAAAAATTAAGACCGGCTCCAATTGCAAAGGCTTCGACAGAATTTTTTTATGCCCTCGTGCAAGACATTGAATGAAGAGGACACGTGCGCTTAAAAACTGGTTCTGCTTTACTCAAATCACATCAGTTTAGCAAGGAATTCAATGTTCTAACAAGCATAGTTAATTTACCAACAATCGCATGTTATTAGTTGTAAGTTGTAAAGTAAAAGCACATCAAACTGTTTATGGGTGTGTTAAAACAATTGCGTGGGAAGACGAACTCGTACAAAGACATAGAAAGTCGCCGGCTCTTTGGGTTGTCCAGATAACAAGCTTTCATAATATGACTAAAATAGGTGTACCGAAGACGTTTCTAACGGAATATCAAAGAGTTAACCAATCTTAGACCGATTGAGATTTTTTTGCGGTTGTTCCATAGAAATAAGCAGTTACGCCCAACCTGTAACATTCAATGCAAAATAAAATTCCGCTGTTAGATGTGCTGCAAAATACATTTTTAGTGACTCCGCGACTACTCCTCCTCCTCCTGTGTTGGACGTGGAGTCACTAAAATTGTTTTCTTACTCCCGACTGGTTCGAGCTGTGAACCAAATCAAGCCAATGTCCTAAAATAATAGAAAAATGCAGTACGATTTGACACTAACTCGAATTAAAATTCGATTGATACAGAACTCGATCCAGTCGGGAGTAAGGCCCCTGCACTGATGATCAAGCAAACAGCATGCGCACTGTTGTCCTACTACACTCCTGTACGTGGCGACAAGTTCACACGCATTTGCCACTTCTATTACCTTATTATTTAGATTTCTATGGTTTATATACATTTATGAATCCACAGGATTTTAAAATTAGTTTACGGCTAAAATTAATATCCTTTCTATCCACGATTTGCCCTAGAGATAGAAATTTAACATAATTTGTATGGAGCTAACATCAAATTTGTATATCTCTAGTAGGGCAAATCGTGGACAGATAGGATATACATTTTAGAATTTTTGCCGTAAGTGATTACGTCTGTTGCCCGACAGACTGGCTTCCTCCATAGAAATAATTGCAATGAATTTATAGAATATAATAGAATGTCTTTATTTGCAAGGAATAGGTACATTGTAGTTGGTACGTTCATATATTTCGCTTCTGCTATGTTAAAATTTGTTCTGCTTTGTATAACGCTCAAGAAAAGTGGCAGTCATGACTAAAACCACATAACAATGATATGACATCGTCACGTTTTGGATCACCCGTCAATAAGGCGCTCCATATAATCCTTTTGTGAACTGATCTCGCTTGGTCAAGCAGAAACAAAATGAATGGACAGCGAAGTGTGGAAAACTAGGTCCATTGTCAACTGGGACCTTTAAGTTTGTTCGTAATAGAGGTGAATTTTCCACAAAGCTTGCTTTAGTTTTTTCTTGATTAACCAGTTAGATAATGGTCAGCATCAATTTGCAATACAAAATTAACCGCTGCACCATGCCCATAAAAAGTCAATTTTCTAAAGTCACGAGTTCATTAAAATCAGTAGGTACTTAGTTGTTGTCCCTAATAGGGAAGGTGACAATTTTTTTTTATTAGTTTTTATTAGACATCTCGAAACTTTTTCAACAAAAATAAGCAACAGTGAAGAAACCAATAATAGTAGTTTATGAAACTGTTGCATAATAGGGGTTATTAAAACACGAGTGTGAGTTTAAAAACCGAGCCGTAGGCGAGGTTTTTAATAGTATCACACGAGTGTTTTAATACCTAATTATGTCAGTTTCATACACTATTTTATCTACACTCATACAATTTTAAATAAAATACCAAAGTCAAAATCTTGGTAACATTGTCGTTGTTTTTCTTGATTTCTCTGGTAAAAGATTGTTCGTCATTTACGTTGCTGCATCCAGAAATTCAGGCGGGGTCATATTCTCCTCAGTTCAGTATCACTGCTGTAGTCAGATATTTTTGCCCAGAATAAAACTTTCGACATACAAAACCATAATAACAACGTAAACAATAACAATAAATTTACAAGTAACGATGTCCAAATCCAGTAGGCCAGGCGCGCGGCCGCGCACGCGCGCTGGTGCGCGCCTACACAGATAATAAAATATAGTCTGGCGACAACATTATAATCGGAACTAATTTTCTATCCTTGTCAGGATTCCGTCTATCTCTGTTTTATCATACAAAAAATATACCTGTAAACACTTAAATATAATTAAAAGCAATATGACAATCAAAAGTTCTGCCAAAAACGCGATTTTAAACGATAAAAATTTTCAATGTATGACAAGTGGCGCCACCCTGAATTTTGTGTACTCATTGGTGCCAAACTGTACGACTTCTAAAAAAAAGGTTTGAAAACTCCTTGGTTAGGTCGAAGTGCCATTAAAAACTCCTTAGTTAGGCTGAAGTGTGCGGTTATGGAAAAAAAATTAAATTACCGCATTGTTTTGTTCAGCAAACTGTATCGTAATGAAACTTTTTAAATTCATAACAGGTGCATGTGCGTAAAGTATGTCATTGTGACATTACTTTCGAGTTCATAATTCGAATTTTACGATACGAGTGTAGATAAAATATTTAATAAAATGTCCAAGTTATAAGCGATTTAAATTTGTTCACTAGACAGAGACAGCACTATTGAAGAATGACGTCGTTGTTTTCATAGTAACTTGACATCTCTCTGAACAATGTCCGTTTCGCACGACAAGGACAGAAAATGCCCCTTCCGAAAACTTAAAAAGCGTGTATCTCTCCTTTTTTTTTTATGGATTTTGTTTATTCTTTCTACAATGTTGTTCTTTCTGTACCTTCTTTTAAATAGTATAAAAATTTTGCTTATTTTTGACTGTAGTCAACTTCCGGATTTAAATTAAAATATTTTAAAGCAAACTTTTTGCAGGTATCTTTATCGCAAACGAATCAAACGATCGCTTCGTACAAGGATATGGAATAAAGAACGCATGACAGCTAACACCGGCGCAGGCACAGGCGCGTGTTTAATCACACGTTATAGAATCGCAACGTGATTTAGAAACCGGTTTAACTTAATATCAGGTTGCTGGACCGCGTAAGGTACATGTTAATGGCGCTGCCAAGACTTATTGATTTCGACCTGCTATTTTCATTGAAAGGCTAACCATGTAACAGAATTTAATAGTTCGATTCCCACTATATCATAGTATTCTGTGTGATTTGGTAGTTGCCTCTGTTAGAATGTTATCGTTGTGATAAAAGACAAGTGTCAAATTTGTTTCTAGTTTCTTGGTACATACATAATAGAGGAGTTAGTATTAATTTAGTGCTATCCTTGTATATCCCTACAAGAAAAACAGCTGCTGTTAAAACACCTTCATACATGCAAATCGAAGAAAAAAGCAATTGCATCAATATAATATTACATATTCCATGTATTTACTACAAACGATACTAGACTTTATTTACTATTTGGTACTGCGTAAGATAATAAACAATCGCCTACACAAATCTCATAAAAAAAAACTAAACACAGAGTAATTTAGAGAATGACAGACAAGATACATGTGCTTCTCACCTACGCGAATGTAGTGAAGATTTATATAAATGCAAAGTGCAAACGAGATTACAACATTCACGTAACTTGTAGCTTGTAGGGGTGTTAAACCGGATCTATCACATCGATGCAGTTACATATTATTATCAAATCAAAGATTTCTTTTAAATATTCATACGAACGTTACGTCTAGTTAATCGAATCTGATTAAAGCTATTTATAGACTTCATTTATCGATGGTCACATTAATTGCCAATTCATTTGTAAAAGACTACGTAGGAGTACAAAGTATTTGCTGATTTAAAATCGGTCAAGAATATAGGAGGCGTAACTCGATTGGTCGATGACAAATCTGCAATGTAGATTTTTCAAGTGTATGCTCGTTGGGTGCCAAGAGTATAACTGCATAGTGTAAAAGCAGTGCCAGACTGTTAAGCAAGAGCCTACGAACACCTGCAACCATAATGATCTATCTGAAAAACTTTAGCGATAAGGACGTTAAAACTCGATCTAGAGATCGTGTCGGAAGTTCGTAAATGCTTTTTGCGTTGAACTATTGCGGTGAATTCACTCCTTTTCTTGGTATTAGAAGTACAATTGCTTTGTGGAAGACGTTTAATAAAAGAATAAGACTATAATGTTCATCATACATTATTTTCATTTCTACACAACCTAACATAGCAAGACAGAGCTCTCCCAGAGAGGCAGACAAATACTCATTATTAGTCATAACATAACTCTTGCAAAATTGGAACAGAAACTACAATAATTTTGCCCAGAAAAACACAAATTGTGGCACGTGTTTCTTATATTCTCAGATTAGCAGGAAAACAATAATAAAATATCTTACAATGTCTTAATGAATCACACAATACTTATTATGGACGGCTAAGATAAAATAAAACCAAGGTAACTTGAACAGAAATAAGGATTACTTAGGGAAAGAAGTTATAAGCTATAAAGGAAACGTGAAAGGCAACCTGAAGAGTCCTCGCTACTTTACGATACTTTTATAGGAGAAAGTTATATCTTTGCTTTTTTGAAAGTTATTCAACTTTTGTTTTTATTGGCAATTTCAAAATAAATGTTCGGCAAAACGTGATAGAAACAATAATAATGTTACGTTGTGAATGTGAAGTGTTGGACGTGAATGATTACGAGTTATTCAAGGTTACAGCGGGTGATAATTGCCATTAGAGCGGTTATTATACACTGGTTACAACTGCTACAAGACTCTATTACACGTCTAATATACCTAACCTGTCTAGTTTGTAAAATATCAACGCAAAACGTATTTTGAAACTGCAAAAAATTTGCAACATTCTGAATTTAATTAGCCTTTGTAGATTTCCTTCATACAAGAATGCAGCGTACATAATCATGAATTTTTAGAGTACGTACCTAAACAGTATTTTTGATAAAAAGTATGGTAATTGGAAAATACGTTTAACTATATTGATACTTCGCTAATCATTTTTGGAACAAGACCAACTAATAAGAAAACCTTAAGTACAACATTAAAGAAATACATCATTTTAAATTTCAGAGATGAAACCTGAAGGCCAATCCCCGTAGGTAATTAAAAACGTTCAAAATATAGTTCCAAACTAATCTCAATGCTTTAAGACGCTGACAACAACCAAATACCACAAATAGGCTTCTTTTAAAAACATTTTTAGCTGTATCTATTCAGTTTGTGGCAGTGAAAAAAATTCATGTTAATCTTGATCGTATTTTCTGAAACTGTATTGTGCCCAAAACACGTTTTCTTGAAGTTTTCTCGATAGAAAAGAATTGTAAACTAACCTCTTAAAACATGCTTTAAAGCAAACAATCTCTATTAGTTACTAAATATTATAAATAAAATTAAGAAAACATTTGAGAAAGACAATAATCTAAACATTTGTTGTTTCTGTTTTTCAAATAAGCTTTTAGTTTTTTATTTGAAAAAATTTTTGTTAATTTTCATTCAAGTTGAGCGGCGTATCCGACGTCCCTCGGCTCGTTGCCTCTCTTTCAGTTCTGTACGAAACGAAAGTGACCGCAGAGGTCTGATTTTATAGGAGTTGTCAGCCTCTTAACTATGAATCTCCTGAGAGTAGACGTTTGCCGTTTATTTGTGACACTTAGGTCATTAATGTCACCAATAAACGGCAATCAGGAACATCTACTCTCAGGAGATTGATATTTAAAGCATTGAGATTAGTTTTGAACTATATTTTGAATGTTTTCAATTAGTTACAAGAATTGGTCTTCAGACTATTATTAAAATAAGAACATGCAAAAAGATTATGTCGGTAACATAAACCAGCCCATTACTGTCCCACTGCTGGGCACGGGCCTCTTCTCAGCACGAGAAGGCTAAGGCCTTAGTCCACCTCGCTGGCCTACGTGTTGGCGAACTACACACACCATTGAGAACTGTATGGAAACTGTCAGGTGTGCAGGTTTCCTCACGATGTTCTCCTTCACCGTTAAAGCAAGTGATAATCGAATATAAATCCGCACATGAATTCGAAAAGTCAGAGGTGCGGGCCGGGATCGAACTCACCCTCCTGCATGGAAGGCAAGCGTTCAACCACTGGGCTATTACTGCTATGAAATATGCTTATATGTCGGTAATGTCGGGAAAAAAATCAGATCGCCTAACGATTATGAAGACCTACTCTTATGTATAAGGACAAAACAATAATAACAATAACACTATCGCACTAAAACATTCAACTGAATGTCTGTTTTACGCTTATAATATTTAATCTCTTTGGTTCTACGTAATGATAACGATTTTTTTTTATAGTATAGGATGGCGAAACGTACTAAAGGCCCACCTGATGTTAAGCGGTTACCTTTGCCCATAACAACTGTAATACCACCTAGGCTGTTACCTAAATGGTACCGCAAGTCGGTTCGCCAAACTGAGACATGAAGATGGAAAGTCTCATGTGATTGCAATTTCAGCGACACCCGTACCCTTTAGACCGAAACACAACAATGCAAGCATCACTGTTTGGCGGAAAAGTAGGTACGGTGGTAGTACTTCCCTGGACGAGCTCTTTCACAAAGGAGCTCTACTACTACTAGAATTGTCTCGGACATACCTTTTTCATTCTAAAGCTTCTAGTCTAGTATTTGACGCTACAGAGTCAAGCAGGTATTAACGTACATAGTGTACGGTTACGATACTTCAACAAAATCCCTTGACCGAATCCTGCTACATAGCACGTACCTACGGCTGCCATCGAACATTGAGTGCAAGCGATTTCAGCCTTAGTGGTGGTTCACCGGAGTCTTCTGACTGTACGTGTATGTGATAGTAAAACCGTATGTTACGAGTATTTGCGTGCGCGTCATGCAACGAGCTCTGCGCTGTGCACTGTGATAATAATACATACAAATATCTATGACTTCCACACCAGGTGTTTCTTGTGCATTTAGGAGAAAAAAAAATGGCAACATTTTCGACCTTATTGGGCAGATTGGTTGATAGGTCTACATTATTTCGTCTCATTATCCCAGAAGATGTAAGCAGGGTTCTATTTCGTATATTGGTATTGGTATAACGGGCCATTTTCCGCAACTCCACGCTTGGCGTGTATTTTGGCTGTGGTCTCTATTTCGTATAATATACGACGTAAACAAAGTGTAACAGGTATGGAATTTCCGTCTGATGACTAGCTCAGGAAGATACCGGTGGATAGACTTTATACTAAAAGATTTCTTTCAAAGAAAAGATGGGTATGGAAATAGAAATTATATTAAATATGCACAGAGGTTCTTAATCTGCATAAAGATTTGAATTGCAGAAATCGGAGTTGGTATGATGAGCGCAGTTTCAAAACATGCCTTAGTTAGTAAGTGTGTATAACAAACAAACACTCATCAGTATACATTGATTGACTGAATCGCATACATGGAATCAATTGTTTTCATTATGTACACGCGACGTAGATAAGCCATAACATTATCTAAATCGGCCCATTAGCTGTATCTATAGCAGACTATATAGCCCAGTTTGATATGCGTTCCCCGCCTCGTTTGATTTTTAGGGTAATAAAAAGTGTCGGTACACGTCCTGATTTTTGATTTCCTACATTGCCAAACACGCTCGTAAGACAAGTAAACCGGAGCATACACGACTCTCCCTACATAGCATTCGGCGGACGGGCGATAAGCCCAAATGTATGAACAACATCTGTTTTTTAAACTGCGCTCGTGTCTGCTGTGTGTACATTATTTATTCCATGTTTGTATTGAACACTGGGGAGTTATTCTATTTTGGTGTCAATGCTTCTAGTTTCTATAAAATTGTCGTCATTAAGAAATATGGATCAACTCCCTATCAGTTAACTTTCGTAATTCCGGTATGATCGAAACAACCATCCTTACTAAGCCATGGAATGTAAAGCCAATTGTTTTCCTTTCATTACACCATGAGGCCGTTCTACCAAAACAGGAAATTGTGTGATGCTGTTATTAAAAATACCAACAAATCTGGAGTTTCGTAACATCACCAGGTTTTCCGTTAATAAACTTTATGATGTATTAAACACACACTGTAAAAATTATATACTTTATAACTGCTAACGCCACCATTAATAATGAAATCGTTAATAAGTAGTATAAGTAACGTCAACAAATAAAAATAGAAGCAATGTACATCATAATTAAAGAAATATTACACAACATTGAAGGAATAGTCGATACAAGACAACGTTCTTGTAACTACAAAAATTTAAAGTTGAGCTTACCATTTCTTTCTTGAGATAAGCGAGTTGCGAGTCGAGATCTGTGGGGGGTTTGTCCATAGGCGGGGAGGGTGTCTCATGCAGGTCAGGCTCGCCGTCTGCGAAGCCGCTGAGACTCTTCGGGAGTGGCGGCATGCCTTGCAGGGACATGGTGCTGATCGCGCGGAACTGCTTACGGAGTCTGCGCAAAACATTAAACATTTACTAAAGAAAGTTTCGTTGGTGGTTCGGATTCATTCGAACTTCCGAAGTTCCATGTCAAGCAGTGGACTGTGGTTGCAGAAAATATAAGAGGGGGTGGGGGGGGGGTGTAATCTAAAATATAATCGGAATCATCATTAGCTATACAGTTAATTCCATCTTAAAATTATTAAACCTCAACAGTTATTGAAAAGTAATTTGTCACCTTTGCATATAACTATTCACTTCAATTACGTTTAGGTTTACAACATCATTTTAATGACCTACAAATTGTGCGCAGTATCGACGAGTCTATCAGTTTTCATAACCGGGTTTAATCAAGTCGTATGACCTTTCAGCACATAGCAACAACATACCAAAACCACGGAAGAGAAGTACAATGTAACGATTTATTAATGAGATATGAAATTTATTAATTAAGTTGGTGTTAATTCTCGGAACCCACCTAGACTTAAGGTCGTCATCGAGTATGTATGCGTAAGCCTGGTCGTCGTCCGTATTCGCGCTCGCAACAGAAGACATCGCGTAGTTCTGTTCAGAGTCCTCAGCTTCTGAATCGCACTGTCCATTAGTTTCCGCATACTCAGGGGTGTCCAGGGTTTCCGGCACGTTAGACTGCGAGCGCATCGTCTGCAACTCGTATATCAACATCTCGTGGTTGTTCATGTCCTTCATCATTTCCATCTCCGAGGTATCGTTACCGTTAGTCGAATTCTCAGAATCTTTCCCTTTATCTATAACAGTGTTCGCTTCGTCTTTATTATTATTTCTACCAGCAAGAATCTCTGAAATTAACATCTCTGTGACTCGCGATGTTTTTCTTTCCAGCGAGTTGTTATTTTTATTTTCATTTTCGTCCACTTTGGGACTTGCTTGCTCGATTTGTGTAACCGCTGGGATACTGACTTGTTTTGATGGGCTATTCCGTAATCTGTCATCAAACTCTTGAACTTCCTCCACAGACGCGTACGGTGCTTCAGACACTGGACTCTTTGGGGGCTTCGCATCTATAGGAGATGAATACGGACTAATCTCTGGTGACACTTTAGATTTATTGCTATTTACAGGACTTTTATTTGCAGGCAAAGGCTTCATTGGTTTTAACTTAGGTTTTGGAGACAATGGTGGCGGTGGTGCTTTTCGTAAAGGAAGAGTCTTCTCTGCAAAACTAGAGGACTTTGAGACTTTACATTTCGAATCTTGATCCAACTTATTCGACGTTGAGAGTGATCTTACTAATATTTGTTTACATGTTTTGACTGCTTTAGAGTTGAGCGATTCGTTTGACTTTTTATTCGATGTTGGAGTAGGAATCGAACTACTGTCGCTGGAGCTTCTTCTGGAATTCTGTCCGCTGGATTTTCTTTCATCAGAAGAAGAACTCCGATCACTGATCACATCTCTGATGAAAGACTTGACCCTTGCTAAACCATTTTGTTTGGGTGACACTGTTGATTCACTGACAGTATTAGCTCTATCCAATGTTTTAGATTTCGATGTATAGTGGTTTTCCTGTTTGGAGAAGGCACGAGATTTCGTAAAGCTAGCCTTTGAGTCCGCCACGGCCTTCCTCGTTTTTGCCAGCGCCTCCGCCACCACGCTCTGGTTGGGTCGCGGAGGCACTGGAGGTGGTCCTTTGATCTTGTTGTTCTTCATCGGTTGTGTGTTGGTCTGTACCATCAGCATGCTTGAACGAAGCGTCACTCGAGCAATACTATAATATGTGTACTATAGTAGAAGGAGCGCGTCAACACCAGCACCTCGTAAGTCACACACACGAGAGCGCTTGGTACACAGGGCGACACGTCCGTCCCCGCGAGCGCGCGGCACTCACTGCCTGCCTGCCTCCTTGTGGCGACCACCGGCGTGCCGGCACACCGCTAGGCGCTACATCGAACAGGCGTACACAACAAAACTTCGTAATAATTACCTGCCGACTTGAAAATTACTTTGTTCGTAGCTTTACCATAGCTATTGCGTGTTGTGTAGTTTGTACCATACGGCCTAACAATGAGTTGACCCACACTTTTAATAATGTAAAAGTGATTGTTTACTACGAGAATGAATGCAACTGCGGCTACCGGTCCGCAGCGCACACGACATGGCTATTGTTGGTGATTTCGAAAGCACTCCCTGACCTATTGTTTCATGGAAATCAAATTGTTACAGTACTCAGTTGTTGTTTATAAGTATTTGGGTTGGAAGAGCTGTTGTCATATTGCAAACACAAAACACATGTAGGCATACAACATACCACCCTGTATAAAATATGTATAAATGTTGACAGACTGTGTTATTATTGAAGGTAGTTAGGTATTTAAATTGTTTCAGTAACATACTTTCACAACTTTGTTTGTATAGAAATAGATTTGTTATTAGGAAATTACAAAAATTGGATTGGATTTAATTAAACAAAAATAAAATAATGAAAAAGTGATCTTGGAATTTTTTTACATGAAATGGCGAAGCATATCATGCAAAAAATATGTTTCTGGGAAATAATTCAAAAACGTAAATCAATTGGTCAACAATTAATGTTGTCAATACTACCTACAATGACCAATAACTTACAATTTAAGTTGTAAATAGAAAACATTAAAGATTTTCTTTTACAAAATTAATCCTTTTTGTAATTCAAACATGATAATTTTCATATTAGAAATCAATTTTTATTATATAAGTCAGTCAGTCTTTATGTAATATTATTAGTATAGTCACTAAAATTATAATATCAATTATTAGTAACCAAAATTATAATATCAATACTTTCACTGGTGTCACACAAAAACTGCCATTTAAATGCTAATGTGATAGTTTAGATAATGTCCCATTATTCTTTTATTATTGTTACATCATAACCAAGTCAGTTGGTTTGGTTCAATTTATCAAAGAATTCATTAATAATAAATAAAAAAATATAAGTTTTTTGGGAGAGTTACAAAACTGAAATATGTTTAAATGCATGTATAATCATATTTTTTTACACAGCACCATCTAGTCCCAAATTAAGCAGAGCTTGTGCTATGGGTTCTAGACAATGGATATAATACTTACCTATATACTTTATTTTTTGTAAATACATACTTATAATACATAAGAAATAACCAGACAATCACAAACACTTACGATCATCACACAAATATTTGTGTCCTGTGGGAATCGAACCCACAACCTCGTGATCAGCAGTCCGATACTTGAACCACTAGACCACAGACGTCGTAATTATGCATAATGAGTAAAGATATATTATATTATTCTATTAATGTGCTGTTAGTGCAGCTTTGCACCCTTTGATGCATAAAATCACTACACTACTTGACATAATGAATATTTTCATTTCCTTTTTAATTTACATAAACCAGTAGGCATATTATTTTGTAAAATAATGAAAAAGAACAATAATGTATTGAACAGGCATCAAAGCAGAATCAGAACTCAGTATTTTTCAGGGTTGGGAAAAATCTAATTATTGATGATTTATTAAAATATCTGTAGGTTCCTTTGAATTTAGCATAAATTGTATTGAATTTTTTGTACATGTTGCCATAAAATTCCAATCTTTAGCTCATTCAATTTTCTTTTTTAGATTACCATCAAGGGGGTGGCATTTTCATGTTTGAAAAAACCCCCTTTATAATAAATAAGATTTAAAAATTACCATCAAGGTTATTTTTTGAGTTTTTATTAAAAATACCTCACTGAGTTTTGGCAATAATTTACAGAAAAAGTTACTATGTGAACCGGCTTCTGAGAATTGTAAAAAATGTAATGTAAGAAATGTAAAACAGAAATACAAGTGACAGTTTGAAGAATGAAGTCATCATTAGAATAAGTAGAAACAATAAGGCTAGGATTTTTTTACTAATTTAAATATTATTATATTAATTACAACAATGCAGCAGACGAAGAGTGACTGATTTACTGCACAAAACAGGCCTTAATTATTAAGTTATCATTCCTGGGAAATAAAACATTCTTGATAAAATCAGCAATTTTTAATGAAAAAATCAGGTAAGGTTTTGAAACAAGTTGCCTTCATTGGGGGGCGGGAGGTGTTGTGGAGGGGAGGGGCAGAGGTCACCCCCACTTGCCCCGCACGTCAAAGACAAGTAGTTTCTGTTTTATTCCATGTTTTGAAATTTTATAATTTCATAGAAAAAAATCTGAAAAAATCTGACTATGATGTAAAAGTTACTTATGGTGTGGTGAGGTCATGCAAAATTGCATTAGGGCACTTGAGACGAACCCTCTGACTCCCCCGGACTTACAGTTTACTCAAATTTAGGCAACTTTATTCAAGACCCAACCCAAAAAATAATTCGATTTTAATCCTGATCTAATCAAATTGATTTAATCATGCAGATTCTGGTATTTTTGGGATCTAGTAAAGTTCTAGTATTATTAGATTAACCAAATAAATATACTTTCTAGTTATTAAGTGATGAGTGAATGACAACCTCTGTGGTCTAGTAGTTCGAGTGTCGGACTGCTGATAACGAGGTTGTGGGTTCGATTCCCACAGGACACAAATATTTGTGTGATGAACAGTGTTTGTGTTGGTCTGGGTGTGTTGCTTATGTATTATAAGTATCAATCAACTCAGCCTATCGCAGTCCACTGCTGGACATAGGCCTCTCCCAAGTTGCGCCACAACGCAAATGTATTATAAGTATGTATTTACAAAAAAAAAGTATATACGTATTATATCTATTGTCTAGTACCCATACCACAAGCTCTGCTTAGTTTGGGACTAGATGGTGCTGTGTAAAAATGTCCCAAAGATATTTATTTTATTTATTTATTTATTAAGTATGAATCAAAATAACTTGCTTATTGCGACTTTGAATTGTAGAATGACTCGATGTGGATGAGTTTATGACTACTGCAATATTTTGTTTAAAATATTAAGCCTCGGAAAATATTATAACAGCTGCCGAAATGTTAATGAGGTGTACTTACATATTTCACAATCTACTTGTTATTGAACTTCCAATCTTGTCTGCACATGGGACACTGCTGCTGGGGTTGCGAGTGCAGCCACTTTACGATGCAGTGGATGTGAAAGCAGTGGGAACATGCGCCCCACACTAGCGGGCAGTCGTCTCCAGGAAGCTTGCAGTCAGGGCAACAGCTGTCGAAGGGCATGCGACAAATACCGCAGTTGTCGTCGTTGGCTACCCACCGCCAAGTCGCTACGCCCGTCCAACCTACACGTTTAACGTTCACGTGAAAATAAAAATATGCAATTTCCAAAAACAAAACAATCATCATCAAAATAGAAACGAAGGCTATTTTGACAGGTTACTTACTTTTAACGGTTACTTTCATATCACGAAACTTGCATACCGGTGCAAAATAAAACTAACTAATTTATATTTGTTAATTTTGTTTTGTATTATACAAAAAAATATACAGATTTTTAGCAACAACAATCAATCTAAATTCTAATTAATCGTTTTTGTTGACAGGTTTTTGATCAATTTTTTGTTTGACAAATGAAAAAAAATGACAGACACTTAATCAGGGTTGCCAGACGCGTCTAAAATGTAGTGATTATATTATCTTTGGACGCGTCGAAGTGAATTACTGTGACTAGTATTTAATCCGTCCGTGGTGAAAATATACACACGAAAAGAAAAATTATCGTACATTTTTTTTGCTTTTTTTTTCTTTGATTTAGGTAATAAACCACAAGTCCTGACGAAGGAAAACCAATATATGTACATACCTAGAACACTCTGTGAGGCTATTGAAATTAAAAAAATCCTAATTTTAATAGAGGTGTACGGGAGTTTTTTCTTAGGAATCTGTAAAGACGCTTGTATCTTAGGCCCGTATTACAGTACGATACTCAAGTGTTGATCAGTGTTTAAAACTAGTTTTGAGTTTAATTTTAATTTTAGAACATTCCTCAAGCAGAGATTTATTGATCACAGTTCAGCCGAGTTCGGTTTTATTTATACTGTCTTCTGTATCGGTCACAGACCAGTAAGCTACTACTGGTCTATGGTATCGGTATTTCAGCAGAGATTTGATTTGTAATCACTCTAATGTGGTCCAGACTACACTTGAGTAGATATTTCTATTCTATTTCAGGTCAAATTCGTGTGTTATGTTGTTAAATTGAAGTTTATAATTACCATATTGGATTGGAATACGACTGATAGTCAAGTAACGATTCTATCCTCAATGAAGTTTAAACAGTAGGAGTCTGTAGGACTGTAGGTACTTGAGGAACGTTCTGAAATACGGGCCTTAGTCTTCTGCAACCACGAACGCTGCAAAGTTTTTGAATCATCAGGAAAACCAATTCTCTTTGACCCCACTGGGACATTTTTCACCCAGCAAATCGTTAATTAGTTTAAAATTTCAAGTATATGACAGCTGGCGCAAGGAACATAATAGGGAGCTGGGAGCTGGCGCATGCATGACGCCCCCATTTTGTGTACTCTTTTATGCCTACTCTGTGAACAAAGTAGAAGTGTTTCCAAACGTACTGACATATTTTATGCAGTGGCAAGACCACTTATTTTAAATGTCAAAAAAATCTTCAATGAGTGTTTGATGTGTTGGAGTTTATTTATTTTATCCATATTTTATTGTGATAAAATAGTGCGGACTAAAAATTTAGGATGACCTCGTTTGACACTAAATACGACGTAAGTTTACAGACACAATAGAAAACATAATTAATCATTAATGTAACAACATTCCGATCTTCATTATGATTCTGATAGTTACACCCAAAAAACGACGCAAAAAACTCATATTTATATTATTTGTGCACTATAATTATAATCAAAATGATAATAAAATACCGATTCGAACATCTAAGATTAGTCTAAACGTGTCGTTTTCAAAGAAATCAGTAAACATGAGTCTTATGGCTTTCACACTATATTCATCCTTTTTTATACCAAATTCACATTCGTAATGATGTTTTGTGTGTGTTTTATCATTTCAACTCATGCATAGCGTTCTCTAATTAGCAACTGGTGGCGATACTCATACTATTGTAATAATTTTACATTGTGACCATTCAATTTTAAATTTATCTTATAACTAAACATTGCCCGCGGCTTCGCCCGCATACTAAAATAAAATATAGCCTATGTTACTTCTGGATAAAGTAGCTTTCTAAAGGTGAAAGATTTATTAAATTCGGTTTGGTAGCTTTAGGTCCATATTACAGATGTTCCTCAAGTACAGTTTAAACTTCAATCAACTGATCACTACTTAAGGATAGAATTGTTACTTAACTATCGGTCTTATTCCAATAAGGTGATTATAAACTTCAATTTAACAACATAGCACACAAATATAACCTGAAATAGGAAATAAATCTCTACTCAAGCATGGTCCCGACCACACTTAAGTGATTACAGATCAAATCTCTGCTCCAATACCGGAACAGGTGACAGTATTAAATAAAGCTAAACTCAGCTGAACTGTGATCAATGACTATGCTTGAAGAATGTTCTAATATTAAATCCCAACTCAAAACTAGTTTCAAATAGTGATAAAGCTTAAGGAACATTCTGTTATATGGGCCTTAGAGTTTATTGATTACAAACAAACAAGCAAATCTTCCCTCTGTATAATATAATATTATTAAGTTAAGTATATAATTTTATTGTTATCTAGATGTACCCTGCTGGGGATGTGGGAGTTGTTGAGGGGGAGATGAACATACCCTCTCGGGGTGTGCCTTCTGGAGACAGTATGGAGTTCAACACTCTTGATGAACCTATCAAAGAAACTTTTGTGAGTATTTATTTGGCCTCACGAAGTATTTTTAGTTAATTTTGAGAAAAGTTAATTAAGGACAGTCAACTGCATATCAATTGTAAATTGTAACTACAGACCAGTAACGCCGCAGTGACGACGATTAGACCCCCGGTCACCACGCATATGCAGTAGCACTGCATTTCACATGCCCCACCGCCGATCAGGATGTCAGTCCGCCAGCGAGCAGCACCAATCATACGGAATCATACCACTGAACTTTTGAGCCAACCAAGCATAACGCGCCGTTCGCCTCCGGTCCCCGCCAACATTTTACAACTGTGTTCTCATGCAAAACTTTGATTATACGGCATCTTGAGGCTTACTGGTCTGTGATTGTAACAAAACCAGTTTAAGTCTGCTAGTCTTATATGAAACTGACATACTTAAGCTAGTTCCTCTTATAATGGTTTTGATACCATCTCTATGTGCTGGCTGTACAATAGTGACTTTGTTGAGTTAGCAGTTGTAACCAGCAGGAGAAACCATGACAAACAATTGTGTTGCACACTATCGAAAACAAACACTGCACACCACACCCTTGATAATAGGGTGGTTGATAACTGGAACAAGCTACTGGAGGATCTTGTTGCTGCCACCTTTGTAAACTCATTTAAGAATGGACTCGACAACTGGCTACAAATGAATGGAAACTCGCTGGCAAAGCTGTGAATGCAAAAAAACAAAACAGTAAATTTTCAGCACTGTGTGATATAGACTTATCAGCAATAGTGCTGCTTGTCCATAATCTACGGATAAATAAAAACAATGCTCAAATTAAGTAAAAAAATAATCATATTATCAAAGATACAATCATCATATAAATAAATTTAATCAAAGTTTTGTTAGTGAGGTTGTATATAATCTATTATTTCGCTTCCACCACAGGCCTTGTGCCCATAGAGGGGACCTCTTCGTAAAAACCATATAGTATAAATAAATAATACCATGAAACTATTAGAGAAGTAATATAAAAGTCAATATTTCAAACTAGGTCATGTTTCGTCAGAAGTTAATGTTTCTTTTAATGTTTTTTGCAGCAGTACAAAGTACCATGTACAGTCAACAGCATGACAGTGGTAACACGTCAATTCGAAAACCGCCCTTACTGCTTACGAAATAAAGATACTGCTAATGTCAAAGTGTTACCACCGACGTGCGGTCGACCGTACCTACGCTAGACAGAATTAAAACAAATACAGAATTTGTTTTAAAATAAAGTAATATATTGTACAATAAACTGTGCATATTAATCAACTTGTAGAAACTGAGATTCATATCTATGTCAAAATGTTATGAACCCAGTGTGTGATAAATTAGGGTACATATTTAGTTAAACTAGTAAGTAGATGCTTGCTATAATTGAGTGATGCTATTATTTGTTAAGATAGAGTTCCAGTTATTGTCAACTGGCTATTTTATGATACTGAGATTTGTAATGGTTAACTAACATGTGTTTATGGGACGCAGTCACTTATATTGAATGCATAATTGACATTTTGTGAATATCATCTCCAATTTAATTACAGTGTGAAGTAAATAAGAACCATTGACACGAAGAAGAAGAATCCCCAATTAGTAATATGTGCAATAGCCGAGGCCGAGTAATCAGAGTGACAATTTCATACTATACCGGCCATTCATTATGTATTGGTCAAGGATTAACATTGAAAATAGTCCATCCAACATTTGTTATTAATAATAGTCATAGAAAATAGATGAATTGGTAATTGCAGTGTGCATTGCATATATTGCATTCATCATCGTCATCATCATTTCAGCCGAAAGACGTCCACTGCTGGACATAGGCCTCCCCATCTCCATACATACTGGGGTGCTAGTAACTTATTTTAAAGAAACGGTAAGAATTAATGAATTAATTCTTGAAAAAATATAACCTGTTTTTTCTTTAATTTCTTAATGTAGTTTAAAGGCTCCGACATACAGGTGCGATATATCTGGGTGCCTAGTGCGAGTTTAACACTTACGGACACTTCCATCAAATTCAACGAATTTAATTCATAAATCAGTAGCGCCACTTGGTGGATATTAGGAGGTTCCTTCTACTACTGATTTATGAATTAAACTTGACCAATTCGATGGAAGTATGCGATATGTGTCAAACTCGCACTAGGCACCCTGTTCTTAGTACAATTAGGACGCATGCAATCTTACACACTGCTGTTCTAATAATGTATAGGGGCGTTTGCCTTTTTGCGTCCTGCGATATTGCGATATCTGTTATTAGTTCAGTTTACGACGATCTTACGTACATACACAACGATATTCGGTATTCTATTGAATAGTACCTACGTACGTTGGAAATAACGGAAGGAAAAACCATAGAAATCTAAATAATAAGGTAATAGAAGAGCATAGAGTTCTGCCAACACATAAATAACCAAGCCAAGCCCACCATGTTTCTAGCATTCAATGCAAAATTAATTAAGCCTTAAAAAAATGCGCTTTAGATATGCTGCAAAATACAATTGTAGTGACTCCGCGTCCAAAACAACACTGATAATCAAGAAAACGGTTCGCGCAGTGGTGTCCTACAAGATACCTGCACGCGGCGATAGGTTCACGCGCCTTTAACACTTCTATCACTTTATTATTTATATTTCTATGGTAAAAACGTTGGTGTGTGTGTGAAAAGGATGCAAAACACATTATCATTAACGTGCCTGTGAGGTGGAGCCTTTATTTTACCAACATTAATATTTGTTGTTTGTTTATCATTTTTAGCTCCGAGATCTGAGGGCAGTGGGAAATAAGTTTTATCATGTACTAATTCCTAGAGAGAAGTCTAGTTTGTTAAAAGAATGTGAGTTACTTTTTATTAATTTTTAATATTTTTTGATTTTAATTTTGTATTTTACTGCATTTTGTAGATTTGTCGTAGTACTTAAAACTCTAAAATTAACAATGTAGAATATTAAAACATTAGTGTTTTGGATTATTATGTGTTAGATTATTATCTGTGATTATCAGTTTTATCAAACGTAAGTAATGAGTTTTTTCCATTAGTCATTAACAGAACATCGTAATTTCCAACATGACATTTCATTGCAACAATCCAATTTTTGTGATTTACCCAAATGGGTGAAGTTGCAATTCTTGAAGATTAAATTTTTCTTAACGTATCTCCATGGTCTATGCTGTCGACCGATTACGTTTGTCATCTCGTTTTGTCTGCGATTCACGTAACGAGAGAAAAAAAGATAGACAAACCGAATCGGTTGACAACTGCTTATCGAAGATGTTCTGAATCGGGGACTGATCACAGACTAACCCCCAGTTTCCGAATGGCTGATAAACGCAAAAATTAATTATACAGCTGTCCAATCTCAGGTCGACCAATGAGATCGGTTGTTAAAATTTTTGCTGGCCAATCATAGAACCTGACATTAGATTTGACAACAGATCAAATTGATCAGCCTTCCAGAAACTGAGGGTAACCCCGGACAGGAGCTGATATTAGATTTGACAACAGATAACATAACTGGCGAAATGTGGGTGTATTATACACCTCTGCCTACCCCTTCGGGGAAATACAGGCGTGATGTTATGTTATGTTAACAAATTGATCAGCCTTCCAGAAACTGAGGGTAACCCCGGCTCCACACGTTGGCGCCAACGCTATTCGCCAACGTGTGGCTCGGGAAATGGAGTTGGCCCGAATTTTGGGGCACAGAGGAACGTTGGGGCGATTGGCAGTTAACTGTCGGAACTAAATTAACATTATCTCCAACGTGTGGACACTACGCATAATTACGGGTCAACGCTCGCCCCAACGTTGGGGCCAACGTGTGGAGCCCACCTTAGGCTCACATTCAGAGACGAATCTAAGCGTGAACTCATGCTTCCAACTGTCAAAATGCAGTAGAACCATAAAATTCACGTTTAGATTCGTATCTGAACGTAATCGTCCAATGTTTTTAATGGAATTTCATATTCAAGAAAAGGCCGCCTCCCCCTCCAGCATAAAGATAAAAATATAAAGCAGGCAGTATAAAGATGTCAAGCACAACACCCATGCATACATACAAGTCTATGCAGGAATGTTCAGAAAATATGGCTTGATTGATTGATTACTTAGGTTTACATTCAGAGGTGGGAACTCATGAGGAGGACGCGGAAGCATGAGTTTACACTTAGATTTGTCTCTGAATACAACGTGTATCAGAAATGCGTAGTAATATTTGAAGAGCTCATTCAGGGCATGCTATCAAAACATGCTGACAAACCCTGAAATGTCGAGAAAATTTCTGCAGATCCTTACGTTTTGTCGAGCAACGCGATTTCAGGGCTGGTCCTATAGAAATGCGTGGTCATATGAAAGGCTTATGCCTTAGTTACAATACTATTGTAAACGATAGGTAGGGGAAATTATGAAGATTCCTTTTATTTACTTGTCGTCAGGTAGACAAATGTACGCCCAGATATCGATGCATAACACGACTCGCGTCTGGTTTGAGGAGTGGCCTCTAACCGACTACAATAGTAGGCCACTGAATACCGTGCTCCGCGCGTCCTTCCCGTACCTCTTTGATACCTGGGCGTGCACTTGAATCCTGCCAACCCATTTATTTTATATACACACCGGCACAATTAGCGGAACAGAAAAAAAAGTGAGACTATGAGATAATAACGCATATATTTGACGAAAATGTAATTAGACACAAAATAACAAATTGATTAACATCTTTTAACAACGACTTTGAAAAGTCTTCGTTATTTTTTATTGAAAAATAAAGAAATTTGAAATAAGTGAAATTTTTAGATGATTATGAACCATCACAAAAAATAAAAAAAAGTAAGCATTAAATGATTTAACAATAAAATGAAAGCAAAATTAATAACGAGTGTTTCCCCCTCTTGCTCTGATTACGGTTTCCATTCGTCTGGGCATGCTACAGATTATGTTATCGATGATTTCTTGAGGCAACCACTCCCACTCCTCAAGTAATGCGTTTCCAAGTTCATTCAGATTGTTGGGGGGTGGCATTCTGGATTGAACCCTTCTTTTTAGCAAGTCCCAGACATGCTCTATCGGATTCATATCGGGGGAATTTGCTGGCCACTGCATCACCGGTATACCTACGTGGCTCAGATATGCCTGTACCGATTGTGCACTATGAGCACGAGCATTATCTTGCATTAGAATAAAGTCGTCACCAATAAATGGGGCAAATGGTACAACATGTTCTTCTAAAATGTCTCTGATGTATCGATCTGCTGTCATGGTCCCTCCTGTGACTATCACTAACTCCGTGCGAGCTCCCAAACATATCCCTCCCCAAACCATAATCGAGCCGCCACCATAAGCCACTGTGTGTTCAAAATTAGACTGTATGTGGCGTTCTCCTTTGCGTCTCCATATTCGCTGTCTTCCATCGATCTGTTTTAAAAGAACTCTGCACTCATCAGTAAAGAGAACCTGCTGCCATTCGTTCAAATCCCAATGACGATGTTCTCGCGCATAGCGTAATCGGTTTACGCGGTGACGTCTCTCAAGTTTTGGGCCTTTGGCAGGTATATACGACCCTAAACCAACTTCTTCAAATCTCCTGCGAACTGTACGCTCACTTACTCGTACTCCTCGAACGTCTTCCAGTTCATTTCGAGCTTGTACAGCCGTTAATCGCGTATTCCTACGAACTCCAAGTTGTAAAAAACTGTCATCTCGCCTCGATGTACATCTTTTTCTACCTTGACCCCTCCTTCTCACAAGAGAATTAGACGATCTGTACCGCTGGATGCTGCGATGAATCGTTTATACTGGTCGACGAAGCCTTAAGGCAATCGATCTGTAGGTATGGCCATATCTTCTCATTTCATCAGCCCTAATGATTTCCAGTGATGTTAAGTCAGGCATAATAAAGAGCTTTTAATAAACAATATTGCCTATAGAATAACAAATTTATAAAAGACCATTAAGTGCAATTTTTCAAAAAAATTACAATTACGTAGTTATTACTCGAACAAGTTGACAAAACGTATTGTTCGGGAAAATAAAACAAATGAATGAAAAAAGTGTATGTCATCTAATTTTCTATTTTCAAATTTGACAATAAATTAAAAAAATATCATAACTGGCCAGTTCCTCAAGTAAAAGATTTTAAAATCCTGCTTTTTTTGTGTTCCGCTAATTGTGTATTATCTTAACTATTATAAAATTGTAAACGTCTGTTTGTTTGTTCCAGCATCACGCTAAAACTACTGGACCGATTTTGATGATTTTTTTTTTGTTTGAAAGCTGATGATCTGACTTAAAAACTGGTATGGGTTTTGAGAAAGAAAGAAAGAAAGAAAAAATGAAAAAACTTAATTCGTGGGTTGCGTACTCACCCGACAGATCGAAGCTTCTATGCATTTGCACGAGCGGATAGTAATGTACGATGGAGTGGAGTGAAGTGGAGTGGACAGGGGATGGGACTGGGGATGGGACTGGGGACGGGACAGGGGACGGGACTGGGGACGGGACAGGGGACGGAACATGGGACGGGAAATGAGACGGGACATGAGACGGGACATGGGACAGGACAGTGGGACGGCACATGGGACTGGACACAGGACAGGACATGGGACAGGACATGGGACATGGGACGGGATGATAGTGATATAGTGAGATAGTGGGACGGGACGATAGTGATATAGTGAGATAGTGGGACAGTGGGATAGTGGGACAGTGGGACAGTAGGACAGTGGCAGTGGGACGGTGGGACGGTGGGACAGTGGGGCAGTGGGGCAGTGGGGTAGTGGGGCAGCGGGGCAGCGGGAGAGTTCGCCAGTGGGGCAGTGGGATAGTGGGGCATTGGGGTAGCGGGGCTGTGGGGCAGTGGGTTTGTGGGGCTGCGGGACAGTGGGGCAGCGGGGCAGCGTGACGGGGCAGCGGGGCAGCGAGGCAGCGGGGCAGTGTGCCAGCGGGGCAGCGGGGCAGTGGAGTACCGGGGCAGTGGGATAGTGGGGCAGTGGGACAGCGGGTCCGTGGGGTAGTGGGGTTGCGGGGCAGTGGGGAAGTGGGGCAGTGGGGTAGCGGGGAAGCGGGGCTGTTGGTTACCGGGGCAGTGGGGTAGCGGGGCAGCTGGGCAGCGGGGAAGCTGGGCAGTTGGTTTCCGGGGCAGTGGGGCAGTGGGTCATCGGGGCTGTGGGGCATCGGGATAGTGGGGCAGCGGGGCAGATGGGTAGTGGGGCAGTGGGATAGTTGGCCAGCGGGGCAGTGGGGCAGCGGGGCCGTGGGGTAGCGGGGTAGTGGGGCAGTGGGGTAGCGGGGCAGCGGGGCAGAGGGGCAGCGGGGCAGTTGGGCAGCGGGGCAGTGGGGCAGCGGGGCTGTGGGTTACCAGGGCAGTGGGGCAGTGGGATAGAGGGGCAGCGGGGCAGCGGGGAAGCGGGGCAGTTGGTTACCGGGGCAGTGGGGCAGCGGGGCAGTGGGGTAGCGGGGCAGATGGGCAGCGGGGCAGTGGAGCAGCGGGGTGGGGCAGCGGGGCAGTGGAGAAGCGGGTTGGGGCTGCGGGGCAGTGGGGCAGCCGGGCATTGGGCAGCGGGACAGCGGGGCAGTGGGATAGTGGGGCAGCGGGGCAGTGGGGCAGTGGGGTAGCGGGGCAGTGGGGAAGCTGGGCAGCGGGGCAGTGGGGCAGCGAGGCTTTGGGGTAGCGGGGCTGTGGGGTAGTGGGGAAGTGGGGCAGCGGGGCTTTGGGGTAGCGGGGCAGCTGGGCAGCGGGTCTGTGGGGCAGTGGGGTAGTGGGGCAGTGGGGTAGCGGGGCAGTGAGCCAGCGGGCCAGTGGGGCAGCGGGGCAGTGGGGCAGTAGGATAGTGGGGCAGTGGGGTAGCGGAGCAGTGGGGCAGCGGGGCAGTGGGGCAGTGGGGCAGCGGGGCTGCGGGACAGTGGACTGGACTGGAATGGACTGGACTGGACTGGACTGACGTGGGTTAGCAGAAATTAACGCGAGCGGAGCCGCGGGTAAAAGCTAGTATTATATATATTTATTATTCTAGTGTGCGGTGCTTAGTTTTGCGTCGCTAACAACTATGTTCCATATAATTGTTATGAAGATTAATAATTATGTCCCAATGATTCCAGGGGATCTATGGGGTCCGCTGCTGCTCTGCACCCTGATGGCCACAATCCTACAGGGCACGGAGGCAGCCGACAACACCAACGATGGCGGCCCGGAGTTTGCAGAAGTTTTTGTACTAGTCTGGATAGGAGCTGCTGTTGTCACGTTAAATTCTAAATTGCTTGGTGGCAACATGTGAGTTATCTTTTTGTTTGTGTGAACGTGAAGAAGTTAACAAGCATGTTGTGTGTACTTCCTGTGGCGTACAGGAAAATGAAAATAAGATAAGAGACATTATTTGCTGTTCATAAAGCAATCTATAATTTGGGTAGTAGGTTTGGTCATAGTGTAATACTCGCGGCACGCTATGATGGCATTTTTGACATTTCCAATAGTGTTGTGACACATTTCAAATTATTAGCGATTGGGACTAGGTTTATTACTTTGACCAACTCCAACTAGCTATTATGAATAATATCTACATAAAGTAAATAATTTGTCATATTATTCAATAAACATAACGTCTAGCCATTTTGTTTAATTGCTATATAATCAAATTTTCTGTGACATACATAAAAAAACAGTAGAAATATATATAATTTGAATAATAGATTCGAAATTCCAAAAATTATATTTCTGTAGCAGTGCATCACTATTGACAATAAAGTACGGCAATTGTTCCCTCATACGTATCTGTCAATATTTACGGATCTTTGTAAGCAGGCAAACGTCAAAAACGCCATCATAGCGTGCCGCACCCATAGTGAGTCAACTCCTTTGTCGCGGCGCAAATTGCCGACAGGCGACTAATAGCTAAAAATATGCAAGGGTTGTTACAAAAAAAAAAAACATAACATAACACATAACATAACATCACGCCTGTATTTCCCCGAAGTGGTAGGCAGAGGTGTAATAGTACACCCACATTTCGCCTGTTATGTTATAGTCCCATGTAATAGGGGGTGAGCCTATTGCCACTGACCGGGCACAAATCCCAATAACACTTTGCTCGACCCGGGAATCGAACCCAGGACCCCACGCTCAGCAGTCGCGCTTGCAACCACTAGACCAACGAGGCAGTCAAAGGCAGCAAAAGAAAATATCTTTTACAAAATAATATTATATTACCTATATCAAAATTTGTATTCCTCTTAATATATTATGTTTTATATTTACTTCCTTCTACTACTACTTACGTCGACTAATCTGGAGAAAACATATATTCACCAAACGCAAAGCTTTACTGTGAGTTTGCACCAAAAAATATTTATCATGTAACATCTCGAAACTTGTCATATGAAACTAATCATGCAACTTGTTTTGTTGATTGTTACGTTCGCACTGCAGAAAACTGGGTACATTCTTTGACAGATTTCAAGATTTGTTGTTGGCTGTGTTTGCACTGACTAAAAACTTATACAATACATTGACATGCTTGTCTATAGATTTGTCACGGCTGACGTTCGCACTGTTGCTTAATCATGTCTCGCAACTTGTATAAATCTCGTTTTTTGTGTTTTCCAATTAGGTCGGTAAACATGTATGGCCGAAAGCAGATACTTTGAAGTTTGAAGTGTATCGAACTTTGACAATGATTTCCATGTTTGTGAAATACGAAAATCAGTAAATATGAACATTATCATTACATAAATTATCACGCCTTTTTCCCATTGGGGTAGGCAGAGACTATGAATTTCCGATCCTGACAAACAGCACGCTACACTGTAAAAGATAGTGAAATTGTGAGTGATTACTGCGTTAATACAAGTTTCCATTCCCATGTTGCAGCTCATTCTTCCAGTCAGTCTGCGTGCTGGGTTACTGCATGTTCCCGGTGGCGCTGTCCCTGGTGCTGTGCCGCGTGATCCTCTTCAGCACGCAGACGACCTTCCTCTTCTTCCTGCGGCTCATCATATCCATGGTGGGCTTCATGTGGGCCACGTTTGGTAAGTTAACATCACACTACCATATTCTACCTGCGGGCTTATTCATACATACATACACACATATTACCAGGCCTGTTTCCCATTGGGGTAGGCAGAGACTATGGATTTCCACCTGCTACGATCCTAACACACCTTTCGCTTCATCTACGTTCATTAACCTCGTCATTCATGCTCGTCGGTTTAGAGAACTCTTAACCTGGCATTTTTTGAAAACGTCCGCGATTTAATCGCGATACGTTCGCCGAGGTCGTCCCCTTCCAACTCTTCCATCCACACTCGCTTCGTATACTTGTCTCGTCAATCTCCTCTCGTCCATCCTCTCTATATCCAAACCATCTTAACATACCTTTCTCAAACTTTGTCACTACATCTTCTTTCACTCCATCTTCTTTCACTCCACAACCCTCCCTTATCACGTTATTCCTTACTTTATCTCTCAAAGTTACACCACACAAACTTCTCAAAGCTCTCATTTCTACTGCATTTATTCTGCTTTCATGTTTCTTCTGCCATACCCAACTTTCACTACCATACATAAGTGTAGGTACTAGCACTCCCCCATGAACAGCCAGCCGTGCCTTTTCCGACACTTTGCGGCTGTTCATGAAGGTGTGTAGCGCCCCATTCATCTGATTACCAGCACTCACTCTCCTTTCAATGTCCTTCACATGCTTAAGAGCTTTGAAGTTTTAAAGCCGTCATTGTTCCGGTGTTAAGAGGGATGGCGCTATTAGTCCTGTATAGTTCTGTCTCTCTTTCGCAACGAAACAATGATGATTCTAACACTTCATTTCATAATACGGCCCCAGTAAGCCTCAAGACGCCGCAACAACAAAGTTTTGCATGAGAACACAGTCGTAAAACGTTGGCGGGGTTCGGGGGCCGGACGGCGCGTTATAATTGGTCGGCCCAAAAGTTTGGTATGATTCCGTATGATTGGTGCCGCTCGCTGACTGACTGACGTCCCGGTGGGCGGCGGAGCGTATGATATGCATATGCTTGGTGACCGGGGGTATCCGGCTAATCAGTGTCTAGAGGCTTACTGGTCTGGGGCTGCTACCAACGTATAAATACGTAATTACGCCCACCATGTTTCTAGCATTCAATGCAAAATAAATTAAGCCCAAAAAACCGCTGCTAGATATGCTGCAAAATACAATTTTAGTGACTCCGCGTCCAAAACAGCACTCATGATCGAGCAAACGGGCAAACGGTTCGCGCACTAGTGTCCTATGACCAAAGAATTTTTACCCAAGATAGAATGCGTACGGAGAAATTTAAGAACTTCAAAAATTAATAATATCCCGTTCTTATAAGGTCCAAAATCTTTTATCAAAATCAGGGAGAAAATATCGGTCTAGCCCGGTGTTCTCAGATAGTATTACAGAGAGCCCGCTGTCCGTTTCCTGCATGTATGGACCTACCTGACCCTATAGAAAGAGACAAAGGGCTCCCCAATCATCGGACCGAATTTTAGTCAGCCGTCCGCTTTCCAGCTTGATATATAAGTTCCTTGCCTATGACCCTATGAGATACCTGCCCGCGGCGGCAACTTGGGAGAGGCCTATGTCCAGCAGTGGATTGCGATAGGCTGAGTTGATTGATTGAACCTTTTCAATTATTTTTTTTTTTTTTTCTATAGAAGACAAATATTGTATAGACGATAGTACAAAGTTATAAAGTCGTGGCGCTGATGGCACGAAATAATTCGTCTTATATAGGTGTGATTGGCGGTGAAAAGGTTAACCTGATTACGGATGTGTAGTGATCGCGAAAATCTAGGAAATTATTACAGTTGTTTTATCTCTCGAAAGCGGGTGAGCCATACTTGTAGTTGTAATGCGTATAGAGACGCGCTCTTGTGTGCGTAACAACAAAACTCGGCCAAAACTGAGCGCTCCCGAGCTTACGCACGCAAAGACAATGTGCATGTACATTTACACACACAAGTATGATTTACACACACAAGTATGGCTCACCCGCTTTCGTGAGATAAAACATCCTCCGAGCCTTTTCCCAATTATATTGGGGTCGGCTTCCAGTCTAGCCAGATGCGGCTGAACATCAGTATTTTACACGGAGCGACTGCCATCAGACCCCCGCAACCCAGTTACTGGGTAATACTGACATTCGGAGGTTAGACCAGTTGTCAGACTTTCAGGCTTCTGACTACCCGTAACGACTGCCATAGATATTCGTATGACAACCGGAACCGACAGCTTAACGTGCTTTCCGAGGCACGGAGGGGTCTCGATGTGTAACGAAACGGTCACCCATCCACAGACTGACCGCGGCAAGTGCAGCTTAACCTTGCAGATCGTACAATCCGCGCAGTCGTTGCATCGCTACGAGATAAAACATCTGTATCAACATCTGTATTAAATTTTCAGCGGCTACAAAGTTCCTTGGCGACAGTCAGCCGGAAGGCAAGAAGGCGCTGGCCGTGTACCCCATCTGCCTGTTCTACTTCATACTGTCGTGGCTGGTGGTGTCACACAGTAACGTCTAGACATTTCTAGACCGCATTTAGTATTGTGATACAGACTGTTTAGTGTAATTTGTGAATATATGTTAAATTAAGTGGATCACTCTTGACTGTAACTAATGTACTACAGTATAATATATTTATTCAAACGGATAATAAATTACGACGTCAATGTTCGGTTTTTTTGGATACACTTACTCGTACACTCGGTTTTTTATTACTTGTCTTATTTAGTAAACAATCTTGGTATGACTCTTTTAATACAGTTCGTCAATAATAATTACAGTCTTGGTATAAGATCTGATTATAATCTTGGGAAGGACCAGCTGAAAATCAGTGCTGTGCATACCTACATGCACAGCAAATACTGAGCTGGATCCCTTGCCACACATATTATGTTGTATGCATGTTGTGTTCTCATTAATTTGTCCTGTTACCTTTGCATGTAATGTGTATATTTTGTGTGTGTGGCAAAATAAATGGTTTAAATAACTGGTTTAAATGGAAGTGGGGTCCATAAAAAAAACGGCGACAGGGTGTGGTTGTGGGTTTGACCCTCAAACTATGCCACACCCACAGTAATGGATAGAATGGTTGTAATCACAATTTTACTTGCGATTCATGCGTGGCAACTGTTCGAACAAACTACGCCTCCGATATAGACGTCATTCATTTTTAAAAATTATCTTTAATCAAATGTACTTTACAGCTTTTGTTTCTCCAGTTAGAAACAGCACAATAAGACATTTTTGCGGGTTTTTGTTACAGTATTTATAGAAACAAGTCATAAGGCGTACTGAGAAAGGCTTTGAAATGCGCTGCACTATGGTGTAGTGTTGGCACGCGCGCCCTGCCCACTTGGCTATTCTATCTGTTATCCTGTCCTTTGTGCCCCAACACCTGCACCTTAAGCGACCTCTGCGCCGCCACTGATAACGCGGTAGAGGTTGCAAAGTTTTGGGCTTGCCAAGTCCGACAAAAGATCAATCGTACCACTGATACGAAGAAGAAGAATAATAATGATTAAAAGACAATGTTAACAATTACACACACAATTTTTTTTTTACCTAATTACATGTGCAGAACTAGTAATTATATTTTATAAGTAGTTATTTGAATAAAGAGACATGCCAAGATTGTTTACTAAATAAGACAAGAGAGAAAAAACAGGGCCTTTCTCCCGACTGGATCGAGTTCAGTATCAATCGAATTTGAATTCGAGTTAGTGTCAATTCGTACTGCATTCCTCTAGGAATTGCCACTAACTCGATTTGATTTAGAGCTCGAACCAGTCGGGAGTAAGGCCCGAGACTTTATATGGTATATGGCACAATGTAAACATTCCAGTTTTAGAAAAGTTGACTTGAGTCAGTACTTCTTAATAAGATTGTATGATTGTTTTTTGTATATAATTATATTATCAATTAAAAAGCTATTTTCCGTCTCAAGTAATTTTTATTGAAATCTTTAAAACATCAATAGGTATCTAAAAATACAAGGATGATACAAATTCGAGACTTTTCAGTGCGTGTTTTGCCACTACAACATACTGGCTGTACACCATCTACACTAGTTTAATAGTTTAAAACACACTATATGTATAGATCACATTATTTACAACATAACAGAGATTATTTGAACATAAGCAAAACGGATCCAAACCACAAAATTAAAAAAAACGCTTATAGTTTGTCATTAGAATTGGGTACATGCAATGATATTTAGTAAATATACGTTATACGCTCACAAAACAAACGAAAATAAAGTTCCCTACGCAGCGGCAGCACACATACATATTTTTTTTTTAACTAAGCAGTACACAACGGTATTTTGAAGCCTTTATCAACACGCGGTTAGAGGGAGAACGGTATGTACGTATCGTTTACTTGTGAGAAACCGACTGAGGCTATGAGGCGATATATAGCTCCTTTTGTACGCTTCATTTTGATGCGCTAGTAACGTATCTACTTCTTATTATACATGCTGAAATTTAAGTCGCTTAATTCCCGAAAAGGGGTAATTGTACTCATCATTGTGAACAACTTTTACTACGGGACCAATGCAGAAATCGCGAAAAAAAAATCAGTTGGTCCCTACATTTGTGTTCACTTAAATCCAATAAAATGTAGGGACCCCCTGATTTTTTTTCGTGATTTCAGCTTTGGTCCCATAGTAAAAGTTGTTCATAATGATGAGTACAATGACACCCTTTCGGGAAAGAAGCGATTCAAATTTCAGCGTGTATATTATGTGTAATTGTGTATGCTAAATTGTATAGGTACTATACTATCTTGATAACGAAAACTAGCTCAAAATTTACTTGCATGATTTGTAGCAGACACAAAGACGGTTAAACAACGAAGCTAGTTGACTAAAAGTTTAAAAAAATTGTCCAAGGACTGTGGATTGGATCCTTTTTGCTAAACTACGTCCATTTAAGATAGTTATTTATACGACGAAATGATAAGTTAACATCGACATTTAGAATAAAATTCGAGTATAGTAAATGTATTAAAATACACTTACTTTTAGTGATGATATCATTGACATATATTAATACAATTCTATAAACATTACATCCAAAATTAACATTTTCATGATTTAACTATTCTATAAACATTACATACAAAATAAAATGTTTTGGTTTCACTGTAATACAATATGTCCGGCTTGTAGTAATAAAATTTTAAGGGTGGTAAATACACTCAATTTTATCGGTAAAAACATCTCATTTGTGGGGTCTAATCCCAACACCCTCAAAGATAGAGCAATTTTAGTATTTGACTTACCTACTTAGACATATGCATAATCTAACAATCATAACTTGTGACCTAAGTCACACAGAGATGTAAATTTTATGTCATTTGAAACGTTATAGCATACAATAGCTAAAAAAATATTCAACTGTCATACAAAACCTAAGTAACTTTTGTAATAAATCATGAAAGTGAAATTTTAAACAATTTTTACACGTTATTTTTACATTTTATAAATTTAAAAAAATATAAAAAAAATATTTTATGCGTTGTTTTGTTAGTTTTTGAGTTGTTCTACACAATATTAAAAAAATCACAGCTCTAAGTCAATTATCTTACGAGTTACTGTCGCTTAAAAAAGGCCCCGCCTTTATGAGGAAGGGCGTCCGCCCTTCCTCATAAAAATACATAAAAAAACACATCTTTACTCGAAAAACAATTCCCGATCCCACAAATGGGACTTTTGTTATCGATAAAATTAAATATATTTACCGCCTTTAAAGTTTTATTAGGTACTACATACCGGGACATATTGTATAGCCAAACTTGTAGACAAATGCATTGCAACTACAGATCGTGCGAGCATAGTACCTAACCTTGTGCCCTAATCTCGTTTTATGTACTTACGTGGGTTTAAATATAATCATTACATAGCCTTACAAACGAATTATCACTAATCTATCACATAAATAACATTTTACACTAAATGGCATGCGTTTCGGTAACCGTAGAAAGAGAAGCAATCTAGGCGAAAGGTAACATTGAAGCATTCAAGAAATTATACAAGGGCGTTCATTTAAAATGAATCTTGAATAAGCTTTCAATTATTTTCCATGTAAGAGAACCTGACATATAATTTAGACAAACAATTTATAAATACTATTCAGTCAATTTTACTAAATTATGATCTTAGTATAAAACTCTGGATTAAAACAACTTGATAAGTATATGTATTTTAAATTTACAATAAAAATCTTAAAGATAAAGCTGCAGGAACGATTTAGTTTAAATACTGACTACTAGCTCTGTTGTTGCATTGTTTAAAGATCGAGAAATGTGATTAATACATTAATTTTACATACATCAAGATATTCATAAAGAATTTAAAAATACATCTGAAATATATTTGGCAAGGTGTAAGAGTTGAATAAAAAATATTTATAATTTCAATACATATGAAATGAAGCTTTGATATATCAACATAATAAAACATTGGAATAATTCATCGAATGATATGAAAAAATAACATCTATGGAATTAAATAACACGACGCTTAAGCATTATAGTGATAGTGCAACGACATCAATGCACTCATACTCACGTACTATTTAGACGCATTGTTTTTAGCAAAAGGTAGGTAGAAATCTGTGCCAAAAAACATTTTTAAGAACATGCTTACTAAGCTGCTTCTACGCGAGGCGAGCCAAGTACGAGAAGAGCACGACTTCAAGCAGTGTTGCCAACTGCACCATCATCTTTGTAGCTAGATCTTTTGCGAAAGTTGCCAGATCACCAGATTTTACCGTGCAAAGTTGCTAAAGTAAAAAAAAAAAACTAGAAATATGAAACTAATTTCAATATAAAATTAAAATCTTTTAGCTACAACTTTTTTGAAGTTTTAGCTGACGGGGTTGAAAAATAACTAGATCTAGCTATAAAGTAGCTAAGTTGACATCACTGACTTCAAGTAGAGTAGACGGTCTTAGGAGCTTCGAACTAGCTCGCCTTGAGCGTTTGACTCGCGCTCTTCGATGAATTGATCGAAGCTCGCGCTAGACTGCGCTCCACCAATTTTCGGTTTTTTGACGAACACAATAAGGGACTTAGTTATGTCGTGCTCTACTACCTTTCGAGGACAGTGTTTATTGTAGATTCGTTGTACGTCCACACGCCGCAAGTAGAGCCGCTCCGCTCTTGCTCGGCTCGCCTAGCGTAGACGCAGCTTAAGAACGGCGCAGGCGTCTGGTACGCAAGTAGGTAGTCTGTTTTTACTCTCTAGTCTTATTTAGTAACACTGATTTAGTAAAATTTACTAAGTCAGTGTTTAGTAAACAATCTTGCTATGTCTCTTTATTCAAATAACTACTGATAAAATATAATTACTAGTTCTGCACACGTAATTAGGTTAAAAATATTATTTAGCGTGTGAAATTATTAACATAATGTCTTACTAATTATTAAAAGACAATATTGTTTACTAAATAAGAGAAGTAAGAAAAAACCATAAAATTATTATACTTTATGCTAGTATAATAAGAGGCCGTACTCCCGACTGGTTCGAGTTCTGAACCAAATCGAGCTAGTGCCAATTCCTATAGGAACTGGGGACTTACTCCCGACTGGTTCGCGTTCTGAACCAAATCAAGTTAGTGTCAATTCCTAGAGGAACTGACAGTAAAACCTCTAAGGAACTGACATTAGCTCGATTTTATGGACCAAGGACCAAGTTTATGGAAAAAAACAGAGTTGTACATAAATGTGGTCGTGTAGGAGTACGGTTTAGCTGGACTCTGACCCGCTGGAGGTCTTTTCGGGCGTGCGGGGCGGCGTGTGTCGGGGCGAGGTCTTGGTGGGCATCTGGTACGACATGTGCATCTGGATGGTGTCGCGGGCCTTGCGCGCACTCTTGTACGTCAGCGAGTTGGCGCGCGGCTTGCGGCGCGAGAAGTGCCGCTCCACCCACTTCAGCATCGCCAGCACCGAGTCCGTGGACGAGAGCCGACGCTCGGCTGATGTCTTCGTGATTTGCGACGATGCTATGCGGAATGTAGCTGCCATACCTTTCAGTGCCTAGAAGACAAAGTGATGAAATCAGGCAAGTGCACATAGATTGGTCGGGTGATATCGTCCTAATATTTTATATCATTGAATTCCCACGGGGCCATGGTGCGTGATTTCACGGACGATACGACGCACAAAAATCACGAACATCCACGCACCACACCGTGGCTTTTCCCACAGTGCTCGGTGCGAGGCGGTCCGTAAAATCCTCAGAGCAACAGACACACTACAACAGACTAACTTCATACTAGAGAGAACAAGCCCCCGTGTAAAGGCTGACCGTTGTACGAACAGCGGGCATACACTCTGCCGCTAGTTCACCGTAACTTGCACCCGAGTGAGTATGCGCACTAGTTTGAGAGAAAACTTTCTTATATTTCCAAAATGCCTTGAGGATACAAGTGTGCGTGTTTTATATGGGTGCGTGCTTTTTGTTGTAATTTATTGATGTGTTTCTTGCGTTGTGTGCGTAAGTTGAGCTTGCGACACTCGGACTCCATGCAAACTAGGCTGCTTGCCCGATCTCCTTATATTCCGTTATCTGTGGTAAAGTCACGCGCCGTGGGAAGCCTTGAGACCATCATCTGAACTAGTCAAAATATTACAGTTCCACTCAGAACGACTTCTGACTGTACACACAACAAACAACACAGTCTGTAGAAAAAATTCTATAATCAAAGGATACATCTCGATCTATCTTCTCGTCCAAAATTCGGCAGTGTCTCAAGACGAAAATCTTTGACCAGTGTGATGCCAGTAGTTAATTACTTACGGCACTGAAACATGGCCGCTCAGAATGGGCCTGATAAGAAGGCTCAAATTCACTTAAAGGGCTATGCTCGGAGTGATCGAATCAGAAATGAGGAGATTCGTAGGAGAACGAAGGTGACCAACATAGCCCGAAGAATTGCCAAACTTATGTGGCAGTGGACGGGGCACATTGATCGTAGAACAGATGGCCGATGGGGCCGTAAAGTTCTGGAGTGGTGACCGCGTACTGGAAGGCGCAGCGTGTGTAGGCCCCCCACAAGGTGGACTGACGACCTGGTGAAGGACGCGGGAATCCGCTGGATGCGGGAAGCGCAGGACCGGTTGTTGTGGCGATGCTTGGGGGGAGGCCTATGTCCAGCAGTGGACGTCTTTCGGCTGAAATGATGATGATGATGATGACGACATCTAGATCTCCGACATCTAGATCTCCGATTTGATTGATATAGGTAGCTGCATGAAAGGAAAAAACTTTTTTTGTTGTAAGTACTTACCAACATGGCGTCTTCATCAGTGAGGTCGTCACCAGCGTAGATAATTCTGATCCTTTCGCTCCAATCTAAGCCGAAAGCTGTCCTCAAGATGTAAATGGACGCACGACCTGATGACAAATACAGACCAAATTAGATCATTTTCCACGAAGCCAGAAAACGGGTGGAATGAAAATTTCTGTTTTCACTTCATGATTTTTTTTACGGGAAGCTTAATTGTAAAATCCTGGGAGAAAAAAAATAGTCTATAAAACAAGTTTAACCGGATTACATTGCGTATTTTATTTAAATTGGTTTTCCTGACGTTTCGAAAGCTTTGCAGCGTTCGTGGTCGCAGGAAGACTAAGACAGACTAAGATTTTAATTAATTAAAATTGTACGGAAGATGGACCGACGACCTGGTGAAGGTCGCGGGAATCCGCTGGATGCGGAAGGCGCAGTACCGGTCATTGTGGCAATGCTTGGGGGAGGCCTATGTCCAGCAGTGGACGTCTTTCGGCTGAAATGATGATGATGATGATGTGCGGAAGATTAAAAAATTTAATTTCTTCGGTTTTCGCGCTCACTACACATTATAATAAAACAAGTTTAACCGGATTACATAGACAGACGTTTGTCATCTTAGTATGTATGTTTGACTGCCTCGTTGGTCTAGTGGTTGCAAGCGCGACTGCTGGGCGTGGGGTCCTGGGTTCAATTCCCGGGTCGGACTAAGTGTTATTGGGTTTTTTCATTAGGAAATTCTCAGTAGCAGCTCGGAGTCTGGATTCGTGCCCGGTCAATGGCAATAGGCTCGCCCCCTATTACATGGGACTATAACATAACTGGCGAAATGTGGGTGTACTATTACACCTCTGCCTACCCCTTCGCGGAAATACAGGCGTGATGTTGTTTTTTTTTTTTTTTGTTGTTAATTCGGTTAAACTTGTTTTATTATTAACTATTATTATTTTTGAAATATCTGTAAAGACGCTTGTCGTCTTATCTTCCTGCGACCACGAACGCTGCAAAGCTTTCGAAACATCAGGAAAACCAATTTAGCTAAGTAATATACGAGATTTAATCCGGTTAAACTTTTTTTATTATGAAGTCTCTTCTTCAGAAGCTACATACCCTTGTCCCATTGTACAGGAGGGCGTGCTTCAAGCGCACAGTGCGCGGGCGCCGGCGTGAACCCTGCGGCCGTGATGAGCTTCCTGGCTTGCTCGGCCAACGCTGCACGCTTAGCCACTGGCGTCTCTCGGTAGTGGAACGTCAGGAGGGCCCCCTTGTTCTCCACCCATGCACCGTCCTTGCATACCTGCATAATTGGTAAAGGAGATTAACATTGAAATCTGGTAAAAGTTATTTTATGCTCATCCTAAAAAATGCATAATGCAGCACATCAATGACCAAGAGGCAAGACGTTGCTGTTGATTGCTTATGCCTAACCCACTCATTGGTATCGATCGTATCGATTCTCTTATTCCCAAACTAAACTTATTTTAAACTATCGCTCCCTTTTTAACGGACTTCAAAAAAAGAAGGAGGTTCTCAATTCTCTCAATTGTTTTTTTTTTAAATGTTTGTTACCTCAGAACTCCGTCATTTATAAACCGATTTGGAAAATTATTTTTTTATTTGAAAGGATATACTTCCAGATTGGTCCCATTTTTATCAAAATCCAGTTCTGATAATGGGATCCATGTGGAATTGAAGTAACTCCTCAAATATTATCGGCATACATCATACATCGTTTTGGTATTTTCATCAACAAATCAAGCATTTGCATTCAGAAAATAACATTTGGTGAAAATCTGATGAAGGTCTTCGGAGATAAAGAAGGGAACTCTTCAATGGATGACAGCAAATCATCGGGGATTGCAGCAATCGCTTGTCTTTCTATTGTTAATGCCACTAAAAATAAAAATAAATAAATATCTTCGGGACATTTTTACACAGCACCATCTAGTCCCAAACTTAGCAGAGCTTGTAATATGGGTACTAGACAATGGATATAATACTTATATACTTTTTTTTTTGTAAATACATACTTATAATACATAAGAAACACCCAGACCAACACAAACACTTATGTTCATCACACAAATATTTGTGTCCTGTGGGAATCGAACCCACGACCTCGTGATCAGCAGTCCGACCCTCGAACCAATAGACCACAGACGTCGTCAAAAAAAAAAAAAAAGCAAAAACCGACTTCAAAAAGAATAAAATAATTTTTGTGAAACAGTTTAGGAAGTCGGGAAACCTAATCAAAGGCACTGACTTCCTAAAATGTTTTACACAAATTATTTTATTATTTTTGAAGTGGTTTTTTTTTAAGTTCGTTATATACCAATAGTGGATACAAGAAAGGGATGGCAGCAATTTTAGTGCTGTCAAATTAGTTTACGTGTTACTTCTTCGTAGACAGTCGTTCGTGGGCAGTAGTGTAAAAAGAAAGTTTGTGAACAAGAGAATCAAGACTTTTGTTGTATTGTTAGCCATCTCGGGAATTCACTATATCTAATACTAGCGGCCCGTCCCGGCTTCGCACGGGTGGACATGAAAATATAGCCTATGTTACTCAGGGTGAATGTAGCTTTCTAATGGTGAAAACAATTTTGAAATCGGCACAGTAGTTTTCGAGTTTATTCATTAGAAACATACACACAAAAATACAAATCTTTCCTCTTTATAATATTAGTGTAGATTGGCAAGCAGGTTTGACTCGTGTTATAGGAAATTAACCCTTAAGTTGCTTAAATTCTGCTGACGGTTACGAGTCAGAAGTATAAGGTAGTGCTCACATGTTTAATAATACCTTGTCAACATCAGAGCACCTCCTACAGGCTTACATAACATAATGAGTCCATTACCACAGAATATCTAATAGTACTCCATTACTGGCCCATTGCTAGGCACGGGCCTCTTCTCAGAATGAGAAAGGGTCAGGCTTTTGTCCACCACGCAGGCCTAGTGCGGGTTGGTAGACATCATCACATCATCGATAACTGTGTGGAGCACTCTCAGGTGTGCAGGTTTCCTCTCGATGCTTCCTTCACCGTTAAAGCAAGGGATAATCAAATTCTGGTCCGCACTACGAAGATACACTGACATTCGAACAGTTACGGTGTTTCATATGAAGATCCCCCACAAGGTGGATCGACGACCTGGTGAAGGTCCTGGGAATCCGCTGGATGCGGGAAGCGCAGGACTGGTCGTTGTGGCGATGCTTGGGGGAGGCCCATGTCCAGCAATGGACGTCTTTAAGCTGAAATGATGATGATGAATGATGATATGAAGATCCTTCCTCCTCACCTGTTCCTGCAGCGCTTTGAGTAGGTCAACCACTTTGTCTTGCAGCTCCATGGGCATGGGGTGAACGAACTTGCTGCCGTCCGGATGCAGGATCTCTAAGCCGTGGTTACCCGCGTACGTTATTCCTTCGATGCCCACCTGGACAACAAATATTGATTATAGGTACCTATTTACCAAATGACAAAATAAATACATAAGTACTTCCACCTATCTTTAGTACATAAAATGATCAATTAAATAGGTAAGCATATACTTACACTACTTACTTATACTTTTTTAATTAATACGAAATTATTTCGCTAATTGTTTCGTCAATCTCCTCTCGTCCATCCTCACTACATGTCCAAACCATCTTAACATACCTCTCTCAATCTTTGTCACTACCAAAGACATTAAATATTTACTTTATTAAATCTCTTTGGTTAGGTACCTACTATATCTTCATTCACTCCACAACGCTCCTTTTATCTCGTTATTCCTTAATTTATCTCTCAAAGTTACACCACACATAATTCTCAAAGCTCTCGATCATTTCTACTGAATTTATTCTGCTTTCATGTTTCTTCTGGCATACCCAACTTTCACTACTATACATAAGTGTAGGCACTAACACTCCCCCATGAACAGCCAGCCGTGCCATTTCAGACACTTTGCTACGGTTGATGAAGGTGTGTTTCTGAAACGCGTTGTATACTTGCTTATAAAATAAGAATTACGTAGGTAAGTACATTGTTTACGGGAACATAACAGATCAATTAGCATATAGTCATGATAAATAGCCATAATGCTTTATGGGAAATCACTACCGAAACACCTATCTATTAATTACTACACGTGGCAGAGGTACGTTACGCATAGGTATGATAAGTAGGTAGGTAATAAATGTAATAATGGTTTAGTATGTATCAAAACCCACATAGTACGTACCTTGCCTTGGCTCCTGCCCGCACGAGACTACAGCCATTATCGTGATTTTATTTTTCGCACACTTTCACATCCATGCTACAATAATCAAGGTACCTACCTACTTATTTTATTAATTTACTACCTGCATGGAGTGATGAATAATCTATTCAAACTTTCGATTTATCAATAGCAAACATGTTTGTTTACTGTATAGTGTAGCGACTACCTCAAGGTTCCAACTGTATTTACGTAGGTACCTATCCTATCCATGTGTAATACAGGTAGTTAATTTTCATCTTATTGCAAACTTGCATACGTACACCGTGCATATTTGGTATTAGCGAACAAACATGGCTGCTTCGCAAACATTACGTAATACTTACTAACACAAATGACACACAAGTACCTACCTAGCGAGTTCATAACCCGGTTGTAATAACATTATCAAGGGTGCTAGGTATGTGCTTCGTCAAGCAATATAAATATTTTTGTTTTAAACAGTGATAGTGGCTGTCAAAGTTCACCGTGATATTATTATCGGAACCTTGTTATTTATTTGCAAAGCAACTTGTTAGTTTCAATGAACGCTCTCATAGGCCACAGCTGATATTAATACTACAGTTACTATTGGTGCTTTTGAAGGAAAATCAGATATTTTATTGTTATTATTTTGGAATTTAATTCTATTTTCCATTGACCCTTAAATTGATGATATCGGGGAGATACTGCCAAAATCCCAAGCTTGTCAAACGGTTTGGCTATCTTGTGATTGTTATCACAGTATTTGATACAACGGGGATTAAGACGAATTATGGGCTGTCCAATTCCAAAACTGCTCTATTTATTCGGACAGATAAATATCACGCTAAAAGCGCGCTTGCCAATAATTATGAGCTAGCTAGGACGCTTTAGTCTTCTGATCTAACGGCCAAAATTAATATCCAATCTATCCACGATTTGCCCTACTAGAGATAGAAATTTGACATAAGCTCCATACAAAATATGTCAAATTTCTATCTCTAGTAGGGTAAATCGTGGATAGATTGGATATTAATTTTGGCCGTTAATCTGTTCGAGTTGAATCCACCCATGGTATAATAACACCAGGTAGTCTCTTCCCGTGACAGCTAGGTCACGTGATTGCCTCCGTACTACGTCATCGGCCGTGGAGCCAATAGCGGGCTGTTAGCGTGATACTTGTCAGATTGATGTGCTGCCACTTTGTGAAAATAAATTACCCGAGCAAAATGCATTTTTTCATTTACTTTCTTCTATAAAGAATCACTTTTTAACTAGTAATTTAATATAGTTTCCTTTATTAAGTAATTAGATGAATAACACGAGATAACAAATAGTTAGGCTAGTTAGGAATTTATTTTATACTAGCTGTGCCCGCGACTCCGTCCGCGTGGATGTCGGAAAATAACATCGTGTCATAATTATGAACACAATATCTTCAAATATATACATATAAGCGCCTACACAGACGATTACACTATTTACCGACCATACTATATTTTGTTTTTACAACCAACCGGCTAAGGTGATGGAATTTCATGGAATTAGCCCTAAACTCCCTCATTCTGAGAAGACGCTCGTGCCCAGCAGTGGGACTGTAATGGGCTGGTAATGTTATGTTATTCTAGAATACTAATAATATCCAGTTCATTAACTCTTCTCATTTTGAGAAGAGGGCCATACCCAGTAGTGGGACAGTAATGGGTTGACTACGTTATGTTATTCTATATTTTCTAGTTTCTTAACTCTTCTCGTTCCGAGAAGAGGTCCGTGCCCAGCAGTGGGGCAGTAGGTAATGAGCTGATTATGTTATGATAATCCATTACACTAACAATATCCAGTTCCTTAACTCTTCTCATTCCAAAGAGGGCCATGCCCAGCAGCGGGAAGAGGGCCATACCCAGTAGTGGGATAGTAATGGGTTGACTACGTTATGTTATTCTATATTTTCTAGTTTCTTAACTCTTCTCGTTCCGAGAAGAGGTCCGTGCCCAGCAGTGGGGCAGTAGGTAATGAGCTGATTATGTTATGATAATCTATTACACTAACAATATCCAGTTCCTTAACTCTTCTCATTCCAAGAAGAGGGCCATGCCCAGCAGCGGGACAGTGATGGGCTATGTTATGTTATTCTATATTTTCTATAATACTAATATAATCCAGTTGTATTTTTAGGAACCTGCAACCTGCATCCAACCAACAATCATGACCTCTACTTTGTATGCTACTTAATACAATAGAGGGGTCAAGCTGTATCGCTGGATCTACTCAACCGTTTCAGATAAAACATACCCTATATTTTAAGTTAGACTAATACCAATACAAATGCTAAGTTTCATTACGATCCGTTCAGCCGTTTTCACGTGATGAGGTAACAAACAGACAGACAGACAGACAGACATAATTTTTTTAAACGATTGATTCGTGTTCTATAGCTTATTTCTAGTCCCCCTAGCCGGTTTTCGCGAAAAAAAACTCAATGTACAGACTTTTCGACCTTTACAGTTTTATTATAGTATAGATTCATTATGAACAAAAATCTCCTTAAGTACCAGGCCCCTCAGAAAGTATTGCGAAAAAAAGTTTTTATATATGGGAGACTGGCCAGTTATAATTTTTTTCGAAAATATGATTATTTATAAGTAAAAATAAGTAAGTTCCAATTTCAAAATTTCCCTCCACATTTTTTGCGAGTTAATTCAAAGTATTGTGTCTCACTGAAATATGGATCTGCGCCGGGAACATTTTAGAGCTATGATTTTATACGATTTCAAGTGTCGCCTGAAACCGGATGAATCGTACGATAGACTTCAAATGGCATTCATGGATGAAGGCCCTTCCAAGGCAACCGTGTATCGTTGGTATAACGAATTCAAGCGCGGTCGACCAACTTTGGGGGATGACGAAAGAAGCGGTCGCCCTTTGACGGCTGTTACCGAAGAAAACGTGCTAGCAGTGAAAAATTTAATCCAAGACAATAGGCGAATTACATATCAGGAGATTCAACACATATTGAAGATTGGATCGGGAAGCGTTCACGAGATTCTACACAGCCATCTTCGCGTGAGGAGGATAGTATCACGCTGGGTGCCGCACAACCTCACCGATGCTCAGAAGCAGGCCCGGGTGGAATGGTGCCGTGATATGCTTAACAAATTTGAAGCAGGCTCGTCTCGGCGTGTTTACGACATCGTTACAGGTGATGAGTCCTGGATTTATCAATACGACCCAGAAACCAAGCGCCAGTCGACTGTTTGGGTGTTTCAAAATGAGCCAACGCCTACCAAAGTGAAGCGATCTAGAAGCGGGGGTAAGATTTTGATCGCTAGCTTTTTTAATTTGACTGGCCACTTGGTATCAATTCCCTTACGGGATCAAAGAAGCATTAATGCCAAATGGTATACTACCAAATGTTTGCCAGAAGTTTTCTCTGTTATAAGCAACAAGCGACCAAACACAGGGCTCCGCGGGCTACTGCTCCACCACGACAATGCACCTGCGCACACCGCACTCAAAACGAGGGACTTCCTGGACAGCACGCCAGTCAAACTCCTGGGTCACCCTCCTTACAGCCCTGATCTAGCACCGTGTGACTTCTTTTTATTCCCAAAAATAAAAAATCAGCTCAAAGGGATACAATTTTCGTCGCCGGAAGATGCGCTGGCTGCGTTCGAGCAGGCTGTAAACGAGGTGTCTGCGGCGGACTGGAAAAAGTGTTTTGAAAACTGGTTTAGGCGCATGAATCTTTGTATAGAGGCTGGTGGAAAGTACTTTGAAAAGATTTGATAAAAATATATGTACGTATAGAACAATTTTTTTTAGTTTCGCAAAACTTTCTGAGTGTCCCACGTATATTGAAGACATCAATCAATGGCAGCACTGATCGTGACGTAGCTTGGAGGCATCGCGCTGTCATTGCGGGAAGAGAATACCTGGTGAAACATCTTATTATACCATGAATCCACCCAAGAAGGACTGTAAAGGTCTTCGTTATGTACGTAGTACTATTCCGTCTTCGGTTTATTTTTTCAACCTTGAAAAATCCTCGGTGCTTGACGCACCCCTCACAAAAGAGGTCCCAGCTTGGATCTGAGACTAGTCTTTCCTATCCCCTGTCTGTATCTACGTTCGATATCAAAGGTTCTTTGTTGTCATCGTGTAAATTTTAAAGTGCGCGTATGCAGCAAGTCCTGCATTTAAAAGTATACTCGACACCAGCGCGGTCAGTGACGTCACAAACGCTGGGTGAATGTACAATTAAAGTGCGTGTACGCAAAGTCCTGCATTTGAAAGTATACCCGACGCCAGCGCGGTCTCTGAAGCAATTATATCCCGAGCGTTGGGTAAAGGTATATTTTCCAAATATGCCGTACGTTCAGCGTCATCGATAAAATAATCAAGGAAAATGTGCCAATTACAAACAACGCTTGACGCTTAGACGCGCAAAATGATCACGTCGCCGAAGCTTTCGTCGCAATTATTATCTATTAAAGGCATATTTTCCTTGTTTATGTAATTTATGTTCAGCGCAGTATTGCTAGAATCAGTTTCGTTGAGATCAAAGACGGCGGGCAGGTCTGCAGATCAAAAGTTTATATAAATACCAATTTAACTTATCGTAAAACCGTTCATATTTGCCACATTATTGACATCAGATAACTATGCACATATACTTTCTAAGAAACCGATAACCTTTAGATAGGTAACATTATGAAACAGGATTCGATTGAAGTTATGATTTTTTGTTGTATGATTTTACAATGTGAAACGTTTTATCTACGTTACTCTAGTTACTAAAGTAAACATCGGGTTTACGCGACCTTAATGAAGTAATTAAAACGAAGCAAGTATAAAGTGGATAATCCCAACGCAATATAAGTACCTACTATAATGTGTCTTCTGATAGGTATACGACATTATGGCCTTTCAGCGATTCCTTATTTCAAACTCCTGGCGTATCCGTTAGATAGACGATTTTTGCCTGTATTTTTTTTTCATCTTTAGAATAGGACACTAGCCAAAAGGTTTACACTGATTCTGTTATTTTAAAGCATTAACGCAGGCGGGGCGAAATCTCAAGATATTCGCCCCGCTTGCGTTAATATTCTTCATCATCATCATCACCACCATCACTAAATTAAGTCCCTCGCCGCGCCGCGTTGAGTTCGTGCATGTTGGTTCGGGCTAATCTCAGAAATTACTGTTCGGATTTTCGTACGTTTTCCACCCATATAGGTATGGCAATATAAAGTGGGATTATCTAAGAAATGTATAGGCTATAATTGCTACCTGTGCGAAGCCGGGGCAGATCGCTTGTTCCCAGGGCTGGATTAACCATTGGGCAGAGTAGACAACTGCCTAGGGGCCCGCATCGGCTAGGGGACCCGCGCGCGCACAAAAGTAGTTGAAAATGTTTCATACAGTGAAAATTGAATTGGAAAATTTGTATCCTCAATGACAATTGCAATAGGTACCTACCTAATATTGCATTTTTCGGCGCATGCTATCAGTTGATGAAATACTTCATACTTATAGAACAGAATTATCTAGTATCGAGTAGTAGAACTAATATTATATTATTTAGTATGTATTTACAAAAACAAAGTATATAAGTATTATATCCTATTGTCTAGTACCCATAGCACAAGCTCTGCTTAGTTTGGGACTAGATGTGTGGTGCTGTGTAAAAATGTCCAAAAGATATTTATTTATTATGGATGCGTTACGTTACGTAGCGTAATGTACCTACCTATGATAAACAAAAGTTTTAAAATGCTTGATCTGTAATTGCGATTTGTGAGTTTTGCGACCGTGATCCCTTCATCAACTTAAAAAAAATCTGATGATCTTCAAACGGCTGAAAAGGGGCCCCGAGAATTGAATTGCCTAAGGGCCCCGACATGGTTAATCCGGCCCTGCTTGTTCCACGTAATTATTTTCACATTCTATATCTTTAGGTTTACGATGATCTATTCTAAGACGAAGCACACTTCCCTTGACTATTCACATCCACCTTAGAACCTTCCTATTCATTCAATTTTAAACGTTTCTTTTCAACTCTAAAGACCTTTACTGAGTGTTTGGTGACCGAGTTCAAAAAACCTAGTTTCAAAACAATATTATTTAGCTACTGTCTTAAAACTCACCATATTCTTAACATTGTCGACATTTCTGCCGGAGATGATGGCGATGTAGACATCGGACATGTTAGAGAGCCTTTGCAGCGTGTGCTTGGTCTCCAGCGGCAGGGTCGCCAGGTCGGGGTGCGGCGCGATGGGGGCCAGCGTGCCGTCGTAGTCCAGCAGTAGTGCCAGCTTCTGTGTGTAGCCTATGTACCTGAGTAGATAGATATACACTGTAAATCCTAAAATGTACCTGATGAAGTAATTTTTTATGTTCACCTACAGCATGTCGTCTTGTTGTGGCAAATAATCATTTTTCTTTATTTTCTTTCTTTCTATAAAGTATGTAACAAAAACCCTGTTTTTCGCGTGAGCTATGATATCAGAATCGATATTCACACGTAACACGAGTGAGGTGTTGTATTTCCCCAAAGGGGTAGGCAGAGGTGAATAGTACACCCACATTTCGCCAGTTATGTTGTAAGTCCCATGTAATAGGGGGCGAGCCTATTGCCATTAACCGGGCACAAATCCACACTCCGGGCTGCTACTGAGAATTTTCTAATAAAAAAACCCAATAACACTTTGCCCGACCCGGGAATCGAACCCAGGACCTCACGCTCAGCAGTCGCGCTTGCAACCACTAGACCAACGAGGCAGTCAAATGAGTTGTGTCCGTATGAATATCGATTCTGATATCATAGTTCACAGGAACAACAGGGTTTTTGTTACATATTGTATATCTGTAAATTGATCCAGGCACTGGTCTATGTGATATCAGAATGTATAGTTATCAGATGGTTCGAGCGAGTTATATTGTTTGCAGTCTTCAATTCCAACTAACATAATATTTTTGAACAGTGGGTCATGGCAAACGCAAGCCCACTTGATGTTAAGCGATGGTGCGGTCGACGACGTACACACTTGCCCAGCAAAAACCAATTTACTCGAGCTTTGAAGACCACCAGATTATACGTATCAGGAAACACAGACCGAAGCAAGCGGTACGCATGATAACGCTATTGATAGCAAATCACTCAGTGCGTAAGGGTGGAATGTCTACAATATAAGGCTGGCACATCGCCTTGCGTCTGGTTGTCCGATGATGGATAGGACTGGGGGGAATTAAAATAGTGCCACATATTCTAATGATACGAAAAACCTGAGGTTGTTCATAATACGAATAGATCTATTCCAATGAAAAAATGGGAAGATCTTCTAGATTGGCATATATTAATAATGAAGTAGGTAAACTCACTTGGAGAGATATTCATCGAAGTCATCGATGGTGACTGGCTGCATGGACGTGGCGCCGATGTCGTCAGCCTCCTCCTCCAGCGAGTCCATGGCTTTCAGGAAGGCCTTCATCCAGCTGTCGACGTCATTGAGCTGCTCGCGTCTCCGCAAGTGGTTCATACGGACTATGCGCTCATCCTCTGGCATTATAAGGGCTCTGCAACGAAATTAATAAGATAATGTAAGATAAAATTATTCAAATTATTCAGTTACAAATACAAGTGCAATATTTACATAATTCAGTATTACATAGGTTCACTTATGCACTTAATAACAGTTTCACAGGGCCCCACACTAGGATACCCTGTGTCGTGAGGTCCAGTCTCTTCCAAGGTCAAACAAGTTAGGTAGGTAGCACTCAGTACAAGAAAACAAGTAAGGTTTTAAATATAACAATAATAAATATTAGCTAGAGGTTGGATTAATTATTATAAAATGTTCACTTTACAAACTTCGGCAGAAAAGCTTCAAAGAGATTTTTTTACTGCCTCAAGGGCATAGCAGCAACCAAAGAGGTTTTTTCGGTTGAAATAGAGTTTTCGAGATACCTACGTTCGCCTACCCTGGTGTCAATGACAACGATAACCAATGACCGAGACTCCTTATAATAATAAGTTATAAGTACATAATACGAGCGTCATAATAATAAGAATATCTCGTCGAAGTTATTGTAGTTACGATTTACGTCATTCTCAAAACGATAACATTTACTGAGATCATTAAATTAAAGGCTCATCAAATAATATTGTTGTAATTGTAATACAATGTGCCTAATATATTTTACAATATTGTTATTCATCTGATTCTCGGCATTGAATATGTCACCCCCATTTATTCCTGTAGATATTGTTAAAGGCGACTCAAAGGATATGTCGAAAAAAGTATGGGGTAGCATGCTCCTATTTATAGCATAGGTACTGGGCCCTAATTCTTGGGTTATAGAGATAAATGTCTAATTCGAGATAATCTCTAATTTTAAATCTCTACGAAAAATGTCGCCAGCACAGAAATAGAGTAGAATGGTTGTAATCACAATTTTACTTGCGACTCATGCGTGGCAATTTTCGAACAAACTACGCCTTACATATTGACGTCATTAATTAAAAAAAATTTACTCTAATCAAATGTACTTTACAGCTTTTGTTTCTGCAGTTAGAAACAGAACAATAAGGCATTTTTGCGGGTTTTTGTTACAATATTTACAGAAACAAGTCATAAAGCGTACTGAGAAAAACTTTGAAATACCCTGCACCTGTGCGGAGTGCTGCCACGCGCGCCCCGCCAACTTTTCCATTCTATCCATCTATTTCTGTGGTTTATTATCGGTTGCTATTGGAAGGCGCCGCGTGGGTAGGCCCCCCACAAGGTGTTCCGACGACCTGGCGAAGATCGCGGGTATCCGCTGGAAGCAGAAAGCGCAGGACCGGTCGTTGTTGCAATGCTGGGGGAGGCCTATATCTAGCAGTGGACGTCTTTCGGCTGAAATGCTGATGATGATTATCTATGTCAAGTTTAGCAGGGGTGTTTTATACCTGTGAGTAACTTCGGCAGCATCATCCAGCTCATATGGATTGCAGATAAGAGCCTCGTGCATCATTTCTCCAGCACCAGCGAACGGTGACACGATTAGAACTCCTGGAGGCTTGTTGATCTGGCAGGCTACGAACTCCTTAGCGACGAGGTTCATGCCATCACGAAGAGGTGTGACCAGGGCAACTGCTGCATCACGGTAGAACGCTGCGAGCTCGTCCTGACCGACGCATCCGTAAATATATCTGGAAAGCATTTTGTACAATGATCATAATTAGGTACAGTTGCAAGATTTAACTTCTACTCATTGTTAGTAGTCTGTTAGAGATTGTCCGTAACCGGTTCTCAAAAAGAAGTTTGATAATTGTATACAATATGTAACAGAATAAACACTAGTCCAGAAAGGGTAGTTTCTTCAGAGTCCCTAGGAGAATCTAGTCTCTTCCCGTGACATCTAGGTCACGTGATTGCCTCCGTACTACGTCATCGGCCGTGGAGCCAATAGCGGGCTGTTAGCGTGACACTTGTCAGTTTGATGTGCTGCCACTTTGTGAAAATAAATTACCCGAGCAAAATGCATTTTTTCATTTACTTTCTTCTATAAAGAATCACTTTTTAACTAGTAATTTAATATAGTTTCCTTTATTAACTAATTAGATGAATAACACGAGATAACAAATAGTTAGACTAGTTAGGAATTTATTTTATATTCAATATGAACAAAAATCTCCTTAAGTATATTGAAGATATCAATCAATGGCAGCACTGATCGTGACGTAGCTTGGAGGCATCGCGCTGTCATTGCGGGAAGAGAATACCTGGTGAAACATCTTATTAAACCATGGGAGAATCGATTGGTCTGGTTTTTATACCATGTTATAAAAGATGTTGATCTGTAACCGTGACATATTTCTAGAGCAAATGATAAATAATGTGCTTAGTCATCTAAAAATACTTGAAAAGTTCTATGATTATTTAATACCCATCACTTAGAAACATAGCGAGGGATAGTGAATGAATCCCGAACGACTGAAAATAAGTCATCGGCGGCGTTGTCAAAGGGTGGAAATACCTGAAAATTTTATTGGTGGTTTTGCTCGCATCGTTTTTGTGTCGCATGCGACACACGGAGGAGATTTGTTTGTTTACAAATAGGTATTTAAATTAAATAATTTTATTTTTTGGTATTGATTTTTTTAGTGATTCGTGTTCATGGTTCTCAAGATTCACCCATAACCACCTTATGGGCTCGTGGCTAAGTAGCAAGCGTGTGGATTGTACGATCTGCAAGGTTAAGCTGCACTAGCCGCGGTCAGTCTGTGGATGGGTGACCGTTTCGTTACACATCGAGACCCCTTCGTGCCTCGGATAGCACGTAAAGCCATGGGTCCTGCGCCTGATCTCTCTCCGGTCGTGTCGAATTGCCGTCCCATCGGATTATGAGAGTGAGGGAATAGAGAGTGCACCTATGTTTGCGCACACATTTGTGCACTATAATATGTCCCGCGCAGATGGCTAGTATCCATTGAGATTGGCTGCCGTGACCGAAATTCGGCCGGGAGGACATTATAACCACCTTAAATATGGTACGAATACAGATCAACATGTTGTATTTTATCCATTTCATCTCATTTTGGAAACTAAGGATAAATAAGTATATCAGCTGATTCCGAGTAGGTTCTTTAGGTCCAAGAAGACCAGCGACTAGACCAGAAACCTATTTGGTTTCCGTGTTTCAGGTAACTCCTAAACGGGTTACTGCAGCTATACAGCAACCAAATATGGAACGTATAGATGCCTAAAAACCATGTAACTACCTACCTAATTTTGTGATTATAAAAAAATACCAGATAGTATTCACAGTCTTCTAATTGGGGTGTCTGAAGTTTTACGTTCATTCTATAACACGTACAGCAACTCACCTAATTGGTGACCAGTTGGGCGTAGTAAATCTTCCATTTATCCTCCCAACCAATTGATCCATCTCCTCCTTTAAGTCTTGGTACTCTTTAACGTCCGTCCTCGACGGCACTGAGATCTGCAGCAGCACCACCTTCTCAATGTGTTCTGGATATTTCTCCAGTAGCCTCTCGAATGCTTTCAGTCTATGTACTAATCCTTTGGTATAATCCAGTCTATCGACTCCTAATATCACTTGTTGGCTAGTAGAGAGCACTGTCTTAGCGTTTTGCGCCAACTGCACAAATCTGTCGAAGGGCACTCCAATCGGCAATGGTCGTATGCAAATGGTGCGACCTCCCAATTCGACTAGAAGATTCTTTCTATCCACACGGCAACCTAAGTTTCTTTGGCAACAATCTATGAAGTTCAGGCAGTAGTCTGTTATGTGGAAACCAACCATGTCACAACCTGTAGCGATATAAATACACCATTTTAGTGACACATCCTTCCAAAAAACAAAGCTGTATAGGTAACACTAGTAAAGGAAATCTAGAAATCTTTGATGTTGCGGGACTTACCAAGAATGCCCTGCAGTACTTCATCTGACCACGGGAATAGTCTAAATATGTCCCATGGCGGGAACGGAATGTGTAAGAAGAATGCCAGCTTGCATTTTATTTCGTCTTCTTCGACGCGCTGGAAATAAGAAGATTGATTTGATATTAATGATCCTCCTTTTAGATTTTATAAGCGAAACTTTGTGGAAATCATTTCTGTGTTCACAAACCTGTCTAATCCAGTTAGCAGCCAACATGAGATGGTAGTCATGGACCCACACAATAGGTGGCGCACCATTCTTATTTCCTTTCTGTTGTTTGAGCAGATGTAGGGCATGTACTGTCTTCTCGGCAAACTTCTCGTTGCATTTGATGTACGCCCTCCAGTGGTCTGCGCTGAAGGTAGCTCTGTCAGGCATGGAGTGGAACAGTGGCCAGAAGGTACCATTGCAGCAGCCATTGTAATAGCTGTCAAAGAGTTTCGGCTCAGCGTGGATCGGTACTATCTGTAAGTAGTAAATATTCTTCAGCACGAGAGTTATAATGGTTTTCCTCTTGGGAAATCGTAAAGACCATAAAGGATAGTTGGTACCTTATTGTTTCACCATCAAGGATTTGTGAATAAATAAATCATTTCGCATTGTCTATATTAAGTGTATTTACTTGTAAAATACCGTAAGCCTTTTACAACTGTATTTACTTTAGACTTAATGCAATAGATTTTTATCTATATCTACGGTCACATTCATCCGTTATCTGATAATTTAAATTATCAGATGTTTGATTGGAAAATAACGGAGCTCGTACTTCCTGAAAATTTCCTTTACCCATAGAAAATATTGTTCTACTTGAGTTCATAGAAGTAATCCTATATCTACTCTTGGGTGTCGTAAAAGGCGACTAAGGGATTCACCAGAGGATGGGCAGCAGCGTTCTCTGAGTATTTAACCAACCAACAGCGATGGCCAACCCAACTGCCAAGCGTGGCGATTATGGCATAACCGCCAAACTGCTTGGGGAAGCCTATGTCTAGTAGTGGACGTCTTTCGGCTGAAATGATGAATGATGATGAGTATTTCTAGATATAACAGTTACCAGTCACCACCAGTACCAGTACCAGTCGGTTTACCTTAGAGGTGAATTTATTCTGGCATAATAAATAAAAAAACTAAAGTAAGTAGGTAACTAGGGTTGCCAACACTTTTCGGGAAAACAGTATTTTTCAGGCCAAGACATAAAAACATAGTATACTAAAAGAAAATATAGTGTTTTTAGAAAAAAGATCAAAATGATTAGTTAAAACCTTTGACAGAGTTTTTACTTGGTCTATGGTTAAAACTAATTTTTTTCAGGTTTTTTTGCGAACACATGATGACAATTTTCAGAGCGTTTTAGGTTTTTTCTCTTTACGTAATTATTATGGGTGTTTTTCAAAATGTACCTTAGTTAAGGTGCTTTTAAGTAAGTTGCAATTATTAATTTTGCTGAGTGGTGTTGCAGTTTTAATAAAAATAAAAAATAATATAGGTAGCAGGACAGGGTAATCAAAGGCAAAGATGTTTATGCAAGCCTGAAAATGAATGAAGTGACAATTACCTATGAAACCTAAAAACTATCTACCTGTGGGAAAATCAGAAGAACATTGTATCTTCGAGCGAAATATAATATTTTTGCGGAGGTACTTTAAATTTCATCAACTACAGTATAAATATGTATAGTACTATATAGTAAAATACTATATCATATAGTTTGGTTAGCAACCCTGTAGGTAACTAATACTGATATTTACCGATGGAAAACGAAGATGTTTTGTTAGCATTTATTGTTGAATAAGTAAACGACAAACGATAATATTGCAAACAATATTTGTACGAATAAATGGCAACCATTGACATTGCCTGCAATGTTGGAGGTAAACTCGTATACCTGAATGTACTGCCGCCACCTGGAGCCGAGCGAGCAAATTGACAAATTGTATTTGAGTAGGTAGATATTTATACAGTCGAGCACAACGGGCACGCGTGATACAAGGTCGATGCGATTCACTCGTGTTTGTAAATGTTTTTATTGTAGCTATTTCAGCTTTTAACCAGGTTTTTTGTATAGATAATTGGAAATGTAACTGGTGGTCACTCGCTGAAATCAATTTTAATCCCTAGAGAGGGTAAGACGTTCAATGAATTGTAATAGATACTGGATTAACCGCCAACGAATAAATAAAGGCGGACGGAATCTCGCTAAACAATAAGTGAAGCACTTATAGTAGGTTGGCTCGCTTTAAAGTACAGGCTGGCCTGGCTGGCACGCACTCATTCGCACCCATAGTACGTCTAACAGCCGCCAATACGCAACCTCAGACATAGTCTGTGTACGCACCAAACCTCGTGTGAAATTCGTAGTCGAAGTGTCAAAGTAAAATAAAAATATGCCGTCTTGTGTGTTAAAATGCTGTCCAAATTATAGTAGTTTTAAGAAAAAATTAAGAGCTTCAATCTTTTCTTAGCGAGATTCCGTCCGCATTTTTTATTCGTCAGTCCAAAGTTTTTTAGTCAAAATTGTTAAGAAAATCTCTATGGAAGTCTACTCGTGCTGTCGTCATTTTAGGACGAGAGAATAAACTTGAAGATTTGAATTATAATTTGAACTTTATGGCGCATAAAGATTTAATGGGCTACACCATCTTGGTTTACTGCCGCTCTTTCTGTGCCATACAAAAACAATTTGGGATGTAATAATTGATACGGAATTGTGTCACATTGTCAAAATTTCTTAGTTCACTTCGTAACTTTTTATTCTTCGAAGTTCGCCACCAGGACAATTTAAATAATATTTTTTTAGGTCATGCAATCTTAACAGCACCCTAAATGCCAATGGCCTTAACAGTCTTCAGTCTTAAACTGAGAGAAGTGGAAAGAGAGTAGGGAGGCCTCTGATCTTTAGTGGGACAGTACAGGCTGTTAATAATATAATAATAATAAATGTGGAGACGTTGTGGCGAAAAGCCTCGAGTAACATCTTAAGAGGCTTTTTTTAGGTGGCTGAGTCAAGGATATTTACTCCCCGAGAACTTTGTGCAACTTGCCCCGAAGCTGATTGGCACTGCGTCTGCACTTAGCCGGCTGCTGACACCTGAGCGGACCGAGCATGATCTACCGAGTGCTCTTTACGGGGGTGGTGCGCTCGATGGCACTCTATGGGGCGCCGGTGTGGCCGGAGTCCCTGAATGCCCACAATAAGACTGCTGCGGAGACCGTAGAGATTAATGGCAGTCAGGGTCATAAGCGGATACCGGAAAATATCGGCAGAAGCAGTGTGTGCATTTGCGGGCACCCTCCGTAGCATTTGGAGGCCCAAGTGCTCGCTGAGGTTTATAGACAAGGAGCGTCAGGCGGAAAGCGGCAAACGCCAGCTACTTTAAGTCGTAAGAGGTGGTGCAGGAAGGAGCAGGATGCTATATTGGGTCAGTGGAGGGAGAGGCTGGAGATGCCCAGTGCCGGCCATTGGACAGTGGGGGCTATCCAGCCAATTCTTGAGGAGTGGATGCGGAGGCGACATGGGATGTTGTCCTTCCGTCTGACGCAGGTTTTGTCGGGGCATAGTTGCTGCGGCAAATACCTGCACAAAGTGTCGAGGCGGGAGGCTACTCCTGTGTTTCACCAGTGCAGCTGTAGTGAGGACAAGGCCCTTCATACCCTTTCATCCTGTCCTGCTTGGGTGGTGCAGCGCCTTGCTCTCACTGCAGCAATCGGGAGAGACCTCTCGCTGCTGGCCGTGGTTAAGGCCATGTCTGACAGTGTGGAAGCGTGGGAGGCGGTCGCATCCTTCTGTGAGGAGATTATCTCGCAATAGGAAGCGGCGGAGCGGGTCAGGGAGGAAGACTCCCTCGCTAATCCGATTCGCCGCAGGAGGACGACTAGGCGCAGGCGGCTTTACGCTGAACTAATGCCGCCCCAACAGAGGCCAGCGGTCGATAAGACTGGGGATCTGTCGTCCGCATTGCATGGCCCTCGAGTTATGGTGATGTCTCAAGTGTGCTCGGACATCACCGAAGAAGAGTCTGTACAGGAAGAGGGACCCAGAAACGGGCCGCGCTGGATGAGTCACGAATGCTCGTGGCTCATCCACCAAGGCGAGAGTAGGTACACGGCGGAGTTTTTAGTGGGTGCGAAAGCCATATAACCACGCTGCCTCCCCGGGTGGTGTGGCATGCGGTAGGCATTTTCTCATTCTCAAAAAAAAAGGGCTTGTACTCCCTCCTATCCTGTCCAAATAAAAGTTGTTCGAATTGATGAATATTAATTAAACCTGTATACTCTTCATTGACTCGTACCTTCTCGGACAGTAAGCCAGCGGTGGGGGTCTTGTCATTGGGGTCTGACTCTGGGATCTTCTCGTTGGGGTCGTCCAGGTGTATGCCCGGCCATCCTACCCAGATGCCGCCTCCTCGGATCACTACTGGTGCCACAGCGGTGACCAGCCCACCGGCGCTGTGGGGAACAAACAATCAATACTGTTATTCACCAAGTGGCACTTATAAATATTTTTGTAAGTGTTAAGTTAGTCATAGAAATCTAAATAAATAATAAATAAATAAATATCTTCGGGACATTTTTACACAGCACCATCTAGTCCCAAACTAAGCAGAGCTTGTGATATGGTTACTAGACAATGGATATAATACTTTTTTTTTTTTTTTTTTTTTTTTTTTTTTTTTTTTTTTTTTTTTTTTTTTTTTTTTTGTAAATACATACTTATAATATAAATAATAAGCTAATAGAAGTGGTAAAGACGCGTGAACTTTGTCGCCGCGTGCCCGTGCCGGTGTCTAAGGACGCGAACCGTTTGCTTGATCATGAGTGCTGTTTTTGACGCGGAGTCACTAAAATTGTATTTCGCAGCATATCTATCAGCGGATTGTTTGTAGGCTTAATTTATTTTGCTGTGAATTTTTCTAAATATTTTGTATGTGTTGGTAGCGGCAAACCGGCGATACGCGTTGAAGATGGTAGATAACATTTCTATTACCTTATAATTTAGATTTCGATATAGGTAGTCTTGCTTCAGATGGAAAAAAAAGGTAAGTATTACAGTCATGCCGAATCTCATCGATCGAACTCAACTTACTAACTAGTTCTAGCTTTGTTACTGAATTATTTATTAAAAACTAGCAATCAAAGTCACGGCTGGTCACGGCCAATGTTCAATAGTAAATGCCCGCCGTAGCCCCTGACCCTGCACGCAATCCGGCCCCCTCTAACTACACCAATAAACACAATCAACTACCTATATCTTCCTACATTTAAACTCCACGTGTTTCTTCAATTCTCAATCTAGGAAACTAGCTGACGCTTGCAGCCTCATCATCATCATCATCATTTCAACCGACAGACATCCACTGCTGGCCATAGGCCTCCTCGAAGCATCCCCACAACGACCGGTCCTGCGCTTCCCGCATCCAGTGGATTCCCGCGACCTTCACCAGGTTGTCGGTCCACCTTGCCTACCCACGCTGCGCTGGAAAAGTACGCGGTCGCCTCCAGAACTTTTCGGCCCATCGGCCATCCGTTCTGCGAGCAATATGCCCCGCCCACGGCCACCTAAGTTTGACAAGCTTCGGGCTATGTCGGTTACCTTCGTTCTCCTGTGAATCTCCTCATTTCTGATTCGATCACGCAGGGACACTCACTCGCGTGGTGTATCGATAAAAAGTATCCAACGTTCTTAGTTCCCAGCAGGAACCTAAGCTAGACCACTGCGACAAGGGTACACGACAAGATAATCAAGGGTTTTGTCTGTTTGTAGACAAAATGAAATGATTAGGTTTATAGGTACAATGCCGTTTTGTCTATTTTTCCGTAGACAAACCTTTTGTCTACAGTGGTCATGCTACACCTGCTGGATTGACGTCTGTGGTCTAGTGGTTCGAGTGTCGGACTGCTGATCACGAGGTATTGGGTTCAATGCCCACAGGACACAAAGATTTGTGTTGATGAACATGAGTGTTTGTGTTTGTCTGGGTGTTTCTTGTGTATTATATGTATGTATTTACAAAAAAAAGTATCTAAGTATTATATATATTGTCTAGTACCCATAGTACAAGCTCTGCTTAGTTTGGGACTAGATGGTGATGTGTAAAATGTCCCAAAAATATTCATTTATTTATTTATTCAGGCTATTTCCATACCAAATTCCATCATAATCTGTTCAGCGGTTTAGCTGTGAACATGGAACAGACAGACAGAGTAACTTTCGCATTTATTAATATGGTTAGTGTTCAATGTTCAATAGACCGGCTGACATGAGATTACAGCAGATAATAGGCGTGTTTTATTTTACGCTATCTACATAGTTTATTATTTTAACTTGTGAAGTAACCCTTATTATTAATTACTACTAAACTATTCTCTGTTACGTTGTTGAATGTGATTGTTAACTTGTTAAGTACCTAAACCTAAACTTGTTTCTAAAACAAATAGAAAGTTAACTTGAGTAACATTAATTAAAGTACTTTAATATTCTTCATTCTTCATAATACACTGAATTAACAAATCATCATCATCATAAAACAAACATCATTATCATCAAACATCATCATCATCAAAAACATCAACATCATTAATTTTTAAAAATTCACTTTAATCAAATGTACTTTACAGCTTTTATTTCTGCAGTTAGAAACAGCGCAATAAGGCATTTTTGCGTGTTTTTGTTACAGTATTTACAGGAAAAAAGTCTTAAGGCGTACTGAGAAAGGGTTTGAAATGCCCTGCACTATAGTGCAGAGTGTTGGCACGCGCGCCCCACCCACTTTTCCATTCTATCTATTTATTTCTGTGGTGGCCATCGTGGCGCTGATTACAGCCATCAGCCATCGCATTACGCGATAAATTAACAAACGAGTAGAGCTATTTGTCAGATCATTAAACAATGTACTAATAATCGTTCATAACTGAAAATGTTACAATTTTCAAACAAACTAAACAACAAATTAAAGAATCAACTTTTCTAATAATCTGTAGCGAGAAAAAGATTCGTTCATTCGGCAATGTTTCATTTTCAAATAACAAAGTTCTAACGGTATTTTATTTTTCTTTTTAAATTCATTAGTTTAAATTTATGACCCGGGATCCACCACTGATGACCTCTGCGCTACAGATTTTTACTTATTTTGACGATTTAAATTGTAGAAAGAAAAAATCGCTCACTAGCAGGATTCGAACCTGTGACTCCTGGCCCAGTACGCTAGTGCTTAAATCGTTAGATTTCGCTTCGCATGTGTAAATGCACAATAACTATAATGCCAATGATATTACATAAGTATAATGCGTAATAACTTGGGAGATGCCTTTGTCCAGCAGTGGACTGCGATAGGCTGAGTTGATTGATTGATGCGTAAATGCGTTAAAATAATAAAATAATTATTTATTTTGTACAAAAAAATACTTCAGAAAATGCTTTTATTTAGATAAATCTTAATATTTGTTTATAAAAAATATTTGTAAAATCTAAAAACGAAAAACCGGACAAGGTTTAACACACGTATATTTAGGGCCAAAATTAATATGCAATCTATCCACGATTTGCCCTACTAGAGATAGAAATTTGACATAAACTCCATACATTTCAAGTCAAATTTCTATCTCTAGTAGGGCAAATCGTGGATGGTTAGGTTATTAATTTTAGCCGTTAAAGTACACTGTAACAAAACAACACAATTTCTCTGAGGGCTTAGTACGAGTTTGACACTTACGAATACTTTCATAGTTTTCGACAACTTTCATTCATAACTCAGTAGCGCCCCTGGCGGATACGAGGAGGTACTACTGATTTATGAATGAAAATTGTCGAAACCTATGAAAGTATGTAAGTGTCAAACTACTAGCACTACTAGTACTAGGACCCCTGAACATTCATTGTATGTCATCATCATCATCATTTCAGCCGAAAGAAATCCACAGCTGGACATGGCCTCCCCCAAACAGGGGAGGGATATGCCATAATCGCCACGCTTGGCAGGCGGGTTGGCAATCGCAGTTGTTTGGTTAAATACTCAGAGAACGCTGCTGCCCATCCTCTGGTAAATCCCTTAGTCGCCTTTTACGACACCCATGAGAAGAGATAGGGTGGTGCAATTCTTTATGTTCGGCACCACACGGAACATTGTATGTAATGATCATTGATCATTGTATGTATTGATCATTGTATGTAATGTAACTAAAAACATTACCCTCCTTCTGGGGCAGTCGGGTAAAAAGAAAGTATTTTCACTTATACGACGATGGTCGTTTTCGTAGCAATTACTAGTCGTAGTCACAGGTTACGTTGCTGATGCTACGCCGCTACGAACTATTACCAAAGTTCGTAGTAGTTTTATGAATTTGGGTTGGGTAATATTGGTCAAGATTTACGGCCACGGCCTAAAGGATCGTTTATAAAGGTTTTCGTTATAAGGTTTGTGTAGTACACCGTCAGTAAGGCCCGCTACATATTGAACTCAGCTCAGCCCAGCTCAGCTGAGTGCTAGACAACATGGCTCGTTTCGTATCCATATCTTCCTGGAACATCATCATCATCATTTCAGCCGAAAGCATCACCACAACGACCGGTCCTGCGCCTTCCGCATCCAGCGGATTCCCGCGACCTTCACCAGGTCGTCGGTCCACCTTGTGGGGGGCCTACCCACGCTGCGCCTTCCAGTACGCGGTCGCCACTCCAGAACTTTACTGCCCCATTGGCCATCCGTTCGCAAACTCGCTCAAACTTAAGTTTGGCAATTCTTCGGGCTATGTCGGTTACTTTCGTTCTCCTGCGAATCTCCTCATTTCTGATTCGATCACGCAGGGACACTCCGAGCATAGCCCTCTCCATTGACTATTGAGTGACTTTGAGCCTTCTTATCAGGCCCATTGTGAGCGGCCACGTTTCAGTGCCAGTAATTACTGGCAACACACACCGGTCAAAGACTTTTGTCTTGAGACACTGCAGTATTTTGTACGAGAAGATATTGCGTAGCATCCCGAACGCTGTCCAACCCAGTCGGATTCGACGATTGACCTCCCCGGAACAAATTGTAGTAATACGGGTTATGGTCTATCTGTGTGCTAAATTTCATCGAAATCTGTTCAGCTCATTCAGAGTGATTGAAGGACAAACAAACAAACAAATAATAACAAATCCATATACTTTCGCATTTATAATACTATTATAAATGCGAAAGTATATGGATTTGGTAGTTAGGTAATACATATTTTTACACATATTTAGATTACATAATATAAAGTACTTAATATTGGTAGTTTATTCATAATCTTATTTTCATCGGCTTATTACAACAAGTCGTAGAAAATGTTTTGTAGGTAAAGGGTGGCATTGGGATAAATAGGGATTTTAGAATCAAAATAATTTTATTTGTGGATACGACGTAGATCAAATTTTTATTTGTATGATTTTTCATGATATTTACTAGATTCTAGTACGTGGGACACTCAGAAAGTTTTGCGAAACTAAAAAAAATTGTTCTATACGTACATATATTTTTATCAAATCTTTTCAAAGTACTTTCCACCAGCCTCTATACAAAGATTCATGCGCCTAAACCAGTTTTCAAAACACTTTTTCCAGTCCGCCGCAGACACCTCGTTTACAGCCTGCTCGAACGCAGCCAGCGCATCTTCCGGCGACGAAAATTGTATCCCTTTGAGCTGATTTTTTATTTTTGGGAATAAAAAGAAGTCACACGGTGCTAGATCAGGGCTGTAAGGAGGGTGACCCAGGAGTTTGACTGGCGTGCTGTCCAGGAAGTCCCTCGTTTTGAGTGCGGTGTGCGCAGGTGCATTGTCGTGGTGGAGCAGTAGCCCGTGGAGCCCTGTGTTTGGTCGCTTGTTGCTTATAACAGAGAAAACTTCTGGCAAACATTTGGTAGTATACCATTCGGCATTAATGCTTCTTTGATCCCGTAAGGGAATTGATACCAAGTGGCCAGTCAAATTAAAAAAGCTAGCGATCAAAATCTTACCCCCGCTTCTAGATCGCTTCACTTTGGTAGGCGTTGGCTCATTTTGAAACACCCAAACAGTCGACTGGCGCTTGGTTTCTGGGTCGTATTGATAAATCCAGGACTCATCACCTGTAACGATGTCGTAAACACGCCGAGACGAGCCTGCTTCAAATTTGTTAAGCATATCACGGCACCATTCCACCCGGGCCTGCTTCTGAGCATCGGTGAGGTTGTGCGGCACCCAGCGTGATACTATCCTCCTCACGCGAAGATGGCTGTGTAGAATCTCGTGAACGCTTCCCGATCCAATCTTCAATATGTGTTGAATCTCCTGATATGTAATTCGCCTATCGTCTTGGATTAAATTTTTCACTGCTAGCACGTTTTCTTCGGTAACAGCCGTCAAAGGGCGACCGCTTCTTTCGTCATCCCCCAAAGTTGGTCGACCGCGCTTGAATTCGTTATACCAACGATACACGGTTGCCTTGGAAGGGCCTTCATCCATGAATGCCATTTGAAGTCTATCGTACGATTCATCCGGTTTCAGGCGACACTTGAAATCGTATAAAATCATAGCTCTAAAATGTTCCCGGCGCAGATCCATATTTCAGTGAGACACAATACTTTGAATTAACTCGCAAAAAATGTGGAGGGAAATTTTGAAATTGGAACTTACTTATTTTTACTTATAAATAATCATATTTTCGAAAAACATTATAACTGGCCAGTCTCCCATATATAAAAACTTTTTTTCGCAATACTTTCTGAGGGGCCTGGTATAGTGAAAACACGATTCTATAACATTTACTCGATAGATTTATTTTCCAAAGTAAGGTATTTTTTTGCCCTATTTCGCATTGCATTTGGAAATCCCAATAGTTTTTCCTTTTTTTTTTTGCGAATAAGATACATCTTGTACATATCTAGAGTACCAGGCCCCTCAGAAAGTATTGCGAAAAAAAGTTTTTATATATGGGAGACTGGCCAGTTATAATGTTTTTCGAAAATATGATTATTTATAAGTAAAAATAAGTAAGTTCCAATTTCAAAATTTCCCTCCACATTTTTTGCGAGTTAATTCAAAGTATTGTGTCTCACTGAAATATGGATCTGCGCCGGGAACATTTTAGAGCTATGATTTTATACGATTTCAAGTGTCGCCTGAAACCGGATGAATCGTACGATAGACTTCAAATGGCATTCATGGATGAAGGCCCTTCCAAGGCAACCGTGTATCGTTGGTATAACGAATTCAAGCGCGGTCGACCAACTTTGGGGGATGACGAAAGAAGCGGTCGCCCTTTGACGGCTGTTACCAAAGAAAACGTGCTAGCAGTGAAAAATTTAATCCAAGACAATAGGCGAATTACATATCAGGAGATTCAACACATATTGAAGATTGGATCGGGAAGCGTTCACGAGATTCTACACAGCCATCTTCGCGTGAGGAGGATAGTATCACGCTGGGTGCCGCACAACCTCACCGATGCTCAGAAGCAGGCCCGGGTGGAATAGTGCCGTGATATGCTTAACAAATTTGAAGCAGGCTCGTCTCGGCGTGTTTACGACATCGTTACAGGTGATGAGTCCTGGATTTATCAATACGACCCAGAAACCAAGCGCCAGTCGACTGTTTGGGTGTTTCAAAATGAGCCAACGCCTACCAAAGTGAAGCGATCTAGAAGCGGGGGTAAGATTTTGATCGCTAGCTTTTTTAATTTGACTGGCCACTTGGTATCAATTCCCTTACGGGATCAAAGAAGCATTAATGCCGAATGGTATACTACCAAATGTTTGCCAGAAGTTTTCTCTGTTATAAGCAACAAGCGACCAAACACAGGGCTCCGCGGGCTACTGCTCCACCACGACAATGCACCTGCGCACACCGCACTCAAAACGAGGGACTTCCTGGACAGCACGCCAGTCAAACTCCTGGGTCACCCTCCTTACAGCCCTGATCTAGCACCGTGTGACTTCATTTTATTCCCAAAAATAAAAAATCAGCTCAAAGGGATACAATTTTCGTCGCCGGAAGATGCGCTGGCTGCGTTCGAGCAGGCTGTAAACGAGGTGTCTGCGGCGGACTGGAAAAAGTGTTTTGAAAACTGGTTTAGGTGCATGAATCTTTGTATAGAGGCTGGTGGAAAGTACTTTGAAAAGATTTGATAAAAATATATGTACGTATAGAACAATTTTTTTTAGTTTCGCAAAACTTTCTGAGTGTCCCACGTATGTCATAGATTTTTATTTTTATGTTCATTCGCTGAGAAATGTGCGCAAAAAAACCGGCCAAGTGTGAGTCGGACTTACAGTAAGGGTACGCCGTACCACCCATCGACCTTATACCCCATAGAAACTGATTTAATTACGAAAGTTTATCAAAAGACATCAACGACGTCCGTGAAATGTGAATTTTTGCATCTCTTTCTTACGTAGGTACCACCATATATGTCTATTTTTGACCTGCTTTTAGTGGGACAGTTCCAAAACCAATGCAGCACCTTAAAATGTTTGGTGTCTAAAGAATCAATAACTTCTTGGTTGTTATATTAATTCTCGGTAAAATGCCTGGTAGGTATCTGTTTCATATAAATTACATAAAAAGATACTATGTTTAAATCGCTACAGATTGCGTTAAATATTATTATATTATTGCAATGTATGATTTATTAAATTATGTTGCGATAGCAAAGAGGCGCGGTACGTAGGTTATCATGCCCATATGTCTTAGTTTAATTTTAGCTACGACTTGTAGCAGGATCGTGATTGCTGGTATCTGAAGACCTAATTAAACTATCAATTTTAATAAATATAACATAATAATATATTAAAAATAAGACTCAGTGATCGGATTCGTAACACCACGATACGCTCCAAGACTGGTATTACCGATGTAGGCAACAAGTCTGCCAGGTTAAAATAGGAGTGGGCGGGCCATATCTGCAGAATGCATCCAGAAAGGTGGGCAAGGATCGCTACACATTGGGTGCTTCAGGAAGGAATTCGTCGCCGGGGTAGGCCGAGGAAACGCTGGCGGGATGATCCGGATATTTTTCTCAAGAATTGGCCGGAAGAAGCTACTGATAGGGAAGGGAAGTTTGGAAAAACATGAGGGATACCTTTGCCCAGCAGTGGGACAGTATAGGTTGAGAAAAAAAAAAAAAAACATCCGTAATATTGTATCAATATCTACGTTAGAATATTTATAGGAAGGATAAATACTGAGTGGTGATAGAGTTTTAAAATAAAATCATATAAGTATCAAATAATGCAATACCGATGATATTTTAAAGTTTTTTTTTTTTTTTGTTTTTTTTTTTTTTTTATGTGTTTACAGAAAGTGTACTAATTGTGACGCGAAACTAACTTAAAGTAACTAACTTACTAACTTTGCACTGGTTTATGTGTATTGTGCTGTACCGAACATATTTTTAATTGGTTTTGTTAGGGTATGACATATCTATACTTTTAAATATCATTGAATACTACTAATATTATAAATGCGAAAGTATGGATGTTTGTGTGTTTATCCTTCAATCACACTGAAACAGCTGAACGGATTTGGAATAATAAGCGGGCATAGGCTAGTTTAATATATAGATATATATTTTATTGAATATCATTATTTTATTCAGTTGCCTAGTTGATGTTGGAAAACGAAAGATAAAAAGCAGTAAAAAAACCAATCGCCCGAGGTCATAGGCTAGTATTTTTATTTTTATAAATGTAATTATTTTATTAAGATTCCTATTAGTTGATGTTGGAAAAGCAGTAATAAAAAAAAACCCAATTGTATAATTAACATAAACTTAAATTGGTAGAATTTTATAAAGGTCTATAGGTAGTCTAACTATATTTAATGGACTGATCGTAACATTTATCTGATGTTCCGTTGCTAGTCCTATACAGAAGTACACTGTCCGAATCAAACACGATTAATTGAATATCGTAAAATGCAAGTAGACCCCCTGCGTGTCCTGCATCCAGAGAATTCCTGTGACTTTCACTTCACCGACATAGCCCAAAGAATTGCCAAACTTAAGTGGCAGTGGGCGGGGCACATTGCTCGCAGAACGGTACTATACAACGTGTATCAGAAAAGCGTGGTCATATCTGAAGAGCTTGTTCAGGGGATGCTATCGAACAACTTTTACTATGGGACCACAGACCAGTAATACTCAAGACGCCGCATAAACAAAGTTTTGCATTAGAACAGAGTCGTAAAATGTTGGCGGGGACCGGGGGGCGGACGGCGTTATGATAGGCGGCGGGGCGTATGATATGCAGTGCTACTGCATGTACGTGTCGACCGGGGGTGTTCGGCTAATCGACGTCTAGAGGCTTACTGGTATGGGTATGGGACCAACCCTGAAATCACAAGAAAAAAACAGCTGTTCCTTACATTTTATCGAGCGACATCGATGATTTAGTAGGGTGCAGCTGATATATTTTTCGTGATTTCAGGGTTAGTCCCAAAGTAAAAGTTGTTCTATGCAATGAATATGACCACGCATTTCTGATACACGTTGTACCTATATTAAAAAAAGTTGTGCGACTCGTAATATAGTAGGATACTGTAGCAACCCTAACATAAATATTTATATTTACTTCATTTATGTTGCATATTATATGTATCTATCAACTAATATAACAGATGCTTGGTTACATTATCGGTATATAAATTTAAACGATGTATTTTCCTTATTTGTAAACAAATAGATTTAGCGTAATACAGTAAGTTACTAGTACGTGCATATCTAATTAGCCTAAATTATTTAACTGTTTATATAAGTAAGTTGGCGTATGCTTATCTATGTATGGATGTTGATAATATAAATAAGGATTTTATTTAAACAACCGGGAGGTACATATTACACAAGAATCAAATGTTATCAATGTTTATTTTACTTTATTTCGTCATTTCTTTTCTCTAGTAACTATTGTTTTTACCCAATTGCCCCAGAAGGAGGGTAATGTTTTTATGTTTGGTAAATCAAACATAAAAATTGAACATTGTTTCACTCACTATGGGAGCACTGTCAATATCATGCTCATCGCGCTGAATCAATTAGCGGTGTAATGCCACTTCGACCTTGAAACTAAACATTCAAGACCAAGGTCTTTACTGCTTTACATTTTAAATCACAAGCACACCAAGAATGAACAATGTCATAGACATCACCATGTATGATGATGATTTCCCCCACACACAGATACTCTCACCCACATACGCATATGAAAGTTTTCATTAGCTTTAAGCATAATTTTAATTTAATTTAATTTTTCGTCAACTTTAAAATTTAATTACCTATTTTGGATTGCCACGAAAAACATTGTTATTATGTACTCACATTGGGGATAGGGACTGGTATCTTTAACACAGGTTACTTCGTAATCTAGCTAAGATGCCAGTTGCGATGCATATTGTAATCGTAAAACCAAAAATCACTGCCATGTATTTTATTTGTGTTATCCTAAGGTTTTATATTACTGTGTGTATTAATAAAATAAATAAATAAATAAATGATAATTGGCTATAAGCTACACTGGAGAGCAATGAATCTGGGTCACCAACATAAACGTTAATATCTCGTAAACACACCCAAAAAGGTGTGCTTCCCATGACACGTATCAGCGGCAATTCCAACACCATACACTCAGGCCAGTGTCCATCCCACCGATCTGCATCGGTGGGATTCACCGATGCTGCAGAGATGGATTTCAATTTCAATTTTCAATTTCAATTTATTTTATATTGTGGTACATAGGTAAAATAAAGATATTAAATATACATTTTGTTGTGCTGCTATGACCTGCCGTAGCTGGCATACAATAAATTTACAACAGGACAAATTCTTACAGTAAATATTAGGTTAATAAAAAATAAAAAATATCAAATTTAAATTATAAATACTATAACAAACCAAAATCATTTAAATACATTTTAAAATGTTTGTATGGTTGGATGATTTATTAAAACTGTGTTTACTAACACTAGATATTAAGTAAATTATTACTAACAATATAAAACGTATTTATGAATTAACAGAAACGAAAAAGAATCAGCTGTTGCCCACATTTGTGTTCACATAAATCGACAAAATGTAGGGAACACCTGATATTTTTTTCGTGATTTCAGGGTTAGTCCTGTAGCAACAGTTGTCCATACTGATGAGTAAAATGACCCCTTAGGTTTTCAGTTATTTCAATAACACGTTGTATTGGTACTCTGCGTGAAAATAAACGTATTTAATTATTACTATTTTTAAACTAGGAATGCACGAATGGTATCTAGCTTATTATCTAGCTCCTGGGGATCCGTCACACAGGGTATCCTAGTATGGACTCCAGTCTCTCACAAAGGCTAATGTATATAATTAATAATATTATCGGTAAATTCAAATAAAAAGTATTTTAAAAACAAAGCGTTAAAACAATTTATTGTTGTTCGTTTTTTAAAGACCTTGAAATATAAGCTATCATTCTAAATTTCCGAGACATTAAAGTTTTTGTTGGTCTATACCTACCTACCCGGATTCATTGCTTGCAAATGTAAATTATCATCCAACAAAAGAATCGCCCCGCATCATTAAATCTATACACTGAGTTAAATGAGGTTTAACTAATAACCAATATGACTCAGGTGACTCTTGAATTCAGTCGCGTAACACTTTTATTATGTTATGGAAACCACCGGCAACCGGCAACAGCTGATGCGCTGACGACATCCCATTCCAGTATAAAATTTCGAGTTTATAAAATGAGATCACGCATCACGCAGTGTTAAACAAAATTCCTAACGGTCTCCACGGTAAATGCGCCAAGGTGTATGCAGTATATTGGTATGACTCAAGATAATGCACAGAAAATGTAACTTAAAATCGAAAACTTATGTAGAAGCGTCCCGAAAAGTGGATACCCCCGGTACGACGCAATACAAAATGCCAGGTGATTCTAGAAACCGCACTATCGTAAACATAACATCGATAACATTTTGAAATGAATACTATTTTGCCGTAGTTTTTGAGATTAGGGAAACTGAAGTTGATTTATATTTAACGTCTACCACATTGTATACTTAACATACTTAATATTGGGTTTAAGAGCACTATAACTGCGAACTACGTTAGAACTACTATAAATCCGAAAACAATTGTTATGTACCTAAGTATTTATTTATCCCTAGCTGAATAGTTTTTCACGTAGGGTTTTCACGAAAAATAAGTGTCACAGTACCTGGCTTTTCTCTCCAAAACGCCGGTCTTGTCATTTCTCTTCAGAATAAACGGCAACCTGTTCGATACGACAATCATGCTGCCTTTGCTGTTGCACGCTGATCGACTGGTAGCATTGCTGTCAGTCCCACTCATGTTGTTGCTTTCTTTGCGAACGTTCCTTCACGGCCAATCACAACGCCGACTGCACGCATGCGCGACCCAAACGGAGGGATTTTTAAAAACAAAATATTTGTTCAACACTGTATTTGTATTGTTTTTGTCATTGCAAGTAACTCCAACGTATGAGATTCTCGCGCTGTTGTTCAGAATATCTGAATTAACATGTCGGACGGAGATCGAAGGCGTACTGTTTCTTTTGTGTGCGTCGGGTGCCTTTATAGACTGACATGAGAGACGCGACGCAGAAGGGCGAAGTTCTTGCTTGCGTCTGTGCGCGGAGGTCCGCGGTGTCGTATTGAAGGGTTATCACTTTACTGACCCCTCACGAATTGTCTCGCATCTTATCCTACTGTAATTGCGAATTCGGTGTTTGTAATGATAACTTGGAATTAAAGCTTGACTACTGAAACTGAATTGTGATAACAATTTATCTGACTTATAAATTTTGGCCAAATAAAGGTCAGATACGCATTTGCAGCACTCTTATGAAAAGTTATAAATTCAGTGGCACAATAGTGCAATGGAGCATAACCATACAGATTAACTCATGTATATATACAATTTTTTCGTTTTCTAGGGTTCCGTATCCGAAGGGTTCCAAACGGGACCCTGTTACTATCGCTACGCTGTCCGTCCGTCCGTCCGTCTGTCTGTCACAGGGCTGTATCTGTTGAACGGTAATAGGTAACCGGTTGAAAGTTTCTCAGAATATGTGTTGCTATGAAGTGTATCATGACAAATACTTAAAACAAAAAAAGTCTAAAACCAAAGGGGGTCCCCATACAAGAAACCTTAAAAACATGCATTTTTTTCAACGTATTTGTTCCTGCTCTATCTTCAAAACGGTAATATATACCAGCGTCAAACTTGGTCAGATTATAGTGCATATTATGTAGTTTAGCAACAAATACTAAAGATAAGACAAACATAGAGATATGTGGTGGTACCTGCGTAAGAAAGACATGCAAAAAAATCATATTTCGCGCACTGTACGTTGATGTCTTTTGATAAACTCTCGTAAATTAAATCAGTTTTTATGAGGTATCAGGTCGTTGAGAGGTACGATACCCTTACTGCGCGAGTCCGAATCGCCTTTGGCCGGTTTTTTTGTTTAACGTTTGTCTAATGAAGTGAGTGTTTCTATTGAGTGGATCTGAAGGTGTAACGCGTGTAACTAGTGTTTTATGTCGTTAAACTAGTGTGTATGAAACATTAAAACCGGCCGGAGCCAACGTTATTTATTTATATTAATTACGATAACCAATACTAATATAAAATAAAATCAAATGAAAAAATATTAATAAATAATACATATAATAATAATAAAACTAGATATCTTGATCTAGCTCAGGAGGTTGTCGACATGTGGGATGTTGACTCAGCAGTCATCGTGCCGATAGTCATTACGGCCAATGGCTTAATAGCCACGAGCCCCGACCAACACACACAGAGGCTCTTGTTGGGCGGCTGGGTCAAGGGCTTGATGCAGAAAGCGGTACTTCTTGACACGGCGCGTATCGTGAGGAAGTTCGTCTCTTTGAGGCCCTAACCGCCGGTAGCTTGGCCCCTGTTCCCGATGCCGGTGGGCTACATATTTTTTTTTTTAATTTAATAAATAAGCTGATTAGATGAATAAATGGAATAATCAGAAATACGGCAGTACTTAAGGATCATTATCCATCGACTGTTATTCAACTTAAACTACTGCACTTTGAGTATCTGGATGATGTAAATAAACTTTTGTCGTTCATTTTATAGCAAGATAGACAAGTGAAACAGTTCGGCCCTTAAAGGAATGATAAATGAAGTCGTTAAAACGTATTGGCTTGTGTTATAAATTAATTAAATAGTGATAATGAATGGACCCAGCGAAGAAGCGACTCTCGTAGGTTCATGAACACAGGCTTTCCAAGTTAACGATAAAGTTATTGTTAAAACAACCTTGGAGCAGCTACTTACACTCACAAACAGGATACTTTTATAAACAAACAATTTCCCCACTGCATCGATGTCGAAAAAAAAACTTTGATCGTGTCATACGGTGCCGTAAATATTATTTTTGATAGCAGAATAAATTTAACCAAGACCGAATTTAATTGTGAACGTGAATTATTTGTTTAATCTATTTGGCAATATGCCCATTATCGTGGCATGGGTAATACCAATAAAGTTATAGTAACAGTTTTCAGTTGGGACGGGAATAGTTTTTCCGCGTTTCCATAGCATGGTGGGGACGGTGCACGGCGTGTGTCGGTGTGATGAGTGCGTGTCACGTGCGTGGCGCGCACGAGTAGGTCGCGTGCCGGACTGGCTCCCGCGCATGCATGCCCCAACACGGGCTCGGCACTGAATGGGTGACTTCTCGCTGTGGTGTTTATGGTATGCTTGCAGCATGCTATGTGACGTATTGACGCATGTGCTTGTGTTTATGTGTGACTTGCTCGAACATATTCGTATGAGTCTTTGGTTACAATGACCATAATATTTTCAGCTTCTGCCGATATAAATATTGGCTTTTACTAATTTTTCCTCGGTTTGAGGAAGTTTTAGTGACGTTAATGTTTTTGTCAATTATTTTCCAGTAATGATAATGAAATTGAGTACCCAAAATAACGACTTAGTCGAAGAACTAACAGTAGAGAGAAACCTTGAAGGCAGCTGTGCCATGAGATCCCATAAATAACAAGGTGTGTTATTTTTTGTCTTCTTGTATAGTAGTAGCTCTGCGACCAAGTAAAAAACTGCATTTTATTTTAAACCGACTTCAAAAAAAGGAGGAGGTTATTACAATGGAACTACACCCGTCAGGTACACTGTAATATATCGGTCAAAATTGATAAATAATTTCCACGATTTGCCACGATTGCACGATTTTCTTTTTTTTTCTTTTCGTTTTTTACCTAGTTATGTATAATTTGCTCGCGACTGCCCGTGGCCTCACTATCGGGACCCATCCGAAAACCAGCGCTGCAACATTTCGGTGTTGTAGCATATGGGGGCCTTTTTTGGTCTTGTATAGGCATGTTATTTTTAATTTTATTGTTTTTTTATCAATGCTATTGTTTTCGCCTGTAACAAGAAAAAAAAAATTATTTCTTTCTTTTCTTTTTGCACTACTACATACCATACTCGTAACATCACGCCTGTATTCCCCGAAGGGGTAGGCAGAAACCGCAGAAGTATATATGTATAGTACACCCGCATTTCGCCTGTCATGTTAAAAAGTCCCATGTAGGTAACAAGGGGTGAGCCTATTGCCGTTAACCGGGCACAAATGCAGTCTCCGGACTGATACTGAAAAAATTTTCATGAAAAAAAAAAAAACGAATTTCTTACCCGGGCATCGAACCCAGAACCCCACGCTCAGCAGTCGCGCTTGCAACCACGAGACCAACGAGGCAGTCCAGTCAGTTGCTTAGAGTAATACTTCATTAAAATTTCCGCTCAAAGTTGAAGCACAAAAACAATCCATGTGTGTGCCCGCCAGCAGCACATAAAATGTTCGCCAATACACATATAGGCGCACCTAACGGACACAATTTTAATATCCTATCTATCCACGATTTACCCTACTAGAGATAGAAACTTGACATATTAAGTAAGGAGCTTATGTCAAATTCCTATCTCTAGTAGGGCATTAATTTTGGCCGTAAGTTGTACTGAACGGAGCTATTTCTGGCTCCAATTTAGTTGCTTCAAATTGTGCGCGTACACTTGTTTTCTATGTGTAGGTAGTTATTCTAAGAGCTACTGTTATGTTTTACCTCGTAAGGCCCAACGACCTACTACGGTCAGTAGTCGTTCAGACCCAAGCAAGCTTTCTAAATCATCAAATATCGGCCCAACGACCTAAAAAAGGGACATCCTTCTTTGGCTTTATTTGCAATTGATGTCCCTGTTTAAGGTCATTGGGCCAATTTAGGTAATTTTTTACAAATTGGCGTAGTTTTTTGTACATTGGGTCGTCATTTATATCGAAATTTAGAATGACATCGTTGTATAATACATCCATCAACTCAGCCTATCGCAGTCCACTGCTGGACATCGGCCTCTCCCAAGTTGCGCCACAACGCTCGGTCCTCTGCCTTCCGCATCCAGTCCCCCCAGCCACGTTCTTCAGGTCGTCGGTCCACCTGGCAGGGGGGCGCCCTACGCTGCGTTTGCCGATACGCGGTCTCCACTCAAGGACTCGTCTGCTCCAACGGCCATCGGTCCTTCGACAGACATGGCCAGCCCACTGCCACTTCAGCTTACTGATCCTACAAGCTATGTCGGTCACTCCGGTTCTTCTCCGGATAATCTCGTTGCGGATTTTATCCTTCAAAGAAACTCCAAGCATAGCTCGCTCCATAGCTCGCTGAGCGACTTTAAATTTGTGGACTAGCCCAACTGTCAGTGTCCACGTCTCGGCACCGTAAGTCATGACTGGCAGGACGCACTGGTTGAAGACCTACAACTTCATACAATACATACAACTTCATTTATATAATACATACAACTTCATTTATTCCAAGGCTGTGTACTTAATTCACACCGCGCACCTTCTCTGGGTAAACGAATGGACATATAAACATGCGCACGTGGTGGACTTGTGACGAAACACCTACCTATGTCAAACACAAGGTGTAACTCATTGATAACACGTTACCTGACTCATTCATATCAGCTAAAACAATGTTTGTTTATCATCTTAAATTGGATTATAAAGGTGAATCTTGAGAGGCTCATTTTGCGCTGTCCGGAGGGAAATACTACCCGTAGTATCAAAACTTGGACCCACACTATTTTTTTTAGGATACTTTAATCTATGATCTAACTGGGGCACGATAGTGATAGTGCCTAATTTCGATACATATAGTCGAAAAAAAAATCCAAAGCCCTAAAAATTGATACGCCTGGCGCGTCCGCGCTACTTTTTTTGTGAAAATTATCCTCAAAACACCGACTTATGAAAGGAAACTAAGTTATTGATGTGATCTAACCGCTAGGGGATTAGTTGTAGATTGAATAAAAAAATAGTATGTGTGTTTATCGTAGTTTTAATTTAAGTTATTAGATATCTAAGGTTTGTCCAGGGCTAAACGTTGATTCCACTGGCGCGTCACAAAACTACACGTATATCACTAGTGGAACGTTGTAGAAGTTTGCGTCCATGTCGATATGGGAGTGCTAGTTGCGCTTCAAACATCGTGGAAGAAGGTAGAACTTCTCGTCACTCCAGTTCAAAGTTACGAAGGTAAACATTTGATTCCCCTGACTTTGTTCCACTAGGTCGTTGATTACCCTGACCACATTTATAATTATTTTTTGATCATTTAGAAATGGTTTAGTATAGTAAATAGAACCGCATAAGCGACCATTATTTGGTCATTTAATTGTTATTATTATAATCATATTATTTTAAGCAAAATCGACGAAAAACATACTTTTTTTGATTCCCTTGGACTTGATCCCCCTGGTATTTGCGCCAGGGTAATCAACGTTTTTCTAATTTACCTTGAAAAACAAAGGTTTTCTTTCAATTAGTATTGTTTCTTTCAAATACATAGTAATATTAATTTTAATCATTAATAAAAAGTCATATAAAGTAATAAAAAGAAGATAATTTATTACGACACAAAAATATTCGCGAGGATTGCTTGCGTAGACTTAAAAAATTACTGCGGCTGTTATTATGAATAATATCATGTGCCTTTTTAGTGTTCTGTACCCAAAGTGTGCCAAACGGGACTAGGGTCCCAGGTTACTCTCGCTACGCTGTCCTTCCGTCCATCCATCTGTCTGTCACAAGGCTGTATCTTTTGAACGGTAATAGGTAGCCGGTTGAAATTTTCCCAGAATATGTGTTGCTATGACTTCTATCACACACAGCACTACACTATACCTACTACACTACATATACTCACAACAATACACTACTTGTTAAATGTATAATAATTCAATATTAATATAAGTATACCAACAGATAAATCAATGTATAAAATGTTATTTTGTAAGAGGAATTGTTAATTGTGTTAAATTTGGGAAATAAAGGCTTAATTATTATTATTATTAATTATTATGACTTCTACCACGAAAAATACTAAAAATAAAAAAATAAAAACCAAATCCCATACAAGAATCCTCCATGCATTTTTTTCAACGTTTTTGTTCCTGCTCTATCTTCAAAACGGTAATACATACCAGCGTTGAATTTGGTTTAAATGTTATACAAAGTCTTTGGTTGAAATATAGTGAATACTAGGTATGTAGTTTATCAACAAATACTAAAAATAGGGCAAAAATAAACATATGTCGTGGTTCCTGCGTAAGAAAGAGATGCAAAAATTCATATTTCGCGCAGGCTGCGTTGATGTATTTTGATGAACTCTCGTAAATTAAATCAGTTTCTATGGGTATCAGGTCGATGGGTGGTGGGTTTTTCTATAATTATCATAAACACAGTCCCGTATTATCTCTATCTCAAATTTTATTGAGATCAGAATGGATGAGCGTTCTAAAAAATATATCGAAAAAGCCACAACCAAGACGTGAAAAAAACTTTTTAGCAAAAAATAAAACCAACTTCAAAAACCTTAACTAAAAAGTAAAAAATAATCATTGTATGTATTTTAAAATCTTAACATAAACAACATTTTGAAGGCGGCGCGTGATTTTCATGTACGTTCACATAAACTGTTTTTACTATAGATATTGCGCTTGACTGTACATTACATGACGCAAAGGGTCAACCACGCGCCGCCTTAAAAATGTTGTTTATGTTAAGATTTTAAAATACATACAATGATTATTTTTTACTTTTTAACCGACTTCAAAAAAAGGAGGAGGTTAAAAATGTTTATATAACCAATATGAGTTTTTTTTTTATTAACCTTTGCTTTCCCACTGCTGGGCAAAAGTCTCGCTCATGTTCTTCCAAACGTCCAATCACTATCGTGAAAAAAAAACACGCATATCGGCCAAGAATTCTCAGAAAAACGAACCAATGAGCAGATCATCTAGATAGGCGAAGCTAAAATAAACTGATTTATTGAAGCTGTTTAAAAAACGACTCAACCTAAGTCAATACAATTTATATGGGACCACCGCGCGGACTTTCTCTACCAAATAAAAAAACAACCACGTAAATCGGCCCACAAATCTCGGAGTAATAGGTGTACATACATGAAAATAATTTGGGGTGGGATTGGGATATACCTCCTAGCGGTTCACCCCGGGCAACGTCGTTACTATCACAGTGATGGCGGCTGAACGATCCCTCTTTTGCGGTGGTAGGATCCTTTGGGTCCGCCTGGCTCGCGACCACCCTCCCACTGTAGTCCAGTGCCAAACAGTTCGCTGTGTTCCACTGATCACGTGGGAGTGCCAGTGCCTTTGGTGTTAGTGTGGGTCCAGTTGCATTGTACAGAACTGGTCTCTGCCTCTAGGCGACGCTGTATCGAGCGACTCATCTCGGAGCCTAGCGGGATCCGAAGCACGGTCTTAGCCGTTGACCGACCGCAGTCAGTAGGGGGCCCAAGTAGCGCGCCAGCCACGTGCCAAAGGCTGCCCCGCCAACTTGTGAGACCGTGCTGACCCCGCCAATTACAGACCAATCGCCATCACCTCCATACTGTGTAAAGTTATGGAAAGGTTACTGAACAACAAGTTGCTGGCATACCTAGAAGACAATGATCTTCTCAGTGATCGTCAATATGGCTTTCGTCAGAAACGATCAACTGGTGATCTTCTTGTGTTCGTCACGCACTGTTGGGGCGAAGCTATCGAGAAACATGGCGAAGCCTTAGCTGTGTCTTTGGATATCTCGAAAGCTTTCGACCGGGTTTGGCACGCAAGTCTGCTGAACAAGCTTCCAGCGTACGGCATCCCGCCTGACTTTTGCACTTGGATAGCTGACTTTTTGAGTGAACGGTCCATTCGAGTGGTCATTGACGGCTGCTCCTCTGACCTCTTGGCTATAAATGCCAGAGTTCCTCAAGGGTCTGTTCTCTCTGCGACACTTTTCCTGCTTCACATAAATGACCTACTTCAGTTAGGTCTTATTGGCTACGCAGATGACAGTACTATCACAGAGAGATACCTGTCCAGTGTGAGAGCCAACCAACGGGAAATCTGTTCTCTGCGACAGGCCATGATAGAGCGGACTAATTCGACCTTAAATCTCGTTTCCCAGTGGGGAGATGACAATTTGGTCAATTTTAACGCCTCTAAAACTCAGGCGTGTCTTTTCACCGCTAAACGGAGTCCATTCCACCTGGCTCCTACTTTCCAAAGTACACCCATTAGCATCGCTGACCACCTAGACCTTCTTGGCATGGAGTTGACAACTAACCTCAACTTCGGCACCACAATCGAGGCAAAGGCTCAAACTGCGGCCAAAAAGTTGGGCATTCTTAACAAGGTGAAGCGATACTTCACTCCTGGACAGCTTTTCACTTTATATAAAGCTCAAGTCCGATCGTGTATGGAGTATTGCAGTCACTTATGGGATGGCTCCGCCAAATACCAGCTTGCGGCTCTTGACTCGATTCAACGCAGAGCTGAGAGGCTAATTGGTGATGAACTGCTAGCAAAATCTAAGCTACAAAGCTTACCCCATAGACGCACAGTTGCTTGTTTGTCGGTGTTCTACAGGCTGTACTTTGGAGAGTGTGCGCACGAGCTCCATGAGCTTATTCCGCCATCTCCTTTCTTTCATCGGACTACACGACGCACTGCAGGATATCATCCACATTTGGTAGAAATCCCTCCTATCAGGACCAAGCGCTTTGAGAACTCTTTCATAATGCGCACAGCCAAGTTGTGGAATTCACTGCATCTGTATTTTCAGGCACTTATAACCCTAACGCCTTTAAAGCTGGAGTGAATCGGCACCTAATAGGTTTGCTCGCTCCATCGTCGACCACATCCTGACAAAGCTGTCTAGATTGCGGTCAAGAGCAGATCTATTTATCATAAAAAAAAAAAAAAACAAAACAAAAAAAACAAAAAAACCCGCGGAATACATAACCTCCTCCTTTTTTTGAAGTCGGTTAAAAATGATTTTAATTTCGGAAGTTTCAGTCTTCGTAGTTATAGTATAGCAGAGCTCTTTGTGAAGAAGCTCGTACGCAAAAATACTACCCTAGGACCATACCTATTTCTGCGACCAAGTAGCTTTGTTGTGTGCTGGTGTAATTACAGGCACATGAGACATTTCACCTTTGTCTCTAGGATTGCAATGCACTTGCAACGCCTATGTTATTGCAGATGTCCATAGGCGGTGGTGACCACTTACCATCTGGTGGGCCGTCTGCTTGTTTGCCGCCCAATAACAGAAAAAAAGTCGGTGTCTTTGGTTTTGTTTGTTTTTTTTTGCCACCGACTTCCAAAACTAAAATGACTTCACTCTGTAGTCGCTTTTTCAATGAGTTTTTTTGTAGTCAATTGTTTTTTTTGTAACATGTGTTTTATTATCAACCATAACAGTACCTACGAATAAAAGTGCCAAATTGCCAATGTATGGAGCAAAAAGTCCGATTTTTAATTAAGACAATTTCTCTAGAGAAAAACACAAATCTAAGAAAATACATAATTATGTTGTTGTAGTAGTTTTTTTTTTGTGTTCCTTAGAGTATGCCTTAAAATAAAAATATCTAATAACGGTCTTGATTTACTATGTTAAATTAATAATAAAAATAAATTTCAATCAACGTTTTTAAGTTTTGATTCCCCTGTCGTCTTTATTGATTCCCCTGCCTAATAAAAATGAAAATTGTGGTATATCTTTGGAACGGCTTGGCCAAAATTGATGCCAAAATGATTAATATGTTTATAATTTAGTTAAATTTCATATTTTATTATTACTTGTAATAAATTCACTAAAATAAAATATGCCAAGGGAATCAACTGAATACGCCCATTATCAAGATTCACCCATAAATGTTATTTAAATTATGCAAAATGTATGATGTAAGAATTTTGCATATAAACTGGTTTCTATACATGCTGAAAATTTTGCCGTTTCGAAAACGAAGACGGGTCATTGTACTCACAATTGCGAACAACTTTTACCATGAGACAAAACGTGAAATCGTGAAAAAATATATCAGTTGATGCTACATTCATCAACTCAGCCTATCGCAGTCCACTGCTGGACATAGGCCTCTTCCAAGTAGCGCCACAACACTCGGTCTTCTGCCTTCCGCATCCAGTCCCCCCCCAGCCACGTTCTTTAGGTCGTCGGTCCACCTGGCAGGGGGGCACCCTACGCTGCGTTTGCCGATTCGCGGTCTCCACTCAAGGACTCGTCTGCTCCAGCGGCCATCGGTCCTTCGACAGACATGGCCAGCCCACTGCCACTTCAGCTTACTGATCCTATAAGCTATGTCGGTCACTCCGGTTCTTCTCCGGATAATCTCGTTACGGATTTTATCCTTCAAAGAAACTCCAAGCATAGCTCGGTCCATAGCTCGCTGAGCGACTTTGAATTTGTGGACTAGCTCAACTGTCAGTGTCCACGTTTCGGCACCGTGGTCATGACTGGCAGGATGCACTGGTTGAAGACCTTTGTCTTCCAACTTTGCGGTATAGGCGAAGCTACATTGTGTTCACATAAATAGACAGAATGTAGGGAACAGCTGTTTTTTTTCGTGATTTTAGTGTCGAAAGACGTCCACTGCTGGACATAGGCCTCCCCCAAGCATCGCCACAACGACCGGTATTGATAGAAATGCAATGCTTACATTTAATTTTAGGTTTAATTTGTTTTGTTTAGATTTCATTTTGGTAGTTTCGGAACATTTTTAGTATAATACATGATAAGTAAATAAAAGCAAATACTTATTGACAAATTTTCGTCACTATTCCTTATCTTGCATTGTTAACGATATTATAATGACAGCTATAATTACAGTTAGATTTTCCACTGATAGTATTGTTATACCTATGATTTGTACTGCAGACAGCGTTTTTCATGTCGTGTCTGCTAGGTCACAGATCTGATGACATGTAAATGACGCTGATTCACTCAGACGTCACTCACGGATTCATGTCACGCATTCAGTGGGTGCGCTTGATGATTACAATTCTACAACTTTTCCATTCCGAGATTTACATGATACACGTCGATGGCATCAGGGTATTCCGGGTCTATGATTACATTGCTTTATTATACACTAGCCTATTGTAATAATAAAAAATAAAATATTTATACTGGTGTGTGACTATTATTAATAGCAAACATAAAATGTGTGTGAGCTCCAAAATATTTAAAAAAAACATTATTTCGGGCGCCAGGAGCCGCACTTAAAAAAATACCAGGATTTGCTGAACGAGTAGAGTTGAAACTTTTAATCTTACAGCGGGAGAACTTCAATAAAAACCAGATTTCAAGACACTAGTTTTATTTTCTGTAGGCTTTTAAAATGAACAAATAAATCCCATCGTGGAGTTGTATTAAAAATTTACTATAATTATCATTATTATTGCATCTTTTAAATATAATTTGAATTTATTTACCATTACGATACTTCCGGGAATTGAGAGAACCGCATTAAACTCCAAAATTAACATACCGAAATAAAACCGAAATAAGTCCCAAATAAGACCCAAAATAAATCCCAAATAAGCGCCAACAATGGGCTGTAACAAAAATAGCACCAATTAATTTCGAAAACAATTAAAACAAATGCGAACGTCATGGATTCCGACCGCGTGTTACTCACCGCTTATTTCATAAAAAATAATACACATCGATGCCTGTTGATGACAAGATCGATGTGATTAGGTGGATTATTTTCTGTAACAAGTAAAATTACGAATATTTTAGCATCATGAGCCTCCTAAATCCGACCGGACAAAATGCCGTCTCAGGAAGAAATATTATTACTCACCAGACTAAAATTCAGCAATCCACATTAGAAAAAGGGTTCATCCCCTTGTATGACAAAATACTAGCCCATTCCGATGATAAAAACGTGGAATGGGCCTGGATTAAAAATTAAATTAAAATAAGATGAGATAGATCAATCCATCTTGTAAATAGGAGTTGACTAAAAGTGACACATCGCTAAAATGTTGCCATTGCGAAAATTAAAAAATTACTCAAAACCACAGATATTTTTTTAATTTTATTCAACATGTGACGACGTAAAAAAACGCACGTTACACTATACACTCGTCTTTGCTCGCTTATAATTCGGAAAGATGTTATCGCGAAATATTTTGATAGGTGACGAAAAGGTGGAACAAGTGAAAGATTTTGTATACCTGGGTTCCATGTTTACGAGAGATGGCAAGCATGTGAAGGATATTGAAAGGAGAGTGAGTGCTGGTAATCAGGTGAATGGGGCACTACACACCTTCATGAACAGCCGCAAAGTGTCGGAAAAGGCACGGCTGGCTGTTCATGGGGGAGTGTTAGTGCCTACACTTATGTATGGTAGTGAAAGTTGGGTATGGCAGAAGAAACATGAAAGCAGAATAAATGCAGTAGAAATGAGAGCTTTGAGAAGTATGTGTGGTGTAACTTTGAGAGATAAAGTAAGGAATAACATGATAAGGGAGCGTTGTGGAGTGAAAAAAGATGTAGTGACAAAGATTGAGAAAGGTATGTTAAGATGGTTTGGACATATAGAGAGGATGGACGAGAGGAGATTGACGAAACAAGTATATGAAGCGAGTGTGGATGGAAGAGTTGGAAGGGGACGACCTCGGCGAACGTATCGCGATCAAATCGCGGATGTTCTCAAAAAATGCCAGGTTAAGAGTTCTCTAAACCGACGAGCATGCATGAAGAGGTTAATGGACGTAGATGAAGCGAAAGAGGTGTGTCAGGATCGTAGCAGGTGGAAATCCATAGTCTCTGCCTACCCCAATGGGAAACAGGCGTGATAATATGTATGTAATTTAATGTTAAATCATTATTATTTGTTAATTGAAAGTGATATAATCACTTTTAATAATTATTTGATATTTAATTTGGTTCCGTGTGGTGCCGGACATCTCATGGGTGTCGTAAAAGGCGACTAAGGGATTCACCAGAGGATGGGCAGCAGCGTTCTCCGAGCATTTAACCAACCAACTGCGATCGCCAACCCGCCTGCCAAGCGTGGCGATTATGGCATATCCCCCCTTAATTGGGGAGGCCTATGTCCAGCAGTGGACGTCTTTCGGCTGGAATGAATTAATTTTATTATTTTTACTGACAAGTTTTTCCAAATGAGTTGTCCTTACGTATGAATATCGATTCTGACAATGTAGCTAACAGGAACAACAGGGTTTTTGTTACATACTGTACCTATGTGTGCAAAATTTCATCCAATTCCGTTCAGCCGTGATTGAAGGACAAACAAATCTGTGAATCAAACAAATATCCATTTTTTCGCATTTATAATATTAGCCTCCTGCCTACATCTGTTCTACCCGTAGAACATAAAGAAATATTCATAGCTTGTATTGAAATGGTGTTTAAAATTACAGTCTATGAATATTTTTTTCCCTGTTCTACGGGTAGAACAGATGTAGGTAGGAAGATAGTAGAATTATTGGTTGGATCACTACAGAATTGGACTATTAGACACACACTGAGATACACTATTTAGACAATCCACTGTGGTTTAAAATGTACACAGGTACTTCCGAGTTACTTTTATAGTTCAATTAAAAATTACTGTTGCTTACCTACATCGTTATTGTGTAACACAAGTCTATTCAACAGAATAGTTGACAACATTTAAAACCCGCAAACAGCCCCAAAAGGTTCAAAAATTACAAATAGCTGGAGCATTATATCACATTCGAGACATAGGTAGAAATATCCATAAAACATAAAACTACAGTGACTAGTGAATTTCCGTTAAAAGGTTTTAAAACCCATATGAGCAGAAAAAACAATACACAAAGACGAGATAAATGATCCTATAACAAGTTTCTGAATAAAAAACCAATACACAAACACGAGATAAATTATACTATACCAAGTTTCTGGATAAAAAATAAGTAAGTACACAAAAACGAGAAAAAATATACTACACCAAGTTTCTCGATACAAAACAAATACACAAAGACGAGATAAAAAATACACTATACCAAGTTTCTCGATACAAAACAAATACACAAAGACGAGATAAAAAATACTATACCAAGTTTCTGGATTTTCTTCTTTTTCGTGTCGATGGTATAGTTTTTTATTTTTTATTTTTTTTATAGTATAGGATGGCGAAACGAGCTAAAGGCCCACCTGATGTTAAGCGGTTACCTTTGCCCATGACAACTTCAATACCACCTAGGCTGTTGCCTAAATGGTACCGCCAGTCGGTTCGCCAAACTGAGACATGAAGATGGAAAGTCTCATGTGATTGTAATTTCACCGGCACCCGCACCCTTCAGACCGAAACACATTAGATTTGACAATAGATCCAATTGATCAGCCTTCCAGAAACTGCTGGTTAGTATAAGATAGATAGATAAAACGTTTATTTAGTACAAAAACAAGACACAGGACATACAAGTAAAAAGCATGTAAAAAGACAATAAAAAGTGTGATATGTGTCTCAGTATATAAGTATTTTCTTTAAAGAAAGAAAGAAAGAAAAATAGTTTATTGTCACAGTTAACGACGCGCAACATTTAAAACACAGTGATAAACACAAGCAGGCAACTTATAGGTGAAGTTACATAGAAAGTAAAACAAAAAAAACACATAGGTAAAAAATTAAGAAAGGACAGTCGATACAAAATATAAGAAAAGTATAGTTGACCGTATGACAGTGGCAACACCCGAGTCTGAAAAACCGCCCTTACTGCTTACGAAATAAACACAATAGTTTGCAAAATGATGTTCTTCTAGGCTACCCATCTGCAAGTGGCGGCAAGTATCAAAGGTATGATTGTAGTCAGTTAATTGAAGCGGGGTCCGATGCAGGTAGTGGCGACCGCGACCTAGATGTCATCGTTAACAACGATTACGCTGCACTGCGATAACGACTGGATCCAGCACGCGGCTAGCGCGTGCCATCGTTATTTCATAAACATTCGCTCTAGTGATTATTTCATGTGTCATATATTATAATTCTAGCTTCTGCCTGTTTATCACAGAAAGATGTTAGCGCATCCCTCGGGAACTTTGGTCGACTTCTGGATTTTTTTGTCGCTGGTGCTCTCTCTTACCCCTGTTAGTTATATCTAATAAATAACATACGAATGCTTTGGCCAATGTTGTTTGCTTTTTTTTATGTTTTGGACCATAGCCAGGTAAGTGATAATTAAGTAAAAAAAACACCAACAATGCCATTTATTAGATAAACCAAGTAAATAAACAGTCTCATTAGTAGTTATTTAATAGAATAATAACATGTTGAATTTAGCTCGTAACGTTTTCAATTATCGTGTTACAGTGGTTGCTTACCCGTGGTCCACCTACGTAGTTCACCTAGGTGTTCCACGGTTAACTTTTTGTACCCGTAGTACACCTAGGTGTTCCAGTAACTACAAAAATCAATAATAAAATTAAATAATTCATAAAGTTGGCTAGGCAGGAGCGGGATTCGATGTCGAAACTATCTATAGAGTCTACCCTTCAGGCTGTCAGACCTTAGAATCACGTACGAAAAATGGTTCAATAACAGTTCATAATTTCAAAGTCTCGTCGCCTAGCAACTTCTGTATTTTTAACCGACTTCAAAAAAAGGAGGTTATGTATTCCGCGGGTTTTTTTTTTTTTTTTTCATGTATGTACTCCGATTACTCCGAGATTTATGGGCCGATTTACGTGGTTGTTTTTTTATTTGGTAGAGGAAGCCCGCGCGGTGGTCCCATATAAATTTTATCGACTTAGGTGGAGCAGTTTTTTAACCAGCTTCAATAAATCAGTTTATTTTTGCTTCGCCTATCTAGATGATCTGCTCATTGGTTCGTTTTTCTGAGAATTCTTGGCCGATATGCGTGTTTTTTTTTCACGATAGTGATTGGACGTTTGGAAGAACATGAGCGAGACCTTTGCCCAGCAGTGGGATGGCAAAGGTTAATAAAAATATTTTCTCAAATTGGTTATATAAACATTTATGAATCAACCCTCGCAATTATCAACTAAAAAGTATGAAATAAAAACTTTTTAACAAAAAATAAAACCGACTTCAAAAACCTTAACTAAAAAGTAAAAAATAATCATTGCATGTATCTTAAAATCTTAACATAAACCAACATTTTGAAGGCAGCGCGTAATTTTCATGTACGTTCACATAAACTGTTTTTTACTGTAGATATGCGCTCGACGGTACATTATATTTACATGACGCAAAGGGTCCACCACGCGCCGCCTTCAAAATCTTGGTTTATGTTAAGATTTTAAGATACATGCAATGATTATTTTTTACTTTTTAGTTAAGGTTTTTGAAGTCGGTTTTATTTTTTGTTATTCTCAATAGGTGATGTGTAGTGTTTCTCAGTAGGTAGGTTTTCGTGATTGGAGAACAAACATATTTAGCTAATAGACACAGTTTTGACATTACTACTGTTTTATTATAGGTAAAGATAGATAGAAGATATAGATAGATAGATAGATAGAAGATAGATAGATAGATATAGATGATATTTTTACAGTGACACCAAGGACTTGCTACGGCAGATTTTATTCACAGGTGATTTATGACCAACGAAAATTTAAAACAGTGGTTTTAAATTTAACTGCTTTAGATACATAGGTACATGCATACATACATATATAAATTACATTGTGCTCGCGTCTGCCCCTGTCACAAGATCCCGAGAACTAACTGTACTAATTCGAAACTCAATACAAAAAACCTAACCAAACATAAAAATTCAGTTCTCCATTTCCACAAAAGTGTGGTAAAATTGTTTGAGTTTTTGAATTGGTACGGTTAGTTCACGGGATAGTGCTACAAGGGCAGACACGGGTACAATATAATGTATGTATGCGTGTATGTACAGTCGACTGCATGACAGTGGTAACATTTCAATTCGAAAACCACCCTTACTGCTTACGAAATAAAGATGCTGCTAATGTGTTACCACCGAAGTGCGGTCGATCGTACGTGAAGCAGTCATGTTTTAAAATATTTTTTTATGTCGCTCGTCGTCTATTTTACGACATGCAATTTACGTTCGATTCCAGTTATACTGACGAACCATGAACAAGATTTTTTTACTTTTAGGATGGGGAAACGAGCTAAAGGCCCACCTGATGTAAAGCGGTAGCCTTTGCCCATAAAAACTGTAATAGCACCCAGGCTGTTGCCTAAATGGTACTTATACACGTGCATACGATCCTTGCGTGATTTCTTTGGTGGACTTACAGGTACCTCGAGCTTTTTTCGTCGAGTATTTTGGGGGTCAAACTTACTAATCATGTAAAAAACTTGATACTGCGTTCCCAAACTAAAATTGCAGACGTAGGTCATACAGCTGCTAAGTTAAAATGGAACGACTGGCCACATCTGCCGCATGCCGGAGGGGCTATGGGCGAAACTCACAACAGAGTGGATCCCAAACAGCCGAAAAGGAAAACGCAGTAGGCTTAGAAAGAGATGGTGGGATGAGCTGGACTCCTACTTCAAGGATTGCCCACAAAATGCCACAGACCGCGAAAAGTGGAAGAGGGCCTAACTACCTAACCTAACTGCAGGCAGTGGGACAAAACAGGCTTGTAAAAAAAACCTACTGCAATGTGCTAGAAGCTAATTTGAAGCAGCACTTTCGTTTGTTTACTGAAAACAATATTTCATATAAATTGGCGGCCCGGCTACATGTATGGTTTTCCCGTATAGGCGGAAATATTTGACACTCATACTAGCAACTGTACCTATTAATCTTTATATATACTAATACATCATCCTCCGAGCCTTTTCCCAATTATATTGGGGTCGGCTTCCAGTCTAGCCAGATGCGGCTGAACATCAGTATTTTACACGGAGCGACTGCCATCAGACCCCCGCAACCCAATTACTGGGTAATACTGACATTCGGAGGTTAGACCAGTTGTGAGACTTTCAGGCTTCTGACTACCCGTAACGACTGCCATAGATATTCGTATGACAGCCGGGACCGAACGCTTAACGTGCTCTCCGAGGCACGGAGGGGTCTCGATGTGTAACGAAACGGTCACCCATGCACAGACTGACCGCGGCAAGTGCAGCTTAACCTTGCAGATCGTACAATCCGCGCAGTCGTTGCAATACTATAAAGATAAATTATTGGTTTCTTTGTTTGTAATCGATAAACTCGGAAACTATTAAACCGATTTTAATAATTCTTTCCCCATTAGAAAGCTGCTTTATCCAGAAATAGCATAGGCTGTATTTTATTCCAATGCGTGGGTGAAGCCGCGGGCAAAGTCGCCGTTTTGCTCCTACCAACACATGGATACGCAATTACGCCCACCATGTTTCTAACATTCAATGCCTAAAAAGAAATCGCTGCAAAATATAATTTTAACTTTGACTAAGGAAAACTACCATTATAATAAAACAAAGTTTAACCGGATTGAATCGCGTATATTATTTAAATTGGTTTCCCTGACGTTTCGAAAGCTTTGCAGC